>JAPQWV010000005.1:4800000-6230000 GCA_027422505.1 Craterostigma plantagineum
ATAGTCATCGTTGTAACGATATACTATCCAATTTGGATGGTGCCCTAAACACTCATTTGACCGTTAGGGGTTTGAAAAGCGTTGCGTGGGGTAAGCTTTCACGATCGGTGCGGTTGCACGTCATATTCTGGAGAAGTTGGATACGATGTCGTTTTATGGTGTCCATAGTTGTGGATCTCAGAAGCTAGATCCACACTTGATTACGGTTCTTGTAGAAAGGTGGAGGAATAAGACGCACACGTTCCACCTACCAGTGGGGGAGATGATCGTTACACTAGAAGACGTCGGTGTTCTGTGGGGACTCCCCATCGATGTTATTTCGGTCAGTGGTGTAATCCCGAGTAAGACGCATGATCAGTGGATCGATTACCTGGAGGAGCTGCCTGTTGGTGCATACAGCGGGATGAAGGGGTCTTTGAGGAAGTCTGCGGACTGATTGGAAGCCAACCAGATCGACGAAGACATCGAAGATTATGAGGTAGATCACCGCGCACGTGCATATGCGCTCTTACTCATGAGTTCGATGTCATACATCAGATGCAGCAACTTGTCATTGACAAGCGTCAACAAAGACATGTGCAGTTCACTGACATCCCTCCGACATAAATGAGTGGCCCATCGTCTACACCGATTACTCAAGACATTGGCCCATCGTTTTCACGGGGTCCGACGCAGCATCCTGGCTCGTCGTCTGGGGTCCGACGGGATTATACGATGATGGTGGTTATTTTACACCGACAGGTTACGGTTACGACTACGGCGATGATGATGACTACGACGAGATGCCTCCGTATCAGCCAGTTGTGCAACAGTCACCGTCGTGACCGCAGCAGCGACGTCGTCGTCCTGAGCAGCCCGCAGCTCCTGTTGACCGTGGCCATCTGCACAGGAATATACGACCACGTAGATGTGGCACAAGATTCTTAGTTATTGTTTTTTTTCTGTGATTTGTTTTATCAAGTTCGGCGTCGGAATCTAAGAAGTATGCGAGCTCGGGCCTCGACATCATTAGACATTCGTAGGAGCTTCTGATACAGCCGGGAGTGTTGATAATATTCTTTTTTCATCCGAACGATTAAAGAGAACGAAGTGCTGTCGACAGAAGTCATGTCATACAACAGACTAAGTATCAAAATGGTATTTGATTCGTATAAGATTTTACCGTCAAAATAGACAACTATTTGAATTTTTCTGGACAACATATTAACCATCTTTGATGGACAAAATAGAAAAACTACATGCTACGAAAGTTTCCTCGAATTTCTCTTATTTGGTACCACATCCACACCAGACAAAATCTCGACCTCACGCGCGTGGATCCCATCCCACAGAACATCTGAGTGACACGTGTCCTTGTGCGCGTGGACCCACGCCCACCTTAACTGTCAGTCACTCGAAGAAAACCAAACCAAAACCATTAATTACTCGCTCTTCTTCATCGTCGTCCACTTTTCTGTGTCCCAAAAGAATTCTTTCATCACAAAACATAACCAAAAAACATAGTAGCACTCAGCTGTTCTTACATGGCAGCAAGCTCCTTACGTAATAACCCAAGTCGAGCAGAATTAGTAATAACCGATCATATCTCCTTGAAATTGAAGTCCCACACCTTCCCATTCGCCAACGCCATAATCGGAAGCGATGACCTAGAGATCATCGCCTTGCAGAGCCAGAGCTACTACACCAGCCTCAGAGACCTTATTCCGGCGTCGGATTCTCCGGCGGCCGCCTTGGCTTCGCCGACTCTGTCCAAAGGCGGGAGCTGGAAGGAGATTCCGATCAAGGATCCGCTGGTTCAGCACGCCGCTTGGGCATACCTTCAGCCTACTATGGCTGCTGCGCACGGAGAAGACGGTGGCGCGTGGTGGAGGGCAGTGGTCGGAGTGTTTAGGTGCTTCAACGACGTCGTAAGGGTGGTGTCGAAGAGGCTGCTGTTGTCGGATTATCGTAATTCCCTTTACTGAGATGCTTAGTTTCGAAAAGTCAACGGTATCAATTAACAAAGCTGATGAGACGTGGTTTTATTTTTCTGGATAAGCTCTTCCTTCTGCACTTCCCTTTTTGTTCTATAAATTAATTAGTTGGTTGCTTAGCCGTTATACTTTCGTGAATAATACATTTATTACATGTATATAGAGAGCGTTCGGAGAAATATTTGTTACTCCGATCATGTGATTCGTCTTCCTTTTTCCTTAAATTTAATGCGTGGTTTTCATGCCTGTTTTAACAGCGGAAAAACTCTAATGTTCTATATATATTTTCCATGATCTTCGTTGCATATTATATATGTAAATTGAAGATGAGTATGCTTAGACATCTGGCTAATAAGTAAGCTTCGAGAAAAAATAAAACAAAATATTCAGTCATGCAATCTTTTCCTTAGTTGTTTGCATTTGTATGGAAGAAAGCAACACACACACACACACACGGTACACGTTAGTTCGTTTAGTTAGTGATATTATTGTTGTAAGGTAGTCGAATGCTGATGAACGGTCGATGGATTTATTATATTTAAAGAAAAATGAAACGTGCCATGACAATTCACTTACTGCGTGATAGTCAATCATAGGGTTGTTTGTAGTTTTCGTGTGATATCCTTTATTTCATGAATTATAAACATTCCTTTTTATTTATGGTTATATTGGCTGCCACCAAGCACACTTCATCAACACAAAGTTAGTTATCTTTTAATTTACGACAGCTGTCTAGTCTTGACGCATTTCTGGGATAGCTAATTAAATTACACATCATATAGAGCAATTGGAGTTAGTTAGCCTTAGGTAATTCGCTTCATTGATTTTTCTTTTTAGCATAGATAGATAATAGATGATTTCCAGCTCAGCTAGCAGGTGAGGTTAATGGTTTATTTATGGCCATTCCTTGTGTTTGGAATTTCTTTTTCCTTGATTGTATGGACGCATGAATTGCTTCTGAGGGTCTTGTATTTGTATCTACATGTCTTATAATGTTACTTCTTGTTTCAAATTGTTTATTCTGAGTCATCTAAGTTTTAAAATTTTGTAAAATTGTAGGGTTTATAGAACGAGGTAACAAAGATTTGGAGAAACGAATTTTGGAAATGAGTTTTATAAGTCAAAAATAGCGAGCATCATTCGTCTCGGGGATGCGATTGATTAAAAGATGCAGGAAAGTTAAATGATTAAAAGGCAAGTGAAAGACGAAAAGTGGTGAAATGACGAAAGTGAATAGGCTAATTTAATTAGAAGAAATAAATATGTATTTATAGTATTGGGGTGTCGAGATATTGAGCCTAACTAATATTTCATTTTATATAATTATGTGTCACGACCTTGAAATGCCACGTCAACAGCATGGTTTGATCTTTGCCAAGCCTAGGGTGCAAAGACGCACGGTCCAAGGTGCGTGAGTGGGAAATTGTACACTTGGAGCCGAAAACGACCCAAACGCTTAATGCGGCCAAAGGCTCGGCAGCGCTAGGCGGCAGCTCGGACGACGAGGTTCGGGATGACGTTGGGGAGGTTCGGCGAGGTCCGGCGGAACGCTGAGGTTCACGGCGGCGGTCGGCGGCAGCCGGTGACGACATCAGAGCGGCATGGCCAAGTCACGAGGACGAGGAGACGGTGAATGAAGGCCGCACGCATGGCAGTGAGCGGCCGGCGCATGGCTGCACGCGGGCTGAGAGGAGGCAGCTCGCACAGGGCGACGAAGCTTCGAGGGCGCACGGGCTGCAAGCGACAAGCATGTGGGCCGCGAGAAACGCTCAAAAGAAGGTTTGAATGGGTCAATGCAGTTCAGATCTTTTGGGGAGGATTCAAACTCAAATATACTAAATTTGGGAGAGATCTTCAAGGAGAGATTTGAAGAGATTTTCGAGAGATCTCCTTGACTATTCAAACGAGAGTCAAGGCCTATTTAAGGAGGCAATTGCGAGCTGCCCTAGAGGGAGGCTTGGACATTCACCAATAGAGAGAACTTTCGAGAGTTGAGAGCCACTTTCGAGAGCAAGCCGCAAGTCGAACTCTTGAGGGGACGAGAGTTCGATGCAAGGGATCGCGAGTAGGTGTTCACCGAGCGAGCGGCTGAGGCGAGCGAGTGATTAAGATCCCGACGAAGGGACTTAGGAAAATAACCGTGTAGCTTACTTTTCAAGTGTGAGAGAAGTGAGGCCGAGGCGTGTTCGGTTCCACGGGTTTGAGTAGTTTTCATTTGTAATCTTTTTTAAGGCGTGATTAATAAAGAACGGCTAGCGGGGGAGTGTACTCCGGTAGTCGACCTCTGTTATCTTCTCGTTTTGTTTCACATTTCCGCTTTTAAGCAAGCAAGGCGAGGGGTCGAGAGGTTGACGTGACTAAGTAGAGAGTTGAGCGAGGATCGACTTAGGCGCGTGCCGGTTGTGAAGGCTTGGGATTAGTGAATTCGAAAAAAAATTATCTAAGTCCCAGGTTCGCGACATTACCTTACTAAATTAAGGTCCTAAGCCATAAAATGTTGAGGCACTAAAACCCTTACTTTAATTGATTTATACAAAAGCTGGCCCCCACACCAAGAGAGTTAGGGGTGGGCATCGGGTCGGATAGTTGTGTATCGGGTAGTTCGGGCTCGTGTTAAGGTTTTCACTACCCGAACCTCCCGATCTATGGTCGGGTACCCGCTTGTCGGGGGTATATATCGTGTTCGGGTACCCGCTTTTGAATTGAAAATATGACTAAAATATTATAGTGCATATCAAAATATTATATTAATATCATATATAATATTTGGATATTTTATTTTTAATAAATATAATATATACATATTTTTATGTATTCATTAATAAAATTTGAGAATATATATTTTTAATTTTTTAATGATTTATGCATTGATAATAGAATATCGCTTGTTAATTATACGATTAAAATAAGAAATTAAGCGAAATAACGTTTAAAACTTTAACATCACTCAAGTTGGATATTGATAACTAAATATGTAATTATAACTTTTTAATGTTTATTTATAAAAACTAAAATTACTTTTCCTTAAAAATATGTTGGGTACCCGAATAACCCGACCGGGTAGTAAATTACTACCCGATACCCGACCGATTAATAATTATCGGATATCGTATAACCCTATACCCGATAAATAACCCGAACTACCCGAACCCGATCGGATTCGGGTAAAACCCGAATACCCGAACCCGACCGCCCACCCCTAAAGAGAGCTATTATTTACGCTCGTAAATGCTTTATGATAGCACACCGCTGCAGAGGGGAGTTTTCATACTCCAGTAACTTTTCTTGAATATATTCAATACATATAAAAATATTAGTAAAAAGCCGAGTGGAATAGATAGATAAATGGATAAAAAAAAAAAATTTGGCCGCACATCACACGTGACAAGAAGAGTTTGTCGGTATGAAAAATAACACGACGATAAAATCTACGGGCTTTAACAAATTAGGGAGAGGTAATAATCTATAATACTCTTCGCCTTTCTAAAAAACCCAACTACTATCCGATGACCGTAGGCAGTGGTGTTTACCAGCGGTCTCCGCCGACAAGTCAAGTACTTTCCGCCGTGTGTGTGCTAACCAAACAAGGCCAGCGCTTTCTCTCATCCATCCAACAACAACCTTCAGCTTCCATACTTAGAAAATTCGTCGCCTCGTCTTCGAAGCACACTGTACTCACCACACTCTCTCATATCCTATCCGCGCCTTCACATCCACGCCTCTCCACCCTCGTTCTCCCTGTAAGTTTGCAGTATCTGCAAATGCATTCAACCCTCTATAACCATATAATACACACATGTATATATATACATATATATATACATACAACATGTGAATGCAAGAAATTGAGCTTTCTGTTATTGCAGTTGTACTCCATAATCGAACAAGAATCGTGGTTCGTCTGGAATTCTAAGCTAGTTGCAGATTTGATCGCTTTTCTACACCACCAAGGAAGATTTGGCGAATCACGAGTTTTCTTCGATGAAGCAGTTTCAAGGCTGGGACACAATGAGAGGGACATGTGTGCCTTCTACTGCAATTTAATAGAATCCCATGTAAAACATGGATCTCAAAGGGCTGTAGTGGATTCTTGCACGCAGTTGGGTGGTCTAATTTCGCAGTCGTCTTCCGTTTACGTGAAGCAGAGAGGTTATCGATCAATGGTGGGAGGATATTGCAGAGTAGGTTTGCCAGATAAAGCTGAAAGGCTTGTGGAAGAAATGAAAGAGAAGGGGCTGAACTCATCCATTTTTGAGTTCAGATCCCTCATTCTTAGCTACGGGCAAATGGGATTTGTGGAAGATATGAAGAGGGTTATCATTCAGATGGAAGGCGAAGGACTTGAGTTGGATACAATTTCTTGTAACATGGTGCTCTCCTCTTTCGGAGCTTGCCGTGAGCTTTCAGATATGATTTTGTGGCTAGAGAAAATGAGAAATTCAGGAATACCCCTATCGATAAGAACTTATAATACCGTTCTAAATGCATGCCCGACAATTGTCTTACTAGCTGAGAATCTCAAAGGCGTACCTTTGTCAATTGATGAGTTGGTAGGAAATCTGAGCAAAGATGAGGCAAATCTCGTGCTGGAGTTGTTGAAATCATCGGTGATAGATGAGGTTACCGAACGGAAGTCATCAGAGATGAAGCTGGATTTGCATGGAATGCATCCGCCTACAGCATACTTGATTCTGTTGCAGTGGTTTGATAAGCTAAGACAATACTTACTTAATGGAGATGATGTTGCTCCAACAGAGATTGTGGTGGTTTGTGGGCGTGGAAAGCATAGCTCTACTATGGGGCAATCGCCTGCAAAAGAATTAGTAAGAACAATGATGATTAGGACGAAATGCCCATTAAGGATTGATAGGAGAAACATAGGGGCTTTCATTGGCAAAGGAAAAAATGTGAAGAACTGGCTACTGCAAGAACACGACCTATTATAACTGAGTTTCTGTCAGAAAATAGGAAGTTTGAGTTTTGACACTTTTATGGGATTAAGCAACAAGCTGGATAACATATATCATATGCAAGAACGTGTTTTGGTACAGCACAATTGATAAGCAAAGACATCATCTGGGGCAGCCTTGCCCTAAACTAGGATGTGCGGTAAAGCACCATTCTATCTAGATGAAAATAGCATTCAACCATTCCGTTTATTCTGCCAAATCTTTCAAATTGATGAAATGAATATACTCTTTATTACAAGCATCATCAGTTATTGTTTAGACACATCAACTTTGATGCGCTATAATAATGTATGCCCTTGAGCTTGAATGTCTTAGACCTTGCACTGTTCTTTTCCTTACAATGTGTCTCGACCTAGTAATGTTCTTTCCTCTTAACATGAAAAATTTACAATTTACAATAGAACGAAATGTACAAACGAAGATCCCAAATGCAGTAAAAAAAATTACCATCAGGAACCACAATCGCAATTCAAATAAATGATTACCAGAAACTTCTGAAGACACATGGATTATATAGAGAAGAAATGCAGAAGAGGAACTTACTCAGAAACTCTTAGAACCACGGCATCCACCATATATACATTTTCCCAAGGTTTTTAAGTGAAACTGCTTCGGCAATCAGACGTCGAGCTTGTCCTTCTACTGCAAGTGGCAGAGATGGTGCAGCTCCAACACCAACTACAATCCCTTGCAGACGTGCTTCTATATTACTGATGGCTCTCTGTAAGTTCAAGCAGAATTGTCAAGGCTACATATGTCTACAGGGAAATAAACATCAGAAAAGATGCAATCAGAGCAGAGTCAAACCTGTGCATGAGGATTTTGTACTTCAACTCCACTGGATTTGTGAGATTTAGTCCACTCCACAAGTGGATCATGTATAAATGTCTCCAAGACACTCATTAAGGTTTCTTTGTGCACCCTTAATATCGAGAGTGTGATTTCACAAACCCTAAGGTAGACACCTTCATATCCAGTTATGCCTAGCCCATCAATCATGTTCTGGAGAAGCATAAAACATGAAGCTATTGCATGAGCTAATCAAATAGAGCAAACATAAGGCCGAGGGAAAATGCAGCGTTCTGCGGGGGAATTTATAAATGAAGCCACTTTGATGAAGCATTTTCTATTCTACGCCATGTAGCAACAGTGATATCTCTACCAGGCACTACTAGGTCAAACGTTATCAAAGGTCTGAAGTAAATAAAAATGTAACTACAATTAAAATATATTTGTATTTTGTTTTGCCTTATCCGTATTACCTGTGTCAGTCTGAAAGGCACCAACTCTGGCTTCTCCAACTGCAGGCCTTTGTCAAACAAACAACTAAAATCAACATGGACACAATCTCCAGTAGTAGAGTCAAAAAGAATGTTTTCACCATGTCGATCCCCAAGGCCAACAATGTGACCAACCATAGACCAAACTGCAGTGGTGTGTGCATAAGCAACACGAGCCCTGAACCACGTCGCTGGTTCTGGGAACATGTTCAGGAACCATTTATGGAATGCTGGTGGAAACATTGGCAGGATTTTGGTCTTTAGCATTTCTTCTTCAGGTTCTTTACCGTGGGACTGTTCATAAATACGCTTAATCTGAGGATTTGTTTTTTGTCTGTCAAACTTCCCACAACTTATATAAATATCCTGTAGAATATGACGGAGGCCACGGGTATGAGGCACCCACTCAACCATACCACAATCTTCAGTCAAAGGAATCACCGCAAATGTACGGATGTAAAGCTTCCGACGTCGACTTTCGGGGTTTCTGGCAAGTAAACTGTTTATCATAGCATTAAATTCCATCATACGTGCATCTTTTCTGAGGTCATCTTTCGGCTTGCAAAGAAACGGCCGTTCTATTCCATCACTACCAATCAGCACAATCTGCAAGTTACAGAAGATTAATTGGCCAGTTCGATAATTGCTTTCGGAACAGTAGGGTGGGCAAACGTTTGAAAAAGTTATCTGAAACCACCAATCTTAATTTAAACTCACCAGGAAGACAACGTTAACAAATAATAATGACATTGAGGCAACTATTTGCCGCAAATGGTGAACCAGAGAGAAAATGAACATGACAATATATATATATATATATATATATATATATATATGTATAGGTAGAGAGAGAGCATCGTTTCTCACTTTCTTTGGACGTTGAAGTGATGAGAGTATCTCAGCCTCGTCTGCTATACCAGATATTGTCTGCAAATCTGAATAAGAAAAGATATCTGACACGCCAGAATCAGTCAGATTAATACCAGATGGCAGATTAACCGTTAGAGATTTTTGGGTGGGCATTATTATCTCCAAAGGCATCATTCTCTTCAAGGCACTGAATTCCGTCGAAATATTTATGGTCCTTGCCTTTGCCTGGCCCGGATGGAAGCATAATCTGATCAGATGATCCACAAGAGTTGCAAATTGCACAAACAAAGAGTTCGGATTGCCTTGATTGGATCCTTTTTTAGCAGCTTGTATGATCTCTGCAGCAGCCTCTCTTCTGGAAGGTACAGTTGATTTTGTGACAGCTGCCATTGTCCAAAGAGCTTGTTGTGGATAGTGTTTGAGGACAGATGTAATGATGTGCTTGACCAAACGGACAGTTTCGTCATTTTGGTGGCAGATCCTTGAAACTAATTGAGGCAAGACAGTCAACCATTGGTAAGTCGGCAGGTCCTTCAAACACCCTCTCATGATGCTCATGATCTACATAACGAGGATAAATGCTCAAGAAACTAATCAAGTTTACAGTTCTAATAATAATCTGGGAAATAATACCTTTGTGTTAACATTCTTCATATCTTTATTTGCTTGTAGGTTGCTTCTGTAATAAACACTTCCAAAATCAAACCACAATGTCAACAATCTTGGCAAGGCTTGAAAGAGATTCTTATGTCCCCTATGAAGTCCTTTTGCGTAAAACAACAATACATCTGGAAGGTGGATCCACCATTTCTTTTCAACATTAACATTGCTAGATGTCACAACAGCCACATTTGATGGCATCCCTCTCGCAGACTGCTCAGTATTATCTTCCTGGCGTTTCCTGGCATCAACAAGCACTTCGTCACAGTATTTTGCAATGTAGAAATATCCCTTCTCCCACTTTGGTTGAAGTTCCTTCACCCTAGAATAGAGATTTATTACATCTTCCTTCTGCTTTTGCCCGGTATAGTGAATCCACCTAGAGTACAGAAGAAGCATCTTAGCCACAACTTGATTCTCATTCACTGACCGAGTCTCAGAGAGTAAAGGAGGAGGATTCACAGGGATCACAGAGAGGCTTGTAATCGATGATATAGCAGCAGAGCCAACAACCTCTACAGGCATGTTAAGAAGGGATTGTTGCAGTTCTGCAATGGCACCATCAGCACGCTTTGTGCTCCATAAAAGCTTAGCCTTCTCAATGTGAGCATTAAATGCACCTGAAGCATTGGCTTCTAGAATTGCTCGGTTTGCAGTTTCATAATGACCAGCTGAACGGCAAAGCCTGGCATACTGTATCCAGCAATCCCCAACTTGGAGAGAGAGATCATTAGCATCAAAAACAAGTCTCCGAAAGGCCAAGAGAGGCTCCCTTGCCCATAAAGAAGGTTGGGTAAGTTTGAGACGGCTCTCCCAGTTTTCCAAAGTCCTAGAAAATTCTGGTTCTTGTGGATGCAATCTCCTCTTTAGGAAAGACTCACCATTCAAAAGAGAACTGAAATCCTCAATCTCACGAAGCAAGTGAAGCTTTACAACAAAAGGGTATGCCCGTGCATAAGAATCCATTCCAGCAGCAGCTAAAGGAGCAATTAGAGCTTGCTTAGACATGGCTATTTTTTCAGCAACAAAATATTGATCATTTTTCATCATTGCCTGGAGAATTTTCGCAACATCCTTGTCAAAAGAAGCATAACTTTCAGAACTGCTACAAAGCATGCCTTCCTCGTCAGCCCCACTCAGGTACTCATCCATCAAATCCCACCTCCCAAGCCTCCAAGCCGCCTGCACCCCTTGAGTACACCAAGTTTTCCTGTATTTAGGAATTCTAGAAATCAATCCATCTACATGTGTTACCATCGCCTGTAAATGACACATGTTTAGTAGGCAATTAAGGACATCAGAATGCCTCTGAACAGAAAAAGGCTCCATCTGCAAAGCCTGCTCGCAAGATGTTAAAACTTCAGCCCAGTTTCCTGCCTTTTTGTTTATAAGGAGATTATCTTGTAAGCTTCGTGATTTACGTAGAGAAGCCAGACCAGATAATCCATCTGGTTCATCTAGTCCACTGTATACTTGCATTAGAAAAGATATGTCATCATCCTCAAATGCAGCACTTCTCCCAGAAGCTGGATTGAAAGCTCCTGATTTGTCCCGAACATAAGTTTCGAAGTACAGCAATGACCTGGCAAACGCCTGGCATTGCAACGAGGCCTCAGCAAGGGTAATTTTGGGAATTGCATTCAGTAGTCCTGACACATGCTTGCATTGTGTGAGCGCTTGGTTTGAATCCATTGGAAGAGTCATATTATGGTCTTTTGACTTGGCAGCTTGTTGCCTCATGTTAGAAGATTGAGTAGGCTGGGAGAGGGCAAGTTCTTGCTCTACATTCTCAACCCATTGACCTAGATTATCAAGAAGAGAAAAGACAGCTTGGATGCACACCTCACTTTGCCCAGAATTATTACCATGAACAGCAGCATTGCTACTGTCAGCTGCTGCAGCGTGAAGAACTGAAAGAATTTCCTGAGTAATACTACTCCGTGCTTCCTCCGTACCATCACAAACAGCATTTAATAGCAAATAGGGTAAAAGATACATGGCTATTTGCACATCATGACGGACAATACCACGACAAGCATTGAAAATTGCATATCGTGAGCCTGTTGAATGTGCAGTTAATTTCTTAATCCAGAAATATATCCATCTCCTGAATGACATCGAAGGGCGGTATATAGGACCTGGAGAAGCTGTATCTGCTACACGTGGAAGCTGGAATCTGGATGTTAAGCAAGGAGCAATTATTTCTTTGACATAACTAGAGAACCGATCCCATAATCTTTTTCCCCTTTCAGACACTTCATTTCCATGGTACATGACCCTATTAGAAGATTTTCCCATTTTGACATTTTGTAAGTCATTAGTCCGTTCTTTGACATTCTCATCAAGAGATGCCTCACAACCGGCGACTTTTAGCAGCTCCTGGATTGCCAATGCAGCTGAATCTTGAACAATAGTGTCAGGAGCAGCTCTGAATGCTCGAGCGAGATGCTTATGTATCAACTCAAAAATCAAATCATCGTCTGAACATGCAATCTTAAATCGTGTGCTCGAAACTCCCTTGATTTTGGCAGGATCAATGGCACCGAGAGCCCCAAGGCAATCTGCACAGATCAATTTCAGTCGTTGCCCAACAGAGGTCCTTGATTCCTCTGCACATCCTTTAAGCAGTGACATTATCAAGGAGCTCATTAAATCCATCACCGTGTCCCCTTCTTTAGTGAATAAAGACATAAACTCCTCTCTTCTAACGTTCAACAACTTACTTAGCTCAGACGCCACCATATATCTGACATTCAAATTCTCATGATTTAATCCAGCAACAACATCATGTAGTCGATTCTTTACAGTTGTCGATCCACGTACTTCTTGAATTACTCTGTTTACTTCTGCCAACGCAGGAATACTGGGTACGGAAGGAAACTCATGGATATGCTGCTTTAAAATGACCCGATTCTGAAAGACAAGTTCCTCCAATATTTCTACAATTTTCTTCATATGGGGAAATGAATCTTCCTTCTCCCTCTCCAAGAAAGGGACTAGGGCAGCAAAAACTTGAGAAATGATGTACTTTGTGCTGGATGGTGACAAAATAGCTAGTTGTTTTAGGAATAAATGCAAAACCACGAGACCATCACCCAGAAGTTGTTCCTTATTGATAGCATGCATGAGAAGAACCATGATTTTTGGTACATAAGTGTGGAGATGTGATCCAATCAATTTAATAAGCAGTTCTATCCGTCGAATTGCTTGTCTTTGGAGTTCTATGTCCTCTGAGTGGAGCATTTTTCTATCAATACGATTCAGCAAACCAACAATATGGTTCCTCAAAAATCCAGGTACATCTTCGTGAGCAGTCAGAATCCTAGAGACTTCCTGTATCATACGAGGAACTCTAGCCAACCTGTAAAATTATATTTAATGGAATTAAATTAGATTATTCAGAACATAAAATGATTGAAAATAAAAAAGTTGGAGAACCTCTTGATAGCAATTGAAATGATTAACGTACTAGTAATATAGTTATTCTAAAAATTGCAGTATACTATTAAAGAGAGGTTTGAGCTGGCGTAGACAGGCAGAAAGCTTCTTGTCCATTATGACTTACCTTCTATTTATTTCTTCCAGATCATCTACATCAATAAAGCATACAAGTTCATCCAAAAGTGCAGGCAACGCAGCTGCAAAAATCTCTTGATTGTCAGATCCAGTGTGTTCATGGTAGAACTCCAATGCAGATTCTAACTTCTTTCCATCAGCTTGATGAAGAGCAAAAGCGAGCACCTTGGGTATCCAATTCACAATAAGTTGAACCATATCTGTGTTTAAACACTTGGCCAACTCATATAAAGTGGTCAGTGCTTCATCGTTCTTATGTTGGAGGACCACAAGTCTTGGAAGAACAACAGGAATCATCTTCCTCACCAGTTCTTTGGTTTCAACACCAAGAACAGACATCGAAAATTCTTCAATCAATCTTGGTTGAGTGGCCACCCTCATACTCAAATACTCGTACAGTTCATTTCGAAGATTAAG
This sequence comes from Craterostigma plantagineum, assembly GCA_027422505.1. NCBI lineage: Eukaryota > Viridiplantae > Streptophyta > Magnoliopsida > Lamiales > Linderniaceae > Craterostigma > Craterostigma plantagineum. The sequence continues at coordinate 4,813,747 of JAPQWV010000005.1, forward strand.
ACCTCTTGATAGAAGACCATCTAGTCCTCCTGTATGATGAAAGTAGCAAGATCTAAAAATGAGTTTTGATGCAATGATCCTCACTGTAAGATGGGGATTATCAAGCTGACCAATAACTGTCTCTTATACACATCTGAAGCAGGATAAGGGAATAGATAAAACAATGACTCTGAATGTCAACAGATTGCATAATTGTTGCAGCAGTTTCCAGAAGCGTTTCAAAGATTAGAGGATCTTCAGCAGCAGCCAAAGCATGTTTTAGTTTGTCCATAAACCTCTGTTCTTTAGATTTGTTTCCAGTATCATTTGCTGAAAATAGAATTTCTAGAAAGGGCTCCTGGAGTAAGAAACCAATCTTTGCGCAAAAAGCTTTTCTAACACTTCTGCTTCTGTTAAGGAGTAAACAATCAATCAACTGCAACCATTTAGATCTTGTCTGAAGCAAAATCTCTTTCGTTCCATGCAAAAGCACCCGGTGAATGATCCTCACGAAGGCCAATTGAACTTCTTCGGATAAATCATGGAAGAGTACATCAAAATAGACAGATAGCAAACATGTATAGTCGCAACTCGATAAAGAATCCATTTTCAGATTGCTAGCTGGAAAAACAGTTGAGCATCCATTGTTATCTAACATAGATCTGTTATCACACTTTGAGCACCAAAAGCCTTGCGATAAACGATCTACTCCAAAGCCTTGTTTCCCATTGTCTTTAATGTATAGTTTGCATTCAACATCTGGAAAGTCTACACTTTTGCAACATCCATACAGGCATACCAGATGGCCTAGAGATTGGGAAATAACTTTCTTGACTCCGTCATTCTTCTCATTTCTCAAGAATCTGTAGGGCGTCATATGATTATGGCAATGTTAAAAAATATAGTCTAAAAAATATGCACGAATATTGAATCCACTGAAACGACGGACAAAATTTGCAATGCTGTATATGACATAGACCAATGCACGACAAATAAGTACGTACAAAAAACACAAAGAGAACTATCAACCCACATAGAACATTAGGCTACATGCGACAAAGGACAAGAAACAACAAAGACATAAAGCACATTTTACTCTCCCACATTGAAAATTTCGATCCTCCACGAACATTAGACAGAAAATGAACAACTAACGTAAAACACATGCACAGCTGCACTAAAAGTAGCTTCATCCAAATTTCAAGAAGTTCCTAAATCCAATATATGTTCTGAAATAAAACAATCATGCTGTAAACAAATATCATCATAAGTAAAATGATATTTGTGTTAAGGCACGTACAATGCAAGTCCAAATGCACTTCACCAAAAAGGAAAATGTCACTTACTCCACTCTGTTGAACATATCAGTCAGGTAACCAAAACCCGAGCATAGAACAAGCACTGGCATAGAGATTATAGCTTCAATTCGAACTTCCTCTGATTCATCATGAAGCCCCAAATCAACGATATCAAGAGCCGTATCAGGTGCTGCTAAATCCATTACGTGGGGAAGGAGACGAATTGAGAGACATTTCACCTTCCATGGAGGTGAAGATTTATCTGAATAGTTGCTGTTCCATGGAAGCTTTAGCAGAGGTTGCATGAGGCATCTGAGTTCATTAATATTTTCAAAGATCACATGCTTGCTTTCTTCAGACATGGAGCAATCTACGAATTTCAGAAACGCAAAGACAGTTATATACAAAGAGAAATGAACTGACTTAAAGCATGACTTGGGAAATAAAATTAAGTTTTCGAAATTCATTTTTATAAAATATAAGACCTTACTTCTCTTCAGAAAAATTAAGCAAGACGGGAAAGAAATATACAATATTGCACTTGTGTGCTAGTCCATCACCTCGTAAAGTCAATAAGCTGCCAACTGCTTCTAGAAAGATAGTCAAATCCAGAGACCACTGAAGTTTCTGGTCTATCTGCAAGTATCATTCAAAATTAATTAATTGCACGATCCAATTACACTAAAAACGGAGAAGTAAGAAAGACCTGTTTAAGCATCCAAGAAATCCATTTGCCCATTTTTTGAAATATGTGAAGAGATATGCCTGCACGAGGATGCTCGGTAAATACAATACAGAGGGTGCTAATAGCTGTCAGGGCATTTTCCAATCCAAATTGATCAAAAGTTTCTCGAATAGGTTCTAGAAATTCAAGTAACGTGTTAAGTGAGGAGCATATATAGTAGGTGTACTCTACTTCTGTGCCTCCTGTAAATTCACCGACAGAACTGCAGCCATTCTGACACATGTTTAAGTAATAATTATTTGTCTTCAGGCGCTTCGGTTCAGAGGTTTGCATGTTCAGAATGGTTCTTTTGCCACCAACGTTTGTGCTTCTACTGCCATCATCTCGTGTTTCTAACTGACCAGAGAAATTATTGACAACAAGGTTGATACCAAGCTCAGAAATAGCTACTCTCATGCAGTCTATTAAATGATATATAGGAGGATTAGGTGAACAAAGTATGGAAAGCAGATATTCAGGCCTCCAGGAAAAAGGAGGACAATTTTTTGCGATGCAAGCATATGAACCACTTAAGCCATCCTGGGAAAAGACCAAAGAACAAATCCTGTTAGATATTGAACTTTAACAGGGTCATACATGGTATTTTTAAACTAAGCCAATTATATATACATACCGCATACAAGTTATTATTACATACATATCCATTTAATTGCATATCTTATCGTTTACCCATCAAATTGACACGATCAATGACAACCATACCCAAACACAAATCTAACCCTCTTATGCATTTGCTAACAAAATCAAAAGAAAGGGAGTAAATTGAGTTAGCAGCTATCATATCCTCACTGACACTTGTTACCTACTCAAAAAAGGTCTATAAAAGAAAGATTGCATCGAGGATCATAAACATAGGTCATAATCATCATGTCTACCAGCCCGCATACAGGAAATATCGAAAGAGCATTTATAATGCTAAAGGGGTATGTGTGATTTGGTGATCAAAAGGGATGTTTTTTGTAAAAGCACGCGAGTACATGTAAGTAAAACAAAAGTTTCACCGAACCGCCTAAGATTATATTCATCAAGTAAAGCATTCATCAAGTAAAGCATGCTCATAGCAAATACAATCACATACGAGGCAACTGTTTTCACGGAACGTATATAAAAATGATGAGGTTTCCACAACCTTGAGGTCCACGCTCTCCGTCTTCTGCAAAGACCCAGGAAAGACTTGCACAATATCAACTGCAGTGGATCTGATAACAAAATCGGAACAATACGAGTCCCAGAACTGAAGGCATCCTGCCAGAGCCGAATCATACGCTGGATTCCTGAAATTAAATTTATGTTATGAAATACAAAGGAAAACATCAACAAACAGCCAGGAAATCAAGAGAGTGCACGTTGGCTGAGCAATTCAAAACCATCCAACATGCCGCGTTGTGAGCTAAACCAACGCATTTCATACTACAAACGATTGAAATGCATTTAGATCTAACACACTAACCATGTTTTATGGAAATTGTTTTATGAACACAAATTAAGAAATCTACTAGTGGAGCATATAGAGAATATAGTGGAAAAAACTAAAAAGTGATGTAACCAGATCAACACACACCTGAATACTGAGATTCCCTCAATATCTTCATTTAAAATCATTGTCATTATCTTTATTGACTTTTCATTCGGAACTATGCAACAGTTTCTCTCTGCTCCGATGAGGCGTACAAAGTCAAGACATGCCTTCACAAAAACTCAAATGTTAGATATCCCATAGAAGACATAAAATAGCAGCATGGAAACATATTTACCCACCATATGCAGATCATCATCATTTCCACAGCACAAAAGACTCCAGACAGCCCAAACACGTGATGCATCTAAAAGCCCTTCGATATACAAACTTCCATCAGTTAAGCAATTACAGAGAATATTTACTGTTGATGTGGCAAAGGCAAGTATCCTTTCTCTGCCAGTGATGTCAACTAGAATTCCAATTCCATCCGCAGGCTTATTACTTTGCGGAATTTCACAGAGAAGGCCAGGGTCGTCGCAGATTCTGGCAAAGGAGTCATGGAAACACTTCAATGAAACTTTATCATGTTCAATGGAGATACTCTCACCGCACATTAAGAAGGCAGCATGCGCAAGATCTACATAAAGAAAACACATTGGGTGTCAAACCTCAAGCTCAGAAATTTAAAAAAAATCCCAACTTTACTACGAAATGTTCCATTCACTGAGAGGAAAAGGAAACACGAACAAGCTAATCAGTAAATCAAATGTAGAGATAGAATATGATCATCAAGCATGCCCTGAGACAACAAAAATAGCTATAAAACAATGCGAAATCACTGTAGAAATGAATATCGAGCACATACCTTCAGTTAACAGCATGGTATCCATGAAGAATTGCCGGTATGCATCAAGATCACTCGTGCGGAGCAGATGTAACAATGCTCTAACAGTCTCGAAAATAGTACCATGTCGGGAGCTAAATAGAAGCAAACATTTCAATTTTAAACAAGATTTTATTTCAGGGAGGGATGAAAAAAAAAAGAAGAGAGAAAAACACAACGACGACAGACCGAAATGCAGGTTCAGCAGTAAAGGGCAAAATACGTCCAATGAGTGGAAGCACGGCACTAGCTTTTCCATGGTAGAAAACTCCGGGAAAGTTCCTCGCAATGTGAGCTAGTAGTTTTAGTATAGCAATCACCTCCCTCTCTTTTTCTAGACATATTTTCCTCGGATTAAGTAAGGCGGAATGCAGACACACCAAACCCTAGGAATTTGAAGATTGCAAAACAGTTTTACCAGCATACGACGGCACGATGTAGGTGTTGAGGAGATTGGGGAGAACGGCGCGGAATCGAGACACCAAAACGTCGTCGTCTCTGGTTTTGGCAGGAGAGGATGAAGAAGCCTCTATGCGCTCACGTAGCTCGTGCACAAGGCTCGATAGGTTCGCCATTCCATCATACAGCAAAAGAATCGCAAGTGTTCGCTCTGTCACTGTTCTTTGTGAGACTTTTGGACTCCAATCGTTCTTTTTGTGTGCGGAACGCGACAGAGAAAAAGTATGTAATAGCGCGAATTTGTTGGTTCCTCCTTCTTTCTAAAAAAATAAAAAGGGTGAGTGTTGTATTTCGTACTCGATATTATTGTTTTCTATACTTCGCCTACTCGCGCGCACCATTTCATTGTGTATTGCTTTGAAATTTGTTTCCCATGGTTAATTATAGGGGCATTTTCATTTCAGGCCCTCACATAACTATCATTTAGGATTCAGACCCTCTTGGCAAAAAATTTAGTTTTAAGGACCCATTTTTGTGAAGTACCACTTCATTGCTCTTACATACCAGTATGTGAAATTCTGTACCACAAAACCATAATTCGGTACCAGTTTATGATCATCTGACGGGCCCTACCAGTTTATTTTCTGCAGTACCACTTCATTGCTTTGACATACCAGTATGTTCAAATTTTGTAACACAAAACGATCATTCTATACCAATTCATATATCTTTTATACCACTTTTTTACACCACACAAAATGGGTCCTTTAACCTAAAAAATTCTCAAACATGGCCTGAATTCGAAATCAAACCCTTAATGGTGCCTGATATCGAATTGACCCTTAATTATATTCCAAGCTTGTTAAGCACTTCTCTCTCACTTTTTTCTGCCCCGACCAAACAAAATTTCAATCACGTTGTTGATTGGGATAGCTCAATTGCACAATATTGATTTTTTTTTCGAAAAATATTTCATACATACAAATAAATTTACATGGGTTAAAAAAGAGGAATCCAAGAGATTTCGCCGGGTACATTCATTATCCTACCTCATTGAGAGAGATAGACCACACAACCCTAAAAGAAAAAAAAAATAAAAACAAAACAAAAAATAAACAACATTAAAATTTAAAAAAGAAAACTAAAGAACATACTGTAGGGATTTTTTCAGGCCCAATTCTACCCCAAGCACATGTCCGTATAAGCTTGTGGGGTTCCTCTCTAAAATCAATTGGCAATAGAGGGAGTGAGCCCACAAGCTTATAAAGCACTCATTTTCTTTTTAATCTATCGATGTGGGAGTCTGGGTTTGCACACCCAACAATCCTCTCCTCAAACTCAAGACCACCCAACAGGCCTCCCCTTCGACTATTATCTGCACCAAGCGCTTCTACCGCAGTCACTGCACCAAGCTCTTTTCGTCGCAGATTCACCAATCGTCTTACAAGGGCTGGGGACACACCACTCACACCGTATCCGGGTTAGAATTTCTCCATCTGAAGGCACCCTCACGTGTTCGTCCACGCTCACCGCACCATGTAGGAATTTTTTCAGGCCCAATTCTAGCTCAAGTCCATGCCCGTATAAGCTTGTGGGTTTCCTCTCTAAAACCAATTGGCAATAGAGGGAGTGAGCCCACAAGCTTATAATGCACTCATTTTCTTTTTAATCTATCGATGTGGGAGTCTTGGGTTTGCACACCCAACACATACTGTAATCTAGCCTATAACTCCAAAACATGGCTATTAAGTAGATCCACAACACTAATCACTTTTTTGTGTTCGACTCCATATGCTTATCTTTTCGGTACTGACACTCCAAAAGGGGAAAAAAACTCCTACGTTGAGGAGAAACAAACTCCCATCTTCGGAGACTGGACAAACCCAAAAAAAAAGAAACAGAAAAAGCACTGTGTAAACACGCAAGGAAAAAAAGAAGAAAAACAAAACAAAAGAGGCGCATTCCTCAACCTAATGGAGGAAGGGGAGGGTTTATGGCTGCTTTGCTTTTTAGGTAATTAAAGGCTTTTTTATAAACAATAGCTTCATTATACAAAATGAATTTACAGTGGGCTAATAGCCCAAAGATTCTTCTGGTAACATCATCACTCAAACAGTATAAAAGCTCTCATTAAGAGAGAAAGAATTAACACATCCGAAAATGAAAAACGAAAAAAAGACGAAACATAACAAGACTAAAAGTCTAAACAAAAGAACTAAAGAACATACCACAGATAAACCTAAAATTCCACAAATATGGCATTAAGTTACAATTTACTGCACTCTTCTCTTTCTTTATCTTGAACTTCTAGAACTTATTTTATTCCGCATCAACATTCCCACAAAGGGAGAAAATAACCCCCTACGAAAAGGAGACTCAACTCCCAGCTTAGGAGACTAATGGAGAAAGACCTGAACGAAGCACAAGAAACATGAAAATAGCAAAACAGTGTTGATACGGTGTATAAATTAGGTAGAGTAAAGTAATTAAAGATAAGAATAAGGTTAAGAGGGATCGTAAAGAACATTTAGCGGAATATGAGATTTTAGGGAAATGAAGAAATAATAGCAGGAATTAGGAGGTACAGGGACCTCCAATGCCAGCTGGCAGCTCCCAGAAGAAATAAAGCTTCCCTGACATGCCATTGATGAAAAGACTTTATAAAGGAGGAAAACTGTGCAGGAACTAGGCTTGTCAATGGGGCAGGGATTCCCCGTCCCCGCGGGATCCGCCCCGAACGGGGCGGGGATTCCCCGAATTTTAATCCCCGCGAGGCGGGGATGGGGAAAATTTTGTCCCCGTAGGCGGGGACGGGGCGGGGACGGGACCATAGTCCTCGCCCCGCGGGGATCCCCGCCCCGTCCCCGCCATTAATATTATTTAAAAAATATATTTTATATCTTAAATTAATATCTAAATAATATTTTTTATACATAGTTTATATTATTATAGTTTAAAATAATATTTTTTTAACTCATTTTTTATTATTATAATATAAATATTATCTAAAATATAATATAAATAATATTTCTAATTTATATTATAATGAAAATATAATTTTTTTAAAAAAAAAATGTGGGGACGGGGAATCCCTGCGGGGGCGGGGACCCGACGGGGACGGGGATGGGGACGAATTTTCCCCCGCTAAGTTCGCGGGGATGGGGACGGGGATTCCCCGTCGACGTGGGGACGGGGATGGGGACCTAATCCCCGGCCCCGCCCCGCCCCGTTGACATCCCTAGCAGGAACACGTGTCTAATGGAGATAGGACAGCGCCACTGTAGCCATTGTGCCTGACAGTGACTGCTGCAGAAAAGCTGTCCTGACAGGGTGCTTTTACTGCACATTGTACTAGGCGGGTCACATCCCCAGGAATTCTGGGATGTAACCTCATTTAGCGACGCGGAGCTCCTATAAAAGCAGCACTTAGTCATTTTCGCTGGAATATTCATTCAAGATATGAATAACACTTAGAATTCCCTTTTTCTTACTATGTTAAGCATTTTCCATTCAGTCCTTAGTATATTTGAGTGAGAGCGGGTTGTTTGAGTGTGTAATCTATTAAAGAATAGTGAGAGAGAGTTCTGCAACGCCCGTGGACGTAGAATCCGCAAGGATTCGAACCACGTACATCCCGTGTCTTTTCGTTTACGTTCCACCCACGTCCCTTGCAAACAAGCACCTTATGCGCACCATAAAACTTTGTGATAATCGTAACTACCGCTATATAAATTCTCCGAACCATAAACTTCTTTGATTGGGATAGCACCACATCAAGAGTAATTTGGCTCCCAACTCCATTAATGGAGTAAACCCACCCACCCAAGGCGATTAGAAAATGCCGAGGAGGAGAAGGTGAGAAAACCCACACACAACAATCCTTTCGCAAAAGAAACCCACACACACCCAAGAAACCCACACACAGCAAAATGGAAGCAAAACCCCACAAAGAAATTTCCACACACCCACAAAGCAAACCCACGTAGAAAACGCACATATACATGAAAGCAACACAAGGGAAAGCAAAGGAAAAAACTAAACTACGAAAACGCACATACACAAGCAACACAAAAGAAAACAAAGAGAAAAAAACTAAAATAGTAACAAGCAACACAAAGGAAAATACTAAAAATACGAGCTCCCCAAACCTATGGAGGAGGGGGCGAATAGAAAAAAATTTTCTTTTTTCTTTTTACTTTTAGAGAGAGATTTGAGAGGATTAGAGAGAGAAGATCAAGGTTTGACTCGTTAGTTAATATTGGAATTAGTGTCCTTAGACAGACAATTAAAGGCGTTGAAGGGCGTGTTAGTTAATTTTTCCCCGTGAAATATCATAGCCGCGTCACCTCCAAAAGATAAATTCGAAGACATACCATAACCCGGGTTACCAGGACCGGATTGATCGATTCCGACCGGAATGGTGAACGGTCGGAACTCTGGTTCGGTTTCGGTCTGGTCTAAGTTTGATTAAAAAAAAGAAACAAAAATGCAAAGAATATAAAAATATAACCAAACGAGTAAATACACTAAAATATGTATTTGGTCTAGTGGTAAATGTTTTGAATGAAAAATTATATAGTTGGGCTATGTTTGAATCTATCCCAACCCTTTTACATTTTTAGTTTATAATTAATTTATGAGCTCAATATTTCTTTTTTATTAATTTTGACCCCCGAGCATTTATAAATTCATTTTTGAGATCTTATTATACCATTTATTTTAACTACCAATACAATTTACTTTTATTCAATTTTGATCCCTATGTTTAGAAAATCTAATTTGAAAAATGTTCATTAAAGCATGTATATTTCGATGGATTTGATTTATTAATTCATAAAATATATATTTATTAAATTTAGAGGTAACGGTTTAATACCAGTTTGATTCCAATTTTATACCGGTTAAACAACTAAACCTTAAACTACTAAAATATCTGGTCCGATTCGAAAAACCCGGTTTCAGAACCTTGACCATAACCCGAAGAAGAAACAGGTCGTTTTAATTTTTTATGACCTTGTTCTGTAATAAATAGATGCCCTAATAAATACAAACTATAAAAATATATTAATATTTCCGACACCCATTTTCAATAATTAGGGATATCGAACCATCTAATGGTGGCACTAAAATTTTTGGAACCTACTGGTTATGATGCACATATCCAAATTCAGGCCTAAAAAACATAGAAATAACCCTAAAAGAATGGTCAGGCGCTCGGGACGATGTGACTGAGATTGTATGCTAGAGTCAAATCTCGAGTGGGGCCGTCGTGTGATACAATAGAGTGTTCATTCCGACAACTGATATTTGCTCGAGCATCCCACAAGGGAAACTAGTATTGCATGTATGCGGTGAATAAAGTGGGACAAGTAAGAACATTACATGTTCTAGAAGACGTGAATAGGTAAGAATGGATAACCGCGATCGTTGGAAATTCCCCTTTATATATCAATTGCCAATTTTAACAAAGTTGGAAATTTTAACCTTTTACTTTTGGAGGTATTCATGAACACTCTCAAGTCCCGGTAGACATTTATTTTGAATCATAGGAATTAAACAATAAAATTCAGGATATGAAGAAGAAAACACAGAAAAAATCCTTTTGGAAATGTCACATATAATTCTACATTCAATTATCCAATGGCACTTGTTTTAGGTTGTGTTTGTTTCTATCTGTGTGAGAGCCTGAGAGCCTTCTTCCCTCTCGATTGTCGAATGTTACCAGATGTGCATTTGGACTCGTAAGTCCTAGCAAAACTAGTTATAATGAACTATCGTTTGAGAAAATAAATCGCACAACCTACCTCACATCGGTCATCAAGCGAATTGAGTTTCATCACATCATCGTTTTTTCTTTCTTCCCAAAATTACTTTGGTCAATTGAGTGGCTAGCTCTAAATGTGTCAACTTTGAATGAGGTGAGAGATGTGTCTGCTTACATTGACCTGAAGCACGGAAAAGAAATTAGTAGTCTGCTTAATAGATGCAAGAATTCATATTCTGGTTGGGTTTTGATTGGAGGTGCCATTTTTTTTTTGTTTTATGTGTTTTTTTACAGAGTTACTTCAACTTTTGCTTTCAAGATAATATATTTTTTTTCCGAAGATTTATTTTTGAAACACCTTTATGCCTGCAAGGTATGGTCTTCGACATGGATTTGGGTTAAAGAAGTTGGAAATCGTTGTGACATCGTTGAGTGGTTCAATCATGTGTTTGTGTTCTCTGTGTATATTTCAATTTCCACCATTACATTTTGTGGAGCTTGAGCTCTTACAGTCATGTCATTACACTAATTTGAGTTTAAACTTCTCGAGTTTTGCATTGTGCTGTCAATTTCTTTGCGTTATTTAGTCATTCTATTATTGTTCATTCTTCGGACATATATTTAAAATACTGAAAAGTGTGACGAAGCTGGTCTTACTTTTTCTTACACCAGTCTCTCTCTTGTCTCTCTCAACCCTCCTCTCCTAAACCCTAGCAAGCCCCGCTCCCCCTCCTCCTTTTTTCTTTGTTTTCTTCTTCTTTTGTTTCTTAAAAAAATGGTTTGTCGACCCGATTCCTCCTCCTCTGCCGCCCCCGCCGCAACTGCTGTCGTTCCTCCTCCTCCTCAGTCGCCGTTGTCGTCTCCTCCGCATCCTGGAGCCGCCCCTATCTCCCCCGCCGCCTGTGTCCGCCCCGCCAGCGCCGCCTTCCGCCTCGCACTCGCCCTGCCACCCTTTGCCCCGCACCCGTCGGCCACCTTCCGCCGGCACCGCTGCGCACTTCCGCCTCACCATCTCCCGTCCGGGAGACTCGTCTCTCCAGACCCTCGGGTCGAGAGTTTTTCCTCACTTGTGGAGCTCGCAGTCCGATGAAGACAAAATCCAGAAGTCGAATGCCTAAAAAAGTGAAGGATGTCGTAGATTTAACTTATTGCTTTTTCTGTTATAGGTTCCTTAGTTCTGAGTCCCAGATAATGAGTTTTGTTTTCTATCGGTTTTTGCCCCTGGTGGACCTTTTTCCCCCATGTTTGGGAGTGTTGTGCCCCCTTGTGAGTTTTGTTTTCTCTTTTTGAGGACTTGTTTTCGTTTGGCGCAATGCGACTAAACGGCTCTGTGTGCTGTTTAGCACGTTTGTAATTTTGTTTTAATGGCAATGACAAGTTATCGATTGAAAAAAAAAAAATAGGTCACAACTTTCACTGCGACGTTCTGGGTCTCATAGTCATCAAAGTCGATTTAATCGACCCATAATCGAGACTTAGAACGTAGTGGATGACTCTCCTTATAATTGAGGTTAACTCTGAAATCATAAATTATGTGTTTTGTGGATGACAAGAGTTCAAAGAGGAGAGATTTGTTACTCGTTCTGCTTCAATTGGTGGAGAATAATTCACTACGCCACTGAGTTGTTTGATCTTATGTCGAATTGGGGTTGTGCGTTGATCAATACACTATTGTTAAAGCGAGAAGTGCTTATCTCATTGTTTTGAGTATTGCTTGGTGATTTTTCTTGTTTTGGACTTTCTCCTTGTTCGTGGCAGCATGTTGCCACTATACAGCATTAACACATCAGCTTTTGCTCTTGTACTTCTATCGTATTAATACATGGGACCATTCAAGAGTATTACACAAGGGTAAATTTGTCAAGTTATACATAAAAATTGTGATATCGGTTAATTAATCGTGTGGAGTGAACAATATACAGCGTGATGTTTAACCAAACAAGTATTGGATAGGTTTAGATAAGATTATTATCTTATCTTTTATCATGAGGTTTTTTGTATGTCCTTTTCTCACCTGAGAAACTAAACGGGGCCGAAGATATAGGAACTTGAGATTGTCTGATAAGAGAGATGGCTGTAGTTGTTCCATACTTGACAATGAAAGAGACGCCAACTTGACGTCGTTCTTGGCCCAAAGACAAAACAAAAGTAATCATTTTATCCTTTGTATAGAACTAGACAGACCATATTTCTTCACTGTCTGAAAAACTAGTTGCCGACAGAAAAAAAAAAACGAGCCCGAAAGATACGTCTCGATTCAGCGAATTTTCGAAATTCGTAAATTAATTAATAAATAGCAAGACAAGTCACAACTCACAAGGCAACCACCATTTGTCTCGACCCTGAAGCACTTGTGTGTTTCTCACGCGCCCACAAGAGTACAGGGTAGTATTGTTTGACCAATCAACTACTAGACCGTGGAGGCACGCGCCATCCACTAACCTCGTTATCCGCAAAAATATATACGTACGTATCATATCAAAAAAACATATAAACCCATTCTTCCCCGTCCATAAATGAAATCCTTAAAGCAGGGTTAATAATTGCATAACGTGACACCCTAATTATCGCAATTTTCGAAAGCTATTTACAATTGCATTAAACACTCTCCCCACTACCCATCCCTCCTTTCCTTTCCACTGCATCGCTATCGCCAGCGACGTTTCGTTACAGCCGGCGATGGGCGTGGCAATGCACGCCAAATCCGACTCGGAGGTGACCAGCATCGAAGCCTCAACGCCGCCGCGCTCGCCGCGCCGAGCCCTTTACTACGTTCAGAGCCCGTCCCATTCGAACCACGACCTAGAGAAGATGTCCTACGGCTCGAGCCCCTTCGGCTCGCCGGCCCACAACCACTTCCACTACCACTGCTCGCCCGTCCACCACTCGAGGGAGTCTTCTAGCTCGAGGTTCTCGGCGTCTCTGAAGAACCCCAACAGAAGCGGCGGCGGCGGCGGGTGGCGGAGGATGCAGCAGACGAAGTACGATGAGGTGAGGGATGGGCAGGAGGAAGACGAGAACGAGGACGAGGACGAAAGGAGGGACGCCGACCAAGTGAGGAGGTTCTACGTTGTCTGCTTCGTTTTGTCGTTCGTCGTTCTTTTCACGCTCTTCTCTTTGATTCTTTGGGGCGCGAGCTTCGCTTATAAGCCGAGGGTGGTCGTCAAGGTCAGTCATTATACTACACCCATTCTTTTTTACTTTTTTCTCGTCTGAAATTGCTATTGCATGAGATATCGAGGAATTATTACACCTATTTTTCCGCTTCTTGTTCCATTTCTAGTGTGTATTAGTGTTCGGCTCAGTCATGCTTCCTTTCGTTGTTAAATCTTTCTGTTTAAGACATGCAATTTCGGTTGTGAAGATTTCAGGGGATGTAATATGCGTTTACGTTAGTCATTAATTGGTCGTCGCGTGATTAGGGCCTTAACATCATGATTTACGGTAATCATGTTGTTGGGGCTGCAAAAATCTACATAATCATGTCCAGCCAGGAGCAGCATTTACAAAAGCAAAATGAAAGAATGATATTATATAAGATATGAAAAAGTAATGCTTTTGTAGGCTACTACTAGCAGGCAGGCACTAGAGCAGCAGCTTTTGTAATAAATTAATGAAACGGTGAAACAAGAAGCTTTTTGTCAGTGTTACAGTGGCGTGATTATGAGTATTTTTTATGTGGCTTTTACAGGGCATTACTTTCGATGCTTTCTATGTGCAAGCGGGGATGGACCCAACTGGCGTTCCAACGGATATGTTGACTTTGAATTCAACGGTGAGGATCTCATATCACAACCCAGCAACCTTTTTCGGCGTCCACGTCACCTCCACCCCACTCGAGCTTCGCTATTTGGACATCAAAGCTGCCTCTGGCCATGTAAAGAATACTAACCCCTCGATCGTTATAAGTAGTTTTCAACGTACGGCTCGTACTTTTGACTGTGCTTTTATTTCCTTGGCCTGAAAATGACAGATGAACAAGTTTTATCAGTACAGAAAGAGCAGGAGCAAACTGAAGGTGGTAGTTGAGGGGCATCAAGTTCCACTCTACGGTGGGATTCCATTGCTGATTAACGGTAAGGAGAAGGACATTTCAGTGCCTTTAAACCTTACGTTTGTGATGAGGTCGAGGGCCTTCATATTGGGTAGGCTGGTGAAGCCCAAGTTCTACAGCAGAGTTTTGTGCAGAGTTAGGATGAGGGGAAACAATCTTGGCAAGCCACTCAATCTGACAAGAACTCAGTCTTGTGTTTACCATTAGTTAAACTTGGTTGGTTGGCGTGCACTTTCTTTCCACGGGAACTTGAGTCGTCTTCTTTTGTAATAATCCGTTCATATTGTGATGTACATGTGTTTCTACTTGGGAAGTTGTGTCGAGAGAAGATGCCATTGAGAATCAACGAATCTTTGACGTTTTCACGAGAGTTCGAAAATCATTACAAGAAGAATCACACACACTACTACTGCTACTACAAGTATATCACAGTTTACAACGATCAATATTAAAAAAAAAAACCATGGATATTAAACAGTAACTTAGCTGGGCTTAAAGAAACTAACTTTAACGCCGGTGTTTATAACCACATAAACGCCGGCGGCGGTAACTATCCCGCTCAAACATATCCCCAGCAATCCCAACCCCCAATTCACCCACCACGATGGTCCGTACATCTTCGGCTTCTTCAACTTCAGCCACATGAAGCAAGGGTACGCCAGCGTCACCGGCAAAGAGATCCCTCCGATTAGCCCGGCGATGCTCCCAAGGAACGGCATCGCCACGGCGATGAAGAAGCAGCCGTACCCAAACATGCTCCGTATGACCGCGCGTAGCCACCACGGGCACGGCTTCTTGAACCTCCTCGTGTACAGCGACTCAATGTCGTCGAACATTGGCATGCCGTAGATCTGAAAGGAGCTCACGGCGTTGACTATCACGAAGAAGCTGATCAGTCCCAGGACTCCTCGCTTCACGTCTCGGCTGTGGAAGGCGAACAGAGCTGTTAACATGCCTCCGTTCGCCGGAATCTGCGGGGAAAGGTAAGTGTAATCGGATAAATAATCAATCAAATTCAAGGTAGTCAATTTTGTACCCAATTTGTCTCGGCTATTAATTAGGGTTTGGGTGTTCTATGTATAGTATATATAGCACACGACGCACCATTCGACCATATGCCCAGTAACCACCAATGGCGATTGGGAATAGGCAGAGTGCTACGATTAGATACGCCACTTTCACGCCTCTCCACATTGGAATGCTCGATGGATGCTTCTCATCTGAAGGCATGGTGGCCTGTGTAAGTTTTCCAAATTGACACTTAGTATTGCAAACGCAACGATTTATAGTATTGCAATAACAAGATCATCATTTGATATTCGCACGTTTTACCTGAATTTCAAGAATGAGATTGTGTCCTCTAAAGGCGAAAGCGATGATCCCAAGTGCATTGAACACATCAAACACCTGTGTAATCTGCTTACCAGCTCTGATGGGATCATATGAGACGTTGGGAAGCCTGCCCTCGGACACAGAGATCAACCATATTCCCGTGCAGTACCCAACTGCTGTAAGAGACCCAAGCAGCGAAATCCCGGCGATGGAATTTAGGTTGGGCAGCTGAGACAAAAGCACAGCTGCACAAGTGAACACGAGGTACCACTCCGTGGCCGTCAGTGCCTTTGGATCTGCACAGTTGGGCCCACACACTGTCTGGTAAAACATCTTCAACGTCGAGCCGCCGATCACTATTAGAGCCACGCACGTGCCCGCCGAGAGGTACATGATGGGAAACATGGCTAGCAGTTTCGACAGCCTTTCGCCTGTACGTAGTAATAATCAGTGAAAAAGGTAAAGAAAAGATGGTCAGAGATTGTTCCGAGATTGCTGTTCATATGTCACATTAGGAATTAAGGGATGGCTATCGATTTTCTTACCGAAAGCTGCGCTTGCTAACTGCATGTATCTGCTGTATCGAATCCCTGTTTCAGGGGACTCGTGGAGCTGCACCAGCAAGTTTAGAGTGTACAGTTGCCAGATGAAAGCCAGCGTCAAGCAAATGATGCCCCATGTCCTGATGCAAGAACGTTCGTGGTGAGATTAATTAATTGATTCTGTAAACCAAACGGAGACTGTTGTATGATCACTGCACCTAAAAGCATCACTTAAAAAGCTTAAGTTTTAACTTTAAGAGAGTGCATCATTTCTTAATTTAATACTATTACATTTTCGACACCCTTCCTGATGTTTAGGCTTATTTCTTGGTTATCAAACCTTAGGCTTGTAATTTTCTTAAACGGGTGGTCGTGCGGATTAGAACTCAAGACCTCTTTGGTTCCTGAGAGCTCTTATACTATATTATATGATCACTTCCCCTAAAAGTTTAAGCTAGGGAGTGTATCATATTTCTAAAATAGAGACCGATAACTAAGTATCAATCAACCATTTATTTACCAGCCAAGGAAGGTGAAAGCGACAGGAAGAATGAGGGCCTGAATACCGATCCCCGAGCAGAGTGTGTGGTAGGCCGCATAGTAAGCGTTCCCATTTCTCGACTCTGTGATTGGAAGCCAAGCGTCCTGAGGGTCGAGCCTTGTGAGCTTGAGGGCCTTCTTCAGAGGCGTTCCTATGGGCGTGATGAAACGAGGTGTTCGAAATCTTGGCGTTCTTGCTTTTGTAGGGGTGAGGAAAGGCGACCTCGAAAGAGATGGTGAGTGGTACTGTGAAGGAGGTAGAGATACGATGGGCGGCGTTGGAACTGCAGCTGAAGCTCCTCCCCATGGTGCCATGATGTCTCCGTTAGTTGCTTCTCCTTCTTCTCCCATTTTTGTTTCACTTGTCTATTCTCTAACCTTAGATAACACACAACACACTGCAATAGGAGATTTGGGGTTTTATTTATTAGATTTGGGTCAGGTTTTCTGTTCTTGTTAGTGTATGTACATTGACTGTTGAGTTGGGCTGCTATTTGTTGATTTTCTTTTGGTTGACAAAGTTGGCTGGCTGATGCTGATGACGATGATGATGGGATCTTCTTTGTTCGTTAGTTTCATACGACGGGTCTTCGTTTGAGGGCAAGGCAGTGGCTGCGAAATATGGTTGGTGACTTTTTTTTTATTGTTAAATTTAGATATTATCTTACGTTTGGTTGTTTTTTGTATTAATAATTGCTGCTTATGCATGGAAGTCTACAGTTTTGGGAATATGATTACGAGACTTTTGACTCTTTGGATGTTGTGCTATTGCTAAATCAACCCATCCCATCCCACTCGGGTCAAAAAGAGCACATTCGGGCACTCAATAAATGAGGGGGGAGAAACTAAGGATATCACTAGTCAAACCAAAGTGGGTTTCCCTTCCCATTGAGTTTTATAAATCAAATCCACCTAGTTTGAATTCGTATTTCGATAATTAACTATTCGAGGAAACGTTGATTAGAATCCAACTTAATAATCTAACACAACTTTGAAATACATAATAAAACTCAACTAAAACGATAGGTCTCCAACGTTAAATAAAGGGAGGAAACCTATATTCGTCCCGTATGCTTATAATTAGGAACCAGTTTAGTATTCGACGTATTGAGTTGACTAATATTATTTCCGATGTTGTCGAATTTAAATCAAATTGGTCTTTCCATCCCGCCATAATAGAGGGCCTAGGAAACATAGGCCCGCTCGTCCCGCCCTGCTGGCAGCCTGCGGGCCCTAGGACCGGTCCATAAATTCAAAAAAAATGAAATTTCTAGATATTATGAAATAAGTATGTCCATTTAATTTTGCCCATACACGTTTATTTTGGTAGTTGATCGGCAGCACAAATCTTAGCCCATAAATAGGCTTGTTTCTTCATTTTTTAAGACGTACAAATTGAAAAGCTCTCTTTACGTATGCTATCATACTCTAATAGAAGCTATTTGCATTTATCATACTATATTAATTAGTATGCGTAATAAAACCTTTGTAAATATTATAAAATAAATATTTTCATAACACTAGATATATTTTTATACTTAAAAATTTTAATTTATTCTGAATTTAAGGCAGCCCAAAAATATGGCCCAACCCGCACTCTGGCTTGGCGGGCCGTGAGCCTATTGAGTGCTCCATTTCTGATATTGACAAATTACAACTAATCAGCATTGCTTCGACTTTAGGACCACTAAGTCTCTCCAAAAAAAACTTCTCTACAGAAAAAATCATAGTGTAGTTTTTCTTCTCCATTGGCAAGCCATAGATCCACTGCCATCATGGTCGTCGGCCGATCGGGTTGGAGCACCCATCATATTTCATTGTCTTTCTTGATTTCCTTATATTCGGTTTTATATTTAGCTTATTCTCTCGTAGGAGAGTTTTCTTCTCCAGACTTTCCGTTTCTCTCGTATGAGAGTTATCTTCTCTCGTATGTGAGTATTTTTCTCGTTTGAATAAGTGTTTCTAACGGTCTTATAAGATTTAAATGATGGACATTGTGCTTGCATTGGTGATTCAAGCAATGGAGTTATGGATATGGATTGGATAATGTCAAAGTGCTTGAAGAAGGATTGTGTTGGATGTTAAAATTGTAATAAGCGAAAATATTGTGGTTAATTATCTATTGGACACCCAAGAGCAGTTTATACTTCATGGTCGCCCCCTACCCTCAATATAATATAGAATAGATTTGATTCCAATTAGATTTTTCTTTTTTGTTAATATAGCCAAGGGATTGATCGAATGTATGATAATTGATATGATTCGAAGAGGCAAAATGGATAAAAGTTGGTTCTCTAAAGAAATGCTTACCTAACCCACCATGATCAAGCGTTACCATTATGGTTTTGGTGCGATAATCCATTACGAGAATTTTTAAGAAAAGAAAAGCAAAAGAATCGAATCAGATTATGTTTTCATGTCTTGTAGTTAATCAGATTCGGCATGAACTTGGGTCACTCAGAGCAATCTCCATTGCTTAGCGCATTCTTTTTTTACAAAAATACAATACCTATTTAATTCGATGAAATCGCAAATTGAACGCTATTTTAATATACTGCTGAACAATATTACTGACTTTATACCGTAACGCAATTCATCAAGTTATAAAGTTTTATCTCTTTTTCTTTTGATTTTAAAACACTTAATTAATTACATATAAAATATTTCATATCACCATGATAAAAAATGCATATATACACGTCATATTTTATTAAATATTATATTCTCATTTTTATTTATATTTTGAATGTTTTAATATTCATTTTTATTACTAATTTTTACTTTCATTTTTTCCTTTTATGTTTTTAATAAATTTAACTTTAATAATGTTAATAATTATGAATATATATATATATATATATTAGAAAATAGAATTTAATTGTATAAAATGAATTGTATTTTGTGGTGTGGGTTGGGAACCACTTTAATATGTAACTTTTTAGACTATGTTTATCAACAACCCGACAACCGGTTGTGCACAAAAGACAAAAGAGAAATTAATAAAATAACTCAAAAAAGTAATTAAAGTCTCACAACCTACAACGTTGTTCATGACATGGTTGTGCACGTTTTCCAATAACTAACACTAATCAAATGATGCCAAGTGTCAAAATTGGATTGGTTTTTGTATGTTTTTTGGAATTTTTATGATACTTTCAATTATCTATTAAATTTTATTTTATTTTTTAACCAAAATTCATGATTTTTTTTTCTCTATAAATAGAGACTAATATTGATTTATTTTGATCCACAATTTCAAATCATCTATTTCTCTACTTGATTCTATAATCTATCATGATTCACATTATTTTTCTTTCTCTAATGATCAAACTAATCTAAATTTAATATCATTATAAAATATAAATATTATGGGTTGTGTTGGGTTGTCGATAGTATGAAAATCTTCTAGGTTGGGTTGAGTTGTAGGTTGTGTTTGTGGAGGAGAGAAAAACTAATATTTTATTCCCACAAAGGGGGTGTTGATAATCATAGTCTTAATTAGTACATTTGATAATAGCTAAAGTATGTAACCAATTTCGTTTGCCAGATCAAGTCTCAACTAGGTAACTAACTTCAAATGTGGCTGGTGATGTGAAATACTTTTCGACTTTGTTCCAAAACAAAAAAAATACTCAAAAATCTAAATTTATCCGATGTACGAAGTATTAAACAAAACAATCACCAAATTTTGTCTTTCTTATCCCGAAAAGGGTGACCTAGTGGGAAAGTATGTAGACTTACAAACCAACGACCATGAGTCAGGGCCGGATTTGGGCCTGTGCAAGCAGGCCTACAGCACAGGGCCACAAATCCGGCCATGTGTAACATAGGGGCTCAAATAATAAAATTTGTTATAGTAGAAGGCCTCAGAAAAATTGATAAGACCATATATATTTTAAAAATGCCACATATGATCTAAGTTTTGTGTCATAAATTATATACACAAAACACATTAACACTAATTACACATTATTTTTTAACTTGCATCTCATAAAAGGACGACAATGCTGGGCCATTTTTCTCCTTTTTTGGGCCTTCTCAAGGCCATTTATTTATTTTCTTTATTTTTGAACTATAAAAGCGGATATCAAATATCCAGATCCGATTCGGTTTATTTTGAAATAAAGCGAATCGGATATCCAATCCTGTTTTTAAAACCAGTTACTCGTTTATTCGGATTTAGAAAACAAGATGACGGATCTAAATTCGTTTTTGAATATTTTGGCTCACCGCTACCTAACCCCATTGGGTTAGTCCATCCTACGGAGTGCGTGGCGCAAGTTCGTACTCGATTGAGTGAGAATACCCTTCGTATCTAGAACAAAATTAAAAAAATCACCAAACTTTATAATTCTTTGTTCGGGATATAATTTTACAGACAGCCTAGGCCTAGCCTGGCCCTTTTAAAAAAAGGGGAATATTGTCATTTCTTGGATGTATACAATTATTAGAAGAATTATTCAATAAGAGATAAGGGAACGAAAAAGGACTGTGCCCACTAGTTGTTTTGTGGGCCAACAAGGCCAACCAAGACTTTTGTTGGTTGTCAAACTAAAATCCGTGCAGTGAGTCAATCAGTCATATCTCCTCAAAATCAATCGATATCTTACACTTAAAAAGATCGAATATTATTGCTTAAACTACACACCAAAAAGAAAGAACAGATGTCTCCTTGCAATTTCTTGATCATCACAAGTCGGTGGGCGCGCCCATTCAAGGAGTCGAATGGCAAATCTTCTCATTGCTTATGCTAACTAATGCGCGTTTTTAGTCAACAAGGCAAGTTTTTGCCCGTCTCTTTCTTTCCCTTAGTGTGACTGACCTCAGCACTTTCCCATTACATCTTCCCTTATATTAATTGTAATAATCTCTTTTGTTCTATATATTTATGACGCGTGTTCTATATTATACATATCTTATAATAAGATATGCATGTTTGACTCCGAACTGTACTCCACCCCCATTGCTTTCGCCGATCGTATATAATTCCTCCCTTCATAATCGCATCACACCAATCTCATTCTCAACAACAACTCCAATCGCATACGAGAAAAGTAATCGTAAAAAACAAATCAAATAAAAAGAAACGTAGAGGGAAAATAAAAAAAGAATGGGCTCATTGCTTCTCTTTGCGTTAGCTACTACGCTCCTTCTTACATTATCGCCCTCGCCTGCGTACGGCGCCCGTTGCGTTCATGAGGGAAAAGCAGCCTTCTTTTCCAATGCAGCAGCCCTTCAGTGTAAGAAACGAATCGGCTCATATATTCAATAAAGAAAGGATTATATAATAATATTTTGCATCATTTACTGAAACTGATGATCGATGATTATAGCTGGCGCTTGTGATTACGGCTCACTTGCATTGGGATTCAACGGTGGTAGGCTCGCAGCAGCTTCTTCTTCTTCCCTTTACAAGCGTGGCGCTGGTTGTGGTGCTTGTTTTCAGGTAGCATAGACATACATTTAATGTATGTAATAGAGACAAAAAGCTCAATCTAATCTATGCAATAAAATGAAACAATAAAATGAGCGTTTGCGTACAGATTAGATGCAAGGATCAGAAACTGTGCAGCAAAGAAGGGACGACGGTGATTGTGACAGACGAAAACGTCGACAACAAAACAGCGTTCGTTCTCAGCAGCAGAGCCTTCGTAGCCATGGCAAAGGAAGGTATACCTCCCCAAGACATGGTGAGGCTCGGCATTGCCGACGTGGAATATGAGAGGTAATTAAACTACGCTGAAATTCTTCATTCATCGTTCTATTACATGAACTGAATCGTTGATGGGTGCTGCAGAATAGCCTGCGATTACAAGAATAAGAACATGTCGGTTCGCGTGGAGGAATCGAGCCAAAAGCCCCATTATTTGGCCGTCAAATTCTTGTACCAAGGCGGCCAAACCGAGATTGTCGCCGTCGACGTGGCTCAGGTGAGTCGGGTCGGATCGGATCGGATCTCTGAATTAATTAATTTTGAATTATAGGCACAGAAATGAATTGGATCTTGTGTGTGTAGGTTGGTGGGTCGAATTGGATCTTCATGACCCGAAACCATGGGGCGGTTTGGGACACGAGTCGGGTCCCCGGCGGCGCGCTGCAGTTTCGGTTCTTGGTGACGGCTGGGTTCGACGGAAAGTATTACTGGGCTAAGAGTGTGATGCCTTCCGATTGGAGAAACGGCGTCGTTTATGACACGGGCCTTCAAATCACGGACGTTGCTATAGAGTGTTGAAGAGGAGAATTATTATGCGCTTGTAGTTTTGTTGACTTCTGAGTATTCATATTGGTAATAATAAAAATAATACATGAGCCGTAATAGTGTTCCATATATATGCTGCTTTCTTCATTTCATTTCAGACTTGTTTTGGCATCGCAATTTAGTAACAAAAATTTGTATTTATTTCAGAACAAGAACCACAAGAGTCCGTTTATTACAACACTAAGAATGATCTCGCAAATTTATATAGCTAGAAAAGTAGTAGTACAAACAACATCTCTAGTCTCCGTGTTATTTGTTATTGCCGTAGAAATATCACGAGGAGAAAAAATGAGTGGACAGCAAAAACATGTGCATTACGACAACGAGGATTCCAATCCACCCTTTGATGCCTCGCAAGTTGACTGCCGATGACTTATTATCATTATTATTATTACCAGAAGCTGGTAGTGAAAAACAAAAAGAAACAAGTTCAAAATGGTTATTGAAAAAAGTGTCACAAATATATGATGATATGAGTATTCAATGCAAACTAACCAGGACATGTAGACTCCATAGCCAACGTTGTAAGAACAGTTTGGTCATTGGTGTAGCCAGCGTAGGCACAAGTTGTTCGATTACAACCCCCCGAAGAAGAAGTGTTTCCTAGGAAGAGGTTTCCTTCGCCCTGGCACTTGATTGCTGGGCACGATGAATTTATCTGGGCAGGTTCACATTGCAACCTATAATAATAAAAAAAAGGATCCCTGAGAATCTCTGGGAGAAAATCTGGAAAGAAAAACCTCGTTAATGGAAGGAAGAAGAAGCTCACTTACGTCCAGCTTACTGAAGCATCGCACTTGCACCTTACGCAGTTATTAGCTGTTAAAACATACGAGCCGTTTGGGACGAGCAATGGGTAGTCCAAGGAATTGTTCCCCACCATCGACGAACAAGCTGCGAGCGAGACAAAACGGACCCATAAAAATCATCGTACAGATCGAAACACACCTTAGTTAGTTAAGGTAATAAAATACGAAAGATTTAGTGTCTGCTAACTTTTGAGAGGAACATCAAGAACAGCTCCAGCCAAGAGTTCCTTTGGACTGGTGAGATTGTTGAGCCTCAGAAGAACTTCCTCGGAGGCGTTGTACTGCTCGGAGATCCCCTCCAGCGTGCTCCCCGGCGCAACCACGTGGCCGTAGTGCACCACCTCCTCGCCGTCGACGCCGTCGCAGCTGCACGGCAGAGGGACCCACAAATTCTGGCCAACCAAAATCTCGTTGGGGTTGGGTATGTTGTTGACCCGCTGGATCTGCTGGAAGGTGACGAGTCCGGCGAAGACGTCCTTTGCTATGTGGTCGAGGCCGTCGCCGGCGACGACTGTGTAGTTGGGGCGGTGGTTGGAGACGCCGTAGCCGCCGGCGGGGTCGCAGAGGCAGGGGAAGGGTATTTTGAGGGTCTGGTTGGCCGGGACGGGGGAGGCCGGCGGCGTGGAGAGGGAGAGGTTGTTTGCGGCGAGGAGGGTGCGGAGGTTCTTGATGTCGAAGAGGGTTGTTATGTTGGAGAGTGTGGTGGCGTTGGGGGTTGTGTAGCCGACGAGGCCTTTGCAAGTGGTGGAGCCGCCTCCGCTGTTGCAGCGGAAGCCGACGGACTGGGCGGCGGAGGAGGAGGCCGCCGCCGCGATCGTGATGAGTAGAAGAATTGGTAAACCCACCGAAGATGTTGAACCGCCCATGATTTAGCTTTTGTTTCGGCTAGTGAGAGAGAAATGGAATAATGGGGGAGATTGAGACGTGAGTACAAGGAAGTGGAGCCCTTTTTAAAGATGATTGTAATAAATTACTATACTACGGTGTTTTGGAAATCGATGTGAGGACATGAAGACTTTTGACTTGTCAAGTCGTTGGTTGGATTCATGTCCATACGTGTTTTTAGTCCTTGGTTAATATAAACCTTGTTTTTAGTTATTTTGTTAGTGTCCCGTAAGTTTGGGATTTCGTATTAATTACAGAGTATTATTTTACTTCTGTGGCTTCAGTTATGTAGCCTATGTTGTACTTATTTAGAGACCAGATAGTGAAGTAACTCTTGGAAAATTCAATCAGCCTAAATAATTTTCAAGTATATTAGTAGTCGTAACTCATAGTTGATGTTGGAAACCGACTTGATCCATTTGGTAGGAGGATGAGTTTAGATGGTATTATCATTAGTTTGTGGAGGGTTTGGATTTTTACGGTGGTAGGAGGATGGGTTTAGATGGTATTATCATTAGTTTGTGGGGGGTTTGGATTTTTACGGTGTTTGTTTGATGAATTTAAATAATGATATTGTATGGATTTGGTAAATAACGTTAGATGTTTTTAAGTTTAATTAAACTCAATTACAAATTTACCCATATTTTGAATTGAATATTTAATAAATAAATAGTAATTTTGTCATAAATGCTCGGGATTAGCTAAAAGGTAGGGGAAGAGGTAGCTTCAGCTAATACCTTAATGAGAATATTAAGGAGGTATTAATCAAATTCCACCTTAAATAAACCCTCCAACCAAACACCTTTACTTAATTCTAACCCCTCTAATCCTCTATAATACCCTCAACCAAACACACTCATTATTTTACGACATTCGATGCGCACGCATTGATATATAAATATTTTAAAAATTTCTTGTATCGAAAGCCTTGGTGAAATTGATTGCGGTCAGGTGTAATGTTCTGTAAGGCGGAAACAACGATATAAATGATTATAATTGACGGAACCATCAGTTTTGTTTGTCTTGTGTCTGAGGATATGTTAGAGCATCGGGTACTTTAGTTTTTTGTAGAGCACAAAATAATCCAATGAGACTCCATATTTAACACTAATATTGTGTTGATGAGCAGAAAAACTCTAGACGTAGAGTACGCACAATTTTCAACACTAAAATAGAGTTGTAATTTCCATTTATTTGTTTTTATTCAATAACACATTTTAATTATATATTTGATATTCTTATATAAAAAAGTAAAAATAATATTAATTTGCTTTTGTTTATTGATATTTTACTTTTAATTTAATAAACTATAATTAAATAATATGTTAATTTTATAATTTATTTAATTTTAAAAATTAATAATAATAATATATTTATTTTTTAATAATCATAATATGAAGTTTAATAAGTCAATTATGATAGTAATAAATAGGAATTTGATTTTTAGAGTACAAAAATAGAGTTAGTGGGTTGGAGTAAAATTAGTGTAGAAAATAGAGTTTATGGGTTGTAGTAAAAGCACTGTAGCAACTGTACTATTGTGTAAAATTAACTGTATTTTTATGCCGTGAGTTGGTGATGTTCTTTAGTTTGGTATCAAACTCCAGTCCATATCACATGCTTATAAACTTGTGAGTTAGTTATCTCTATCGTCGTTGGATAAAATAATATCACATGCTTATGAACTCGAATGAATTCTCCTTCTTATCAATTGATTCGATTTTTGAATGGAATTCCACAACAACACAAAGACTCATTCAATCCATTCGAAACGTATTCGGGCCCGACTCAACCTCTCTAAGTGGGGAAAGAGTGGGTAGTTGATATTGAGTCTCTATCTATGCTCTATGGATAAGTTCGACCTTTTTTCCACAATCTAAATAAATAAATGTATGCATCCATCATACCAAGTCAAATTTTAGAAAAGTACTTCTGTTGTGCTTCATTGGTCTAAATTAATTAGGTGTTCCGATGCTTCTAAGTAAAATGTAGTGCATGGTGTAATGGGAAAGGCAAGGCGACATTTGTCGATAATACTAATTGAAAACGATATCTTTTATATATTTCATGTTCATCATCAAGTTTGAGTAGATTGGATTATCACATTCGAGCGAGGCATTATATCTCATAGTACTTGAACTGAATCAACTGTCACATAAATTCTTAAGGTTCACTACCCATTCGTTTCATACCAGTTGGGGTTTGAGAAACCAAGAACCATGAGGCATTCTGTTAGGATCGGTTCGCGTGTTTAGAGGGGGGGTGAATAAACACTTGTCGCTTTTTGGTATTTAACCGGTTAAGGTTGATACCGGTACTTGATCTTTTTCTTAGTATGTTACGTGCGGAAGCTAGTTTGTCGGTTATGAACCAAGACCGATAATAAACGTGATGTGTTACCGTGTGTGTGGTCAGAGAACACCAGTTTGTTTCTGGAAGTTCGGAGTAAATTCTCCTACGTCTCCCCTTCTTCCTCGCAAGGAAGGTTCACTAGACTTCAGTTATACACACACTGTACAACCTACCCAGCTACCCTTAGCTTTATCTAGTGAATCACGTAGGCAGTCGTAAAAATTACAATCCACCTACTTCAACAGCTTTTTACAGTCGTCGGAAAACACAATAACTCACTTACTTAACCAAACCGGTTATCGTACAGTGAGGACAACACTTTCTAATTTCTTTCTTTTCTTTGTAGAGATTTGAATCTTGTCTCTCGTGGTCAAGTGTCATACCATCTTCAGTGCCTCTTCTCTGATATATATATATATATACTCGTTCTTTGATGAAGAAGGCCGTTGTGAGATGGCTCCATGTACTGGATTGTGCATTAAATGCACTTTATCCACAATGGGTACTGTCCGGTCTTGGCTGCAGTTTGCACCGTGCTTATTGCTTTTTCCTCTTTAAGCTTAGCTTGTCTTCAACTTGGTTGGCTCTGTCAGCCTTGCTTTAAATGCTTCAGCAGAAGTCTTTAGTATCCCACCTTGAGTAATTTTGAATCTTTTGTACATGTGGCAGGTCCGGTATCTGATATCCGATCTTGGCAGTTTGTATTCTGTTTTTGATGTGCTTTTAAATTGCTAGGGTAGTATCCGGTTTCTGGCGCATTTGTGACCTTCTAACTAATATCCAGTCTTATGTCCTTCTGACTGATATCCGGTCTTTCATGCACATGCGACCTGCTGACTGGTATCCGGTCTTTTAGTCTTCTTCTAACCGGTATACTTAATCAAGTTTGGACAATCACCAAAACTGTTTAATCTGAATTCTTTGATTCTCGATTTGTACCAATTTCCCCCTTTTTGGTGATCGTCAAAACTCAACGAAGCAGAAAGGTATTTATTATATCAAGGAAATTTGATACATAAACTACCGATCTATTATAACCATTGTTAGCCTATCTATTCCTTAGATATGCTACACTTCTTCGATCTTCCGGTTGATGGCATCGTCTGGTTTCTCTGGTACGTCCCGGTCTGCCTTCTGCTTCGACTTAGTATTGCCATAGTTCCTTCTGCCCTTTCTCCTCAACTAGCAGCACTCTTTTTCCCACAGCTTTTTACAACCGGTATTGGCTTGTCTATTTCATAGATACGCCACAGTTCTTCGATCTTCCGGTTGTTGGCATTCCAGCTTTCTCTGGTACGTCCGGTATGCCTGATGCTTCGTTCAGTACTGCCATCTGCTCTGTCTCCTTGATTTGACAGTACTCACCCTAACACTTGTCGCTTTTTGGTATTTAACCGGTTAAGGTTGATACCGGTACTTGATCTTTTTCTTAGTATGTTACGTGCGGAAGCTAGTTTGTCGGTTATGAACCAAGACCGATAATAAACGTGATGTGTTAGCGTGTGTGTGGTCAGAGAACACCGGTTTGTTTCTGGAAGTTCGGAGTAAATTCTCCTACGTCTCCCCTTCTTCCTCGCAAGGAAGGTTCACTAGACTTCAGTTATACACACACTGTACAACCTACCCAGCTACCCTTAGCTTTATCTAGTGAATCACGTAGGCAGTCGTAAAAATTACAATCCACCTACTTCAACAGCTTTTTACAGTCGTCGGAAAACACAATAACTCACTTACTTAACCAAACCGGTTATCGTACAGTGAGGACAACACTTTCTAATTTCTTTCTTTTCTTTGTAGAGATTTGAATCTTGTCTCTCGTGGTCAAGTGTCATACCATCTTCAGTGCCTCTTCTCTGACATATATATATATATATATATATATATACTCGTTCTTTGATGAAGAAGGCCGTTGTGAGATGGCTCCATGTACTGGACTGTGCATTAAATGCACTTTACCCAAAATGGATACTGTCCGGTCTTGGCTGCAGTTTGCACTGTGCTTATTGCTTTTTCCTCTTTAAGCTTAGCTTGTCTTCAACTTGGTTGCCTCTGTCAGCCTTGCTTTAAATGCTTCAGCAGAAGTCTTTAGTATTCCACCTTGAGTAATTTTGAATCTTTTGTACATGTGGCAGGTCCGGTATCTGATATCCGGTCTTGGCAGTTTGTATTCTGTTTTTGATGTGCTTTTAAATTGCTAGGGTAGTATCCGATTTCTGGCGCATTTGTGACCTTCTAACTAATATCCAGTCTTATGTCCTTCTGACTGATATCCGGTCTTTCATGCACATGCGACCTGCTGACTGGTATCCGATCTTTTAGTCTTCTTCTAACCGGTATACTTAATCAAGTTTGGACAATCACCAAAACTGTTTAATCTGAATTCTTTGATTCTCGATTTGTAACAATTTCCCCCTTTTTGGTGATTGTCAAAACTCAACGAAGCAGAAAGGTATTTATTATATCAAGGAAATTTGATACATAAACTACCGATCTATTGCAACCGTTGTTAGCCTATCTATTCCTTAGATATGCTACACTTCTTCGATCTTCCGGTTGATGGCATCGTCTGGTTTCTCTGGTACGTCCCGGTCTGCCTTCTGCTTCGACTTAGTACTTCCATAGTTCCTTCTGCCCTTTCTCCTCAACTAGCAGCACTCTTTTTCCCACAGCTTTTTACAACCGGTATTGGCTTGTCTATTTCATAGATACGCCACAGTTCTTCGATCTTCCGGTTGTTGGCATCCCAGCTTTCTCTGGTACGTCCGGTATGCCTGCTGCTTCGTTCAGTACTGCCATCTGCTCTGTCTCCTTGATTTGACAGTACTCACCCTAACCTCGTTAGTACTGCCATCCGCCCTTTCTCATGAACTGACAGTACTCTTCTTCCCCCTTTTTGACAATCACGTGTCCAATATGAGGGAAGGTAGTCATTGTGCAAGAGAGCCATCATTATAGTTGTTCTCTCCTTGTAAAGCACAATGAGACCGGTAGCTCTGCAACTGCACTGGCGATCCTGAGCAGAAGATCGCTCAGCCTCGACGAAACGCTTAAAGGTCTGAAAAAATCTTCTTCTGACCCGCTCCGTGTTAGCAGCTCTTTACCGCAGAGCTACGATAACCCCGGTACCCACGTCTTGTCGAGGGTTTCTTCGGGGAATCAGATGTTGCGGCAAGGAGATCCTCTGCGTGGTTTCTCCCCGTAAAGCGCAACGAATCTGATAGGAGCTGAGGGATACCGTCTGGCATGGCATTTAATTTCCGGTATCCGCTCGCCAGCTCTAGTGCCGTTTCTTGGTGGATTCTCAGCCTTTTCTCCACAAAGAAACTGGGCCGGGAGCCATCTTTTCCTTTGGGTCCTTGTAGTGCTGGGATGGCTTGCCCGGTCCGCGGCTTCTTCTTTTCGGCTACTACTCCCTGTGGGAGGCCTGAGAACTGGATGCATCTTTTCCAACTCGCCCAGTTCACAGAGGGATTCCCAGAGCTAGCCTTCTGAGCCGTCAGACTTGTTTTAGTATTCTTGCTGGTCCGAAACGGCATTTTTACGTCTTTGTTGGACCGCCAAGAGGTCTTTGTATACCCAAATGGGTCGGTTTGCGTCCAAAACGGTGTCAATACCGCTTTGAGGTGGTTGGATAAGAAAACCGGATTTGGGCTTGTTAGGCTTTTCCTGGTTGTGAGGCTTATCCTGACTAAGGGTGGTGGATGTTTTGGGAGTTTAGGCATTTTGAACTTAGTCGATAGTGAGCTGATGGGTTTTGTAGGAGGGTGCGAGGTCCTTAAATAGTGAAGGAATTTCTGTCGATTTATGTCACGGGTGCACAGTATTCCAGACCATGCTTATCCACTTCTCAGTGCGTCAGAACTTTAAGTCTTGTCCAGTGACAGAGATTCATTGATGACATGACTATTCACCTTCTTAAGTAACCTGCAAGCTCAAAGCCAGCTGTACTAAGACAAATAATATGTGCATTGATGAAGCGCAATAATCGAAAAAGTTCGGTCTTTATCCGGTCAATAAGGGTTACATGTATGTCCACTGGTTAAAGGATAGTTTTGGTTTCAGAAGGAGCCCGGTGTCAGACTTGTATAGCTCTTTAGTTGATATGGTCACTTAGACTTGCTCGATTTCGAAAGCAGCCTTCAAGTTTGTCTGTATTCAGTTCAGAAACCGAGACCGCATCCAGTATTCAGTCTGTTGACGTATAGACTTATATCTCCTTGATACTCGACTGCTTTTCCCGTGCCTTCTTCATCTTCAAGTCTGTTATTTGTCAGTCACAGTCTGTCCCGGTATTGGAATGAACTTCCAAAATCTGGTAGAACTTAAACTGGTTTAGCTCTTGCTTTGCTAGTATTCAGTTATCTTCTACTGCCTTGATCTTTGAGGATCGCTGTTGAGATAGGGGCATGAACGAATACGTTGGCTGGTGCCTGATCCTTATTTCGTACTGAAGTCTTTGATGATTTCTCTAAGATGATTAGGCTCAGCTCTATTTCCTTTGACAAGTTCCCCCTCAAACTGTACCTCAATCTAGAGCTACCTTGTACCAATCATCTGGAGCTCCAGTTAGTTGCTGAGTTGATTTCCTTTCTTATACATGAGTCCCTTGCATAGATCCATTTTGGAGCGTTCCCTTTTAGTTGGTTTCTAGGGTGTGAGTTGTTTTGTGAAAACAGCGTGCTTTTGAAACCAGTAAATTCCTTCATTGCTTGGACTTTGTAGAAGAAAACTTCTTCAGCTGGTTCCTTGATTATGTTGTACAGAGTTTGATCATCGGTCAGTCGTCTGGTTCCCTTTCTTACCTGCACTATTTTCTAGACTGCTTTGCCAATAGGTGACTCATGGCGTGTGCCATGGTCCTCAAAGTAAGATATTAATGCTAGGTTAGGAGATTCCGTTTTCAACTGATTTCCTCTTATACTTATCATT
This sequence comes from Craterostigma plantagineum, assembly GCA_027422505.1. Taxonomy (NCBI): domain Eukaryota; kingdom Viridiplantae; phylum Streptophyta; class Magnoliopsida; order Lamiales; family Linderniaceae; genus Craterostigma; species Craterostigma plantagineum. The sequence continues at coordinate 4,845,976 of JAPQWV010000005.1, forward strand.
GGAGGTAAGTGGTGAATCGTGAATCATGAACTAGCTTTCTCCTAGTCGAGTTGTGGGTCAACTTTTAGTCTCTCAAGTAATCCAATCTTTTTGATATCATAGTCATTTCTTGGACTCACCGGTAACCAAACATACTGAACTATAAGCTCTTGCTTATATCAGTTCAGAGTGTCGGTATTGTTGGTTCTTTGTCCTGTTAGTGAGCTAGTCTAAATATTTTCATAACTTTACCTTGGTGGTTATTCCCAAAGGTAAATTCTGGCTTGGCACATGGTTTGATCCCAGTGAGTGTTCTTCCCTCCCTGGTCATGTGCCGACAGCCTCTGCTGTCTATACTCTAATGGAACTGGTTGAGTTCCTGCAGCCATTCCTACAAGTACAAACAAAGTCTTTGGTACCCATGTTGTATTGGGTCCGGTTAGGGATTAGATCCTTAGGTACCCAATCTTGGGTTACCTTAAAATGTTTACCATCCTGTTTTGAGACCGAATTTTAGGTCTTCTGAAACCTTGTGTCTCCGGTTTTGTGTTGTGAGCGTTCCCCCTCGGTTGTTGAGATCTTCTCCTTCGTGAATCGTTGTTCACACCGGTATTCCCCCTTGATTGTTGAGGTCTTCCCTTTCGTAGATTGTTGTTCTTGCTAGTACTTGTCTTTGTTGGTGATTTTCCCTTTTGTGAACCGTTATTCACATTATGTCCCCTCAGTATCTGAGGTACTGTACTTATGTGATGAATTGAGGGAGTTAAGCGATATTCCACTCTTGTTTCCTTAGACCTGTCCTAGGATGAACGGAAACTGGGTTATAGTTTATGGGACGAACAAAGTTGATTACCCGTGAGGTAGTCGGTTGATAGGACGTCGTCGCCTCATCAATGTCAGCTTGTCCGTTGTATCCAAGCCCGGTCCGGTCGTCAGCATCCTTAAGGATCCTTGAATACACTGGGATATCTTGGTTGAATTAGTCAATGACTGGATCAAGGCAGACAATCTCTGGTTTTCTGAAGCTTTCTTTTCGGCTGCCTCCCTTAGTCTGAGATTTTCTTCCTCTAGTCGAGTGATTTTCTCAAACAGAGGTCCGGTATCTTCTTGTACTGGGACCTTCCCTTTTTCAACAATTTTCAGTTTCTCGTTCAGCTTCCAGTACTCATCAGCCATGTTCTGAAGAGCATCCATCATTTCTTCGTAACTGAACTTATCGTCCGGTTCTGCTTGATCTCCCACAAGACAGATAAGTTCTTTCTCACTTTCAGGACTGTTCAATTCATCTTCTGAGCTTGATTCTTCAGAGTCCGTATCATCCCATCTGTGGGGGTTCTCTTTGCCCTTAGAAGCTTGTATCCTCTTCTTGTCCTTGAACCAGTTAGTCTCCTCCTTGGGATCGTTACTGATATAATGTTTGGTCCTGTCACAGTTGAGGCAAGTGTCAGTACACTTATATAGTTCACAATGTTTACCTTGTGGCACTTGGAATGATTCTTCTTCTTCCAGTGACTTTGCTGGTAGAGCTTCAAGCTTATAAACTTCTTGGTTTTCTCCAAGTTGGCATAACTTAGTCCATATTTCTTTTGCAGTCTTGCTCGTCATGACCTGCCTGAATACTTCTAAGCCCAGGATTTTAAACATGACGTTCTTAGCAATATTGTCGAGATTTGCCTTTCGTCTTTCTTCTGCTGACAGCTCGTGTCTTTCCTTTGGAACTTCTCTTGGTTCGTTAGGATAGACAGCATGTCGTACGTTGACTTTGTTGAACACGAACGGTCCATTTTCCAACACATCAATCATTTCATCATCTTGCGCATAGAGATAGGTTATCAGCCTTATTTTCCACTCAAGAAAGTTTTCCCTGCTAAACATAAAAAGCTGATCTGATAGAGTCATGGTTAATATAAGAAAAATATCAAGTAAACCCTCTCTGATACCACTTGTTAGGATCGGTTCGCGTGTTTAGAGGGGGGTGAATAAACACTTGTCGCTTTTTGGTATTTAACCGGTTAAGGTTGATACCGGTACTTGATCTTTTTCTTAGTATGTTACGTGCGGAAGCTAGTTGGTCGGTTATGAACCAAGACCGATAATAAACGTGATGTGTTAGCGTGTGTGTGGTCAGAGAACACCGGTTTGTTTCTGGAAGTTCGGAGTAAATTCTCCTACGTCTCTCCCCTTCTTCCTCGCAAGGAAGGTTCACTAGACTTCAGTTATACACACACTGTACAACCTACCCAGCTACCCTTAGCTTTATCTAGTGAATCACGTAGGCAGTCGTAAAAATTACAATCCACCTACTTCAACAGCTTTTTACAGTCCGTCGGAAAACACAATAACTCACTTACTTAACCAAACCGGTTATAGTACAGTGAGGACAACACTTTCTAATTTCTTTCTTTTCTTTGTAGAGATTTGAATCTTGTCTCTCGTGGTCAAGTGTCATACCATCTTCAGTGCCTCTTCTCTGATATATATATACTTGTTCTTTGATGAAGAAGGCCGTTGTGAGATGGCTCCATGTACTGGACTGTGCATTAAATGCACTTTACCCAAAATGGGTACTGTCCGGTCTTGGCTGCAGTTTGCACTGTGCTTATTGCTTTTTCCTCTTTAAGCTTAGCTTGTCTTCAACTTGGTTGCCTCTGTCAGCCTTGCTTTAAATGCTTCAGCAGAAGTCTTTAGTATCCCGCCTTGAGTAATTTTGAATCTTTTGTACATGTGGCAGGTCCGGTATCTGATATCCGGTCTTGGCAGTTTGTATTCTGTTTTTGATGTGCTTTTAAAATGCTAGAGTAGTATCCGGTTTGTGGCGCATTTGTGACCTTCTAACTAATATCCAGTCTTATGTCTTTCTGAGTGATATCCGGTCTTTCATGCACATGCGACCTGCTGACTGGTATCCGGTCTTTTAGTCTTCTTCTAACCGGTGTACTTAATCAAGTTTGGACAATCACCAAAACTGTTTAATCTGAATTCTTTGATTCTCGATTTCTAACACATTCTTTTGGTGCACAATCTTCGAGAGAAAAAGCGAACATAGGCTCTCTTGTTCAAGAAACCAAATATCACAAGCCATTTACAAGGAATTCTCTACTATGATCCTCCAACGGGGATCAGTTGACGCTCTTGTGTGAGAAGATTGCGATATCGTTCAACCTAATATTGATTTCAAATCGGGGGATCAATGTCGTAGATAGCCACAAGTTTTACGAGGTTAAATTGGTCGGAACCCTCTTACGTTTTCATGTGGTTGGGATGGCTAAAAATTTCTCGATATGTATCCGGGCGATCCAGGGCTTAACGGGACCTCCCCAAACAAAAAATGATAGATTCTCCGATATAAACATGATGTCAGATAGCTTTAAAGCTTAAAAATTTTCTTTGAAATTTAGACGAATTAATATAAAATATTTTTTCATTTATGAGTCTTGTTCCACACAAAGATAACATTGTTCATTAGTTTGTTCATAAAGTTTCTCCTCACATCCTAGAAAAATTTTTATGACCACGCGATAACTAGAGCTGAAAATTTGAGTTCAAGTCCATGGGCCGAACCTACCCAGCCCTAAAAAATTGGGATTGGGCCTAATTTCGTGAGCCCAAACTATGACATCTGACAGGCTGCGGACCAAAAAGCTCAGACGGATGTGGACCAAATTGGGAAGCCATGCTATTAGTTTTTTCTTTTATTTTCTATATATAATATGTTATATAAGAATTACTAAATTATAAATAAGTTGACATACCAAATTAGACGGTTTATAGCGAACCTACACCAATTATAGAGTAAAGACAAAACGGGATCTGTAGAGGAAGAAGATAAGATATGTTAGCTCAGGCTCGAGCCATTTCTGGTCCGCTACACAGAAAGATGAGGGGTTTGGGTTTTCAAATTTCACCCATTAATGCTCATTATGCCGTTTGCAACACTCACGAAGTAAAATCATCGAGCAGCCTTTGTTATTCTTCTCTAATGCAAATTGCTAAATGCCCATCTCTTTATAGAACAAAGAACCAACACAAAGTATGCATACTGTTCCTTTTTTTCCCACTTTTATGCAATCTTTCTGTGCTTATTTAATCGCTGAAGTTGCTGAATTTTGGGTTTTTTTTTTTTTGTTGTTTGGAATTTGGGTCAATTCAGTGCAGAAGGGGCATAAGAATGCAAGTTGTTGAGGAAGAATACGAGGTGAAGCAAGTGAAAGACATGGCTGCTGCCAGACGAAGATGGGAGACTTTGGTAGTTTTATTTTCCTCTTTTACAGGATTTTAAGAAAGGGGTTTATATAAGTCATATCTTGTTTTGTGCAAGGTTATTTCTTGAATGAACTTTACATGGGTTTATCGAGACCAAGGTTTGTGGAAACAATCAAGTGGTTATAAGCAGCTAGAATTTTTTGATGAACCTATGAGGAACCCCATGTCTCTAGAAGCCATTTTCGTATAGCTTGTTTGGGAGCAGATAAGATAGACTTTAAATGTTATATATATGCTATAGCAATGTATTCTCTAGCAAGTGGCCTCATTAGTTTCAAAGCGCCTTATTCCAGTCATCTGATAGGGTCGATCTTTTATGGGCACTTTCTCTTATTTAGTGTGAAATAAGACCCCATTTGGCTTGAACTGGTTTTTTATCACTGTTTTGACTGTTGAATGAATGTTAAGTTTATACATAATCACTTTCTCGGTGTCTTATAAAATTTGGATTTGCAGGTGAGGGAAGGTAAAGTGAAAGTTTTAACTCCAAGAGAAGCTGGATATGCCATTCAGTTATCAAACAAGACCTTACTTGATGTTCGTCCCTCCACCGAGCGTCAAAAGGTTATTACGCTCTATCAATAATATTGGAGGGAAATGTTTTTCTGCTTCGTTCATATCTCTGAACGATATACAGCTTTCACGTACAAGTTTTCTTCTTGGATACTGAGTTCAAAAAACTTGATTTTCTCGTCTCAATTTTCTCCAGGCATGGGTTAAAGGCTCAACTTGGATACCGATATTTGATGTTGATGATGGTTTGGATCCTGGCGCATTTTCAAAGAAGGTCACTTCATTCATGATGGGTATGGAGAAATTTTTATTTTGTTCTCAATTTTGCAGTAAAGTGTTCGGTTAGTTTTATTCGTTTATTAAGGATTTCGAGTTTTTCTTGGAGTTTATCTAAACCCATTACCTTCTCAGAATTGCTAGGGACGAGTTTTTCAGTTTTCTTTTATCCACTGTCCTACTTCAAAATGCAGGAAAGATTTAGGGTGTGTTTGGTCCGCGGAATTCGATGCGGAAAGTAAAAGAAAAATGTGGTCATACGCATTGAATCATTGTACATTACGCTTCACGTGACGTACCATTCCACTTTTCCTTTTCTTTTCCACGTCAAAATCCACAAACCAAACACACCATTAGAAAATCATTCTGGGGGTGGACAGTGAGGTCATTACTTTACTGAGTTCTATGAGTTACGCAGCTTTTTAATTGATGCAATCATTTTATTTTTCATCTTCTCTTTTGGTTCCCACATATTCAAAGTTTATCGTTCAAGTATAATCTAATCATACATATCCATAGGTGGATGGTGGAGCGGCATTCCCACATTATCTTACAACAAGTATGCTGTATTCTCCCCTGCAATAGACTTCTCTATATTCTCTAATCTAACAAGCGTCTTATATATATCTTCCTTTTCTTTTTCATGTTAACAACAGAGATTTTTTATCAGAAGTTGCAGAGAAGTTCCCAAAGGACACGGATCTTATCGTGGCATGCCAAAAAGGGCTTAGCTGAGGTTCTCTTCCATTTGGTGTGATTTAAGTATCCTTCATCACAGTTTGCTTTAATTCGTTCTTGCTCAGGGAATTCCTTGATTAATATTATTCCATGCATTTTAGCATTGCAGTATTCATGTGACTATATAATCATGTATTTTGAGCCCCCAAGTAAATCCTTGTTTGGAATTGGTTGGGAAATGGACAGATTTAGTTGGACATTGTTCATTTATTTTTTTCCCTGATTCGATGTGCATTTCAAATTAGTTTGCTGAGTCATTTATGCTCAGACAGATCACTTGCAGCCTGTGAGGTTTTATACAATGCTGGTTACCAAAACCTCTTTTGGGTTCAAGAGGGTTTAGAGGCTGCTGAAGAAGAGGCAAGGCTTCCAATTATCTGATTGAAGCATTTTGTTTATTTTCTTTCTGCATCTCTGATATTTTTTCAATAACACGATATATTTTGTCGCAGGATCTTGAAAGGGACGGTCCACAACCTTTTAAGCTCGCAGGAATCGGTGGGCTTTCAGAGTTCCTCGGGTAAATGCAGGATTTTTCTTTCCCCTTTTTAAGCATATATCAATACAAGTTGATAGATGGACTGGACATATATGTAATAAATCTTGAATTAAGATTACTCTGTTACAATTTGATAGATGGACTGATCAACAGAGAGCTCAAGCTGCTAAAGAGGGATTGGGCTATCGATTGGTTTTCACTGCTCGTCTGGTAAAGGGACATCGACTGTCGTAGTTCACTCTCAAGCTTTTTCTTGTAGAAAAAAGTAACAAATTATTTCTTTGTCCTCCATTGTTTTTGTTTGTGCAGCTCGGCCTCTTTCTTTTAGCAGATGCCCTTTTCCTTGGAGCACAGCAAGTGGGCAGATATCTCCCGGGACGTTAGATTGCATTGAAGGCAGCTAATGCGAAAACGGTGCATGGTTTTCTCGTTGATAGAAAACTCAATTTAGCAAAAAATTTGATACCGTTTCAATGCTATATAACGGCACATTCAAAGCCTTCTTACAAGCATGTTCTTTTCTTTTCTGAGGTGGATCGTCTATAAACCCGGTGTAATGATGATACGTAGAGTTGTGGGACGAAATTGGAACTTCTCTTAGAGATCATTGATGCAAACTAGGATGAAGCAATATGCCGAATCATCCGTCAATTTCTCTGCTTCACGATTAGTTGTCTTCTTACAATTTTCAAGTAGATAAGATAATGATGCTTATATGCATTTAAGTCGAGGAGCACGGTGAGTTACGAGTTTTAAGTTGAGTACAAGGAGATAATATGCTCTCACGTGTTAAATTTCGTCTAAGTTAGCGGTTAAGTTAATCGGGAGGACCAAAACGGCATCAAATCAATGATATTGGGGACTAAATGGGGCATCTCAGAACATGAGGTACCAGAAACGTTCATACCCCAAATATTTGGGAATAAGAATATCGTTCGCCCAAAAATAAACAATATTCCTTTGCACATGGGTCCTTGTAATATGCTATTTGATACGTTAAATATGACAGCGAATGTCATCGTCATCTTTGTTATTCATATGCTACTCATTTCATACGTTAAGTCGTGGTTCTTCATTATTTCACGGGCCGAATCCGTGGATGAAGCTACTAGGACGGGAATACGGCCCTAGTGGAGTAGCATGAGCTCGCCGTGACTTTTGGACAGAGATTGGAGGTTTCTGTGTGGGTGTACGCCAAGCTGGTGAATGTTACCGCGAAAAGGGAGCTTTGAGGGAGATGAATGTAGGTTATTTTGGGCCTCTTAAGGCGTTTTTGTCAGCCATTTTCGAAGGAAGACAATGGAAGCGAATAGCAAGGAGAGGAGCGATGGTAATAAGAGATGATGATGTTGTGGAGTGCTAAGCATGTTGTTGTTGATGTGTTTCTCTGTAAGGATATTATGGAAGGAAGAACTTGGTAGTTGATGTGGTTTTCTTGTTCTTGGTATGCAATGAGCAGCGGATTACATTATACATTAAAAATTGGCTACAAGGCAAAGGATTTCAACCATGGGGACGTATTAGAGAGCCTAAGTTTTATACGTTGTCACGTATTTTATTATCACAACGATTTACATGTGAAGGTAGGGAATTTCTGTGAAAATTTGAACCGGACCGGAAACGGGCGAACCGGCCGATCCGGTCCGGTTCAAATTTTAATTTAAAAAAAATGATAATGTAATAAATTAATAAATATATAGATTATATCAAATAACGAGTTGCGGACTCGTGGTCCAATGGTTATCACATGGGCCTACATCATTAAGGGTTTGGACTCAATTCCTTTCTACTACTAATAAATTTATTTTAAATTATGTTTTGGTACCTCATTTATAATTAGTTTTTAATCTCATCCCAATATATTTTGCTTTTATTTCATTTTTTACCCAAATTTTATAAATTTAATTTTGACATCTCATTTTACAATTACTTTTTAGATATCTAACACATTTTATTTGATTGATTTATTCATAAAATATAGTTATATTATATTTAGGAACACCGGTTTTAGTCCGACTTTATATCGGTTAAACCAATAAACCTTAAGCCACTAAAATTTTCGGTCCGATTAGAAAACTCGATTTCAGAACCATGGTGCATAGTTGTCTATCCTCATTCCTCAGTATATACTATATACATAAGCCTCATACATACAGTATATGTATATACATAAGATGGTTGTAGTAACCTATCCTCAACCGAATTCACGATCTGTGTATATATATTGTATATATACATATAATGTGAGCACCATAAAATTCTTCTATATATATATATATATTTATATATATATGCTTCATTCACACATACACACTAAGATATAGACAAACAAATTTTTTTTGGGTAGGAACCAATAGTGAGTATCAGAGTGACATAGGTTTCGGGAATTCACGATAAATTTCAACAGTGGTATCGGAGCCACGCTCGAACTGAAAACATTAACATGAATGCAAATAAAACGAAGAGGCCGAGCGGGAGACATTCGAGGGCATATCACATTTTTATTCTTATGCTTGTAATTCCAAAAAAAATCTGGACATGGATGTACATATCGTTAAGTGAGTACCTTGACCCGAAAATTATCGCTTGCCAAGCTATCGAATTCCATCTCCACCATGAAATTTTCCAAATCGTTATTGTCTCGAAACGAAACTCGAACTTGAACATCCTCATTCCCGTTGCTTTCTTGTTCCTCTATTATCCTCTTCGCAGAAGCCACAGACGAATAACTGCACAGGTACAAATCAATGGATTTAAGCGTCGATATATATCCAATACCCAAAGGTATTTTATCTAACACCTCCAAGTATTCGAAAATAAGGCTCTCCAACGCTGGAAAATGCATCTCATCTGCGTTGACACGCTCCAGCCCAGAATAACCAATTTTCAAGACTTTCAGGCGAGGAAATTCGCCTTCTAAAGGGTTCCATTCAGACCCTTCAACAGAACGTATTTGCAGAACTAGAACTTCGAGGTTAGGTAAGGATCCAATATTTGTCGTCATATCTTCCCATTCAAGTTGAGTACCTATTAAAGTCAACTTCTTTAGCGAATGAGGAAATGCGATCTTGTTCAGAGAATCACTCTCCAATGGTGATCCTGAGAAGCATAAATATAGTGACCCGAGCTTATCCAAACGATTAACAGATTTGAGATTGTGATACGAACCAGATAGACTATTGATTAACTCTGCTTTACGAACATCAGTGATATGATCGTAATACATGGAGACGTTATAATACGTAATCTTCAATTTCTTGATATTGGGTATCCTCTTAACCATCTCTTCGTCGCATATGAACTTTACTACATTGGAAAGACTTTCCAGGCTCCCAAGGACAAGGTTATCATGATGTGCATCTGCTTGGTTAGGAAGACATACCTCATCGAAATCAACGTGTCTAATTTGGGACATGAACCAAAATTCAGACGGTAGAATAAATCTTTTCCTCAATCCTCGGAGTATTATCGTCTGAACGTTCCAAAGTAATGAAATGGTAGAGGGAATAGCGGTGCCGGGATTTGATGGACGTAATGATTTACGATCGACAAAACTTGAGAACCAATGAGGCTTGAAAGAGAGGTACCGTAGATTAACTAGCTCGAACGCGTGTTTTGCTGAGAACATATCAGCATTAGTAACATACACTCTGAGAAATTCAGACGCAGGCAAGCGAAGACCTTCGTAAAAATCGCAAATCATAGAACGACAACAAGGTGCTGACTCGGGGAACTGAAGCAGTTTCAAGTAATTCCCTATCGTATAAGAAGAAGAATAAGAGAGATACAAGATTAGCGAATAGGGAAAAGGAAAACGTTTTGGAGACTCACTCACCAATTGACTCAGATTCGAGGTTCTGAAGTTGAGGCGTGTGAACAACAATGCGTCGCTCCGTACTTATGTCTTGCGGGATTTTGTGTCCAGGCAATCTCAAGACGCAAAGAAATCTCCCATGTGAAACAATTCTCAGACATATGTCTCTCAACAAATCGTGAACCCTACATGTTTTAATACTGCCATCATGCCGTCGCCTACCGACTAATACGAGATTCCTATTCACAAGATCGAGTAAGTAATCTTCTGCAACTCCTTCCGAGGTTTTCGATCCTTTTAGCTTCAGAAATCCCTCGGCAGCCCAAAGATTAACAAGTTGGGAGACGTGAATCTCATGGTCCTCGGGATAAAGTCCCATGTACAGATAACACGGTTTTAGATGGACAGGCAAATAGTTATAACTCAAAGAAAGAACTTTCATGCAATGCTCGTCGTCTGCCGAATTTAGAGTCGACGAGTTTATGTTCTCGGAAGCACTCTTCCAATCTTCTCGCGTTCTTGAAGAATTCGCAAGAAGCCCGGCGATAACCACTAAAGACAGAGGAAGCCCTTTGCATTTTTCGACGATCACCTTCCCAACGTCCTCTAGTTCCAAGGGACAAGCTTCTCGTCCGAACGCTCTCTTACAGAATAACTCCCAACTCTTATCTCTATCCAAAAGTTCCATCATCACACAACATCGACCGAAATAAGAAGCCATCTTCAACTGCCTAGTAGTTACGACGACTCGACTTCCATTACCATTGTCTGGTAGGAATAGCCTTACCATGTCCCAAGCTTCGAGGCTCCAAATGTCATCCATTACAATCAAATATCTCCTTCCCGACAAACTTCGATGCAATAACACTCCCAATTGATTTTCGTCGTACCCACTTATTTCGGTATTTCCTGGCAAGCATGAAGCCATTTCCGAAAGAATCTTATGTCGAGTATATTGCTGAGATACTGTGACCCATATTTGAATATCAAAATGCTTAGCAATTAGAGGTTTTTCGAGCGCAGATCTAGCAAGGGCAGTCTTGCCTATGCCGCCCATGCCAACGATCGATATGGTTTGGCGAGCATTATTGCCCCTAGTTAGCCAGTCCATGACACGAAGAAGCTCTTCGTCGAGGCCCACCATAGTAACCTTTTCGGTGAGAGCAGATGGAGATGAAATAGCAGGCATTGAGTGTTCTTGCTTATGAACTTCGAATTTTTCTTGATTCTCTCTGGTAACATTCATAACCCTTTGCTTGACAGCGTCTAAGATTTCGATTACCTCACCAAGGTCGCATAATACGGCAGAACTTGCATCACGAATACGATTGATCACATGAGATTCAATGACATTTTCAGCTGCATAAGCAGAATCTGCAATTTGATTCTCCAGATCTTCTGCTACTTTGCTATTTAATTTAGAATTTTCCAAAAAATTTTGCAAGAATCCAACTTTTTGGGCAAGAGATCGGACCTTCCCTTTGTCGAGTATGATGAGGTGTCGACCATATTCCTGCACTTGCTTCACGATATGCATCAACGAAGTTAAAGCTGCATAACCTGCCATTTGAATAAACTTTTTTTTTCTTTCAACGTAGGATTCAAAACACCAGCTAAAGAACAAGATGGAAGAAGGTAACAGAGTTTCTGACCTAGATGGACATGGAGAGGAGTATCGAAGCTGAAGCATTGACATTTTAATAAAAGAATTCATCACTTCACCCAACTTAATTAAAGAAGAGATGTTAATGCATTTTAATCACCACTTGACTCAACTACTGCTGTTTATAATCCGCTACAATGTCACTGGCGTGTTCCGCGTTTGCCAGATCGTGTCAAATCCAAAATATGTGATAGTGAAATAAGTACAACTCCAAGTAAATAAAAAATTAAATTGCATGAAGGTGAGGTGAATATCATGGCTGGCTACTCTACAACGAATTAATTAAAAAATTGAGAGTTGAATTCTTTTTTTTTTTTTTCAATCGAGAACTTGCTATTGCCATAAAATCACAAAAGTACAAACGTGCTAAACAGCACACAGAGCCGTTTGGCCGCATTGCGCCAAACGGAGACCAGTCCTCAAAAAGAGGAAACACAACCCCACAAGGGGGAACAACACTCCACAAAGGAAGAAAAAAGTCCACAAGGGACACAAAACCGACAGAAAATAAAAATCCATAATCTACGACCAAGAACTAAAGAACCTATAACAGAAAAAGCTATTAAGCTAAATCTACGATACTCTTCACTTTCAGTTGGTCTTCAACTCTGGTTTTTATTTTCATCGGACTGAGGCTCCACAAGGGAGAAAAGGCTCCCGACCCGAGGGTCGAGAGAGAAGAGGTTCGAAAACGAGGAACTCAAGACTAGAGACGGCGAGGTGGCGATTGGCAGCGGGGTGGGTGGAGGACGGTCGGCGGGTCGGGTCGGCTGCTGGCGGAGGCCGGGCCGACGTTGGAAGAGGGGGAAGCGATGGAGAGGAGAATGACGTCTGGGCGACGGGGTGCGCTGGCAGGCGGCGACGCCAGGCGGTGGGGGAGGGCGGCCGGCGGGTCGGGACGCTTGCTGGCGAAGGCCGGGCCGACATCGGAGGGGGAAGTGATGGAGGAGGTGGCTGACCTCGGCGGCAACGGGGTGCGGCAGCGGGCGGGCAGCGACGGCAGGCGGGTGGGCGGTGACGGCAGGCGGCGGGCAGCCATGGCAGGCAGGTGAAGCTTTTAAAAAATAATCTTTAAGAGTATTTTCGTCATTTTACAGGTTCCTTTTTTGAAAAATGGCAGGGATCCGCTGCTATATAGGGATACGTATTTTAGTCGTTGGCAAAATAGGAACATTAGCTTTAAAAGAAAGGCAATTTAGGGACATTATACGACTCGACCCTGTATTTTGACCCAAACCCGTTGACGTGGCGCCCGACCCGCTGACATGTGTGCTTAAAGACTCGACAGCTCAGTGGGTCGGGTGCCACGTCAGCGCGTTTGGGTCAAAATACAGGGTCGGGTCGTATAATGTCCCTAAATTGCCATTTTTTAAAGTTATTGTCCATATTTTGCCAACGACTAAAATGTTTGTCCCTATAATGCTACCACTCCTTAGTTACGGGACGAAAAAAATATTTAAGCCTTTCTTAAATATTCCGTATATTATTAGAGTGTGGAGGACTAGAATTTGGGGCCCGATTAGTAAGGCCATTACAGTCATTTTATACTTGAAAGCCATTTTTTTAACGTTAATCATGTCAAAGGCAATTTTCTTAAATATTCCGTATCTTATTAGTGTGGAGGGACTAGAAAGTAATTAGAGGATGAAATGTATAAATCAGATGGAACTCTGTAAGCAGATGTGTTGGATAATGAGAATTATTTTTCCTTTTACTAGAACTTACTCTAACGAAGCTGTGGTTAAAGGACGATTTGCAACTCATTGAAGGTTTTAAGATGAAAACTTACACTCGCTGAAAATCACAACATTGCGCCTTGGGTCGTCCTGAGTACACATACCTCTTTTTCATTATGCAAATTGTAAAAATAATTGAGAAAAAAGCGACAGCACAACCACGGTGAGTGAGTACCATAGCAATTTTTAACTTCTCCACTTTCGGCGTCACCATCACCTCTATATACATTTCTATGGTGCCCACGTACCGTGAGCAACCATTGTGAGCACCGTAAGCAAATATCTCGGATTTATGATTTTTTTCCAATTTTCAACTCGTCATCACCTTTGTCTCTCACATTAATTGTCACCCAAATCGCCCTCTCTATAAGAAAATTCATCATCTATTTTCATTAGAGCTGTCAAAAAAGCCCAAAGCCCGCGGGGCGGGCTGCGAAATTTTAGGCCCGCCTGAAGGCGGGCCTGGGCGAGTAAGCCCGCGTGGGCCGCGGGCTTTGGCGGGGCGGGCAGCGGGCAGGCCCGCCCAAATAAAAAAAAATTTAATTTTTATATTATTTAATATATCTATAAATAACTTATATAGATTTTTTATATTTTGTAATTATAATTTTAATTGGAATTAAGTTTAATTTAGTTTAATAAAATAAATAAATTATTATTATATAGTTATGATTAAATTACAAATACTTTACAAATAAAAATCTTTTTTTAAAATTGTTTTCCCCTTTATCTAAATTTTTTTCTCTTTTAATTTTTTTTTTAATTTTTGGCGGGCTAAGCCGCCAGGCCCGCGGCCCGCCCAAGGGGCGGGGCGGGCCTCCCTTTCTCAGGCCCGCCAGAAGGCGGGCTTAACCGCGCCCGCCCCGCCAGTTGGCGGGCTTTGGCGGGTAACGGGCCGGCCCGCCCCGCCGGCCCGTTTGACAGCTCTAATTTTCATGTGTGGACGGCATACCGAGAAAATGAATTTTCTTGAAAATCAACGTGTTAGAGAGGGCGATTTATGTGGCTTTATGTGGCAACTGACCTGAGGGTGTCTATAGAGGTGATGACGCATCGAAAATCGAAAAAAAATAACAAAACGGGTAGGTTTGCTTAGATCAGAACCAATTACAGTTAAAATAAAAACAATTCTTTATTTAGAAATCTATAAATACACTATTAATGATATAGCCGATTTTCTTTCTTCAACTTTTCTGTAGTTTTTTTCTCCGAAAAATTTCCTCATAAGTCATACAGATGATGCACTATTGTCAGCCTCCCTCTTTAGCATTGATATGGGATCGCCATTGATGAGGTTAGCACCATGCGTATAATATGCTCGAGAAGTATTTGGACTAATGAATCCATCGTACTAAGTAAATATATTATATGGTGCATTTGAGGGCAACTTTAAGGTTGGCGAATCTCTAGAGATTTGCTTATTAAGTAATGTATATGTGTGTATGTGTCATAGAAACGAAATTGCAAGCAATTATGGAACAATTTCGAGCAGTTACAAATGCTAGAAAATGTTGATAGTGATGATCAGAGGCAGAGCAGATTCATGGTGCGCTCTGCTGCATTATTAATTATTATGGAATAGGTATGACATGCCAGAAACATTCATTTAGCCTATGGCTTGTGTTGTGATGTGTAGGGATTTTTTCAGGTCCAATTAGCAGTCCAGACAGCTTATATAGCTTGTGGGGTAACCAATTGGCAATAGAGGGAGTTAGCCCAAAGCTTATAAGTAGCTCTCAACTTTTCAAATTATCCGAAGTGAGACTTGGGTTTGATACCTTCAGTCCTCCCTTCAAACTCAAGATCACCCAACGAGCCTCCCTTTCAACGATCATCTGCACCAAACGCTTTCACCGCAATCATCTGCACCAAGCGCTTTCATCGCAATTCATCAATTTTCTTGTACAAATAGTCAGAATATAGTGAGCTTGCAAATATATTTGTTGAATTGTTATATTCCTAATGAATTCAAGAGGTGACGAAATGGTTGATTCGATCTGCAGAAGATGACATGGGACTGAAAGTATTATGGTTGGAATGAACTTGTTTCTTACTCAGACAAAAAGAAAAAGATTTAGGAAAAACGGAAAAGTATTAACGATGATAAAAAGGGGAATAAAAAATAAGAAAAAGGAAAATGAATAACTCCACTCTACCCGCCAAAATTAGGTTTCTTCCAATGATGGTTTCCTGACTCATGAACAAAAAGCATTCACTCAAAATCCTTTCAGGCGAAAATGGAGGACGCGAAAGACGGCGAGAGGCCAATTGAAGTACGGAATTTGGCGGGCGAATCGGTTAAAGTGTCAATTCGTTCAAACGACACCGTTCAACAACTGAAGCAACTCGCCCTCGACCAGAGCTGCTTTGCTCTCACGTCCCCAAATTTTCACCTTTTCTTCAAGGCAATTTCCGATCAACTCTACCCGCGCTTTCATTTTTTTCGTTGCATTTGTTGATGCCACTATTGATATCACGTGTCCTGCGATGATGTTGAGGGAGTGAAGTTGGTTTAATTACTACTTGTTATTGGGAACATTTGCTGCGTAGCGCCTAAAGATACGGTTTCTGATGCAACTTTGGATGCTTTTAGGTTCTTGAATGTCTATAGTAAATCAGTCTGATCATATTTAATTACCTATGTTTTCTTATGAGTATGTACTTTCGTCATATCAAGCTTGTAGATGCAGAACATATTTTAGTGTGTAATAGAGAAGAATACTTAGACTATTTTGGATAATGTATGCTGAGCATTTTATAATCACGTCTTCTGTTTTTCAACTTCTCAATAAAACTAATCGTGCTGTTTTCGTATGGGGTTTCAGGGTGTGAAATTGGATTTGCAGAGACAAATTGGTAGTTATTCGATGAGTGATGGGGATTTTTTGGTTATTATTCCATTTGCTAAAAGAGATAAACAACATAGGAGTAACATTGAAGTATCTGAAACACTTAATAAGCTTCCCAGCAATGGTGACGGAAAAGATAGTGACTTATCTGATTCGCTCTGGTCTGAATTGATGCAAGACGTCTCTTCCTTACGAGATAGTTCAAATGATAAAATCTTGCCTGAGGACGAATGGAAGTCTTTAACTTCAGAAAAGGATGCACCTATATCTGGCAAAACCCCAATAAGAATGAGTAAACAGAGAAAAGTGCTGGATCCTGTTCGTGAAGAGTATGACCTTTCCAGGGGACTGGTACGACTTTTTCCTCCTTTATGGTTGTGCTCTAAAGCTTGTTTCTCTCTTCTCTTCTGTTCGAGAATTTAGCGATAATGCCACATATAGGATGATCAAATAGGTCCTTTTTATAAAACATTTAAATTATAAATTGATTACCTGGCAAAGTAACTTAACAATGATGCAACTTAATATTTAACTTGGTCATTTAGGGTCAAAATGGAGCGGAAAATGCCAAGACCTTCTCCATAGAAGACCGTCCGGTTTTTTTAAGGACTGATGGTTCTAACTCTACCAGATCAGAAGTGAAACAAAAGAGGAGAGGAGAATCTGCTTCTTCAAGTTCACAATCAGTTAAATATAGTTGTAAAGTAAGCGTTTTGTTCCTCAGTTGTTGGCTCTTTTTATTCAAATTTGAGTAAGGAAGGGAAATATGGAAATGAGAGAAGATACCCAAGTTTACTCTTAGGTTTTAAAATTTTGCATGGTTGTAGTGTGGATGAGAACCACCCTAGCCGCCTCGTGGTGTGCTGAGTGGTGTATTAGCCGGTGTTTTACAAACAAGATTACTGGTTCCTTCGTAGCCGTAAGGGCTGTGCCCTAAACACTCACAGCGTTTACATATATTAGAACTGTTGTAGTTTTTGGGGCACAGGCGCAAAACCCTTGTGATGGCATCAAAGGAACCATATGTGCCTTAGCGGGTGAAGTCGCGGAGGTGATTAAGTACCACTCATCTCATTGCGACCAGTATTAAGTCATGCAACATCTCATAAAATTCCTTATATTTGGCATCTGGATTCATCTTCCAGACATTCATGCCTCCAGGATAACATTGATAAAATTCTTTTGTTAGCTGAATGCCTGAATGCATTCCACTTTATCATGTTTAGAATGTTCAGAGATTTAAATCTTGATTAAACAGGACACTAACTCATTGACACCAGAGGCAATTGTGAGTCATCTGCGGAAAATATTAGGGTCCGAAGGACAGGTATGTGATTCTTGACTGGCCCTTTTCGACGCCATTTTTTTTTATAATTTGTATGTTTGCGGTTGATCGATGGTTTGAGGATGCCATGATTTCTATTCCGAAAGTGGAACATTGACAGAGAATTTGATTGCAGTATGGTGATGGCTCATAGATCATAATTCTCTGAATACAGATGG
This sequence comes from Craterostigma plantagineum, assembly GCA_027422505.1. NCBI lineage: Eukaryota > Viridiplantae > Streptophyta > Magnoliopsida > Lamiales > Linderniaceae > Craterostigma > Craterostigma plantagineum. Next base: position 4,863,809 of record JAPQWV010000005.1, read on the forward strand.
TTCACATTGAAAGGATAAACCCCAGGAATCCTAAGTTTGTAGAGATCCCTTCTCAGCTATCTGAAGATGTTAAATCTGCTCTGAAGAATATGGGAATCACTAGGCTGTATAGCCATCAGGTTTAAGCACTTTTCTGATCATAATTTAATATTTCTCTGACCTGCACACGGCCTGTATTATCCACCAATGCTATAATCTGCAGGCCGAATCTATTCTAGCATCTCTTGATGGGAAAAATGTAGTTGTGGCAACCATGACATCTAGTGGGAAGTCTCTTTGTTACAATATTCCGGTTTTGGAAGTGCTGTTTCAGAACCCGTCGGCTTGTGCGTTATATCTCTTCCCTACGAAGGTTTACTGTATAGTTCTGCAGTCATGTATTGTTACCACTGATACCCGTCATTATAGATTTAGTGCGAATTGACAATAGAACTATAATTTATCTCAAATTCCTTGAGATTTTGTTTCTGTCATGTATTCACTGAGTTCAACATGCATGCAGGCCTTAGCTCAAGATCAGCTAAGAGCTTTGTCTGCCATGACAAATGAAATTTCAAGTAACCTTAATGTAGGGATATATGATGGTGATACTCCTCAGCAAGATAGACTATGTCTACGAGATAACAGCCGATTGGTAGTTTTGAGGGTTTAGTCTTTGGATAGAAATGATTCTTGCATACGTTCATCCTCTTCATTATTGTTGAGTTAGGTCATCGAAAAATGTGCAGTTAATAACAAATCCCGACATGTTGCATGTCTCAATCTTGCCATTTCATGGGCAGTTTAGGAGAATTTTGTCAAATCTCAGGTACTTCTGGCTAGTCTAATGTCTATTATCCTTGAATGAGACATCATTTCAACCATCACATGGATATTCCTACAGATATGTTGTCATTGATGAAGCTCATGTTTACAAGGGCACATTTGGTTGTCATACAGCTCTTATTTTTAGAAGGCTACGGCGCCTATGTTCTCACGGTATAACGCTATCTCTGGTGTTTAGGTTTAGTTTTCATTTTGCTTATTTATGAAATCAACGGATAAATGATGTCCTTTTTAGTGTACGGCAGCAATCCTTCTTTTGTATTCAGCACTGCTACTTCTGCAAATCCAAGGGAGCATGCCATGGTAAACCTTTCTTTGAATTCCCTTGAATGATTCTAGAAGTCTTAAGTTCTTATGTGTAGAACGTTTTATTTGGTGGATATTGCGCTCTCTGCCAAACCTTTGGATTCTTGACCAATCAAATGCACTTATTCAAATGTTTACAAGCTGTTTTCATTTATCATGAAGATAACACATGATATTCAGCGCAATTTCTTTATGGCGCTGTATTTAAAAGTATTATTTATTGGACCTTATATCAACTAATCTTTTTCTTTCTTTGCAGGAATTGGCAAATATACCATCAGCAGAGTTAATTGACAATGATGGTAGCCCTTCTGGTTTGAAGTTTTTTGTTCTATGGAACCCACCTTTGCGCCTGAAAACTGTGAGATATTTTTGGAATTATCAGTATGTCAATGGATACACAAAAGGGTTTGATATAAATTAATGACTTCAAACATCTTTCGAAAGGTTTTGAGGAAAAGACCATCCAGCGTGCGGGCTAAAAGTTCCTTTAACAAAGTTGTTGTTGCTGGACGTTCGAGGTGCTCTAACTTGTCCCCATGTGTAACTTAACCGTACATTCCTTGAAAAGTCTGACCCTTTTAAACTACCTCTCCTTTGTTGACTATGAAAAAATGTGGCTTTGGTGTTGTTTGTTGATTCTCTCCCATCTATTAACTTCTTCTATGAGTAGTATTATTCCAGCATCTAACTTACATGATTGACAGATTTTAATTTTGCTTCAGAAAGTTTCAAGATGCCTGTTAGGCCCTGATGGTTGCTTGCATTATGAACTGATAAACGTCATTATTGTGTCCTAATTATATATAAGTAGTGAGGTCCCTCAATTGTGTTTTTCTTCTGCAGTCCCATCATGGAGGTTTCATATATCTTCGTGGAGATGGTTAAACATGGATTGCGTTGTATTGCATTCTGTAAAACCCGCAAACTCTGCGAACTTGTTCTTTCTTATGCGTATGTCTACAAATCTCTTTTTCTTTTCCTTCATTATCTCAAGTATTTCTAGGATATTGATAAAGCGATCATCTTTATATGTTTTATCATGAGAAGACGAGAAATTCTCCAAGAATCGGCCCCTCATCTCGTGAACCAAATACGTGTATATCGTGCTGGCTATATGGCTGAGGTCAGATTTTCGTTCTTTTTAAATCGTGGAGTGACTAGTACATAAAGGTGTATATCTATGGGCGGGCTTTATTTCTGTTTGTAACAGGACAGAAGAAGAATTGAAAGCGATTTTCTTAGCGGAAGTATATGTGGTATTGCTGCCACTAACGCTCTTGAGTTAGGTATTGATGTTGGCCACATTGATGCAACACTTCATCTTGGTTTCCCCGGTAGCATTGCAAGGTATATGCTTGTATCTCTTTTAGTTTAATAATGCCTTTGGTTGTGTATAAATAATTAGATTTTTATAGTATGTGGCAACAAGCTGGAAGGTCAGGGAGGCGAGAAAAGCCGTCAATTTCTATTTATGTGGCATTTGAAGGACCTTTAGATCAATATTTTATGAAGTTTCCAGATAAACTTTTCAGAGGTCCAATTGAATGTTGCCATGTCGATGCCAGAAATGAACAGGTCTAGCTGAATAAGTCTGGTTTCCTTAAATGATATTACGAATTCTAGGTTATGAATGATGCACTAACAGTTTGGTTTCCAATTTAGAGGTAAATGGTTGAATATTTAAAGTTCATTTCTCATGTAGGTGCTTCAGCAGCACTTATCTTGTGCTGCTCTTGAACATCCGTTGAGTTTGCTTTACGATGAGGCATATTTTGGTCCTGGCTTAGAGAGCTCCATCATACAATTGAAAGATAAAGGCTATGTTAGTACTGATATGTCACGTGCTCCCACTTCTAGAATATGGGCATACATTGGACATGAGGTGATTTATGTTTCGACCTCTATGGATATACAGACCTCTGTAAGCAGCGATTTAACCTTTTATTTTGCTTTTCAGAAATCTCCGTCAAGTGCGGTGAATGTCAGAGCCATAGAAACCGAGCGATATAAAGTAATTGACTCTGTTAATGACAATATACTGGAAGAGATTGAGGAAAGCAAAGCTTTCTTTCAGGTGAAAAGAGTAACCAGGATAACTCCTTTCAGTTTCAATATTAGGTTTCCCAGTTGGCCTCTAAAGTGAACAGGTTGTCTGTATTTGTGGGGACACGAGTCTTTCTCCTCCACCCGCATCTTTCCACTCAATTCTTAAGGAAAAATTGGAAAAGCAAAAAAGTTGATTCAAACATTGTTAGTGAATGGTAAACTCGATCAATAATTAACAAATTCCATTATGATGTGACTTCCTTTTATTTTGGTTTTTATACAGGTAAATAATGATTTGAGCACACGGCCACTTTTATTTGGCTTTTATCAGATTCATGTTTACTTGCATGCAGGTTTATGAGGGTGCTGTTTATATGAATCAAGGAAAAACCTATCTTGTTAAGAATTTAGACTTATCGGGTAAAATTGCTTGGTGCCAACAAGCAGATGTCAACTACTATACAAAAACTCGTGATTGCACTGATATTCACGTAATTGGTGGCTATGTTGTAAGTCATTTTATCAGGTGTTATATTTCTATCCTAATATATATCTGTATTCCTTCCTTTCCCGGATATTAAATTGCTGAAATATTATCCCTCTTCGGAAAAAGATATCAACCAACTCAATCTTTCAATGGAAGAGATTATTACTTTAACAAGCAGGAGCTTTAGAGTTGAACCATAAAATTAGCCCATAATAGCTATATATACAAGTAATGTGTCTCCTAACATAATTCTTGCGTGTAACTGTTGTATAGGCATATCCTGCTAGGATTACTAATGATCCTTCCTCCAAAGCCGCTCAATTACAGCTTTGCAAAGTAACTACCAGTTGGTTTGGTTTCCGTAGAGTATGGAAGAGAAGCAACCAGGTTTTTGATACTGTGGAACTATCACTTCCAGATTACTCTTACGAATCAGAGGTATGGACGCTGTACATATGTTGCATTTTTTTCTTTTCCTTTGAAAATCTTTTTCTTCATTCCCTGAATTCTAGTCTATTTTGATGATATTTATTGATGGTAGGCTGTTTGGATTCAAGTTCCACAATCAGTGAAGACAGCTGTTGAGGCTTCTCAACATTCATTTCGTGGGGGTTTACACGCGGCAGGGCATGCTGTTCTTAATGTGGTTCCCCTGTGAGTTTTTAACATCCATGGCATCGGGCGGTGATTAGTGATTACCCTCAATAGTCATTTGATTGATGGAAATAAGTTAGTTTGTACCTTATGTCATGATATTTTAGTTTAACTTCTGTTGCAGATTTATTACGTGTAGCAACTCTGACTTAGCTACAGAGTGTGCTAATCCTTACGACAGCTGCTATGCTCCAGAAAGAATTCTGCTCTACGATCCTCGTCCTGGAGGCTCGGGCATTTCGGCGAAGGTAAACGCACATGATTCTCCCAGCATTCTCTCTCTCTTTTTTTTTTTATTATTATTGAGTATATAAGGTTAAGGTTAGCTCATCAGTGACTTCGAAATCACTTTGACACAACATAATCTGCCTTCTGATATGAAAGTTTGCTTCTGCTATTAAGAAAATCACAATCTTAGACTAGTTGGTTTATATCTGTTATTTATTGGTTGGATCTTCTCTTGCAAAAGCAGGTTCAACCTCTTTTTACGATGCTGTTAGTTGCTGCTTTAGAACTGCTGACCTCATGCAGCTGCTCGGGAGATGCCGGTTGCCCTAATTGTGTACAGGTCAGTAATCAGTGTAAGAACCAAACTAATAAGTTATTTTTTCGATTGATCTCCTTCTCGACTGTTTGCGGAACCTATCTTGTAACGAGTATAACGAGGTTCTCCACAAGGATGCAGCTATAATGATCATAAAGGTCTAGAAAATTTATCCCTATGAAAGAAAGCAAACACAAGTTGATTCTTTAGCCGGTAACAAAACTTGAATCTTTTACTTTCTGACCGACAGGGAATCATGGAAGTAGGAAACTCTATTTCCACGTCGGCAAATCTCTCGAGGGAGGAGCAGCTTGGCTGACTTACGGTTACATCTTTCCTCATTAAGTTACATGTTCGTACTATTTAGACGAAGTCCAATTTTTGCAACTAGTATAGGTGCGTGCACGCTGTATCATTTCATTCATCAGTCATTCTCATTACGCACTTGTAAGAAAAATAATAGAGATGGGATTTCGTTCAAGAAGATTTTACACAAGACAAATTGCAATTTTCAACGAACTTTTAAATAGGCTAAGAGGAGAAAAAGAGGCTCCTTTTAATAAATAAGTCAAAATTTTCCTATCCTGTTGTTACACAAAAAAGAAAAGGGAAGAAAGAAAGAATCCCAGAAAACAAACGATGAATAAAATAAAATCAGCCGTAAACACAATCCTGAAGGTATTGATGGCTCTGATTCACATACTTTTCCCACAAAGGCCTATACCTTCCTATACTCAGCTTCAGCCATGGCTTCATATTCCCATTAAAGTGGATAACCGCCGCCGTCTCTATCAATCTGTTATCGATATTCGTATCATATCCCAACCCAAGAACGTGCCATCTTCGATCGAGGGGCTCCGTTAATCCATAGAAGGCTAAAAGCCCAGGAGGCAAACTCCCGAGCTTCCACAGAGATTTATCAGAATTACGTTCTTGCCAAAAATGATACTTTCCAGTCACATTTTGCTTCCTCCAAGCCACGAGATCGAAAACGTTGACACCAAACGCCCATCCACACGCCTGAGGATCGAACTTTGCACTTATGAGAGGGTTCGAGAAGTTCAAGTACTTGTAATAACGGTGAAAGGATTCTAGACAAGTCTCAACTGCGCCGTTCACATTCCCGTGAAGATCGAGAGAAAACAGAGGAGTCAAGTCCTTTTGAACCACGACGTCGTCGTCGAGGAACAGAACCTTCTCCAACTGTGGATATATCTCGGGAATGTAAAAACGGAGATGGTTCAACAGAGACACGTACTTTGGATTCTGAAACTTCGGGTCCAAACTTGTCTGTGTATCTGCTTCGTGAAGCTGTCTAACAATGGGGGAATACGATGCGTTTAACCAAGTGAGTTCTTCGAAGGTTTGGACTTCTATGGTAGACCCTTCGAAATTGTTGCTGAGGAACCAAGACTGCATAGCACCGTACTCCACTCTATTCGTCACGACGTGAAAAACGAGCTGCTTTGGGTGTTCGGCGTTGGAAACAGTAGAGTTGATGACCGCAGAAACAGCGAGGAGATTATCAGAGAATACGCAGAAGTGGTAGAGGTTATTATCTACTAAACGTGGAGAGTTGTTTATCTCCTTTGCAGCTCTCTGCATAGACTCGTTCTTGAGCCAATCAGCTGTGAGCTTAATGTCGAAGCAGTGAAGGTTTTTGGGGATGGATTCAGCTGCTAATTGTCCAAACACAGCGCTCTGAACTGTTGCAGCATTTGCTCTCTCTTCTAAAGCTTGAATGTGCTTCTTCATAGTCACCATTGTCGTTGCTATGTCATAGTGAGCATCTTGAGCCTTGAAGATTAGGGCTGATAGGCTTTTAATTATGGGCTCGGCTTCGTCTAAAGAAATTGGATCTTCTCTCATTGCAGCTTTGGACAGCAACATTTGGCAGTTCCTTATTTTCGAACTCAGTTCCCATGCAAGGTGAAGGTTGTTGTGCTCTTTAGCAATAACAACGTAAGCTTTGGCAAGCGTCATTTGTTCTGACAATTGTCTGGCGTATGACTTGGCACTTAACAATTCTTCTGTGTAGTTTCGGTTTTCACGAACAACCCAGTCGTTCTTGGGGTTTATCTCCTGAAAGAAAGACGGGAATTTCGATAAAAAAAACTTTTTTTTTTATGAAAAAAGTCGAAGTTTAGAAAGAATCACGACTGGCTACGAAGCAATTCCTGCTACATACTTGTTTGCTAAATGAGATATCCCAAAGGCTCATTCCATACAAAGAATCCATATGCAGTGATTATACTTCCCTAAATTAACTATGAGAGATTATGCCATGCTCTATATGTATGAACAGAGCATAACTGAATTTCAACATACCAGTTGAAGGTAAACTTAGATCAGTTATTGTACGATGAAAAAATTTCAAGAAATCAACCCAATACTTCAAACCTAAGAAAAGTGGTTCAATATATGCCAGAATGAAGTCATGTATTCACCAACTTACATCAACATAACAGTATTTTCAGCTCCAAGATACCAATCATTGCAGGTCAGGAGAAACTTCAATCAAACATAGTCCACATAAACTGAACGAAGAAAATAATTGAAAAATAGAAGAAACAAAATGTCACAGCAAAAGTCTTTACCCTAACTGGTTGCTCCACATGATGTTGATGATTGTGTTGAATGAGGAAAAAGACGAAGCCCGCAATTACAAACAAGAACAGAAGCCCGACCCATATCCACCACGACAACCTCCTACGAATCGGGCGCCGATAATCGGCAGCCCGCCGCCTCATCGGAGTATTCAACACTTCAGAGGCAAATCAATCGATGTCCAATTTACATTATTTGGATCATGAAAAGCAATTCCAAAAAAAAAAAAAGATCCAATCTTTTCGCCTTCAAATGAAAAGCCAACCAAAATCTAATAATAAACCAAGAGTTGTTAAGTCAAAGGATTGAGAACCCACAAGCCAAAGATCCAATCTTTACACCTCCAAATCGAGACCCACTAATCAATTTTACGACTAAATGAAAAACTGGTAATTGAAATTATAATCCCACGAACTGGATCAATACGAGATCCAATATATCACTTCCGATAAATAGACGAACGAGCCTTCAAAGAATTGTTCAACTACAATCTGCAGACAAAAATTAGTTTCCTTTCTACGTGAATCAGCTGACAATGATGGGTTACTGCGAGCTTTGTAGTTAACGAGTGGGGAAATGTGAGCTTGTGCTGGATTTGGGTTCGAGTATAATATAGTGCTTATTGGTGTTTCTTCGAACAGGGGACAATTAGGGCCAATCTAATTAAAGAACACGTGCCTTGCCTCTATGCTTCCTGGTACTGAAGTGAGACAAACATTTTAATTTACATACTTCTTTCTTTTAGGGTGTGCATTTACCCTACCAAATAGTATAAGAAAATTATCAATTGAGTTTCCTGTCGGATAAATTTCATATATACATATCTAGTAGAATGAAGTTTTTACATATAATTATTGTATCTTCTAATGTATATTACATATCATATCACTGTGTTTATATGTACCTAATTCATAATATTGTACATAATATCTTCGTAAGCATGAAGTAATTTTTATCAATGTATTATGTACCACAATACGTTTTTCTATAGTACCTAAGTTTCTTATAATGTATCTTCAGCCAACCAGTTATCTATGCGAAACTTTATTCTATTAGGTATATATACATATAAAAAATATTGATGAGGAACTGAGCTGACATGTTTTTATACTTTCCTATGATACCTAATAGTAAACTTCTCTTTTTTTAAGCGGAATAAAATCTTTTTTTTTTCTTTTGTTGTGATTCCGTATTTTCCAAATTCAAACAATGTTTCCAAAATTAAAGCTTTGATTGTGTAAAACATGTTGAAAAGATGGTTAAATATACAATTTCCTTCTCGGTGATTGAGTGTGATTGTTGTTTGATGAATCACAAAATAAAATATATAAAAAAAAAATAATATACGATAGTTTATGAAGTGACCATCCAACGTAAAGCTTCTTCAGTCAAAGTTTCTCAAGCCAAGATCTAACATATACTTCAAGTTTCTATCACACTTCGAACATTGTTGTTCATGAAAAATAACGTAGCTTTGAAAACATTTTGAACATATTCCTAATAATTAAAAAAAAAAAACACACGATATACACTAAGCAAGTAGCCAAAATCTCTTGTGACGCTTGGTGGTGATGAAATACTCTCCTTTTCTCTTTTTCTTTGTCCTCCTCACTGCGATGGTCATGCAGTTTGAATTCTGAATGCAATGATCCACAGCTCCATTATTATTATTACAACAACAGATTCCATCACCACCCCAACATATTATTCGATTTAGAAATAACAAAGACCGCTTTTTATGTCCTAAAACCAATAATGGAACTTTTTGTTGCTTGGCTGCTTCAACTATCACTTTTCCTTTGTCCTTTCCTTCTCTTATAGCAATCACCACACGCACCTGTATTTTTAAAAAATTCCACTGGGGTCCTCTTAGTATAAATATCTTTGCTTTTAATCGTATAATTAAATAATTCGTAGTTTTTTATTACTGAAAAAAATTTCCAGTGGCTCCGCCACAGCCCTCAATCTTACCGATTTTAGTCGTTTTGGACGTCCCTCGGTTAAGTTGACCGTTAATATTAGGCGGAATTTAACACGTGATATATCATTTTAGTCAAATTAAACTCTCATAAGTCATCTAATTCTTCAATTTAAACGCATATGAGCATCATTACACATCACATTTAACTCAACTTTATGGTTGTCAACCATTAAATCCGATGCCTAATATTGCTCAAGTGCGTTTAAATCGAAAGACAAGATGCTTTATGGTGGTTTACGTTGGCTAAAAGGAGATGTCCAGCACGTGTTAATTCCCGTCTAAATTAACGATTAAATTAACTAGGTAACCAAAATGGTTTAAAATCGCTAACATTGTGGACTAAAAGTGAAAAATCAAAATACAAGGGATCAGAAACGCCAAACTCCAAACATTGGAGACAATAATATCGTGGTACTTTTAATGAACTGAACGTCTTGTTCTAACCTCAGGTCTTTTGAGGTGGCACATACTCTTTGAGGTACGCAGAAGATCGTGAGCCTTTTCGTCTATTTCCCCATTGAATTTCCCATCTGATACACAAAATAAACAAGAATCATGTGTAAGAAGATATATGTTTATGAGATTCTAGGCACATTCTATGTAAGAAGTTGAAGAATATCAATCATTCAAATGTGCAGTAAGTGCATACCTTGTTCTGCAACGTACAAAAGAATAATGGTATCATCCTCGCCTTTAACGGTATGAGAAAGCGCCCATTCGAGAGCTACTTTGCATTCGAAATTATTCGAATCGATGACGACCATCACTCGATTTCTATTGTACAAAGACTCTTCATTATTATTATTATTATTATTATTAATATCAGCAGCAGAAGAAGAAGGTTGCCTCAAGAAACAGTTGAAGCTCAAGTCCATAAACTCATTGCAATCCTCCGCCATCGTAGAAGTCTTCTTATTACTAATACGTTCATTGCTGTCTCTACTGAACAGATGATTGAGATTATTAGTGACGTCGTTCTTATCTCGTGATGATCGATGAGGCAATGAACGGATGTGAACACAAAAGCCCCACATTACTGATTTATTTCCCTTGTAAATATTGTGATATGAATATGTGTATATGTGTTTCGTGTTCTGAGGAATAACTGACGATTCATATAATCAAATATTGGATGGTTTACTTATGGATCTTCTAAGGAGAGGGGAGGCACTATATTGAGAACATGGGAGACACCATGTCGTAACTAGTTTGTTGACTTGCGAATTATGTATAACTAAAATCAAATGCTTCTCTTGGGTGGTTTTTTTTATTATTAAATGAAAGCAAATTGGACGTACACTTGTTTAACTTGTACTCCCTCCGATTTTTTTTAGGTGTCGTTTAAGGTTTTTGCACTCATTTTAAGAAATAGAATAAAATGTCTAATATACCCCTAGTTAATTGCTTAAGACTATTTAATATATTCCATTTAATAATATTTAAAAGGGTAAAACTGGAAATATGATAAATATTTGTCTTTTGAAATCTGTAAAACGACAACTAATTAGAAACAAAATTAAAGAGCTAAAACGACATGTAAATAAAATCGGAGGGAGTATTGAATAAGTGCGAGGATTGGATTGTTTGAGGTATTCAGCATTATGGTGATTCACACATTACTGCGATATGATTATCACCAGTGGATCAATTGTGATATCCCACACCGATTTGGAGGGGGAAAAGAAGCATGCGTTTATAATTATCGTCGTTGGGACTTGACCCGTTATGTGCGAATAAATTAATTATGGGATTTTTAAGTAAATGGCCTTTGACGTGGTCAACGTTAAAAAAATAGCCTTCAAATGAAAAATGACTTAAATGCCCTTAGGGGGTGGGTCTCATGCGCCCATGTTGTGCAGCAATGGGCGGGACCTCTGCTTGCATGAGCGGGACCTCTGCTATATAGCACAGGTCCCATGCCCAATATGGGGGGGTCTCATGTGCCCATGTGGGCGGGACCTCTGCTTGCATGGGCGGGACCTCTGCTATATAGCACAGGTCCCATGCCCAATATGGGGGGGTCTCATGTGCCCATGTGGGCGGGACCTCTGCTTTGCATGGGCGGGACCTCTGCTATATAGCACAGGTCCCATGCCCAATATGGTGGGTCTCATGTGCCCATGTGGGCGGGACCTCTGCTTTGCATGGGCGGGACCTCTGCTATATAGCACAGGTCCTATGCCCAATGTGGGGGGGTCTCATGTGCCCATGTGGGCGGGACCTCTGCTTTGCATGGGCGGGACCTCTGCTATATAGCACAGGTCCCATGCCCAATGTGGGGGGTCTCATGTGCCCATGTGGGCGGGACCTCTGCTTTTCATGGGCGGGACCTCTGCTATATAGCACAGGTCCCATACCCAATGTGGGCGGGTCTCATGTGCCCATCATGTGCAGCATAGGGCGGGACCTCTGCTTCCATGGACGGGACCTCTGCTATATAGCACAGGTCCCATGCCCAATGTGGGCGGGTCTCATGTGCCCATGTGGGCGGGACCTCTGCTTCCATGGGCGGGACCTCTGCTATATAGCACAGGTCCCATGCCCAATGTGGGGGGTCTCATGTGCCCATGTGGGGGACCTCTGCTTTGCATGGGCGGGACCTCTGCTATATAGCACATGTCCCATGTCCAATATGGAGGGGTCTTATATAAAAAAAATATGTGTTGGGAATTTGAACCCACGACCTATTACTTGAATGTCAGACTACACAACCACTAGACTACGTCCCACCCACCCGCCCTTGGGCGGTCTCGATTTAACATATTGGGTTTTACTATGGAAAAAAAGACACCCTGTAAAAAGACAAAAATACCCTTAAATTGAAGGCTACTTTTTAAAAGTTAGAATCGACGGGGCTATTTTTTTAAAGCTGACCGAGTCAAAGGCTATTTTTTAAAAAGATCCATTAATTATATGATCAATTACTTACACTGTCCCGCCATTTACGAAATTCTTTTAATTTTTTTCAAGAAATAAATATTAAATATGTCTATGCTTATCACAAGATTGGAAGGACTCAAACTGTATCCGAGGCTGAGAGGACGCTGAAACTGATGTTACATTATTTTTTGTTTTCCCCGAAAGACTAAGATCCTCCACAACATTAAATTTTTGAACCATTTGTCGTTTTCTTAAGTATGAATTCACAAAAAAAACAAAATAAAATGAAATTCTTGTCCACAGAACATACTCGGTCACTATTAATGAAAATAATGAATAGCTGGTCCAACGTGTTTGCTACTGCTAATCTTGTGTCCCGATTAAAGTTAGCTTGTCCAATTCTCCAACTTTTTTAGTAATCAAATTTATTTTATTTATTGTTTACAAATATAATGCTTTCCATACATGTATCGAGGTGGCCACCATATACTTTAGCAATTTCTTTTAACTTGTAGCCATCTACTGCACTTTCATGTATAGATTTAATAATTCAGCTTTTTGAATGCCGCCCATGATTGAGTTAACAAATATACTCCCTCTGTCCCAAATGGTTTTGGACATTTGGGAGTTGGCACGGGATTTAAGAAACTGAATATTTTAATAATATAGTGTGATGAAAGGTAAAAAAAGTATATATTTTGGCACGTCTTTTAAGAATATTTAATATTATTATATTAATTGTTTGTGATAGTTTTTTTGCTAAATAAGGAAATGTCCAAAAGATGTGGGACGCCCGATTTAGTAAAATGTCCAAAATGGTTTGGGTCGGAGGTAGTACTATATTTTATATTGGAAAGAATGTTCTTCCTAATCACTAAAGGGCTATTTTCAGACCTAACAATGTTAGCATTTTCTCATGGCACGATTTACATTCAAAGGTTGATCGTGATAGTATTTTGTTGCAAGTGTCGGTTATCGAATAAAATGTTTGTTGAGGAACACGTTTTCACAATGAATTCTATGTTTGAAGTTTGAAAATTTTAAATTGAATTTTTTTTTTTTTTTTTTGAAGATTTGTGAAGTTTAGAACAACTTGTACAAAGCTTGAACTGTGCTTCAATCGAATCGAATGAATAAGAGTTCATGAATCTGTTCGATCATCGATGTAGCTTTTCATCCCAACCATGGAGCTTACATATGTATGTACTATATATAAAGCAATTTAATTTGGTAAATCAAATCAAACTACTATTTTGTCATTTAACTCACAGCTCTCTCTTCTCCGCCAAAACCCTAGCCGTCACCCTCTCTACTACTCTCCCCTCCTCCTCCACCTCGTAGGGGAGCTTCCGTTTTTCTTTTTCTTTATTTTTCCTTGTTTCTTTTTTTATTATAAAAAAAAATTTGTTTGTGGTTTGTTTCCCTGCCTCCGCCGTCGTCACCGCCTCTGTTTCCTCCGCCTCTCCTGCTACCTCTGCTGTTTCGCCGCCTTCACCAGCTCCGCCTCGCCACCTTCGCCGCCTTCGCCGGCTCCGCCTCACCACCTCCGCCTCGCCATCTCCGCCGCCTTCGCTGGCTCGCCTCGCCGCCCGTTTGCTGCCTCCCACCCTGCAGTCTCGCCTCCCTGCCCTGCCGCCTCGCCGCCCCACCCGCTCCCTCCCCGCCCCGCATGCCCGCCGCCTCCATCTTTTCTCTCGACCCACGGGTCGGGAGCTTTTTCTCCCTTGTAGAACCCCCAGTCCGATGAAGATAAAAATCCAAAAGTCGAAGGCCAATTGAAAGTGAAGAGTATCGTAGATTTAGCTTAATAGCTTTTTCTGTTATAGGTTCTTTAGTTCTTAGTCGTAGATAATGGACTTTGTTTTCTGTCGATTTTTGTTCCTTGTGGACCTTTTTCTCCTCACGTGGGAGCGAGTGTTGTGCCCCCATTGTGGGGTTGTGCTGTGCTAGTTTGTGAGCCTTTGTTCTCCCGGTTGACGATGTGCCGGTGAGACCATTTGGACTATTTAGCCCATGTATCTTTGTTGATTTAAACAAGCTATTGTTTCGAAAAAAAAAAACTTTTAATCTGCTTTAGTTTCAAGTTGGCATTTCCTTCGGTTCTAAATTTATTTTCTCATAAATTATTTCTTTTTTTCCTTTTTAGAACTTAAAAATAGTCGACAATTAATTTCTTTTCTAAGTTCATAAGTGAGCATAAACAAACTACAACAAAATAAACGAAGTGAGATTATTCCAAGCATGTTAAAAACGAATTAAAATGACAGGCAAAATGGGATGGAGACATATATTACTCCCTCTGTAATAAGAATTTGAGAATGAATCGATGATAATCGATCTGAGAAGCTTGAATTCTAGAGAGAATAATGAACGAACAATTTCTTAGTGTATTGTGCGTGTTCTCGCTTATAGGTGATGATTACACACACTTTATATACAGAGTAATTCAGAGCGATAAAAGCTGTCACAAAACAAAAATTAACTAAATACAATTCCCAAATTGCCCTCGTTTGCTCGTACATCATGGGCTCAGTTAAACGTGGCTAATGGGCCGGGCCGGGCCGGGCCGGTTCCGGTTTCGGACTACTCATACGGGACCGGAACGGAACCGTGAGCTGGACCCACGGGCCGTTAATTGTTCCGGGCCGGTTCGGCTATTTTTTTTTTGGTTTTTGGTAATAAAATATTAATTTTCGTTTTATAAAAAAATAATAAAATAACCGTTAATGCAACGGCCAAATGAAAAAAAATTATAAAACTAAAAAAAAATGGTGATCGTTGCCAGTTAAGGTTCCCGGCTCCGTTACCGGCCCGGAACCGGATTACCGTAACCGGCCCAACCCAATTTAAATGGGCCGGACCGGTTTCACGGGGCAGTTATGGGCCGGGTCCCGGTTCACCCGGCCCATTACCCAGGTCTAGGCTCAGTGTATGCTTTCATTCTCAAATACTCTGATTTTTATTAAAAATAAACGTTTTAGACTTCTTTGTTTGTTCATATACAACTCGTTTTATTTTCTTTTTCAAGAACATTATCTTGAATTTGTACAACTTTACTCTTCTTCTTAAATAAAAATAATTAGATTAAATAGGATAAAGTAATTAATTAAGGGTATAATAAAGATTTTTCTTAACATGTGTGTGGCAATTACATTAAACGGACTTATTAAAAATCATAGCAACTCCATAATAACCATGAATTTATCGCTTTGTTGTGTTTGGAAAGCTTTCCCCTTCGAAGGAAATATATTTAGGGATGTTTTGACCACAAAGGCAACCTCATCATCAAAACCCTCGGCTAGTGTAATTATTACAATCCTCCTAACATTACCAATATTCTTCACTAACTTGGGTCGGCAAGTATTATTAATAGGTAAAATTTGTCACTCTGAGTTTACTTACACAGTTATATTTTTCCTGTTCCTTTTCCCACATCTTTCATCTTCTTGTCTGGCTGCTTTCCTGGAAAGTTCAGATAAATCTCCTAATAATCTGCTCATCTTTCCAAGTAAGTTGAAGTTGAATAAATGGATGTTGGTTTCTGGGCTGCAAGAGTTCATTCTTCCAAGTACATCTCTGCAGTTCAATCCTCAAACATCGCTGGTAATAAAAGCTCATGCTTTTTATCACTTTATTTCGTGACCTGCTTCGGTGATCTTTCTTGGATCAAGTGTGCGTATATGTTGGTGTTGTAGAGTCTCAGTAGGTGCTCTACTTTTCTATTTATTTTGGGCTAAAAAACTATGGGAAATTATTACATGATTTGTAAAAGGGCATCTGATGTTTGATTTTAAAATTGGATGATTGATTCAGGCAATAATTACAACAGAGCCACGGAAGACGAAGGAAGTGACGAGGTTATAGCTTGGATCCCTTGCCCTTACTGTTATGTGGAGATTGAGCTTCACCTTCTCTGCGTTCACCTTCAAGAAGAACACTGCTTTGACCTAAAGAATGCTGTAAGATTGATCATCTCCAATTACTACTCTCTTTTTGTCATAGCTTTGCTTTGCCATATGTTGAGAATTGTATTCTTTGTGTAGGTTTGTCCCATGTGTGCAGCTGACTTGGGAAAGGACGCACTTGGTCATTTCACAGTTCAACATTCACATTCAGTCAAGGTAAAATGTAATGAAAACACAAAGAGAATTTTAGAACGAAACAAATCGTCGTTAAGTGTTGATTACTGCTAAATCTGCAGAGGAGGAGGAGGTCTCAGAAATCTGGTTTTTGGAGCAACATATCAGCTGATGTTGTCGGGGATTTTCGAGATCTGAGTTCATTTCTTGGTAATAATAATAATAGTAATAATGGTCGGGGGAGAGTGAGCAACAACGAGCCTGCGCCCGATCCACTCCTATCGCCCTTCATCTGTGGCGTGCCTTTGAACAACGACCACAAAACTGATCATACAGTTGATTTGAAGAGGCATGGTTTTTCTTTTTTTTTTTTTTTTTTCCCTTTTTTCTATATTCGACAAACGTGCATTTCAATGAATCTTCATCTGCTAAGTGTGTAAAGCTTCCAAGTTTTCAAATAATGAATTTAGCGCCCTTTGTCACTTCAAGAATCTCCGAAGAGATAGAGTTCTTGACGTGTGTGTTTTTGTGTGCAGGGAAGGATCTGTTTTGGACGATGATGAAGGTGAAGAAGATAACAGTGAGGAGAAGAAACAGAGAGCTGTATTTGTTCAGGAGATACTTACGTCAACTATCTTTTATTGAAAGGGCTTGGTTGGTATTATGTATGGTGTTGGAGTCATTCCTTTCTTCTTACATATATATTCCGAATATATTATCATGAGTAAAAAGATATGTAAGTGAAACGCGGTTGTAAGGAGCGATGTGTTTCTCGAGTTGTGATGTAATGTAATGTAATGCACTTTAGTGAAAAAGGACATGGAAATTCCCAACCTCTGTCTAAGCAAAGCGCAGGAGAGAATGAGAGAGACATATGCATTGGCCACAATTTGAACCGTAATAAATCACAATGTAGAAACAATCCCCAACCATATAAACGTGTCTTCCTATAAACAAACACATTTCAATTAGTAAGAGGCTAACATCCAAATGAATATATTTTCATCATCGACACTAGGAACATAAGCGGATTCAGTTTCAAACAAAATTCATTTTTGATTTTCCTCCTCTGCCATTTTGTGATTCAATGTATTATAAATCAACACAACAAACAACTTCGCGACCAATGGTGGTCCCAACAACCACAACGATAACGTTGTTCGTTATTTTGTTTATAGAAAATCGGAGATTTTCCACTCCACTCAGGTCGAATCCCCGACGGGACTGGGATTCCGCTCCATTGATATTTTCTAGGTGTGATTTACAATACATCTTCTCATCACCTATTGGATACAATCTAACGAATATCTAATATGATAATACCATCACTTTTCAACTAAATATATCAACATTTAACAAATAATGAAACACAAACTTCTATCATTAAAAAAGAACAAAAAATCATCACCGGTCTAACTCATGTCAAGTTATACTACACAAAAAATAGGTTTTTTTTTTGGAGAATATAGCTACTTTGGCTGTCAAGAAATGAGCTCCTCCGATTAAATAAGCCCAAACACCATTGACAGGTTTCACACAAGATTAGCGTTTTGTCTTCGTTCGTTGCCTGCAAAATATTTCAGCTCACACAGAGGAATGAGTAAGCAATGAGAAGGGAATTTTAATTTCAATCCACTGAAGGGGCATTTAAGTAATTTTCTTGTTATTACAATGGGCTGGACTAATAATCGTGCGTGCCCTACATACATGATACATCTGATAACTTATCTTGCTTAGCCTAGATTGCTAAAAGCCTAAAACGGACACGATCTTTATCAAAGGCTTTAGAGATTGGCAACTGAACAATATAAGATTGGATAGGCGGGCATTTGTATTGGATAATCCTACGCACTAACACAATAATAACGTAAGAGCATCTCCAAACCACAACACGGTTAATTTTACACAATAATACAGTTGATATATTACTTTACTCCAACACATATAACTCTGATGTTTAGCCTAATTTTTACTGCAACTCCTTAACTCTATTTCTACACTAAAAATCAAATTTCTATTTATTACTATCATAATTGGACTTATTAAACTTTATATTATAATGATTAAAAGTCAATAAAGTATAATTAATATTCTAAAATTAATTAAATTATAAATTAGCATATTATTTGCTATTTAATAAATTAAAGGGAAAATAATAAATAAAAGAAATTAAATTTTACTTTTATTATGATAAGACTATCAAATATTTTAAATATCATTAAAACATTTTAATTATAAGTTAATAAAAACTAAAACAGCATTTTAGTGTTGAAATGGTGGTATATATACTAGAGTACATATGCTCATCAACACAATATACTCTAGGGGTGCTACTTGTGAGGATTGATTCACAAACTCAGATGGAATGAGCTAAACTGATTGTCCACTGAAGTGCTAAGAGCTCGACTTTGCTGAAGAATTGCTGAGCAAAGGAAAAGCAACTTCGATTTGAGGAAGAGTTACTGGCGGGAAGGTTTTTACTTACTAAGTCGCTGCCGTCATCGACGTTTTCTTCTCAAGCTAAAGGAAGTGACCGTTAAAACGGTTATTCACGTGGGACGAATGAATATATATACAAAAACAGAGGTTTTTGTGTGAGAGAGAGCTCATTCTACTGCGTGTAACTTTTCTGTGAGTGAGTGATAGGAAAAGTTGATAACACGAGTGTTGTAGAGTGGAGTAAGCTCTGTAAAATCCTTGAATTCATATCAATAAAGGATCGGTGCTTGGACCGTGGACGTAGGCTACATATCGTAGCTGAACCACGTAAATCTGCTGTGAATTTCGATTTCTGTTTTGTTCAATTTGATTCGAGCTGTTCAAACTCAATCACGTTAGGTCAGTGATCAATCTAAGGTGTGGATTGAGAGTTGTTGAGCTGATTATCCCCAACAACTGGTGCGGTGAGCGCGGACAGCACGCGGATTGAAGCAATCGGTGAATTGATAAATACAGAATCGAGGAGGATGAGTTCATCTAGGTTTGAAGTTGAGAAATTCACTGGTCTACATGATTTCAGCCTATGGAGGCTAAAGATGAAAGCTCTACTGGTTCAGTAAGGATTGATTGAAGCTCTAATGGATGAGAAAAACATGCCGGCAGAATTGAGCGCAGCTGATAGGAAATCAATCATCGAACGAGCTCATAGCACGATTATTCTAAGCCTGGGAGACAAGGTTCTGAGGCAGGTCTCTAAGGAGGACACGGCTGCTGGATTGTGGATAAAATTGGAGAGTCTGTACATGACAAAATCTCTTGCAAATCGATTATACTTGAAGCAGTCACTTTATTCATATCGAATGACAGGGGATAAGCCAATTGATGAGCAGATTGATCAGTTCAGTAAATTGATCCTTGACTTGGAGAACATTGAAGTAGAGATAGAGGATGAAGACCAGGCATTGTTGCTTCTTTGTTCTCTTCCCAGAAGCTACCAACATTTTAAGGAAACTCTCTTATATGCAAATGAGACTCTATCTCTTGAGGATGTTCTGTCTGCTATACACTCTAAGCAGCTGAACAACAAAAGTGAAGTAAAACCAGTGGTGAATACTGAGAGCCTAAGTGTTAGAGGTAGATGGGAGAAAAGAGAAGGAAGGAAAGGAAAGAAGGACAGATCTAAATCAAGAGGAAAGTTCAAGGGGAAGGTAAAATGCTACCAATGTCAGGAAGAAGGGCACATCAAGAGGTTATGCCCTCAGAAAACCAAAGGTCTGCCTCCAAAAATGAGAGATCAAGGTGAGGTCTCGGCTGTTTCTGATGGCTATGAATCAGTAGAGGTGTTAAATGTGGTGGAGGTTGATAAGTATAAGGAGTGGCTAATGGACTCGCGCTGTTCCTTTCACATGACATCAAACAAATCATGGCTAATGAACTTCAGGAGCATTGAGGGAGGCAGAGTACTACTTGGAAATGACACACCATGCAGAGTACAGGGAATTGGATCAGTAAGATTGAAGATGCACACAGGCAGTGAGATAATCCTAGAGGATGTGAGGTACATCCCAGAACTGAGAAGAAACCTAATCTCATTTGGTATGCTGGATGATTTGGGGTATGAGACAGACACTAAGAATGGGCAGATGAAGGTATTCAAGGGCTCATTACTGGTGATGAAGGGAGTGAAAAGGAACGGGGTCTACTCACTGCTAGGCTCCACTGTTGTTGGAGCAGTGTCTTTATCAAAAGATGAAGAAGACCTTGCAGGTCTGTGGCATAGAAGACTAGGTCATGTAAGTGAGAAGGGACTAAGTGAACTCTCTAAACAGGGGCTGCTAGGAAGTAAAGGACTGAACAAGTTAAAATTCTGTGAGAACTGTATTTTTGGAAAGTCTCACAGAGTCAGTTTTCAGACTGGGAAACATACCTCAAAGGCAGTCCTGGAATACCTGCACTCGGATTTGTGGGGACCTGCCACTGTCATGTCTCATGGTGGAGCAAAATACTTTATGAGCATAATTGATGACTACTCTAGGAAGGTGTGGACAATTATGCTAAGATCAAAGGATGAGGCACTAGAAAGTGAAGGTGGAATGAGCATAATTGATGACTACTCTAGAAAAGTTCAAGTCCTGGAAAAGGACTGTGGAGCTTCAGACTGAGAAGAAAGTGAAGGTGCTCAGAACTGATAATGGCCTTGAGTTCTGCTCAAATGAATTTAACAAGTTCTGTGAGAATGAAGGAATAAAAAGGCACAGAACTATTCCCTATACCCCCCAGCAAAATGGTTTAGCTGAGATGATGAATAGGACCTTACTCGAGAGGACCAGATGCATGTTAATCAGTGCAGGTTTACCAAAATCATTTTGGGCAGAGGCAATAGCTACTGCAGCTTACTTAATTAACAGGTGTCCTTCTACAGCCATTGGGTGCAAAACTCCAGAGGAGCTGTGGACAGGCTCAAAGCCTAGTTTAGATCACCTCAGAGTGTTTGGATGTGTTGCTTATGCACACATGAAAAGGGACAAGCTAGAATCGAGGGCAACTAAATCCATTTTCATAGGTTATCCTGAAGGGGTTAAGGGATATAAGCTTTGGAGCTTGGAACCAGGTATGAAAAAGTGTTTCTTCAGTAGAGATGTCATATTCACAGAATCTGAGATGGGCAAGCTTGAAAGGCCAAAGCTGTCTGACAAAGAAAATCAAAATGGATCAGATTTTCTGGGAAAATTGCAGCTTGAGGTGGAGCCTCTCAGAACTGTGAGAGAACCTCAAGAAGAATCTGATGAGGAGGAAGAGACACCTGAATATGATGGAGATACCATCTCTGGAAGCGAAGCACCTACAGAATCAGGTATAGATGATTTCTCTGATTATATGCTGGCTAGGGATAGAACTAGGAGGGAAACCAGAGCTCCCAAACGCTATGGCCAAGCAGATGTGATTGCTTTTGCTTTCTTAATGGCCGAAGAGATTGGTGAAGAACCAAAATCTTACCAAGAAGCTGTGAGGAGCAGAGAAAGAAAACACTGGAACTCTGCTATGAATGAGGAAATGATATCTCTATGGAAAAATGATACCTGGGATCTGGTGGAGAGACAGAAGGACCAAAGGGTGATAAGTTGTAAGTGGATTTACAAGAAAAAGCAGGAAGCAAACTCAGAGGTATGTATAAAGCAAGATTGGTAGCTCGAGGCTTTACCCAAAGAGAGGGAATAAATTATAATGAGGTCTTCTCTCCTGTAGTGAAACAAAGATCTATAAGGTTGCTGCTCTCTTTGGGGCTCAGTACAATCTAGAGCTCGAGCAGCTTGATGTAAAGACAGCTTTCCTCTATGGGACTTTGGAAGAGAAAATTCTGATGAACCAACCAGAAGGTTACATAAAACCTGGGACTGAAAGTCTTGTATGCAGGCTAAAAAGGTCACTGTATGGACTGAAACAAAGTCCCAGACAGTGGAACAAGAGGTTTGATCAGTTCATGCTCAGGAACAGCTTCAGGAAAAGTAAATACGATCCATGTATCTACATCAAAGGAAGGCACGGTCAGAATGTCTGCTACTTGCTACTTTATGTAGATGATATGCTTGTAGCTAGTGAAAGCAAGCAAGAAATAGACTCTGTTAAGGGGCTGCTGAGGGCTGAGTTTGATATGAAAGACCTCGGGCAAGCAAAGAAGATTCTGGGAATGGAAATCATCAGGAACAGATCTGAGAGTTTTCTAAAGCTTCAGCAAAAGGACTATCTTACATCAGTTCTGAGAAGGTTTGAGATGAGTGATTCAAAGGCAGTAGTGACCCCTTTGGCTGCCCATTTCAGATTAAGTAAGGGAACTGAGGAAATACCAGATGAAGAGGCTGAGTATATGAGGAAGATAGATACCTTATGCAAATGCTGTTGGATCAGTGATGTATGCTATGGTCTGCACAAGACCAGATTTGGCTTATGCTCTCAGTATAGTTAGTAGGTTCATGGCACAACCTAGGAAAGATCACTGGACTGCTTTGAAGTGGATACTGAGATACATACGAGGAACATTGGATAAAGGTCTAGTTTTCAATCCAGTTAAGCCACACTCGACAGAAAACAGGAATTTTATCAGTGGTTTTGTGGATTCAGACTTGCTGGTTGTCTTGACACTCGGAAGTCCATTACAGGTTATGTATTCACTGCAGGTGGGACTGCAATAAGCTGGAAAGCAACGTTACAAAAGGTGGTTGCTCTATCAACAACAGAGGCTGAATACATAGCCCTGACTGAAGCTGTTAAGGAAGCAATTTGGCTAAAAGGAGTTGTTGCTGAGTTGATGATGAAAGAGCAGAAAATTGAGGTTTTCTGTGACAATCAAGGAGCAGTACATCTTGCAAAAGACAGTGTTCATCACGAGAGGACAAAGCATATAGATCTCAGACTACATTTCATTCGAGAGGTAATAGATTCAGGAGAGATCACTGTGAGGAAGATCTCTACAGACCACAATCCAGCTGATATGTGCACTAAACCAGTTCCAAGCAGAAAATTCAACTATTGCTTGGAGCTGATTGGGTGCAGGGATTCTCCCTGAGCATGGGAGGATGAGTTCCAAGGACCGAGGCCTAAGTTGATGAATCAAGGTTGAGATTTGTGAGGATTGATTCACAAACTCAGATGGAATGAGCTAAACTGATTGTCCACTGAAGTGCTAAGAGCTCGACTTTGCTGAAGAATTGCTGAGCAAAGGAAAAGCAACTTCGATTTGAGGAAGAGTTACTGGCGGGAAGGTTTTTACTTACTAAGTCGCTGCCGTCATCGACGTTTTCTTCTCAAGCTAAAGGAAGTGACCGTTAAAACGGTTATTCACGTGGGACGAATGAATATATATACAAAAACAGAGGTTTTTGTGTGTGAGAGAGCTCATTCTGCGTGTAACTTTTCTGTGAGTGAGTGATAGGAAAAGTTGATAACACGAGTGTTGTAGAGTGGAGTAAGCTCTGTAAAATCCTTGAATTCATATCAATAAAGGATCGGTGCTTGGACCGTGGACGTAGGCTACATATCGTAGCTGAACCACGTAAATCTGCTGTGAATTTCGATTTCTGTTTTGTTCAATTTGATTCGAGCTGTTCAAACTCAATCACATTAGGTCAGTGATCAATCTAAGGTGTGGATTGAGAGTTGTTGAGCTGATTATCCCCAACACTACTATTGGCACCCCCACCTTGGAATTTGTAGTTATTTATATTAATTCTTTTTCTTATATTGTATTCAACAATAATAACTTTTATTAATTTTTTTTCCATGAACTCATTGAATTCGTGAGAATTGTGCTAATGCCATTAAATGCTTCCGGTGGGACCCACTCATTTCAATATACCATGTTAAATTAATCTACTATAAAAAATATACTAATATATTATATTAATCAATATTAATAAACGTATTTTATAAAAAATATAAATATTTCTTATCACCATAAAACAAGTGAACTTGAATAAATGAAGAAATAATAGCTATTATGTAAAATTATTAATATCTAAACGGTTAGGCATGATAGTTGGTATGGAATATTCCTTCATAAAATTCGATTGCCTGAGACATTCAATAAAATATTTTATAATTGTGATGTTGTTCACGTTCTTTTTTTTAATTTATACATTACGGAAGACAAATTGTTTGATGAAAAATTTGTCAAAGAATAGTGCTAGTACAAAATAATTTTGCTAAAAACAATCAAATAGATTAAAATAAATACAAATAGAAACCATTGTCTAAGGATTAATATATTAAACATTGACTTGTAATTTGTAATAGGACTTCTTATTAAAGTATGATTATATCCCATGACCAAGACCAATAATGGCTTGAGTTTTAATCTTACACATATGTTAATAAGTGTAAAAAGAATCGTCTAAAATAAATAATAGTTATCATATCATCAATGTCAATTTCTAATACAATTAATAAATAATAGTGGACACTTAGGAGATGGAATCGAAGGCTATTGATCGTTTTGAAAGTAGAAGAAATCCGAAAAATTCAGCGTAGTAATAAATAAGTGGGGTGATAAATAGTGGTGATAATAAATGATTTAGGTCATAAAAAAACGTTAGTTATCTTATTTATTAATAAAAAAATCCAGTCAAAGTCATTAATTGTCCCATATATTTAGGAGGTAATTAATAGTGGGTGTGAATAGAATTAGGGGGTGCACAGTAGAATTACCCTATACTCTATAACTGAAGATAAACAGTTGATGATATCGATATAGAACGACGTTGGATACTGGAATGAGAGAATTACGTAAATAGTGTTATTTTGATAATTTAATTACAAAACTAGTTGAGTTTTTAAAACTATTACAAAACTAATAAACTTTTTAATTTTAACTATTATTCTTTTCATTTTTCACCACAAAACTTTTCAAAATTACAATATTTTCACAGTTATTAGTTTAAGTTAGTAACATAATTACTAATAGTTATATAATTCACCACATTTCATTTTTTTACGACAAAACATTTAACCCGTATAGAATAAATTTCGACGTGAATGGACCAAATAAATTTCGACGTGAATGGACCAAATAAACCCGTATAGAGGAGTTGTACTGTTCGATTACGTCCAATTTTCGTCTTTTACATAAGTAAGGATTGTGTACCAAATGAAAAAGAGGCTTCCATCATGATCCCTTTAATGAAAATTCAACGGGTAAGAATACGTTGTCTCCATTATTTCAATTTAAAATCATTTGGAACATATTAACTGAACTTTCAAATACTTGCAAACCTAAAAAATAGAGCAATTATTAAATAATAACAATAATATACTTGACTCGCATGATTAACTTGAGGGGACGATATGGTTTACCAGAAACAAGAACACTCGTTGTCCAAGTAACTGTGAGATTGTTCAATTTTTAGTTTTCGTTGATTTAAGTAACTAATAAAACAATAGTAAAAGCATGTTTATAATAATAATTATTATTTTATTTAATCACGTGGGAGTGTAAATTAGATTGCGTTTATTTTCATTTTATTTATTTCTTTAATTAATATATTTGGATAAAAAAAATTAAAAATGAGTTTGATAAAAATGAGTTGTAAAAATTAATAATAAAAGTTATTTTATTTAATCACATGGGAGTGTAAGTTAGATTACGTTTATTTTCATATTTATTTCTTTAATTAATATATTTGGATAAAAAATTAAAGATGAGTTTGGTAAAAAAGAGTTTGGTAAAATATAATTATTAACAAGTTTTATGTTATTTTAAGATAATATTACTGAAATTTTGTAGTTTTACATATTTTTGTGGTAGAAATGCAAATAATTATAGTTAGAATTTAAAAAGTTGATTAGTTTTGTAATAGTCATAAAAACTCAACTAGTTTTGTAGTTAATTTCTCAAAATAGCACTATTTACGTAATTCTCTCATACTGGAATGCTCTATTCATATCCTAATTATTTTGTGATCCGGTGCCAATTGTCATTCATTCGTCTATAAAAACCATGGGATATATTTTTATTACATTTTCTTGTGATGATAAAGTTATAAATCATGAGTTGATATTTTGCGATTCTGAACCGCCATACAGACACAATTTCATCATCATCAACATGAAATAAAATTACACACCTTGCGCTCTCTCTCTCTCTCTCTCTCTGTATTCTATCTATGGCGTCATCTCCACCACCATCATCACCATCATCGCCGGCGGCGCAATATCATGGACCGAGTCGAAGAGGAATAATTTACTGTAATAAGTGCTGTTGCTTTTTGTGGTTTCTGTTTAGTTTTGCTATGGTAGCACTTTTCTTGTTTCTGCAGAAATTATTGCTTTACTCTGTAGTTTTGGTGCCTGATGAGTTGTGATTTCTCTTCTTCCATCATCGACGATTGTAATAATAATAATAATAATCATAAACTCATCAAGGGTCAGATTTGATGGCATGCTTGTTGTACTTGTTTTCTTCAAAGAAAAAATCGTACCTTTCTTAAATGAAGCAACTGTTCAAGTCTTCTTCAGAAGCAAGCAATGGAAACAAGGAAAAAGTCTCAAACTACATACATTTTAATTGGTCTATGTCGATCGAAGACCACCGTTGAGACCGCGATTCAATGTACTATCAATGTGTGCTAAGCGTTCTTACTGATCTAGAGCTATCGGAAGCTCAATCAGCTTGAAAACAGCAAGCTTAAGCACACACACATTTGACAGATTGTTTACGTGGTTCGGCTAACTTTAGCCTATGTCCACGGATCAACCGAGCATCGTCTTGTATTACTCTCAACATGAAAATTAGAGATCTCTCAGCCCTCTACAATTTTCGTGTTTTTACCTCTCAGAGATTCTCACTCTACACAAAACTACGAGCTCGCAAAGATGATAGATTGAACCACAAAATTGAACTTATATAGCTGAAATGTTTTAAGTATCGATCGATTCCAGCCGTTGATTTAATCTTGATCGGACGTCCCAGATTGTGCCACGTTGGTCATGCTTTGTGCGTGACCCAGCGTAAGTCGCGTGACGCTTTTATAAGTGATTTCCCCCGTTAGTCATCCGCCGTCCGATCTTGATCTAACAAACGAGATTTATCATCAGGTGGCTCCTTTTGCACCCCATTCGAACCACCACATTTCCTAGTTTCGAGATATGTGCCCTTCACCACAGAACGCCCTTCGAGAACGTAGATACCATGCTTCAAACTCCCTGTCCTTTCTTGTTTCAGCACTTGTGCTTTTCCAGCTGATAGTTGAGTGTTGTAGCCCTTTTTGTCCAAAGCTCCAATGGAGATTAAGTTTCCTCCTTAACTTAGGAACATACCTCACATCTCTCAGAAGTCTCACAGCACCAGCCTCATTTGGACAGAACCGCCACCCAACACCTGACAGCTTTTCCCATTTGCTAGTTGCACTGATTTACCTTTCAACTCCTTGTAATCATGTAGCCATGCCTTGTTGAAGGTTATGTGAGTGCTTGAGCCTGAATCAAGTATTCAGTCTTCACTCTCCTTGCCCCCAGAGACATTCAAAACCTCAACATACTTGAAATTTCCATCATCAACAGCACTCGAGCTCAAATTTGCTTGCCTTGAGTTTCCCTTTGATCTCTTTGGGCAAAACCTCCTTATATGTCCCACCTCATCACAGTAGAAGCACCTCCTAGCCTCAGTCTTGTCTTTCTCCTTGCCCTTCTTCTTCCATGAACTCAATCTTCTCTGTACATTCAGCATTTCTGCTCTGGTTTGGGTGAAGATAGGGTGTTCAACTGCTTCGAACTGAGTGCTGAGAGCACGTCCTCCATTGTGATCTTCTCCCTGCATACAAGAGAGCCTCCTTGAAGTGTTCATGACTTGAGGGCAGTGCACATAAAAGGAGAAGAGCTTGATCTTCATCCTTCAATTCTTCTCCAATATTAAGCAAATCTGAAATCAGCTTATTGGAACTTATCAACTTGCTGATCTAGAGGCTCTTCTTCTACCATTTTGAACTTGTACAAGGCTTGCTTGAGGTACAACCTTCGAGCCAGGGACTTGGTCATGTAGAGTGAATCCAGCTTCTTCCATAAATCCTCCGCCGAAGCCTCCGTTGCAACCCTGCGAGCACACTGTCAGACGAGCATAGTATCAAAGCTGAGTATGTTGTTTCCCTGAGTTTCTTCTTCGCAGCTGCTGTTAAAGTAGTCGGCTCCATCTCCGCCTCGGGTTTCAGAGCTTCCTCTAGCCCCTTCTCCACAAGCACGACCTTCATCTTGAGCTTCCACAGCCCAAAGTCATTGGAACAATTGAATACTTCCATCTCGAACCTAGTTGCTGCCATCGATCAGAAATCCGGGCGCTCGTCCACGCTCACCGCACCAATTGTTGATCGAAGAGCACCGTTGAGACCACGATTCAATGTACTATCGATGTATGCTAAGCGTTCTGACTGATCTGAGCTATCGGAAGCTCAATCAGCTCGAAAACAGCAAGCTTAAACACACACACACACTTGACAGATTGTTTACGTGGTTCAGCTAATTTTAGCCTACGTCCACGGATTTACCGAGCCTCGTCTTGTATTACTCTCAACATAAAAATTACAGATCTCTCAACCCTCTACAACTTTCGTGTTTTCACCTCTCAGAGATTCTCACTCTACACAAAACTACGAGCTTGCAAAGATGATAGATTGAACCAGAAAATCGAACTTATATAGCTGAAATGTTTTAAGTATCGATCGATTCCAGCCGTTGATTTAGTCTTGATCGGACGTCCCAGATTGTGCCATGTTGGTCATGCTTTGTGCGTGACCCAGCGTAAGTCGCGTGATGCTTTTATAAGTGATTTCCCCCGGTAGTCATCCACCGTCCGATCTTGATCTAACGAACGAGATTTACCATCAGTATGATCACACTCGTCTAATCTCGGCCACTGATCTCGTTCGCGCGCCATCCGACGATCCCCATTTAATTTCTCAGGTTTAAATATCGTCCCTCAGATCTGGCGCGCAGATGATCGAACGGCTACTGTAGGTCGAACGACTCTTCAGCTATTTCCATCTTCAGTTTCACCCGGCCTTCTTCTCCGGCCATTTCCGGCGGCTCCGGCGAGGTTTAGACTCGCATTCCTCAACAGTCTAATTGATGGATGTTTGGGATGCTAAAGGGAGAGTTTGATCATCATCAAAGTCATCATCAAAGTCATCATCTTAATTCCCTCCATTGCATTCCCATCGATGGAGCCGTTTAAGTGCAATTACAAACCGTAAACAAAACACCCGCATACTAAAAAAAAAACATAGTAACTATCACCTCCTCAGATGGTAATTATTCTTACCCATTCTCAAACAGAAAAATTATAGTCAAATATTCTTTAGCGCAATACCAACCGAGATTTCCATCTCATCACGCATTCTGTTTCTTTTTTTCTTTTTTGTATGATGGAAGATGCTTCTTTTAAGAATCCACTCACGACACTATCTCTTCAACTTCATCAGAAACCTCACTTCTCTATCTCAGGTCGCGCAAATCCCTTCCCAAGTCGTCGTCGGTGCGACTGACATCGCCGCAATTGTCCACGATCTCTGCAACTCCCGCCGTTTCTCTGAAGCCCACCGCCGTTTTCTCCTCTCCATCGCATCCCACGTCATCCCCGACGAACGAACTTGCAACATCCTCATCGCCCGCTTGCTCGACGCCTGCGATCCTTTCTCCACGTCGCGCGTCGTAAGTGCGTTGCATGTTCAGAGGCCCGAGTTCGTGCCTTCCTTGGTGAATTGCAACCGTTTGATTGACGGGTTCTGTAGGATATGTCGATTAGATGAAGCCCATAGGACGTTGTATCGTATACTAGATAGAGGACTGTGGGCGAACGTAGTTACGTATACTACTTTGGCGAATGGGTATTGCAGGGTTGGTGAAGTTAGGTGTGCCGAGAAGGTGTTCGATGAAATGGCTGAGAGGGGCGTCAGGGCAAATGCTCTCAGCTACAGCGTTCTTGTGCGTGGGGTTCTGAGGAAGAGGGATTTTGAGTACGGGAAAAGATTGATGGAGTTGGTTTGGGATGCGATGAGAGGCGAGGAGGACGCAGAGTGTAACAGCGCGGCATTTTGTTGCGTGATCGATTCCTTGTGCAGGGAAGGTTTGTTCAACGAAGTGTTTGACATTGCAGATAATATTCCTAAGTGGTCTTTTGTCCTCGAAGAGTTTGCCTATGGAAAAATGATCGATTCTTTATGTACATATGAGAGGTACAATGGGGCGGCTAGAATCATATATATGATGAGGAAGCAAGGTTTATCTCCAAGCTTGCTTTCATACAATTCAGTCGTGCATGGATTGTGTGTGGACGCTGATTGCTTGAGAGCATATCAGGTGATGGAAGAAGGATTGGAACACAGATATGTACCCTCAGAGTTTACCTACACGATCTTGGTTGAAGCCCTTTGCCGCGAAAACGATCTTACCAAAGCTCAAAAGGTTGTCGACGTGATGCTCAGCAAGAAAGATTCAGATAGAACCAGAATATACAACATATACTTGAGGGCTCTTTGCTGTGTGAATAATCCCACCGAGCTTCTCAACGTCCTCGTTTCGATGCTTCAATCCCAGTCCCAACCTGATGTTATTACCCTAAACACCGTCGTCAAGGGATTCTGCAGAATGGGCAGAGTCGAAGAGGCTTTGCAAGTGTTGGATGATATGATCAATGGAAAATTTTGTGCCCCAGATAGCATAACCTTCACAACCATTATCGACGGGCTTTTGAACGTTGGAAAGGTTGAGGAAGCTCTGCACTTTCTGAACCAAGTCATGCAAGAGAAGGGTTTTCCCCCAAACGTTGTGACCTATAATGTGATCCTCCGTGGGTTGTTTAGGCTTCACCGTTCGAAAGAGGCTGTAGAAGCTTTCGATGCTATGGCAGGTAAAGGTGTTATTGCAGACTGTAGAACGTATACGATCTTAATTGAGGGATTGTGTAATAAGGGTACGGTTGATGAGGCTAAGAATGTTTGGAGAGATGTGATATGGCCGAGTGGAGTTCATGACCAGTTTGTTTACGGTGCTATGCTGAAAGGGCTTTGTCGTTCTGAGAGGTTTGAAGAGGCTTTTGATTTGATATATGAGCTTGTGGATTGTGGGGTTGGATTGAATAGTGTGAATTACAACATTGTGATTGATTGTGCTTGTGAGATGGGATTGAAGAAGGAGGCTTATCAGATTTTGGGGGAGATGAAGAGCAATGGGGTGAGCCCAGATGCTGTGACCTGGAGAATATTGAATAAATTGCATGGAAGATAAAAAATAAATGATTGAAATTGAAATGTGGAATTTTGACGGATGTTTCTTACATTGCAATTTGTTACTTTTTATTGGTATAGATGCAATCCATCTATGTCGAACTTTCATATGTCAGGCGAAAAGTTGAACTTTATATGACGCTTTCAATGGAGTTCGATTGGTTTTTATCACCTCAATTGTGAAAAGAAATGATAAATTACTGCTATAGGCCTCGCCTAATGTAAGAAATTACGGGCGAATGTCATTTTCAATCCACACTGTTTGGTGTACGAGCATTTTTTTACTGAATAAGTTAATCAATAGTATAGATGAAATTACGAGTCGACCAACTTATCGAGTCGGGTCGAGTTAACACAATTTTTTGCAGGGTGATGTAGAAAATTACGATCCGACCCGTAATTTCAGGGTGGCGTGACCAGTAAATCTTCCAAACTAAAGGTTAAATTTAATCGAAGATAAAAATGGCACAAAATCGATTACATTGGAAATTGAACGCCAAAAACGCTGATACCCCAAGGCCGTTCACTTTATTGGATATGTCAAGGAAAAAAGGGTCAATAGTAGGTTATCGTGTTTAGTATTAGTAGTCAATTTTCAGTCCAACGTAAAGCCCGAGATTAAAATTGACCCGTTACAACAAAAACGGGCCCTCGTTACAACTCATACAACACAATGGGGCGAGATAATAATCTCATGATAGACAATCCATCCTATTAAATACAAAATTACAAAATTATCCTTAGATCAAAAGCTTTTTTTTGGAATGTCACTATTATATATAGTAAGAATGTACATAAGCATGACCCACCACAGGCGGCGGCCATGTACACCTAAGCCCATTACAAAGGCCCAAACTAACAAAACACCTAAAAGCCAACCAAGACCTAATATATTCTTTGTTTAAACATTCTGACATTGACGACGACATTTTTAATTGTGACGCTCGGGGCCGACGAGGGCGGGGGTGATCGCCGGTGCCAAAGAGGTGCACGAACAAGGAGCGGCTCCTGACAGACTTCTAGACAAAGTGGTACATGAATGAACCGTAAGAGGGATTCCGAGATTGGACAGTGTAAAGTCAAGGAATGGTATAAGAGATTTGATAGTGAGCTACTCATACTACCAAGGAGCACCTTCCTTTTTGAGAGCCCCTCCACAAGAACTTTAAAGTTAAGCGTGCTTGGCCTGCAGTAGCACTAGGATTGGTGACTCCCTGGGAAGTTTGCTCGGGGTGCGTGCGAGTGAAGACAAAGCACGCTGGGAAGACTAGTTGTGGTACAATGAGGATAGACTATCAGTCGTAGTAGGTGGGTCAAACCCCACAGGTCCCGAGATGGGATGTTACATTAATCGGTGTTTGGGGCATGAGCGTTGTCGGTCTCCCAAAATGCCTGTGCCTCAAACATTGGGACTAATATCATCCCCCTCTCATTCGCAGCCACCCCACCACTGCCAACGCCTAAGGCTGCAGACCCAGTGGTGGATGAACCGCCGGACGAAGTCCCCGCCGAGGAGGGTCACAACTTATGCTCCTGGTGTAGAGGTGAATGTGTTGAATAAGCTCAAAGTGGATCCATCATTACAAACAAAAAAAAGGAAAAAAAGAAAAATAAAAAAATGATATACAAAAACAACCAAGTCAACACATGCATGCCAGAGCCACCAAGATTGAAGAAGATCAGCCGCAAATATCTGACATGCATGACTTGCATTAGATTGTGTAGCATTAATTCATAGTTATCCTCATTACTATATATCTATACATACATGCATGACATAATGTAATATAGAGGCAGATATAGAGAGAAAACAATTGTGAGCGTGTAACATATGCTACAGAGGTGAAAAATATTTCCTCCATCCCATATCATATATACATACAAAACTTCACGCACACACAAAAACCCGCCAACTATCATTTACTCATATGGCCAAACAAAAAGAACACAATTTATTCACTCACATGCTCTCATCTTTGTCCTTGAAAACAACAAATTGGTATCAGAGCTATGTCGATAGTCGGAGCAATCGCTTGCTAAATGTGATCCCGAAGCTTACCAAATTCTACAACGACAAGTGGAGCATTCAGATGAAGATGCTGCTCCAGTCTCAGGACTCATGGGAGGTAGTCGCGAACGGATACATCGATGAAAGAGCGGAAGGCTTTGAGCTTAAGGGAGGAATTTGTTGAATAAGCTCAAAATGGGTCCATCATTAAAAAAAAAAGAAAAAAAAGAAAAATTAAAAGAAAAATAAAAAATGATATACAAAAACAACCAAGACAACACATGCATGCCAGAGCCACCAAGATTGAAGAAGATCAGCCGCAAATATCTGATACGCATGATTTGCATTAGATTGTGTAGCATCAAATTATAGTTATCCTCATTAATATATATCTATATATACATGCATGCCATAGTGTAATATAGATACAGATATAGAAAGAAAAGCAATTGTGAGCGTGTAACGTATGCAACAGACGTGAAAAAATATTTCCTCCATCCCATATCATATATACATATAAAACTTCAAGCGCACACAAAAACCCGTTCAGCTCTCATGTACTCATACGGCCAAACAAAAAGAAAAACAGGAATCACTCACATACTCTCATCTTTGTCCTTGAAAACAACAGAATGTGCTTTGGCCAAGGGCACTAGCGGCGGATGATGTCCCTGCAGAAATCGAAGGAGCAACGAAGCACACGGTTTGGGTGTTGGGTGTTGGGGTGGTTGCAACCATGGTGTCGTCTTTAGTTGTAGCATGGGGTGTTGTGTAGCAATTTAATTTGTTTGATTTGCAAATATTGGCTACCAATTTGAAGTATTATAGGACAACCTGGGCCTTAGGATGAGATTATACTAAACGGTCCTTAGGATGAGATTATCATCACATTTTTAACATGGGCCTTGAATAGATCATTTTCTCATGTTGGAACTAAATGCAGTCAACAAATCCAAAAGAAAAAATACTTTTCTCTTCCTTCTCTCTACACAAACCTAGTTCCTCCCACACCAAAAAACAGCCGCCACCACCAAATCATTCCCCCTCCTCCCCCTCCTCCATTAATGGAGGCAGGGGAAGCTCTGCGATTTAGTTTGTTTTCTTCCTCTTTCTTGTGTGTTGTTTCTGTCTTTAAAAAAACAAAAACATTCACGACCCTGCCACCACCACTCTCGCCGCCTTCCCGCCTGCCGCCGCTGTGGTCAGCGACCCCGTTTCTCCGGCCGTCCGCTAATCTTCCGTTCACCACTCTCCACCGGCGTCCGACACTCGCCACAGCCGTCTGCCGGCCGTCACCCACCTCCATAGTCCGCCACCTCTCACCACCGCCCACTTTGAGTCTCCCGTGTGGAGCTCTTTTCTCCCGACCATTGCGTTAGGAGTTCTTTTCTCCCCTGGTGGAGTCATTTCCGATGAAGACGAGAACCACGAGTCGTTGGACAAAGAATATGTAGAGTACTGTAAAATTGGATTAATAGCTTGTGTGTTCTATAGTTTTTTGGTTCAAGTTCGGGTTTATTTCATTTTCTGTAGGCTTTTGTCACGTTGTTGTGTTTTGCTCCTATGTAAGCCTTTGTTCTCTACCGGATACTGATGTCTAGGGGTGTTCATCGGTCGGTTAGGTTCGGTTTTTTTCAAATTTCGGTTCGGTTTTTCGGTTTTCGGTTTTACGTACGCTTAATCCGATATCCGAACCGTTTTAATTTGGTTCGGTTCGGTTTTTTATAATTAGGTTCGGTTTTTTTCGGTTCGGTTTTTCGGTTAGGAATTTAATATCAACAAAAAAAATATTATGAGCTGAAAATACATAAAACAATTTATGATTATTAAAAAACAAGAAGATTTGTGGAACGTGACATGTAGCAAAATAATTCAAAGGTCCGAAAAAAAAAAAACATGAAAATGGAACAAAATCTAACCAAAATAAAAAAAAATTCAACTGAAGATACTATAAATTATTTGAGAGAAAATAGTATTTGATTGGTGAGGAAAACATTCACATCAAAATGGAAAAAGTATACCAATGAAATTATATTTACTGTGTTGTTTACGTTATGGGATAAAAACAAATTTTGATATTTTTCTATTTTTAATGTAGTATGATAATTTCAGTTCGGTTTTTCGGTTTTTTCGGTTTTACGTATGCGTAATCCGATATCCGAACCATTTTAATTTGGTTCGGTTCGGTTTTTTACAATTCGGTTCGGTTTTTTTTTCGGTTCCGGTCTTTTCGGTTCGGTTCTTTACGATTTTTTCGGTTTTTCGGTTAATTTGAACACCCCTACTGATGTCACCGGAGAGACTCTTCGGGCTATTTAGTCCATGTTTTTTTGTTGATTAATACAAGCTACCCTTTCGGAAAAAGAAAAAAAAAATGCAGTCCAAGACTATAAATGACATTTCCCGTGAATGACAGTTGGTCTCTAAAGTATCTCAACCTAATTAGTTGACCTCCGACACACAACACGTTTTAACGCAAAACGTAGTGTAGTGTTACTACTCTCACTTAGATTAGATCCCTCTCAACTCTCATTTCTTCATCGCATTTACCTTAAATTAATATAAACTATCAATTCTTAAATCAATATTGCAACCTGCACAAGTTACTGCAGCTATTGGATCTACCACAAACAACCCAATTTTACTCAAATCCCAAGCTCTTTCTCGTGTTGGGGATAAAATTATCTTACGTTCGTCGATCCCTTCTCCTCCTCGCATTTCGTTAAATTGACAATGGGTTGCAGTTTTTCGGGACTGAACGCTCTCTACGACGTCGTCAATGGTGGTGGGGACGTTTGGATTAACGAGAATCGTTTTAGGATAGTGAGGCAGCTCGGAGAAGGTGGATTTGCCTATGTGTTTCTCGTGAAAGAGCTTCTTTCCGATCCTTCGAACCCTGGCATATCGTCGAAGATCAAAGATCCTTCTCACGTCTCTGGTATGTATGATTCCTTCCAATTTTTCAGACAATCACGTCAGATTCTTCGTTTTACCCCTCCCGTATATTGAGGGATCTGTTTCGCTGATGTTGTATTTTTGCATACTTGTTCTGCGCTGTTGACCTTCTTTTGTTGGGATGGATATTTCGGGATTGGATCGCCTGTATGAAATTTGTGGATCTATTGTCAAACTCAAATCTATTTAAGTAGCTTGATTGTTTAGATTTGGGAGTTTGAATAGTGATTGATAGATTAAGCTGTGCCATGTTATTGTGAACTGATCTGAGTTATTCGATTTTTGTTCTGATGTTATGGTGATTGAGCAGACGATGGAACATATGCCATGAAAAAAGTCCTCATTCAAAACAACGAACAACTGGAGCTTGTGCGCGAAGAGATTCGTGTTTCATCTCTATTCAACCATCCCAACCTTCTTCCCCTTCTTGACCATGCAGTAATCGCAGTCAAGGTAATAATCACTCTGTTTGTTGATTGATGTGATCTTGTGTGGTTACTGCTGAGAACCATATCTAGTTTGCACAATTGTCTCAGTTGCACCTTTTTTAAAAAAAAAATAAATCTTTCATCGGTGTTTATTGTATATTTTGAATGCCCGTTAGTTAGGATCTCGATATTAAGTGCCTTGATACTTCACAGGCTTCACAAGATCAATCGTGGAAGCATGAAGCCTACTTGCTATTTCCAGTCCACTTGGATGGGACATTATTGGACAACTCTGCTGCTATGAAAACCAAAAAGGAGTTCTTTTCAACCTCAGATGTGCTTCAAATATTTCGTCAGGTAGTTAGAGATTAGTGCCACATTTTCATTTCCACTGCGAGCCTTGCTAGTCCTTTTAACAGTTCTCTACTTATCTATAATTAATTTTGTAATTGTCTCAACTCATCTGTAATTGTCTCAACTCATCTTATCCATTGAAATTAGCTAAATCAAAGGTTCTGCTCTATCTGTAGATTTGAATGTTGATGTCGAATCACACAGTTATGAATTGTTGTTTGTTCTAGAAATACGTGGAAGGGATATATGGTTCTTTTTCCTCTGTTAGAGAACGAAGAAACAGCTTCCAAAGTAACACTATGATCTGCAGCTTTGTGCAGGACTTCAACATATGCATGGTTTAGATCCTCCATATGCTCATAATGATGTCAAACCAGGCAATGTTCTTCTGACACACAGGAAAGGAAAGGCGCCATTAGCTATCTTGATGGACTTCGGAAGTGCTCGTCCTGCTAGAAAACAAATTCGAACTCGTTCAGAAGCATTACAGTTGCAGGTACATTTTTAACTTTCTCAATTTCTTTTAGACTTCAAAACGTATCATTCTATTATGCTCAACATAGCATATCTCGCAAGCATTTGATATCTTTTCACCTTTTATCTCCTATGACATCCTTCGCCAGTGATATTTTTTCGTTAAACAAGTCTATTAATGGTGAATGTCTATTTTACTAGACCATTGTTGGTTTGTGTCTGCCATTTAATGTTATCCTATCTATCTTAGTGCGATAAGTTTATTTCGAATCTGTGGCATCCGCTGTAAACCTAAAATATATGCAGCTTTTTAGCACGACATTGTTAGCATTTTTACTTAGCATTTTTACAAAGAAGTTACATCCAAATTCTTTTTTAAAGATTTTATTTCTGTGTATAGGAATGGGCCTCTGAACACTGTTCTGCCCCTTATCGAGCTCCAGAATTATGGGATTGCCCGAGCCATGCAGACATTGACGAGAGAACTGATGTCTGGTCTCTAGGCTGCACCCTATACGCAATCATGTAAGAAGGAACTCTATAAAACCATATTTCTATTCTATTCTATCATTTCTCAAGAACTGTTTTTGCACCAATCAAAAAAAGACAGTGAGTGAATGGGTATTGTACTTTGATTCATCATAGGTATGGTGAGTCTCCTTTCGAGTACGTGCTCGGGGAATCGGGCGGAAGCTTGCAGCTGGCTATCATGAATGCCCAAGTCAAATGGCCAAAAGGCCCTAATCCTCCATATCCCGAGGCACTTCATCAGTTTGTTACGTGGATGTTGCAGCCTCAGCCTACTGTACGTCCTTTCATCCATGACGTTGTCGTACACGTCGATAAGCTCATCTCTAAATTCTCTAGTTGAAAAAGAGAGGAAAAGAAACTAATATATCATTGTAATGTGGTTGTTGGTATCTTATTTGACTGTTTTTTTTTTTTTTGTTTGAAGTGGTTATGGGCATAGGAAAATGGTATATGCAGTTATGAGTCTCTCTTCTTCTGTCATATTATTTGAGGTCAAGCTGAAAGAAGCTCTGAGCAGCTTCCATGGTTGAATTGAAATGCATACTGGTTTTCTTTCTTTTCTTTTTTTTGGCTTTTAGACAGCTGTTGCTGCTATACCCCAAGAAACCTGATTATCATTCACTTAGATATTAATATTATAGTAATTAGATGATAATGACTCGACCAATCGAACATGCATGGATTTTGGACGAAAGTCGGGAAAATATTGGATTGTATACCAAAAAGCGCCTTTCTTTTACGTCATTCGTTAGACAATCATGCGCATAAGCGGGTTCACTCAGATGAGTTTGCTCCACCGTAGAAATCTCCAACGCCAGATCCAATGCTTATGTTCAAACTTGGACAGCTAAAACACTTGATCAATATCTTCTTCAGCTTAATCGATGTCATTTATGCTTTTGATCATCAGAGCCCTTGTTCGATCTTCGATCATCAGAGTTTTTTGGATCACCGTTCTCAACAAATCTCACACCTTGAGCCAAGACTCTCAATCCGTTCACTAATCTTCACCTTTTCAGTCCGAACGAGCTTAGCTAAACTCGTTTTAAAACCACAAACAAACACGTTACTCTACTGTTTTCG
Source organism: Craterostigma plantagineum (assembly GCA_027422505.1). Lineage (NCBI taxonomy): Eukaryota > Viridiplantae > Streptophyta > Magnoliopsida > Lamiales > Linderniaceae > Craterostigma > Craterostigma plantagineum. Next base: position 4,903,257 of record JAPQWV010000005.1, read on the forward strand.
AGTTCATCTGAAAGGCTGAAACCTGAATTACCGTTCGATTTTCTGCAATATTCAATAAATTTTTCACCTTGATTCATACATGTTTTGTTGGTCTTCAGCGTTTAGCCACTTAGAACTAATTCGAGTAACACCTCACCAAGTAGGATTTCCTACTTGAAGTCGACTCTAAGTCTATACTCTTTCTATGGCATAAATCTACAACTTCTACAAGCTAGGGAAAAAAACGAGATATTGTTGCAACTAGGGCGAGTGATAGATAGATGTGATAATTTTATTTTTTTTCCATGAAATAAAAGGATTTGGTGGATCCCAAAATTTGAAATTGTTTAGCACAAGATACAAGAATGTGGAAAAAAAATTAGAATTGTATAGGCCTTATGTAGAGGCCCATTAATATATCTACATTAAGGTCCATGTGTTCCATCCCACTTGAACTCATTGCCTTTCGTTGTTTTTTTGAACTTGCAATATACACACATGCCAGGTGAATTAGTCCTCATGAAAGTACACGTCCCACGGCCGGCTGACGAATAAGTTCAAATTAAATTTACACTGAACTTATTCGATGATGACTACGGTAGCATTGCGTGGGGATACCTCTTTGACATATAAAAAAAGGGGTAGAAGTGCCATTAATCCTCCAGGCGCTAGACGATGAATAACTACTCGCCTAACGCCTACCGACCCTCGGAACATTGATTGCAACAAAAAAAAAAAGAAAAAAACTGTTAAAAAAAAATGAGAGAGAAAGAGAGTATCTAACACCAAAAAATCATATTTCATCCCCCACGTGGTGCGTGGCATTTTCCTTTGCCCTGTGCATGTCTTATAGATTGCAAACTCCCCTAAGTGTATATTCATTCCTCTCTGCAAATCTGCCTATAAATATCGAAACTAACAAACACACACACACACATTCACCACAGTGATCAGTTCAATTAAACTACATACACATAATTTTGATTAATATATATGGGTTCGAGCAGTACAGATCCATTGGTGGTGGGCAGAGTGATTGGCGATGTGGTGGATATGTTCATACCAACTGTGGAAATGAACGTTTATTACGGCGCTAAGCATGTCAGATGTGGCTCTGACATTAAGCCTTCGGCGGCTGCTTTGCCTCCGAGGATTCTCATCAATGGCCATGCATCTGATTCTTACACTTTGGTGCGCAAATAATCAAATCTTGAACTAATTTTTCATTAATTAATGCCATATATATAGCTGTGTTTATCGATCATTGCTATTATTGCATGATGATGAAGGTGATGACTGATCCCGACGCACCGAGCCCAAGCGAGCCCACCATGCGAGAGTGGGTTCACTGGTCAGTTGTGTGTGCGTGTATATATATATTATTTGGAAAAAAATTAATGATCAAGATCAATACTATTATGAATTAATTAATGATACTATATTACTTTTAAATGCATGCATGTGTGTTTTGTCAGGATCGTGACAGATATCCCGGGGGGCTCAAGTGTGACTCAAGGTAATTATTAATTACAAAACCACTAGTTTGTGTTAAATAGATTAATTGTAGAGATTAGTCGGTTGATGCGTAATGATGCTCTCACGTGCGTTTAAGTCGAGGAAAAAGATAAGTTGTGCGGAATATAAGTCACCAAAATGAGATACTGTGCCCTCACGATACAAAATCGATAACATTAACGACTAAAAAATCGCACCCTCGGAATATGAAGAACCATAAACGCCCGTACCTTAAACATTGTGGACAAAAAGTACCGTTGTTCGTATGTTAATGTAATAATATTTGCAGGGAAAGAGGTGTTGAGCTACATGGGTCCAAGGCCATCGGTGGGAATCCATCGTTACATAATTGTCCTGTACAAGCAGAATTGGTCTCCTTTGTTGGGCGAAGATCGTATGATATTACTGCCCGCAAGTAATGCGTTGTTGTCATCTTCTCGCCGAGCGCATTTCAACACGAGGGTTTTTGCGCACCAGCTTGGCCTTGGATTGCCTGTGTCTATCGTTTACTTCAATGCCCAAAGAGAAACTGCTGCGACGGCCAACAATAATAATAATAGAAATAAGCGTACCAAATATTATTAGCCGCTGATACGATCATGGATGTGTTTCGGGTCATATATATAGTAAATAAATCGATGATATGCTTTTTTATGTATAAACGTGGCATGCTTGCTTATGTGACTTGATTGATTTGAATAAACTGCAAGTTTTCGTCCTATATATCGAAGGCTAAGTTGAGCATTCTTACTATTTGTTTTTCGATTCTATGTTGTGCTATAATACTTAAAGATATTCATACAAACTGACATGACTCTGTTTGTGGCAATGTTTTAAGAATTCTCACTAAAATCATTGTGCGAAAATAGGTGGGAACCGTCCCAAAAACCCTCGGCAAACCTTGGTTTAATAATGAGAACAGTTAATATAATATTAATGTTTATCGGTAATTGTCTATTTTCTGGTATAATAACGTGTTTTATTTGTATAATAATCGAATTTGATGTTATAATATTAATCTGAAGGTTATTTTCAGGTTTAGAGTAAACATCAAACATTTCACAGCTCAGTACCTAACATGAGTACATAATTTGATGTGTATTTAGGTCATCTCCAACCCAAAACCCATTTATAAACCAACACTACAAAAATGAGCTCCAATAGTGACGGACGAAAGCTTCACGAAACCGTCACAAATTTCCGTAGCTGATCGCTTGTCACAAATAAAATTTCAGTCGCAAAATTCCGTAGCTATATTAGCTACGGTTGTTTGCTTCGAATAATCCGTCGCAAAAAGAAAAACCAAATTTAAAAAAAAAATAATTTATGCGACGTATATCCGTCGCAAAAATCAATTAAAAAATAAAAAAAAAAGCCACCGCCGTCCCGTTGCCGGAACCTAGCGGCGACCTCAACCCAACCACCACCACAGTCCGCAGATATGGCAGTCGCCGTCTCCGTCGCCACCCAGCACCGCTACGCCCAGATGCGGCCGTCGCCGTCCAAAACTGTGACGCCCGGCCCTGACCCTGCCCGAAGCCGCCCAACACCGGAACTCAAATATCCGTCCGTCGCCGTCGCCGCCCAACACTGCGATGCCCAGATCTAGCCGTTGCCGACGCCACATCCGCCACCAGACGACGTCATCGCCGCCACATCCGCCACCACTCGACCTCAGCTCCGTCAGATCTGCCACCACCCGAGGTCGTCGCAGTCAGATACGCCCCCACCCGAGCTCCTCCACCTGTCATTGCTGCCGCGTCGCCCTTACCTTCCCCCACATATCCGCCGCCGAGCAGCCGCCGGAGTCTCGCAAGTCCACTTCCAGATCCGCCCCGCCACCTCGCTCGGTTCCAAGTGCAGCCGCCCTCGACGACGCACCGAATTGTCGTCACCAATCTGTGAGAGAAGAAAGAATAATTTGAGATAGATAAGAAAAAAACAGAGAAAATAAGGAAAGAAGGAAGAAGAGAGCAGGTGCTATAAAGCGATAAAAGAAAAAGAAGGAAGAAGTGAGAAGGTGCGAGAGAGAGAGAGAGGGTGGGAAAAGAAATAAAGTGATAAAAAAAAGGGGTTTCAATATTTTCGGATTGCCGCCTTTTAATATTTGCGACGCAACATCCGTCGAAACAATATAGCGACGGAAAATCCGTCGGTCAAATCCCACGGATATTTCCGACGGAAATGTTGTCGCAAAATTGCGACGGCAGAACCGTCTCAAATATTTCCGACTGCTTTGCTGCGGAAATGCCGTAGCAAACATTTGCTACTGATAAACCGTGGCTAATATCCGTAGCAAAAGATTGTGATGGCTTTTATGTCGCGGCTACCGTCACAATTTCAACTCTTTTTTGTAGTGCAATGTACAGTAAATGTCACATCAAACAGTAATTCAACTCCAACCATTAAACTCATTCTCAAAATCAAAAGAATATTCTTATACTCCCTCCGTCCCGGTAACTTTATCACATAAGTTGCCGGGCACGTAAATTAAGGTGATATTATTATAATAATATAGTACATTGAAAAGGTAATAAAGTGTATATTTTGGCACGTCTTTTAAGAATATTTAATATTATTATATTGATTATTTGTGATAGTTTTTTGCTAAATAAGGAAATGTGATAAAATTAGTGGGACGCCCGAAATGGCAAAATGTGATAAAATTAGTGGGACGGAGGGAGTAATATTCTATTTCACATCAGTTTACTATTTTTCTATATTAATCACATATTTTGTCATATTACATATTAGACAACACTATTACTTTATTTCGATTGTAAAAAATGCATAATTTTTTTATAAATTGATAAATGGTACAAAAATAAATAATTATTACAATACACGAGCCAAAAAAATACACGCAAATAAGTAAAGTCGTAAACGTAACAAAGAGACAGATTTCAAGTCTCGTCATTTGTATAATCCTCCCACAAATGATCAATCAATGCATTACGGAGTGCAATGTGACCATCTTTATTCCTAATTTTTTGTACCGAGATATGAATTCTTCAAATCGAGTATTTTCATCTATCACCATTTCGACCTCCGGCGGTGACGATTCCATCTCAATTTCAATTGGGGCACTTAGGTCACGTTCATCCTCCACAATCATGTTATGCAAAATAATACAATGTAGTTATGTAGTACTTCCTTTTTCCAAATAACGTACCGGTCCCGCCACAATGCCAAAATGTGATTGAAGAACTCCGAATGCACGTTCAACGTCTTTTATGTAAGATTCATGATTCATTGCAAAATATTTTTCTTGGGACCGCATGGCTCATGAATTGTTTGCACAATTGTAGACAATTTTGGATATATGCTATCAGCTAAATAATAACCTATATTATATTATTTTCCTTGAATAACGTAGTGAGCTGAATGAGCAATACCTTGAGTTAGGTCTGAGAAAATATGAGATGACTCTATTACGTTGATATCATTGTTGCAGCCGGGCAAACCGAAATATGCATGCCATATCCAAAGATCATAATCTGCTACAGCTTCAAGAATAATGGTAGGCTTTCCACTACGGCCTGCATATTTCCCGGCCCATGCAGTACGGCAATTTTTCCACCTCCCGCGCATGCAATCTAAATTCCCTAACATTCCGGGAAAACCACGCTGCTGACCAATAAAAAGAATTCTAGAAATATCATTAGACGTAGGCCTCCTCAAATAACGCTCACTAAATACCTCAACTATCGCAGTAAACTTTTACATGCTTTCAATTGCAGTAAACTTTCTGATTCTAATATACTCGTCCGTAGCATCTGCTGGAACGCCATATGCCAACATGCGACAAAGACACACATTTTGCAAAAAGATCCATAAATGATTCGTGCATCTGCTGGAACACCAATGTCAGCTCCATAAATGATCCAAAGGTTCGAGCATATGTTGAAGCTGAAAAGACAAGCATTTTGCAAAAAAGAGCTCAACAAACTCAACAAGATTCGTTTCAACTCGATGCATTTGGCCATATTTTCAATAATATTGGAGGAAGTGATGTTGATCTGCCTGCCTGACTATTGAATATATGTTGTTGGTTTATAATTTATGTATTGTTTATTATTTTCTCTGTGTGTGTTATTTTCTACGGCATGTATATATTATTTTTCGTACTAGTATGTTATTTTATCGTTTTCTTTCAGTGACATTATTTTTAATTCTACAATTGTGTTATTGTACAACTCCTAATTAAAATTAAATAAATTTAATGATGATGAATAATAATAGAATAATAATGATAATAATAATAATAATAATAACATTAATAAAAACAACCATAATAATAATAATAATTATAATAACAATAAAAAATAATAATAACAATATAATTGTAATAGTAATGATAATAATAATCATAAAAACAAACCATAATAATAAGACTGAAAATAATTAAAAAACATTTTGGTGCGAAAATGTAATTTTACTAAATAGGACTTCAAAATAATTAAGTAACATTATGGGCAAAAATATAATTTTACCAAACTTTTTGGCATATGAACAGTAAAAACACAAAAATGAATTGAAAAGAATAGAAAAAAATCCATGCAACCCATATTGGGTTCTTCATTGCAGTTCGGTTGGACCTATTTTTCTACCTATTTTGCGTTTTCTGCGCATCGGGTGGAGAAGGTCTTAAGAGGATGTTCAAACTTCAAGCGTAATTGCGTCTAGTGGTTTGGGGTTGATACTACAACCTTAAGTATACGGGTTCAAATATCACGACTATCGTATTCGGTAAACTTGGAAGATATTTATGTTGCCCTATAGATCTAGTCTCATTCTCGAAATGTGTGGCATAAGTTAAGTTGGGATACTCCATGGTTGTAAAAAAATTTCCAAACTATTTCCGTCGGACCCGTTTTTTAACGGGTCGGATCCGTTTCTTCCTTACTATTGTTTTCACTTTATTCGGTCGGGTGGGTTCTCACCCGGTAAGAATAACAGAAATATAGGATCATTCTTGTCGGGAAAAGGTAAACCCTAAATCTAATAATAGACACTTCCCTCCACGATCTGTTTTTTCCAATTTTTATTCCCTCCAAAGTCGAATTAAATTAAAAGGGTCGCTTAAACTAATCATCATTTCAAGAAATCCGAACCCAGAAAAATGCTGGGAAGAGTTAGGTCGTCAACCGTGGACTCGTTGGAGCTATTGGAGATGGAAAGAAGACCATCCAACAAGATCAACAAAAACGATTCTCTCTCCATCTATGGTAATTTTTTTTATCTTCTATGTTCTTTTCCCCCCTATTGTTGAATCATCTTCTTGATTCAAATTTGTGGGTTGGGTTGCGTTGTATCGTGACGATTGGGTTTTGATGGAGATTTAAACGGAAATTAAAAGAAAAACAAATCGTTTGAAGTTGAGATATTGTGTTATTCTGAATCTTAAAGAATTTTTTTGAACTAATTTATATTGCAGAGTCGACCCTTATGAAACTGAAAGAAGGTTCAAGAAACTGTTGCAGTGTAAATGACTCGTCAAGCGACGGTGATGCAACCTTCGATGAAGCAGTTTATACGGTCAGTAATTTCAGCCCTTCTAAAGGGCTACAAAGAACCAATTTGTCGATTATTGACATGTTTGCTAAGTTTAAGAAGAGTTCAGAGAAAGTTTTCATGGATGTAGAGGCAAGTGCTTCCTCCTCCTCATAAATGGTACTTGACTTTTGTTGTAATTTGAGGCATAATTCAAAATCTGTGTAATTTGAGGTATATTGTAATCAAATTGTTCTAAGCTGAGATGTGTTATTTAGGGATAAAATACCAAATCATTGTAGTCTGAGATATATACACTGCTCTGTTTGATAAGCATCCGTTAAACGTCATGATAGATTACTTCAAAGTACTTCACATTCTAGACTTCAGTTACATATCTTTTTAGGAGTCAAGCTTGCAATAGTCATGTCTGCGTTAAGCTGCACTGCATAGTATAAAACGGTAAATAGGAACAATATGCTGAATGAATTGTAGCGATCAAAGGATTCAACTGTCTTGATATGCCCTTAGAATGGTTGGATTTCCCGATATTTATAGGATAAACATACCTTCGATTTATTCGAAATTTGGATAAACATTTGTCTGTTTAATGGGGCATGATCCTTTATTTATCGAATTAAAATAAATCTACTTGGTATGTGGAACAAAGTTTCTGACCTTCATTCAATGAGAAATACCTTGTGTTGTCCGTAATAACCATTACTAACGTTGATTTCAATATACCTATGCGGTGAACTACGGAGGGAATCATACGGACGTGTACATGTTTTCATATGTTGTCGCGTGTCCTCTAACTTTAAAAAAAAGTAGTCAATAAATTCTACTACCACGATGCTAATTCAACAATAACTAGCCACTATCAAACATAAATTTAATAATTTTATTAACATATACTAGTTGAAAATAGTAAATACTGTACATTACACTACCACATGTCTTATATAACTGTCTTGTTCCGATGTTATTTGTCTGGTCGGTGGCTCGTAAACTCGGACTGAGTTTCGGCTATACGTCGAAATCGAGGCACGTACGTCATACGCTTTCCGTAAGACGATATTGCCCCGTATTTCAGTGATTCGGGTTGTGGCAATACGCCCGAGGACTTCAGGAATTTCATAAAGTCGTACACCGTAACGAAATAATCGACAAATCTACTAAAGACTCGAGCCTAATTTAGAATGCTTGGAGTGAGTTGAATAATTGAATGAATTTCCATCTTTCTGCAAATAGTTGCAACTTTTTGGACTATTTGTCAATAGCATCATTTCATCGTACCCGTTCGGGTCCAACCGCTGGTGGTTACCAGGTAGAACCTTTGGCACAGCACACCCATTGGGTCAAACCGTTCTAACCCAACCATCGGGACCCATCATACCCCAAAGAGTCTTTTTTTTTTAAATTAATTTTCCGTTCACCTGATATCGGTTTCGACCGTATTAATATTCTTTAGATTCCAATTGAAACGTAAGTTTCAACGGTTTTGTTTTAATGACAGGTGGTTTCTCGAATCAATCCCGTTTCAGCTTTTATTAAATGTGTTTATTACCCAATTATGGGCCCAGGCCCATTGCCGAAAAACCTAACCGAAAAGGCGGTACACGATGATTTTCGTTAAAAAGAAGACCCGCTCGGTCTTGCGTTTGAGGGGAGGACCATGGGGTGTCAAACCCAAGTCCTACATCGAATAATTAGAAATGTATGAGTTTTCTTATAAGCTTGTGATCAAACTCCTCTATTGCCAATTGGATTTAAAGTGGAGCCCCACAAGGCTTGTGAGCTTGGGCTAGGTAAGAGCTCGAAAAATCCTTATGTTTCAAAAGAATGGATTTCAATTTGAAATTCAGATTATCAACTTCATGATTTTAATCACGCTATTCCGCTCACACATGAACCCAAACGTATCCTTGAGCGAGTCTGGCAAATAATTGTCGTAGTGTGACTAACTTGGTTGGTGTGGTTTGCATAATATCGCCTTAGCTCCTGAGGGTTACTTGGTCCGAACGACAGGTTTACCGAGTTACACAAAGAAAAAATATGTAAGATATGAATTAATTTATGAGAAAAGATCAGAGGCATTTCGGTGATTTTACAATTGTAATTGAGTGGAGTCGGAGGTTTTTGGACAATTTCGTCGTTTATTCTTGGTACATTATCTTTTCAGGGATGAATCTTGATGAAACTGAAATGTCCTTTTTTCCCAATGTCCCAGTAACTTATGGACATATGGGGTATGGAACGCTTTTTAATAAACTGAATATTTTAATAATATAGTACAATTAAAAGGTGAAAAAGTGTATATTTTGACATGTCTTTTAAGAATATTAAATATTATTATATTGAATTTTTGTGATAGTTTTTACTATAAATGAAAATGTACAAAAGATAGTGGGATGCCTGAGTTAGTAAAATGTACAATATAGTGGGACGGAGGGAGTATTATTTAGTTCTTTCATATTGTCGGGATTAGCGAGCCTGAGACTCACCGGAGACCGCCGGAAATGGCCGGAGAAGACGCCGGTCGAACCTGAACTGAAAAGAGCTGAGAATGAGCTAGCAAAGTTGCGATGCACAGGTACCGTCGGATATTTGGCGTGCGATCGGAGGCTGAGGTTTAAAGCCTGGAGATTGAACGCTGAGTGTTAGATGGCGGGCGGAAGTAATCTACGGCCTAGATTAGAAGATACGAGATGATGCAGATGATGAGTTTCGACCGTTAGGTGAATATCGGAGGGCAAAAGCTTAACGCGCAGTTTCACTTATAAACTCGTCATGCGTTTTCTACTAGTTCACGCGAGTAAGCAAGTGCGACGTGGCAGCTTCTGGGACGTTGGATCAGATCTATGAGACGGCTGAGATTAATTCCGGAACATGTGTTTTAAATGACTTCAGCTCTATATAACAGTGTTCTCAGTTTCGAGTAGCCATCTTGAGCGTCTGTAGCTTCGTATAGAGTGAGAATCACGGTGTGAGTTAAACACAAAAGTTGTAGAGGTCACGACAGTGTATGAACTTTGTGTTGTGATTAAGACGAAAGGAAGCTCGGTTGATTCGTGAACGTAGGCCAAAGTTAGGGCCGAACCACGTTAAATCTGTTTCAAGTGTGAGTGTGTTTGGGTGCAATTCTGTGATTGAATTGAGCTCCAAATAGCTCAATTCAATTCTTAACACTTGCAAACATTGAAAATACATTGAATCACGAGTTAGAAGGTGGTCATCCTCAACACATATCATATGAAAAAATATTTCAAAACATTTTACAGGTTCGAGGTACATGGTTTTCCCGAAATCGCAACATTATCGACATAGATTCCCACATTCCACTCCATGCTCAATTCAGATGCCGCCTCACATTGAAGGACAACCACCACAATAATTCACAAAGCGACGAAGCTACGATTCTCTTCTCCTCGGGAACTACGGGGAAAGTTAAAGGCACGGTGCTGACTCACGGCAACTTTATTGCTACGGTCGCCTCGTTTTACTCTTGTAAGTTGAACGAAGTGAAGTCGAAGGACAAGGGAGTAGTGTCGTTTTTCACGTTGCCGTTGTTCCATGTGGTTTCGTCATGTTAATAAGGGCTTATTCTCCAGGAGAATGTGTGGTGTTAATGGAGAAGAAATTCCAGTTTGTAAAGATGTTGGGGACCGTGGAGCTATACAAGGTGATTTTTTCATAGCTTTTGTGCCGACGTTGGTGGTAAATTTGGCCAAGTCGGAGTTGGTGGGTAACTATGATTTGACTTCTCTTCGGCCAAGACTTATGTCAAACCAAAACTCAGCGCCTCAAGTATAATAATTAGAAGTAGGGATTATATATTGTTGGAGTTACTTAGCTAATAAACATGATGGGCTTGAGAAATGTACGCGAATGAGAAATGTTTTCTAGGCTTGGCTTGATAAAATATAAAATGGGAAAATGATTGTCCCACCTTAGTTACAACAAGTTTTGATCTCCGTATATATCATCATGCATTTTATTTGGCTAAAATTGATTGAAAATATTATACTATATATGTGTCTCTTGCACGAGCGCAATGGGTGAAAATCCAGGTGACTCGTGTATGGGCTTGACCCACATACACGAATATCGAAACGGAAAGGTGTGGGGTGGGTCTGATCAACCCCATTTGGTCTGAGTTCTCTTTTTGAATTTAGTTTGAAGCATCTAAACCTCTCAGTTTGTTTATGCGGTTAAATATAGGATATACTAAACTTAGTTATTATTTTAATTATTATAATTGTGTAAAAGATATGTTGAGCGTCGTGTATTTAAACTGATTTCATCACTTGACATTATATAATAAATAAAATGATTTTAAATGTATAGTGAGAGTATATAACCAAAATTTTTGGGTGGGCTTAAGTTGTGTTAAACCCAATGGTGACCCGACTAGTTTTTTTTTTTTTTGAACTTAGAATATTATTCTGGCTAAGAGGCACGTTGTTAGTCATATCAAGGAATTACTCAGTTAGAATTATTTACGAAGAGTTGTTGAGTCAGTGCAATGATAATGTCAATAGAAACGACGTTAATGTGCGACTATTTGACGGTGCAGAAAAGTTGGAGGATTATACCACAGGAAAAAATTGAACCTAAAGATTGATATGAAGAGTACTTGTATACCGCATACTACGTACTTCTTAAACATTTACATGAATAATTTATAAATATTGTAAAATTCGCAAGGCGCTAATCAGGCGTACTAGGTGAGCATTGCGCTTAGACAAACTAGGCGAAAATTAAACAGAATACCTATATTTTTATAAAAAGATACAATTCTCATATACCAAAGTAAAAGCATATAAATTTATTCATCTTTAGTGTCGCATAACTGTTTTTTCTTTTTGTATTTTAATTTGTTTTCAAGGGAAAAAAAAAAAAGAAAAACTGGAACCAATTATCTGCAGCTTAGCCTAACTAGTTTTGCCGCGAAGGTCACCCCCTAGGCAGAGGCGGACCCAGGATTTTAAAGCTGGGGGGGCTCCGTTATAATATCGATCCTGAGCCGAGATTGCCTAGGCGGTTCTAGGCGGAAAACGAAACGCCTAGGCGAACGATATTTAAAAAAATATAAGGTAAATTCTAAAAATAAATTGTCGCCCTTCAACATAATCATAAGAAACACAATTGCGATATTACGATTGTTCAATTTAAACAAAATACGACAACCTAATTGAATAAAATTCTAAAACTATCATAGTACCAAAATAAATAATCAAAGAAACAATATAGGTGATAAGATTAATAAATAATTTGAAAGTTGAAATATACGAAACATAAAATTCAGTCTTCAATTGCAACGACCTCAATCTTCCTTTTGCTTTTTTTTTTTTTTGTTAAAGATTTTTTAAAAATAATTTTAAGCAAGATTCTCCCGAATTTTGAAATGTAATGACCTTTATTACTAGAAATGTTATTTTTATAATTCTATATAAAAGACGGCCCAAATGATGTGAAATCCCAATATATATACTTTTTCTAAGAAAGCCCAACATATACTGAAATAAATCTAATTGTGTATAAATTAATAGTCCAAAGGTAAAATAGAAGCCCAAACCACTAAATAGCCCTAATTTCTCATCTTCTTCTCCACCACCACGAGGCAAAGGGTTAGACACCATTGAAGTGCAGAGGTTAATGGCATGTATACTACTACTCCTTCATCCCGGCGGCCGGGGGTCAAGGGCCCCCCCGAGCCCCTACGTAGGTCCGCCCCTGCCCCTAGGCCAAGTCTTTACAAATGAAAATTTATTCAAACATGTATTGGATAAGTTAATTTATTCATACGAATGATGTGGCGTTTCACAATGGTAAGAAAATACAAATTATTGGCACGATGGACTAATGCAATCAATCGTGGTAAACAAATGATAGAAAATCACTATATATATGATCTTCTTGTCTAGCATGACAAATTATTACCGGGATCAACCCCAAGTTGACTACAGTACTGTGTATAATAGCCGACGCGGGCCCTAACAGTGTCGGGATTCGCTCCATCGCACTCGAGATTCCCGTTAATGGCCCGAATCGTGGAACCAAACCCTTGTCCCGAGATTATGCGATCGTGGCAGTTGTTCATCCAAAACCATAACGCCGTCTTAAACGATATTGTAGGATCGTTAGCTACTGTTTCGGGATTGTTAAGACCGTCAAAACCGATGCTTTGGCCCGCAGGCCCGTAGTTGAAGTTCCACGAGAGTTGTATCGGCCCCCGACCGTAATATCCCTTGTTGGGCACGCAAGGGTATTGCGTGTTCGTCTCGTCGCAGTAGTCTTTCGACGGACCGTCGATCTCTTCGATGTAGCACATGTCTGAAAGGAAAGCCAAAAAGTAAAATAGCGATTCATTAAAATCACTTTAGGTTTAGAACATCTTCAATCGAAAATTAACTCAAAACGCAGTGTATGTCATATCATAGTAATATTCACCAACCGTTTAACTCATTGTCCGAATATTGACTTCTACCTCATTTTTTACAACTTTTCAATACAACTCTTATTCTTTAAAACTTTCCAAATTAGCCAGTACAATATTATTTAATTTTTATAGAGAAAATATTTCATAAAACTAATAACCAAATTATTTGTGTACAAAGCACAAAAATCACACTTCGAGGAAAAATACATCACTTGATGTCTTGTCTGGCATGGATTATTACTTAATTCAATCTGTATGGTAATTTTATATATTTTTAACGTCAAATATTAGAAGAAAATAATTTAAGATAAAAAAAATATTAAAGATGTGATTTAATCAAAAATAAATGAAATTGTATGTATTGCAACATTTTTTTTAAAACTTAAAAACCCATATTCAGCGTTCAAGCGCGAAGTTGGATTTAAATTAAGAGAGAGGAAACCAAAAAAAAATAAATAATTTTGAGCAAGCATTTCAGATACAATTGGAAGCGTTTTTTTACTGCATTTAAAGAGTTTTTTGGGCATCGGTTCAAGAATCAAGATAATCTTAGTATCAACTCAACCCGAAATTATATGAACAGAATAAGAAACAAAACTCACGTCCAGTCTCGTGGGTGACGTGTGCGAAAAAGGCCGCAATCTCGCGCTTGGAGTCATCGGTGGACCCCACGGTGCCGAACTGAGGGTAAGAGCCAATAGCATCCAAAAACGTCCCCCGAGTGTAGAAACCCTTCCCGGCGCAGTCCGAGCCAGCCTGGCCGGCGATCCCATCGAAGAAGCCGTCGGTCACTATATCGGCCACTGACACGCCGTTGCTGCTCGGTGGGGCGTAGCACGGCCCTTGTTGACAGCCTCGGCCGCAGTAGTCGTCCCCCGTGCCGCAATAGCCCCATTGGCTACAGCAAAGGTCGGCCGAGCAACCGCAGTTTTGGGCCGAGCTCTTTGGGAGGAGTGCGCCGAGGGTGACCAAGGCTAGTACTAGTAGTAGAAGTTTGGACATCTTTTTTTTTTTTTTGCACGTTTTTTGAGTTTTGTTTTTAGGTTTGATTGATTGGATTTATTGGGTTGGTGTATTTATAGTTGATGTGGAGAAAGTTGAAGTCTTTTTGGTAAACGGAGATGCGTGTTTCTTTTTTTCTTTTTTGTGGTGGAGGTGCTTTGACTTGGTCGGAAGGGCTATGTGCTAGAATAGAAATATGTTTCTCTTCTTCTTTTCTATTGCACAATAAGATAATAAATAAACATGTTCTTTTTTTCTCGTCTATTCCGCGCAACATCCACGCTAACCGTCTCTCGAACGTTTTTTTCTTCTTCTAAATTTATCTATACTATTTTATTGTGTCGGTTCTATTAGTCTGTCAATTGAGTCTTATAAGAAAAAAGACTTATTAAAGTCTTGCTATAGACGGTTCAGTTAGTCTGTCAATTGAGTCTTATTAGAAAAAAATTATTAAAGTCTTGCTATAAACGGTTCAATTAGTCTTGTCAATTTGAGTATTATTAGAAAAAAAATATTAAAGTCTTGCTATAAAAAATGTTCAATTAGTCTGTCAAATTGAGTCTTATTAGAAAAAAATTGTTAAGGTAACCAACCACGCACTACCTTTATTTAATATTTTTAGCTAATATAACTTACTATGTATAGCTAATTACAATTCTACCTCTAATCTAATAATAATTCAATTTTTCATTTTAATAGCACACGCATTTGAGTGTGCATGAATCTTAGTATATATAATCGAGTTCAAGAAGAAAAAAATTGAAGTGATTTGAACCATAACTTCAACTATTACATGATATATCGACTTTAAACGAAAAAAAGACTTTGATCGGGACACCATTTCAAGTCCATATCATCTGAACGTCTCAGGATCAAGCTCCTGACCAAAAGTTATAGATGTGGAATGAAGGTGCAATCCTAATCTTAAATCGTGTAACAATCAGACCCACGATTTGATCGCCCTCTCAATGGGGACAATTATTCCTCCCAACATAAAGAGAAGTGCAAGCGACTTGGAACAATTCAACCCATGCAAAGATATTATACTCGATTTATTAGTCTTTCTTTGACCTGTCATTTACTATCGGTATTGTATGATTCATTTTAGTCGTTATTTTGTATTCTAGAAAATGGTGTGAGTTCATCTTATCCTGCTAAATGTTTGATTTGAAACGGTAAAACGTAGACTCATCAACCTCCACGGTCTACTCCGCAAAATAATCTGATTATTTATTAGTTAGTGGGTTTATCTACCTTTTTCCGTAGAATGTAGGGTGGAACTTTTGACTTTTGATATCTTGGAAGAAAAGTCAGCAACGGCCAATTATGGTAAGAAGACTTTCCATTAATTTTAGTTTTCTCTAATCGAGCCGACCTATGTGCTTTCTTATCCATGTAAACGAGGCTAGCGAGTGGCGAGCACAATTCTTATTAACCCAAACTCGAATAACAAACAAGTCTAACCTCGGAAATTTCCCTAAACATTGAAACTTCAATAATGACTCATTATCTGTTGTTTGGTTTTTTTATATTCAACCGAGATTAATAGTAAGCCCATTAAACGATTGCAGGCCTCTATATAAATAATATGGATGAAAGTGGTGAGATCGGTCTGTTTGGTTTCCAATAAAAGGCCTGATAATATTATTAATATTATGTAATATAGTGTTTGGTTTGGTTATTCCGGCCCGTCATTATGGGTGAGCCCGCTATTTGATGTGCAGGCCTTGTACAAGTAAGCTACGTTGGAGAGGTCATATTATTTATCTTGGGCCTGTTTAGTTAATTTTTATCATGGGCCTTATCCAGCTTTTATAACCGAACGCTGCCTAACATGCTATACTATATTGCTTATAATTTAAACTTGGGCTTACCATTTATCCTTAATTTTTTAGTTCATAAAGTTTTATCATTACTTTAAAATTTTATCTTTTATAAAATATAATGCACATACATTGGATGTGGTTAAATTACTAGTATTGAATAACTCCTCATAAAAGTTTTAAGCAATCAAAGGAGTATATGTTATTTTAAATTTATATTATTTCCCATATCGAGTTCCATTAGTTACATATTTTCGTATAAATAATGACCTCACCTATTGATAGGGCTGTTTATTAGGTACGATCCGTACCGAAATTTTCGGTTCGCTCACTTCTGAAACTGAATACCGAACCTATTGTCATAGGGCTGTTTATTCGGTTAACTGTTTGGTTAACCGAAATAAAGAATAAAAGTAAAAAAAAAAAAGAATTTTGAAGAAACGCAACAGATGGGAGTGAAGAAATCGAGCAACACCCAGAACTCAAAGCAAAAGAAAAAGCATGAAGACTAAAATATTTTCAACAACCCATAGACGAGAGAGTAAATCAGATGACTCGAGCAGAGCAGCTATGGGCGATGATGAGAGTGAGCAGGGTTGTGGGCGATGATGAGAGTTGAGCCAATTAGGGTTTGTTGAATGGATTGTGGGTTGAATTAAAATTGAAAGGTGAAAACTAATTGGACTGGGCCGTCTACGTGTTTTATTATTACTGAACAATACTTCAATGGGCTTGGGTAAGTATATATGTTTTTTAGTTTTAACATATTTAATAATTTTTTAATAATAAATATAAAAATTCGGTAATTCGGTTCACCGAACCAGTATACGCGTACCGAACCGAATTACCGAAATTTTATTTTTATAAAAGCGAATACAGAACCGAATTCGGTTTGTACCGAAATTTTGGTTATGTCGGTTCGGCCGCTTTACCAAATTGCGAACACCCCTACCTGTTGAGCTCGTGAGTAGAGTTTAAGGCTCATCAGAATATTTAATTGAAATTAAAAATTAATAAAAAGCTCTGGCCTCATGAGCCAATTGGCCACTCTCGAAACCTTCCTTATATTTCTTGTGTTTGCCACAACACTTGGGAAATGAACTTCATATACTGAGCCCATTTATACAAAAACCCAGAAAAGCTCAATAACTATACAAGGTTGAAATGATCAAAGCATAAATAAAATAAACTATTGAATACATAAAAGTCGACAAAGGGGAGGTCTGCGGATGGAATCTGGTTCACAACCCACAGCAGATGAAGAAATTTTCGACATTGATGCTATCGCTGCCCTTAAAGAGTCGGCTGCTGTTGAACTCAAGGTATGCCCCTTATTTATTTCTCGTTTATTAATGTTCTGTATTCGATATCTTGCTAGGAATTGGTGGTGGTTTTTCTTGGTTTCTAGTTATGGGTATGCTAGTAATTGTTAGCTGGGAATATTATCGTACTTCAAGCATTATCATTCTTGAAAAAATTCGAACTTTGATGAGATGATGGTACAAGATTAGATTCAACTGTGCTTGGTTGTACTGCTTCAGGAACAGGGCAATGAGTATGTGAAAAAGGGGAAGAAGCACTTTGGAGACGCCATAGATTGCTACACAAGGGCCATTAATCAGAAGGCCTTGAATGATACAGAGACTTCTATACTGTATTCTAACAGGGCCCACGTTAATCTACTTGTCGGAAACTTCAGGCGAGCTTTAAACGATGCAGAGGAAGCTATTAAACTCAACCCATCAAATGTTAAGGTTTGTTTTTGTGGGTTTTTCCTTAAACTATGAGTTTCGGCTCATGTTAGTAGCTTTCTGATGGATCACTGCTTAATTGTGTTCTTTCTTAAGGTTAGGCTTTTTACAGAGCTGCGAAAGCTTCCTTGTCTCTCAATCTATTGGATGGGGCAAAATCATATTGCGAGAAGGGCCTCGAGAAATCTCCAGATAATGAAGAGTTAAAGACGCTGATGAAGCAGATAAACGCCAAGAAATCAGAGATAGAACAGCGAGAAATCGAAATGTCCAAAGCCATTGCATCAGCTAAGGTGGAAGAACTATCGCTTTTTTCCTTCTTTCTTTCTTTCTATCTGACCATCCATTGTTGCTTCTCATCTGAGATTTGAATTCATACAGGCCCTAATCTCTGCATTTGAGGATAGGCAGATTACATTTGGGAAACCAATGTATGAGGAACTAACTGGGGTTAAAAAACCAACCCTCGATAAGAGCAATATTCTCCACTGGTCGGTTGTCCTTTTGTACGCCGAGGTCATGTCCAGTGACATCATTGAGGATTTCTGCGAGACCGATATGTTCTCGCTTCATCTTGATATGATATCCTTGAGAACTTTCCATTCTATTTATTCTGTTTTCGAGTATATAAATTCATGGGTTGTGGGACGATTTTGGTGATATTGTAGCAAACAATTTTCAGTCAGTCCTTAACCGTCAAACATGTTTTCAGAGACTAGCCCACCATTGCCATGGGATACCAAGAACTCATATACTCGTGATGCCATCGAGTTATACTATGAGGTAAAAGAAAAACATTTATGCGTTTGTACTAAATTTGTTAATAGTTTGGTAGAATCAAAAGATATTAATCGTTTGCACTGTTCGACAGGCAAATTCGGGAGTTCCTCTATCCAAGAAAGATATTTACAGACATCTTTTGCAAGGCACGGCGGCTTCTCATGTCGAAAAGTTCGATGATGAAGAGATTGATAAAGCTCGAAGTAGAGTGTATAATAGTGGTATGTAATAACTTTCCCGCCAACTTACTTCATCTATGCTGTGTAACAAACGAACTTAGAATAATTTCGTTCGATCAATTTACAGGCGACGATATAAAATGGGTTAGGGTAAATGAGAGGAAGACACTTCACGATGTTCTTAAAAGCTCGGATCTCATCGTCCCTGGAGTTCCTGGTTTGTCGAAAAAAAAAACACATTTTGATAACTGAGTTATGATTCCTTAATATTCGCAGGCAGCTAGTCATTTCGTCGTATTTGCAGTGTTCTTCGTTGTTTCGAGAAAATCGAGCAGCTTCTACAGAGATTTTAAGTCGGGAAAGTGGGTTCCGCCGAAGGTTTAGGATGACTAGGATGACTATACAGCGTAGGTTGTCTTTGTCTGCCAGAGTTCGTTGGATGAACTTTTGAAATGTATCTCTATGTTCACGTAATTATACTGCCTAGGGTTATTTTGTAATGATATGTTTTGAGTTTTGAGGCATTAGGATTTTGATATACTTTTAGAATTGCTATTGAAAGAGAATGTAGATTTCAGATTCAATTTTCTAACTGATCTATGTCAACTAATACATATTTTTCTTACAGCCATCTCTCGATGACCATTAAAGCAACGAGGTATAGTTAATTCCCTGGAGCTGTGATGTCTAATTAGTAATTACATTGAACATATGTCTAGGAATATGATTTAAGCTTATTATAACCAGTGTTTAAAAAGCATGCTCAAGCGCGCTTTGTAGCGTAAAATAGCGCAAATTCGTTAAAACGCGTTATAGCATAAAAAAAAAAGCGTTTAATATTTTTATTTTTTTTTGTTTTTTAGGTTTTTTTCCTTGTAATTTTGCTAGTAATTTTATTTTTCTTTTTTTGGTAAGAAGTATTGTCATTACCACATGAACCGATGTTTCTACATCAGACACGGACCAACCCAATCGACGCTAAAACATTAAGAGCAACATAACTGGTGAATGAATTCCACTCCCCTACACGACGGCTTCGCAAACCGCACCCCGTACGCTTGAATCTTAAAGCTCTTCTTGAACCCCATAAACAGCACCTGGGCAGTCTTGGCGCTCGAACAATGGATTCTATCATTTCGCTCCTTCCACACTAGATAGGCAACAGCTGCCACACCAGCTATTTGGATCCTGGAAATAATATTCTTATGTTTCGCCAGTCGAACTAACTTACGACCCCAGCTTTCGAGACGAATGGGACTGTCAGTGTGTAACAATCTGCTAGCCTCAGCTAAAATAAGTCTGCTATAATCACAATCGAACAGCAAATGTGCAAGGCTATTCCTCAGCCTGCAAGCATAGCACACATCTTGTATCATTGATAGTAACCCCCCAGTGAACTAATCTATCCCTCGTTAACAGCCTCTTATGCATAATGAGCCAAAGGATAAATGCATCTTTAGGCACATTCCATCGATTCCGGATTACAGGTGCAGTTGCCATCTTCTCCCGAGGACCTTTTAGCCATAGATAACCAGATTAGCAATATAACAGCCATTTTTTGTTGACAGCCATGCTCCATTCCTGTAACCCTCCCGAAACATATCTCTGACCTTGAGGAGCTGATTCCACTGCCAGCTACTAACCCCTGCATTTTGCTAGTAATAATAAATTAATATGTTTTAGGAATAAGTTTCGCAATAATTTCATGAGTATGATCGTATAGTTTCGTTTTTTATTTTATATTTTTAGAAAAAGAATTCATTACAATAAAATTATATTGAAGTTGGATATATCTAAATTATATTTTAACGTAGTTTATCTTTTCAAGGGTTATTTTCCTTATAAAAATAGTTTGTTTACTTGTATTGTTATATATTTATCCTATTTTTTCATCATAAAATGATTTGCTCGAAATACTCATGCAATACGCTACGCTATTTACGCTCTGCAATATCGTAACTAAAATGCAACGCCCTGCGCAATACGCGTTTTAAAACATTGATTTTAACTTACGTAAAGAATTACATCTAACGTGATCACATCTACCATGCCAAAATTGAAAGATACAAGTAAGTAAATAGAAAATTATTCTCATTCATCACATTCATCTGTATCATAACATTAAAAACATTACCGACTTCGATAAAATAACTTTATCGTACAACATAAATTGAATTTCGCATATGGACGATTGAAGTCTTGGAATCGACGATTTTGTAATTGGGGAACCATTGGGCTAAGAAATTTCTTAAAGTCAACATCCCATGTACGGTCTAACGATTCTCACAGTGCCTTAGTTCAATTCCATTCCACATCATACAATGTCTAAAGTATCGTTAAGTACACTCATGATGTAATTACGTCATTTAAATGTTCTCACACATCCACAGAATTTAAGACTTCAATAGTAGACTCCCCTTCAGATACTTGGCTCGACGTCTTTTAGAAATCATATTTTGTTGCCATATGTTGAAGGTTGAGGCAGTCCCCCAAACGCTATGGTGTCTCCAAATGGCTAGCTGGAACATTAAACTGCATCATAATAGCTGCAGAACATTTATATTGTATCGGCATGGTACAGAAGCTTTTGTTTCTCTTGGGATGTTCTTCGTTTACATTGTACCTGCATGTTTTATGATGGTATGGAAACGCTGACATGACAAAATTATTGTAAGGAATTTTCAAAGATGTGTGAAATACAATTTCCTTAAAACATGTCGGGCATGCGCATGCGCACACGTTGACACGCGAGTCAACTAGATTTAGTCTTCCACTTGCCCGCGCATCGAGCAGGCACATGTGGTATAGTATTGTAACAATTTTAAACAAATAAAAATTTGCATCCATATGTAAGAAGGCGCGGACCACTTCATCTTTGCAATGAGGTAATTTTCACTTTATTTCATCCATGTAATACCTCGTGCATGAAACCGATTGATGAAGTCCAGTTATAAATCTCAACAATTCTTTATTACAAACCCATTATATATTACAATATGGAAGGGACGAATTATTCCCATATATTTGACAACATGAATTGACAAGCAAAGACTAAAAAACCTTCTCTCCGCTACTAGAGGTAATATGGACGATGTGGGCCGGTTTTTCAAATTTTGTGGCCCAGTTCATATACTCTGTAGAGGCCCAAAATGAATATAAATAATTATTAGATTTAAATATTTTAATAGTTTTTCAGGCCCACGTTTGTTAACTATGTAATATAGGCCGGAAAATATTGGCCTTATTAAAAAATTCTAGGCTTTCAGTAGTTTATTTCGGCTCATATTATAATGGAAAAAAATATGTGGCCCTATATACACTGGGTCGGATTTGTGGCTATGTGCTGTAGGCCCGCTTGCACAAGCCCAAATTCGGCCTTTTAAGACTATCTCGAAGCGAGAAATACATTCTCAAACTAAAATGGTCAAACTCAATATGCTAATCTTCTTCAATCATTAAACTCATTTTCAAACTCAAAAGAATATCCCTAGTTTCTCTGGGTATGAGATTCTCTATTCCACTAGGTATTCTAACTTACAAAAATTTTGTTACAACTCCCCCTACCAACTGTTTAAACACCATTACACAGAATGTTTAAGCACAAAAAAAAAAGAAATTTATAATTTTGATGAATTTTAGAGAGAAATAAATATATACAATATTGATTTGGAATACCTAGTGGAATAGAGGATCCCAAACCATTTCTCTCGCCACTAAGTTTTAAGAAATTTCCACATTTTATTCACATATGTTATGACTTATAAATTAGAACAAGATATTATTTAACTCGACTGAAAAATATTTAGTAAAATTAATGTTGGGATCTGTGAGCTAAAACCTCATTAACCAAGGGCCGAAAGGGTCGATCTAAAGCTGGAAATAATGAGTTGAAGAAGCAATACATAGCTTGAAGTATTCTGCTTTGAAGAATCGATTCTCATCAGTTCAATCTTTGAAAGTTAGTTGGAATGATTACAACCGTTCGATCGGGTGAAGAGAAGATCTGATGGCTAAGATACAAAGTTGCTTTTCACTTAATGAATCGTCACAGCACTTTTACAAGTGAGGCATGAGGCGCGGTACAGGTTGTCAGGCTTATTGTACAATTGAGTAATGCAAATCGGTTTTCTGTTACAGCTGAAAAGTAGTACGAATATCAGATCTTCAGGTTTCAAGAAGGTAATATTCGAGCGA
Organism: Craterostigma plantagineum; assembly: GCA_027422505.1. Lineage (NCBI taxonomy): Eukaryota > Viridiplantae > Streptophyta > Magnoliopsida > Lamiales > Linderniaceae > Craterostigma > Craterostigma plantagineum. The sequence continues at coordinate 4,926,415 of JAPQWV010000005.1, forward strand.
AGATCAAAACATTGGATAGAGTGAGAGTTAGGGTTTGACTTAAACTAGAGAATTGTGACGAAGATCCAAATCCCAATTTACAGTTTGGAATAAAAAGCTTTGGTTGGTCCGTCGAGTAGGTCGAAATTCGAGACCGAACCACGCTAAAGTCCTTTGTTTTGGTTTTCATTTTCAGCTATTTTTTCGATTCGATCTCATTCGAGATCGAAGTTCTCGGATTGGTTCACACTCACACTTGATAGAAGAGTACGAGTCTTGGGCGGCCGATTCCCAACAATTAATAATAAAAAAACATCAAAAAATGTTTATCAAAACACCAACAATTACACTACACGAGGAAAAAATATAATTCGGGATGCACGCTCAAACTTATGTCGTACAGTTAAAATGATAAGATAACTTTCAAACCTCAGAATTGATGTTTCCTCGCACAAATGTCCAATTAGCACGTTCCAATGTACCTTGTGATCATTTTATTCATAATTTTTCAGATTATATATAGTTGTGACAAAAGCAATATTTAACTTTTTGTATAGGTATGTCAAAACAGTACTCAACAATCTTCAAATTACACACTATAAATTTTTTTAAACAACTATTTTGTTTATTAATACACAATCTATTTTATGTATTTTATTTATTTTATTTCTGTATATGCGGTGATTTTTTATAACTCAATATAAAAAAAATGACTTCTTTTTGCGATTTCGAATACATCAAACCAATTTTTTCTTTCTGTTCGAACGGAAATTTGGGGTTTGAAGAATGGGAGAGAAACCTGAAAACCCATTTTGAGTGTGAGTTTGAAGTACGATTGGAGTGTTTCTACACCATTTTTTGATCTTGGAGTACGATCAGAGATGGTTTAAGCGCCTCGCTTGAATTTCGCTCTTTCGCAGTGATTAAACAAAGGGCAGTTTTGTATGGCTGGCGTAGGGAAAGATCACAAATCCATACATGATCATACAAAAAAAAACTTTAAAGATTTGAAAAAGGAATATATGTACCTATATTCGATATGTGGGAGTGTGTGGATCTCCCTTTTATATGTAACTGTGTTATCATCAAGAGTAATGGCTTATCTCTTTCTTAGAAGTCTTTTTTTTACAGAGGAAAGTGGAACACAAATAATGAAACGTGAAAGGATTGATTGATCATTTTCGTACATGCATGCAGCGTCCTGGAACCATATCGTTCTCTCGTGTATTTTAATTAATTAATAAATTCCTAAAGAAATGGCTCTTTGCTTTAATTATTTTTCGGAAATCTTTCGGTCACGCGAGAGTATACATACTTCAACGACACTCCACCTACTAATATAACAATTATAAACAATCACATAAGAATTGAAACAAAATATTGATGTCGTGCATCTAAAAGGAAGGGATTAGTCTTTCATAATAGCCAAAATTGTACGTTAAGTACTGCTAATGAATTAGCTCATGTCGACTATTTTGTATACATTAATGAGGGCGAGTTAGATGATAAGCCGCCTTAGGATCTTGACGCAAAAAAAATGAATAAAGTAATGTTCGAATTTCCTTAAATATCATTTAGATAAGTTCCATGCCAGGAGATATGACGCGGCGAGAGAATCGGTATTTTTCATGTTCTGTAACTTTGTGGTGGTGCTTTTGTTCGTGAGTTATCATTTTGTCATTACGTACGGTCTTTCGTTGTCCTGATTTCATGGTACCAATTGGATTTGAAGCTCGTGATGATATTGATGCCTTTTTAGTGTTCTTTTTCTTTTCTTTGCTATTTCTTTTAATAATGAGCTGACAACAGTTAAAGTACACGGGAATATCACTATAATACAAAATTTATTAATAAATCAAACCTTTTTAGTGTTCTTTTTCTTTTCTTTGCTATTTCTTACAAGTTTTTTTTTAAGGCAAGTGACACAAACTAGCAATCATGAAACGTGAAAAGATTTGCTTTTTCTGATTTATTATTTTTTGGAAATCTTTAGGTCACGCGAGAGTATACATACTTCATAGACACTCCACGTAACTACTATAACAGTTCTAAACAACATTAAATAATACCTGAGTCCCACACTATCCTCTAAAGAAAACTTTCACAAATAATGCACAAGAAGAGTTCATGATTTGATTATTTAAACAACATTAAACGAAAGTTGATAATAAATGATTGCAATTAATCTTTAGATGATAACCAAAATCATCAATTTAAGTCATTATACTTATTCATGACAAATGATTATATAACTTTTATCTTAGTATGGGGTCAATTTTCATAAATCACCCACAGTTAGGTTAATAGGCTGAGAAAGATATGGGGACTCCAAATTAAGAATACATAATTTAAAAACTAGACCTTACGTGCAAATGTAATCATCACTAAATTTAAATATGTATAATCTCTTCGATTGGGGAAGTGATTTGGCTCAACACGACATAAAGGCGCCAACAAGATAAGCTTACGAAAGCCATATCTCCAATAGTGTTCGTTCTCAACACCACTTGGCACCTTAATCTCTACAAATGGAACGAAGGACGACGTCGTCCCGTTATAATTGGTGCCAGGTGGTGCGCAATGATTGGCGGCTTTTCCATATGAGATTGAATTATTGCTGAATCGGAGAACACATTGTCCATTGAATACCATAGAAAAATATATTCACCCTACTTATCCTCGGAACTATTGCAAAGGATGTGTTCGATTGTGAAATGACCGTTTCACCCTCGCGAAAGAACAGAATATAATATCCTTAGAAAAGTTAATTCACTTTATATATCTTTTTTTTTTCAGAATATCCCCTGATGTCACTTTAATCCTTTTTGAGAAAATAATGTTCGTTCTCCAATAGTGTTCCTTCTCAACACCACTTGGCACCTTAATCTCTACAAATGTAACTGAAGGACGACGTCGTCCCGTTATATTGGTGCCAGCTGGCGCGCAATGATTGGCGGCTTTTCCATAGGAGATTGAATTATTTCTGAATCGGAGAACACATTGTCCATGAACACCATAGAAAAATATATTCACCCTACTTATCCTCGGAACTATTGCAAAGGATGTGTTCGATTCTGAATGACCATTTCATCCCCCTCGCGAAAGAACAGAATATAATATCCTTAAAAAGTTATTTCTCTTTTTATATCTTTTTTTTTTTTCTGAAATTTATCCCCTGATGTCACTTTAATCCTTTTTTCAAAAATGATGGTCACGCTTTTAGTCTGTCGCACAAGTGTTCAAAATGCATGAAGTCGCACTTTATAAATAGGTTGCATGATCATTCAGTAGTGTCCATAAACAGACACAAGAATTTCGTAAACTAAATTCAAATAGTAATAATAAAAAAAACTTCCAAGTAACCATGGCAGCTCTCAACGTACACATGATGGCTCTTGCTTTTGGCCTTCTTGGTAAATTTTTAGTTCAAACATGAATGAAAAGATCCAAATTTGCTTGTTAACTTCAGCTAAATTTGTTGTTTCACAATTTGCAGGTAACATTGTCTCATTTATCATCTTTCTTTCACCAATGTGCGTGAGCTTATTTAATATTTAGTTTACAGCAACATATATTATTACATGCATAAAGTATATATATTCTTGCTCTACGAGGTTATTTAATTTACAATACAACGATGTTGTAATTATTGCAGACCGACCTTTTACCAAATCTACAAGAAAAAGACGAGCGAAGGTTATCAATCAATCCCCTACGTAGTCGCTCTCTTCAGCGCCATGCTTTGGATTTACTACGCACTTCTCAAATCAAACACCACATTTCTCATCACTATAAACTCCTTTGGATGCTTCATCGAGACCATATACATTGTTTTCTTTCTCTTCTACGCCACAAAGAGAGGAAAGGTACCCCAAAGAGAAAAACAACCACACATTAAACTAATATATCGACAAAATTATCTCAACTAAAACAACGTAATTTTGTAAAAACGCAGGTTCAAGCCATGAAGCTGGTCGTGTCTCTCGTAATATGTGGGTTTGGATTTATCGTTCTTTCGACTCGCAGCGTGTGACGGTCGTTGGACGGATCTGTTTAGTGTTCTCACTACGTGTATTCGTCGCCTCTTTGGGCATTGTGGTGAGAAAATGACATGCATGGACTAAAATTGCAAAATGAATTTTCGCAAAAATTGAATTTTTTTTTTCAACGTGGTATTATACAGCGGAAAGTGATACGAACCAAGAGCGTCGAATACATGCCGTTCTTACCATCATTGTTTCTCACGATTAGTGCGGTCATGTGGTTCTTCTATGGCCTTCTCATCAAAGACTTCAACGTCGCAGTAAGTTAGTAGTAATACGATCTAATTATCCGTTGAAAGACAAAACTTCGATAAACCCTAATTCGTATATTTGTTTCTTTTTTCTTTGGGCAGATTCCAAATGTCTTAGGTTTCATATTCGGCATCCTACAAATGGCGCTATATATGGTGTATAGAAATAAATCAAGTGAGCAAAAGCATTCTGACGATGAGATGCCACCGAAGCCTATCGTAACCTCGGAAGATGGGAAAGTGCCCGAAGTGAAGGAACAGATCGTTGGCATTGTTAAGCTCAGCACTTTGATGTGTGAAGAGTAAAGCTATGAGATCTTTATTTGAATAAAGATGGATAAGCCTAAGCAACTATGAATAGCTCATGTCGACTATTATATACATTAATGAGGTCGAGTTTGAAAAAAGTTTGAATTTCTTTACATTTTTTATATATACGTCGTAGTAAATCAGTCTCTTGCCAGGAGATATGACTTGATTTATTTATTGTGTGAATCAGTATTTCATATTCTGTAACTTTTTGGTGGTGCTTTTGTTGTTCTTGAGCTATTACCACATTTTGTCATTACGTACGCTCTTTCGTTGTCCTAGTTTCACGGTATCAGTTGGATTAGAAGCTCGCGATACTTTTTTAGTGTTCTTTTTCTTTTTCTTTGCTAATTCTTTTAGGTATGTCAAGGTTCAAATTTAAAGTGAGCTGACAACAGTTGAAATCTTAACCATGAAAATAAAGAATACGGAAATATCACTGATACAAAATTTATTAATAAATCAAACTTTAAGGTTGGATCGTCTCACAAGGTAAATGGCTGAATTTGCTTACTTATATATAGTTGAAAGAACTGCAAAATCTTGATAACAATAATATTATTATACATCCATTTGGCATTTTCGTTCAATATACTTGAGTCCCACACCATCCTCTAAAGAAAACTTTCACAAATAATGCACAAGGAGAGTTCATGATTTGATTATTTAAACAACAGTACACGAAAATTGATAATAAATGATTGAAATTAATCTTTAAATAAGATAATAACCAAAATCATCAACTTAAGTCATTACACTTGTTCTTGACAAATGATTATATAACTTTTATCTTAGTATGGTGTCAATTTTCATAAATCACCCAGTTAGGTTAATAGGCTGAGAAAGATACGGGGACACCAAATTAAGATTACATAATCTAAAAACTAGACCTTACGTGCAAATGTAATCATCACTACTGATAGGGGTGACCTTCGATCCAGCATTCCTCCTTACCTGACAACTCACAAAGAACAGAGTAGGAGGTCGGGTCTGAAGGAGGCAAGGACCAAGTACGAGAACCGACCATAGGCGATGTACGAAGATGATATTTGGAGAAGCTAAGGAGATACTCCGGAGAGCTACGGAGCTATGCAGAGGGGCTAAAGGAAGCAGTCAAGAGAGCTAAGGAAGCGTCCGGGGACCTGACGAGGGAAAGCAGTACCAAACCCTAGACGCGCCCATAAGTATAAATAGGGCTCCTTATCCATTCTACAACAGATTCCACACGCCCCACACACACTAACACACCAAGAACACACACATGTTCTCTCTCCCTCTCTTTATCTTCTTTCTACTGTTTAGAGCTTAGAATGACTTGTAAACATGAGGGAATGCGATATTGAGTGTGTAATCCTCCTCCATTAGTAGTGAATATTCTCCTGCGGCCCGTGGATGTAGGATTCACCCGAATCTGAACCACGTAAATCGTTGTCTCTTTCATTTTCGCGTCCTTTTTTTGTATATTCCGTCCACGATTTCATCCGAACCGGCCGTCACTTCATTTCTCGTACCATAAATCTTGTTGATCGGAGTCCTACCCGCATCAAATGGCGCTGTCTGTGGGAACGAGGGTTTGGAACATGAGATATGGAGTCGTGGCTTGGATTCCACGGCGGTTTTTGGATGTTTTCTGGGCTGTTGTTCTTGGAGTTTCTGCTATGGCATTTCATCGAACACTTGCCGAGCACGAGTTTGTCTTGCCGTAAGCATGGCCATGGACACCTTGGCCCCGCTGTCAATGACCGTTTCACCAGCCGAGCACCGGCGTAGCATAGGGGGCGACCTCTGCGGCCGCCGCTCCGGTCGCCGGCGACGTCCCCATCGGAGATTGCATTCCGGGACCGGGTTGTAAGTTTTCTAACTCTTGAGGTGTTAAGTTGAATTATAGAAACTATGGGGTTAATTTTGTTATCTTCATTGGAATCAAATGCTGCGAGATCTGAAATATGGGGGGCAAAAAGGAATTTTGATAATATTTAGGGTATTATAGTTAATTTTCCTAGTGTTTCTAATGGGCTTGAATAATTTGTTGGGTTGCTAAAATTATTGTCACTGGGCCGCTAGCCCAGTTGGTCTCTGACAGGGCTCTCAAAAGGTACAGCCAAGTACAGACAGGCGTACTACTGTCAGCCTGACATGCCCTATGTCTGACCATAATGTTCCCCTGTCTACACCCTCTTTGTGTCCCCTGGTCTGTAAACAATCCTGTCTTTTTCAACACCCCGTGTCAAGATTGGCTGGGATATGTACCTCCTCCGTACACCACCTTTGCCCTCCAACCTTCCTACTTAGTTACGGACCTCCAACTTTCCTACTTACCTATGGACCTCTGGTTTAGCCACCCCATATATATTGAAAGCTGACCTTTCTACATCACCAGATTAGGAGGAATACTGGGCTAGGCGCTGAAATTTATTTGTCTAGGCTTACTTCTAACTTGCCGTAACACACTATTTCCACTATATAGTTATTAAATGATATCTTATCACTATTCTTATCTCACGAGCTCATTGCGTCTTTTGCGCTGGAGTTGCCTGTGGTTGTGGCTTTGCAGATTTGGCAGGTATGGTGGTCCAGCTCTCTGCTGACAACAGTAGCCCGTAAGCCCTGGCTTAGACTCAGGCTGGAAGCAAAATCCTGTAAGCCCTGGCTTAGATCCAGGCTGGAAGCGAAACCTCGTAAGATCTGGCTTATACTCAGGCTGGAAGCGAAAGACCGTAAGCCCTGGCATAGATCCAGGCTGGGAGCAAAGTCCATAAGCCCTGGCTCAGGTCCAGGCTGGACACGAAGCCTCTAAGCTCCGACTTAGCTCCAGATGAAAAAGAAGCCTGTAAGCCCTAGCTTAGATGCATGCTGGCAGAGATGACCGTAAGCCCTGGCATAGATCCAGGCTGGGAGCAAAGTCCATAAGCCCTGGCTCACGCCCAGGCCGAACAAGAAGCCTCTAAGCTCCGACGTAGCTCCAGATGAAAAAGAAGCATGTAAGCCCTGGCATAGATCCAGGCCAGGAGCAAAGTCCATAAACCCTGGCTCAGATCCATGCTGGAAATATGCCCAGGTTTCGGATTACTCCGGACTAGGACACCTGTTGGCGCTCAAAGCAAAATTTATGCCCAGGTTTCAGATTACTCTGGACTAGGACACCTGTTGGCGCTCAAAGCAAAATTTATGCCCACGTTTCGGATTACTCCAGACTAGGACACCTGTTGGCTCGCAAAACAAAACACGTCCAGGTTTTGGATTACTCCGAACTAGGATACCTGTTGGCACCTGGGACAGAAAGCGCGCCCCAACCCCGGATCACCCAGGGATGAATATTTGCAAGCTTTATGAAAAGGTACCTCTCAGCCCCAGCTATTCCGGGTAAACCTTGCTGGACCTGGATCATTCTAGGTACAAGAGAAAGTTCCTAGGCTCCGACTCAACCCCAAAACAGAAGACCGAACCAGCCAATGATGGCCTTGCGAAAGGCCAAAAGGTTCACCGGTACTCTACGAACCTGGTCAAAAGCGAAAACGAGGGGTGTCGGACCTCGTCACCCAAAGCTCCCCAGGTACACGTTTCCATTTACCAACAACTTCTTGAATGCAGATTTCGAATGCAAATTGCAATCGGATGTTTGGAAGAGAGTGCATAGGGAGCAGATATCTCCCGTAAGCAAACATCTAGTGTACTGCAATTTACGAAGGAGGTCTGACGCAGACTAGCTAGGAGTAACAAGGAGAAAAACTGAGGTTGGTAAATTAGATGGTACATTCTTGACGTACTTCGAATGTGCTGATAAACATCAGCACAATCCGAAGTAGGGGGAGTGGAGAGTGGTAGTAGTAAAGGTCCCCGCGGTGACAGAGAGGCGAACCACATATACTTAAGGGAAAATGTTCCTAGGATGGATATAGGCTCCAGGTGGAAAGCTTACCTGGTAACCTACATACCTCGCGATGACGAGCCCCCAATCTATAAAAATGAAAGCAAGGCTGGGTTCAACCTATACAAATATCTCAGGTAAACATCTAAGGTATTGCAACCTGCCGAGAAGGACCAGCGTGGATACTCAAAGTGCAGCGTGCAAGGAAAGGATTGAGGTCGGCAAATAAGGAGGTATAGTCATCACTTACTTCGAATGCCCTGACCAGCATCAGCACAATTCGTAGTACAGGTCCGGACATTAACAGTAAAGCTCGCCCAGAATACTTGAGAAGCAAAATTCCTCCGAAAAGAGATAAGGGCATGAGCAAAATGGAAAGAAAACATGCCACGAGCCTTTAAAACTCGACTCAGCTCCCAGGCTGGAAACAAAGACCGAAGGCCCTAGCCTATCTCCTAGTCTCCAGTCAATCGGCGGACCTTGTGATGACGAGCATCCAACCCACAGAAACAAAAGTGATGGCTGTCGTGTCCGACTTAGGCGGATATCCTTCAGGTACATGTCTAAATCCGCCACTAACTCTTCAAATATATGTTCGGATGCGAGTACAACAGGAGGTTAGGAGGAAAGTGTGTAGGAAGGGAATGTTGCCTGTTAGTAAGCGTCTAGAACATGCCATGGAACCTTACACATCAAAGCAACACAAATGGCCCAAAACGGAAAGCGATGTAAAGAGTCCGAAAAGAAAAACAACATAAATTGCTCAAGGCAGAAAACAGTTAACAGTTCAAGAAGGTGGAGAACGTGGGGATCATCCGCCGAATCGAAAATCTCAAAAGCGGCAGAGAGCTCTTGCTGCTCCGACCCGAAAAGCTACTCCATAAAAAGCCCGGGCGAGATCTCCAGCTAAGTAGCGGAGCAATGAGGCACTTTGGGGAGCCAGAAGTTGGGATTAGGACCTGCATTTAGATCCCCTTTAAAGGCTGGAGGAGCACTCATAGCCTTCGTAGCTTCTTCCAGAGTAGAAGTTGGCTCCCATCCGGCGCGAAACCTCCCAGGCAGAGCTGTGTTCCCTCTAGCCTGCCTGCAGAACGCCCTTCCCAACGCATTGACTCGAGTCACTCCGCACTTCTTTCGCCACTTTAGCATCGAAGGCGCGTTCCAGAACAACCTTCATAGCCTTCTCCCTCTCTGCTAACAAGTCCTTAGCCTTACGTTCGAACAAAGCTTGCTGCTCCTCCACGAGCAGGTTCAGATGGGACGCAAGCTCCTTGGTAGCAAGAACGGTTGCACTTTGCTCTTCTAGGTCCTGGCTCAACCCAAAGTTGGAAACAAGACCCGCAGGCCCCAGCCTACCTCCAGGTGAGAACCTCCTTGGTTGGCCTACGACCTAGCGACGACGAGCTACCAAACCGTGAAACGAAAGATGAGCGCCAACTCCAGCCCAGACGGACATCTCCCAGAGGGAGAGTGCATGATGAGGGGATGTCGCCCAGGCTGGAAATGAATATCATAAGCCCTGGCCTAGCCAGGGCGGAAACTTCTCGGCGTTTACTAATAAATCTAAGGATCTGCCGATAATAAGTCCCAAGACTGCAAAACAGAAGGCAGTAGTCCCTAGCTTGCCCAGGTAATGCTAACTTCCCAGCACTGATATCGGACTAGATTTCTGGTGCAGGTTTCCAGATCAGCTTTCTGGCATGGACCTCCAGACGACCAATAACAGGTCGCCAGAAGCCGGCGCAGAACTCCCATCTCCGTGCTGGTACCAGAAGATCCAAACCCAACTGTTGGGATATTTAAGTCCAGCTCCGTGCTGGCACAGAAGACCCAACCTAACTATTGGGATATCTTAGTCCAGCTCCGTGCTGGCACCAGAAGACCCAATCCAACTGTTGGGATATCTAAGTACAGCTCCGTGCTGGCACAGAAGACCCAACCTAACTGTTGGGATATCTAAGTCCAGCTCCGTGCCGTCACAGGAAACCCAACCTAACTATTGGGATATCTATCTAAGTCCAGCTTCGTACTGGCACAGGAAACCCAACCTAACTGTTGGGTATCTACCTAAGTCCAGCTTCGGGCTGGCACGTAAAGGCCCAATCTATCTGGATTGGGAGATCTAAGTCCAACTCCGTGCTAGCACTCGGAAACCCAATCTATCTGGATTGGGATATCTAAGCCCAACTCTGTTCTGGTGTTTAGGACTCGCCTACTTCATCAGGATATCTAAGCTCAGCTCTCCGTTGGCACGCCGAGACTGGCCCACTTCACTGGGATATCTAAGTTCAACCATAAGCTGGCGAGTGGAGGTTCAAATTACGTATTCAGGGTATCTGAGTACAACTCTCCACGGGGTTTCTAAGTCGAGCTTCGAGTTGGCGAGTAGATTCTGATTAATCTACTTGATTTCTTGTATGTTCGGAGGAAGATTATATGAGTTATGGTACCCCGCAACGGAAGCACAGCATGACAGTAGCCTGGTATGTAAAAGGAGCAGGAGGAAACACCATCTAAATCGGAGTACTCTGGATGTGCTACTACGTTAAGCACAGTTCAGAGTAGAGGAGTAATTAATAAGGAAGGCTCGGCCATATGTTTGGAAGAGACTAGTTACTCCGATAGAATGATAGCAAGATCACAGGTGCAGAACTACACGAGCGACTAAGACAGAATTCCCTACAGCAAAGTCACTGCGCCTCAACCTGACTCTCAGTTCGAATGCTCCAGCCTGGCTTTTTGCTCATTTGCCAGCTGATTTGTAGCCTTGCGCTTGATGAACTGCTCCTGTTCCGCTGCAAGCTTGCTAACTCATCCTTCAACCGTCTGACGCGGCATCTCTATGCTTCAGCAGCTCGGCTAGCTCCACGGAGACGAGCCATGACTAGGGAATTGGCCAACAGAGCGGACATCCAACTTACCGAGGACCACAATATAGTAACCCAGCTCTCACGCTAACATATGATGACCTGGCTCCTTGGACAGGAGTTTTACATCAGTTCTCCGTCGACAAATAGACCTGACCTATGCCATTAGGAGTCTATTTTTGAGCTGATGAATGGAGATTTAATCCATCTTGTCAAGATTCACAGGCCAGCCCCTTCGGTAGGAGGCCTGACCTACACGATCAGAGGTCCAGCTTCGAACTGATGAACAAAGACCTGATCTACCTTCTCCAAATTTTTAGGATATTTCTTCGAACTCAATGCCAGTTCTAGGCCGGTGTATAAAGAGGCTATTCATTTATCCGTGGTTCCTGGGTCCGGCTCATGCTGGCAAGGAACGATCCGACGCACCCGTCCGGATGTTTTAAGTCCAAATCTGACTGAGAGATGGAGACTTGAGTTATCTAGTCCAACTCATAAAGACCTGATCTGTGCGATCAGAATTTTCAAGTCCAGGTTTCTGCTAGTGAAGGGGACCTGATCTATCTGATCAGGATTTCAAAGATCACCTTTTCGCCAACAAGTAAAGACCTGGTCTACTGATCGTTGGCCCAACTATGGGCTAGCAAACATGCGAAGTCCTGAGCTGTTTCGGACTTCTTGGGAGTCGGAAGAAAATGACAATGCGCAGGCGGAAGAAATTCGAGGACACAAGATGAGGAATGCTTTCTTAATAATACGAGCTGCAATACTTAGCATATTGCAACTCAGAGTAGGGGGACTGGATGATAGGTGATGCGGGTTGCGACTCCGATCAACGAGATTTATGGTCCGGGAAATAAGGTGAGGGCCGGTTCGGATGAAATCATGGTTGAATGTATGAAGAACAAGACGGAAAAGTAAAGAGACGATGATTTAAATGGTTCGGATTCGGGTGAATCCTACGTCCACGGGCCGCCGGAGAATATTCACTAATAACGGAGGAAGAATACACACTCAATCTCACCTTCACTCATGTTTACAAGTGACTCTAAGCTCTAAACAGTAAAGAGAAGATAAAGAGAGGGAGAGAGCATGTGTGTGTGTTCTTGGTGTGTTAGTGTGTGTGGGGCGGGTAGAAGATGATGTAAAATGGATAAGAGCCACTTATTTATACTATTCACGCGTCTAGGGTTTCATACTGCCCTTCTTCGTCAGATCTCCCGGACGCTCCTGACACGCTCGATACTAGCAAGTATACTAGGTCGTGCAAGTAGTATAAAACGGACGTAAATTTGAGTATCGATCCACGAGGATAGCTCGATTAATTCTAAGATATTATTCTGAATTTTTAATTTAGACAAAAGCGAATATTAAATAAGGTGTTTTTATGATTTTTCGAGATAAAAATAAAGTAATCGAACTAGATAAAAATAAAAATAACGGTTTTAAATCAATAACGATAAACGTGATTAAAGCACATATTTCGGCACGGATTATTCTACGTCTTCATGCAATCGACTTTATCTAATCAATATGATTTTAGTCAAGGTAAAAATTCCTAACATACGTGCTACCCGCTCTCGCGTGTATAGCAACCCTATGCGAGAGTGAACCAATCAATTATATCCCTATATGACTGTAGTTACTCCGCATGCATTCGGATTTATGAATTTCCCCGAGTTTAGGCGCTTTCGACGCCTAAAGTCTCGGAAACCTCACGGACGAAACCGATTCCATCTCTGGTCGGTTTTACGTCGTGGTGTTCAACACTTGAATTCTAACCGGTCTAATCACCTCTCGGTCTCATAAACCAATCAACAGAACAAGCATATGGCGATCAATCATACGCAGGCATTAAAATCAGCGAAGAATACGTAACTTTCACATATGATTAAATAAAGCACAATAACATTAATACGAGTCCATAATCCGGCCTAATAAGGCCTTAACCACAAAACGACTTACGCTAACATATTAATTAGCGAAAGCAACAACGAAGGTTCAAATAAACACATAATTTAAACAGTAAAGGAAAAGATAGAAATACGCCCCTCACAGTAATTTCTTCAAACAAGTGGTGGGCGACTGAGAAGAGGATGCTTGGTGTTGAGTTGATGGCACGCTATGGTGGAGAGAAACCTTCCTTTTGTGCGTGAAATATGCGTCTTAGCACCAACTGTCCGAATCTTGCACCCAATTTCGATTTCACTTCAGCCCTCACTAATAGCCCGTAGCCGTAGTGGGCTGTATGCTCACCTATGGCAGCTCAATCTCTCGGCCTCTAACGTAGACGTCGAAGCTTCTCCCCACCTCCCAAGCACACACCTAACACTAGATATTGAAGCCTTCAACCTCTCCGTCTCTCTCTTGCGCTGATTTTGTTCAAAGTGCGCCCCCCCTCAGCCCTCTCTTTGTAAACGTATTTATAGAAATGAGGAGAAACACGATCGAACAAACCTTCCCAATTTTCTCCGCCTTTTTCTCTTCCTTGTTTCGTGCGTTGTTTGTCGCGTGTGCTCAGCCGTATAGAAATTTCTTCTTTTCTTCCCTTGTTTGCTGTTTTTTTGTCTCGATCCTTTTCTTCAATTCTTTAATTATGGTAAAGTTCGATGGTATTGTCCCTAATTCTCTCCTTGTGTCTATCTATATTGTATGTATATGTGAGTTGGGCTATTAATGGGCTGCTTAGTGGGCTGGAAAATTTGGGCTGATTTATTGTTTTTCTTGGCTTTGGGCTCATATAGTTTGGGTTGATTTTTGGCCCAAGTTCGTTCCCGATTTTTGGCCCCTTTTTGCTCTGTTACCTGTCAAATATGAAAAGTAACATTCGATAGGATATTTGTGGACATTTAGACATATACTATGGAATTACGCAATTTTTCAGGCCTAAAATGTTCGTAAAATCCTAACTTATCAACAACCCCCAAACTAGCTTCGATCATCCTCGATCGTAAAAGCGGAATAAACTTAATCAAGTTAGGATTTTAAGACGTCACTCAATGAATTTTCATGTTTATTCTCAGAAATTAAAAGCACAGTCGGTCGAAATCGTCATCAGCTAATGAATGATCCAGCTAAACACAAGACATGAAATGATAGTCACAATCATATCATAGCACAAAAACATCTCCAGAATCCTATCACGTATCACTCAACAACTCTCACAGGGGTCGCTCAATTCGCTCGAAGTGTTTAATGGGGTCTGTATAAAAGCGCTCAACTCACGACGTAGAATGATATTACTCTAAGCTTACAAATATATATCACATCATATTCACAAAGTAGATATCGCGAACGAATCAAAAGGTCTTTATCCATGGTTGTAATGGGGCTCGGGGTAAAGGGTGTGACATATGGGATAAGTGGCTCAAATGGTCAAGCATGTTCGTCACTAAGTCGCTTTTATTCGTCTACCAACCAAAAGTACATCAATTAACAGAGACTCATATAACTACGAAAACCCAGTCAAAACTAATACTAAGAACTCAAATAATTCTGAAAATCTAACCCCTCTATTTATATATATAGTATTTTTTTTTGCTATTTTTTTTCTCTTTTTTTTTCTTTTTCTTTTTTTTTCGATACTTCTTTTTTCACTTTTCTTTTTTCTTTTGTATTCGATTTTTTTTTCAAACAAAATACTCTGAACTAAAAGACTCAATACTCTAAGCGACTAGTAGGCTAACATGCTTACAATGGTTCGAGGATGAAGGATAAAATAACAGGAAAAGCGGCTAAATATCGTGGCTCCAAATCAATAAATAAGGCTAATAATGCTCAAATGGGCTCACTAATTGATAGATATGTTGGGTACGGAGATATTTAGGCCAGTGACTCATCCTAAGCGCCTTTATCATATTCGTACACAAAATCCACAAAGTGATATTGACATGCATAACAAAGCAAGTTCGAAAATAATCAGACTACGCGTGGCACTCATGAAAAACACATTGAGCAAGTATTGTGTTGCTCTATTTTTTTTTTTGGGCTCAAAACTCACAATATTTTCTGGGTTTGTGTCTCATGATACGTATTATTCCACTGAAGCAATTAATGTGGTTAGATAATCATGCTAATATCATAACAAGTAACATGCAAAACTTTCACACACAATTAGCTGAATCTTATCTCGACACAAGCAAAATTTCAAAATTTTCATCATTGGCAGGAGTTTTCATAAGTGACGTTCAAATCATAACATTGATTAGTTAAACCAACTAATAAATCGAAGAGATCGATATCATATAAAATCTAGCACGTGTCACCCCACCCCCAAACTAATTATCACATTGTCCCCAATGTGTAGAATTTAAAGTAAAGAGAGAGTTTAAGTGACACTGCCCTGAATAATGCATAGATTGATGTGGGGGAGTTGTGAGAGGACTTCAGTTCTTTCAGGATAGAGATACTTCTGCGGACGAACCACCCCCAAACTGACTATGAGCCTGCGAGGAAACATAACTAGACGACACCGTGATACGAATTTTTGTGAAAATAAATTCAAATGCAAGACACACTTATGCGATATAATTAATATGGACTCCAAACGAAATAAAAACAGAATGCATAGATAGTACTTGGGTTGCCTCCCAAGAAGCGCTCTTTTATAGTCGATAGCTCGACTCCTGTTCGTATTGATGGTCGACGATTCTGTATGTTCAGAAGAAGTACTGAACATTTTGATTTCACCTTTTTGGAGAGGAGTTTGATCTCGGAGTGATATAACTTCCTGTGGTTGCAGTCTTTAAACTCTCTCCATAGGTCGACTTTCGGATCCCAAATAATGTAAAAATCAACGATCATCAATGTCTTAGCAAATTCCTCCATGACCATGCTCTTCGAGTAATCTGTTGATTTCATAAAATCTCGTAAAATTGGGTCGAAAGTTTCTTGGTCCTCCTTGTTGTGCTGGAGGTCTTTCAGTTTGCTGGTATTCTCTCGAGATAATATTTCCCTGAAAGACGTAGAATACTTTGCCAGTACAGTTTCTCGTGGACATGTAATCAATCTATCTACTATTTGGAGAATCGTTGAGGTAGCTTTGGCTCACCGAGTCCCAATTTTCTAAAAAATGAAAGAGGCGTCGCGTCAATGCTAACACTTATATAACATAAGTTAGAAAATAAAGGAACCCCAATAGAATGTGGAATATAAAAACTCCCCTGATTATTAAGCTTTGGTGGCTTCTTCTGTATCCATGCTGAACATTCTTCGTTGAGAATTATCTTCCTTTGTTCGTCTATTTTGCTGCTATTTGATAACAAATCATCTTGTTTTTCTTTTCGTGACGCTGTTGGAAAAGGCGGTCGAATCCAGACTGGTGGAGGGCTCGGCTTCGATGAAATGAAATCTACAGTAGCCTCTGCGGGTTGATCGAATTTTTCAGGTTCGATCAAATCGTCAACTTCATTTGATTCTGGCCATGGTTCTAGCGTCGTTCCATAAACCAACTGAATGGCTTCTTCTGGATCAGTCTCTGTGTGGCTCGAGAGCGCTTCTTGCTCGCATTCAGATTCTTCAATTTTAAGCTTCTCCACTTGGGCCATTAAACTCCGCATTGATGCTTCTAATTGTTTAGAACTTCCATTAAAAGTAGCATCGAAATTTCGGTGTCGCTCTTCAGCTCTACGGTCCTGTTCTATCGCCTTTTCGAGCGCTATCTCCCAGGCGGCTTTCTCCTTTTCAGGTAGAGCAAACCGCTGATTAAGAAATTCTCGTGGCCCGTCGCAGTATGGATCCTCGTAGAATACGTTTGAATTCCAACTGTGATGAACACGACGCGTGGCCTGCGAGCGCTGAAATTCTATCTCGTCTATCCTCCGATGAATCGCCTCAAACTTTGCTGCAATAATGTTGTTGACCTCATTTTCTCCATACATAGGTAGATCTGCCGCTGAAGAATAATAGAAGTGATTGTACATGGCTAATAAAATTAATATAGAATAATAATAATAATAACAATAATAATAATAACAACAACGATAATAAAAATAGTAATGATAATAATAATAATCAAGATAAAATATATATTTATATAATATTTTAGTTAAACTTTTTTTTAACAAAATACTAATAAAAATAATAGAAATAAGATTGTTTAAACTAAAACTAAGAATATATTTTAAAATTAATACTACCGCTATCCCCGGCAACGGCGCCAAAAACTTGACACGCTCGATACTAGCAAGTATACTAGGTCGTGCAAGTAGTATAAAACGGACGTAAATCCGAGTATCGATCCACGAGGATAGCTCGATTAATTCTAAGATATTATTCTGAATTTTTAATTTAGACAAAAGCGAATATTAAATAAGGTGTTTTTATGATTTTTCGAGATAAAAATAAAGTAATCGAACTAGATAAAAATAAAAATAACGGTTTTAAATCAATAACGACAAACGTGATTAAAGCACATATTTCGGCACGGATTATTCTACGTCTTCATGCAATCGACTTTATCTAATCAATATGATTTTAGTCAAGGTAAAAATTCCTAACATACGTGCTACCCGCTCTCGCGTGTATAGCAACCCTATGCGAGAGTGAACCAATCAATTATATCCCTATATGACTGTAGTTACTCCGCATGCATTCGGATTTATGAATTTCCCCGAGTTTAGGCGCTTTCGACGCCTAAAGTCTCGGAAACCTCACGGACGAAACCGATTCCATCTCTGGTCGGTTTTACGTCGTGGTGTTCAACACTTGAATTCTAACCGGTCTAATCACCTCTCGGTCTCATAAACCAATCAACAGAACAAGCATATGGCGATCAATCATACGCAGGCATTAAAATCAGCGAAGAATACGTAACTTTCACATATGATTAAATAAAGCACAATAACATTAATACGAGTCCATAATCCGGCCTAATAAGGCTTTAACCACAAAACGACTTACGCTAACATATTAATTAGCGAAAGCAACAACGAAGGTTCAAATAAACACATAATTTAAACAGTAAAGGAAAAGATAGAAATACGCCCCTCACAGTAATTTCTTCAAACAAGTGGTGGGCGACTGAGAAGAGGATGCTTGGTGTTGAGTTGATGGCACGCTATGGTGGAGAGAAACCTTCCTTTTGTGCGTGAAATATGCGTCTTAGCACCAACTGTCCGAATCTTGCACCCAATTTCGATTTCACTTCAGCCTTCACTAATAGCCCGTAGCCGTAGTGGCCTCTAACGTAGACGTCGAAGCTTCTCCCCACCTCACAAGCACACACCTAACACTAGATATTGAAGCCTTCAACCTCTCCGTCTCTCTCTTGCGCTGATTTTGTTCAAAGTGCGCCCCCCCTCAGCCCTCTCTTTGTAAACGTATTTATAGAAATGAGGAGAAACACGATCGAACAAACCTTCCCAATTTTCTCCGCCTTTTTCTCTTCCTTGTTTCGTGCGTTGTTTGTCGCGTGTGCTCAGCCGTATAGAAATTTCTTCTTTTCTTCCCTTGTTTGCTGTTTTTTTGTCTCGATCTTTTTCTTCAATTCTTTAATTATGGTAAAGTTCGATGGTATTTTCCCTAATTCTCTCCTTGTGTCTATCTATATTGTATGTATATGTGAGTTGGGCTATTAATGGGCTGCTTAGTGGGCTGGAAAATTTGGGCTGATTTATTGTTTTTCTTGGCTTTGGGCTCATATAGTTTGGGTTGATTTTTGGCCCAAGTTCGTTCCCGATTTTTGGCCCTTTTTGCTCTGTTACCTGTCAAATATGAAAAGTAACATTCGATAGGATATTTGTGGACATTTAGACATATACTATGGAATTACGCAATTTTTCAGGCCTAAAATGTTCGTAAAATCCTAACTTATCAGCTCCCCCAGCTCTTCCGAGCTCTTCTTCTGGCCCTTCCATATAGCTCCGTAGCTTCCTGGGACATCTCCCTAGCTCCTCCCAATATCAATTTCGTTCATTGCCTCTAGTCGAGCTTCGCACTTAGTCCTTCTCGGGCACTTCATTGGACTCTTCTGAATAGTTCCGTAGCTCGGGGGAGTATCTCCCGAGCTCCTCTGAACCTCACCTTCGTACACCGTTCTGGTCGGACCTCGTACCTGGTCCTTACCTCCTTCAGACCCAATCTCCTACTCTGTTCTTTGGTGATTGTCAGGTCAGGAGGAATGCTGGATAGGTCACCCCTATCATCCAGTCCCCCTACTCTGAGTTGCAATATGCTAGTATTGCAGCTCGGAGTATTATTAAGAAAGCATTCCTCTTTTCATGTCCTTAAATTTCTTCTGCCGTTTTCTCCCGTTGCCAAGAAGTCCCAAACAACTCAGGACTTCGCATGTTTGCTAGACCGTAGTTGGGCTCTTGATCAGTAGACCAAGTCTGTACTTGTTGGTGGAAAGCTGATCTTTAAAATCCTGATCACATAGATCAGGTCCCCTTCACTAGTAGAAAGCTATACTTGAAAATTCTGATGGCATAGATCAGGTCTTTATGAGTCGGACCAGATAACTCAAGTCTCCGCCTCCCAGTTAGATCTGGACTCAAAACGTCCGGATGGGGTGCATTGCCAGCATAGAGCCAGACTTAGGAACCTCGAATAAATGAATAGCCTCTTTACACGCCAGCCTGGAGCTGGCTTAGAAATCCCAAGTAGATGAGTGGGATATTCTCAGGTCAATCATAAAGCTGGACTCGTAAATTAGGATTGGGCATATCCAGCTTGTGGGTGAGAACTAACCTGGAATCCGAAGAGCTGACCTGAAAACCTGGAGGACGTGAATCAGGTCTTCGTTCATCAGTTCGAAGCTGGACCTCTGATCGTGTAGGTTGGGCCTCCTACTAAAGGGCTGGCCTGTGAATCTTTGACAAGATGGACAAGATCTCCATTCATCAGCTCGAAGATGGACCCCTGGTTGTATAGATTAGGTATCTTCGTCGACGGAGAGCTGATGTATGACTCCTGCTCCAGGAACCATGTCTTCGTATGTTGGCGTGGAGGTTGTGTTACACTGCTGTAGGCCCCCTCGGTTTCCTTAGGTAAGTGGGATGTCCACTCTGCTAGCCAACTCCCTGATTGTGGCTCGTCTCAGGGGACCTAGCCGAGTTACTGAAGCATAGAGATGACACGATTGGGCGGTCGAAGGATGAGTTAGCGAGCTTGCTGCAGAACAGAAGCAGCTCACTAGAGCACGGCTGCATATCTGTCGGCAAGAGAGCAAAGAGCCAGGCTGGAGCATTCGAACTGATAGCCAGGTAGAGGAGTAGGGACTTTGTTACAGAGGTTTCTGTCTTAGTTGCCCGTGTAGTCTCGCACCTGCGATTTGCTATCCTTCTATTAGAGGAGATAGTCTCTTCCAAACATATGGCTGAGCCTTCCCCCTTAACTGCTCCCCTACTCCGAACTATGCTTACCATAGTAGTACATCCAGAATACTCAGAATTAGAAGGCATCTCCTTCTGCTCCTTTTGCACGCTGGACTACTGCTTTGCATCTCGAGGCTCGACTCAAAAAACCTCGTGGCAAGTTGTACTCAGATATCCTGGACACCTAATTCGAACCTCCACTCGCTCGCCAGCTCATGATTTGACTTGGATATCCTCTGTGAAATAGGCCAGCCTCGGTGTGCTGACGGAGAGCTGAGCTTAGATATCCTAATGTAGTAGGTCAGGTCCTAAACACCGTAGCAGAATTGAACTTAGATACCCAAACAGATAAGTCAGGCACTCGTGTGCCAGCAAGGAGCCGGACTAAGATATCCCGACGGATAGGTTGGGTCTTCTGGTGCCAGCGTGTAGCTGGACTTAGATGGATATCCCAACAGTTAGGTTAGGTTTCCCGTGCCAGCACGAAGCTGGACTTAGATGTCCCACTCCAGATAGGTTGGGTCTTTGAATGCCAGCGCAGAGATGGGCTAAGATAACCCAAACAGATAGCTTTGGCCTTTCCATGCCAGCGCGGAGCTGGACTTTGATATACCCATCCAGATGGATTAGGTTTCCTATGCTAGCACGGAGCTAGACTTGTATTCACAACCACGTAGGTTAGGTACTCTGGTGCCAGTGCGGAGCTAGACTTAGATATCCCAACAGTTAGGTTGGGTGTTCCTGTGCCAGCATAGAGCTGGACTTAGGTATCCCAACAGATAGGTTGGGTCTTCTGGTGCCAGCGTGGAGCTGGACTTAGATGGATATCCCAACAGTTAGGTTGGATTTTCCGTGCCAGCACGAAGCTAGACTTAGATGTCCCAACAGTTAGGTTGGGCCTTTATATGCCAGCCCGGAGCTGGACTTAGATAGATATCCCAACAGTTAGGTTGGGTCTTTGGCCACCAGGCAGCATTAATGGTACTTGCATCGTGCTAGCTACCCTATTTGCTACATGTTCTCCTTTTTGCACCCTCCTTTCATGGTGTGAGAGCTGGGAGATCTGTGTCGGTTTCTGGCGACCTACATTGGTCGTCTGGAGGTCCATGCCAGACAGCTAATCTCGAAACCTGCGCCAGAAAGCTAGTCGAAGTATGAATGCTATGAAGTTAGCATTACCTAAACATGTTAGGGTTTATTGCCTTCCGTTTTGTAGTCTTGGAACTTGTCATCGGCAGATCCGTAGATCAGTAGTAAATGCTGAAAAGTTTCCGCCTGGGCTAGACCAGGGCTTATGATATTCGTATCCAGCCGGGGCGACATCCCCTTCTCATGTACTTTTCTTCTGACATCCTGCTGCAATCATATCCAAACATTCACCAGAAAGGTCATTGGCAGATTCGAACGTGTACCTGGAAGGTGTCCGTCGAGGCTGGACATGGTGTTTTATCACTCTCGTTCCTACGAGTTGGGGCTCGTCTTCACCAGGTCCGTAGGTTATTGACTATGCTATCCGTGTGGAGTCGGGAGTTCTGCACTGGCTTCTGACAACCCATGTTAAGGACTTAACACCTCAAAAGTTGCACCAGCTAGAGGAGCAGGATGCAGCTATTCTCGCTGCCAGGGGGAATGCCTTCGCAGCTACTCTGAACCGGCTCATCGAGGGGCAACAGCAACTCTCCGAGCTCAAGGTTTAGGGTTTGCTGGTGGTGAAGGAAGTGCAGAGTAACTCAATGCTACACGAAGGGCGTTCTGCAAGTAGGCTAGAGGGAACACTGCCAAAAATATCCCTCCACCTCTTATACGGCACTACTTCTTGGAAGGTTTTGCTGCTGGATAAGAGCCAGCTTCCACCCTGGCTGTAGCGGTGGCGGCTATGAGTTCTCCTCGGGCCTTTAAAGGGGATCATGAGGCGACTCTTAATCCCACCTTCTGGCTGAACGATATCCGCCTAAGTCGGGCATGATGCGTTTCGTTTTCATGGATTGGATGCCCGTCATCACAAGGTCTGCAGACTGACTAGGAAGGCTCCCACCTGGAGATAGGCCGGGGCCTTCGGGCTTTGTTTCCAGCTTGGGAGCTGAGTCAAGGCCTGGAGGCTTTGTAGCATGTTTTTTTTGCATTTTGCTCATGTCCTTATCTCCTTTCGGAGGAATTTTCTTATTAAGTATCCTGAGCGAGCTTTACTGTTAATGTCCGGACCTATACTACTACCACTCTCCACTCTCCCTAATTCGAATTGTGCTAATGCTTGTCAGCGCATTCGAAGTACGTGAGTAGTATGCCTCCTTATCTGCCGACCTCAATCCTTCCCTTGCAAGCTGCACTTTGAGTACCCACGCTGATCCATCTCGACAGATTGCAGTACTCTGGATGTTTACTTAGGGACGACATTTCCGTCCATTGCCCTTTCATCGCAGCATTCTACTGCATTCATATCCAACACTTTCATCTGAGAGGTTATTGGTGTATCTAAACATGTACCTGGGAGATGTTAGTATAAGCTGCACCCAGCGCCCCTTGCTTTCATTTTTATAGGTTGGGGGTTCGTCATCGCCAGGTTTGTAGGTCACCAGGTAAGCTTTCCACCTGGGGCCTATCTTCATCCTATGAACATTTTTTATTAAGTATTTGTAGCCAGCCACTCTGTCAATGCGAGGACCTGTACTACTACCTCTCTCCACTCTCCCTACTTCGGATTGTGCTAATGTCTATTAGCACATTCGAAGTATACGAGGAATGTTCCTCCTGACTTACCAACCTCGCCTCTTACGTTGTTAAAACTTGGTGGTATGCCTAGGCTCTCCAATCAGTAATGTCGTGCGTGTTTGCTTGTAAGAAGCATCCGCCTCCCATGCGTTCTCTTTCCAACATCCCATCGCAATTTGCATTCGAAATCTTCATTTAAGAGGTTGTTGGTAAATAAAAACGTGTACCTGGGGAGCTCAGTGGTACATCAAGTTTGTTGCCCATTTTCATTTTTCATCAGGTCTGTTGGATATCAGCGGACCTCTCCCCCTTCTGCGAGGTCAGCCTTGGCTGACACGGGGACCAGCGAGGATCGCCAATGATAGCCTCGTCCAAGCTTGACGAGCGCTTGTCCAATGTGACCTGGAAGCGGGACACCTCTATATGGGAGCCACCTGCACAGCCACATCAGGGCTTATAAGTGCGCATCTGCGCGGCCACGTCTGGGCCAGCCACGTCTGGGCTTATAGGTGCGCATTTGCGCGGCCACGTCTGGGCCAGCCACGTCTGGGCTTATAAATGCGCATCTGCGCGGCCACGTCTGGGCCAGCCACGTCTGGGCTATAAGTGCGCATCTGCGCGGCCACGTCTGGGCTATAAGTGTGCATCTGCGCGGCCACGTCTGGGCCAGCCACATCTGGGCTTATAGGTGTGCATCTGCGCGGCCACGTCTGGGCTTATAAATGCGCATCTGCGCGGCCGCGTCTGGGCCAGCCACGTCTGGGCTATAAGTGCACATCTGCGCGGCCGCATCTGGGCCAGCCACGTCTGGGCTTATAAGTGCGCATCTGCGCGGCCACGTCTGGGCTATAAGTGCGCATCTGCGCGGCCGCATCTGGGCCAGCCACGTCTGGGCTTAAAAGTGCGCATCTGTGCGGCCACGTCTGGGCCAGCCACGTCTGGGCTATAAGTGCGCATCTGCGCGGCCACGTCTAGGCCAGCCACGTCTGGGCTATAAGTGCGCATCTGCGCGGCCGCATCTGGGCCAGCCGCGTCTGTGCTTAAAAGTGCGCATCTGCGCGGCCACGTTTGGGCCACGTCTGGGCTATAAGTGCGCATCTGCGCGGCCACGTCTGGGCCAGCCACGTCTGGGCTATAAGTGCGCATCTGCGCGGCCACGGGGCCAGCCACATCTGGGCTTATAGGTATGCATCTGCGCGGCCGCATCTGGGCCTATTTTCCAGCCTGGATCTGAGCCAGGGCTTATAGGCTTCTTTTCCTGCCTAGGACTGAAGCTAGGGCTTATGGCCTCCTTTCCCATCTCGACCTACATCGGAGCGTAGAGGTTTCGTGTCCAGCCTGGATCTATATCAGGGCTTATGAGGTTTCGCTCCCAGCCTGGATTTAAGCCAGGGCTTACAGGGTTTTGCTCCCAGCCTGGGTTTAAGCTAGGGCTTATGGACTTCGTTTTCAGCCTGGTTTGAATCCAGGGCTTATGGTCTCCCGTTTCCAACCCGGGTCTAAGCCGGGGCTTACGGTGATCTGTTTCATAGTCCAGAGGCTTACCATCGACGGATCCGTAGATCTTACGCCAGAAGGTTTTCGTCTGAGCTAGGTCAAGGCTTATCGTTTCCTGTAATCAGCTGAGAGTTGGATTGTCCTACCTGCCAAATCTGCAAAGCCACAACCACAAGAAACTCCAACGCACGAGACACCACGAGTGTCATGAGATAAAAACAATAATAAAATAATATTCAGTGATTGCATAGTGGAAATAATGTGTTATGGCAGGTTGGAGATAAGCCTATACAAATAAATTCTTGCACAGTACTATTCCTAATCCGATGATCTAGAAATGTCAGATTTCGAGATATGGGGTGGCCAAACTGTAGGTCGGTAGCTAAGTAGGAAATCTAGAGATCAGTAGCTAACTAGGAAATCTGGAGATTAGTAGCTACGTAGGAAATCTGGAGATCATTAGCTAAATAGGAAAGTTGGCCTCAGTGTACGGAGGAGACACATAATCCAGGCTAATCCTGACATCGAGGTGTTAAAAAGGACGAGACTGTTCATAGCCGACAAGGGGACACACATAGGGTGTTGGTCGGGGAACATTATGGTCAGACAGAGGACCTGTCAGTCTGACAATAATACGCCTGTGACTGTCTATCCTGGGCTGTGCCTTCTGGCAGTCCTGATGGAGACCTACTGGGCCAGCGGCCCAATGGCAATGATTTCAGCAGCCCAAATATAATTCCTACATACTTAATAGGCCCAAGCCCGTTAGAAAACCCTAGGTACAATAACTCATAGTGCCCCGAATATTATGAAATTCTATTTTGCCCCTCAGACTTTAAACTTCACAGCATTTGGTTCCCAAGGAAAATAACAGAATTGACCCCATTATTTCTATAATTCCATTTAGCACCCCAAAAAGTTAGAAAACTTACAACCCGGTCCCTAGGCGCAATTTCTAGCGAGGACGTCGCCGGCGACCGGAGCGGTGGCCGCGGCCGTTGTCCTCCAGGTGCGACAGCCATGGTTACGGCTGCTCGGCCTCAAGTGATCTGAGATTGGGACTTGACATGGTCGTTCCCGTCGCATCTTCTTCACCATCATCGTCGTCTTGAAGCCTTTTCTGCTCTCGTAATAGTGCGACCGACCGGTGAGGAAGTGAAATGGAGGGTCAGCACCTTGGGCACCCTCAATTTTGAGGAATCGTCGTCGATTTTGCAATTTTGTCGAAATCGTGTGGTTGGAATTTTCTGAGCCCAACGCAGATTTGACAGTCGATTGTGCCCGCTATGGTGGGTCTTTGGCCACAGAAGGCATGCCTACGGATGGAGCGTTTCCCAGCGAGTCCGTTGGTGGGCGTGGCTTCGCCGGTGGTCGTCGTTAGGACGAGATATACCGCGGCAAAATCGGGCTTCGAAGCATTTTCTACCCTTGTGACAGCAGATCTGAATGGGTGGTCGTCGTCGCCTCGCCGGTGATGTTCGGGTGGTGGATTGGTCGCTAACGGCGAGGCCAAGGTGGCCGACGGCCATGCTTATTGCTATACACACTTTCGCTCGGCAGGTGTTCGACGAAATGTCATAGAAGAAACTCAAGAGCGGCAGCCCAGAAAACATCCAAAACAAGTCGTTGAATCCAAGCCACGACTCCATATCTCACGTTCCAACCCTCGGTTCCCACAGACGGCGCCATTTGATGCGGGTTGCGATCCCGATCAACGAGATTTATGGTCCGGGAAATAAGGTGAGGGCCGGTTCGGATGAAATCATGGTTGAATGTATGAAGAACAAGACGGAAAAGTAAAGAGACGATGATTTACGTGGTTCGGATTCGGGTGAATCCTACGTCCACGGGCCGCCGGAGAATATTCACTAATAACGGAGGAAGAATACACACTCAATCTCACCTTCACTCATGTTTACAAGTGATTCTAAGCTCTAAACTGTAAAGAGAAGATAAAGAGAGGGAGAGAGAGCATGTGTGTGTGTTCTTGGTGTGTTAGTGTGCGTGGGGCGGGTAGAAGATGATGTAAAATGGATAAGAGCCACTTATTTATACTATTCACGCGTCTAGGGTTTCATACTGCCCTTCTTCATCAGATCTCCCGGACGCTCCCCCAGCTCTTCCGAGCTCTTCTTCTGGCCCTTCCATATAGCTCCGTAGCTTCCTGGGACATCTCCCTAGCTCCTCCCAATATCACCTTCGTTCATTGCCTCTAGTCGAGCTTCGCACTTAGTCCTTCTCCGGCACTTCATTGGACTCTTCTGAATAGTTCCGTAGCTCGGGGGAGTATCTCCCGAGCTCCTCTGAACCTCACCTTCGTACACCGTTCTGGTCGGACCTCGTACCTGGTCCTTACCTCCTTCAGACCCAATCTCCTACTCTGTTCTTTGTAGATTGTCAGGTCAGGAGGAATGCTGGATAGGTCACCCCTATCAATAGGGGTGACCTTCGATCCAGCATACCTCCTTACCTGACAACTCACAAAGAGCAGAGTAGGAGGTCGGGTCTGAAGGATTCAAGGACTAGGTACGAGGTCCGACCAGAGGCGATATACGAAGATGATATTTGGAGAAGCTAAGGAGATATTCCGGAGAGCTACGGAGCTATGCAGAGGGGATGAAGGAAGCAGTCAAGAGAGCTAAGGAAGCGTCCGGGAGACCTGACGAGGGAAAGCAGTACCAAACCCTAGACGCGCTCACAAGTATAAATAGTGCTCCTTATCCATTCTACAACAGATTCCACACGCCCCACACACACTAACACATCAAGAACACACACATGTTCTCTCTCCCTCTCTTTATTTTTTTTCTACTGTTTAGAGCTTAGAATGACTTGTAAACATGAGGGAATGCGATGTGTAATCCCCCTCCATTAGTAGTGAATATTCTCCGGCGGCCCGTGGACGTAAGATTCACCTAAATCCGAACCACGTAAATCGTTGTCTATTTCCTTTTCCCGTCCTTTTTATTATATTCCATCCACGATTTCATCCGAATCGGCCCCCACTTCATTTCTCGGACCAAAATCTTGTTGATCGGGGTCGTACCCACATCAACTACATAATTATAACATGTATTGATGCGGGTACGACCCCGATCAACGATATTTGGTCCGGGAAAAATGGTGATGGGTGAAACGGACTGGGACTTGTGTTCTTGGTGTGTTTTAGAGTGTACTTTAGTGTTGAGAAAGAGAGTGATAGGGGTAACCCTACAGCATTCCTCCTGACCCGACAACCTACAAAGAACAGAGTAGGAGATTGGGTCTGAAGGAGGTAAGGGCCAGGTACGAGGTCCGACCAGAACGGTGTACGAATGTGAGGTTCAGAGGAGCTAGAGAGAGGTCCCAAGAAGCTACGGAGCTATCCAGAGGGACCAAAGGAAGTAATCAAGAGAGCTAAGGAGGCGTACGGTAGACCTGAAGAGGGAGATATCCCAGGAAGCTACGCAGCTGTCAGGAGGGAACAAATGAAGTAATCGAGAGAGCTATGGAAGTTACCGGGAGACCTGACGAGGGAGGGCAGTACTAAACCCTAGCCGCCTCTACAGTATAAATAGGGTCTTTTGTCCATTTTACACCATAAGACACACGCCCCACACACACTAACACACCAAGAACACACCTAGATATTCTCTCTCTCTTTCCTTATCTTCTTGACACTGTTCATAGCCGAGAATCACTTGTAAATAAGAGAGAAAGTGAGCTTGAGTGTGTAATCTTCCTCTATTAATAGTGAATATTCTCCGGCGGCCCGTGGACGTAGGATTCATCCGAATCCGAACCACGTAAATCATTGTCTCTTTACTTTTCCGTCCTTCTTCTTAATATTTCATCCACGATTCCATCCGTTTTGGCCCTCACCGTAATTCCCGGACCATAAATCTTGTTGATCGGGGTCATACCCGCATCAAATGGCGCCGTCTGTGGGAATCGAGGGTTTGGAACGTGAGATATGGAGTTGTGGTTGGGATTAGACGACTGTTTTGGAAGATTTCTGGGCTGTGTTCTTGGGTTTCTTCTACGACATTTCATCGAACACTTGCACGGCAGAAGTTCGTCTCACCATAAGCGTGGCCATTGGCCACCTTGGCCCCGTCGCCAGCGACCGGACCAACACCCGCCGGCAAGGCAACAGTGCCCACCCGTCTAGACCTGCATCATGCCACCAATCGTCTGGGCAACAGTGAACAGCAACTGCCTCGGAGCTCGCAGCGATGTCCCACCGTCGATGAAGCTCCGTGGCAGCCGGCGACCCCGGCCAACCATCGTCGACGACCCTTGCCGACCCAACCGATGCCAACGTCACACCGCCGCCTAGCCGAACGATGGCGAGCAACGACTGCCCCTCGGAACAGAAATCTGGGAATCAAGTCCCACCAACGAACAAAAATCCTAGCAACATCACTTCCGAAAATCAGGAAAATCGACGACGACTTCGCGAAATCGAAGGTGCCCATGGTGAAAATCCTCTGCTCGAAGCCCTTCTCCAACTATGGTCTGAAGAATTGGGGATAACGGTCATCGAGAGGACATAACAATTTCGAGCAGAAGGCCCAAACTCTCCAACAAGCGAGTTCCGATTTCAGATCTCTCGAGGCCGAATCGACGCAGCTGAGGCTGTCGCACGCGGAGGACGACCACCGTGGCCGCCGCCTCGCCGTTCGCCGGCGATGCTCCCGCCGGAAATGGTATTCGGGAACCCGGTTGTAAGTTATCTAACTACTGGGGTGTTTCGTCGAATTACAGAAATATTGGGGTAAATTCTGTTATTTCCTTTGGGGCTAAATGCTGTGAAATCTGAAATCCGGGGGCCAAAATAGAATTTGGATATTATTGGGGGCACTTTAGTTATTTCGCCTAGGGTTTTCCAGTGGACTTGGGCCTGGGCTAATATGATTAAATTGATTGCCTTAATCAATTAAAAGTTTTGGGCTTTTATGTGTACTGGGCTTTAAAATATTTAGGCTATGGGTATTATCTTAACGGGCTGCGGGAATTAATTATTTTTTGATTACTGAATTATTTTAATTAATTCTGAAAATAATTATTTTCGGGTTATCGAGGTTAATTATTATAGCTTGCTTGAATTAATTAAAATAAATTAAATATGGGACTTTTAGAGTCGGGGGACTTAAATGAATTTGGCTTGATTTATTTTATTAGGCTCTTAAATTAGTTATCTTAGACTGGAATATTTGGGCTGTTGGAATTATTGTCACTGGGCAGCTGGCCCAGTAGGTCTCCATCAGGACTGCCAGAAGGCACAGCCTAGGACAGATAGGCATAGGCGTACTATTGTCAGACTGACATGTCCTCTGTCTGACCATAATGTTCCCCGACCAACACCCTGTGTGTGTCCCCTGGTCGGCTATGAACAGTCGCGTCCTTTTCAACACCCCGCGTCAAGATTAGTAGGGATTATGTACCTCATCCGTACACTACCTTTGACCTCCAGCTTTCCCACTTACCTACGGACCTCCGGCGTTCGTAATCAGATGTCCTACTTAGCTACTAACCTTCAGCTTTCAGATCTCCTATTTAGCTTTCTGACTTAGATACTGACCCCCAGTTTAGCCACCTCATATCTTGAAATATGACATCTATAGATCACCGGATTAGGAGGAATACTGAGCTAGGCGCTGGAATTTATTTGTACAGGCTTATCTCCAACCTGCCATTTAACGCATTGCTTCCATTATACAATTACTAAAATTTGATTATCACTTTTATCTCATGACACTTACCGTGTCTCGTGCGTTGGAGTTGCTTGTGTGTGGCTTTGTAGATTCGGCAGGTATGCCGGTCCAGCTCGCAGCTGGCTACAGGAGACGATAAGCCTTGACTTAGCTCAGGCGGAAACCTTCCGATGTAAGATCTACGGATCCGTCTGGGGCAAGCCTCTGGACTATAAAAAGGACACCGTAAGCCCTGGCTTAGACCCAGGCTGGAAACGAAGTCCGTAAGCCCTGACGCAGATTCAGGCTGGTAGTGAAGCCCGTAAGCCCTGGATTAGACCCAGGCTGGACATGAGGCCTTTACGCTCCGATGTAGCTCCAGATGGGAAAGGAGGCCATAAGTCCCAGCTCTGAGGACAAGCAGAAAAAGAAGCCTATAAGCCCTGGCTTAGGTCCAGGCTGGAAATAAAGTCCAGAAGTCCTGGTTTACACCCAGGTTGGTGAAACCCTGTAAGCCCTGGCATAGATCCAGGCTGGACACGAAGCCTATAAGCCCAGATGTGGCTGGCCCAGACGTGGCCGCGCAGATTGCGCACCTATAGCCCAGACGTGGCTGGCCCAGACGTGGCCGCGCAGATTGCGCACCTATAGCCCAGACGTGGCTGGCCCAGACGTGGCCGCGCAGCTTGCGCACCTATAGCCCAGATGTGGCTGGCCCAGACGTGGCCGCGCAGATGCGCACTTTTAAGCCCAGACGTGGCTGGCCCAGACGTGGCCGCGCAGATTGCGCACCTTTAAGCCCAGACGTGGCTGGCCCAGACGTGGCCGCGCAGATTGCGCACCTATAGCCCAGACGTGGCTGGCCCAGACGTGGCCGCGCAGATTGCGCACCTATAGCCCAGACGTGGCTGGCCCAGACGTGGCCGCGCAGCTTGCGCACCTATAGCCCAGATGTGGCTGGCCCAGACGTGGCCGCGCAGATGCGCACTTTTAAGCCCAGACGTGGCTGGCCCAGACGTGGCCGCGCAGATTGCGCACCTTTAAGCCCAGACGTGGCTGGCCCAGACGTGGCCGCGCAGATTGCGCACCTATAGCCCAGACGTGGCTGGCCCAGACGTGGCCGCGCAGATTGCGCACCTATAGCCCAGACGTGGCTGGCCCAGACGTGGCCGCGCAGATTGCGCACCTATAGCCCAGACGTGGCTGGCCCAGACGTGGCCGCGCAGCTTGCGCACCTATAGCCCAGATGTGGCTGGCCCAGACGTGGCCGCGCAGATGCGCACTTTTAAGCCCAGACGTGGGTGGCCCAGACGTGGCCGCTCAGATTGCGCACTAATAAGCCCAGATGCGGCTAAGGCCCAGACGTGGCCGCGCAGATGCGCACCTTTAGGCCCAGACGTGGCCGCGCAGATGCGCACCTTTAAGCCCAGACGTGGCTGGCCCGGACGTGGCCGCGCAGATGCGCACCTTTAGACCCAGACGTGGCCGCGCAGATGGCACATTAATAGGCCCAGATGCGGCCTCGCGGATAGCACACCAATGAGCCCAGATAGGGCCGCGCAGATAGCGCTCATACAGATATGCCCAGTCTCCAGGTGTCCAGGATATCTGAGTACAACTTGCCACGAGGTTTTTGAGTCGAGCCTTGAGATGCAAAGCAGTAGTCCAGCCTGGCTCTGTGCTCTCTTGCCAACAGATATGCAGCCGTGTTCTAGTGAGCTGCTCCTGTTCTGCAGCAAGCTCGCTAACTCATCCTTCGACTGCCCAATCGTGTCATTTCTATGCTTCAGTAACTCGGCTAGGTCCCCTGAGACAAGCCACAACCAGGAGTTAGCTAGCGGAGCAGACATCTAACCTACCAAGGGAAACGGACAAAGTCCACAGCATGGTGACCGACCTCCTATGCTAACATACGAAGGCCTAGTTTTGGGGAGCAGAGGTTCTACGTAAGCTCTCCGTCGACAAAGAGATCTGATCCATTCGATCAGGAGTCTATCTTCGAATTGATGGACGAAGACCTGGCCTATCTCATCAGGATTCCCAGGATCCGGATCAGCTCTTCGGATTCCAGGTTAGTCCTCACCCACAAGCTCGATCTGGTCGATCCTAAATTACAAGTCCAGCTCTATGCTGGCCGGAGAAGACCCACTCATCTACCCGGGATTTCTAAGCCAGCTCCATGCCGGCGTGTGAAAGGCCCTCTCATCTGTTCGAGGTTTCCGGGTCCAGCTCCAAGATCTAACTAAGAGATGGAGACTTGGGTTATCTAGTCCGATCGTTCGAAGTCAGCTCTCCGCCGACTTAAAATGACCTGATCTGTATGATCAGGACTCTCAAGTGCAGCTTCCTGTCAGTAAAGGGGACCTGCTCTACCAGAATTCCAAGGATCAGTTTTCCATCAACATGCAGCGAAGTCCTACGCTGTTCGGGACTTCTTGGGCAACGGTAGAAAATGGCGGAAGAAATTCAAGGACACGAGAAGAGGAATGCTCTCTTAATAAAACTCCGAGCTGCAATACTTAGCGTATTGCAACTCAGAGTAGGGGGACTGGATGATAGGGGTAACCCTACAGCATTCCTCCTGACCCGACAACCTACAAAGAACAGAGTAGGAGATTGGGTCTGAAGGAGGTAAGGGCCAGGTACGAGGTCCGACCAGAACGGTGTACGAATGTGAGGTTCAGAGGAGCTAGAGAGAGGTCCCAGGAAGCTACGGAGCTATCCAGAGGGACCAAAGGAAGTAATCAAGAGAGCTAAGGAGGCGTACGGTAGACCTGAAGAGGGAGATATCCCAGGAAGCTACGCAGCTGTCAGGAGGGAACAAATGAAGTAATCGAGAGAGCTATGGAAGTTACCGGGAGACCTGACGAGGGAGGGCAGTACTAAACCCTAGCCGCCTCTACAGTATAAATAGGGTCTTTTGTCCATTTTACACCATAAGACACACGCCCCACACACACTAACACACCAAGAACACACCTAGATATTCTCTCTCTCTTTCCTTATCTTCTTGACACTGTTCATAGCCGAGAATCACTTGTAAATAAGAGAGAAAGTGAGCTTGAGTGTGTAATCTTCCTCTATTAATAGTGAATATTCTCCGGCGGCCCGTGGACGTAGGATTCATCCGAATCCGAACCACGTAAATCATTGTCTCTTTACTTTTCCGTCCTTCTTCTTAATATTTCATCCACGATTCCATCCGTTTTGGCCCTCACCGTAATTCCCGGACCATAAATCTTGTTGATCGGGGTCATACCCGCATCAGAGAGAAAATAGAAGAGACACAGATTTTACGTGGTTCGGACAGATGTCCTACGTCCACGGGCCGCCGGAAATAGTATTTACTAGTGACAGTCGGGATTTACACACTCAACCTTACTTCGCTCGTTACAGTGCTTTTCATGGTGAAGACGAAGAAGATGAATACAGGGAAATATCTAAGTGTTTTGTGTGTTGTGTTGAATCTCGCTTGGATCTGTTCCCATATACCTCTTCTTCTCTCTCTTTTCCTAGCTGGCACTCCTTTGGGACCACTTGATGGCGACATCCGGTACAACCTAGGAGATGCAGCACCTGCGAAGTGTGCTATTGTCAGACTGGCGCGCCTCCTCTCTATTCACAATGTCGACCACTCACAGCACTCCACGTGTCCCTTGGTCGGCTCTACACAACATTTCCCGCTCAAACCTCTTCGATGTCAGAGCCTACTTACTTTTTCCGTACGGGGTCGCAGGTCCCCAGATATCCTACCTACTTGGCCTTATGTCCTAAAGGTTACCGTCTTCAGGTAGTCAGGTTGGGAGGAATGTTGAACCGGAGGTCATCCCTATCTGAGACAATATCGAAATCTTTGGGTAATGTTGAAATTAATATCGAGGTCCATTTGTAGATACATGTCAAGATCATAGTTCATACCAAGATTTATATCAATAGTATTTCTTGGTTTAGGTTAAGTCTAAATTTTAGGGTTTCGAGAGTATATAAGTCGAAACTAGGGTTTTCAAATTAAGCCAATTTCGTAAAGTTATAACTAGACTAACAAACCCTAATTTTTATATGTTCCTATATCTAGGGTTTGAAGATTAGCGACTTACCGATAAATTAAATAAGCTAAGGATACCAGGTAAGTGGAAGTCCCATTTACAACACATAATTGTAAGTGCATGAAAATTATATTTTATGTGACTTCCTGCATGAATTATTTGCATTATATGACACGCATGAATTATTTACATGATATGATGGCATGACACGCATATTCATGACATGAGCATGTGCACGCACGTTAGAACGAAAGGCATGATATGAGAGCGTGCATAATATACGATCGCCTGAGAGCGATAAAGATTCGCCGATATAGGCGTCTGATGTCGACTCACAGTTGAGTCACGACTCTTCTATGCTACCATGGTGACGTCGTATGGCGCTACCGTTAAGACATGACATGTACAAGGCAAGACATGATTTTAGGGCTAATGCCCTCATGGCGGATCGTGTAACCTGGAGGGTGCGAGCTGAGGGAGTAAGCGACACCGAGGGTACCTCTGGTGTTGACTACCTCAGATTTGGCTACCAGTGTGAAGCGTCCGCGTGGCGTATGAAACCACCTTGGGACAGAAAAGGCGCCCCAGGGTTAGCCTCCCTTGAGTGGGTATTGCCACTTATATTTATTTATCCCTAGTGGATTCGAGCTCCATGATGGTGCATAGCAAGATAGCCGAGGGCCCTATATGACAAGACAAGACAAGGAAAAATATGAGGTCTAGGAAGCATTGGCGCGGATGCCTTTGCGAATTTAGGACACGTGCACGGCATGCATGGCTCTCACTTACTAAGCTTTATAAGCTCATTCCACGTATTTATGTGTTGTAGGTTCGCGGAATCACGGTACGTGATTTTACGATGGCGAGGCCTATTTTTGAAGCTTCCGGAGGACTTTTGAGGTGGCAGTGTGTACATGGATGCGACCTGAGTGGCGGGCCGATAGGTTGTTTTGAACACGCATGCGCACTCTACCTTGTATTTATGTCCTAGGAATATTTTATACTGTACAGGAGAATTTCCTTTATATAAAAGGAAAAATTTTGTACGCATTTTTGTATATAGATTTCATTATTATCACATGCAATCACATAAAATAGTAGTAAGAATGGGCGGTAGGAGTCAGGGGCGCCGCATAAAAACCAACAAACACTGGCCCTACGCCAGAGAAAAATCTTCCGTGAACCTCCGACCTGATAAAAATGTAATCGAGGGGTGCCGAACTCAGCCTACTCAAGTGTCTCCCAGGTACACATTTCCATTTGCCCATAAACCACTTGGATGAAAGTTTTCAGCGCAAATGCAGTGAGATGTTGGGAAGAGAGTACATAGGGAACATGTGTGTCCCATGAGCAGACATTCATGGTTACTGCATTTTGCGGGGAAGGACTGACGCGGACCACCAAAGTGTAATATGCGGGGGAAAGGTTGAGGTTGGCAAATGATGAGGTATACTCTTCAAGTACTTCGAGTGCGCTGATAGACATCATCACAAGTAGGGGGAGTGTAGAGTGGTGGTGGTACGAGCACCAACATTAACAACGAGAAGGGCTCCAAATACCTAAAGTTCCTACAAAACGAAGTTGAGGCACGGGCAAAACGCAAAGAAAACAAGCTGTGAAGCCATACATATCAAAGCAACGCAAATTGTACGATAAGGGAAACATCACAAAAGGTCCGAAAAAGAAAACAACACAAGAGGTCCAACGAGAAAAGCAACAGAAAAGGTCCAGAAAAGAAAATAACATAATTGTCCATAAAAGAAAACATATTAGTAGTTTAGGAAGGTGGAACGCCCAGCTGCAGAGCCGGGGACCTCTGAAGTAGCAGACAGCTCTCGCTGATCTAGCTCTGAAAGCCGATCCATGAGGACCTCGGGTGAGATCTCCAACGAAGTGGCAGAGCATCGAGGCACTTTGACAAGCCAGAAGTTAGGATTAGGGGCCGCCTTCGGATCTCTCATGAAAGTCGAAGGGGCGCTCATAGCCGCCATTGCTGCATCCAGGTTGGAAGCTGGTTTCCATTCAGGAGTGAAACCTCCTAGGAAGTAATGCTGCATATAGGGCACGAAGTCCATTAGAGAGAAAGTATCTCTCAAATAGCCATCACGCCAGCGTCGACTTAGCTGGGCCATGAATTCCCGACCAAAAGGAGTGGCTAGGAAATACTTTTGGCAGAGCTGGAGCCCCTCCAACTTACCAGCAGAACTCCTCTTCTCAACCTCCGCAGCAGAGGCCTGCTCCAGAGCAGCCTTGATGGTCTTCTCCTTCTCCGCCAGCAGATCCCCGACCTTGCTTTCAATCAAGGCCTGTTGCTCCTCTACAAGCTTGTTTAAGTGGGTCGTGAGCTCAGCTTCCTTATCAGCAAGAGCAGTTGCACTTTCTTTCTCCAACTGACATAAGAGTTCAGAGACCAACCAACTCCTTGAGACGATCCTCTCGCTCGCTCTTCTCTCATTCAAGCTCTTCCTTCAGCTTCGCCATCTCAAGATTCCGTTTTTTAGTGTTTCAGACAGGAGGTCATCAACCGGCGTGGCACTACCAGTTCCCTCACCTTGAAGGGAAGTCGTCAACAGGAGAGATGGCAGCAAAAAGGACAGCTCGTACCACCGAAATACGACTCAATAAAGAGCAGAAGTTAAAAGGTATGAAAGAATCAAAAATAGAAGTCACCTCTGCCAGTAGTAGGCGGCAAGCTCGGCAATCTCACGGTCAGACTTGCGAAGGAGCATATGCTGCTGCTCAATCGGCACGATGGCACGAATGAAGTTTGCTCTCTCTTGAGGACTGATTAGGTGGTAGTTGTTGGACATGTCCAAGGTCATCTTCCCGTCGACATGGCGATCAACTCCCCAGCTATTTATTTGGTGCACAAAGGGAGGAAATCCAGAAGGATTGCGCGGGGTAGGAGTTGTTTCCACTAGCGGCTTCTTACCCTTCACAGCAGGAGCCTTCCACTTCTTCTTAGATGGTGCAGATGTAGCAGGGGGAATAACCTTCTCAGCAGCCTTATCTTCAGAACCTAGGATCACCACATCGGGATCCTGATCAACCTCCTTTGGAGAATGAGGATGAGGAGACGAAGACTTAACCGGATATTCCCCAAAAATCTCCGAACCAGTAGGTCCAACTCCACCATAATCCTTTGAGGACTGAGGTTCGGTGGGAACAGATGAATCTTCTTGCTTAACAGGTAGGGTCTTGAATGCATCTCTCCAGGAGAACGACATACCTGTGAAAAATTACAAAGTTAGAAAGAAAGTTCTAAAAAGAGATCAGGAAGCAGGAGGGAAACCTGCTTACCCTCAGGGTCGAAGGGTACAGACTGAGAAGAAAGGCTGAAATGGTGAAGTAGTCCAGGGTAAGTCACCGGCTCCACCATACTGAATTTCCTCTCTGATGCCAGGATGTTCAAGAGGCCAATCGTTGTCTTGTTCTCCTCAGAACACTCAAGCTCGATTCCCGGAAGCCGTTGGGGCATTCGATGAATCCACTGACGATGGGGAAAATCCCAATCGCCCATCACCGGCACCACAAAGAAATAGAAGGGGTGTCAGTCTTTATCTATATCATGGGAGCTCTTGTCGGAGAAGTGAACGAGGCCGCGCTGATTCGCGTACAGATAAAAGAAAGGTGTAGTGGGCTTAAGTTAAAACTGAGATAAGACAAGTTCGACTGAGGGTTTTCCCACCCGCAGCGGTGACTAAGGTATAGAACGCTACGAGTTGCCGAGTAGAAGAAGGGCTGAACTGATTTAAGGGTACCCGATAGGCCCGGGATACTGAAGCCAAGGAAGGAATGACTGGGAAGTGTAGCCCAGCCTTTACCTGGTTCTCCCAGAAAGCGAGGGCCGGAGAAGATGCGAAGTTAGCATGCTGATTAGGGTTGGGGAGTGAAATGTGGAAATTAGGGCTCTGAAAACCCTCTGGAATCAGTCTCTCCAACCGCCGATAAGTGGACTTTGATGGGCCAAATACCTTCCAGTTATCCACCCAAGCGCTGGGGCCGGTGGTCCCCTGAGAGCGAGTTCGGCGGACGGGGACGAATCGGGAACCGGCTGTGACGGTCTTGACGCTGTGTGGAGTTAGGGCTGAAATCGCGATAAGAACCCTAAGACGCAACGATGGGGATTTTTGGCTAAGTACGATAGATGTTTTGGAAAAAGGGGGGAAATGAAAAGAAAGGATGCCTCGAAAATTTCAAAAAGTAAGTAAGAGAGGAAGAGAGAGAATGTGGTTTTGGGACACGCGTCTCTCTAGGGATGTATCCTTTTTGCAGAAGGCACAAAATCATTCGAATCGAAACAAAAGTGAGGCAGACTAGGTGGGAAGGTTTGAGGACACTTAAGGAAGAATGCTTTCTTACTTATACTCCGAGCTGCAATACTTGG
The DNA here is from genome assembly GCA_027422505.1 of Craterostigma plantagineum. Taxonomy (NCBI): domain Eukaryota; kingdom Viridiplantae; phylum Streptophyta; class Magnoliopsida; order Lamiales; family Linderniaceae; genus Craterostigma; species Craterostigma plantagineum. The sequence goes on from JAPQWV010000005.1 coordinate 4,965,360, forward strand.
CATATTACAATTCTGAGTAGGGGGACTAGTTGATAGGAGTGACATTCGATCCAGCATTCCTCCTAACCTGATTACCTGCAGAGAGTAACTTTTAGGACATCGGGGCAGGCAAGAGGGAGAGTTAGAGACCAGAGGTCCTGTATGGAAAAAGTACGGAAGGCTCTGACAATGATATGTTTAAGCGGGAAATATGGGCATAGTCGACCAAGAGACACGTGGAAGGCGGCTAGTGACATTGTAGACAGAAAGGAGGGGCGCCAGTCGGACAATAGTACACCTGCATGTCTCTCCTAGGTTGTACCAGGAACTGCAGTCAAGTGGTCCCAAAGGACAACCAGCTGGAAAGGAGAGACCAATGGATATATTGGGGAAGAGGGAAAGGAAGAAGGAGGTGAGATTCACAACGCACGCCTAAACACTTAGATATTTTCTTGTAGTCATCTTCTCCACCATTAACACACTGTAACGAGAGAAGTGAGCTCGAGTGTGTATTTCTCAATTGTGAATAGTGATACTATTTCCGGCGGCCCGTGGACGTAGGATACCTGTCCAAACCACGTAAAATCGGTGTCTCTTTCGTTTTTAGCACTAAGTAACAGATCTAAACACACACTAAAATACCCTACCCAGTCCGTTTCACTCGTCAACTCCTATTTTTCGGACCAAATCTTGTTGATCGGGGTCATACCCGCATCAGTGATATACCATGTTCGTATAACATTAACAACACGATATTCTATCCGAATACACGTTGGAAGGATCTCATATCAAAGTCGTACAATTCTACTCAAACGACGAATGATTGTCCATAGTATGGATGTTGTTACTATTATTTTTGTATGACTGTTCAAATGAACTACTGCTGATTATATATTATGTGATTGTTAATCAATTTTGTTTTGTACAACCAGTGTCGATTCACGACTATTGTTATTAACAATAATATTCTAAGACCATGTCTCGATTTGTAATATATTATGTGTTTGATTACTTAATATGATTATTACAACTTAAATTATTCATGCATGAAGAAGGGATGACAACGAGGCGGATCCGAGACAGATTATCGGGTTTGGCAACCCCACCCAAAAACTCTGCCCGAATAATATTTAAAAAAAATTGATATTAATATGTATATGTAATTATACAATATGCAAAAAAAGAACATAACATATTAGGATATTGAGAAATTTTAACAATTTTTCGTAATCTTTTTAACAGGCGGCTGACGGTGGTGGCGATGACCGGAGGTGGCGGCCGGAGATCGAAGATTAGTTTAGGCTAATTTAGAAATTATTAGTATATTTAATTTAATATAGCTAATTATGTGGCATATTGACTTGTGGGCGATGCTCACGAATGGTGCTCACATAAGGTGAGCACTATAAGATTACACTTAGGATATTTTATATTTAAATAACACACACATATATATATATATATTATCTAGGTATATAGTTATACAAATATCTATCAATTTATAACTTTAAAAAATAGAAAAATAAAGTAACGGAGTCTGCGGTTCATTTTAAATTCGAGGCAGGTGCGATGGGTTTTTCCTGAGGAGGGGCGGGGAGCTGTTGAGTCCGATATAATATTATCAAGAGGGGTCCCCAATTCTCCAAACCCGAGTCAAACCCTTGACGTTGTCAATTGTCATCCTTAGATGAAAGCCAATTAATAATACTATATTCGGAATACCTATGTTTAAATATAGGTGAATCTACAGAAAAATATCCTTGCATAAAGAAATTGCAAGTCAATACCCAATTTTATATAACTACCCATTTGGTTGTGTGTACCAATTTTTCCAGTCTTGATGTACCTTTTTATATGTGCATTACGTACCACGTCACGCGTTTATATGGTACATATATCGCGTTTATATGCTACTTTAATGTGTTATATGATGTACCATTTAACTGTATTATGTACCACAATACGTTGTTATTGTACATAAATGTGTTATATGACGTACCTTGTGGCGGGACGGGTACCAATGTGCAAAAAATGTAGGTATCTTGTATCTACATATAAAAAAATACTGACAGAGCACTGACTTGCAACTTTTTATATAATTGGGTATTTTATGTAAATTTTCTTAAATATAATCAAATTATCCATGCCTAGTCCGGGCAACACCTAGTATTAGAAAAGAAAACACAAAGAAGGTTCAATTTCGAGGAGGAAGAGAGCAGTGGAAATACGATGCTCTGATAGCGTATAAAGTTTCTTGATCGATTGTTTGAGAAAATTGACTCCGTTTTAGAGGCGAAATAAAAGAAAATATTATATTATTACACAATGAGTTGCATGTAGAATTGCTGAAGTAAAAAAGCTCGATGGTCACGCATAAAAAAATATACAATGTACAACAGCATAATTTAAGGTAGGAATGAACCAAGGTGGCTTTGGATACATAGTTATCAAACCAATATTATCAAGATCGCTTGAAGTTGAACTTGACCTGCACAAGATAACGCATCCTAATCTGCTCCACGTTGTACACGATGTATTCATTATAGAGCAAACTTCCCTGAATTGTCAGAGAAGTCATCATACCATATGAATAGTAATCAATCATACCATATGAACTCAAATAGAAAAAATAAAAAATAAAAAAATCAATCATATGACGCACAACCTTAGGGCCAAGTTGCTCTTTTGGTCTTCCCAAGGGAACAACGATTCCATCGTCAAGTGTTTGAGCCTCCGAGGGATCTGGGGCAGTCGCACCAACTCCTTTCGTGCTTTATATTTTTAATCGAGTTACAATTTCGATCTATATTCAGAAGATATAACTCATTTAAATTAACCAAACTAAATAACAATACAAACCTAAGCTTCCCTGCTGGCAACTTATCGGCATTATAATTTGCTGTTAGCAGCTCAGCCATGTCTCCTAAAGCAACCTACAAAGCATTTCCAGCGCTGATTATGATATAGAAGGAAATCGAATTTATCATGCACACACACACACACACAAACACACACACACACACATATAGGCAAAATTATAAAATTAGGTCACTAAGTATACAAGTTTTCGTTTTTGGGTCACTATATTTGATAATTGCAAAAGTAGGTCACTAACTTTTCATATGAAAACAATTTTGGGTCAGTTTTCAATTTTAGGTCACTAAGAATATATTTTTTCGATTTTGGGTCACTAAGTTTAGATTTTTTCAATTTTGGGTCACTATGTTTATAACATTAGTACCAAATGAGTGACCCAAAATTGAAAGAATGTAAACTTAGTGACCCAAAATCGAAAAAATATATTCTTAGTGACCTAAAATTGAAAAATGACCCAAAATTGTTTTCACATGAAAAGTTAGTGACCTACTTTTGCAATTATCAAACATAGTGATCCAAAACGAAAATATATATACTTAGTGACCTAATTTTATAATTTCCCCTATATATAATATATATATATAATACCTCACACAAAAGCAAAACCCCATCATTGGAATTCGGCCTCGAATAGCAATAGTTTGCGCTTTTAGAGAACATATCAGCAAAATAGACACCTTTGCCAAACATATAACCCGTCACAGGTGCTTCAGGAGGAGCTATACGCAGACCTGGAGTTCATTCATGTGATATGATCGAATAAAATATCTCACTAATGTAAAAATCTCAACAGCAACTAAATGAGCATTGTTACCTTGAGCTAAAATCCCAGTCCAATTTGTGAGTCGAGAACCATGCCATAGAAGCATTCTGTTTTTTGTTCCCGCAAACTGAACATCATGGGTAAAACTCGTTAAGTTTTAACCGATGTATCAAAGCACGTGTTTAAAAAAAAAACTTCTGATAACTGTGGCACTCACCTTTTTAAATTGATCAGCTTCACCCTCTCTTGATAATTTGAATACCTGAACTATATCAACCCCATAATTTGCATGAGTCTTTGCATGAGTGTTCTTTGTGTATTTCTCCACCTGTTACAGCGTCGCTTATACGGTAAGTATAATGGCATTTTGAAAACAAATATTACGCCCAACTTTAGACAAAGCGGCATGATCCATGAGCATAATCTGTGCAACTAAAATCAGAAAGTACCATCAGACTGCACCGAAGTTAAAACAAACCCCAAGGGGTTAGGAAACCAAAGAATTGTAAGATATATACCATTGCAAATTCCGGGGAATGAGCTTCTAGCGCTTCAAGTTCACAACGAAGTCGGTTGTACTGACAATATAAAGGATCCTAAAATGCGACAGAACTGTGAGTCGTAAAGAATTACACACAAGTTAAACATGCAATTGAGGAGCTGAATTAAATATTGTGGTGAACGACCTCAGTGTCCTTTTCTTCCTTAATCAGTTTCATTGCAACCTCAATTTCAGCCAGGGATTCCACCTACATATATTGATTTTTATTATTGCAAGAATCATCAGTAATAAGCAATTGTAGCTAATATGATGTTGGATAACTATGAACGAAACTACCATTTCCAACTTGCTTTTCAACTTCTGGGGGGTGTCAATTACAAAGAGACCTGTCATAGTTAAGTTATGGAGTATTTAGAATTCAGAAGTCATTAAATTTCACAATATTCCCAAATTTTGGCCTTTTTTGCACGTGCAATTCAACCATAAGTGTATGCAGTAATCAGAACAGAAGGAATTGTTAGTGGGGCTGTACAACTTACTTGTTTTCTTGAAACCGAAGTCATGAGGTACCACAGTATAAAATTCCCTGCAGATAAACAAAAATAAGCTATTTCTTAACTCAATCCGAGGACTACCCACATTAAATTTCATATCAACGGAGCAATGAGTACCCGCTTAATTGCTCAAGTGTCTTACGGTCCGCTTTACCAATAACATTACTGATCCTTTGCAAGACATCATAACCCTAAAACATTCAGATAAACTCAATTAAAAAGACACAAAAAAATGATAGAACCATATTGGGGCCATGAGAGATGCACTATGCAGCAAGCTAGTAGCAATGAAATACATTATAGAATGTGCACATAAGTTGCAATATTCAAATAGATATTAACCATATTATGCAACATCTTTTAGTCACCTTTAAAATCGTTGATTTGCTTAATTTACCCAATGGTAATTTATCAGCATTGTATCCTGCAACAAGAATAGTTCAAAATCAAATTGCACCCTGAGAGATGAATTATGGAATATAAGGAAAAGCTATGGATGCATAATTTTCTGAATGAAAAAGTGAAGTTCCATAATAAATGCAGACCTATTTCCATCATCTGGTGTCTCATCATGCTCATATTGCAAATAAGAGAAATGAACTTAGCAATGCGAGTATCAAGCTTTGATTCTTCTGGTTCAGGCCTTAGTAATGTAGGTGTGCTTTCCTGTTGAACCTGGAGGTAGTCAGCTGTTTACAGCTCCGAAACTCATTGAACAACTTTAAACATTGATTTGCACACCAAGATCAGGCAATTCACATGTTTCACTCTAAACAAAGAAGAGCCTTTTCTTATCGAATCAGCCATAAGAATCAAAGTACATAAGAAAGAAGGGAAAAAAAGGAACACAAGGGTGCGTAGCATTTACGGGGAAAAAACTGCAACATAAGCTTCAGTCAACTCACCTTGGAATCCGTTTTCGTTTCAGAGTAATCCGTCTCCAACCAAGTATAGCTCTGGGGATGGCTTACAGCACCTTTTCGATCACACCAATTGTTTTTTGTCTTGTCAAGGAATTTCTTTTCAAACTCGGATATGGCAGCTTGTTGGGAGGTGAAGGGCCCACTCAACTTATCTTGACCCTTCACGCCAACTCTTCCCCATCTGAAGTAGACCATGAACTTGCAGCCATCATCAGATTCTGGGATTTATTTGGACACGAAATTACAATCTAGACATTGAAGAAAGAGCAATTACACCCAAGCACAACAACCACTTTAGATGGAGTTATACTCTATTCAGTTTTGGAAAATTTAAAAACAACAAATATCAGCTGTATGATCAACTATGTTTTGAAGTCCAATTCCAATAAAGACATGATAGCCGCAAATTAGACCAGAAGTGTAACCTAGAGCTTGAATGACGAAGAATTTGTTGTTGTTCTGCCCAATATTTGTTTGGTTCAACATGGCATCATAAATTTCGTCACCCTGCAAATAATATACCGATTATTAATAAATCTCAACGTTGCACATGTCTCCTTCCGTCAATTCGCCTAATCCAAGCAAATTAAGACACTGACCACTTGCAAAACGTGATACTGTGCTTTAATGTGGTCTGGAAGCCATTTGTCTAACACAGCTGAGCCTTTCTTCGTGGCCTTCACTATGTTTTCCTCCTTGCCTCTCTCTCGCTGTAGAAATGTTACAGTAACAACACAAAGGACGATCAAGTTCACCCACCGTTATGTGACACAGTAAAATATCATAGCATTCAACTCATGCACCTCACACAATCTTAGTATACATCGAACACGAATTAGACTCTCATTTCTAACAACAGACACATATAGCACATATAAAATCTTCAGGATTTAACAGAAACAAGTAATTCAATCTACCTTCAGGTACTACGGCGCAGTCACTTGAAAAACTTCCACAATAGGTAGAGAGCCTATCGATAAGCTCTTTTTTTCGTACCATCGGCTGAAACGCCCCGAGTCAAAGCTTCTTGTTGAAGCTGCTTAACAGTCATGCTTTGTAGATCACCAAGCGTCTTCAATTTTTGAGACAAAGTGGAAATGCCGCCATCTTCGCCATCCTCTCTCTTTCTCTTATTTCTGCCGTAGATGTCTCCGGTGCAATCAGATGAGATTTTGTTCGCCTCTTCACGAACAGCGGCCTCGAGCCTCCGAATCTGAGAATACAACAAATAAAACGGTACACAGAAAAAAAAAAATGAGAAGAAAACAGTGCATCCATCAAATATGTATGAGCAATTGGACACCAAATTACCAAAGTAGGCTTGATCCCCGCCGTGCTGAGGCCGCGTTGGGATAGTTGGGCGCGAAGCTCGTCGGCTTTCATACTGCTCGTTGACATTGGACTCTGCGAAATGGGAGTGTAGATAAGCAGAGGAATTTGGGTGTTTGAAATTAAGGACCTCTATAAAGAGTTGTGAGGGCCGCCGGAGAAAGCTTGCCAGAGAAGTGGCTTCTAATGAAATCCCAGTGCGTGGCACGATTTCTGTTCTGGCGCAGTTTTCCGAACTTTATTTATTTTATTTTATTTTTTGTGTTTCTATTCAAAGCAATAATTTAGAAAACTTTCGTACTGATCATGCCAAAATCTTTTCAATAATATAACTCTGGGCAAATGCCTAAAATAGTCCCCTATGTTTACCCTTTGAATCAATTTTGTCCTCGATGTTCTGTGGGAACCAATTTAGTCCCCGATGTTATCGAAAATGAACCAAATTGGTCACTTCCGTCAATCCGACGTCAATTTAGACGGAAATCCTATTTGTGACAGAATTAGCGAAGGATATTCCGTCGCTAAATAAAAAATAAAAAAATAATAAATTAAGCATTAAAAATAGGAAAAAATCCAAAAAAAATTAAAAAATAGAGTAAAAACTTCAAAAAAACAAAAAGAGATATTTACTAATAAATTTAATAAAAAATATAATAAGAAAAATAAAATAAAAAATGCTAAATTAAACATTAAAAATGAGGAAAAAATCCAAAAAAAGGAAAAAAATTCAAAAAATAGAGTAAAAAATTCAAAAAAAAGAGAATATTACTAATAAATTAAATATAAAATAAATAATATTAAAAATAAAAAACCAATATTAAAATAAAAATGATAAGTTAAACATTTAAAAAGAGGAAAAAATCCAAAAAAAATTCAAAAAATAGAGTAAAAATTTCAAAAAAACGAACAAGAGAATATTACTAATAAATTAAATAAAAAATAAATTATAATAGAAATAAAATAGAAAACAAAAATTATAATAAAAAATGATAAATATAAATTTAAGATTTAAAAAAATGAAAAAATAAAAATATATTTATTTATTAAAAATTAGATAAAAAGGAAAAGCAAAATTAAGGATAAAAATGTCTCTAAAGTTTTACGAAGACCGTCCCTGCCAAGTTAATGAGGACATAATCATTCCAGTCTGTCGCTAATTCCGTCGCAAATAGGATTTCCGTCTAAATTGACGTCGGACTGACGGAAGCGACCAATTTGGTTCATTTTCGATAACATCGGGGACTAAATTGGTCCCCGCGGAACATCGGGGACTAAATTGGTTCACAGGGTAAACATCGGGGACTATTTTAGGCTTTTGCCCTATAACTCTCATACGAAAAGTTCAGTCACACATATAAGTACATACATATTCATAACTAGATTGCTATTCACCGCCCCCTTTTTCCTAGTCACCGCCCCCTAAAGGGCTGAAAAAAGACGATTTAGCCCTTTTGAATAAAATTTTTTATTTAAAGTCCTTTTCCAGGCAATAATTTTCATATCGCAATCAAACATTCAAATCAGACTCAAACAAAACAAAAAAAACATTCAAATCGCAATGGATCGACGAAAGGAAAAAAGGTCTATTCGCACGACTGGTAAGCAAATTCTCGTAAAATTCGTTCGTACGTAGATGAATGATCGAACTTGATTCGGAATCGCTCCAAATAAAATCCGGACCGAAACACAATTTCGGCCGGAACAGTCCGGACCGAAACAGAATTTCGGTCACCTCCAGGCCGGACCGAAAAATAATTTCGGTCGTGCCTTGAGGTGGGCGAAAAAAATTTTCGGTCCGGAGAGAAAGGACCGAAATTATTTTTCGGTCCAGACTGTTCCGGCAGAAATCCGGCGACCGAAATCATGTTTCGGCCGGCACCTCATGAGAGCTTTTTCGGCGACGGGGTAAACTACAGTGAGCATTTTCGCGTAGGAGGTCGATTTCAGACCGACGTGGAAGTCATTAACTGGGCAAAAGGCGTCGCCATTGCTCTGGGTTTCGAGGTGATTATTTCGTCGCATAAGAAATGCGGTACAAAAAAACTGATTAGATGTTCTTGCGGAGAACGTTATAGAGGCAACGAGGACGAATTGGAGATGGTTTCGAAGTCGAACAAGTGCAGGTGTCCGTTTGTAGTCATAGCTCAGGAGGATCCAATGACTAGGGAATGGTACATTAGTACGGGCCCACCCGAGAAATCCGTGCACAATCACCCTCTGATACAGTATCCCGAGGGACACCGCCAGACGAGTGGGTTAAGTAGCCAGGCAAAGAAGATCGTAGAGGAAATGACTGCTGCGCAAGTGAAACCAGCTCATATCCTCTCATCGGTGAGGGCTCGACATGCAGAAGATAACGCGACGATCAGACATGTAAATAATTACAGAGATCGTCTTAAGAAGGACTATTCTGAGGGCCGAGACGTGGTGAGCCAGTTGATGCACCAGGCGACCCAGGCCGTCGCACTGGTGAGGACGTCTACGTACTTCATTGGCATTGACTCTACGTACAAGATCAATAGGTACAAGATGCCTCTAGTTGAGATTATAGGGATGACTCCCTGTAATCATAACTTCCCGTGTGGGTTTGCCGTTGTAGAGGACGAGACGGAGAGAAGTTATTGGTGGGTGCTGAATTCTCTTCGGAATATTCTGGGTCCAGATGTCGAGCCTTCGGCGATTGTGACTGATCGTGAGTTGGACCTTCTTCGACCCGTATAGATGGTATTTCCGAATTCTCACCATCTGTTGTGCACGTGGCATATCTACAAAGACGTGGAGAACAGAGTTATTGGCTGACCGGGAATAACAAAAAGACCGCAGCTCACTTCCCGCATAAGGCCTGAAAAGCAGTCATGGAAGCTCCGACGATAGACGCGTACGAGCAGGCACTGACTGACATGCGTCTGCGTTGGGTAGCCGACTCCGCTATCGTCAAGTACGTTAAGGAGACATGGTTGGTGCATAAGGAGAAGTTCGCCAAAGCTTGGACGAACCAGGTGCTTCATTTCGGGAACACTACTACATTTCGTGTGGAGAGTGCTCACAGCGAGCTGAAGCAATGGCTAAACTCGGCCATCGGGTCTCTTGACACCGTGTGGGTGAAGGTGAACGACCAGATTCAGAACCAACTGAATCGCATCAGAAAGGTAAATTAATTATTATACGTGTCAAACGAAATCCTTATCTAATAGTTTTTTATGTTGACATGCAGGCTCTGGAGGAGTCCCGCTCGAAACGACCGATTGGGAACTCAGATTTTCCATTTCACACGATATTGTACAGTGTTTCACACCATTCAATATCGTTAATGGAAAATGAGTTGAGGCGCGCCAAAGAGTTGTCGGATGAGGTTTACTCCGCGTGCGGATGTGTGGTACGACGTACGCACCATCTCCCATGTGCGTGCGAGCTCAAGCAATGTATCGACAACAACTACCCAGTTGCTGCAGAATGCTTGCACGACTTCTGGAGGACACTGACGATCGGCGATGGAGTAATTCTCGATATTTCTGATCGGGATTACTTATACGACCTCGTGCGTGAGGCAGAAACCCGCGATATCGCCGTTATGCGTGGCCTTCATCGAGTCGTCCACGAACACCTATATCCCGACGCCCGTGAGTGGAATGAGTCTGATGCTAAGACGTCTGTAAAAGGTCGGCCGAAGAAGAAAAACTCGACGAAGCGGGATCGAAGTGCTTGGGAGTACGCAATCCCAAGGGGTGGACGCAGCGGAGGGCGCAGCAGTACCAGTCGTAGCAGCCAGGGTCGCACATCATCTTCGTCTATGAAGCGGTCTCGATCTACTACGGAGACAGGTACTACTATCTCTTACTCGTAAATTTGGAACGTCACGGGTGCACATCTAATCCTGAAAATTGCATTCTACAGGTGAATTAGACTTCCACCACACCCACTTGGCCAACCACGTAACAACAGTCATCTATCCGTATATAGTTAGCTATAAGAATGTGGTGGCTGACGGCAACTGTGGATTTCGCGTTATCGCGTCCCATGTTTACTGATGAGGAGGAATGGATCACCGTCAGGAATAACGTCGCGAACGAACTCGCGGCCCATTGGAATCGTTATTCGGCATTGTACTATGGTGATTCATTGGAAATGCAGTTGGATCGTATACGCTGGGAAGGGGGCCCTTGTGGAGCGAACCACTGGATGATGACACCGTGTGATTTGTGGGTTGTTGCGACAATTTGGAACGCTGTAATTATCCTCTACGGGTACGGCAATGGTATAACGTCAGCCTGCTTTCGAACACAACATTGCCGCTGCGTGCCGGTCGGACTGCTACTGGACCGACGATCGTCATGGCGCACCTTGAGGATGATTATCAGCATTACATCAGACTTAATTTATGTCCAGATTTTCACATGCCCATTTTACATCCGTATTGGTTCACGTATCGTAGTGATCGACTTGCCGGTTGGGAGATCAGATATCAGAGTCGATTCGCTCACTGGATTAACCTAATGCAGCATAATAATTTGTGAATGTCTACTGTATTATTTAATTGGATAATTTAATTGGATTATTTAATTGGATTATTATTTATATTATTTATTTGGATTATTTAATTGGATTATTTATTTGTATTATTTAATTGGATTTATTTATTTGTATTATTTATTTATATTATTTATTGATTATTTAATTGGATTATTTATTTATATTATTTATTTGTATTATTTAATTGGATTATTTATTAGTATTATTTATTTAATTTATTTATTTGGATTATTTATTTGTATTATTTAATTGGATTAATTTTTTGTTATATTTATTTATATTATTTATTTGGATTATTTTTTTATATTATTTATTTGTATTATTTATTTGGATTATGTATTTGTATTATTTATTTGGATTATTTATTTGTATTATTTGTTTGGATTATTTATTTATATTATTTATTTGTATTAGTAATTCGAAACGGAATAAATATGCAAACAAATATACAAAACATATAGAAAATCCGTCCGATACAATAAACGAAAAATAAAAAAAACAATAGCAACACGTCAAGGGGCCTGGCGCCACCGGTGGTTGATGTCGTCCAGCCTGTCTCGGAACTCCTCCGTATGCGTCGAGCCGTCAAGATGCATATTGGCTAGCATATCGGTACTCAAGCTGTACATCGTGCTGTACCACTGTACATAGCAATAATACGTACGATTAAATATATAAATATAAAAAATCGACATAAGATTAAATTACGTACGTAGTCGGCGTGGCTGCGCGGGGGTATGCCTGCCGATGAGGATCCCTGCTCCGTCGAAAGCAGGCGAGGATGAGAATACCGCTCATACCAGTTCATGTACCCTGCAATGGTTTCACCAAGGTACTCCGCGCCTGCACGATTGATGTACGAGAGGTTGGGGATGTAGGCGTACGGGAACTGACGCCAAGCATGTTCTGCTGCATCGGCAGAATGAAGCACCTTATACCTCGTCGGGTCTGCTGGCATGACCGCCTTCCGTGGCGGACTCATCGGCGGCGGGATGACCTGCACGTACCCCAGCTGGCGCAACACTCTCGAGGGCGAGTAGGGCTCAACGACATCGCGATATATAACCCATCCCACGAAAATCGTCCTCAGCTGCTGCGACGCTGGATCGGGACCGTACGGCAGCCAAGCAACCTGAAAACATTTCAAAAATTTTAAATAATTGTCGTCAATATAGACATAAATTGTTAAGATACCTCGCTTGCAGCCATGACATCTATCTGACAGCGGATATCAATCAAGCGGTGGACCGTCCTCTCGTGCTGAGCTACAGACCACATGCATGATCATGCCTGGCCAGGCTCCACATGATGGGGGAGACGGTGTGGGCGGAAGCATGAGAAGTACTCGTAGATCCACGCCTGTAGTAACGAGAGGCACCCAGCTAATCCCCTCGCATCCGCCCTGCTTGCCATGCCAAGCTGGCGATAAAGGTAAGCGAGAGCGGTCGAACCCCACGAGTACCCACTGGCAGAGGGCAACGAGCGGTAGAACCCGTGCATGATGTCCGGCTTCACCCGGTTCCCGCTCTTGTCGACGAACAGAGTCGACCCCAACAGAATCCACAACCAAGCGATGGCCTGAAACCCCGCCGGCCGACCCCCCCGCATCCGCTGCATCACGTCTTTCGTCGCAACCCCACCGCCTCTCCAAGAATCCCTAAGCGCGTCCGCGGAGATGCCCATAATCTTCCTCGCCGGGATCTGTCCATCGGCGACGTCTGGGGTGCCCGATACCGTCGCTCCGTCGATCGGGATACCCAGGATGTGCTCGACGTCGTGGAGCATGATCGTCATCTCCCCAAATGGCATGTGGAAGGTGTTCGTGTCCGGATGCCAGCGCTCCACAAAAGCGCACAGTAGAGGCTGGTCCAAGTGACCCACCATGGCATCCGTGAGGTGCACAAGCCCCGTGCCATCGATCTGGCTCTTCGTCTCCGGCGGGAATTGGGAGTACCAATTCTTTAGCTTCCCAAGCACTAACGCCCGCTGCTCGCACTTCAGCAGGGGCCTCTCCTCCTCGTCATCATATAGACCACCGGGCTATGGCCCCTGCACCCTCCAGGAATCGTCATCTACGACCCTGGAGCGCTTGCTCCCTATTTCATTTTTCACGAATAACGCAAAAATAAATTTAATTTCTTTTACGTATTTTAAGACACGACATCGCATGTCAGTTTATAGAGGAGAATGGAATTACCTGAGGAGGCCGGTGGCAGATCGTCGTCGGATGACTGAAACGATGCTCCATCATCCGCCACACCATCATCCGCATGCGGATCGTAATCCGCATATACGGGCTGAGAAGCAGCCGCTCGCTGCCGCCTCTCCTCCTCCCGTTCTCTACTAACGGATGCGTCAACGCCTCGCGTCCTCGTGTGACGCTCTCCAGATCCCTCCAACGGGGGGGATCTACTGCTCCCTCCGAGTAGGGTCTTTCCACCCTTGGTCTGCAATTAAATTTTTTTTTAAAAAAAAATTCGACCGAAATAGTTTTTCGGTCGTATCTGTAACGACCGAAACATGATTTCGGTCGGGTCTGTATCGACCGAAACAGATTTCGGTCGGAACAGTATCGACCGAAAAATTATTTTGGTCGGCACTGTCCCGACCGAAACCTTATTTCGGTCGGTATAGGCACGACCGAATCATGATTTCGGTCGGCATATGCACAGCCGAAATCGTGTTTCGGTCGTGCCGAAATCCGACCCTAAATCTCGTTCGATCGGCCGTTTTTTCGAACTATTCCGATCCGTGTTCGGTAATCCATCTACGTACGAATGATTTTACGTTAATTTGCTTACCAGTCGTGAAAATAGGCCCTTTCCCTTTCCTTGTCCCTGTCGGCGATCCATTGCGATTTCAATATTTTTTGTGTTTTTGTCTGATTTGGATGTGTGATTTGGAAAGTGTTGTCTGGAACAGAGCTTTAAATAGAAATTTTTATTGTTTATTAAATTTTTTTCTTTTTAAATTAATTTCAATATCATAAGGGCAAAATCGTCTTTTTCCAGCCCTTTAGGGGGCGGTAACAAGTAAAAAGGTGGGCGGTAAATAGTAACTCCCTATTCATAATTTCAACACTTGTTCTTTGACTTCTATTCAAATAACAACTAAAGTGCCGATTTTTGTGGGAGCAATTTTCATTCAGGCCCTGGGCCCTCTTAGAAATAATGACATCACCAAGGTTCTGAAACCGGATTTTCGAATCGGACCGAAAAATTTAGTGGTTTAAGGTTTAGTGGTTTAACCGGAATAAAACCGGAACAAAATCGGTATGTGTATTAAAATTTAAAAATATATTAAAAAAAAGTATAATGATTATTTCTATTTTTTAGTAGTCAATATTATTATCATACATAGCTGAAATATGGTGTTATACACCTTTTAAAAAAATATTTTATTAACCTTAAATTTATTTTTATCAAAATTAACTTTAATATAATAAACAATTAAAAATAATATCAGAATTTGTGCTAATTTTTTACAAAAATCAACATTTGGGCCGAGAATTATTCGGCCCATTAGCTTACTTATTGGATTAAACTTCCCATTGCTTTTCATATTATTTCTTTTTTTAATTAAACATTTGGACCGGACTGGGCCCGAACCATTGGGCCGGTCACGGTTTTCCGGCCCAAACCGGCCGGTCCGGTCCGATCACTAAAACCCTTGACCTCACCTCTCGACCTCGTTAGTAGGGTTGCAAACGAATCGAATCTTTTAGTTCTATTCGATATTCGATTCGAAAATTTAAGATTCGAATTCGGAATATGAATCCGAATTAAAATAGTTTTGTTGATTCCAATTCCGAATACGAATACAAAATCAAAGTATTCGATTCGATTTTTTATAGAATATTCTATTCGAATCCATATATATTTAAATAGAATATATCATTCGATATATATTACTTATAGTAGCATGTTTTAATTCAATATATATCTTAAAGATAATATTTTGTTAAATAGAAATATATAATGGGAAATCCTGTACCCCCAAAAATTACTATATATAAACACCCTAATTAATTATAACACCAAATTTATTACAAAAAGTAAAAAATTTCAATTTTCAATATCAACAAATGGCGCTCTTTCAGTCCAATATTTACTGATAATTATTAGTTATTATGCCTATACTTCCTCTCCATTATTTATTAATTCTTTCTTTCATGTAACCATATAACTATTATTTAATTCTACACATTTATTAAATAAATTTATATTAAGTTTTTAATACTTCCTCCGTCCCACATATTACTTTCCAAAAATTAGTGGGCACACAAATTATGAAGTATCTAATTAATTCACTAATTATTCCACCAAAACTTCCTCGCCCTCCTCATTTAATAATTTTAAACACAATTCAAATTTTAAACTTCCTCCATCTCCTCATTTAATACTCAATTATTTGAATAATTGTTTACCCAAAAATAGAAACAAGAAGAATTTTGTGGGACACCCGAAATAGAAGGGAAGAAATAAATGGACCGGAGGAAGTATTTGTTTTTATTTTACTTCAACCTGTTTGTCTAAATTAATACTTTCTCCGTCCCATTTAATTCTTCCCAAAGATTAGTGGGCACGGAGATTAAGAAACTACATTATTTTAATATTATAGTATACTTTTAAGGTACGGAGAGAGAAACTTATTAGTGGGCACGCCAATTTAAGAAGTCTTTTTTTAATATAAATGGTGTAATTAGTTTATTATTGGAATAATTTTTTACCAAAAATGAAAATAAGAAGAATTATGTGGGACTCCCCTAAATAGAAAGATGGGAAGAAATAAGTGGGACAGAGGTAGTATGAAAATTTATGGTAATTTTAAAATAAATCAAAGAATAATATTTATAAATTTATAAGTTTTGTTTATTTATAAGTGGCAAATAGTAAAATTAACTTCAACCATAAATTATATAATTAATTTACTTAAAACAAATAATTTCCGTTGAATAACTGCATTAAATGAAATAAATAATAAATTAAAACTTACATAAATTTTAAAAAATTGTATAATTTCCAATGTTTTCTCCAACCCCAAAGTGGTGCCAATATTACCACTCATATATAATATTCCAATTCAATAATTATATTTAATATATATATTTTAGGGGAATCAACACTTAAATACCTACATCAATAAAAATTAAACAGTTCAGTCCCCTGTCAGTTTCATTTTTAACCTAGGTACCTAGTTGAATTTTATTTTACTGATAGGTACCAAACTGACGGATTTACCCCTGATAAACCTGCCTTTTTACATCTTTTACCTGTTCTTATTTCACGTTCGTTCGCTCTTAAAAGAAAAGAAAAAAAGCACCACCCCAAATCAAGTTGCGTCCAGAAATCGACCTGTGTTTCTTTTTTGCTTCAGATTCAACGTCGTCTGTCCACTCGTTCGTCGTGGTATTCCCCTTCTGAAATCGATAGGTAAGTCATTCGCAGTATTACCGTACGTCATCGCATTTCATCGCGGTATTTCCATTATCAATAGGCTTGTATGTAGTTTGATTTTGCTGTTATTCGATGGGTTTAAGCATTCTCTGTTAATGTTCGTAACGATGGCTGCGTGTTTTGGAATGACATCGATTTGTTGTCGATTAGGGTTTTTTTTGTGCGTGTATTTCGTCGTGGCTGCTTGATTTGGTTTTTTTTGGTATGGGTCAATTTTGGTTTTTTCGATTGGGGGTCAATTTGTTGTGGTACTACAATATCACTGCAGTTTGGTACCCTCTGTTTAGGCAAATTGGTACCCCTTGTGTGAATAAAATGGTACTGTTTGCTACAAGTTTTGTCGAATGGGGTCAAATTTTTGGTACCACATTCTCATTGCATTAGGTACCTTCTGTTTGCGCAAATTGGTACCCCCTGTGTGAATAAAATGGTGCTGCTTGTTAACAGTGGTATTAAAATGGGGTCAATTTGTTTTGGTACTATAATATCACTCCATTTGGTACCCTCTGTTTGGTCCAGTTGGTACCCTCGTGTGTATACTATGGTACTGCTTGCTAAAATCGGATTTTTTTTGCAGAAATGCCTCCGCGGAAGAAATTTGAGCTGTCTTCCAGGTGCCATCCTGCACTGTTTCGATCTACCATGAGCAGTTTGAAGGGTAGCATGACCCCATATTAAAAAGAAGCTATAAGAAGGTCCCACTTTCATTTTTTTAGATATGCCTAAGATGTCACATTCGTTTGCTCGAATTATGGCATTGATAAAGCGTTATGATGTAGAGGCGAACACGTTTAGGTTGGGGGAGAATACGAACGTGATATTCTCCCCACAGGAATTTAGTGTAGTAATGGCCTTGCATGACGTAGGACAGCTCGTCGACCTAAATTCGAAAATAAAATCGAAAACCGTCGATCGCCTTTTCGATGGGAAAAATGGCAAAGTAACCCGTAAAAAAATCTTAGAGTTGTTGAATAAGTTTGTAGGAGAGCTTGGGAGGGAGAACACAGATGAGTTTGTTAGGTTGTTCGTTCTTTTCTTGTTTAACTGTGTATTATTCCCGATGGGTAATTCGAAAAACCCAAAGTTCGTGAATGCGTATGTCGACGATGTCGACATGATGGGCGAGTACGCATGGGGAAGGGCGGTGCACGAGTTTTTGGTCGCCGAGCTAAAGCAAATGGTTGCGAAGACGTCGACATGGATGTGTATCGTGCTTCTATGGCTGCTCGCATTTTACGTGACGATCATAGTTGTATGCTAGATCTTTTTCAGTAAGTTTATTGAATATGCTGTGAGACTCCTTGGAAACTATGTTGGTTAGTTTGGTTAACTTGTTTTGATTTGGGGATGGGACTGTTTGGAGACCTTTGGTTGTTGATGTTGGTGTTTCTTTTGTGCATGGACAGTTAGTGCCAAGTGTTGTACTGTGTTGTGTAGTTCTATGAGTCCGTACTTTATGCAGTACCATATGGTTTTATATTACCGTACCGTATCGTTTACATATAGAGTACCATAATATGCAGATTAACCGTACCATTATGTAAATATATGGCGTGCCATAAACAAAAGATATGAAGTACCTTGTCTTACATATTACCGTACCATATCATTTAAATATAGAGTACCATAATATGCAGGTTAACCGTACCATTATGTAAATATATGGCGTGCCATAAACAAAAAATATAAAGTACCTTGTCTTACATATTACCGTACCATATCGTTTAAATATAGAGTACCATAATATGCAGGTTAACCGTACCATTATGTAAATATATGGCGTGCCATAAACAAAAAATATGAAGTACCTTGTCTTACATATTACCGTACCATATCGTTTACTTATAGAGTACCATAATATGCAGGTTAACCGTACCATTATGTAAATATATGGCGTGCCATAAACAAAAAATATGAAGTACCTTTTTACATATTACCGTACCATATCGTTTACATATAGAGTACCATAATATGCAGGTTAACCGTACCATTATGTGAATATATGGCGTGTCATAAACAAAAGATATGAAGTACCTTGTCTTTCATATTACCGTATCATATCGTTTACATATAGAGTACCATAATATGCAGGTTAACCGTATCATTATGTAAATATTTACCGTACCAAATATATCGCACATGAAGTATCTTGTTTGTTGAACAGATGTACCTTGTATTGTACAATAAGGTACCTTATCATTTACATATATAGTACCATAACCTGCAGGTTTACCGTATCCATACTTGTACATTTACAGTACCCATTTATGCAAGTATATCGTACCATTTGTTATACAATCGACAAAATACATTCGTAAGCGAATCGTGTTGTCCTGTGTGATTTTAACAATACCTAACAATAATGAAATGAAAAAAATTATGAAAGCCTAATGCACCGAATTCGCACATGTAGAACTCACCAAATTATTCAAATTATGTTGTAGATGTTCTTGCTTCTAGCCTTATTTTATAATGAATCTTGGAATTCTAAGGTTTCATTCATGCGTGCAGGCCTAATGCACCGAATTTGATATTAAACGTATCTAATACACTATAGTACTGTTCTACGGTGGTTCGACATGGAAACGTAATTCGTACGACATCGAAAATACTAACCCTAGTATGACGTATCAATTATTTAAGGGACGCCGTACCTTTCATGGCTGTGTAGGGGTATCTGTTGTTTTGTTTTAAGCGTACCAACTTAGACACGGTTGTAGTACCCAAAATTACATATGACATGAATCATTTTATGAAAGGCAACTACTTGTCAGATGAGCTGTCTTATTTGATGTAATACCTCGTATGTCAGAAATATGTCCACTCAAGACAGGGAAAACTTCAGATATCTGTCCACTCATGACAGAAAAACGTCATAAAAGTGTGCAGTAATGACAGAAAAATGTCAGAAGTTGTCTCTTCCTTTCTCCACATCAACATATGCTGAAATGCTTCATTTCTGTTGAAAACTAGCCAAGTCTTAAATTCGAAGTCCCCTTTAATTTATACGGTACCTATTTCTGAAACGATACAGTACCCTATGTTGTATTCTTAGCGTACCTAAATGACCGAGGGTACGTTACCAACTTTGCTTATATTAACGTACCATATTATCATATATTACAGTACCAAATTCGCTTATATTAGAATTATTTTGCCATATCTTACGGTATCAAACTGGTTTATATTACATTACCAAACTTACATATTTATACGGTATCACTGGCATATTTTTCATATCCAAACTGGCAGTACCAAATTTGCATATATTAACATACCAAACTGGCATACGCTACCGTACCATTATGCATATGTTACCGTACCAAATGCACATACTCTTACCGTACCAAAATGGCTTTTATTACCGTACCAAATGTACATATTCATACGGTATCAACATGGCATATATTACTGGCATTACATATATTCCGGTACCAAATGTGCACATATTACCGTATCAAACGGTCATATGTTACAGTACCAAGTTTGCATGTATTACTGTACCAAACTGGCATAGTTGCGGTACCAAATGCACATATTCATACGGTACCAATCTGGCGGTATCAAAATGGCATATATTACTGGCATTACATATATTCCGGTACCAAATGTGCACATATTACCGTATCAAACGGTCATATGTTACAGTACCAAGTTTGCATGTATTACCGTACCAAACTGGCATAAGTTGCCGTACCAAATGCACATATTCATACGGTATCAATCTGACTTATATTACCGTACCAAATTTACATATTGATACGATATCAAAATGGCATATATTACTGGCATTACATATATTCTGGTACCAAGATGGCATATGTTACTACCATACCAAATTTGCTTATTTTACTGTAACAGACTAAATTTACATATTCATACGGTATCAAAATGGCATATATTACTGGTATCATACATATATTCCGGTAGCAAATGTGCAGATATTACTGTACCAAAAACAAAGAGCCACATCCTATTTACACTTTGAACAAAACAAACTGGCATCATTTAGATAAAAACAATGAGCCATATCCTATTTACACATTTGAACAAAACAATGACATACTGGCATCATTTAGACAAAAAGAATGAGCCATTACCATACAAAAGAGCACCACATTCATCGGCGCGTTCCACTTTCATCGGTATCATTGAAAATTTGTATCGAATAAACAGCTGATACATATTGGAAACATCCGCATTTTCTTTCAATGTCGAGTACAAATTTTGGAACGGAACTTGATACTTTATTGAGTCATGCCGGAATCGATATCCGACCACCTTCTTTGGAGGAATACGTATATATCGATAAACGTCGTTGCTTCATTGATTAATAGTAAGGAGGACATACTCACACGTTGCAAATAACGTCCCGCCACCAACCGAATTTGCAGTCGCCATATTTTCAGATAATATAGCAGCCTGTATAAATGATACGCTGTATAGTTTAGATTGGTACTGCATAACTGGAGAGTTTGGTACTGTATATACAGGTTACTTGGTACGTAATATAAATACACAAAGATACTACATAACATAAATGTCCTCCAATCGGACTGTATCGCATAATATATTTAGGTACGGTAAAACAACACACAATGGTACATAATATACATAGGAAATGGTACGTCGTAACAGTTATATAAAAAAATTCCGAAATCTCGATGGATTAGCCTCAATAACTATCAAATCCTAACAATCCATCCTTATATGGAACTCTTCGATCGCATTGAGCTCCCGGATTTGTCTAAACCTTGAACAACCGCGTGAAATTGATTAATCAAACCCAAACCAAAAGAAAGCCTTACCTGACAAAATCAACGCCCAAAACCGAGAACCCAACGTTGCAGAGGCTCGTCGATCGTTGTCCGGCCCCGGCACGAGCAGAAGGAGGTGGTCGGCAAGAAGAAATTCATCGACGGCGGGATGGAGCTCGATTTTTGCAGAGAAAAAAAACTGAAATGAAATTGTAAATCATTTAATAAGGGTATTTTGGTAATCTTATGTGATTAGGTACCTAAGTGTAAAATTTTTATTCAACTGGGTACCTAGCTATAAAATATATCTGACAAGGGACTGAAGTGGCTTTTTAGTTTTCTATTAGGTATTTAAGTGGAGATTGCCGTATATTTTAAATATAATAATATTTTATTTTTTATTAACTATAAAGATAAATACCCAAATATAATCCATATTCGAGTATTCGAATGACTCGAATATTTCCGAATTCCAACACAAATCGATTTTATGATTTGATAAAATATTCGTATTTATATTCGATTGTCATCCAAATACGTATAGAATATTGTAGTATCCGAGTCGATTCGTTTGCAACATTGGTAGAGTTTAGGGCTCATCAGAATATTTAATTCAAATTAAAAAATTAATAAAAAGCTCTGGCCTCACGAGCCATTTGGTCATTCTCGAAACCTTCCTTGTATGTCTTGGGTTTGCCACAGCACTTGGAAATGGACTTCATATACTGAATCGATTTATACAAAGCCCGAGAACAGCTCACTAATTATACAAGGTTTTAATTGAAACTGAGTCATACGCACGCACTGAAGTCATCTTTGGAATAAGGGGGGTCTGCGGATGGAATCTAGTTCACAACCCAGAGCAGATGAAGAAATTTTCGACATTGATGCTATCGCTGCCCTTAAAGAGTCGGCTGCTGTTGAACTCAAGGTATACCCCTTATTTATTTATTAATGTTCTGTATAAATTCGATATCTTGCTAGGAATTGGTGGTTTTTCTTGGTTTCTAGTTATGGGTATGCTAGTAATTGTTAGCTGGGAATATTATCGTACTTCAAGCATTATCATTCTTGAAAAAAATTCGAACTTTGATGAGATGATGGTACAAGATTAGATTCAACTGTGCTTGGTTGTACTGCTTCAGGAACAGGGCAATGAGTATGTGAAAAAGGGGAAGAAGCACTTTGGAGACGCCATAGATTGCTATACGAGGGCCATTAATCAGAAGGCCTTGAATGATACAGAGACTTCTATACTGTATTCTAACAGGGCCCACGTTAATCTACTTGTCGGAAACTTCAGGCGAGCTTTAAACGATGCAGAGGAAGCTATTAAACTCAACCCATCAAATGTTAAGGTTTGTTTTTGTGGGTTTTTCCTTAAACTATGAGTTTCGGCTCATGTTAGTAGCTTTCTGATGGATCACTGCTTAACTGTGTTCTTTCTTAAGGTTAGGCTTTTTACAGAGCTGCGAAAGCTTCCTTGTCTCTCAATCTATTGGATGGGGCAAAATCATATTGCGAGAAGGGCTCGAGAAATCTCCAGATAATGAAGAGTTAAAGACGCTGATGAAGCAGATAAACGCCAAGAAATCAGAGATAGAACAGCGAGAAATCGAAATGTCCAAAGCCATTGCATCAGCTAAGGTGGAAGAACTATCGCTTTTTTCCTTCTTTCTTTCTTTCTATCTGACCATCCATTGTTGCTTCTCATCTGAGATTTGAATTCATACAGGCCCTAATCTCCGCATTTGAGGATAGGCAGATTACATTTGGGAAACCAATGTATGAGGAACTAACTGGGGTTAAAAAACCAACCCTCGATAAGAGCAATATTCTCCACTGGTCGGTTGTCCTTTTGTACGCCGAGGTCATGTCCAGCGACATCATTGAGGATTTTTGCGAGACCGATATGTTCTCGCTTCATCTTGATATGATATCCTTGAAAACTTTCCATTTTATTTATTCCTTTTTCGAATACGTAAATCATGGGTTGTGGGACGGTTTTTGTGATTTTGTAGCAAAAAGTTTTCAGTCAGTCCTTAACCGTCAAACATGTTTTCAGAGACTAGCCCACCATTGCCGTGGGATACCAAGAACTCATATACTCGTGATGCCATCGAGTTATACTATGAGGTAAGGAAAACAATTATGCGTTGGTGCTAAATTTGTTAATAGTTTGAACTGTTCAACAGGCAAATTCGGGAGTTCCTCTATCCAAGAAAGATATTTACAGACATCTCTTGCAAGGCACAGCGGCTTCTCAAGTCGAAAAATTCGATGATGAAGAGATTGATAAAGCTCCAAGTAGAGTGTATAATAGTGGTATGTAATAACTTTCCCGCCAACTAACTTCATCTATGCTGTGTAACAAACGAACTTAGAATAATTTCGTTCGATCAATTTACAGGCGACGATATAAAATGGGTTAGGGTAAACGAGAGGAAGACACTTCACGATGTTCTTAAAAGCTCGGATCTCATCGTCCCAGGAATTCCTGGTTTGTTGAAAAAAAAAACATTTTGATAACTGATTCGTGATTCCTTAATATTCGCAAGCAGCTATTCATTTCGTCGTATTTGCAGTGTTCTTCGTTGTTTCGAGAAAATCGAGCAGCTTCTACAGAGATTTTAAGTCGGGAAAGTGGGTCCCACCGAAGGTTTAGGATGATTATACAGCGTAGGTTGTCTTGGTCTGCCAGTGTTCGTTGGATGAACTCTTGTGATGCATCTCTATGTTCACCTAGTTATACTACCTAGGGTTATTTTGTAATGATATGTTTTGAGTTTTGAGGCATTAGGATTTTGATTTACTTTTAGAATTGCTATTGAAAGAGAGTGTAGATTTTAGATTCAATTTTCTAACTGCTCTATGTCAACTAATACATATTTTTTCTTACAGCCATCTCTCGATTACCATTGTGAACAACAATTGAGGTATAGTTAATTCCCTGGAGCTGTGATGTTTAATTAGTAATTGCATTGAACATATGTCTAGGAATATCATTTAAGCTTATGATAACCCGTGTTTTAAAAAGCATGCTGTAGCGCGCTTTGTAGCGTAAAATAGCGTAAAAATTCATTAAAACGCGTCATAGCGTAAATAAAAATAGCTTTTTTAATATTTTTATTTTTTTTGTTTCTTAGCTTCTTTTCCTTGTAATTTTGCTAGTAATTTAAATTACTATGTAAGAGAAAATTTTCGCAATAATTTCATGAGTATGATCGTATAGTTTTTTTTATATATATTTTTTAGAAAAAGAATTCATTATAATAAAATTATATTGAAGTTGGATA
The DNA here is from genome assembly GCA_027422505.1 of Craterostigma plantagineum. NCBI lineage: Eukaryota > Viridiplantae > Streptophyta > Magnoliopsida > Lamiales > Linderniaceae > Craterostigma > Craterostigma plantagineum. Next base: position 4,990,326 of record JAPQWV010000005.1, read on the forward strand.
TATATCTAAATTATATTTTAACGTAGTTTAATTTTTTCAAGGGTTATTTTCCTTGTAAAAATGGTTTGTTTACTTATATCGTTATATATTATCCTAGTTTTTCATTATAAATTATTTCCTCGAAATACTCATGCAATACGCTACGCTATTTACACTCCGCAATATCGTAACTAAAATGCAACGCCCTGCGCGTTTTAAAACATTGATTATGACTTACGTATAGAATTATATCTAACGTGATCACATCTACCATGCAACAAATTGGAAGATACAATTATGTAAATAGAAAAATTTTCTCATTCATCACATTCATTTGTATCATAACATTAAAAACATTACCGGCTTCGATAAAATAACTTCATCGTACAAGATAAATTGAATTTCGCATATGAACGATTAAAGTCTTGGAATCGACCATTTTGTAATTGGGGAATCATTGGGCTAAAAAATTTCTTAAAGTCAACATCCCCTGTTTTTATATATACGGTCTAACGATTCTCACAGTGCCTTAGTTCAATTCCATTCCACATCATACAATGTCTAAAGTATCGTTAAGTACACTCATGATGTAATTACGTCATTTAAAAAATCTCACGCATCCACGGAATTTTTAAGACTTCAATATTAGACTCCCCTTCAAATACTTACCTCGACGTCTTTTAAAAAACGTATTTTGTTGCCATATGTTGAAAGTTGAGGCAATCCTGCAAAACGCTATGGTGTCTCCAAATGGCTAGTTGGAACATTAGACTGCATCATAATAGCTGCAGAACGTTTATATCTGCTTGTGTTGTGAATTAGCTACCGTTGAGACCGTAATTCAATGGTCTTTCAATGTATGCTTAAGTTCTGGATCGATCTAAGCAATCGCGAGCTTGATCGAACCCAAGATCAGCAACACACTCACACTTGTTAAGACAGTATTTAACGTGGTTCGGCCCTCACTTTTGGCCTACTCCTTTGATCAACCGAACTCCCTTTCTTGTTGATCACAACATGAAAGTTACACTTTGCCGTGCCCTCTACACTTTTCGTGTTTACACTTCACTTAGATTCTCACTCTATAAGAACTTATAGTCGCTCAAAGATGGCTACTCAGAATTCGTAACTCTGCTATTTATAAGCTGAAACATGTTAAAAGTGTGATGCTCGATTTAATCTGTGCCGTTCATCTGATCTGATCTGATCTGATCTGACGCACCACAAGACGCCACGTTGCACCTGCTTTCTTGCGTGAACCATCATAAAATGCGTGACAACTTTATAAGTGGATTGGCGCCTATAATCTGGATCGTCCGATTTCAATCTAATGGTCATAAATCATCATCCGCATCATCACATCACAATCGATCCGGGCCGCTCAAAAGCTTTCGCGCGCCATCCGACCACCCACGTTTAAATCAACAGCTTTCAATCTCGTCCCTTAGATCTCGCGGGACTTCGATCGGACGGCTCTTGAGCATCGAGACCATTCTTCAGCAGATGACTCAGTTCAGCTTCAACTCTTTGACTAGTTCGACCAGCTGACTCTTCTGCTCTTTTCCGGCGACCTCCGGCGAGGTGATGGCTCGTTAACTCCGACAGCTTGGACAGAAGCATTTGTTTCTCTTGGGATGTTCTTCGATTATATTGTATCTGCATGTTTTATGATGGTACGGAAACGCTGACATGACAAAATTATTGTAAGGAACTTTCGAAGATGTGTGAAATACAATTTTCTTAAACATGTCGCGCATGTGCATGCGCATGCGCACACGTAGACACGCGAGTCAACAGGATTTATTCTTCCACTTGCACACGCATGGAGCAGGCACATATGGTATAATATTGTATAACAATTTTAAACAAATAAAAATTTGCATCCATATGTAAGAAGGCGCGGACCACTTCATCTTTGCAATGAGGGAATTTTCACTTTATTTTCATCCATGTAATACACTACCTCGTGCATGAAACCAATTGATAAAGTCCAGTTATAAATCCCAACAATTTCTCTAATTACAAACCCATCATATATTACAATTTGGAAGTGACGAATTATACCCATATATATTTGACAACATGAAAGCAAAAGACTAAAAAACATGCTCTCCGCTACCAAAGATAATATGGATGATGTGCTTAAGACCATCTCCAACCGAGAAATGCATTCTCAAACTAAAATGGTCAAACTCAATATGCAATAAATCTTCTCCAATCATTCAACTCATTCTGAAACTCAAAAGAATATCCGTAGTTTCTCTGGGTATAAGATCCTCTATTCCACTAGGTATTCTAACTTAGAAAAAATCGTTACAACTCCCCCTACCAAGGGTTTAAATATCCGTAAATATCGTTACACATATATATCATTACACCGAATGTTTAAGCACAAAATAAAAAAAGTATAATTCTGATGAATTTTAGAGAGAAATACATACAATATTAATTTGGAATACCTAGTGGAATAACTAGTGGAATAGAGGATCCCAACCCATTTCTCTCTCCACTAAGTTGAAGATAGCATTTTATTCACATATTTATTGACTTATAAATTAGAACACGATATTATTTTTAACTCGATTGAAAAATATTTAGTAAAATTAATAATATAAAAAACACCAACAATTATTGGTGTTTATTAGAACACCAACAATTACACTACACGAGGAAAAAAACATAATTCGGCATGCACACTCAAACTTATGTCGTACAATTAAAATGATAAGATAACTTTCAGACCTCAGAATTGATGTTTCCTCGCACAAATGTTCAGTTAGCACATTCCAATGTACCTTGTGATCATTTTATTTCTACTTTTTTAAATTATATATAGTTGTGACAAAAGCAATATTTAACTTTGTGTATAGGTATGTCAAAACAATATTCAACAATATTCAAATTACACACTATAAATTAGAATAAACTATTTTGTTTATTAATACACAATCTATTTATGTATTTTATTTCTGTATATGTGGTGATTTTTTATAACTCAAAAATGACTTCTTTTTGCAAGTTTGAATAAACCAAACCCATTTTTTTTTTCTGTTCGAGCGGAAGTTTGGGTTTGAAGAATGGGAGAGAAACCTGAAAACCAACCCATTTTGAGTGTGAGTTTGGAGTACGATTGGAATGTTTCCACACCATTTTTTGCGCCTTGGAGTACGATCGGAGATGGTTTAAGCGCCTCGCTCGAATTTCGCTCCTTCGCAGTGATAAAATAAAGGGCAGATTTGTATAGCTGGCGTAGGCAAAGATCACAAATCCATACATGATCATACAAAATAAAAAAAAAAAACTTTAAAGACTTGAAAAAGGAATATATATAAATATATATATATATATATATATAAAACTTTAAAGACTTGAAAAAGGAATATATATATATATATTTATATATATACTTATATTCGATACGTGTGAGTGTGTGGATCTCCTTTTTATATGTAACTGTGTTATCATCAAGAGTAATGGCTTATCTCTTTCTTACAAGTCTTTTTTTCAGGCAAGTGGAACACAAGCTAGCAATAATGAAACGTGAAAGTATTGATTGATCATTTTCGCTACATGCATGCAGCGTCGTGGAACGATATTGTTCTCGTGTATTTTAATTAATTAAATAAATTCCTAAAGAAATGGCTTTTTGCTTTAATTATTTTTCGAAATATTTCGGTCACGCGAGGGCGAGAGTATAGATACTTCAACGACACTCCACCTGACTAAACTAATATAACGCGAGTGGTATTTTCATGTTCTGTAACTTTGTGGTGGCGCTTTTGTTCGTGAGTTATCTTTTACCATTACGTACGGTCTTTCGTTGTCCTGATTTCACGGTACCAATTGGATTTGAAGCTCGTGATGATATTGATACCTTTTTAGTGTTCTTTTTTCGTTTCTTTGCTATGTATACTCTTTTATTAAGCGCGAGGAGTGCGTATAAACTGTCAATTTAATCTGTAAATTTAAAAATAATTAAATAATAAAATACAAAATCCAGCACTAACTCTATTTACTGTAATTGGTTAATTACTATTTTAGTTAGAAACTGTTAATCTTTACTCTTATAATTTATATACATACATAACCAAATTTAAATAATAGTTATCTATTAGATAATGTCAAATTTATATATTTATATATTATGGCACACACATTAGTGGCGTACTAGTTTCTTTTAATAATGAGCTGGACAACAGTTAAAGTACACGGGAATATCACTATAATACAAAATTTATTATGATTCTCTCTCCCCCTTCTTCTCTCCCCCTTCTCTCTAACCCAAACCCTAAAACCTCTCCAGCCGCCACCTCTCCCCCTCCTCCCCTCCTCCATTAATGAAGGTAGGGGAAACATGGAGGTAGGGGGAGCTCTTTTTCTTTCGTGAGTTTGCTTTGATTTAATAAAATAAATAAATAAAAAAATCATCTACTCCACCGCTGCCACCACCACGCCGCCACCGTCCCACCACCGCGCCACCACCACGCCGGACTCCTCCGGCTGCCTGTCGCCTCTTCCGGATGCCGCTGCCGGCGGCCCCCGCTTCCCCCGCACCGCTCGGCCGTTGGTCGTGCGGTGTTTTCTCCTCGGGGGAGTTCTTCTTTGGAGGTTCATCCCCTTCGTAGGAGTTTTTCCTCCCCTTCGTGGGAGTTTTTCCCCTCCCTTCGTGGGAGTTCCCTTCGGGGTTATTTTCCCTTTTTAGGCGTTTGAGAACGGATACTGTGCTATCACCGGTCATCTACGCAATTGAAATAGTCAGTTTGGTGTAACATTTTGGTTATTGCTCTATTGTATTTTTGTATCCATTGTGGATTGTGAAATGAAATCCTTTTCTGTCAAAAAAATAATACAAAATTTATTAATAAATCAAACATTAAGATAGGATCGTCTGAGTCTGGATATCGACTTATGTCCTACGTCCTACAGCACTTAAAACTAGTTTAATTATCTAAAAAAATTCAGTGATTGAATTTACTTGTTATATGTATTTCAGATAATCGCAAAATATTGGAAATATAATAATAATTATTATTATTATTAATATACCTGTACATATTTGCCATTTTCCTTCGATTAATATAAGACCCACACCGTCCTCTAAAGAGAACTTCTCAAAAATAATGAAAAAGAAGAGTTCATGAGTTGATTATTGAACAAAATTGAACGAAATTGCTGACAAAATGAATGAAATAAATCTTAAAATTCAGCACTAACCAAAATCATCTACTTATATCATTATTACTAAAATCTATAATTCTTCGCCATGAATTTCTAGTACCCGAAAGATTACAGTATTGGAATATTGAGGAGCCGTCCAGAAATAAATTTCTTTTACGTTTCCACTACACAATATGCTTTGTTCGAGTATCGTTAATTGCATTCAGGACATCAAAAAATATTGTATAACGACATTTAAGACTTCAACACTAGCAGGAACTTATGCTCGACTTCTTTTATATTTGTGTCTAACATTGTAAGATTAAATAACATTGTGTGCAATCTATTTGAACGTTTCGAGGCAGTCCGGCAAACTCTTTGACGGCACTAGGACAATCTCCAACCAACTGCAAAAACTACAAAATATCATAAAATCAAATCACTCTAACCGAATACAAAAACCAATTCTAAAATAAATTTTGTACTTTCCCTCTCTTCCAATAAAAGCACGTTTGAATCCATAAGATAGGTGTTATATTTAGTAATTGCATTTAAAGTCCTTCTACTGGTCTTAATAATTAAAGTATCTTTATAAAAATAATAAAAAATAAAAAATGTAATTAGAAAGTGTTTTAAAATTATACAATTTACTAAGAATATTTTTCTATTTGCTATCATGAATTAAATCAATTCAGATTAATAGTTTGGTGATTGAACTAAACTGAGATTACCGGATAAACATAGGAGAAACCGGGAACACGTAGTAATATAACCACATAAATAAAAAAACCGGATCAAGACAGGAGATTGAAACAAGACTGAAGACCGGATCACTTATATTAGATGTGCCACGCTGGACAGAAACTCAAATGAAGTAAAGGCAAGACAAATTGAAGACGTCTGACAAGGAATTAATGCAATGCTGAGCCAAGTTGAAGTCTAGTCAAGCCAAATAATGAATAGAGTAAAGTGCACAGGGCGATTGCTGTAAAGACCGGACAGACTCATTTTGGGTAAGGTCAATTAATGCACTGTCCGGTGCACAGTCGTATCTCACAACGGCTACAACTTCAAACCTCAACTATAAATAAGAGCGAAGACAAGCTGAAGAAGGTGCGCGCCTTACTGAGAAATTCAAAGAATAAACAAATCAAGCCTAAAAAGCTTACGAAGGAAAGAAGAAAAATTAGGTGTTGTCCTCACTGTATTAGGCCGATTTGGGTTAATAAGTGAGCTGTTCTCAAGGAACTGTAAAAAGTTCTTGAAAGTAGATGGACTGTAAAAAGCTGTGTAAGTGGTGTCCATGAGTTAGTTAGCTGACTATAGCCGTATGGGTTGCACTGTATTCAATGTTGTAAAATTCGCTAGGCGCTAGTCGGGCGCCTGGTAGGGGCCTAGCGCCTAGGTCGCCTAGGCGGGGAGTAGGCGGTTTCTAGGCGGAAATTACTCGGTATATCTATTTTCATTTTCTTTTTATTATGTATATCATTTATACAAATATTATATGATTGAATCCAAATTTATCAAAAAATCATAGTTCATAAAAATATGTTTAGGAATGATTTAGGACAAATTTATCCTATTTCTATTTAAGTTTATATAATTTTGTATTTCCAATATATTTAAGTTTATATATCTTTTTATGTTCCAGTTAGATTTCTATATTTCCATTCTTTGCATTAATTTTAGTAGTTAATATATTTTTTTTATATCAGTTTATACGTTTTCCTCTATATATGAATAAAGCATCGTAGTAATTTGACTATTTCCCTATTTGCTGCTTGTCTAGGCCGAGTTTTACAACAATGATTGTATTAGTCTAGCTAAGGAGGTTGTGCAACGGGGGTTGTAAAACTAAGTCTTCTAGTGGTGCCTTCCTTGCGGGGAAGAAGGGGAGACGTAGGAGATTTTTAGCTCCGAACTTCCAGAAACAAATTTGTGCCTTTCACACACACACACAGAGACTACATCTTTCATCCGGTCTTGGTACAAAACCGACCGGTTTGCTTCCGCACAAGTCACTTACACAAATATCAAGCACCGTATCAAACCTTAACTGGTTGAGATCGAAAAAGAGACAAGTGTTTATTGGCCCCCCCTCTAAACACATAATCGATCCTAGCACTATTTATTTAGATGTAATATATTATTAAAATATTATTTTTTTAAGTTATAAATAATGTGAGTAGTATTGAAAAATTGCAAAAGTTGGTCTAGAAGTAATATACTTCAAACATAGTCATTTGAGTTTGAAAATTGGTTTACCGGTTGCAGAAGAATTACTGCATTTTGAGTTTGAGAATGAATTTGAGTTTGCGATTGAGTTAATCGATTGAATTATGTATTATATAAATATAAAAGAATTAAATAAATATTAGACCAATTAAAATATTATATAAGAAAAAATATTACTTTAATTTTGGTGAGAGAATTCATCATAAACCCATTTTTCGTTTGCGTTTGGGTGTCGGTTGGATTATTTTTTTAGTTTGCGATCCATTTTGTGCATCGATTGGAGATGTTCTTAGACAGCATCATAACAGGTGTAGTAGTGGGGAAAAAGTGTTCGTTTCTCTTCATTTATGGGAGGTTTCTGTTACATCTTATTCGGATTGTTTTATGATTGTTGCGGGGTATATAGATGCGGACATAATAGAATATAATAAAGAAATTTTGAAGATTCTGTGAAGTATAATTTATTTAAAGTATATCATGGCCACCGAGTCAACCGAATTTGCATTCCCCTGCAGGTAGACGTGTTCATCAAGTTATGGTTACAGTTTACAAACCGCCAGTTTATGGTTAGCCGAACGTTGACTGACGGTTCGGTTACGATGTTGTTACAGTTTTCCAAATCTTATGAATACCTCTACATGCAGGTGGAGCAGTGGACACACATTGCTATAATATTGTCCAACAATTTTAAAAATAAAAGTGACATCCTTATATTGAGGAGGCGCAAACCACGTCATCTTTTTATTGTGGAATTCTCACTTGATTTTAGTCCACAATTTCTCGTTCATGAATCCCAATTGATAAAGCCCATTCGTATATTCCAACAGTTCTCTTATTAAAAACATTATATATGACAATACGGTAATTTATACAATAATACAATATGGTTGCTACAGTGCTTTTTCTCCCACCGCTTTTTGATTTTACTACAACATTAAGCTCTATTTTTACTTAAAATCAAATTCCTATAAATTTTAAAAAGTCAATACATTATAATTATTAGTATTTAAAAATTAAATAATTTATAAAATAGCAAATTATTAAATCTCAATAAACATCAATAAATATAAAAAAATAAATATTTTTTTACTTTTATTATTATTAAAACAAAATAGTAAATATTTTAAATATAAATAAAAACATAAATAAATAGAAACTACAATTCTATTTTGGTATTGAAAATTAGAGTGGAAACGTACTCTATTTTTGTGTTTTACACAACAATAAAGTACCGGTGGTTATGCTCTATATCCTTTATTTTTAATTTATTCCAATTATTTCCCCAAATCAATTTTTCTCTCTATATACGTTTATCATAATTAAATTAAAAAGAACTCCTACCATGTAAATTAATATATCCATATTTTAGATATTGCCCATGCATCAAGTGAGTATTATTAAGCCTCTCGTTCGTATATTCGCTCCTTCACATTGATAAAATGAAGTGCAGATATAGATAGCTGGTGTAGGGCAAAGATGAACACAATCCATACATGATCATACAAAATAAATTTAACTTTAAAGAACTTGAGAAAAGAATATATATATATATATATATATATATACATTATATCTAGGGATAATTGCAAATTTGGTCCCTCAGTTATAGGCCTACATCAGTTTCAGTCCCTCGAAAACACACGACATCGAAATATGTCCCTCAGCTTTTAACCGTTAATCAATTTCAGTCCTTTCCGTCAAGTTTGACCGAGTTGACCGTCAAAACTAACGGCATTGACCGTTAGTGCCGTCAAATATTAAAAAAAAAAGAAAATTGCTTAAATATTAGAAAACGAAAATAAAATTTGAAAAAATATAATAAAAGTAAAATGAAAAAAAGAGACTAAAATTTAAAAATTGAATTAAAATAAAAATAAAACAAGAAACAAAATATAAATTTTACAAAATTAAAAATATAGTTAAAATAAAGGAAATTAAAATCTAATAAATAGAGATATATTTAAAATAAAAAAGAAATCAAAAATGAAATTAAAAAGTTTTATTACAATAAAAAAATTAATTTAGAAAAACCAGAAATATAAAATAAAAACAAAATGAAAAAAGAGTAAATTTTAAAAATTGAAAATATAATTAAAATAAAATTAAAATAAGAAATAAAATATTAAAAAGGAAGAAATGTCGGAGGAGGAACCGTTGATTTCTCCAAAAACAGGAAGTAGGGGATCAGGGCCACGCCCAACAAAGGTGCGGTTGATCACTCCGCAGAGGAGATGACTGTTGGAAAAAAATTCGGATAGCGAATATTGATCGTGAAAGAAGGTGATCTTTAATATTTTAAATTTATTTTCATTTTGTTTTTATTTTAGTTATATTTCTAGTTTTTCTAAATAAATTTATTATTTTAATTAAAAATTTTAATTTTGTTTTTATTTCTTTTTTATTTAAAATATAGCTCTATTTTTTTAAATTTTAGTTTCTTTTAATTTTAATTATATTTTTAGTTTTTTTAAAATCTATATTTTGTTTCTTATTTTATTTTTATTTTAATTATATTTTCAATTTTTTAATTTTAGTCTCTTTTTTTCATTTTTACTTTTATTATAATTTTTTAAATTTTATTTTCGTTTTTTTAATATTTAACGGCACTAACGGTCAATTCCGTTAGTTTTGACGGTCAACCCGGTCAAACTTGACGGAAAGGACTGAAGTTGATTAACGGTTAAAAACTGAGGGATATATATTGATGACCTATGTTTTCGAGGGACTGAAACTAATGTAGGCCTATAATTGAGGGACCAAATTTGCAATTATCCTTATCTATATATATTCGATATGTGCGTGTGTGTGGATCTCCTTTTTTATATGTAACTGTGTTATCATCAAGAGTAATGGCTTATCTCTTCTTACAAGTCCTTTTTTAAGGCAAGTGGAACACAAACTAGCAATCATGAAACGTGAAAGGATTGATTGATCATTTTCGCTACATGCATGCAACGTCGTGGAACGATATTGTTCTCGTGTGTTTTTTGCTAAAGATTTGCCTTTTTGCATTAATTATTTTTGGAATCTTTAGGTCACGCGAGAGTATACATACTTCAAAGACACTCCACGTAACTACTATAACAATTCTAAACAATCAAATAAGAACCGAAACAAAAATATTTGCATCCGAGGAAGGGATTAGTCGACCTTTATAATAAATCATATCCCCGTAGTCACTTAAATACTACAATGAATAGCTCATGTCGACTATTTTATACATTAATGAGGTCGAGTTTGAAAAAAGTTCGGATTTCTTTACATATTCTTATATATACGTAGTATAGTAGATCAGTTTCTTGCCAGGGGATATGACTTGATTTATTATTTGCCAGAAGTGAATCAGCCAAGTACTTGTGCAGCTGAGGAAGTCTGATCGTAGGAACTGTTTTATAAGTTGAAGTGTTGAAGAGTTGCTTATGACTTATAAAAGCGTGTCTATCAGCTCTATCAGTTATGGAGTTGCAATGGAAGTCCTCCAAGTAAGCTGGTCTCCTTGATTCTCTCCCTGACCTCCTAATCCCATGTAGAGTCTGAGTCCAGAATGAACAGCATTCTGCTGCTGCAAAGGTGATGATGTATCTTGGTCTGAAGAGAATTAAACATCCTTGGATCATGAAAAATTTATTAATAAATCAAACCTTAAGATTGGATCATCTCACAAGGTAAATGGCTGAATTTACTTATTTATATATGGTTGAGAGAACTGCAAAATATTGATAATAATAATATAATTATAACATCCATTTCGTTCAATATACTTGAGTCCCACACACCATCCTCTAAAGAAAACTTTCACAAATAATGCACAAGAAGAGTTCATGATTTGATTATTTAAACAGCATTAAACGGAAAATTGATAATAAATGATTGAAATTAATCTTTAAATTAGATAATAACCAAAATCATCAACTCAAGTCATTATACTTATTCGTGACAAATGATTATATAACTTTTATCTAGTATGGTGTCAATTTTCATAAATCACCCAGTTTGGTTAATAGGCTGAGAAAGATATGGGGACTCCAAATTAAGAAAACATAATTTAAAAACTTAGACCTTACGTGCAAATGTAATCATCACTACATAATTAAAATATGTATAATTAATCTCTTCGATTGGGGAAGTGATTTGGCTCAACACGACATAAAGATGCCAAGACAAGATAAGCTTAGGAAAGCCATATCTCCAATAGTGTTCGTTCTCAACACCACTTGGCACCTTAATCTCTGCAAATGTAACGAAGGACGACGTCGTCCCGTTATAATTGGTGCCAGGTGGCGCGCAATGATTGGCGGCTTTTCCATAGGAGATTGAATTATTGCTGAATCGGAGGACACATTGTCCCTGAATACCATAGAAAAATATATTCACCCTACTTATCCTCGGAACTATTGCAAAGGATGTGTTTGATTCTGAAATGACCATTTCTCACCCCCTCCCGAAAGAACAGAATATAATATCCTTAAAAAAGTTATTTCTCTTTATATATCTTTTTTTTCAGAAATTTATCCCCTGATGTCACTTTAATCCTTTTTTCGAAAATAATGGTCGTGCTTTAGTCTGTCGCCACAAGTGTTCAAAATGCATGAAGTCGCACTATTACTTTTCAGCGAAATAAATGAAAAACAATAAGGCCGTCTTATTCAAAACCCCAATTATGACATTTATAAATAGGCAAAATTATAAAAATGGGTCACAAAGTATATCATTTTTTGATTTTGGGTCAGTATGTTTGCTAGTTACAAAACTAGGTCACTAAGTATGTATATGAACAAAATTGGGTCATTAGTTACAAAACTAGGTCACTAAGTATGTATATAGTTAAAATTTTGGGTCACTAAGTATGTATATAATAAGAAAAAGGGATCAGTGACCCAATTTTGTTACTATATATATACTTAGTGACCCATTTTTATAATTTTTCCTTTATAAATAGGTTGCATGATCATTCAGTAGTGTCCATAAACAGACAAGAATCACACAAGAATTTCCTATACAAAACTAAATTCAAATAATAATAATAATAACAAAAACTTGCAATTAACCATGGCAGCTCTCAACGTACACATGATGGCTCTTGCTTTTGGCCTTCTGGGTAAATTTTTAGTTCAAACATGAATGAAAAGATCCAAATTTGCTTGTTTACTTCAGCTAAATTTGTTGTTTCACAATTTGCAGGTAACATTGTCTCATTCATCGTCTTTCTTTCACCAATGTGCGTGAGCTTATTTAATATTTAGTTTACAGCAACATATATTATTACATGCATAAAGTATATATATTCTTGCTCTACGAGGTTATTTAATTTACAATACAACGATGTTGTAATTATTGCAGACCGACCTTTTACCAAATCTACAAGAAAAAGACGAGCGAAGGTTATCAATCAATCCCCTACGTAGTCGCTCTCTTCAGCGCCATGCTTTGGATTTACTACGCACTTCTCAAATCAAACACCACATTTCTCTTCACTATAAACTCCTTTGGATGCTTCATCGAGACCATATACATTGTTTTCTTTCTCTTCTACGCCACAAAGAGAGGAAAGGTACCCCAATAAATAAACAATCACACATATTAAACTAATCTATCGACAAAATGATCTCAACTAAAACAACGTAATTTTGTAAAAAACGCAGGTTCAAGCCATGAAGCTGATCGTGTCTCTCGTAATATGCGGGTTTGGATTTATCGTTCTTTCGACGCAATTCCTCGTTAAGCCATCGCAGCGTGCGATGGTAGTTGGATGGATCTGTTTAGTGTTCTCACTATGTGTGTTCGTCGCCCCTTTGGGCATTGTGGTGAGAAAATGCCATGCATGGACAAAAATTGCAAAATGAATTTTTGCAAAAAAATTGATTTTTTTCAACGTGGTATTATACAGCGGAAAGTGATACGAACCAAGAGCGTCGAATACATGCCGTTCTTACTATCATTGTTTCTCACGATTAGTGCGGTCATGTGGTTCTTCTATGGCCTTCTCATCAAAGACTTCAACGTCGCAGTAAGTTTGTAGTAATACGATCTTATTATACGTTGAAAGATAAACTTCGATAAACCCTAATTCATATATTTGTTTCTTTTTTCTCTGGGCAGATTCCAAATGTGTTAGGTTTCATATTCGGCATCCTACAAATGGCGTTATATATGGTGTATAGAAATAAATCAAGTGAGCAAAAGCAATCTGAGGATGAGATGCCACCGAAGCCTATCGTAATCTTGAAAGATGGGAAAGCGCCCGAAGTGAACGAACAGATCGTAGACATTGTTAAGCTCAGCACTTTGATGTGTGCTGAGAAGGAAAAAGCGATCTTCAGTTGAGTGAAGATGGATAAGCCTTACTAATTGATCTCTGATCAATTTAGTGTGTTATTTACGTGTAAGCTCAATGATTATGATGATGATTATGTAGTTTACTTTCAATCAGTGCTGTAATAACGTTGTGTGTAACGTGTCGGAGTGCTCCTTGTTTTGTAAGTTGTGTTGGTTGTCGATGTAACCGTAGTTTCTCATAAAGATTGATTGTCAGCCCTTTGAATGATTGCATGTCTGATGATGATGATGAAAATTAAGATTTGACTAATTGTTGTACAATTGGTATATATATTGATCCCATCATCTTTTAATAATCTAGTATATTTGATGAAAATAAACACTATTCCTTTTTCGGTATATAAGCATGACTAATTCCCGACTTTTGCTAAAATTTAGGGAGGTAAAGTGTTATCATAGAGATTTGTCTCCATTTTTTTTCTTTTTACATGGATATAAATCTTAGCTAAACAATTTGTGCATTGAAAATATAGGACAAAAGTAGTATATGCATTTGCTGTAAACCTTGAACCTTACACGTAACCAACACCTCCCAACTCCATTAATATACGCATCTTTTTCTGATTAGGTTTCCTTAGTCTTAATATTCAATCTATTTTTTTTTTTTTTAAATACGTCCTAGTTGTTGATAAAATATAACACGCATGCTTAAACTCAACGACTAATGTGTAGGAACTCTGATCAGGAGGTCATGAGGCGCATGAATCTTTATGATCGACCATAAAGAAAAGAAAACCACGTCTAAGGCTATATAAGAAAATCTATAAGATGGCTTGTTAAAAATAAAATATAGAAAATTAGCGATCAAACGACTTGAATAACTTTGTTTTCTTTTGCATTCACCGGTGCTGTAAAAACACGAACTCATAAATGTGATCACAAAATGATAAATATGATCCACTAATACCGATTTTCGACCGGGTCGATAGTTACAAAAATCGTATCACTAATTTCATATGTCGGAACAAATTCCAGTTACCGGATGCATTTTCTTCAGAATGAACCGAAAATCGTACTTAGTTGCTGATATTAAATACTTTCAGTTCACTTGGTATTGAGTTGGAATTCATCCAAGTAGACTTTCGTACTAGTTTTAACAAAGAAAAAAGAAGACCGATGAATTAAATTTGTTACGACATATTCATTAGTGACCTAGTTTTGCAAATGTCAAATGTAGTGTAGTGACTTTAAAAATCGTCAGTTGATATATTAATGCCCCGATTTTACCGTCGATGTAAAAAAGCATGAAGCTTTATGTATCAGATAGTAACAAAATTAAAACAAATACAAGCTGCTGGTAAGCCCTAGATCTCCAAGTAGTTTTCTGATGACATGGAGTAAAGGATAAGCTTTTCTGCTTTTAAAGATGACTATTTCAGAACTTGTGGAATGTTTCGAGCTACTCTGGAGTTAAGTACTAGTAGTTGATCGCCTATATAAGTGAGAAGTGAGACCGTTTCAATGCTAACACTTATGAATCCATGATATGGTCGACAATCGAAACGGGCATGGAGGTAGAATCGAGAGAACCAAATTCATGATCGTGCGTTTGTTGTTATCTTGGTTACGCAAAATGCCATCAGTTCAAGTTTGTTGTTATCTTGGTTACGCAGAATACCGTCAGTTCAAGACATCACACTCGCTGAGCGGCGAGTCTGATAGCATTTTACAAGAGAAGTTCAAAGCCACAAACTGCCTACTTTGACGAAAAGATGTGTCCTAGGGACTCTTGCTAAGAGTAAATATTCATTAATTTCCATCATGCAGGAGATATTTAACGGGAAATAGATTTGAGCCCAATTAAGTCTAAATTTAAACCCATTAATATCCATTTAATATGATTTATTAAAATTTAAGTTTCAAGTTGAATCCGAAGTATAATCAATGTTTGGAACTTTTTTTTTCCGTATATCAAGAAAAGAATATACTCCCTCCGATTTTATTTACATGTCGTTTAAAGTATTTTCACTTATATTAAGAAATAGAATAAAATGTCTAATATACCCCTAATTAATTGCTTAAGCCTATTTAACATATTCCATTGAAAATTATAAAAAAGGGTAAAACTGGAAATATGATAAATATTTGTATTGAAATCTGTAAAACGACATCTAATTAGAAACAAAATTAAAGAGCTAAAACGACATGTAAATAAAATCGGAGGGAGTAGTTGTTACATAAATGCTTCACTTATTCTCGGGTATACATTCCATATGAAGCTATTTTTTTTTTTACATTTGTTTTAGAGCTAAAATCTGCATTAAATTTCTCTCTTTCATCATGTATAATATGTAAAGCCTCATTTGCCACTATTTCCGCTTCCCTCAATTCATTCTTTGCAACCGTCTATTCCTCTTGAACCATATCTGGTGGACCAAGGTCCAATGTTGCTAATAACTGTCGGTATGCAATGTTAACTAAAGTGTTTTTCTCTTCGACATATCGCCCATTATATTCCGGGCTCGCCAGGCTCTGATTGGCCAGCTGCATGAACCGAAGTATAAGCAATCAAAGAATAATTGTAGAATATTAACTTTCTCAAAATGATATGGTGTGAATGCGAATTTAGTTTTCGAAGTTGGCCCAATAAAGATATGCTAAACATATTAAGTATATAACTTTGTGAATGTTGTCCGACATTGGGAAAAGAAGTCTTGATTCACTTGCTTATAAAGAAGAACCATATGTAGGTTATTCAAATGGTTTGCCCGATGTGGGCTTATGTGCGCTCAACTGGATCTACATGAGCTTTGGTAGAAGAATAAAACCAAAGGTGAGTATGCACCTACGAGGCAGCTCGCGTTCAAGACAAGTTCTCAATGGATGCTTTGACGTTGCACTTTGACCTTCGCATGTATGAATCATGGCAAGGAGCTCTAAGAAGCTTAAATTTGTACTCCGCTGGTGTGTTGTTGCTGATGATGTGTCGGAGAGGCTCCGAAGATGTGGCATCTCGGGTGACGTGGCAAAATAATGACGTGCCATTGACACATGTTGCTCGAACGGACGCTGACCGGCACATGTATTGGCAAGTCCAGGGAGCGCATCGGGTCGCAAAAGAGTGCGATCTTAACAGTTGGATTTAGAGTTGATCGGACCCATGTAACCCCCAAAAGGTTTTGAAAAGGGTCAATAATGATTGACCCTAACAAATTACGTCTAATACTCTATTCGCACATTGTCAAAATTGTCAAAGGTTGTGGCAATTCACGCATTCAACCCAAACTCTTAAAAACAATAAATACTCGAGTTGGAAATTTTATTATTTAGTGTTTTCACATTCTAGTATCCTCAATCTCAATCCCTTAGCACCATAAAGCTCCCCAATTCGGAATAGTTCACAAAATATTGTCCTTGTTGTACTATGAAACAAGGTGATAGACATTATATCTTGGGGACGATTGTCGAAGCCTGATGTGGGATTTTTTAGGCCCAATTCCAGCCCAAACTCAAGCCCGTATAAACTTGTGGGGTTCCTCTCTAAAACCAATTGGCAATAAAGGGAGTGAACCCACAAGCTTATAAACCACTCCTATTTTTTACTACTCGATGTGGGACACTTGGGTTTGCACCCCAAAAATCCTCCCCTCAAACTCAAGACCACACAACGGGCCTCCCTTAAGACGATTATCTGCGCCAAGCGCTTCCCCGCAATCACTGCACCAAGCGATTTTTTCCATCGCAGTTCACCAATCGTCTTACAAGGGCCGGGGACACACCATCCACACCGTATCCGGGCTAGAATTTCTCCATCTGAAGGCACTCTCACATGTTTGTCCACGCTCACCGCACCATGTAGGAATTTTTATCGGCCCAATTCCAGCCCAAGCCCAAGCCCGTATAAGCTTGTGTGGTTCCTCTCTCACGTCAGGACAATTCATCTTTTTGAAAGCGCATTAAACACGTGTCTCGACCAGCCACTGAAATCACACCAACTCGAGAACCAACAGTTCAGTTAGTTCAGTTTAGGTTTTATTAATCATAGTTATTTAGTTTAAATCGTGATCTTACCAATATATGGAGTTTATTCACCACGCTCACACACAATAACTGATCCACGAAAAAAGATAATAGAGAAAACCTTATCATGAGCCAGATATAGTACGAATTACCGGCAGCACTCATCTAATCATGTTAATAATAACCAAAAAGGACGATCCAATACATAATCGATGCTGAGTGGCAAATAATTAAAAGCAGCTTTTTCTCCATAATCAATTTGATTTTAACAATTTAGTATTGCTGATTTGGACTTCAGCTTCCTTAGAACATTAAAGATGTGCATATATCTAAATGTTTCCTGAAACTTTTGCATGACTTGTGCCATAATAAATTGTCACGTCCCCATGTATCACTCCTGAAGATAAAAAAATAGATATAATATAAAAAGTCGATCTTTTCTTTTTAAAATTTCAATTTATTTATCTTCTGCTTTTGTGGCTAATCATTTATCTATAATTACAAGTGATCAACGTGTACGCTTTTGCCACCCAGGAGCCCTCTTTATTTTTTGATATAAATAGGTAGCATAATCGTTTGTTAGGTGAGCTTGTCGATGTTGACTTCTCAAAGTGGAGACACATGTGCATGAAGTGGAGAATTCTTTTCTTCACATCTTTCGGCGTGGGAGCAAATTGTCCAAGGAGGCTGCATTGTTCACATGGGTTGAATAAGTCAGAAAGACAACTAATGGAAAGTAGAAAAGGTTCGGCTACCGTGTTCAAACATTCAATGGTGGGCTGAAAAAAAACATTGTTGTGTTTACATCCCAATGTCTAATTCGCCTATAAATAGGCTTGGTACAAAACACATAATGGTACACCACAGACCACAACATCTCCAGTTCAGCGAGGGTTTATTCCTCGGTCACCACTTCTCCGATATTTCTTTGTAGCTTTGATTCTCAGTAGTTGTTATACTGCTTTTGTACCACGTCAGTGTACGTGTCTGTAATATCTCCACATAATAAAGAAGTTCTACCCTCCGGCCCGTGGACGTAGGTCATTCTGACCGAACCACGTAAATCTCGTGTCACTGTCCAAATATTATTTTCGTCTCTTTTATTTATTATCGTCATTTTTCGGGCAAAATAATTATCGGGGATTTCCGCATATCCTAACAAATTGGTATCAGAGCCAACCCGATTTATTTTTTAGCTACCATGACGATAACAAAAATGTCAATTGAAAAGTTCGACAGAAATGTCAACTTTGCAATGTGGAGTCTCAAGATGGAGGCTATACTCATTCAAGACGGTTGCGAGGTGGCGCTTGAAGGCGCAAAGAAGAAACCAACCGAAATGAAGGACGATCAATTTAATGAATTGGACAAGAAAGCCAGATCGGCTATTATATTAAATCTCTCTTACGAGGTTTTACAAGAAGTTGCCACGGAGACGACAGCCATGGGTATGTGGGATGCATTAAAAGCGATCTACATGAAGAAGACTAAGGAGAATCGGCTTTATTTAAAGCAGAAGCTATACAGTATGAAAATGACGGAAGGTACTTCTATTCTTTCGCATCTCGATAAATTCGATTCTATCATTATTGATTTGGCGAACGTAGAAGTCAAAGTGACGGACGAAGATCAGGCCATAATATTGTTGTGTTCCCTTCCCTCGTCTTTAAAACATTTTCGTGACACGATTATATACGGAAAAGACACAATATCATATTCTAGTGTCAAATCCGCTTTACAATCGAAAGAACAGATAGACAGGGATATTACGGGAGAATCAAGTGGTAGCCAGGCAGAAGGCCTGTTTGCACGGGAAAGACCAGAACGTAGAGACGTTGAAAGTAGCAGATCTAAAGAAAGGTCGAAATCCAGGTACAGAAATAAAGTCTGTAATTTTTGCAAGAAAAAGGGGCACATTAAAACTGATTGTTTTAAATTAAAAAAATAAGGAGAAAAATAATCAGCAATTTAATAAACCCGCCGAAGCTAGTTTAGCTGCTGAAGAGAGCGATGGAACTATATTTGTAGCAACTGCAAATATTATTAGGTCTGATAATGAGTGGATCTTAGATTCGGGTTGTTCTTACCACATAAGTCGGAGTCGGGATTGTTTTTGCACATATGAAAATTTTGATGGTGGATATGTGTTGATGGGAAATGATGCTCCGTGTAAAGTTGTTGGTAAAGGCACAGTTAGGATCAAGATGTTCGACGGAATCATCCGAGCGCTCACAGAAGTCAGACACGTTCCAGATATGAAGAGAAATCTTGTCTCTTTAGGCACACTTGAATCTCAAGGGTGCAGGTTCTCAGGTGAAGGTGGAGTTTTGAAAATTGCCAGAGGTGCCCTTGTCGTGATGAAAGCTCGCAGGTCTGGAAATTTATATATTTTGCAGGGAACTACAGTTACAGGTTCCGCTGCAGTTTCGACATCCCCGGAGGTTGATACCACGCGATTATGGCATATGCGACTTGGACACATGGGAGAAAAAGGCTTGACGATTTTAAGCAAGCGGGGCCTACTTTGCGGTCAAAGTACTGGTAAGATGGACTTTTGCGAACACTGTATTTTTTGGAAGCAGAAACGAGTCAGCTTCAATTCGCCTGCTGTCCACAGAACGAAAGCTTTGATTGAAAAGCAGACAGGAAAACAGATCAAGCGATTGCGGACAGATAATGGCTTAGAATTCTGTGGAAGCGAGTTCAATGAGTTCTGCAGAAACGAAGGAATTGCTCGACATCACACTGTTCGAATGACGCCTCAACAAAATGGTGTTGCCGAGCGCATGAATAGAACGCTTTTAGAGAGAGCTCGATGTATGATCTCCAACGCTGGGTTGACAAATGATTTTTGGGCTGAAGCTATCGCCGCAGCATGTTATATTGTCAACCGTTCACCGTGTTCACCGATCAATTTCAAGACTCCTGAGGAAGTTTGGTCAGGTACTCCTGCTGATTACTCTAACTTAAGAATATTTGGGTGCCCAGCTTATATGCACGTAAACGAGGGAAAGTTAGAGCCTAGAGCTAAGAAATGTATTTTCCTCGGTTACGCTTCAGGGGTGAAAGGATATAGACTATATAATCCTGATCCCAAGTCACCCAAATTTATAATTAGCAGAGATGTTACATTTGACGAGTCTTCTATGTTACATCCTTCAAATGAGTCTACTAATTCTTCTAATCAAGAAAGGAAGGATAGTGTACAGAATGAGGTGGAGCTCGAGATCAACAAAAATGTCTCAAATGATCCTGCTACGAGTTCAACAGATCAAGAGGATGAGGCAGAATCTGATTCAGATCCTGTTGAAGATGAAAGTACTGAGCAGGAATATTCTATAGCCAGAGATAGGGAGAGACGGGAGATTCGACTACCACAGCGGTACGTAAATTTAGTTTCGTACGCTTTATCAGTGGCGCAAGAAACAGGTGGAGGCGGCGAACCTTCTACCTATTCGGAGGCAATAAGCGATGATAATTCTGATAAGTGGCTGGTAGCGATGAATGAAGAAATGGAGTCTCTGCACAAGAACGGTACGTGGATTCTTGTGCCGCCGCCGAATAAAAAGAAAATAGTCGGATGTAAGTGGGTTTTCAAGAAGAAAGAAGGTTTATCTGGTTCTGACGATGCAAGGTATAAGGCACGATTAGTCGCGAAAGGCTATAGTCAGGTACAAGGTGTTGATTTTAATGACGTATTCTCACCTGTTGTTAGACATAGCTCTATTCGTGTATTACTTGCATTTGTTGCCATGTATGATTTGGAGTTAGAACAGCTTGACGTCAAGACAGCGTTCTTACATGGCGATTTAGATGAACAGATTTATATGAAGCAACCTGAAGGCTTCATAGTTGAAGGAAAAGAAGACCAAGTTTGTCTACTGAAGAAATCCTTATACGGATTAAAGCAATCTCCAAGACAGTGGTATAAACGGTTTGATTCTTTCATGTTGGGTCATGATTTCTCCAGGAGCAAGTATGATAGTTGTGTTTACTTCCGGAAGTTAAATGACAGTTCGTTCATTTACCTATTGTTATATGTTGATGACATGCTCATTGCGGCTAAGAATCTTGCAGAAATTCACCAGTTGAAGGCCTTATTAAATGGTGAATTTGAAATGAAGGATTTAGGAGCAGCTAAGAAGATTCTTGGTATGGAGATTAGACGTGATAGAGGAGCTGGTAAGTTACACCTGACCCAGGAAAGTTACCTCAGAAAGGTTTTGGAGAGATTTGGCATGAGCGATGCCAAACCAGTCAGTACTCCTCTTGCTAGCCATTTTAGGCTAAGCGCTGCTCAGTCACCATCATCAGATGAGGAAGAAGCGTACATGGCACGAGTTCCTTACTCAAGTGCAGTCGGCAGAATTATGTATGCAATGACTCTTCCAGTTTCCAAGTTCAAGCATTGCTTGGACTTGATTGATGTTTTACAGTTGGTGAAGTAGCCCGTTGGGGCTAAGGTCGGAGGGAGATTCTAATTAAGGTGGAGTAATTTATCGGAATCAAGCTCAAGGTGGAGATTTGTTAGGTGAGCTTGTCGATGTTGACTTCTCAAAGTGGAGACACATGTGCATGAAGTGGAGAATTCTTTTCTTCACATCTTTCGGCGTGGGAGCAAATTGTCCAAGGAGGCTGCATTGTTCACATGGGTTGAATAAGTCAGAAAGACAACTAATGGAAAGTAGAAAAGGTTCGGCTACCGTGTTCAAACATTCAATGGTGGGCTGAAAAAAACATTGTTGTGTTTACATCCCAATGTCTAATTCGCCTATAAATAGGCTTGGTACAAAACACATAATGGTACACCACAGACCACAACATCTCCAGTTCAGCGAGGGTTTATTCCTCGGTCACCACTTCTCCGATATTTCTTTGTAGCTTTGATTCTCAGTAGTTGTTATACTGCTTTTGTACCACGTCAGTGTACGTGTCTGTAATATCTCCACATAATAAAGAAGTTCTACCCTCCGGCCCGTGGACGTAGGTCATTCTGACCGAACCACGTAAATCTCGTGTCACTGTCCAAATATTATTTTCGTCTCTTTTATTTATTATCGTCATTTTTCGGGCAAAATAATTATCGGGGATTTCCGCATATCCTAACATCGTTCATAATAGAGCATGAGCTTCCATAAAATATTTTAAATATAATTAATTAAACAGTTAACTGATTAAATACATATGGAAGGTTTCTGGAGCTGGGCTTTTGCATTCGGGGTTCTTGGTAATTATTTTAAATATTTCATATTGTTCTCGTCGTCTATATATATAGTTTTTTATTGCTTAAAAATAAAAATATTGCGCGTTCATGTAAATTCTGTTGCTTTGGCTCTGGTGGCTTTGTGTTCGTTAAATATATAAATATATTTATGGTATGATATAAACAATATTTGAACCATTCATTTAACGAGAAACCTTTTTTGTGCAGGTAACATCGTGTCGTTCTTGGTTTACCTTTCGCCCATGCAAGTTCTCTATTCTATGATCAATATCACGAAAGCTAGTAATTCTATTTAAAAACAAACCCTAAACTAATTGATTGCTTGTAATAACGCAGACCAACGTTTTTCCAAATCTACAAGAAGAAAACAAGCGATGGTTTTCAGTCACTACCTTACGTGGTTGCTCTCTTCAGTGCCATTCTATGGATTTACTACGCACTACTCAAATCAAACACTGCACTTATCATCACTATAAATGTAATAGGGAGCTTTATCGAGACCATATACATAGGTTTCTATCTCTTCTATGCCACCAAGAAAGCAAGGGTAACCTCATTTTTCTTGCATAATCCTATCTTACATCCACATTATTAGAAGCTGGTCTTTTTATATGACATTAATTTTATTCGTAACATGCAGGTGCAAACATTGAAGCTATTTGTTTCGCTTGTAGTTTGTGGGTTCGGTTTTATCACCTTGTCGACTCATTTTCTATTGATGGCGGCTCGACGCGCACAATATGTGGGTTGGATATGCCTAGTGTTTTCCCTATGCGTTTTCGTCGCACCACTTTGCGTTGTGGTAAGAGAACAAACGACCATAACATGAAAAGCGGGAAAAAAATTGAGTCTATATTTACTCAAATGATTCAATTTTGTGCATTTCGTTTTGTTTTTCAGAGACAAGTGATACGAACGAAGAGCGTCGAGTATATGCCTTTTCTTCTATCTTTATTTCTTACGCTGAGCGCAATCATGTGGTTCTTCTACGGCTTTCTTATCAAAGACTACAACATTGCCGTGAGTACCTAACTTATATTCCCATCTTCTTACAACACTATAATCAATGTTACTAAAAAGATTATATTATTTGTACTACATTACAGATTCCAAATGTGGTGGGCTTTTGTTTCGGTGTGATTCAGATGTTGCTGTACGCCAAGTACAGAAACAACAAAGAAGAGAATCTTGATCAAGTCCAAAAGGATAATAGAACTACTATTTCACAGGAGGTTGAAGAAGCTAAAGGACAGAAGATCGTTAATGATGATTATGTTGTCAGAATTAACAAGATCGAACAAGTTTAACGGTCATTTGCAAACGGCCTTATTTAATTGTGTGAGCATGTATTACGATTTCATGTTATAAATATATATATATTACATGTATGAGAAAATATAATGAGGCACGCATTATTATTCCCTCCGAAATATTAATTAAGATGTTAAAACTTTTAACGGTCATTAAATCAACCCAAAGCTTGTACGGGATTAAAAAAAGGGGAAATTTGTAGTCAGACCCTTGTCAGCAAGTTTTTTAAATGGTTCAGTCCCTGTCAGAACTCCCAATAGTTTAAAGGACCAACTTTTTCGAAAATGGCAGAGATAAGGGACAAAAATATGTATTGACGAAAATACCCTTCATAACATACTGAACTAATTGTTATTTTTCGACGACTTTCTGTTATGCTGTTAGATTATATTGTTACAAAGGTCTGGTAAACTGTTATTATCCATCCCTCATCTGTTACTATGATGCAGAAAATGGTTATCGACAGAGAACATTTATTTTGTGAATCTCGTTTTTACAGTGAATCGAGCTCCGAATTTTCGAATGCCCATTAACCAACCAATTTCGGCGTAGATAGGATGTATTGTGTTACTCACGAAGCAAAATATAAGATTTGTAATGAATTTTTATCTTTCTATTTAGGGTTCTAATTTGCGAAAATAAGACGAAATCAAAGTCGTTTTTGGCAACGATTACATCTAATATGGATAAATTCGAAGTGCCCATAGCATGGGCAGCTCGGTGCGGCACATGTTTGCTCGTTCGTACGACGTTCATCTTTTAATTTCGCGAAAATACGGTCGACCCCAATAATTTAAGTACATTTTTACTGTGTCAATACTGTTACTCGGATTATGAAATCTGTTACTTGGAGTATCAAAACCGTTATTAAACTGTAAATAATTGTTACTATGGGTAGTATTCAAATTTGCGAAAATAAGATGAAATCAAATCCGTTTTTGGCAACGATTACGTCTGATAAGTACAGATTCGAAGTACCCATAGTATGGGCAGCTCGGTGCAGCATCTCGTTTGGTCGTTCGACGATGTTCATCATTTAATTATCGAAAATACGATCGACCCTATAAAGTTGGGTGTATTTTTTTTCGTTTTGGCTGATTTGTAAAATTCTCAAGATCTGTTACTAGTATATGAGTTTCTGGTACTATGTTGACTAATTTTGTTACTAAATTGTCGGTGAATTCCGGGCGGGGAAACCAGAATGAGATGAATTTTGGGCGGGAGTCTAAATAAAATCAAGCATAAATTATCTGTTACCCGATCTGTGTAAAACTGTTACTAGTTGTATGTGTATATGTTACCAAAATTATTATAGTTTGTGAATTAGGGTTTGTGATTAAAATGATAACCTAAACTAATATATTTATATCTAAAACTTCATAAATTGATATGTTTTAGTGAATATAGCGTGTTTGCAACATAAATTTGAAAATAATAAAGTAAACTAAGCACATATTAAATTGTTATTTCGAGTAGGTAATCTGTTACTCGTGTTGTGTAACATTGTTACCCAACTGTCAATTTCTGTTACTTTATCCAAACAAATTGTTACTGAACACAGTTAAATTGTTACTGTGGAAATCACTAAACAACATAGGGTTTACGTTTAAGATTAATTGAAGATGTCATAAATTTTGTTGAATCACTTATGTTAGGTCGACCATTTGGATTGTAATAAACAACTAATAGTTCAGATCTACAACGTTTTGTGTAAGTAGAATCAATTTGGTAGAATCATGATCATCCTCTCAAATAGATTTCTACTTGTTTTTCATACTATATACTACAACTTCTTCAATTCCAACACAATCTCCACGAAAATCACAATCTAAACTAATATATTTTTATCTAAAACTTGGTAAATTCGTATATTTCGGTGAATGTAGCGTGTTTGCAACATAAAATTTGAAAATAATAAAGTAAACTAAGCACATATTAAATTGTTATTTCGAGTAGGTAATCTGTTACTCGTGTTGTGTAACATTGTTACCCAACTGTCAATTTCTGTTACTTTATCCTAACAAATTGTTACTGAACACAGTTAAATTGTTACTGTGGAAATCAGTAAACAACATAGGGTTTACGTTTAAGATTAATTGAAGATGTCATTAATTTTGTTGAATCACTTATGTTAGGTCGACCATTTGGATTGTAATAAACAACTAATAGTTCAGATCTACAACGTTGTGTAAGTAGAATCAATTTTGTAGAATCGTGATCATCCGAGCTTTCCTCTTTTGTTTCTCAAGAAGATTTCTACTTGTTTTTCATACTACATACTACAACTTCATCAATTCCAACACAATCTCCACGAAAATCACAATATAAACTAATATGTTTTTATCTAAAACTTGGTAAATTCATATATTTCTGTGAATGTAGCGTGTTTGCAACATAAAACTTGGAAATAATAAAGTAAACTAAGCACATATTAAATTGTTATTTCGAGTAGGTAATCTGTTACTCTTGTTGTGTAACATTGTTACCCAACTGTCAATTTCTGTTACTTTATCCTAACAAATTGTTACTGAACTCTGTTAAACTGTTAGTGCAGGAAAGCAGTAAACAACAAAAGATTTTATCAGAATCATGCATACATTTTCAGCAACAGAAGCGAAGTTTGTTCAAAAGAAACATCCTACACATAAGTATCACATACATATAGCACGAAACTGTAACATTCTCGTCGTCGCTGCTCGTCTTCGATTTCTTCGATTAATTTGGGGGTTATCAATTTGTATTAGCGAATCATAAAGAACTTAAAGAATAAAAGTTATACATAATTAAGTTGGATATTCACAGAAGTTTGAATCAAAGTCATTGGAATTCTAGATCGAAAATTATACTAAAAAAGGTGCAGGTTGCCGTTTTCGAGCAATAACATTTTCGGACAATACCCGTAAATCATTTTCGGGCACATTTTTTGGTCAATGGACTTTGAATCAGAAATAATGTGAAGAATAAAAGTTATACATAATTAACTTGGCTAATCAAGGGAGCTTAAATCAAGGTTATTTGAATTCTAGATCGAAAGTTATACTCCAAAAGGTGCAGGTTTCCATTTTCGGGGAATGCAGAATGCATAGTGTTACCTAGATTGTATAAATTGTTACACAGATTGCATGAACTGTTACCCGAAATGCATTAATTATTATCCAGAATGCATAAAGTGTTTCCGTGATTGCATAAATTGTTACCCAGAATGCATAAATTGTTACTTAGCGAGCGTTTCATTAGCAAAAGCTTCAATCTTGGGCCGCATCAAATTTCTTCGCGATTAACATCAATATTTTCATTGAATGTTAAGAACCACGATCAATTTCACCTTATTCGGTCATTAAAGTCCAGATCGAATTACTTTTACTACATTATTCCAATATAAACTTCAAAAAATTCCATTAATCATTGACACCCATGAGAAATTATCATCGATTTAACCTTATTCGGTCATTAACGTTAAGATTGAGCCGGCTTTAGATCGTAAATTTTGGTCTTCGTTGAAGGTTGTTTTTGCTTCAATCGCTTGGAGAAGAAGATGGCACATGGGTGTAATTTTGTCAAATATGAAGGATAGAAAGGTTATTTACAATGGAATTGGTCCTTCAAACTTATATTTTCTGTAATTAGGTCCTTGGGCCTACATTAAAACCTTATGTGGCCTGAAAAGTTTTGAAAATTGGATATTGGGGACTGAACCCAAATATACCCTTAAAAAAAACCATGCACTCATCATTTGCCAATGATTTTTGCCACGTGAGATCTTTAACATATTAAGAAGTAATAAAATATTTCGAGTTACCTGCTAATAGTTTCAGTAAAGAAAAGAAGAAAAACAAATGATCCATGATCAGATACCTATGGTAACGAAAGTACTAATTATTGAAAGCACCTACCAATATTCCGATATTCACGATTTGACTTCATCATAATCTTCATACATGGCGGAAACAAAAGTAAGGATGAGGTCAGTACTATCATTGGTGCCGGTAATATAATAACCATATTTAAATACATTAATACACCCGAAAATCGAAAGACAAAACACTTTTCCTTCAATATCTGTTAATTGCATGAATTTTTTCAATCCAACACGTTATCGCTGCCCCTACTTTAATTCCTCTTCTTTTTATCTTTTCTAAAGCTTTTTGGATATAAAGACTAACATTGCCAAGCGTGCTAGACATAGTCTATCTCGTATTTTTCACATGGCGAATGTTTTGATCGATTAATAACTATCCAAAGACACTTGTGTCACGGGATGCAACTACAAAAGGCAGTCCGGGACGGAGCCTATGTGTGGCCACTATAATACATAAAATATCAATTATCCCTATTAACTTTTTAAGTACTTTTTACACTTACCCTAAGATAAATTATATGAGCTGAATGAAAAAAGAAGTGACCCAACATATTTATGATATCTAGCCCAGTCAATTTTGCATGCATCCTAGACTTCAATATGCAATTAGATAGATATCCAGTGGCAGAGCTAGAAGTGTTGGGTAATGGGGTCCAAATATAAATACAAAAATTTCATTTGGTGGGGTTCAAATGAAAATATCAACTTTCAATGGGGTCGGTTTCTATATATTATGTAGCTTAGGTATCAATTTTTAATTTTTTTCTATTAAGAATATAAAAGAAAAAAAATTCAGTGGTGTCCATTGGGTATGTGGCTCCGCCACTATTCCTGTCAGTTGAGCAAGAATGCGTACCACATTTGCATATCAACTATGCTCTTAGACGACTATTGAACCCATTATATTTTTGGAATCGGTCAATAAATGCAGTTGTTTAGCTTATATAATCATGTTAGCGTCTCCATTAGAAAAAAAATTAATTTTTGGTAAGGTTCGCCTGTATCTGAAAGTTGCCCTTCTTGTTCTTGGTCTCGATCTTCAGGATATCTTCCAGGTGCTTGTGATTCATGTACTTCTTGAAATCCTTCCATAGGGGCGAATAGTTCCTGATTATAACAATTACCTTCAAAGTATTCAATGATCCACTAATTTCTACGGGTATATCGTGGATTATCAGCTGCAGATCACAGACTCGGTCCAACACCGGTTTGGAGTTGGTCATCTTATAGTCCAAAACCTGCCGATAATGAATTTCTTCAGCCCGATATTATCGGTTTGGTAATTTTTATCCAACTAGTCCCACAACTCTTTAGCAGTCTTGGCCACTGCGAAGACGTTATACAAGGAGTAGATCTGTCAATTTGGCGGGGCGGGGCGGGCCTTAAAAATTGGAGCCTGCTCCGCCCTGCGGCGGCCCGCGGTCCTGGCGGGCCAGGCCCGCCCACTTAGAAAAAATGAATTTATTTTTCTAATTTTAAATTTTAATCTACTAATAATTTTTTATTAATCATGGCACTTATTAAAAATTAAACATAAACATGCCATTAATTATGTGTTGGTTATAAATATGACATTAATTAATGAATCATTAATTCAATTATCTAATTAGTTTAATATTTATTTTCCGTATAATATATTATTATATAGTATATATAATTACTTAAGTGGGCCGGCCGGCCCGCGTGCCCAAGCCTGCGGTGTCACGCCCCGAATTGCCCAAGGCACAACAACCGCCGCGTTTCTCAATAAACGAAGGCTCGATATCAACTCGTTTGTCGTAGTAAGAAAAACTCGAAAAAGAAGTTAGAAAGAACACATTTATATATACATCAAAGAGGGTGTTTACAAAATAAGATGTCGACATTTCGATCAACGAAGGACGAATGTACAAGAAAACCTCCTTCCAAAAATATCCCTCAATGGGATCCAACGAAAATGACCATAGTACAAAACAACGAAAATGACCATAGTACAAAACAACCTAAAAGAAAGAAATTTAAGGAATGGGGTGAGCAAAGCTCAGTGAGAAGATAATACGAACACATCTTTCTTCATAGAAGTCGTGTCCTCCACGATGACACCATGATAAACTAAATAAATCAACGTTCTTGTTTAACAATAGTACCATCACTCGTACGAGTCAAATTCAGCAGCTAA
Source organism: Craterostigma plantagineum (assembly GCA_027422505.1). NCBI lineage: Eukaryota > Viridiplantae > Streptophyta > Magnoliopsida > Lamiales > Linderniaceae > Craterostigma > Craterostigma plantagineum. The sequence continues at coordinate 5,020,545 of JAPQWV010000005.1, forward strand.
TCACCACAAGACATGAAATATATGCCAATATAATCCACAAAATCACATCAACGACGCGTGGGTGGCCAATTTCTGAGAACCCAACACATTCACCATAGTTATTCCCTGAAATCCCAAAAAGTATAAGCAACATCGTAGGTTCTCTTCTCGTGAGATATATTTACTATATTTCATATTCAAACTTTTCTGTGAATTTGAAAAGTATCAATAAAGTCGCTGGTCTCATAATTTGGAGTGCTATTATTACGATATGTTTGTCGTATTATCTTGTGAAACGATTTGGAGTGCAAACGGCCTTATTTAATTGTGTGAGCATGTATTACGATTTCATGTTATAAATATATATTACATGTATGAGAAAATATAATGAGGCACGCATTATTATTCCCTCCGAAATATTAATTAAGATGTTAAAACTTTGGGAAGATTTCTGTTCAGGGCCCCCTAAAGTTTCTATTTACCCGTCAGACCCTGTCAGAAAATGAATAAGTTTTAGGGACCTACTTTTTGTAAAAATCGAGTAAATAACCCAAAAATAGACTTTGACAAAAATACCCTTTGCTCTTTTTTTTTCCAGCGGAACTCACGACGTGTTCTTTTGGTCTTATATGAAGCGTTACTTTTATTTCATTATATGTTACACAGTTACAGCATATTGTTACTTTAGAAAACAGATACGTTTTTTGTCAATAATATTGTGTTACTTTGCTACCGCAAAATGTTATCAACAGAAATTTTTTTCGAACTCAATTTTATTACACTGAATCGAGCACAAAAAATTTCGATTGACCCATCCAACCGATTCGACATGTGATGTTGGATTCATTATGATATTGACGATGCACGAGGTAGAATTTGCTTGTCTAATTAGGGTGCAAATTCGAAAACATAATGGTAAATCGAATCTAGATTTCGACATAAATTGCAAGTAATCGGTATAAATTCGAGGTACCCATGAGAAATCGAGATCTATTTTACCTTATTGAGTCAATAACGCCGAGATTTATGCAGTTTTCATCGTTTTTAGTGTCGTTTGTGATTTTCGTTATATTCCCCCCGATCCATTGCTTGTATACAGTATGTGCTATTGACGACAAACATAGCGTTATTACCTTTCAGTGACGTGTTACTTCTAAGTCAACATTAGTTATTAACCATAAGACATTTGTTATTTGGTTCTATGTTGTAAGTATTTCTTTTTTTACACAATTTAGGGCAAATATAATAACCGTCTCTTGCAACTAATCGATATAAATTCGAGGTACCCATGAGAAATTGAGGTCTATTTTACCTTATTGAGTCAATAACGACGTGATTTATGCAGTTTTCATCTGTTTTTCAGTGTCGTTTGTGATTTTCGTTCTTTTTCTCCCGATCCATTGGTTGTATACAGAATGTGTTATTTACGACAAACAAGGCGTTATTACCTTTCCGCGACGTGTTACTTCTAGGTCAACATTTGTTATTAACCATAAGACATTTGTTATTTTTAGCTATATTCGTTATTTCTGACGATTAAAGCTGCAAATTAGCAATACAAATCATACCCACGATCAAATTAACAATAATTTCAACATATTTGGTCATGAACTTTGATATTTTTGGTTACAATCTCAACGATTTTCGTGATTGATGTTTATCAGTTTTTTCTGTAATTAGCACCATAGATGTCTGGGTTTATAAGACTCATCGGACGACGTCCTCGAGCTCTACTACGACGACGGGCCAGGGGTCGGGCCTCCTCGTATGCTCACGAAGGTCGAGATTATAGATGGAAATCGAGCTTGAAGATTAGCTCGCTCGTTGGAGAAGACGATGGCAAAAGTTTGTAAATTTCGCATCTGTTAGGGGGTAAATATGTCATATCGCATAATTTGGGTATTTTTCTCTAAGAGTTTTGAAAAGTAGGTCATTCATACTAAATGGAACTTTATTGGGGCCTGAAAACTAGTTAAAAATATTATCAGGGCCTGACACGTAATTAACCTTTAAAAAAACCATGCACTCATCATTTGCCAATGATTTTTGCCACGTTAGATCTTTAACATATTAAGAAGTAATAAAATATTTCGAGTTACCTGCTAATAGTTTCAGTAAAGGAAGAAAAACAAAAAGATCCATGATCAGATACCTATGGTAACGAAATTACCGATTATTGAAAGCACATACCAATATTCCGATATTCACGATTTGACTTCATCATAGTCTTCATACATGGCGGAAACAAAAGTAAGGATGACGTCACTACAATCATTGGCGCCGGTAATATAATAACCATATTTAAATACATTAATACACCCGAAAATCGAAAGACAAAAACACTTTTCCTTCAATATCTGTTAATTGCATTTTCTACCATTTAATATTGCTCCACGTCGAATTTTTTCAATCCAACACCTTATCGCTGCCCCTACTTTAATTCCTCTTCTTTTTATCTTTTCTAAAGCTTTTTGGATATAAAGACTAACATTGCCAAGCGTGCTAGACATAGTCTATCTCGTATTTTTTACATGGCGAATGTTTTGATCGATTAATAACTATCCAAAGACACTTGTGTCACGGGCTGCAACTACAAAAGGCAGTCCGGGACGGAGAGACTGTGTGGCCACTATAATACATAAAATATTAATTATCCCTATTAACTTTTTAAGTACTTTTTACATTTACCCTAAGATAAATTATATGAGCAGAATGAAAAAAGAAGTGACCCAATTTATTTATGATATCTAGCCCAGTCAATTTTGCATGCATACTAAACTTCAATATGCAATTAGATAGATATCTAGTGGCAGAGCTAGAAGTGTTGAGTAATGGGGTCCAAATATAAATAAAAAAATTTCATTTGGTGGGGTTCAAATGAAAATATCAACTTTCAATGGGGTCGGTTTCTATATATTATGTAGCTTAGGTATCAATTTTTATTTTTTTCTATTAAGAATATAAAAGAAAAAAAAATTCAGTGGTGTCCATTGGTTATGTGGCTCCGCCACTATTCCTGTCAGTTGAGCAAGAATGCGTACGACATTTGCATATCAACTATGCTCTTAGACGACTATGGAACCCATTATATTTTTGGAATCGGTCAATAAATGCAGTTGTTTAGCTTATATAATCATGTTAGTGTCTCCATCAGCAAAAAAAAATTATTTTTTTGGTAAGGTTCGCCTGTATCTGAAAGTTGCCCTTCTTGTTCTTGGTCTCGATCTTCCGGATATCTTCCAGGTGCTTGTGATTCATGTACTTCTTGAAATCCTTCCATAGGGGCGAATAGTTCATGATTATAACAATTACCTTCAAAGTATTCAATGATCTCCAACTACCTTCAAAGTATTCAATGATCTCCATATTCTCTGGGGGTATATCGTGGATTATCAGCTGCAGATCAGACTCGGTCCAACACCGGTTTGGAGTTGGTCATCTTATAATAAAAAACTTGCCGATAATGAATTTCTTCTGTCTGATATTATCGGTTTGGGAATTTTTATCCAACTAGTCCCAAAACACCTTAGCAGTCTTTGCCACTGTGTAGACGTTAAATCTCTTACATATGATGCAGTATCTAGGACACGCTCATCCCAGCCTTGTTGCGATACAAATCATGGCTTATTTCTTCAAGGGTTCCAAAAGTTGTTGACTGTTTTGAAAAAAGGAGTTATAGAAGATGTCGTAAGACAAACCTTCATCTTCGACTCTTAATATGTGAAAATTAGATATTTCTCCATCAAGAAACATATACAAGTTATTGAAAATGTTTTACATTGATAAAGTTATCATATATCGGGTACTCCAATAATTGTGCGATGTTAAACGTGAATAAAGACCTGTTAGACCTCATGAAAAATGATAACGAACTACTAGATATTGAAGTATCATATCTTAGTGCTATTGGAACACTAATATATCTTCCAAGTCAAATGCAACCTGAATAGCCTTCGTTGTAAAATTATTGTAACAAAGTTAAACGGACTCTTTGATACCTACAATGAGCAACTGAAGGTAGAAGTGGGAAAACCAGTTTTAAACAATAACATAATTTTCACTCAATGTGAACAAAACGAACAATTGAGAAAATTAATTTTATATATCCCTAAATCAGTAGAATAGTTTCTACAATAATTAAGTCGTGTCGTGTATCTAATAATTTAAAGGTAGAAAGTACATCAAATTGTACTAGTAAAAGGGCTTAATAATTTTATGTCATTTATATTAAGGGTGGCGTTATAAGGACACAGAGAATAAGTTCGAAAATTGAACCAATACACATAAGTTAAAGGTTGTAAAGTTGGAACATTAAGATTTAAAATTGAAGTAATTTAAAGACAACTAAAGCCATAGTTTGAAAACTTATTGTCCTAAAATGACACCCCCTAATAAAGGTGCCCATAGAATGCCACTTCCCCAAATATAAAGGACCAAAAAATAGTTATGCCGTCGTAAAAAGTATAATTAGTTTATGTTATGTGGTTTTATCTAGACTTGACAATGGGTTGGGTTTTTCCCATTTTCCGTGGGTATCCGCCCCGAATGGGGTGGGGATTTCCCGCTTTTCACTCCCCGTGGGCGATAATGAAGAAGGGACAGGGGCGGGGGCGGGGATCATACTCCCGCCCCGTGCGGATCCCAGCTCTCTTCCCCGTGGGAAAACCCCGAAAATTCCCGTGGGGATGGGGATGGGGAGAATTTTTCCCCGTTAGCAAATCGGGATGAGAACAGGGATTCAACTCGACTCTCGACTATGGAACAATTCTGACTTCTAACGGAGTTAATCATCTTAATCCATGAGATCTGCCTCAAGCAACTTAGACATAGACAATAATGAAATTTAAACACATGGAGGACTCTTATATACAGTCTTGTCTTGTCCTAAGGTGTTGAATGGGACCGCTCAGCTTAGACATAATAATTTTATCTAAGTTCGTGCGCTGGTCTTGTCCTAAGGTGTTGAATATTCACATCGGTTTATTATGAAATTCAAAGGACGTGTGCGTTGACAAAATAACCTAATCATTGAGATAATATATTTTGATTTTTGGGTCTACCTATATATCATTAATAACATTAACGTCACCTGCCTTCTTCATAGATTGTTAGTATTATATATAGTAGATATTCGATATTATCATGTATCATAATTAGAGGAGGATAATTAGGGATATATAATCATTTCATTAATTAGCTTGATTATAGGGCTAGAAATTAGGAAGTAGTATTAATTGCTTTGTAGTATATGTATCGCACATTGTATGAATGAAATCAACACAAGGTTCTTCATAATTCAACTTCTGAATTTGTCATGGTATCAGAACTATGAGTATCTCAAACGATAATAGTTCTAGTTCTAGCGATGATGAAATCGTTCCTACAAAACGATTTCGTCGTATGATATCACGGCTAATGACAATTCGGGTATCTTAATTACCCAAGTTATGCTGAAAGGAGAGACGAACTACGATAAATGGTCCAGGGCTGTTCGAATCGCGCTCCGAGCTCGTAAGAAATTTGGCTTTGTTGATGGATCTTTGCCACAACCGAAGAAGGCGAAACATTTGGATGATTGGTTGACGATCCAGTCACTCCTCGTCTCTTGCATTATGAACGTCATCGACGCGTCCATTCGTTCGTCCATTCCTCACAAGGAATTCGCGGCGGATCTGTGGAATCATCTTCGTGAGCGTTTCTCGATTGTTACCGGTTCCCGTATTCAACAACTGAAGGCCGATCTAGCCGATTGTAAACAGAAAGGCTTGTCAATTATGGCGTATTATGGCAAGCTGCAAAAATTGTGGGAGGACGTCGGAGATGCTGACCGCCTTCCCCTCACTGGTGTATGCGCCGCTTGTATTACTATCGTGGAGGCGTTGTTGGAGAAAAAACGAGAGGAGGAAAAGGTTCATCAATTTCTTTTGTGCTTAGATTCTGATCTTTATGGCTCAATAAGATCAAATATTCTGTCTCATGAACCTTTGCCCTCCCTTGCCCGTGTTTATTCCCTACTAATTCAAGAAGAACACATGCGCACGTCTGGTCCTCGACAAGGATTCATGGTGGCGATGCTGTGAGTTTTGCCGTTCAGACAAACGCTAGTGGCTCGGGTAAATCTCGGAGTCGTGGTGAATGGAGGGATAAGAACATCACTTGCACTCATTGTAAGCGAGGCGGACATGATGAATCTACCTATTTTGAAATTCATGGGTATCCAGATTGGTGGGCTGAGAAGACGTGTGGGATTAGTGGACGCACAACGAGCAGAGGTGGTGGTGGACGTGGTTCTGGACGTAGCTCTACAAAGCAGCTCGCACGTGCTCATATGGCCCACATTGAATCGAATTCATCTGCTGGAGAAATCGAGTCGAGTCAAGCGATCACTGGTTTAACCAATGATCAGTATAATAGTGTTATCGCGTTACTTAATACCCTTAAAACAGGAACCCAAGAGAAGTTGACGGGTAAGCGTTCTTCTGATGAGTGGATGTTTGATTGTGGTGCCTCTCATCATATGACAGGTTGCATGGAATATTACTTCGATATTCGAGATATTACACCGCGGCCGGTGCAACTTCCTAATGGGACTTTGACTTTTGCGTCCAAGCCCGGGATGGTGCACCTTAGCCCGAAAGTCACGTTATATAACGTTCTCTTTGTTCCAGATTTAAAATGCAGTTTGATTCCCTGTATCAGTTGCTTGATCAGTGTGGTCTCGTTGCTCACTTTACTAATACATCATGTGTTATTCAGGACCGCACTTCGAGGATGGTGATTGGATCGGTGAGCAGGTAGGGGGGCTCTACTTCTTCAGGGGGACAGTCTCGTTGGCGGCAGTTCACACTGAAAGAGAAGTTTCTTTTGCATTGTGGAATCGGCGTATGGGTCATCCATCTTCAAAGGTTCTTGAGAAGTTATCGTTTGTTGAGACTAGAGATAGTTCTAATAAAGCATGCGACGTCTGCTTTCGTGCTAAACAGTCTCGTGTTAGCTTTCCTGTTAGTAAAGCTCAAAGTCATTCAAGTTTTGATTTGGTGTAGTGCGATTTATGGGGACCTTATCGTGTTGTCGCTCATTGCGGGGCCAGATATTTTTTGACGATTGTTGATGATTATTCTCGTGCTACTTGGATTTATTTGTTGAAAGATAAGAATGAGGTTTCAACAGTTTTGTGCAATTTTTTTGCTATGGTGAATTGCCAATTTGACAAGTTGGTTAAGATTATTCGCACAGATAACGGTTCTGAATTTTTGTGCATGAGTTCTTATTTTCGTCAACATGGGATCATCCACGAAACCTCTTGTGTTGGTACACCTCAACAAAACGACCGGGTAGAGCGCAAGCACCAACATATTCTTAACGTGGCACGAGCCTTGCGATTTCAGGCCAATTTACTTGTTGAATTTTGGGGACATTGTGTGCTGGACACCCACTCCCATTTTGAAAGGCAAGACCCCTTTCGAAATGTTGTATGCTAAACCCCCTTCATTTGCGTGTATGTGGTTGTTTGTGCTATGTTCACAATCAAAATCGTAATGGTGACAAATTTGCGAGTCGTGCACGTAAATGCTTGTTTGTGGGTTATCCTTTTGGAAAAAAAGGTTGGTGCGTGTATGATTTAGAACTGGGTACTTTCACTGTTTCTTGAGATGTGGTGTTTTGTGAAACTGAGTTTCCGTATGCTCAGTTGAATTCTTCTTCGCCAGAGAGTGTGTTTTCGATCAGGATCAGCCATTTTTCGCATCTGAGGATAGTGATGATGATAACTCATTTGCGTACTCGGACCGAATTAACGGCGAAGACCCAAGTGCTCATCCTACTCCTGTCCCCAGTTTTGAGCCTGCGGCTGACATGGGGGGAAATATTACGGAGACAGTTGAATCATTGGGTCGTGGTTTTCGTGTTATCGTCTACTCGACTTCGCGATTATGTGCTTCATACTATCTGTCCCCCTGCCCCCTCTACTGCTTCATCTACTCCATCGCCTTCCTCAGCTACGCCTTATCCTATAGCACATTATGTTAACTGTGACTCTTTTTCTTCGACCCATCAAGCATTTTTAGCAACTTTGGACTCTATAGTGGAGCCTCGTACGTTTAAGGAGGCTGTTTCTGATAAACGATGGCGTATTGCTATGCGAAACGAGATCGATGCCTTAGAGAAGAATCACACTTGGGATGTTACTTTTTTTCCGCCTGGAAAGCGTGCTATTGGCTGTAAATGGATATATAAGGTGAAATATAACTCTGATGGATCCATTGAATGATTTAAAGCTCGTCTTGTTGTCTTAGGTCACAACCAGGTGGAGGGCCTTGATTATAATGAGACTTTTGCTCCAGTCGCCAAAATGGTGACTGTTCGCACCTTTTTAGCCGTTGCTGCTGCCAAGAATTGGGAACTACATCAGATGGATGTGCATAATGCATTTTTACAGGTGACCTTGCCGATGAGGTTTATATGAAAATGCCTCCTGGTTTTCGAATCAATGATTCTAGCAAGGTATGTTGTCTTCGCTGATCTCTTTATGGCTTGAAACAAGCCCCTCGATGTTGGTTTGCTAAACTTGCTGGTTCTTTGAAGAGGTATGGGTTTCAGCAATCCTACTCTGATTATTCCTTATTCACTCTTCATCGAGATCATGTTCAATTGAACGTGTTGGTTTATGTTGATGATCTAATTGTTTCTGGTAATGATAGTGCTGCTATTACGACTTTCAAGAATTATTTGAGTAGTTGTTTTTACATGAAAGACCTTGGTGTTCTTAAATACTTCTTGGGCATTGAAGTTGCACGGAACTCTTCGGGAAGACTTCTTTATCAACGCAAATATACTATGGATATTATCTCGGAGGATGGTTTGTTGGGGGCAAAACCTGTTGGTTTCCCCATGGAGCAGAATCATCGTCTTCCGCTAGTTCAAGGAACCACAATAGTCGATCCTGAGCGCTATAGACGTCTCATCGGCCGATTGATCTATTTGGCGGCCACTAGACCTGAACTTTCATATTCTGTTCATATACTTGCTCAGTTTATGCAGCGTCCATTGCAAGAACATTGGGATGCTGCTTTACGTGTGGTTCGGTACTTGAAAGGAAATCTCGGTCAAGGCATTTTACTTCGTGCTGATTCTGACTTGCAGTTGACTGGGTGGTGTGACTCTGATTGGGCAACTTGTCCCATCACATGTCGCTCTCTTACGGGCTGGTTTGTCCAGCTTGGACAGTCTCCTATTTCGTGGCGTACGAAGAAACAACATTCCAACTTGAGGGAGGTGTTAGTATTATATATAGTAGATATTCGATATTATCATGTATCATAATTAGAGGAGGATAATTAGGGATATAATCATTTCATTAATTAGCTTGATTATAGGGCTACAAATTTGGAAGTAGTAATAATTGCTTTGTAGTATATATATCGCACATTGTATGAATGAAATCAACACAAGGTTCTTCATAATTCAACTTCTGAATTTGTCATAGATTGCCCGATAATATATGTAACTAATCCTCAAATGCAGACCTCTTTATCTCAAGATTCAACTTTTTACACAAACGCACATATATGTGCGTGTCCGCGAAAACCCTTTTATTGAAGGGGGTGAGACTGATATGATGTGTTTGGAGAATGTTTTCAGGGAAGTAGTGAGCAAAGTAGAATTTTTATTTCACTCACTCAACTTGTCGAATGATTTACATCAGACTCATACTTATAATACCCAAACCATCACTAATAAGTAGACACTGACATTTAGATGACTCTTTGACCAACTTCGATAAACTAAGAGACATAGCTTATCTAGGAGACATTAAGCATACTTAAAGACCTTGACAAGATAATAAAAGACTTATTTGACTGAAGTAAATCAGTTTACTCCAACAATGCCTCCCGTAAACTTAATTTGCTTCGTCCACCCAGTTCGGCAACGTTCTTTGCGAAGATCGTCCCTCCAAGTGGTTTTGTGAATATGTCGGCAATTTGTTCGTTGCTCCGGCAATATTCAAGCAGAATTTTACCTTCACTTACGAGTTCACGCAAGAAGGGATATCTCATACGGATATGCTTCGTTCTTCCATGCAAGACCGGATCTTTTGAAACTGAAATGGTCGAACTGTTGTCACAGTAGATCACCGTAGGATCTTTCTGCTTTTGATTCAAATTTTTCAGAATGCTTTTCAGCCATAAGGTGTGACAAGCGGTTAACGACGCTGCGATATACTCAGCTTCGGTCGTCGAAAGCGCCACAATCTTTTGCTTCTTCGAACTCCAAGAAATTGCCCCACTTCCAAGGTTAAACACATAACCGGAAGCGCTCCGAGAGTCATCAACGCACCCTCCAAGATCGCTATCGGTATATCCTACCAGTTTGACATCGATACCAGATTTATAAAAGATACCATAATCCATCGTACCTTTTACGTATCGAAGTATTCTTTTGGCAGCTTCCCAGTGGTTTGAATACGGCTTTTCCAAGAAACGGCTAACCATACTTACATCGTACATGATATCGGGTCTCGTCGCTGTGAGATACATCAGATTCCAACGAGGCTCCGAAACATAGTAGAGTTAACGAGTTTTCCTTCTCCTTCTTTGCTTAGTTTCGTTCCGGTTACGCACGGCGTAGAGATCGAATTAGCCTCCTCCATTCTAAATTTTCTAAGAACTTCTCCCGCATATTTTTCTTGTGAAATAAAAATTCCGTCGCTTGTTTGGGCGACGTTGATTCCCAAGAAATGATGGAGTTCACCCAAGTCCGTCATTTTGAACTCTTTCATCATTGATTTCTTGAAATCTGCTAGCATTTTCAAATCATCTCCGGTGAAGATAAGATCATTAACGTAAATACTTACTAGCATGAAGCCTCCTTTCGAACTTCTTTTGACATAAAGAGTGTGCTCGTATGGACACCTTTCAAACCCGTACTTCGAAAAATACTCGTTTATTCTTCCGTACCACGCACGAGGTGATTGCTTTAGCCCATACAGCGCCTTTTTGAGTTTGTAGACTTTTTCTTGTTCACCCTTTTTTACGAAACCGGGTGGCTGCTCAACGTACACCTCTTGTTCAAGATAGCCATTTAAGAAAGCCGACTTCACGTCCATTTGAAAAATATTCCACCGGTTTTGTGCTGCGAGAGAAATTATTAACCGAACAGTATCAAGTCGAGATACGGGAGCGAATACCTCATTGAAATCTTCTCCTTCCTTCTGTTTATACCCTTTCGCAACCAATCGAGCTTTGTGCTTGTTGATGGGGCCGTCTGGATTGGTTTTCGTTTTGAACACCCATTTCACGCCAATGGGGCTTTTGTTGGGTGGTAGAGAAGTGAGCTCCCATGTACCGTTTTTCTCGATCAACTTGATCTTCTCTTCCATAGCGGCGCACCATTTATGTTCTTTCGCTGCGTCGTCGAAAGATATTGGATCTTCACCTGCAAAGAAAGCAAAAAACAGATTGTCGTCTTCAGCCGTTTCGCTTGTTTCGTCGTTGAAATCTCTCAAACTTCTTGTTCTTCTTCCAGGTGCAACTTTGCTTGTCTCTTTATAAAAATCTTTCAAACTTCTCGTTCTTCTTCCAGGTGTAGTTACTGGACTTTCGGGAGGAGCAGGTTCGTCGCAATTCTCGTTCTCCGGTGGCTGAGAGTCATCGCCTTCATCAACAGTGTTAAGGTCGAAAAAACCTGAACTTTTCGTCAAAGCGAACATCCCTACTAATCACAATTTTCTTTGTTTTTGGGTTATAAAGCTTGTAAGCTTTCGTCGTCAGACTGTAGCCGATGAAGATGCATTTTTTTTCTTTATCATCCAACTTTGATCTCAACGCATCTGGTATGTGAGAATAAGCTAGGCAACCGAAAGTTTTGAGGTGACTTACATTGGGTTTCTGCACATACCATACCTCGTTCGGAGTAGCATCTTTCAAGCTTTTCGTGGGTGAGCGGTTGATCAAATACACGGCGCACGAGACTGCTTCTGCCCAAAAAACAACCGGCAGATTTTTCTTCTTCAACATGCACCTCACCATGTTCATGATCGTTCGGTTTTTGCGCTCCGCGACGCCGTTTTGTTGCGGTGTATAGCGTGCCGTCAATTCATGCCTAATGCCATTACCTCGACAGAACTCGTCGAATAGCGAAGACATGTACTCCCCTCCACAATCGCTTCTCACATTCTTTATTTGAAGGTCTGATGCTTTTTCGACTCTAAGTTTAAAGTCTTTGAAACATGAGAGTGCTTCTGATTTTCCTTCACGCAATAGACCCAAATTTTTCTTGTATAATCATCGACAGATAACAAGAAATACCTGCTGCCGCCTAGAGAATCAACCCTCATTGGTCCACATAAGTCAGTATGAACAAGCTCCAACGGTGCCTTTGATGTCCAGGTTGACTGCGATGGGAACGAATTGCGAAATTGTTTTCCCATCTAACATTCCTCGCAGATTTCAGCAGCAGCATCTATTTTGGGTAGTCCTTCGACGATGTTTTTGCTAGACATCTCCTTCAAGCTTCGGTAGTTTAGGTGCCCATATCGGTCATGCCACAACTTGGACGCTTCCTTGCTAGAAGTAACGTAGCATGAGTTACTAACAACATCAAGTTTGACAGGAAACAAATTATTTGAAGCCAAACCGATTTCAGCTACGAGAAGATTATTCTTTTTCATGATACATGAACCTTCCGCAAACTGAAAATCGAACCCCTTCTTCATCAAGTGACCAACGCTTAATAGATTACTCGATAATCCCGGAACGTAAAAGCGTTTGACATTTTCTCCATTCTTCCCGTCTTCGTCTTGAACGTGATTTCTCCGACACCTTGGATTTCGAGTGTTTTAGCGTCTCCAATAGTCACCTATCCATGGTTAGCATCTTCTAGCGTCGAAAATAATTTTTTATTACCAGTCATGTGCTTGCTCGCACTGCTGTCCAAATACCAGATATTCTCAACGTTCCCGCCAGAAGCTATTAGAAGAGTTTTGGAAATTACCAGGCTGGTCTTTATGAACGTAACCTGCCTCACGCTTCTTCTCCGGATATTTTTCCCAACATTCAGCTTCTTTGTGTCCCGGTTTATGATAGAAATTGCATTCAAAATACGGTTTTTTACCCTTGTAGCGTCCTTTTCCCTTTTGGTTGTCGGAAGATGGTTTTTCGTCACCTTTTGAGTCGTTGTATTTCTCTTGTGACTGGGATTGTTTTCCACCTTTTTCACGCCATTTGCCTCGTCCTTGAGAAGATTCACGGCCTCCCAAGTGTTGGGACTTCAAAGCTTGATCCAGCGATGTATTTTGGGGATTCCTTTGAAGGAATCTAATTTCATGAGCTTCTAGTCGCCCTTGTAGACTTTCCACGGACATTTTCGAAGTGTCTTGAGACTCTTCGATGGCTACGACGATGTGATCGAACTTTTCCGGCAAGCTCCGTAGAACCTTTTCAACGGACTTTTCGGCATCCACTACCTCTCCATTTGATGACATCTGATTTACTATGGAGGTGACTCTCGTGAAGTATTCTGAGACTCTTTCGTTTTCTCTCATTTCCAACTTCTCGAATTCTTTTCGTAGTGATTGCCACCGGACCTTTTTGACGTGTTCTTGACCCGAGTAAGTGGTCTGCAATATTTCCCATGCTTCTTTAGCAGTTTCAGCCTTCGAGATTCTTTCATAGACCGGAATTTCTAGCACTTGACAGATTTGAAAAAGTGCCTTTCGATCTCTTTGTTTTTGTTTCTTTTCGGTCTCAATGAGTTTGGTTTCATCTTCTGGTTCGTCGACTCCATCCTCGACCACACTCCATAAGTCTTGAGATTCAAGACATAGTTTCATAAGATTACTCCAGTAATCAAATTTTTCTCCGTTGAATTTTGGAACGAGAGAGATGAGTTGGCCCGACATTTTGGACGAGTGGCTCTGATACCAGATTGAAGGGAGTGAGACTGATATAATGTGTTTGGAGAATGTTTTCAGGGAAGTAGTGACCAAAGTAGAATTTTTATTTCACTCACTCAACTTGTCGAATGATTTACATCAGACTCATACTTATAATACCCAAACCATCACTAATAAGTTGACACTGACATTTAGATGACTCTTTGACCAACTTTGATAAACTAAGAGACATCTAGCTTATGTTGGAGACATTAAGCATACTTAAAGACCTTGACAAGATACTAAAAGACTTATTTGACTGAAGTAAATTCAGTTTACTCCAACATTTATACTTAGCTAATTATGTCAATTCTCTTTTGTTTCAAAGAATCTCAATGTTAAAATTCAGACAAATCAAAGAAAATCATGGACGAGTCTGAAACTAGTCGTACAACGGAGGAGAAGGATCAACTGGTCCGGAGCACAAAGCGCGCCCGGAAAATCCAATTAAAACCTCGGGAAAGTAACGCGGAATCAGTAACCGGAGTAATTGATGCAACAACTGGGGCAACAGGTAACACCGATGGGGGAAAACGCAAGTTCTCTTACCGCGAAGCAGTGATGGAACAAAGGTCGATGGAAGACCTTAGTGCGGATCCATCTGACGTACGTATGGATTTCGATTCTGAAAGCGATGATGAGGATGCCTGCTTCGACTCGGACGATGTTTGTTATACGAAAGAACAACTCAAATCCTTTCGTAAACCATGGAAATCGGCGCTTATCGTTAAAGTCCTTGGCAAGAAGGTGGGATATCAATACCTGAACCGCCGCCTCAATGCTTTATGGCGTCCAGTTGGGGGGTTCAAACTAATCAGCCTCAGCCACGACTACTTTGTGGTCAGATTCAACTTGAAAGATGATCGAGACCGAGTTCTCCTAGATGGACCATGGAAAATTTTAGACCATTACTTAGCGGTGCGAAGGTGGACTCCGCGATTTCGGCCCTCGACTGCGACCATTGATAAGGCAACACTATGGGTTCGCATTCCTGACTGCCCGATTGAACTATATAATGAGGATGGTATGAAAGCGATTGGTGACTTTTTAGGGCGTACTGTCAAGATCGATATAAACACACAAAGGCAAGAGATGGGTAATTTCGCAAGGATTTGTGTCGAACTCGACCTGAGTAAAAGTCTAAGGCCGGAGATCAAGGTCCTGGGTGAGCGTTACCCACTCCAATATGAAGGAATCCATATGGTCTGTTTCAAGTGTGGGTTATATGGTCATACACAAGAGAGTTGTACATCCACCGTACCAGGAGCTTGGAGCGCTGGTGGTTCTAATGAGGCTAGTGACCAGACTGGTAAGAAAGGAGCTGACGAGGAGGAGGCCGATGACGGTAAGAATATCTCTAGCTCGGAGTCTCAGCCGTTAGCACCTTCACTAACGCCGGCGCCGCCATCCCCTTCCGGCCATGGCCCATGGATGTTGGTGGAAAAACCAAAACGGAAGGGTCCTAATTTCACGCCGGGAAATCGGGCTAGAGACACACCTCAGAATGGCAGGAGTAGCAGATTTCGGGGAGGAAATCAAGGAAAAGGATCAAGATTTGATATTCTTGAGGAGTTTGGGGAGGAGAATCTGGAACGAGCTACATTCAAGGAGAATTCTATGGAAAAAGTAGCAATCCCCCAAATTAGTGGAACCTACCAAACTCGGGCTCAATGGGTCAATAATGGGTCAAAGCGGGCTGAGCAGGTTGGGTTTAAATATTCCGGTGGTCATGTCACGGGCAATAAAGGGAAATCAATTTCAACTAAAGACAGAACACATGCCTTCTTTGGTGGGCTGGGAAAAGAATCAACCCAATTTCATTCAGGTGGGCCGAGCTCGTCTAAAGCCACAAGAAGATCTCCTAGCCCCATAACATTAATCTCACCCAGGTCCAAACCGAAGTCGCCCCTACAATCACAGGTTGGAGCTCCATCAACTTGGGCTGCACAAATTGATTCTGAGAAGATGACAATGCCTCAATCGTTCCATTTCAAGGCCGGTCGACCACCAGAAAAATCATCTCATGATCCTCCCGACGATCTGAAATCAAACAACACTCATACCCACCACGACGAACGACGGGCAGATCTCGCAAACATACAAGCTTCTCTTGGCAAACCACCTGATCATCTGATACAAGTGGGCTCATGCGATCAGGGGCAGTCAAATATGAGACTGGCAGATATTGGTACGATCGACAAGTCGGCCATTGACGACCCGGAGATCATGGGATATGCACAGGGAAGCCATTCCCCACCCAAACCTCTCTCCTCATGATCATTTTGTCTTGGAATTGCAGAGGAGCTTCAAGCCCCCGGTTTTCCACTATCTTAAGGAACTTGATTTCGGTACATAAGCCTGACGTAATGTTTATTACGGAGACCAGGATTAGTGGGTCCACGGCGGACGCGATATGTAGAAATTTCCCGCAATTCAAACATACGCGGGTTGAAGCGAGGGGCTTCAGAGGTGGCATCTGGGTATTCTGGTTAGAAAATAACATCAACCTTACGGAACTAAAGCGTCACGAGCAGGCGATACATTTCCAATTCTGCTTTGGCGGAATCTCGGGTTTGGTCACCGCTGTTTATGGAAGCCCGCACCGTTCTGATCGTTTGGCGCTATGGCAGTTTATGGAGTCGCTTGACCATACAGATAATGCGCCGTGGCTAGCTATTGGTGACTTTAATGAAATTTTATCCGAGGACGAAAAACAAGGAGGGGCTCCATTCAATCCAAATCACGCTATCCACTTCATCGACATGATGAACAAATGCCATCTTATGGATCTGGGGAGCTCGGGTCCCGCATTTACGTGGAAGGGTCCCGTCAGACCCGGATATGAGCGTCTTTTTGAACGTCTTGATCGTGGGTTATGCAATCAACGTTGGCAAATCACATTCCCAGACTCGGCGGTGCAAGTCTTACCTCGATTAAAATCGGATCACCACCCGATCTTGCTTCAATCGTCAAGACATTTAGCTCCGCATGTATCGGCCCGACCGTTCAGATTCTTAGCCGCATGGCAAACACATGACAATTTTCCGATACTCCTTCGTGGTTCTTGGGTTTCTCAACGACCTCTACATCTTAATCTCAGCTCATTAGAGACTAAGCTCAAGGGTTGGCATCGTGAGGTGTTTGGGAGCATTCAACAACGCAAGAATCACATCATGGCACGTCTCGGAGGGATCCAAAGGGCACTTCAAAGAGGCAAAAATCCCTTCCTCTCTAAGCTCGAAGAAGACCTGTCTCAGGAGCTCGAGAGTATATTAGCGCAAGAAGAGCTTACTTGGTTTCAAAAGTCCCGCTGTGAATGGGTTCGCCTCGGGGATCGAAATACTCGCTACTTCCACACTAGGGCTGTAATTGTGCGGAAGCGAATCAAAATCGATGCCCTGAAACAAGAGGACGGCGTATGGATTACGAATAAAGAGCAACTGCATGCTATTGCCATCCGACATTTTAAAGCCTTGTATGGAGAGGGAGAACAGGGAAGGCCATTAACCTCCAAAACGACATTCAGACCAATTGATCCTGGGAAATATTCTACGCTCTCACGGCATGTCTCGATCGAGGAAACAAGGCAAGCTTTATTCTCTATGGGGCCTTTCAAAGCTCCCGGACCGGATGGCTTTCATGCGTTTTTCTACCAATCTAACTGGGATATTGTTTCGGATTCGGTGATCGACTTCGTTCGAGGTATTTTAGAAAACCAGCAGTCCATTGAGCCGGTGAACTCTACACTCCTAGTTCTGATCCCGAAGACGGAGCGCCCGGAGACTATCCATCAGTTCAGGCCGATTAGCTTGTGCAATGTCTCGTACAAATTAATTACGAAGATCATTGCTAATCGCCTACAAAGCCTCATGCCAGATATTGTAACCCCAAACCAGGCGAGTTTTGTGCCGGGGCGGCATATCCAAGATAACATAATTATCGCACAGGAGCTTGTCCACACCATGGAGCGCATGAGACGAAAAAAAAAATTCATGCTTGTGAAAGTTGATTTAGAGAAGGCATATGATCGTATATCTTGGGACTTCTTACAAGAAACTCTCAATCTGGCAGGGATACCGAACCTTCTGACGAGGGCCATCATGGATTGTGTGACTTCTGCATCGATGCGTATCTTATGGAATGGGGAGACCTCAGAGGCGATTCAAATGAGACGCGGCATACGTCAAGGATGTCCGCTCTCGCCTTATCTCTTCGTACTATGTATTGAACGCCTCTCTCACGCTATCATGGATTCGGTTCAGGAGGGGCGATGGAAACCTATCCGCATTGGTACACGGGGCCCAGCTATATCCCACCTCATGTTTGCAGATGATCTTCTCCTGTTTGCCGAAGCATCCGTAGAACAGATCACGGTGGTTAGCTCTGTCCTAGAGAAATTTTGCAGTGCTTCGGGAGAAAAAGTTAACGCGAGGAAGACAGTCATGTATTTCTCTAAAAATGTTACTGCTGAAGATAGATCGACTATTGCTGATGCTGGAGATTTCTCGGTCACCTCTAATCTCGGAAATTACCTCGGGATCCCGATCATTCATGGTAGGCTGAGATCATCAACGTTCCAAGGGGTCGTTAATAGGGTGCAGAACAGACTCAATAGCTGGTCGGCAGCGTCGCTCTCCCTGGCCGGACGAACGACACTTGTCCAATCAGTATTACAAGCCATGCCTGCCTATTCCATGCATATTTTGCATTTCCCAAGCAAGGTCTCCTCAAAGATCGACCAGATATGCAGGAATTTTCTATGGGGGCATACGGAACACAAACGTCGCATTCACCTTATACACTGGAACACGATTACGCAGCCACGATGTATGGGTGGTCTCGGACTTCGAAGACTTAAAGCAGCGAACACGGCTCTACTTGGTAAGATTGGCTGGGGATTACTCACCAGGCCAAACGAGCTATGGGCGAGAGCACTGATGAATAAATACCCTGGAAGATGGCTTGCGAATTGGTCCCTACGGCTGAAATCGGGAGACTCATGGCTTTGGCGTGGCATTGTGGAGTCTTGGAATTCAGTTCGACCTATGTTAGGTTGGGGGCTTGGGTCTGGCACTAAAGTAAGGTTTTGGGAGGATCGATGGGTCCCAGGTCTGCCTGGAGCTCTAAGCACAACGGCGGCGCAACCCGTTCCTAGCACAGACCTCCATAGACCTGTTCGTGACTACGTTGGAGAGACAGGGAATTGGATGTGGGAAAGAATCTCGCCCTACGTTAGTGCATCCGCTTTACTACGTTTAGCCAGTGTTCTTCCCCCGCCGCTTGAGAAAACCTTGGAGGATCAGCTGGCGTGGATGTGTTCTGCCTCAGGTAAGTACTCTGTCTCATCGACATACGCTGAACTTACTAGAAGTCTCTCTACAGATCCCCCAAATCCGTTATGGCGAATTATATGGAAGTGGGAGGGTCCGAACCGGATCAAATACTTTTTATGGTTAGTGGCTCATCAACGACTCCTTACGAACAAAGAACGAGCACGCCGGCGGATGTCATCGGTCGCCGATTGCCACTGTTGCCCTAATTCGCCTGAATCTATCCTCCACGTTCTTCGGGATTGTCCCAGAGCACGTGCAACGTGGGTCCCACTTGTTCCCCAGCATTCATCCATTCGCTTTTTCTCGTGTGGACTCCAAGAATGGCTTACTGAGAATTTGGTACAAAGGCCATACACCTCTTGGTGTACTATTTTCGCGACATGCTGCTGGTTATTATGGACATGGAGGAATAAAGCCATCTTTCAGCTTGGCACAGATATCCCGTCGAATAAGTCGCTGGTCGTCCGCCGGACGGCTGACTCATTCTCAAGATCGTGGAAGTACCACCTCAATTTGGCCCCCAAGCAAGGTCGCTCGTGGACCCTGGTAGGATGGACCAAACCACCTCCCCTAGTTCTGAAATTGAACACAGATGGAGCATCTCGGGGAAATCCTGGCATAGCAAGTGCAGGCGGACTCATTCGAGACGATAACGGAAATTGGATGGTGGGATTTATGCACAACCTCGGATTTTGCACCTCGGTGATAGCTGAGTTTTGGGGTATTCTAACCGGCCTACGCATAGCATGGAACTCCGGTTATCGCGCGCTCATTGCGGAAGTGGACTCTAAGCTCGTTCACGATACCTTGATAGGGAAAGCATCTTGCTCGCCTTCTCTTAGACCCATGCTAAATAGAATTGAGGAGCTCATAGCTCGCGACTGGTCAGTCTCCTTTTGTCACACATACAGGGAGGGCAACTCGTGTGCAGATTGGTTAGCCCGTCAAGCTTCCCGTCAACCATTAGGAGTCCACATATGCAACGACGCACCTATTGGGCTTTATCCCCTATTGCTGGGAGATATTTCTGGGGCAGCCTTACCCCGCCGTGTAATCTCTAGTTAGTTTTTGGGCATTGCCCCTCTTACCTCCGAAAAAGAATCTCAATGTTGAACACAGTGAGGCCAAGAACGATTTCCACGTTCAATTTAGCTTATGATAGAGGTTGATCAAAAGCTATTGCATACATAAATATATATAGCACATCGAATATACTTTTTTTTAAAAATTACTTGGAGTAAAAGCCCATGGATATAGCAGAAAGAGAAGAAATCTTCCTTATTCAAGAAACTCGAGAGCTATCTATCGCTCAATGCCAGGACTTCAGTGAATGAATATAATAAGAAGTCTTCGCCTCGCACTCCAAGGGGTTGTTTCTCAGTCTACGTTGGGCCGGACAAAGAAAGGTTGTAATAAAGGCAAAGCAAGCGAATCATCCTTCGTTCAAGAGGCTTCTCGAAGATGCTGAAAATGGAATATGGGTTTCAAAAAAAAATGACCCTTTATGCCTTCCTTGCAGCCTCGAACTTTTCCATGATGTCTTGGCTTAGATTATTACGAGCACATCATCTGCTGGTATTCGGTAATAAAAATAATGTTAATCCCTACTTTGATGATGATTCGCATTCGTTTGGCTACAAATCTCCTTTTCATTATTATCCTTTGAGGCGTTAAGAGTGGAAGTAGTCATGAATTGGCTAATGGTCGGCGTGGATGCTTCTATGGTTTCTTCTCACGCCATGACCAATTGATGTTGGAACATAATACAACAATGTTTTACTTTATGAATGTAATTTGTTAATAATCTTCATTCAATGTGTGCCTGTTGCTTTATAATACGTTATTAGCAAAAAAATATCAAATATTATTCTTAAATATCAAGTATGCCAAAATGTTTTTTGTGGAACCAAGAACTAATGGAAATGCACGCGAACTATCTTTTTATTTAATTCAACAATACGAGGTTTTTAGTTTATTTATGTAAACATCATCGCCAATCGATGGTCGTATAGCTTCTACACAGTTTTGTCTCCATCTTCATCGCAAGAAAACCTAAACAAGATATATAGATCATCACTAACCTTCACACATCGATATGCATAATCATATTAAATTATGTCCCATTCGATTTCAAGCAAGTTCGCCAGTTGCTGAAGTTCGTCTTCAGGCAAAATCACATGAATAATAATCCTCCCACTAATTTCACCATCATCATCGTATTCATGTCCTAATGGCATCACTAGCACAACCCCTTCCTCTCCAATCCCTTCGATGCTTATCTCCGCATGAACTGGTCCGTATTTTCCAATACTCAGCCCATATATATCTGCATTTTCCAAGTCTACGAAAGTAAGATTACCTCCGTAAATTACAAAGTCCCCTTTACCACCGTGTTCTTCGTCCATTATTAGCTTCTCAACCATGTCAGTCTCATCTACGAACTTCTCAGCAATTAGATTAGAAAGTTCGAGCGCGTCTTTATCAGCAATATTAATACTTGTAATATCCCGTGCTTCTACGGTGCCAATCACCGTACTTGAGTTTCCAAGGAGCTCATTTTCTGCCTTTTTATTACGCACGACGGTTACTATTTTTGGCTCCAAACTGCACCTAACTTTAGACAAAGACCTCCATATGATCCCACAAATGGATTCAAAGGGCCTCTTATTCACCGCCTTATAAAAATTCGTGTGCTCTTCCGATTTAGACAAGAGATTACTTGTCTCTTCGATGCGAAAAGTGCGCCTTTGCATTTTTCGGTTGTTGGCGATCGTCCAATTTTCTCGCAAGGGATCTAAGAGTTTTAGGCACTTGCAATGAGATGTCTTTGTTTGATGAATTGGGTTATTCTTTTTTAGGGTTAATGTCTTTGGGACTGTCACGTGTAATTGGTTGTTGTTCATGAAATCTCCGTAGTTATTGATGCAGTTTAGGGCAGTGAATGCATCACCAAGAATATGAGCCCACTTCATTCCCACGCACAATCCTCCACATTTGAACTCTGTCAACTGCATATTCATTATAAACTTAGGGTTAATTATTTTTTCAATTCCTGTAATTTAGGGCGAGTGACGTTACAAGAATAGGAAATGTTGGGGTGACGTTATATGAAGAATAGCTTTCAAAATTAAGCAATTTATGAACATTATACGCCTGAAACATAGAGTTTGTCTTCAAAGTTACTGAATTTTGAAAGTTATTGTCCGTATAACAGCTCTAATTTGCGGGAACTCTAGCATTTGGGACAAAAACCAATGGTCCTACTCGTATAATGTACTTAAACTGTTTAATTTGAAAGTTATTGTCCCTATAATATCAAATTCCTAAATTTGCTGTCCATATAATGCTACCTCATACTAAAAAATGATTACTCCTTACATATAAGATTGCTGCATGTTTTGGTTATTGAATCACACATACACACGTACGATTTTATATACATACATAGGCAAAAAGAAAAACAAACAAAATGGTGAGACTTGGTTAGATAGTTATATTACCTGAAGAAACACAAGTGGTGTGAAGCCAAGGTCATGAACCACCATCTGTTGATTGTACAAAAGAAGCTCATTGCTCTCACCATCTCCGACAAAATTCGAAAGCCAATCATCGAGCGTCTTGACGCACTTTGCCTCGACAATTCGAACGCCGCTATCATTACACTTGACAAAAAACCTACCGCGAAAATCACCTTCTTCTTCGACGTGTCTGCTCCTTATCCTCCCGCAAATAGGGTAGTAAATGTCGAGCCATTCGAACATGGGCTTCTTTAAGTCGCGTATGTCCAAACCTTCCATGGCATCCCTTTCGAAGAAGTGAAGCGTAGTTATGTAAGGAAGCTTCATTGCCAAGTCCTTTCCGCTCAGCTCGTAATTTTCCCCCTCTTCGCCAACCCTTATCTTTGAAGGAACCACCGAGGATAGCTTTACGTCGTAGATTAAGTCGCTGGAAACCATAGTAGCAACGTTGAGAGAGAGAGAGAGAGAGAGAGAGAGAGAGAGAGAGAGAGAGAGAGTAGATTACGTAGTACTTGGACTTGAAGGGGTGTTTATTTAATAGGGAGCAAGAGTTGTAGCAATTAGTTAAATGTCCGAGTCTATATATATATATATATATATATATATACAAATAGATTGAGAAATCTTATAAGTGAGCAATGTGGGCACCTTATGTGAGCACTTCTTATTTGGCAGGTGTCATATGTCGACATGCCACATCAACACGAGAGGTGTTAATCAATGCCACGTAAATGTTCTGATGCTTGCATGAGCAAAAAGAGTGAAAAGTTTGATAATTTCTGCATGCAAGAGTTAAATTTATATCTTGTTATATATGGCATCGGCATTATTATATATATGTCATGCACATGTTTTATTAAAAAAAGGGGAGGTATATTAGAAATATATGGATTCATTCTAAAATCAATTGATGATAGGTAAAGTTGTCTATTTGATATATTAATTGAGTCGGGTGAGGAGCGAGATAGATATTTTAGCATGCATCGTTACGTGTGGTATGACTGAAGTCCTGATACGTGGATATATGAATCATGTGACGTAGAGTCGTACAAGCGCGATAACACAGCAGATTTTTGAAGAAGGGATTGCAATTGCAAACTAGTATACATATTTTTTTTTTTTTTTGTGTTCTTCCTTCATACTTCAATTTTTGTTTACTAGTTTCATTGTAAAATTTTGTCCAATTAATATTTTGGAATGATATCGTTTCCAAAAACAAACCAACGAACAAAGATACAAAACATGTCCGTCCGTGCTACCGTTAAAAAATTGTCTCATTAATAAGAAAACCAACCCCCATGATGAGCTAAAACTGAATTTACAACATTTATTTATATAGCAAGGTGACACTTTTTTTTGTCTAACATTGATGATGTGTGGCTTGGATTTGAAGTACCAAGAATAGATGCCATGCAGTGATTGAAATAGAAAAAAAAAAAAAGGTAAAATTATATGATTACTATGTGAGGTGTAGGTAGGGAGGGTTGTACTTAGATACATAAATGCTGGGAGCAGTTGGTAGCTAAATATAGCAATCAACACAGCTACAATGTTGGCAATTATGCTAACTGCCAACAATAAAGGTCCATTTGATATTAATCAACGCGTTAATAGCAGTAATTACTCGTAACTTATTTATCACTTATTAATGATGATGATTATTATTAGAGTACGACATTACAGTACGCAAGGAGAGGCATTAGGCAGCCTAACAATACAGGTATCAGTCGGTTTCCCACGTGAGAATCGGTGGTCACTTTATTAAACTCTGTCGATAATTGCAAAAAATAGATTTCAGTTGCAATCCATGAATTTGCACAAGTTAGATGCGAAGAGTTACTATTGTTGAAGAGCCGTGTTTTGCGTTCTAACATAGTATCATGCAATCGATGAGGTTTTACAAACTCAGCTCTGTAAGACAGATCAGCGAATATAACCTTGAAAATACATTCAAATGTGAAGAGTTTTGCTCCTATGTTACAAAGAACAAATCTCATTTCTGATTAGCTTCGCGTATATGTTGTAATTGCAGATTTCGTTTGGTTTTTTTTTTTTTTTTTTCAATTCGAAGATCGTTTTAAGAATGCCAACACGCCTAAACCAGCGACTAAAGCAGCGCCTGCTGCTACAGCACTGTATGCTGAGGCCCAGGCATCGGCTTGGGCATAACCACCCGCAGTTTTCGAATCTCTTCGACGGGCGGGTTTTCCTGAATAGTCGAGGTGTAACCTTAATCCCTGTAATAAATAGTATAAAGATTTGTTCAAATGACATGAAACATTGGTAAAGACAATCGTAGACTTCCGTCACAAGTTCCAAGTAGGATTCACTAATGCTTTCATGCTGAAATTAATTGGCATACATAAATTCGAGAAGCCAAACCTTTCGAATTGATACTTAAAATGATGAATCAAAGAAATAAGAGTACCTTCCAACCAGCTTGCCTTGCATGGTCCACTGCTGCCTGAAGATCGCTATCAGAAGCAAGTACAACTTTGTCATGATCTTCATCTTCGTACTGCATAAGAGCGAGTGTAAAGAAGCTAAGATTTCTATACTAGGACGGTAACCAGGAAAAAATAAAAAATAAAAAATATGGAAATTTGAGTCAAGGCCAGAGTCTCTACTAGAATTTGCGGAACGTTGCTAAGGTCAATCTCATCTCCGAATCTCTGAAGTATAGCTGTTATAAGTTCCGTTAAATTCTGCGTACCTGGTTCATTAAGTATCATGTAATAAAATATTTGTCCAAAAAGTGTTCTTAGAGCTATTCTCGTTTCTCAATTTCTTGAATAATATGAGCTCGAGTAACTGCTACATGATTTTTGTAAAACAGAGAATAGCTTTACGTCAATTGGTGATTAATCAAGTTCAATATTAAAAACACCCAAGTGTAACATATGCGGTACTTCAGACAGTAAGATAAGGTTTCGCGAATCGAAGATGACACAAGACATACCACATATGAACCTATGCATTCTTCCTTTTCTGTCTTCAATCTTGAACGCAAAACTGCTAGATGTTGTGGAAGAAGGAAATGGAAGAGATCGACCAGTTTCTCCTCCATCAGAAGGCAATTTCAATGAATTATTGCTGAAAAGAAACAAATTAATAAAAAGAAAGCAAAAAATATGACAACATATATATTTATTAAGAAAAAAAGTAACAACCTTCGGGTCTCTTCGTCTTCATAAGGCAATTCCATTGCAGAATCCCAGAACCTTTGCATTAAGGTGTTTGTAGCCTCGGTATTAACACCAGGAGCATTAGTTGTACCAACCTTGAAAGTTGAAACAACAGCATAAAGTCTTCGTAGTTAGTTCAGCATAACAAAACAGATATCTGAACCAAAAGCAAATTCGAATCATTCATATTCCAACTAGAATAACATGCAAAAATTCACAAGCGTCCGTGTTATGAACAAATTGTATTAGCCTGCTTTATTGTTCATTGATACAGACAGGCGTTTGAAAACTTAAAACATATCTTGTCTCACAGGAAAGAGCTTTAAGTGTACGAGATTTCTGGTTTGATGTCACTATCGCCTATACATGCACAGAAGATGGAATACTACAACTTACAGTAGCCACAGCAGCATGCATTATGTGAAGCACGTCAACGACAGATACAACCACTCCATCTGTAATGATGTTGCTTGAGATAAGAATATAAGAGCTTTCTATGAATTCATTTAATATAATGCAGGAGCAATATGCCTACCATTATCAACCACTGGAAGGTGCAAAAATTTTCCGTCATGCATTGTATGAAGGGCATCAACTATCCGTGTATCAACAGTTACACGCTCTGGATTTGGAGTCATCACCTAAGAGAAAGGATGTTAAATTAATCCACCCATTCAAAGAAGATGTCTTATGTTTATACAGATTCATTGAAGGCAAAGAAAGAGCGCTCGGAACGGCATGAATATAATCAATAAAGAATGATGCCAATGAGTCTGCAATAGGCCTATGCTTTAACAGAAAAAAGATATGAGTCGAGAGGTAACCTTCTCCACCAAAGTCGATGCAGAAGGGAAATCTTGTGCTATTACTCTCATCAATATATCTCTTGAGCTACGAAAATGGAAAGGAAAAATATAATAGTTGATTCTACTGAAAATATAAATTTTGAGAAGGAAACATATAAAGTTAACATATGAATAAGTCCAAGATTTAGGAGTCGAAGTAGAGCATTTGTACAGTTTAAAGTTAATAACAATACACCTTCGCAGTAAATAAGACATACACTCACGTTAATATTCCACGTGGTTTATTTTCTACTGTTACAACTGCACAGCTCGCACGAACTTCCAACATCTTCTTTGCAGCCATTAGCACTGTGTCACTTGGATCCACTGTGACCATCCTAACAAAGAAAGAAATATAATTCCAAATATTATGTCCAATATTTTGAAAGTGGAATAAAACAAATGTCAGAATATATTACCTACTTTGCATTATCAGGTAATATGGTGGACAAGGACGGACTAAACATTCGCTCCCGAAGTGTCTCGATTAATGTGGTAGGACCTGCGCACCAACAATGGCTGAATCATTAATCATTTCTCTGTAAAACATAATCTTAGAACTGCACGAAAACCATTAGCGATTTTGTCATGAAAACAAAAATGAAAATCAGAAAGGTAAGATTTACCAACCAGACACTGTTGAACCCCACTGTTTCTCAACACCTTCAACGGCAGCAGCTATGGCCTTTCCTTTCTCAGCTGCTCTCTCCATTCGAGCAATAGCATCATACAAGCATTTTGCTATGTCAAGCAAAGCAATCACCTCCCCATTTTCAACAACCGGTAAATGTCTAAACTTTCCTGAGAAACAATTCCCTAATCAGAAATCCCCTCAAAACAAGTAGCACTAGAGCACGTTGGTCGAGTGGACTAACCTTGAACCATCTTTTGCAGTGCTTCAACGGCAAGTGTGCTCGCGAGCACAAAAACTGGATTTCTCGTCATTACCTTGGAAACAGGAGTCTCCTCGGGATTAAGCTCGCATGCAATGACTCTTGTAGCGATGTCCTACATTGAATAAACGTAATGATAATTTATCGCTCTCAAAAATGTAAATGACAAGTGACGAGCTCGAACAATGACAAGACCACCTTAGTTTCTACAACACAAAAACATTTATCCTACATTGAATAAATCTAATCATATTTTATCTATTTCAAGAATGTAAATGACAAGTGACGAACTCGAACAATATAACAAGAGCACTCTATTGCTACAAGACAAGAACATTTCTCCTAATTCGCCCAATTCCCCATACCTTGTCAGTCAGAATCCCACATGACAATGCATTCGAATCAGTGAGCAATAAAGCATCAACCCTTCGCGCCGCCATCCTTCTACAAGCCTCAAGAACTGTTGTGGTGTCGGGTAAAGTCAAGGCCTTCGACAATAGCAACCTCTTCACTGTTCGTTCTCCACTCAAACCCCTGCAACATAAAATAATCAATCGAATGCACAAATTCGTAACAACATCCACTCATCCAGCATCTTTTAGGTTTTATCCTTGCAAATTAAATCCACCAAACATTTCATCAAACTCCAAACTGAGCTGCCCTACAGTACTATTCCCACAAAGAACATGAAATAGGTCAGAATAATTCGAACAGCCACCAACAACGAAGAAACTGCCACACCAACAATATACAAATTGCAAGCCTCAATCAAATGCACAGAACGAACATCGAATCATCAGCAGCCGTAATCGAAAGCATACATTGAACGGGAAACGGATATCGATTTGCGGTGGCGAGTTGACGAGGGGTCCTCAACGCTACCACCATCATCCTTCAGCCCCGCCCTAGACAAGGATCTTCGGTTCAAGGATACGCTTCTTCGGGAAGATCCGCCTTGACTCGTCGCCATATAATCCACAACGGATCAGAATAATAATAAATCCACTCGCTATAAAAAAAAAAAAAAAATTAATAGCAGGCGAATCAATCAATAGTCAAATCAAATTGGGGACGATGGCTCTTCGAAGCACACTGGCCAGTTAAAAGCAAAGAATAATCTTGTTAGAAATGGTTTTCTTTTCTTTTATCAAGCTGCTGTATAAATTAGGACAGTCCGACGACTTCAAATTAACTGAGAGAATTTGTTATCAAACACAAAATTTTCATATTTTTTTATATGTGGCTTAAATATGGTTGGCCACTCTTTGTTCGTTACACGAAAATATCATCATTGGCGTCTGGCGAATTGAAAAATAAACAGATTTTTATTACAGCCCTTCATCCAATTGCCTTTTATTTAAAGATCGTGTCCTTTGCTATGATTTGCTCCAAAGGAGTGTCGAGGTATTTAATATTTTCAACAAAGCCAAAGAAAGAGCTTCTAAATCTACAAAAAAAAATTTAGTTTTATATTATAATAAAAAATATATGCTCCCTCTAATTAATAAAACAAGTCCTTTCATAATAATTTTTTATTTATAAATGAAACTCAGTTTACTTTTGCTATTTCCCAAAAAATTAACTTATACATTTTCAATTTTGCTCATCATAAAGTAGGAGTTGACTAAAGATGGTCAAATAATTAATTAAAAATATACATATATATATATACACACACACACGAGCAATTTCACTTTATTTTTTAATATATATGAAATTCCTCAAATGATATACTTTTAAAAGGAGTAATTTTTTTTTCCTCTAAAACACGCACCATACTCACTAGGGGTGAAAGAGAGCCGAGCCGGCTCGGCAAAAGCTCGCTCGAGCTCGATATAAACGAGCTCGAGCTCATTTAAGTTGAACTCGAGCTCGAGCTTGAGCCCGGATATAATGGCTCGAAAGCTCGCGAACAGGCTCACGAGCTTTTTTTTTATATTTTTATATTATTATTTCTATTTTTAAATATTTTTATTAAAAGCTCGATTTTTTTAAAAATTTTTCAAATTTTTATATTTTTATATTAATATATATTATTTTTATTAATTTATTAAAATTTTTTTATTTGAGCGATGAGCTTCGTGAGCTCGAGCTCGAGTTCAAGCTCATCTGGCTGTATGTAAGTGAGCTCGAGCTCGAGCCGTGAGCTGAAAAGCTCGACAAGCTCGAGCTCGAGCTCAGATGTAAGGGCTCGAACCCAAAAGATGAGCCGAGCTCGGCTCGTTTACAGCCCTATACTCATCAATGACTTTTGTCCCACATGTCTATGTGTATCGTCTAAGTTCGAACATATCTATACTCGTATATAACTAGAGATTTGTGTTTAACGGTCAAATTTGTTGTCAATTCGATCATTGTTCAATGAAATATTTAACCTTAACATTTTATTTTATTACATTTTATTCTTATGAAAGTTTATTTTAAATAATTAAATAATAATCTAAAATATTGAAAATTAATATATTTGCACACACATACACACATTGTGTGGATTAGACATACTAGTCACAATAATCAGTGATCATCTCCACTCGATGATCAAAAGCTCAACTATTCATTGAATTTCAGACCACGTTATTGGTGATTACATTCTACATTGGTTTTAAAATATTTAACATTTGGTGTTGAGATTCTAGTGGACTTTGTCCCACATCGAATAATTCAAGCTCTCGAACCCACTTAATATATCAGATGCTTTCTTCTCCTATCACCAATTGGTTTTAGGAAGGAACCTTTTTTGGACTTTTCCACCGCTTTTTTTCTTATTTTTGTTTTAATATTTTTGTTTACTCCGATTCAAACCAAGATAATGAGGCATAAAACTCAAGCCTAACCCAAATCTTCCTTCAAACCCAAATATTAAACGCTCGTAAATTCGAGAAAGAACATGGTTCTTATTTTGTCAAGCTAAAAAAATAGAAAAATGAAGACAACGTCCATTTTCACAAACTTTGTTTCTAAGCTGTACCATCTCCAGCCCATCATCATGAACAACAGCTCGCCATGGTCGTCCCCATAGTAGTCATCGTCTTCATCGTCAGTAAGGTATTGATATGTAGGATTATATGATACCGCCTTAACAGCTCCGCGCTGCTGCAATTTACCTACATACTTACACTGTCCAAGTTGTGCAGCATCCATTAGGTATACATTATCATGCACCTTCAAAATACACCAGTAATCTGCAAAAACAGATTACTTTGACATCAATTGTCACTTCAACTCCAACAGTAAATATCGTTTAGATCTGGTGATTAAAGATCTGAACTTTGAAAGTTGCTGCCTTTTCCTCCTCCTCCTCCATTTCTAATACTTGGACACTATTATCTTCATGGTCTAGGATGGAATGAAATCAAATTTTCAGTATTTGAACTTGAACTCCCAAAAAGAAAACATATCTCTTTTTAGTCTCTTTCTCTATCTACACGTTTTCTCCACCAAAACCCTAAGGGCTCGTTTGATATGTGGGTATGAGTGTGTATTGGTGTGTATGGGGTGTGTATGAATAAGTTGGCCTGTGTTTGATATCTGTGTATAGACATACATGCCTTGTATGGCTATACACGTCTATTACAAGGATTTTGGTTATAGGCCTTGTATATTCATACCCACCTCTAAGGTGGTTATGGGGTGTGTATCACTAATCCATACACACCTATACACATCTCAAACACATCTATCAAACACAATTTATATCATTACACAAATAATTAATACACACATATCAAACATATTAAAATATAACATCAACAAAATCCTTGTATAGCTATACACAAATAACTTATACCCATGTAATCCCTAAACACAATATCAAACGAGCCCTAAGTAAGATTGAAAAACTTTCTCCCAATCCTTCATTAATGGAGGGTGGGCGGTCTCTATGTTTTTTTCTTTGTTTATGCTTTTTTTTTCCTTTGTTTTTCCCATCTTCTCCCTTGTGCCCTGTTTTGTCTTTCATTTGGTTGTCATTTTCTCCTTCCAGCGAATCTCGTCATTTGTCTTCCTTCCCTAGATCTCAGTCTCCCCCATTGGAGTTGTGTCTCATCCGATACGAGTTTGTTCTCCCTTTTGGGAGTGCCATTCCCAAAGAAGACGAAGTTTTAGAGTTGAAGATCGAAGAAAGTGAAGAGTACAATAAATCTAACTCAATATTCATTTTTTGGGTATTATGTTAATTTGTTGTAGGTTCTTTCTTCAGTTCGGACTTGAAATCTTGTGTTCTTTTGGCCTTGTATTGTTTGTCTCTTTAGTTTTGTGGCGTTCGTTTCTCTATGTATGAGAGGTTTTCTCCCTCTGGATAGTTGAATGTAATCGGATGGATAGTTGAATGTAATCGGAGGGTGCATTGATTACTTAGCCCCGGTATAAAATTTTATGTATTAACGAACTATAGTTTCAACAAAAAAAAATTGAACTCCTCGTAAAATGACTGTAGAATGCAACTATTCAAACTTTGGAGGGTTATAGAGAGAAATATGTCACATCATAAGGGTTGAAATGTAATTCACCCTCTAACATTATCCTCGGAATTCATCCATCCACCTCTGTTTGTTGGCGAACCAAGATTAAATTTCCCCAAAAAGTAGCAGAGACAACCTTCTCTTTCATTTCCCAAGAGAAAGAAGACGCAAAATCCAAATCCAAATGGACCAAAACAACAACACCCAACAGCAGCAGAACGCCGGCGCCACCACCGCCATACCTGCTCCGCCGTCCCTCCCCGCCGTCTACCCTCCCCCGTACCACCACCTCCTCCAACAGCAGCAGCAGCAGCTTCAAATGTTTTGGACCTACCAGCGCCAAGAAATCGAACAAGTAAACGACTTTAAGAATCATCAGCTTCCACTCGCGCGAATCAAGAAGATTATGAAGGCCGACGAGGATGTACGGATGATCTCGGCGGAGGCGCCCATCCTCTTCGCCAAGGCTTGCGAGCTCTTCATATTGGAGCTCACCATCAGATCGTGGCTCCACGCGGAGGAGAACAAGAGAAGGACCCTTCAGAAGAACGATATTGCAGCAGCTATTACGAGGACGGACATTTTCGATTTTTTGGTGGATATTGTGCCCCGAGAGGAGGTGAAGGACGAGGCCGGTTTGGGGATTGGCGTCGGAGGTGTGGTTGGGGTCGGAGGCGGCGTCACCGGCGTGCCGTACTATTATCCGGCCGCCGGAGCGCCTACGGTGGGACAGCCGGTGATGGGAAACCCAGGCGTGTACGTTCCGCCGCCGTCTCAGGCGTGGCAGTCTGTGTGGCAAACTGGGCCGGAAGATGGTGGGTACGGCGGTGGTCCCAGCGGTGGTGCCGGCCAACAGGGCGGACTTGATGGGCAGTGGTAACTCAGTCCACTTTACTTCTTTTTGTTTTAATTATTTTCTTTCCCTGGTATGGTTGGAGGCTTTTTTTTTTCCGCTTGAATGCTCGAAAGGTTGGGACTTTGTGGGTAGATGCGTCGTTCTTGTTTGATTTGTCTTTGCAGATTAGGTGTATGTCAAGATGGTTGCCTGAAATTTTTCGTTCGTGCTTTTTATTGTGTCCATTGATGATAATAACGTCATGTTTATGCATCTGTTTTTCTTGTTTTCTGTTAGCGGTCTTTAGGAAGTTTAAGTGTTTTGCCTTTGTGTTGTTCATTTTGCTTCATTTTTGTTTTCGGACTGTTGGTGAAAGAACTATCGGGATGGGGTAGCATGGATGATGTGTGAGAACTTAAAGAGGCATTCAAGTAATTCTTTGTTCCATGTATGGAATCATTGCAGCAAAAATTGATCTCTTTATCACACATATATAAGGGCTGTACCTTAGGGGACGATATAGTGTCATCTTGAAACCAGATTCTAGATGTCATACCAGCTATTTGTTTTTTCTTTTCTTAAAAAAGGTTCTTTTTTTAACATTCTACAACTCCTCTGTTTGGTGGTCTCCGAGTGGATTAGTTACCTATCAGTTTAGTCGGGCGTATGTCTCAGGTTATTAGTTTTTGCTTGGGAACTGAGATTGCTGAATTGTTGGCTAACAGAGCTGTGCTTACATTGATGGGCTTTAAGTTAGTTTGTCGTATACTTTCCCACTAAATTGGAACAATAACGCGGGCCAGAAAACGACTAACTACGATAGGAATTGCTGCCAAATTGTCGATTGATTGTGTATCTAAGAGATCATTTTTAATTAAAATTGTTGTGACCTTATCACTTTCTGATAGTACAGGCTATGTTGTTAATCATGACATGTATGCATTCTTGGCTTGGTTTATATGAGAGATACCCTATCTATATGCACTCTTCTTTGTCCGAGCAAGAAATGTCTTTTTGTCCTTGCGCAGATAGTGTTTTTTTTTTGTTTGGTTTAGCCCTAAATAACTTCAGTTGTATAATTATATAAACTAATAAAAGCTCACAAGTTGGCCAACAATCATGAGCTAGAGCAAGCTTCTACTTGTCTTTCAAAACATGCTTGTAGCAATTGTTACCATACATACTTAGACGTTTGTTTTAGACTTTTAATTTTCAGTCTTTCTGTTTTGCAGATTGAGTGCTGGGATTGGATGACTGTAAAAGTAAAAAAATCTGTCGATTTTACCTGGGAATTTGTTAACCATTGAAGAAATGTGATTAACCTCAACAACAATGGTTGGTTTGGTCTCAACTGTAATTGCTTATGATGTGCTTCTTAGAAACCTAAATAATCGTTGATATTGTTGTTGTGTAGTAGTTGTCGTGTGTTTCCAGGATAATACACACCCACGACAATTGTGTCTTGTATTATCTTCCGTCTTGTCTTAAAATTATTTTAGAGTCTTCAATGAACACTTGCTTGCTCAAACACCTCTGAGACTTGACAAAATCTGCAAATTATTTGTTGTTGCGTCAAATTACTTCTTCTTCTTGAAATTATGCCACAGATTCGTAAGAAAATCCGACGTAAGGTTGACCAATTACGATACCCCAACATCAAGAACCCATAAAGATGACGATGACTCACATTTAGCCTAAAAGTAGAACATACTTCAATAGTTGATAATCAGATTATCTCAATCTAAGGTTGAGCAGCCTCAAGAAGTTTCTCATACACTTGCCGGGCCGTTAAATCCTCCACCTATGTCAGCAAATGAAAGTAGTACAATGAAAAATAATTCGAGGGACGAGACTTAAATTTCAAAAGTAGTTTATGGAAATTACCACAAGGAGTTTTGACTTGTTATTCCACCCTCTTTGGAGGGTCATCTGAGTCAGTTTCAAACCGAGCACCTATTGTATAGAAAGAGTTGATATACGGTTTTGATATTGAAAATGATGAATGGTTATGAATTGTGATTCATACCCTTCCCATTAATTCTAAGAGCTCGTTATTAGCTTCTCCACGGGCGGCAGGTGCAGCTACAGTGATTCTAACATCATCTGCATTTACTCCTGGATTCGAAGTCGACATAAGAAAAGGAAAATTATAACATATCATCGAATTTCGATTGAGTTCTATACGTCCACCCATAAATGCAGATATTCTACGGAGAATATTGGGATAAAAGAAAGTGTAATAAGTGGGTCGTGAGTTTACTTGTGATAGCTGAACGCTGTGAGCGATCTTCCACTTCTATGGCCACTTGAACAAGTCCTCCTTCAAGCTGTGATATGCACGGTGGAACAGGCGTATCCTACATAATAATGCTCCAACAGTGAGAATTGAGATATAATAACCTAGAATTAAAGGTTCAGAGAGGATCGGACTTTGCTAAAGGGAATGAAAATTAGAAAAAGAATGACAATAGCTTCTTAATATTACTGTAAAGATGAATACATTGTGTAAAATTTTCACTTTGTTATACCCGTGGATTGGATTCGGCAGCTATTGTACTGAGGGCACCATCAACAACATAGATGAACGAAGCAGTTTCCATGTCTTCCTCCGCACGATAGCAAACAAAGAGCTCACAGCCGACACAGTTCATACGATATTGCCTCTCCAACTTCCCTTCACCCCTGGAAGTTTCTCACGATAAAAATATATGACTGAGATTTCTCGATAACTTTTACGAAAAGCTTCACATTTTCTAGTTTTCGACTAGCTACAATGAGTTGAGAGGTGGGGTGGGTTGGGGGATAACCAACTACCACAAGAGAAAATGTTTACCAGATCATGCTTACGAGAATGTATCCAAAACCAAATAAATATTAATCTGCACAAGGCCTCTCTAATCTATGCATAGAGATGACACAAAAAGCTCATCTTTCTCATATTTAATATCGAGTTATCCATTTCTGTGAAATCGAAAGCACATAAAGGGTTCCTGAGATTTCTTACAACATATTCCCTTCAACAGAAGTTACATAATAGGAAGAAAATCACCGTACCTCTTCAAGAGAACCTTTCCAGCTTCGCTAGTATTCAGCCTAGCAAGATGCTTCTTCCGATCCAACACATATGCTTTGTCAGTCTTTCTCTTGGGCATTTTCTGCAATTGTGTATCTACAAATACTGTTTATCACATACAAGGTTTTGAAATACTTCAATAGAACAAAAGATAAAGAATCCCAACGGCGAATACAGGAGCATAAAGAACATAAGCAAATGGGCCAAACCCAATCCCGGGACAGAGTTGAGCAGCTTAAACAAATACATAAATCTTCCCAGTCGCAGTTAATTCATTAGGATTTCATCTCATCCTCACAAAACTCAACTTTCTCGTTGCCAATTATTTGGAACAGAAATCAGAGAAGCAGCTTCAGCAAAGGTAGATTGGTTCAAACAGTTCAACTCACGCCATAACGTCACTCGCCTCGGAATTATTAATTGATTGAGAAATCAAATCAATCAAGATCGCAGATTAGGGTTACCGTAACAGTAAACAAGGGATAACAACAAGCGAAGTAAGAGCAAAAAACAAACACGGACTGACCAGTGATAAGGACATGCGATGCACAATGCTTGCAGTAGTAGACGAAGAGATCGGAGTCTGGGCCCTCAGGTAAAGCGTCCTCGCTCGAGTATGTATGTGTTGTTCGCTTCGGCATTTTTCCGCCTTCTTTCTTCACCTACTTTCTTCAGCAGAAGTATGAGTATGACAACCTCAACATACACAAAATGTATTTTGTTTTCATCCCTCGAATCTTGAGAACTTGCAAGACTACCCATGTTTTCGTTTTGATTTCTCTTTCAGTGCCTTAACTATAGAATACTACTCCCTCCGTCCCGCTTAGGCTTGGCAATGGGGCGGGAATTCTCCGCTCCCCGCGGGGATCCGCCCGGCGGTGATTCCCCGCTTTCAATCCCCGTGGGGGGGGGGGGGGGGGGGGGTAGGGGTGTAGGGGGACGGGGAAAATTTTCTCCCCGTTGGCGGGGATGGGGGAGCTCCCCGCCCCGTTCCCCGTGGGGTCCGCTATATATAATTATCAAATTACCATTATTTAGATCTAAAATACCCTAATTAAAATATTTCAAAACCTAGCCGTCGAGAGTGAAACTTAGGGTGGGGTGATCGATTGTTGAACTTCTTAACCCTTTAAGCAAAAGCAACAATGCAACAGAAACAACACAAGCAACTTGTAGTTTACAGTAACGGAGGGTTAATATGAGCAAACTTATTATTGCGGCTAAATTCTAATATTATATATGTTGTGATTTACTCAAAAACATTTCCTTTTTGTCAGTACTTTAATTATGTATATCAAAAAAATAAAATTTTTATATATTAAAAGTAGTGCGGGGTGGAGATTTCCCGTGGGAAATGAAACCCCGAAAATCTCCGCAGGGAGGGGATGGGGAGAAAATTTTCCCCATTTGCTAGCGGGGATGGGGACGGGGATTCCCCGATAAGTGTTGGGGTGGGGATGGGGATTAGCCCCCGCCCCACTGCCAAGCCTAGTCCCGCTAATTTTATCACACCTTTTCCATTTTGGGCGTCCCAATAATTTTATCACATTTCCTTATTTAGCAAAAAAACTGTCACAAACAATCAATATAATAATATTAAATATTCTTAAAAGACGTGTCAAAATATACACTTTTTTACCTTTTCATTGTACTATATTATTATAATAATGCCACCTTAATTTGCGTGTCCAGCAACTTATGTGATAAAGTTGCTGGGACGGAGGGAGTACTATATAATTTACGCACGATTGTAAACTACTCCCTCTGTCCCAAATGTTTATGGATATTTGGGAGTTGACACGGGAATTAAGAAACTGAATATTTTAATAATATAGTATAATTAAAAGGTAAAAAAATGTATATTTTGACACGTCTTTTAAGAATATTTAATATTATTATATTGATTGTTTGTGATAGTTTTTTTGCTAAATAAGGAAATGTACAAAAGATGTGGGATGTCCGATTTAGTAAAATGTATAAAATAGTTTGGAACGGAGGGAGTAAATTTACGTGGAGGTATATTATTATCTTGGACGGTGATTTTATACATACTTGTATTTAAGCAGTGCTATA
Organism: Craterostigma plantagineum; assembly: GCA_027422505.1. Lineage (NCBI taxonomy): Eukaryota > Viridiplantae > Streptophyta > Magnoliopsida > Lamiales > Linderniaceae > Craterostigma > Craterostigma plantagineum. The sequence goes on from JAPQWV010000005.1 coordinate 5,058,669, forward strand.
TGTAGATATAGTATATTATTTTATATTTCGAGTTTAAATTATAAATTTAATTTTTTAGTTTTGTAAAGATATATAAGAAATTAATTTGAGGGCCTAATGTAATATATTGACAATATCATTATAATCATTTGATTAATATAAATTAAGGGTTAAATTGTAAACAAAATTGACAGACTAAAAAAATGGCAGTTTATAGTCACCCTTACCCTTCATATAATATAATAGATAATATTGATAGATATACTCTTATATAAACAGCGTAAGGTGGATAAAAACTGTCAAATTGGTCTGTTAATTTGATATTTGGTGATTCACAATTTTACTATTGATTGCTTCATTATAATTTTACTCTTAAGAATTTTATTAATTAATAATATAAAATATTCAAAATATAAAATATTACACACATCGGGGTATCCTATCCTAGTGTTAAGAATGAAACTTGAGAAACTTCGTAGTATATTAAGAATGATAGATGGTAATATCACTAGTACAAAACAACACATGGACGACAGCTTTTATGGATCATCGGCATCGGTTTCGAGGCGTCGCCCAGCCCCCGACGCCCATGTATCTACAAATAAGCGGCGGTTTCAAAACCGTCGCAAACTGTTCAGTTATAGGCGACGGTTTATAGATACTGTCGCCTATACTTCTAAGAAGCTTATTATATAGTACTAGTTAGGAGACGGTTGTGGCGCAAACCGTCGCCTATACTCCACTATGAGCGACGGTTTTTGGCTACATTGTGCTAACCATCCATGTTGTACCACATGTGGAGGGCCTGAAGAAAAATCTGTTGTACGGGGGCAACTTGATGATCTTGGTTTCAAAATTAAATTTGAGAGCAACATCATGAATGTATGTCTCTAAAGGAGCACTAGTGGTTATGAAGGAAGAAAAGATGGTTGCAAATTAATACATGCTGAAGAGAGAGACTCTGCAAGAAGGGCAAGCATTCGTGGTACGATACGTTTAAGCGAAAAGTCTACAATGACTTAGCATAAGATACTTGATCATATGTCGGAACAAGGCATGAAAATTCTTGCGCAAAAGAATCTACTTCCTGGTCTTACAATGGTGTCGCTATCATTCTGCGAGCATTGTATTGTGAACAATCAGCATTGCATGAAGTTCTCCACATCGAATTCTAGAAGCAAAGAAATTCTAAAATTGATACGCATTTATACCACCTGTTGCGAAATAAACAACGTAACGGTATTGGAATGATTGTAGGAATAAATGGGACACATGAATTTACGTAGAAGTCCACTTTTGTATCAGGGCAAAAACCACGGGCTAGGAATTTTATTAATGGGGGTAAATAGGAGTTACAACCTCTCAATCTATAAAGGAGAGAAATTCTCACTATCTCTATTTATAGTCGGAGCAATACCGAACAAGCTCTCTATTTTTTTCTCTCTACCTCTTTTTCTTCTCTCTTACTCGCACTGTTTATAATGCTTTTTGGTGTGTTTTCCTTGCTCAAATGCTGCCTATTTATAGGCGTATAGAGCACTTGATTATGTAAGCACTTAGGTCACTAAGTAATAAAAAATTAATTCTTCTTTATGTTTAAAGCGTGTGACTCTACTCTCATGTGAAGACCCATGTGACTCGGAAGACTTCTCTTTCTTCTTCATCATTTAATGTCGACGTAATCAAACCTAAGCTCAAAATCTGTTATACCTTGAACCTATATAATTATGCAAATGTATGTGTGCTCAAATGCTGCCACGTGTCCCATAATAATTAACTGTAATAAATTAAAAAATAAATATAATAAAAAAATGAAAAACTACCCACTATCACACTACCAACTATAGATATGTATTTATTAAAATAAAATAATTATAGATAGTTAATGCGGTGCATTGCACGGGTAATAAACTAGTATTACTTAATACACATGGGATATCCGGGTAGAAAATAAAAACAAAAAAAATTAAAACACATTGGTTTTTGTTCGTGGCTGAAATGGGGAATGTAACTACATGATTTGCCCTAAACTCTATACGACGTTGTATCAACTCGCGATTCACCATTGTCCCAATGTTGATTTTTTTTTCGAAACGATATATTGTATAAATCAACAAAGATACATGAGCTAAATAGCCCAAATGGTCTTACTGAAACATCGTCAACTGGGAGAACAAAGCTCACAAACGAGCACAACACAACCCCAAAATGGGGACACAACACTCCCACGTGGGGAAAAAAGGGTCACAAGGGACACCGACAGAAAACAAAACTCATTATCTACGACCAAGAACTAAAGAACCTATAACAGAAAAAGATGTTAAGCTAAATTCTACGATACTCTTCACTTTCACTTGGCCTTCGACTTCTGGGTTTTTATCGTCATCGGACTCAGGGCTCCACAAGGGAGAAAAAGCTCCCGACCCGTGGGTTGAGAGAAACGAGGGAGGCGGCGGGCGGGGCGGCTAGGTGGAGAAGCTGACCGGTGCCGGTGTCAGAGAGGCGGCGAGTCGGGGAGACGATGGGCGGGGCAGCGGCAGGCGGCAGCAGCGACAGGCGGAAGGACAAGCAACAGCCAAAAACAAACACAAAACACCAACAGAAAACACAGATTTTAACAAAGGAAGAATAAACAACAAAAAACAGACCACATTGAAAGGGAAAAAGAACAGCGAGCGCACATGAAAAAAAAAAGAAAAGAAAAAAATCGCAAGAAAAAAATGAGAAAACACAGAAAAACTACCGATATGAACAAGCAAAAGAAGAAAGTAATAACGAAATGAAGAGAAACATGGCTCGAAATAAGTGGGTGTGCGTCGCTGCGCCGAGAGGAGAGGATAGAGGTAGGGTTTTTTTGAGAGAGAATCAATGCCACCACTTGAGTAGACATATCCCACCATCCTTAGGCCCCGTTTACTTTCCATGATAAGGCGGGATAAAAGCCCACATATCCTATATAATATTGTTCACTTACCAAAAAGACACTTTCTCTAAAGCCCGGGACAAAGAGTAGGCTCGGTTTAATAATCCTATATATGCAAGATAAACTATCCGATGAGTATGGGCCTGATTATTTGTACAACCCTTTCGACTAATCTTGAAATTACCGAATTACCCCTTCTACCTTAGACTGAAATTTGAAACCCTTTCTTCATTTTACAGTGCAGCACGATAAATTCAGTTTTTAGCCTGCATCAAGCACCTGCAAATCGAAGCAACCACCTGCGAATGGATGAAATTAGGAGGCTTCCGCTTATCTGTGATTGATGATTGAGCAATCCCGTATGTTTTTTGCAATTTCCTTCACGGGTATTTTTTTCAAGTGCAATCGAAAGAAAGCTCCACTCGCATGAAATGGTATGGAACCTTCGAAATCTTATCGACGCAGCTCGCTTCTAGTTGGGTCACAAATTGGAGTTGCGATCTGCTTGCAAATTCGAATGTGGAGGTGAGTTAGCCGGTCTGAGAAAGTATTTTTAGGCAGGGTTAGAATTGTAATCTTCGCAAGTTTAATATAGAAATTATCTAATATTATCTTATCCAGAATTATAAACACAGCATTAGGGTATATGGATGACATTTTAAATAACATCACAACTATAGAAAAGGGCCCAGATGGAAAAATGCGAGGTAGGCGTCTGCGTTCGATAGGTTGGAAAATCATACTAAATTATTAAGGACTTTCTACATATATTTGTATGTAGCGGGCCTAAAAAAATGGAACCCAGCCCGCCCGCTTAGAAATTTTTTTTATTTTTGAATTTATACATTGATTTATTATATATTTTTTAGGTAATTAATGTATTTATTAATAAATTATGGATTTATTAATATATATGTAGTTAATATGGTCTAATTAATGAATCATTAACTATAAAATTAATATATTTTAAATATAATATATAATTAATAAAGTTGGCGGGCCGCACGGGCTGGCCTGTTCAGGCCCGCTCCTTGGCGGGCCTAAAAGATTGCAGCCCGGCCCGCCCTTTTGGAGGGCGGGGCGAGCCGGCAGGGGGCCACCGGCCAAATTTACGGTAATATTCATATCCTACACTTATGTCTTAACTGAACGAATAATGGTAAACATAATATAACTAACTTGTATTAGCTAGTATTTTTTGCATGGCCTAGGATACGAGTGTTCGTCATCAAACTAGAAATAGAACTTTGCCAAAAAGATTCATAATTTATACTGCCTCTGTCCCACTCGTTTTTGTACATATGAGAAATGGCACGCAAATTAAGAATCCAATTTTTTATTAATATAGTACAAGTCCATTAGAGATAAGTAAGCCCATTAAGAGTTTGAAACTTTTAAAAGTAAACTAATGATTCCCTCCAAACTGAAAATTAAGGATTCCCACTATAAATACAGATTACACACGGCAGAGACAAAATTCAACACATTACACATTACAGACAGCTGCAAGTCTGAAGTTCAAACACATTATCCACATACACATTACACAATCTGATAATCAGACCATGAAAAAACCCAAGCCAAATCTAACAGTGGAACTGAAAAACCAAATAGCCCAAAAGTTGCTAAGTAGCTGCACAGAAGGAAAACTGTCCCATGGCAAACTGAAAGAGGTTGCTGAAGAATATCAACTACACAGACACACAGTTGAGCAAATTTGGCGAGCTGCCAAATCTCAAATTGATGCAGGAAGAGCTGTACACTTGGTAAGATCAAGACTGCAAGGAAAGAAACGAATACAAGTAGACCATCAACAGATAAAGGCGGTTAACGTAAAGAAAAGAACAACAATCCGAAGACTTGCTAATGAAATTCAAGTTAGCAAAAGCACGGTTGGTCGATGGGTGAAAGACGGGCTGATCAGACCTCATACCAATGCAATTAAACCAGACTTGACAGCTTCCAACAAACTTTTTAGGCTGAAATTTTCCTTATCATCATTGGTGGTTGACAGTATACACAAATGCCTACACTTTTCAAGCATGCACAACACAGTACACATAGATGAGAAGTGGTTCTACATTACAAGGACCAATGAGAGATTCTACTTATGTCCAGGGGAAGAAGAGCCATACAGATCATGCAAGAGCAAGAGATTCATCACAAAAGTCATGTTTATGTGTGCTGTGAGCAGGCCACTTTACACAGAAGATGGACAGGTACAGTTTGATGGCAAAATAGGGTTGTTTCCATTCACAATAAAGGTTCCAGCCAAAAGAAACAGCAAGAATAGAGCTAAAGGCACATTGGAAACAAAAGCCATGGATTCAATCACCAAGGATGTGATCAAGGCATGTTTGATCAACAATGTATGTTGTCACTTACCTGTAATATCATATGTGTACTCTCAGTTTTAGTTCATCATTGAGATGCACATATTATGTAGTCTCCATACAGCAGTTAGTGTTTGCACAATTACTCATGTGTTACATTACAATGATCAATGGCCAAATGCAATAATTACATCATCAGACACATATTAATGCATCATCATCTATTTGGCCAATCAATGTAAGCATCAAGCATGAGAAAATGCATTGACAAGCTAATCTACTAGTGACTACATAAAATTGGTTGAATATGTCATGCAGGTCATACCAACAATCAAGCAAAAGTGGCCAGAAAATGCAGATAAGCATATAATCATCCAACAAGATAATGCAAGGCCACACATAAAAGATTCAGATTCTGATTTCAGACAGGTTGCAGAATCTGATGGATTCTGCATTAAGCTAATTTGCCAACCACCTAATTCACCAGACACTAACATCAATGATTTAGGATGGTTCAGAGCCATTCAATCCTTACAGGTTCAGAAAGCAGCATACACAGTAGATGAGTTAGTTCATGCAGTGGAAGAATCATTTGAGCAGCTAAGTCATCACACTTTGAACAAGGTTTTCTTAAGTCTGCAAACATGCCTTATTGAAATCATGAAGGCTAGAGGACATAATAAATACAGCTTGCCACACATGAAAAAGCAGAGATTAATCAGAGAAGGTGCCCTACCAAATGTTCTACATGTGGAAGATTCATTAGTGAAAGAATGCATGCAATACTTGGTAGAACAAGGTGAAACACTTGAACTCAATCACCTAGAGGAGTATTTTGGAGACTCATCTTAAAATTTTTTGCATGTTTATGCAGTAAACACGTTCACAGATTAGATGACATGTTTTCTCTATAAACATTGATAACACTTAACACTTTTGATGGGCAGACACATGTATGTAATGATTTTTTTGTAAGAATGATGTCCTAGCAGTTTGTATGTTTTGAATGTAAGAATGATGTCCAAGCAGTTTGTATGTTTTGAATGTAAGAATGATTATATGTGTTCAATGTAAAGAATGGATTATATGTATGTGTTCAAGCAAAGACATATCAATGCATATGAGATGCAAATTCAAAGTTAGAAACACAATTGGACCCAAATTACACCACACAATGAAGCTACCAGACCCAATTAGACCATCAGACCACATCAATCAGACACAGTCATCCACCACATCAGACACAATCATCATTCAGACACAATCATCCACCAGATTGTTCCACATAAAACCACCAGACACAATTAGACCCTAAACCACATAAGATCCAACAAATCAACCCACCATCAGCCATTTTATCATCATATCAGCAACTACCCAAAGACCCCGGCTTTTGCATGACAGGAATATGAACCCTAAGTTCGTAAGACGTAACGGATTGTGTTCAAGGATAGAATTCACCTTAAGATTCTTCACGGCCGGACAGTAAATCGCTAGGAATTCAAGCATACTGGTCTTTATTTCCTCGTTCAGAGGCTGAACCAAAGGACCTTCGAAATCAGGAACATACCCGCACAGATCCGCCGAATAAGGAACAGAGCCGCACAGATCCGCTGAATAAGGAACAGAGCCGCACAGATCCGCCGAGTAAGGAACAGAGCCGCGCAGATCCGCCGGATCGGCAACTAAGTCGCCCAGATTCGGCGAATTCGGCGATTGAAACGAGCAAGGGACGACAGTCTCACCACCTGGAACATACAAAGAACCCACAGTCAGTAAATCGGAGTCGGAAACGTCAGGAGCATCGCCTCATCACGCGTCGTCTCATAAGACCCAAATTGAGACTCGGGTGTCTCTGGAACGACAGAGAGCTCGTCGCCATGTTCACCCGACACCGATGGAGTCACGGTGGCGAGCGCCGGCAACGGCGATCTCAAATCGTCCATGTTTCTAGGGTTTTGGTCAGAGCGATTTGGGGCAGATGAAAATGGCGAGAGAGAGAGTTGGTCTGTTTGAGAGAGAGAAACGAAATATAGTTGGGCCGATTAGGTTTTTTGGTGGGTAGTTTAGGTGATTTAATGGGTAGGATTATGTTTAATTGTGTTGTGTTAAAATGTTAATAATGAGTAATTTTTTACTATAAAGGGAAATGTACAAAAACTTTCGGGACGCCCGATTTAGTAAAATGTACAAAAACTTTCGGGACGGAGGGAGTAATTTGTATCATATAGTGAGGGGGGGGGGGGGGAGAGAGAGAGAGAGAGAGAGGTGGACGGGCGAAGGAAAACTCGAAACTATTGCCCAATCATTCTCTCTTTTGATCCTCATCATATCTTCTCCTTATTCCCTTTTCCTGTATTCTTCTTGATTAGATCTCATCCGAAGATGATTACGATTCCCTATCTCACCGCCTTGACAACTTACTTCAGCTATGGCCTCCTCTTTGCCTTTGGCCAGATGCGTGATTTTTTCAGTAATATAATTGATTGGTGGTCGAAGAGTACTCTTAAGGTATCATATTTGAGGTCGATTTTCCTCGGAATTCTGTCTCATTTGTTTTTTATTTCTCCTTCCATAATCTTTTGATGTGTTTTCGATCCATTTCCTTTCGCCTCTGAAAGGGTTACGCGCCGATCTGTTTGGGATTGGAGGATTTCTACATTCGCAGATTGTACTTGAGGATTCAGGTTCCCCTTGTTTGTTTTACCCGCTCTCTGTCATATCTTTTGTGGTGCTGCTCATTGATGTAGTACTTTGTCCTTTCCTTGGGAAGATGTCTCGTTGTAACTTTAAGCTTTCTATTTGTTTGCTTTTTGTAATTCTTGAGTAGCATCATCAACTGAATGAAAGAGGAGGAAGAAAATTGTTTCATTCATTATACTCAAATTCATCAGAAAGGAATCTGATTTATTTTCTCTTTTTTGTTCTTGATCTTTCGCAGGACTGCTTTAATAGACCGATATCTAGCTCACCCGATGCCTGGTTCGATGTCGTAGAGCGTGTCTCGAACAATAATAACAAGACATTGCAGTACGCATCTAGCTTAACAAAGAATCTTTTTTTATAAATCATTTTCAGCTACCTACAACTGCAAGACTAAATAGCTTGTTGCTTCGGGTTATTAGCGATGGTTATCGTTTCATTTACCAGAAAGTACAGAAATACATCATGCCACACCAACATAGAAACAGAGAATACATGTTTTAGCTTCAGACAACCTGACAGCCTAATGATATGTGCAGGCGCACTACAAAGGTCAATAGGTGTCTGAACTTGGGATCGTACAACTATCTGGGATTTGCTGCCGCAGATGAATACTGCACACCTCGTGTAATTGAAACGTTGAAGAAATTCTCGCCAAGCACTTGCAGTCCTCGTGTTGATGGAGGTAAAATCATGGAGATTTTCTATCTGTTTCTTGTAAGGTATTCATCCATTGATATGATCAGGAACGACCTCATTGCATGCTGAGTTGGAAGAATGTGTTGCCAATTTTGTTGGGAAGCCTTCTGCAATAGTTTTTGGCATGGGTTATGTGACAAATGCTGCCATTATTCCTGTATTAGTTGGAAAGGTATAAAAAGGCCTTTCCTTGTACTATCATATGTAGTTTGACGTATTTCATTGCATATTTAATCTATTATCACTTGAGCGCTCACATGATTTGAACGTTTTGCAGGGAGGGTTGATCATCAGTGATTCTTTAAACCACAACTCTATCGTAAATGGTGCACGAGGCTCTGGGGCCACCGTTCGAGTTTTCCAGCACAACAGTAGGACCTGAAATTATTTGTTTCTTTTGTATATATGTTCTTCTTTCCTCCATATAGCCATGAAATGATCTATCCAGTTTAACAGTGACCTTATTTGAAACTACCTATCTTTTTTTCCACAGCACCTTCACACTTGGAGCAAGTTCTGAGGGAACAAATTGCTTTGGGACAGCCAAGAACGCACAGGCCATGGAAGAAGATAATCGTTGTGGTGGAGGGAATCTATAGCATGGAAGGAGAACTGTGTAAACTCCCTGAAATTGTCACCATATGCAAGAAATACAAGGTACTTTGCTACAGTAAATTCAGTTAGTTCGTTTCTGAGGATGGTAATGAATCAGATTCTATGCTATTAACGACAGCTTGGTCCATACAACATTTGTTCCTTTGTTTTTATTTTGTCAGGCATATGTTTATCTAGATGAAGCTCACAGCATAGGAGCGATAGGAAAATCTGGGAGGGGTGTTTGTGAGCTCTTAGGAGTTGATACTGCTGACGTGGATATTATGATGGGAACGTTTACTAAATCATTTGGATCGTGTGGTGGTTACATTGCAGGATCTAAGGTTTTGTTTCAAATAAAAACATCATCATTTTGATTCTTGACTCAACCTTTTATGAGGATGTCTTATTACTACCAACAAACTTTATCGTACTTTATTTAGGAACTTATTCAATACCTGAAGTACACTTGTCCGGCTCATCTTTATGCCACGTCGATATCTCCACCAGCTGCTCAGCAAATCATTTCGTCTATTAAAGTTCTTCTTGGCGAAGATGGTTCCAGCCGAGGTGGGATTGGAAAATCATTATCAATAATTTGATGCCACTATGTAATTAACTGTTTTTTTTTTTTTTTTGTGGCTGAGTTTTTAACAGTCGCTATTTTTCGGTAAGCAGGGGCTCAGAAACTAGCTGCAATACGCGAAAACAGCAACTTTTTCAGATCAGAGCTACAGAAGATGGGCTTCGAGGTTCTTGGTGACAACGATTCGCCTGTGATGCCCATAATGCTCTACAATCCTGCAAAAATTCCTGCATTTTCAAGAGAGTGCCTCAAACGAAACGTAAGCAAGCGTTTTCATAACTCAGTTCTCTCTCTTTCTCTAACATACGAACCTTGATCGAATTACAGGTGGCTGTTGTGACTGTTGCTTTTCCAGCTACGCCTTTGCTTTTGGCACGTGCACGTATCTGCATTTCTGCTGCTCATTCGAGGGAAGACCTTGTTAAAGCTTTAGAGGTTTGGAATCTTTATATTTCATAGATAACTGTTATATATATATGTGTATGTGTGTAACAAATCACACGCACACACTGTGTTGATTATGTATTTCATAATTCACCAGGTTATCGGCACAGTGGGTGATATGGTAGGCATTAAGTATTTTCCTGCTGAGCCCAACAAGCAACAGCAGCAGCTAAAGGAGAAAGAACAATAAAACAGAGTTAAGTTGGACTAAACAAGCTAGCGTACGTACATATACACATACCTTAGTAGTTTTCAAATATGTTATCCTTGCCTTTATTAGACGGGAAATTTGTTATCTCATTGTTATCATCGTTATGTTTGTTTTTTCTTGGTAAGGCATAAGGCAGTCATTAAATCAGACAGCTTTTAGAGTGAAGGAATTTCTACAACTGTTGCGTTTGTATGTATGTTTGTACATACCACATATTTTCACGAAATTTAAGCACGGTTTTTCATTCGTTACATTCTTTGCAGGAAAAGTTGGTAGTTGTGTCACAGAATTTGATGAAAGAAATCACAGAATGTCTAACAGTGTCATAAACTAAAACTACCATTTATGCTTATGTCCTTTTGATCAGTTGGTCCCAAACGTGATTGTAACGCGGTTCGTCATATCGATTTATTAAATCAAGTCTTTACTAGCTATCAATCACACTTACCTCTTTCCTTCTCTTTCATTCCCAACCAAGAACGAGAGAAATATGCACAAAGCTTTTACTTAATCAAACGCGTGTGGCTTGTACGTCATGCTCAACCATGTGTACATCAGTTCCGGTTTATCAACAACTTTAACCAAACCGATTTGTACAAGTAGTTCAAAAACTTCTTTTTGAGAAGATATATGATATGATCTTCTGTTGTGTAACTTTCGACTTTTTTTGTTATCTATTATCCTCTTGGGAGGGAAATCATAGAAAGAACCACTTAAGCGAGAGAATGGCAAAAATAGTCATCTTTTTAAAATACAAGCGCAAATCTAGTTAACTTTTTTACAAAGGTGCAAAACTAGACAACTTCTTCACTTTTAATTATTATCCTTTTTACTTTGACCACAAAACTATTTCAAATTACAATTTCTACTTTCTCATTACTACAAATAACCAATGTTTTATTGATAATTATTTATTTAACCCTAACTAAATTTATTTATTTTCAATTAAAACATTTTAAAAAACCAAACTTCCCTAGGCCTTGCAACGACTAATGGTTAGAAACTTTTGCATTATATAGAATATTATTATTTTAGTTGATGCCGTCGAAAATTGATCTACCGCGAAAATGTGTTAACGAGCTTTTCCCCGCCTGATTTTCGCCGTGTGTCGTGGCTGAGAACTGTTGGACAAGGTGAATTTTTTGGGGGGTCGTTTGCCCTCTTGCCTTAGTCAAGAGGGTAGTTCCGTTTTAAGGTAGTGATCAAAGTATAAAATGGCAGAATAACGGCGTGTTCTCCGAAAACGTACCTGGACTGTGAGATTCCCGGTGGTATTTATAGTATCGCGAGGGATGTGATTGGTCTTTGACAGTTATTCCCCACGTTTGGCATCCCTTGGCGGTTTTTTTCACGTCTTGGTGACCACGTGCGCGAAGTTGGTGGAAACCACGATCTGATATTGTTGGACATCTTCTCTTAGGGCGTTGGTAGAGGAAAGTTCTCTTCGGGCTTCTTCCACTCGCGGCCTTCCCTCAGAGCTTTTTGGGCTTTCACGGGTGTAGTTCCCTTCGGGCTCCTTCCGCACATCCCCGAGGGGACGCCTTCCGCATATCCTCGAGGGGACGCCACCTCTGTGTCCTATGGTCCCGGACTTGGAATATCGGACTTTGCGCCAGGCGACTCGAGTTCAAGTCCCCTCGAGAGGTTTATTAATTCAAAATATCCCGAGGGGAACTCTTCCCGACCTCAGGTCAGTCCGTCAGCAGAGGTATTTTGGGCAGGCGATATGAAGATCCCTAAGCCAAGGCGACGCACAGTTGGTCATGGCCGATTTGGGTATTTTGCCGCGTTAGGGGTGAAAACCGGGGGTAACATTAGTGTCAATATTACTTAAAAAAACATAAAGAAGATCATAAGAATAAGAACACATTAATTTTATAAAGAGGAAATAGATAAACAATTGAATGAAGAAATTGAATAATTGACGAAAGAAAGCCACATCTTGGTGGAGTGGGTCTGCAAATCTTTCTACAACGAATATCTGAAAGATTATCAATTGCGAGTTTCTTACATGGCTTGCGTGAAGTTGGGATCCAAATCTGATGTGTTTCAAAGGCAAGGACAGGTATGGTATGTCTAGTTCCCTCAATTTGCTCCGCTTTTGAGTACCTTTTGTGTTTCAAAGGCAAGGACAGGTATGGTATGTCTAATTCCCTCAATTTGCTCCGCTTTTGAGTACCTTTTGTGTTTATGGCGGCCTTTCACTCTTTGTTTTAGTTACTCTCTATGTTTGAGACCCATGTGAAAGAAGATGGCTAACGTCAGACGCAATACTGAAATTATGTCCAATTGAGTTATTGTGACGCTATATTGGGGTGGCAACTTAATCACAGTTGGCAATAACACATTTTATGATCAATCTCAAAAAAATAGTGGAATATTTTCATGCGATGTTTTGTTCAATGAGATGTTGACTCAGTTGCGAGAAATTAGTGGATTGCATGATAGTTTATTGAAGATATGTGTGCAATATATGGCAATAGATGATGCAAATCGTGTTACGTCTTTTTTCCATGACATAGATAGCGATGACAAGGTTACTTACGTCTTTGATATGCGACGAAATGCTAATGGGATAAACATGTATATTGAAGAAGTTTCTGTGACGGAGATTCCAGGTGCATTTTTTTATAATGGTTTAAATTTTTTTCTATCTTCTTTAATATTAATTTTTTGATATATTTTTTTTTATTGTAGACCGTGGTCATTCTGACGTCTGTTGAAAATGAACCAGTTGAAAGCGAACCACAAGTTGAGTCACCTACAGATGCTACAACATCGAATACATCATGGAATCCAAGAAATTTGTTTACGTCTTCTGTGCCTTCAATATTAGCATATTCCATTGGTATTCCAAACAAGTTTTGACAATTCTAGCACTGAGAAAGGGTTATTGATACTAGCTTATGCTTTGATGCAAAAGAGGCTTTTCAGATGGCAGTTCAACGATGTTGCATTGAAGAAACTAGAAGGTCCTATATAGTTAAAACTAGTACACGAAAAGTGTGGGAGGTGTTGTCCACAAGAGAAAGGTATACGACCTTGCGATTGGAGAATTAGAGGTATATTGAAGAAGAAGTCACAAGTTTGGAAGGTCTCTATGTACCAAGGAGAGCACAAATGTTATATCAGCAGTAACCTATCTTTAGAGCATAAGAATTTAAGTGTGACAAGTCAATCCAGGTAACTCATTATTTATTATATTTCTTGCACTTTATATTATTATTATTATTATTATTATTATTATTATGATACCCTCAACACCATATTTAATAATTAATATGCAGGTACCATTGTTATGTATGACAAAATACCTTTAGAGAATGGTGCTTCTATGATGAATTGCGTTTTTTGGGCTTTCGGTCCGTGTGTTGACGCACAAACATTGTCGGCCTGTTATTACAGTTGATGCGACACACTTGCATTCAAATTATGAATGCAAACTTCTAATTGACACTGCACTTGACGCGGTTGGTCATATTTTGCCATTAGCTTTTTGCTTTTGTTGATGAGGAATCAAAATATTCTTGGCACTGGTTTCTTGATCTGCTTAGCACACATATTATTCAAGGAAGACGCAAGACGTGTTTGATATCCGATCGAGGTTCTGGCTTAATAGGAGCTCTACCATACATCCCTGCATTTTCAGAGCTAGAGGGCTGCTATAGGTTTTGTATGCGGCATGTTATGTCAAATTTTATGGAGAAATACAAAGTTCTCACTTGAAGAGCATGGCGTGGTCAGCTGCATATGCAGAAGATGTTGGGAAGTTTGACAGCATCATGGAGAACATTCAGAAAATAAATGAAAGGGCATATCAGTGGTTAAAAAAGATAAATCCAGCTCGATGGACTTTTGCTCATGATAGTGGTGCTAGGTATGATTTCTTTATTTTTCATCACGTGGATATATATTTACTAACATCAATATTATAGGTATGGGTCAGCTACATCAAATTGGTCCGAAATCATGAATAGTGTACTCAGGGGTGCTCGTCGGCTACCTCCCACGGCTATTGCACAAGCTACTTTTTTGCGTTGTCTAGACTACTTCCAACAACATCGAAGGGAGATAGATCGCTTGAAACAATAACGACATTTATGGCCTGAAAAAGTCCATATCCAATATAGTCGTTGGGATAGGAAAGCTACAAACATACAGTTCGCCCCTACAACACAATTACTAGGACAGCATCTGTTATTACTCCAGGAAAACCAGGCCGTACCCCTCAAGTTCATCATGTTAATCTCAAAGATCGTTCTTGTACGTGTGGCAAGTGGATGGTTTACAAAATTCTATGCTCACATGCAATGCAGGTATGTGATGAAATCATATTATTATTATTATTTTTATTATTGTTATTACTGTTTATTATTATTACTAGTATTCAAACTATTGTTGTTTTTATTGTTATTGTTATTATTATTATTGAAAACTTATCTCTATATTTTCTTTCAGGTGTGTAAGTATTTTAAGGTCGATCCATGTGAATATGTTCCAGATGATTTTGGAATTGAAATATTGAAGGCAACATATTCTTATCAATTTGAGTGTCCATTAGAGGAGTCTCATTGGAAGCCTCCTTTTCATCTTGAAGATATAAATGTGCCTAAGAGGGGGGGTAAATTAGGCTTATAAAAATTTAATGCTTCTTTTCACAAATGCTAAATGTAGTGGCTTAGATATGCCTACTGATGCTTGTGACGAGTACGCCTGATATATCCTAGTAACGTCGGATGTGCGTCGGGTCTGTCTCACAGCGATAAAGAAATAACTGAAAAGTAAATGCGAGACAGGACTTTTATAGAGGTTATATCCCCAACTGGGGTTTACTCCTCTCCTTGGGATTTGCTTCCCAAGAGTTTAACCAATCACTATAATGCACCGTAGCTGGATACAAAACTGATTGGTTAGCCCAATACACAACCGAAACAAGTCGAACACTAGCCACTACTAGGTTACCACACGCCGAGTTTCGTTCCTCGGAATCTCCTGATCCCGACATACACAGCTCGCCACCGAAGGGCCCCCGGAACTCGTCATTCCCTTCACGTGTGCGTAAACGTCGACCTTGCCTCATTGGTATTGCTCACGTCCGAAGACAACACGTCCGAAGACAGAATATATGGTGTGGGAGGATGAAATATCTTTGTACGGTCAGTACTTCGCAAGTGATCGCTCAGGTGGGCAGAAAGCTATCGCAAGTGAAAAGCTCAGGAATATCTTAGGAATGTTTCTGCTCAATACTCTCTTAGTAGTAGGCTCGCAAATTCTAAGTTCTTCGAAAATCTGAAGTGCAGCTCATATATAATTCTTTTCAATTTGCACCTCACATGGAAAATAATATCATATAATAATCACCAAATCGAGCATAGTTTCCATGCAATTTTCGAGTCAATCATACCATATAAATCATGCTCTTAATAAATCATCACAACGGTCATATAGCACATTAAAGCATGATTATATTCCATATAGGGGCTCAATTTTGTTCTCAAGCATATTCAACCATTTCGCATATATTTACCATATCAGAACTTTCCATAAGTGATTCCCTGCTATCTGTTTCTAGTGTAAATCAATCCATATTAACTTTCCAAATGTAGCACATGAGATAGCATCACATCAGCATGTTTTCCATGTACAACTCATAGTATTAGATCAATATATTTACCATGTTTAGCACACAAATCAGATCAGAGTAGACTTAATTCGATTTATCATATCATGGCAGAACTTTCCTTATTTCAGAGATCACATCCGTTATAGCGCATACCATATAATAGCACCTTACCACAAAGTTAATCAAATCAAATCTTTCGTAAATATAATATTCCAATCAATATAAGGAAAGATATCAATTCAATATTGCACATTAAGTTCAGTGGAAAGCATGCACATAATCGTAGATGTGATTTTCGTCAGGAATAACAGATTTTGAACAGATATATCACTTTCCATATATAAACAACATATTTTCCTTTTATAACTCAGTAGGATATCTCACGCATTATTTTCATATATAGCACAGTACGATATATCCTATCACATGGACTGTCTACAACATGCGATCACATAGTCTCATCAACAAATCACAAACTCATATGCGAATCAAATATTCAACACTTTAATCAATTTTTAGCTCATAATCAATGCATGGTCGAATATTATTATGAACTTAGACGTTATATTAATCACAAATCGAATTACTTAATTTATAGACCTAACGTCATTACAATTACATAGTTCATCAAAACTCTCTAACATGTATGGACCAAAAAGGTCAACACATCTGGTACACAATCCTTATCTTCGCCCAGAGAGAAAAGTCGGACGAAAGCGAACACGGCGATATCCATGTGAAATGAATCGAAAGTCTCGCAAGAAACGCTCAATGGAAATTAATGATGATGATGTGTGACAACTTTATAGAAATTGATTATTACAATAGTGGTTGTTTGAATATGTTATGAAAGACCATATTTTTTAATACTACGCAGTCGTTTTCTAAAAGTTTTTTTTTTCCTGCCTTTCTATTCAAAGGAACGTTTGAATAGGTTTTCTTATTCTTCTTTTCTTCTTTATATTTTTTTAATTATAATAAAATAATGTTAATAAAAAAAATTATTCTATGTAATGCAATGATTCTAGACGTTAGCTGCTTGATACGTATGCAAGAGGCCTAGCCTAGGAAAGTTGGTTTTAATTAAAATATTTTAATTGAAAATAATTAAATTTAGTTAGGGTTAAATATATAATTATCAATAAAACATTGCTTATTTCTAGTAATGAGAAAGTAGAAATTGTAATTTGAAATAGTTTTGTGGTCAAAGTAAAAAGGATAATAATTAAAAGTGAAGAAGTTGTCTAGTTTTGCACATTTGTTAAAAAGTTAACTAGATTTGCACTTGTGTTTTAAAAAGATGACTATTTTTGCCATTCTCTCCCATCTAAGCTTCTATGAATTGGAAATTCCGTGACAAAAAGAGGTAGAGTGCTTTTGGATTTGCGTATTTGAACGAAATCGTTTGATTTTAAATTATGAATTTTAAAAATCGTAATTTCAAATTCTAAATCAATTGTTTGTCGAACGTTATGATTTCAAAATTAGGATTTTAATATGGTGCTCGAGCTCGATATCTAACTTTTCATTGAAAAAATTAAACAGTACAAAATAAAATAAAAGTAATAAATAATAAAATTGACAATTTATTATTTATTATACCGACGGGTGAGCTCGAGCTCGTCAATAATGAGTTTGAGCTCGAGCAGCCAGGAACGCCACTCTTTTCGAACCCCACGGGCCACAAGGACCTTCCGCTCTGATACCATGTGAAGTTTCATAATTGGGCGTAACATCGACCCATTAATAGAAGAGTTGGGCTCACATAAGTTGATGTAGTTTTATCTCCAAAATCAATTGTTAATAGGTGGAGTAACCCACCAACTTATAAGCTAGCCAACTTCTTCTCAATTATCCGATGTGGGACACATATGACTTATTAGGGTTTCTAATTCTTAACACTCTCCCCCTCACATGTGAACCACTTTTTTTTTTAACTCGGACAGGAACGCCACTTCTTTTGGAACCAGCCGTATATTTTTATTTGAGTCGGGTGAGGAACGTCACTCTTTTTGAAACCCACTGGCCAAAAGGACCTTCCTCTCTAATACCATGTGAAATTTCATAATTGGGCTTAACATCGACTCATTATAGAAGAGTTGTTTTTTCTACCTGACATATATTTACTGTGCATTTATGCATTTGTCTTGAGATTTTATTCGTTAATATAAAATACAAAGTAAGATTGTGTGAGAGTAAAACGACGATGACCTTGTCTCGGTCGACTGTAGATAGAATGGGATGTTTAATCATATCATATACATATAAAAGTTGGATATGGACTTAATTTAGGCATATTGAGGGTTTAATTACCAATTGCCATCCTTCTCTAGCCAATCGCTATGTGACACATCAGATTTGAAAAATAATGACCATTTAGGTCTATATTGAGTGAAATTACATGGGTGACATCATCAATTCATTTTAAGTAAAACTAAGATATTTTTTTTTCGATGCACGTTGGAATATCAAAGGACAAAAGATCAATAGTCACATCCAATGAAAGTGGTATTTGATTTTTCAGACTGATTTTCTTTTTTTTTTTTTAGAACGGAGCTGCATTAGAAATTGAGATCTTAGGTACTTGCAATACATCTGTTTACATGCTCTAGTTTGGTTGATTGGTATGTAAAATTTCTCATTAATAAAATAATAATATAAATTAAACTCATCACCCATTAGGCACTACCTACTAATTAAACGTACACATAAAACTACCCATTACTAAACCCTCTGAGTATAAAAATAATTAATTTATTTTTATTGCACACGCATAGGGTGTGTAAGAAATACTAGTAACTTATAGTATCCCACGAATTATTAAATAATAGTAATTATATGTTTTTCGCCAAGATCTTGTAACGGTCTTTATGATCAGGGTAACTAACATTCATGTTATTATTACGACATATACCATAATGCGTCATCTTGTCGATGGAGAGAATATCTTCTTATAGCAACATAAAACATACATATATTTCTGAAATTTAACCTACATGATGGATTGATCTATTACGGCCCAAACCACATCACAATATTTCTGAAATTCTATTAGTTAGTGAGCGCAACTCATGACAAAAGAGAATATCGAATATTTGAGTCTCGGATGTGGTTTTATACAAGAAATTTGTGTGGACATTTAAGGGGATAATAGTATTGTGTTATTTCAGGTCAGACCCATATATATTATTGATTCCATTTAAGGGGATAAGGACACAATTCCATACAGATAGATTCCTAGAAACTCATCAACTCTTGAGTTTATTATGTTAGGAAATCAGTCGAAATGATTTGACCATTTTTTTTATTTACATTAACTTGGTTCCTCATTTTCTTGATGAAGATTCTTCATGGAATCATAAGTTTGTTTTCCAGAATTAACTTTTCGTACACAAAAGATATTCTCGAAAAATATCGCGTTTCTTGATTCCATTATCATCCCTTCAGGGATTTTTTGATTTGTGCACAAGAAGTTGGTATGCACTACATTGCATGTCCAATGAAAATGCAATCAATAGTTTTGGATGGCGTAAATGAGTCGAGCTGCCGCGAGTAGCTCGGTTAAAGCTTGATTCGAACCGATCTCGAGCTGGCTTATTGGCAGCCGAGCTTCGAGCTCATTATATCTGTAGGGATTTTTTCAGACCCAATTCCAGCCCAAACCCAACCCGGTATAAGCTTGTGGGGTTCCTCTCTAAAACCAATTGGCAATAGAGGGAGTGAACCCACAAGCTTATAAACCACTAATTTTTCTTTCATTCTTTCGGTGTGGGATTGGGTTTTGACACACCCAACAATCCTCCCCTCAAACTCAAGACCACACAACGGGCCTCCCCTTCGACGATTATCTGCCTCAAGCGCTTCTCCGCAATCACTGCACCAAGCGCTTCTCCACGGCAGATTTACCAATCGTCCCTCCAGGGGCCGGGGACACACCACCCACACCGTATCCGGGCTAGAATTTTTTTTTTTTTTTTTTCCGTCTGCAGGCACCCTCACGCCTTCGTCCACGCTCACCGCACCATGTAGGGATTTTTTCAGACCCAATTCCAGCCCAAACCCAACCCGGTATAAGCTTGTGAGGTTCCTCTCTAAAACCAATTGGCTATAGAGGGAGTGAACCCACAAGCTTATAAACCACTAATTTTTCTTTCATTCTTTCGGTGTGGGATTGGGTTTTGACACACCCAACAATATCTGCGCTCTTGGCTCGTCGAGCCCTTATCGAGCCGATAATTTTATATAAAAATAAGTATTTTATTTAATAATATATATCGAACTTGAGCTCGAGTCCGAATTCGACAGTAGTAGAAAATGACTTATAGGCCACGACATTTTGGGCGACTGGTGTACACAAACCGTCGCCTATAATAAATGCGGTGGCATTTACGTAATTTATGTGAAGTATCGGAGAACATAGGCGACGGTTATCTAACAAAATCCGTCGCCTATGAGTTAAGTAAACTTTGGGCGACGGGTTTTTATTGAGTGTGTGCGTTTGTTCTTTAGTTGGATTAAATAAGAGTTTTGTTCTTTATAATTTAAACTTAAAATCTTGATAAAATCGTAATTATTGAAGTTTCAAAGCTTATTTTGTCCAATTGATCCTTAAGTGATAGACACGTTTACAGTTGGTTCTTAATGATAAATATTTTTTGACAAGGGAAAGAAATTTTACCCCGATGGGGATTTAAGTGATACTGTATTTCTACATTACAAAATACTTAAATTGATAACAATTTTCAATATATTACAACTTGACACGTCATCTTACGTAATACCAAAGTACAAACAGATTTAAAGCCCACGGAGACAGCAATCAAGACACAAGAAACGCAACAAAACTCCCGAAATCTGTACGCCGACCCATCTCCACCGCTTCCATCACGCCCCGCCGCCGCCGCCGCCGCTCAAAATATCCGTCGCCATAGTCTGCCCTATCCCTTGAAACACGCCGTTAACCGCACTCATCAGGAAATTACTTCCCAAATTATTGTTATTATTATTATTATTATTATTATTATTATTATTATTAGGCGGCCGATACTGATTCGCCTGAGGAGGCGCCGGCGGCCCATACTGATTCCCCATTACCACACCAGGCAAAGGCATCATCATCGGACTGTTGTTGTAAGGCATTTGAGCTGATTGAGGAGCTCGAATCTGCTGATTGTTATAGTTTATTGCGCCAGTCGAAGCACTGTGCATCAGCATATGTGGTGGCTGCTGATGATAGTAGTTAATGGAGCCAGCGCTTGCGCTGTGCATCAGATGAGCACTTTGATGATGATGATGATGATGAAGACAGTCCATATGAGCATCGAACCCACACGGATTGCACCTATAGAACCACTTTTTGGCCGACCCTATTCTCTGGCACATATCGCATTTAAACTCTTCGGTTCCACCGTATGGGCTCTTGAACGTTAGGTGGAGTTCGCAAGAGGGGTGTGCTTGGTGCCTAACCTTAAGTGGTTTCACTACAAGCAAAACAAAACCGAATTGTTATCCTGACAAAATAAAGAAGAAAATTTAGTCCCTAATCTCTGCAATATGAGCCTTTCTGATTCTCATATTTCGATACGTTGCTTTTAATCATCAATGTTATCGATTTTGGTTCTCTGATTTAATCTATAGATGAAAATTAACACGTCATCGTAACGTGACCCCCCTTTTAATCGACTGAAACCCTCGTTAATCGCAACGTACGTGAGCATCAACACGCATCCCATTTAACTCACTTCAAGGTTGTCAATCATTTCCTAACGTGTTGCGTAACGATGTCGCGTATGTTTAATTCCGTCTAAACTAACTCTTAAATTAACCGGGGACCAAAGGATTCCGAATTCGAGAGACTAAAAGTAACATCTCGAAATATAGGGACTAAAAACACTCGTGCCCCAAGCATTTGGGAACTAAAAGTATCGTGGTGCACTTTTAGCTAACTACCTGCGCAAGTGACGTGTAGATCGAAGGTACAACCCTCGCAATGGTAGCTCCAAGCATAGCCCTTTTCCCCACACGCATCGCAGCTGAATACTGAGCCTTGGTAGATGGGCTTTGTGAGCAGCGCCATGGTGCATCCACCGCTGCCGTGGGCAGCGTGGGTTATGAGCTTAGGCAGCTCGGCGCAAGATTGGTGGAGGGTGAAGTTGCTGCACGTGTGGCACGTGTAAGAAGGAGACGGCGCGTGCAGTCCACACGCCGAGCAAAGGGGTGAGGGTTGGGGATTGTAGATCGGCGAGGGGTATAAGGGGTGAGGGTGGCTGAAGTGAGTCAACGGCGGCGGTGATGATGGTTGGCTTTGGACGTTGACTTTCCCCATTGTTTTGTTTTCTTCTTTCCTGTATGTTTGTGTGTGGGGAATGAATACCATAAATAATGGAGCAGAGTAGAGGAGGACATACGAGTGATTAGATTGAAGTAAGGGAAGAGATCTATCCCATATCAAGTATAAAATCTATAAATTAATACAGGGACTGACCAAAATTAATTAAAAGAGTTATTAATTAATCGATAAATTAATAATAGTTTTATTAATTTATGGTGTATATCACTTTTCAAACTTCCCAAACATCAAATAATCTTCAATAATCTCCTATGTCCTTAATGAACGTCAAACTAAGGATCAAACTTTCAATCTCCCAAGTCTATCATAATCCGTACGGTGTTAATGTAATTAATATTAATAAGAGTGTTATTGGAGCTGATAAAAGATGATGAAGATGATGCTGAAAGTTCTACCATGGAGCCCCCTTCACGAGACAACGCTATAAAAGTGGTCATCATATTTCTTGTTGACGTATGAGAAAACAACGCCAGAAGTTCTTACAATGATAAGCACAATTAGAGACAATATGCAAGGAGATTTTGATTTAAAAGCAAAAAAACAAATGACAATTGAGCCATTTTTCAAGTAATCGTCGTTCATGTAATATGAAAATGTTTTACATATGAAATTATTAATTTATAATTTATACGGGCCTAAAGAAATTATCAAAAGTTTATTATCTTATAATTTTAGAGAATTATTAATTTAGTACGTTATTCGCGGTCAGGACCGGCCGGAAATACTATATTAAAGAGTTTATTAAATTATCGGGAATTAATTTATAGAGTTTCTACTGTATAATAAAATTTAAAATATTTGCTCGCTGACTTCTGACGGGTTCTTCATTTCATAAGTCTGTTTTTTATTATTTTATGGTTTGCCAAGTCATCTCTGACAAGTGACAACGCGTGATGTATCTATAATCTATTATTGAAAATAAAGCATGCATCAACGTTGTCATCATCTTCAACTCGTTGTATTTGGTTTCGTTTTTTCTAAACGATAGTTTTTCATTCCAAAATAAATTTACATAAGCTAAATAGCCGACTGGGGTTTAGTCGTAACATTGTGATACGGTAGACCTAAATAAAAGAGAAAAAGAGACGAGGAAATAAAAAAAAAAAAGAAGAGAGATCCTAAATGCGACGAACCAATGAACTACCACAAAAGTGGCTATTAAGTCAGATCTACAATGCTCTTCACTCATCGGTCTTCGACTTCAGATCTTGCCTTCTTCGGTACTGGCACTCCTACAAGGGACAAAAACTCCAATGAGGAGAATAAACTCCTAAACGGGGAGACCAAACAAAAAACAAAAGAAAAAGCACATAAAACAGCAAAATAGAAGAGGAAGGCAATTTGTCTATGAGTTCCATGGCTGAATTGCAAGCTATATCTGGGTTCAAAAAAGGATGCTTCCCCATGGAATACTTAGGAGTGCCCATCACGCCTACCAAATGGTCAGAAGTGACTTGCCATTCTCTAGTTGAGAAAATTGCAGCTCGAATTAAGCATTGGTCGTCGAGGAATCTATCATATGCAGGGAGAAGATGCCTGATCAACTCGGTTTTACTTGCTAGTCACGGGTTCTAGGGTGGTATGTTTTTGCTGCCCAAGTCTGTTTTAAAAAAGATTGATCAAATGTGCCGTGAGTTCTTATGGAGTGGTAGAAGTGGGGGAAAGTATACTGCTCTTGTAAGTTGGGAGGTGGTTTGTAGGGGGAAAAAACTGGGGATCTTAATATGAAAAACTGTGAAATGTGGAATACTGCGTTGCTCGGAAATCAAATTTGGGATTTGGCTTCTAAAGGTGACAAACTATGGGTCCGGTGGATGAATGGAGTCTACTTGAAGAATACAGATTTCTGGGATCACACGGCTACTTCAGATTGTTGCTGGTTTTGGAGGAAACTTAGCAAGATCAAGTTATTATTTAGGGGAGGCTATAGCATAGGAATATGGGTGGCTGAGAAGAATGGAGAATATTTCACTCGTTCGGGGTACAAATGG
The DNA here is from genome assembly GCA_027422505.1 of Craterostigma plantagineum. Lineage (NCBI taxonomy): Eukaryota > Viridiplantae > Streptophyta > Magnoliopsida > Lamiales > Linderniaceae > Craterostigma > Craterostigma plantagineum. The sequence goes on from JAPQWV010000005.1 coordinate 5,083,104, forward strand.
CTTCAAGGAAGGGACGAATGGTGGATGTTCAGCGCTGTGGTTTGGAATAGGTTAAATGTTCCAAAGCATAGCTTCATAGTTTGGCTTGTTTTGTGGGGAAAACTGTTAACCTTTGACAGGTTGCTAGCATGGAATATACTTGTTCTGAACTCGAACTGCAGATTGTGTTGCAACACGGCTGAATCCTTACTTCACCTCTTTTTTGAGTGCGCCTTTAGCTACCAAGTTATGGGGACTCTTACATCTTGGATGCAAACTCCGACAGGGCCAAGACAGTTTGCTGTTTGGAGGTATTGGATACAGGCGCTAGCGAAAAAAATGCGCCAGATTTAAAGTTGAGACGGCCTGCTACGTGGCAGCTGTTTACCGTATATGGAAAGAGAGGAATAGGAGGGCTCATGCAGACGGGGTGTGCGTTAATGTTCAACCTGGCGATGTGGTGCGAGCGGCCTATAGAGATATTCGATGGAGGATCCCATTCTACTGTAAGACAATTAAATCGGGTAGAGACAAGCTATTCATTGAGCGTCTTCGCAATATGGCTCTGATATAGATTTCCTTAGGCAGTTTAAGTAAGCTGTGGGGTGTGTGTTTTGATGTATCGCTGTAATGAGACACTGTAAAAACTTGGCATGTGGTAATGTATTCGTCCTTAACAAATAAAAAAGAAGAGGAAGGCAAAGTGAAGCTCCCCCAACCTCCATTAATGGAGGATGGGAGAGAAGAGTTTTGGGTTTTTTCATTGAATAGTTTCATTTAACGTAGAAAAGTACACGACTAAATAGTGGAATGAGTTCCTCTTGTAAGAAAGATCCCAGTAGGGACAAGGAGAAGTCTAATAAACAATTACTAATCCAAAAAGATTGCAAATTGTTTCCCCAGACACCAAAACATCAAAAGAAGAAAAAATATATATTGACAAAGAAAACCTAAACTTAAAACTCCATATTCTTGATGACAATTAATCCAGATCTGAAATATTTTCATGCTATTCACAATCTTCATCTCAATATACCTCCTCTTTGTTGATGACAAACAAACCCTACAACGAGGGAAAGGCACTCCAAAACGCAGACCACACTTCCATATTGGAAGACTAGAAAACGTGAAACACGAAGGTAAGTGTTAATAGATTAAATACGTGAATGAGGGAGTATGCCTCTCAATGGTGGTGTAGTCCCACATCCTCGTAGTGAAGATAGGGGAGGAGGATGATGGGGTTGCAAAGTTACTCTCCGACTGTAACTACAAAAGGGAGAGCTCGATGGTTGTGGTGGGCGATTTGGAGCGGCGGCGGCGGATTGCTATAGGGTTTAAATGAGAGAATGGGGTGTTTTACATTTATAGGCACTTTTTTAATAGTCATTTAAAAATATAGGCACTATGTATTAATCATTACAAAAATAGGCATAATTTATTTTAAATTTCTTTTTATAATTTTTTTTGGTAATATTCCTGATTTATTTTTTACTTAAATTTAATATGTTCTTCGTAGTTCGATTAACAAATTGAAATAAACCGAACAAGAAATCGTTTATCTTGATTACGAAATTGGATTTTTCAATTCGGTATTTGGTTTTCATTTTTTATAACATAATTTTTAATTAGTAGGCAATATTTTGGAACCACGTCGATATACAATTCTTTTCGATTCGCCGGTTTGTTTTTTGGTTGGTTCTGTGCAGGTTTTGCTGTTCATGACAATCGGATTTCGTGTTGACAAAAAATACTTTAAAAAATTTTCAAAATGGAGGAAAATTAGTGGTGAATGGTGATTACTATTGTTGCTTTTCTTTTTCAAGTTGTGCAGTATATTTCATTTATTTGCGTGAATAGTATGTTTATCTTTCTTCATTTTACGAATCATAGTTTCAATCGTATTATCTTTTTTAAATGTGTATATTGTAAAATTCATTCATACATAAAATAAATTAAAAGGATGCCTATTTTTGTAGCAAATTTGTGCAAATAGTAAAATTAATACACAAAAAGAAAATAAAAGAATGCCTATTTTTGATACAACACACCGTGCCTATTTTTGAAATTGAAGTTTGAAAAAGTGCCTACATTTGTTAACTCGAGAGAATTAGAGAGATAGTTGGAGAGAGAAGGTTTTTTAGTTTCAGTGCCTCCTCGTTGTATTTGTTGCACTTGCAAGTTATTTTTTCTGCCGATTCAATGCAAATTCTCTCATATTTTTGTATTGATAAATGCTGTAGCTCTAAGCCTCTAATATTCATGTGAGGACATTCATAAAATACAAATTTTAGTTTTTTTAAAAAATTTCTAGTCTACAACGACATATTTAATTATAAAGGTCGAAATCAACAAATCTAGAAGTGACAATTTAGCATGCGGGCCGCCTAATATAAAAAAAAAAATAAGACTATTACTATTGCATATTGGACCATGATAATAGATATTACTAACATTCTATTTAATAAGTTAATGACTGTGTTTGGATTTGGTAAATGTTGGAGTCCATATAAACTAATAAATCATCCAAGTTATTTGATCAACTAATTGGTTGTCGAGGTATTTCCTTTTGTTGGGCGGTCTAAGGCCGTCCCATTTGTCGGCTCGTTTTGACAGCTCTAAATAAATAAAATAAAACATAGCTTGAGACGGTCTAGAACGAACTCCCCTCATAGCCAAGAGACTAAGCTATAACTTATGGCTACGGAATTACAATTACGACTTATAGAATTAAAGTACTGAAGCACAAACACAGATTCTCTAGTATAGCTCTAACGTGGGTCGATAAAGTGTTCCATCTTCATTGACGAGCTACGCCGATCGTCGAAATTGCGGCCATGGCCTCAATGGTTTGGGATGAAACTCTCCTTGTAAGCTTCACCAACGAATACACGATCCCTCAATGATTACGTGTGACGGCACCAAATGATCCCCATGCGGAATTGGAAGGAAATTAGAAAAGATTGGATCATTCATAAATGAACGGAATAAAATCATCACTAGATTTAGATTGAACTAGGAATAGAGTCATATCTAATAGTGCAACTCATCGTGTATTAAATTCGATTCTAGGATTGGTGGTTAGGGACATATGTTCTGCTATTTATGATTATTTGTTGAAAGACCTTGAATAACAAGAATATATTTGGTGCGATGGTTTCTAAACTCATATCCAACCGATACACTCATTCGTAAACTCAAATTCATTCGTAAACTCAAAATGCAATAATTGTTCTCTAACCGTTATACTCATTATCAAATTCAAAAGAATATCCTTGCAATGCTCTCTTCCGCATAAATTTTTACAAAATTTCAATACTACTATATTACAACTTTTTAGGCTATAAATATTATTTTAGATTTGATCGAGCAAAAGTTTAGTTAATATTAAAAGTATAACTTATACATGTAAGAAGCATCGACAAAATATTTATTAAAAAACGAAAATTACTTAACGCAGGAAAAAAAATATAACTCGAGACATAAAAAATAATATTCCCACGAAGATATTTATTCTAGTATATTAAGGGTGAATGGTGGCTATTAACTGCTATTTTTGTTTGTAAAATATTTACAATTTAACCCCTCTATTTCTAATTTCATTAATTAAATAATTATCATATTTAACATATCAATTTATAGTTATTATACTTATACTCCTACGCACTATTTTCCTTTTATATATATAAAAATTATATTTAATCTGCTAAACATAAATTATAAATTTCAAAATTAAAATTAAAACAATTATATTTTAAGCCACACATAAAGTGTGCAGATAGTACTAGTAATAATTACAAGCTAGAACAATAATTATTAATTTTAAGAGAAGGTCACTTTATAATATTTACAGAGAAATGTTGATGAACAGCATAACGCTAATATGTGGGTTTATAGGTGATGGAAATTGATGCAACTATTTTGGATATGGTGACCTTGAAAAATGAATGTGGTTTGGAGATGGTCAGATGGTTAAATTAAATCTAGTACAGTACGTAGAATCTTAAATTCAATGCGGTTGGTTCATAGATTCGTAAAAAAAAGTAAGGGGCAATTACGTTTCAGGCCCCAACATAAATTTTATTTAAGTTTCAGGCTCTGTCAGAAAAATTTTAGTTTTAAGGATCCGATACAATTAAATGTTTTTCAGTCCCACTTCATGGATCTGTAGTACCACGTCATGGTTTTGCAGTACCAATTCATCGTTCTGTAGTACCACTTCATCGTTTTACAGTACCACTTCATTATTCTGTAATAACACAAAACGATAGTCCGATACCAGTTCATATAAATTGTATAACACTTGCGTGAATTTTAGATCATTGTCTCTAAATTTTACAAAAATCGGTTCCTTAGCCCTAAAAATTTTCTGACAGGGGTCTGGACTTAAAACATCATTTGGGGCCTGAAACTTAATTATACCAAAAAGAAGGGGAAAAGAAAAGGTGAATCTATAGAAAAATACCCAATTGTATAAAAAATTTGCAAGTCAGTATCCATGTCAGAAAATTTTTTAGATAAGTACCCGTTCGACTGTGCGTACCATTTTTCCGGTCTTGGCGTACCTTTTTATATGTGTATTGCATACCACGTTACGCATCTATATACCCATATATGGTACTTATATACGTTCCATACGGTACATTGCGGCAAGCTATATGGTGGTACCATTTTCTAGCTGTATTACGTACCACAACATGTTTCTCTATGGTACCTTAATGTGTGATATGATGTACCTTGCGGCGGGCAGGTACCAATGTGCAAAAATTTATTCTGATAAGTACCCGCATATAAAAAATACTGACAGGTACTGACTTGCTAAATTTTATATTAATGTGTATTTTTATGTAAAATCACCAAAAGAGAATTAAAAGAAAAAGAAAAATCAGTCAGATATTTGCTGGAACAAAATTTAAAAAAAAAAAAGAAAAAGAAATCTCCCACACAACTTCTCCGCCAGTGGAGTTATAGACACGTGGCGCGCCACATGGCCTTCCGTGGCAGAAGTATTACCAGTCGGTTGTTCAAGTGGGCTCATGTTCGAGTTACTACGTTGTCGTACTGTACAGATCTTCGATTCTGTTGTTCCCCATTCTATTACGAAATTACCCTTCGTCAATAAAATATCAGCCAGCGAAACTAAGAAAGCTCGAGGACGATCCATCCTTTGACGTAGTCAACCGTGACCGCCTCTGTGCATAATACATATCTTGCATCGCCAGCCACCATTAGCGAGAAAGTAATACACCTTCTAAAACCCAAAAAAATTGAATTCGTTTTGCAAAAATAATTCATCAGTTTCATCGCATCATTTTTCTTCAAATTCAATATCAAGATCTCCTGCTTTTAGCATCTACCAGTAAATCCCCAGGTATTAATCAAATCGCCAAAATCTTTAGTTCTAAAGAAATGTTTTTATTTTGGAGAGCGTGTGATATATCAAAGTTGCCTTTTTATCGTCTCACTTCGTGCTTGCGTCATAGGCCCGATGGAAACATTCGCTGCTTTGAGGGCTTCTTCCGTGCCATGCTTTGATGGGGTCGCCGGATCAAAACCCATGCTTTATAGCTCTTGGATTAGGGTATTTGATCTACCTTTAATCTTCTGTCTTTAGTTCGTAAATGTTCAGTTAGGTGTTATGGAAATTGCCAGGCTTTAATGGTAGTTGAGTGATTTATCGACGATTGGTCCTCTTTGTCAATTTCCATATGGATTGTGTTATGCAGCGACGGTCAAATTCTTGCATCAAGTTTGGCTACAAAAAAGGTGAACATTCGAAGAGGAAGCACTTTGCAGTTAGAGCTTCAACTTTCGATGATTCGATCAATAATCCTATTGCTCCCCTTCAGCTCGAATCTCCAGCTGGTCAACTTCTCTCGCAAATTTTGGCAAGTCATCCACACTTAGTGCCCGCTGCTGCCGAACAACAGCTCGAAAAGCTTCAAACCGATCGCGACGCAGACGAACAAGAGAAAGAAGGTCCATCGCCTTCTGGCACTGAACTCGTACTGTACAGGTCGAAAGACTTATCTATGGACTTTATTTGAGATCGATCAGGCGCTTGTTTTCTTTTTCGTACTGAGTCGTTAATATCGAGTGGTTGCTTATGAATTCAGGAGAATTGCTGAGGTGAAAGCCAACGAGAGGAAGAAGGCGTTCGAAGAGATACTGTACGCACTCGTGGTGCAGAAATTTATGGATGCGAACGTTCCCCTAATACCTTCGATATCGTCCGGCCAAGTCGATTCCTTGTCGGGCCAAGACGAGAAGCTCGAGCGCCTTCACTCTCCCGAGGCTTACGAAATGGTTCAGAACCATCTTAACCTAATTCTTGGGAACAGACTAGACTACTCCAACGCCGTGTCCAGGCTTAGCAAGTTGAGGGTCGGTCAGGTCTACGTAGCATCGGTGATGTTCGGTTATTTTCTCAGAAGGGTCGACGAGAGGTTTAAATTGGAGAAGTCGATGAAAGTTCTGCCTCGAGGTCTCGATGGTGAAGAGGGTCATATCGAGATGGAAGAAGGTTCCATGACTTCTCGGCCACACCCTGAAGTTTCTTCGTGGGCGGGCGATGATGGTGGGGCCTTTGCTGGGATAAAGCCCACGAAATTGAGAACGTACGTCATGTCGTTTGACGGGGAGACGCTTCAGAGGTATGCAGCTGTTAGGTCGAAGGAGGCTGTAAGTATCGTCGAGAAGCACATGGAGGCACTTTTTGGGAGGCCCGAGATTTCTATTACGCCTCAGGGAACCGTCGATTCTTCGAAGGATGAAGTCGTCAGCATTAGCTTCGGCGGGCTGAGGAGGCTTGTTCTTGAAGCTGTGACTTTCGGCTCGTTTCTATGGGATGTTGAGAGCTATGTTGATTCGAGGTATCAGTTCGTCGCAAATTAAGTGATGGCATTAGTAATCAGTCTTTGTTGGTAGCGTGTGAGTTCTTTTTAGGTTTTTGTTGTTTGTGTACGTGATAATGATTCTAATAATAAAGGTCTGAACTTTTGTTGCTTGAAAATTCATTATCGTCGAGATTCGGCTTCTTTAGATGAAGTCGCGGTCTAATAATAGAGGTCTGAACATTTGTCTCCATATTGTGATGGAAATTTCGGTAAACGAATTCAGTTTAAAATTAAAATTTCGGTAGTTCGGTTCGGATTTAAAAAACATACTATATATTAAAATAAAAAATTATATACTTAATAAATTGAACAGCCCAGCCCAACCCATTATATTTATTATTAAAATATATATCATATATTAAAATCTAAAATATATTCACTGTTTGTTCTTTAAGGATTTTAATGCTCTTTGTAACAACTGATTTTTTTGTCTTGTTTTTTTATTTTTTTGTTATAAATTTGGTTCACCGTTCGGTTAAACGAAAAAAGAGATACAATGTAACCGAACACCCCCATCGAGAAATAATGTTCGGTATTCGGTTTAAAAATAGGCGAAGCGTAATTTCAGTTTGGTCCAGTACGGTTTGTACCGAAAACATAGCCTTGGTTATACGCAGACGTCAAACATAGACGGTGCTCAACCTCAAGAGAAGGAATGGCAGTGGGGCGGGGATTCCCCGTCCCCGCGGGGATCCGCCCCGAACGGGGCGGGGAATCCCCGAGTTTTTATCCCCGTGGGGCGGGGACGGGGAAAGATTTTTCCCCGCAGGGATCCCCGCCCCGTTCCCCGCCCCGCCCCGCCTTCTATATATATATTATAATATATATAATATTAAATTATAATTTAAATAATATTAAAATAATATTAAATATAGATTAAATAATATTAAATTAATACAAATAATATATAAAACTATAATTTATATAATATTTGTAACGAAAATATAATTAAATTTATATATTATATTTAAAATATTAATTTTTTTTAAAAAAATTTGAATCCCCGCGGGGAATCCGATCCCCGCGGGGATCCGGCGGGGACGGGGACCGGGACAATTTTGTCCCTGAAAGCCTCGCGGGGCGGGGACGGGGATTAGGTCCCCGCCCCCGCCCCGCCCCGTTGCCATCCCTAGTCAAGAGAGTCACGCATGCATACATTAGAGAGAGTCGCTTCAAATGCATATCTTCAAGAATAAAATAAAAGTATTAAGCTAACTCGAAGACTTCCAATCTATATTTGGTACGAGCAACTCGTTGTCAGAGTAAACAAACTAAATATAAAGCATTATAGCTTTCAATGTTCATTAAAAGTTATTCATATTTATAAGGGGAAATTATAAAATTAGGTCACTAAGTATACATTTTTCGTTTTTGGGTCACTATGTTTGATAATTGGAAAAGTAGATCACTAACTTTTCATGTGAAAACAATTTTGGGTTATTTTTCAATTTTAGGTCACTAAGAATATATTTTTTCGATTTTGGGTCACTAAGTTTACATTTTTTTCAATTTTGGGTCACTATGTTTATAACATTAGTACCAAATGAGTGACCCAAAATTGAAAAAAATGTAAACTTAGTGACCCAAAATCGAAAAAATAAATTCTTAGTGACCTAAAATTGAAAAATGACCCAAAATTGTTTTCACATGAAAAAGTGACCTACTTTTGTAATTATCAAACATTGTGACCCAAAAACGAAAATATGTATACTTAGTGACCTAATTTTATAATTTTGCCTATTTATAATTGTGGCCCGATCACAAAATCCCGATTCCGCCCAATGATAGCGTGATTTCATTTCATCCCCATAAGTTTGTTATGAAAAGGTAAATGTTTTTCTATGTAATGATAGAAGTGGTTTTATCCTACTATGTATGTGGTACAGTACAAGCCGAGTAATTCATAGTTTTGGAAGCGAAAACACAGCACAGCTTCTGTTAGCTTGGGGGTGCATTAAGTTATTTTTTACCCGACGATGTAAAGAGTGAAAAAAAAGTATGATTTAATTAAAACTAAAAAATTCTAATACGGTTATAAAAAATTCGTTTGATCAGATTGCTAATGTAAAAGTAAAATAACATGATGATTATTATATATTACAAGACCCCTACGCATGATCTATAACAACAAACCCTAACAAGCCATTTTCAATCATTCATTTCCTTATACGAGTGAGTGAAGTTGATGCTTGGTTCTACTCCAACGGTGTAAGACCTTCCCCGAGACATCGTAGAAGACAATCTTGACTCGATTGGGCTTTAACTGAACTGACATGAAACCTTGTCCGTCGTAGAAGAATCTTAGCCCTTGAGAGTTTGCTGTTTTCACGTCCCCTCTCCACGCCCTTGATCCCGCCCCGCTCGTCAATAGTTGGATCGGACTGAAGAAAAATATTAATCCACACACAATAAATAAACATATATACCAACATATATTATATATAATTTGGATGTTTGTTGATCACTATCAACAATTCCAACAGTATTATACCTCTCTAGATCGGTAATTCTTTGAAGACAATGGTCGTGCCCATTCAGGTACAAGTCCACATTGTTGGCCTAACAACGTTATCAAGGAAATAAAAAACGATATATATAAAAATTTATATATGTATATATATATGTACTTATTTACCTGAAGAATAGGAAGCAGCCTTTGTATAAGCTCAGGGGTATCACCATGGTGGCTTATGCTGCGTATGGCGTGATGACCGATCACTATCTTCCATTCGGCTTTCGATTCATTCAAAGCTAATTCAACGTCCTATGCTCATGCAATTCAATTGATTATTACTTGATTATAATGGAAAGTAATTTAAATCGATCATATTCGACTTACCTTCAAGACGTTATCAGTGTAGTTAGCGACGGGAACCACGTCACGCCAATCGTACATATGATCCTCGGGATTTAGGAAATAATCATGCACGAAGGGAGTTGTATCCAAAAATATTAAATCAGCTAAATCTGCCAAAACTCATAAAAAAAAGAAAAATTAATTTTACTGAAAGCAAACCCAGAAAACAAGATGCAAGTTGAAATAGAATGATTTATAACTTGCCCTACACGCAATCACTACATACCCCATGGTTCACATCTAGCAAAGAGTATGATATAGTGTTTACATTTGGAGCCTATTTCTTAAAAACAAAAACTATTAGGAAGGAATAATGCTTAAGTATATTAATTTACCTGTTTTAACAACGTAGTTACGTAAGCAAAACCATCTACTATCAATCTTCCTTAGGACGGGGCTCAATTGAGCAACTGCATCACCCCTGTAATCGTGGTTCCCTAAAACTGCACCCCAAAATAATCTAATAAATAATAACTATATATTATAATAGAATCATTAAAAGATAATATTAATGCATTGAAGTCCTACCATTATACCACTGCTTTTGTAGGCTCTTGGCCGTGTAAATACTGCTAAATGATTCCACGAAGTTTGGGTCATCAACACCAACTAACCCATCGTCGTAGAAGTTATCTCCTGTCGAAACTACGAAATCTATATCTAACTTTTCTCCGATTCTACCCATCTGAGGAAATGATCACAGAATTAAATGAATAAGAAGAATTCCGATTAGTTATCTTTTATACAATCTATAAGAAACCTGAATAGCAACTTGTGATTGGTTGTAATCTCCTTTTCTTCCCCAATCACCTATGACCAAGAATCTGAGGCTTCTCCCATCTTCTTTTGTAATGGGGTGCTTCAATCTGTGAAGCTCTGCAGAAACCTTAGGAATAACCGATGAACTCATCATCATCATCATTACTACCATCATAATCGCACTCGCTAAGCACATGCGAAGAAGATGAACGATCGTTTGCTCTTTTTCTCCTGAAAAGCGTCCCATGATTCTTTTTCTTTTCCCCTTTTTTCAGGTTGTTTTTTTGTGGAGAAAGATTGGATTTTGGGACCGTTGTAATGACGGCAAGTTAAGATCGATTTCGGTTTCTTTCACGTTTGTTTGTATTGCCGAATATATAGGGAATAAAGATATCTTGGGCAATGCGTGTTCTGAGCAATGACGTTAGTCTAATATATGGTAACATTTTGCGTTATGGCGGTTATTAGATTCCTTTTCTTCCTAGAGGGAGATTCTCCGACCCATTTTCTGTGTCATTTTTTTTTTCCCACAGCACGGCACGGATATTTGACAAGTGTCAAATTCAATGGTTCAGAAATTTTTCTTTTACTTTAATTTTTTTGTATAATTTCTAATTACATATTCCACCAAGTCCTAAAATTATTATTATTACATTAGATTTATATGGCATAATCAAATAAACATATCCAGTTTATTCTTTATTTCGTTACCATCACATTGATATGCATATATTATTTTTTTTGATATTCATAAGTAATTATTTTATTCTGTATACACTAAAGTATGGCATATAAAATGGAATATAGTTGTGGAACTGAGATAAGACCATCTCCAACCAATATCAACAATCAGACGAAAACATAAAATAAAAATACTCCAACCAACACTCAAACGCATACCCAAAATGGATTTTATGTCATTTTCTCTCTCCAATAAACGCATATATGTGTTTTCATTTAACACAACGCATAAGTTTAATCTCTCACAAAGCAACTCATACTAAACTTAGTAATAAATAAATTATTATAATTAACTTTTTATTATTTATTTGATTGTTTTTTATTAATATACCACACGAATAATATTCAAAATTGTAAATAAAATATTTATTACAAAATTTATTGTAAGAAAATATCATTCATTTATTTATTATGTCAGTAATATTGAAAAATTGTAACATATGTAGGCCGTATATTGTAAAAGTTTATGCGAAAGAGTGAGTTTGTGAATGAGTTTAATGGTTGGAGAGAATTACTGCATTTTGAGTTTAGGATGAGTTTGCGTTTGAGAATGAGTTTTCGGTTGGAGATGGCCTAAGTGTCCTTTCTTTTTCTATAGTTTATTTGTCACGAAAAGAGAGGCAAAAACTCCATGTAAGAAAAGGAAGTCACTTTCTTTTATTCTGTGGAATATTTTCGGAGATTAATTTATTACGATAATTGAAATGGGGATACCAAATATTTGATGTGGGTGTACATTTTGACATTTTTATGTGAGGTTGAAATAATTGGATAAATTTACATTATTTTTTTTGTGAACGATATAGGATGCAATTTTGTATGTATATATATATATATATATATATATATATATTGAGGAATGATATGGTGCTCACATATATGGGCACCTGCTGATTTGGCACCGATTCGTGCCAAATCAGCATCCCACCTCAACATCAAATGTGATGTGGCATTAATCAACACGTCTTAGGTGTCGTAGATCGACAAATATGATGCTGATGTGGCATGATCATGTCTTATATGTCACTTGTTGTGTGGTCTTGATATACTCCACGTGATCATGCCACATCAGCATCATATTTGTCGATCTACGACGCCTAAGACGTGTTGATTAATGCCACATCACATTTGATGTTGAAGTGGGATGCTGATTTGGCACGTGTGGAATGATATGGTGCTCACCTTACGTGAGCACCTTATATGGGCACCTACTGATTTGGCACCGATTCGTGCCAAATCAGCATCTCACCTCAACATGTGCCAAATCAGCAGGTGCCCATATAAGGTGCTCACGTAAGATGAGCACCATATCATTCCTCTATATAATATATATATATATATATATATGATGGTGGTCGGCATTTAATCATGATGGCGAGGAGTAAATGGGATCATGGAGACTAGTATGTTTTTTTTCTCTTATAACCAAAAAGATTATTATCATTATTATTATTATTATTATTATTATTATTATTATTATTATTATTATTATAGATCATAAGATAACAAACAAATTAGTTAAAGCTTGCGTAAGTAGGTAACGACCCTCGCCATTGCAATCGAGTACTTTAGCTAGATAGTGAGTAACCTCATTACAACTACGCTTAACGAAAGAAAAAGAGATTGGAGTAAATAAAGGGAATTACTATTACCGCCCCCTTTTTACTTGTTACCGCCCCCTAAAGGGTTGAAAAAAGACGATTTTGCCCTTATGTTATTTAAATTCATTTAAATAAAATAAAATATAATAAACAGTAAAAATTTCCATTTAAATCCTTTACCACACAACACTTTCCAAATCATATGTAATACCCGTAAAATCTAATTACGGAATTTACAATATAATTAGCAATATAATGTCTTAATTATGAACTTTGCTAAGAAAATTTAAATAAAATAAAAGGTTAAGGCTATGGGAGAATTGATTGTAATACGTGACTTATTTTGTGAAATACATGCTAATATTTTGGATGCTCTACGTGATATATGTTTTAGACTTATGCATGTATTACGTGACTAGTAATTTATATGAGGATATTAGGACTAAGGATCAATTAATTAAAGGAAAAATAGAAATCGACCGGTTTTATGTTTATAAGTGGTGGAATAGCCAAGATATGAAATGAAATAATGAGTGGGGAAGGAGAAATCGATCGATAGGTATACATGAAATCAGGAATCGATCGATTTCTATGTCCATTAATGAAGAAATCGCCGAGTAATCAAGTTAGGGAAGTCGGGCGATCGTGTGGATAGCTAGAATCGACCGATTAAAGCAATAGAAACTCAGAAATTAAACCAATCATGATACATATAAAATTTAATAACTTAAGGACACATAAGAATTGCTTAATATAGGAGGTAAAATATTAGCTTAGTCACCTACTAGCTAGTCAATTCAAGCACAACTTTCCAAGCTTTAATACTTATCAAATACGTTGAGAATTATGGAGAGAAATATCCTAAATAATAACGAAAGTTAGAAGAAATTCTCATAAGCAAAACACCTAAAGTAAAAGAAAAAGGAAAAGAGGAAATTCCATAGCTCTAACACGATTAAGTTCAGCCAACGTTGGAATTCTCAACAACTCAAATCTTCGGATCATAAGGTAGTTAATATTTCGTTTATAATACATAGATTTTATTGTGACTTGCGTGATACTATGTCTGTAATCTTATATATGGTATAGGAGGATTTCGAATACAAGATTCATTTGAGAGAAAACCCTAAATTCTGGAATTTTTATTTAAGTTAGTTTGCTACTTATTTAGAGTTGAAATAAGAAATTATATGAATAGGATTTGTTAGGCTCACGATAATTTTTAGCTAGGACACAAGGCTGCTGAAAACCTTAACTCCTAGGTTTAAATTCATGTAAACCCAATTACTTAGGTTCATAAATGCGTAAATTAGGAAGTTGGATTAATTTTAGAGTAGGAGAAACAACATATGAATGGAAGATGAAGTCTTAAGGGTCTGAAGTTGGGAGTCTCGAGATTTATAAAATTTAAGAGGAAGCTAAATTGAAAATTCGTAACATGAATGTCGAGTTTAGAGTATATATCGAATTGATGATTTCCGAAACCAACAATCTCGAAACCCATTTCTATAGAAATTCGAAATTTATCTTTGATGCTGACCTCGAAATTCTCGTGTAATGTTGAAATACATCTCGAGATTTTTATTTAAAATATCAAAACATATCTTGAAATCTATCTTTAATAATTAACATCGAAATCTTTATGTATTGTAAGAGCTCGACATCTTATTTTTAATATCGACATACTTATCGAAATTATATCGAAATCCTTACACATAGAATATATCAAAATTTTAGATGTATCGAGATTTATTTGAAATCATGTCGAGATCTTTCTAACACCAAGCTCGAGATTTACTTATAACTTATCTCGAGACTCACCCAAAGCCATATCAAGATCTATTTTAAGATATATGTCGTAATTTATACAATATCGATATATATATGATATATATGTATATCTCGAAATTTTGTATAAGCATTTCGAGATCATAAGGTTACAAGTTCGAAAACTATCAAGCAAAACTAGGGTTTTCAAACTAAGCCAATTTCATGAAATTAAATTTAGACTAACAAATCCTAATTTAATATGTTCCTATATTTAGGATTTGAAGATTAGCGATTTACCGATAAGCTAATAGCTAAGGATACCAGGTAGTGGAAATCGCAACTACAACACATAATTTTTATGTGCATGAAATTATGTGTTATGTGCTTTTATGATTTTATGTGACGTGTCTATGTGCTTATATGTGAGTTCTTACGTGATTTAATTACGTTATAGATGACATGACACGCATACTCACGGCATGAGCATGTGCACGCACGACTAGTATGAGAGTGAGGGAGATAGCGTGTAGCGTGCATGTGTATAAGTTCGCTTGAAAGCGATATGTATATTTGCCGATATCGGCATTTATGTCGACTCAATGACGAGTCACGGCTCTTCTATGCTACCACGGCGATTCACGAAACCGAATTACCCGATTCACGAAAGGTAGGGGAATACCCCGTAGCGGGAGATGCAACCTGGAGGATGCGACTCGAGGGTATGAGCGGCACCGAGGGAACCTCGAGTGTTGGCGACCTCGTAGTAAGCTACCAGTGAGAAGCGCCCGCGTGTCAGACCGCATTGGGATGGAAAGGCGCCTTAGGGTTAAACGAAATTTGTGTGCCCGGGTTAGCCTCTCAATGGGACTGCACTGGTATTGAAAGGCACTGGTAGCCTCTCAGTGTGTACCGCATTGGGATTGAAAGGCACCATAGGGTTACGCACAGATGGAGTACTCGGGTTTAGCCTCCCAGTGTATGTACTGCCACTTATACCCTTAGGGGTTTGAGCTCTATATGGTGCATAGTAAGATTGAAAGCCGAGGGCCCAATAAGAAATGAAAAGAACGAGAAGGATACGAGAGGTCAATAGCATTGGCGCGGATGCCTTCGCTATTTAGGTCACGTGCATTTCATGCATGGTTTTCACTTACTGAGCTTTATAAGCTCATTCCACGTTTTATGTGTTGTAGGACCCCGCGATCACGGTACGTGATCATTTTCAAGGCGAGGCCGACTTTTGAAGCTTCCGGGGGCTTTTGAGATGGAAGTGTGTGCATGGATGCGACCTCGTGGAGGCCCAGTAGATAGATTTATTTTGACCCGCATGCGCGCTTTCCTATGTAAATAGGACCCACTATGATTTTGTAGGAACAGTTACGATCCCCTTTTATGAAAAGAAAAATTTTATACGAAATTTCGTACGATCATTATTAGGACATTAGTCGCGTAGACTAGTTAAGAAAGTAGTGGTGGAAGGTGGGGCTGCCACAGGTGGTATCAGAGCTTAGGATATAGGTTCTGTAGACTGTCCATGTACACACACTCAAAAGCACGAAAGCGGCCTTGCTTGTAAATTTTATGTTTCTATGAACTTCTTGTATTACATGACTGATTGATCTTAGGAACATTAGGATAAAAGAACGATGGGTAGGACAAGAAATGAGAATAGTGGGGGTGCAGATAAAGGTAAGGAACCCGCAACCCCTGCTGATAGTCGAGATGCGACTATTCTCCAACTCGCGGAACTAGTCCGCCAACAATCCGCCCAAATCCAGCAACTGATTCAGCGACAAAACGCTGGTGGGCAATCAAGCAACGGATCTTCTCAGGCCGACAGAATCGAAATGGTCGGGGAAAGATTTCGTAAACTTAACCCCCCAACCTTTGAAGATGCTATTGACCCAACCTCGGCTGAGGATTGGCTCCGAACCCTAGAAACTATGTTCCAACATAGCCGTACCCCTGAAACAGAAAAGGTCTTGTGCGCTACCTACCTATTAAGGGGAAGTGCAGGTCATTGGTGGGATACCATACTAACTCTCGAAAATCCCTTGACAATGACCCGGGAGCATTTCAAAGAACTTTTCCGAAATAAGTATTTCACTGCTCCCGTCCGTGCTCAAAGGATGAACGAGTTCATCAATCTCCGCCAAGGAACAATGACGGTGGCGGAGTATATTAGGAAATTTGAACAATTGTCCCGATTCGCCATACACATGGTAAGTACGGATGCGTTAAAGATTGAGCGATTTATTGAGGGCTTGAAGCCAGAACTTTACTGTGATGTTGGCATGGCTGGACTCCAAGGGGCTACTTATGCCCAAATGGCGGAACGAGCCCTGATGGCTGAGCAAGCCGAAATCAGAATTGTACGAGCCCAGGAGATTAAAAAGAAATTCGAACAAGGACCCAAAGGGAACGGAAATAACCCGAAGAAACCATTTGTTCCTAAGAATGTGAAACCCAATTTCCAAAACCGCCCTCGACCACCTCAACAAACAAATCCGAATCAGGGGAGACCCCAACCGAATGCACCCGTATGCCCAAAATGTGCACGACGTCATCTTGGCGTCTGTTTCTCCCAAAACTCCACCTGCTTTAAATGTGGCAAGGCAGGCCACTACTCCTTAGTGTGCCCAGAGAATGCATCTGGAAGTCAGGGAGCAAACCAGGCTAAGCCGCTGACGGCCCCTGCTCGAGTATACATGCTTACAGCGGAAGAAGCAGAAGACAACCCGCTTATGGCGGCAGGTACCCTATCTGTTTAGTGAACCTTGACATGTCTTCTAGTGAATTTAGGAACCACACATCTTTTGCATTCACTTTATGTGGCGAGGCTTAGGATTATTCCTAGCCGACCTAATCGACACCAGCTCGATATTCGACTCGAATAGTAGCCGTAGCAGATAAGCTATCAAAATAGGAAACCATATTTAAATTCCTTAGGAAGGGACCTATGACTCAATAGGTCCAATATCAGAGTGGCGCAACGGAAGCGTGATGGATGCTAGTGATTCTGATCTCTGCTTGAGTTAGAATTTTAGTTATTCTCCTTAGCTCCTCGAGGCAATATGGGATTCAACTACTTTGAGCAATATTCCTACCCACGTTATTAGAAAATCAGCCTATTAAATCCAAGGCGACCGGAAAGATATTATTTTAACCTTTATAGAAACCGCTTTTCTTCCTCTTATTCCAGATCGAACATTTTACTTCTCGTCGCTACGTGAAGATTATTTTTCCGCTGTAAGAAAGGAGAATTAGGCGAGTCTTTTAAAAGGAGAGGGATACGTTATAAGTTCGCCGTAGCTTTCCTTTCCGCGTTGGAACCTAATTACTTAGATGGAATATTTATGCGTCCTGCCACAAGATCGTAGTCACCACCCTTAACAAGTGGACCAACAGGTACGACCACGATGCACCCTCCTTCCTAGTAAGGAAATACCTTTACGAGCGATTCGGTGAATTTCTATCACCTAACCAAGCCAGTTCAACTCCCTACCAATCATTACCCTGAATTGTCCCAACCAACGGAATTTCGAGGGCGAAATTCTTTTAAGGGGGAGAGGATGTAATACCCGTAAAATCTAATTACGGGATTTACAATATAATTAGCAATATAAGGTCTTAATTAGGAACTTTGCTAAGAAAATTTAAATAAAATAAAAGGTTAAGGCTATGGGAGAATTGATTGGTGACTTATTTTGTGAAATACATGCTAATATTTTGGATGCTCTACGTGATATATGTTTTAGACTTATGCATGTATTACGTGACTAGTAGTTTATATGAGGATATTAGGACTAAGGATCAATTAATTAAAGGAAAAATAGAAATCGACCGGTTTTATGTTTATAAGTGGTGGAATAGCCAAGATATGAAATGAAATAATGAGTGGGGAAGGAGAAATCGATCGATAGGTATGCATGAAATCAGGAATCGATCGATTTCTATGTCCATTAATGAAGAAATCGCCGAGTAATCAAGTTAGGAAGTCGGGCGATCGTGTGGATAGCTAGAATCGACCGATTAAAGCAATAGAAACTCAGAAATTAAACCAATCATGATACATATAAAATTTAATAACTTAAGGACACATAAGAATTGCTTAATATAGGAGGTAAAATATTAGCTTAGTCACCTACTAGCTAGTCAATTCAAGCACAACTTTCCAAGCTTTAATACTTATCAAATACGTTGAGAATTATGGAGAGAAATATCCTAAATAATAACGAAATTTAGAAGAAATTCTCATAAGCAAAACAAAAGGAAAAGAGGAAATTCCATAGCTCTAACACGATTAAGTTCAGCCAACGTTGGAATTCTCAACAACTCAAATCTTCGGATCATAAGGTGGTTAATATTTCGTTTATAATACATAGATTTTATTGTGACTTGCGTGATACTATGTCTGTAATATTATATATGGTATAGGAGGATTTCGAATACAAGATTCATTTGAGAGAAAACCCTAAATTCTGGAATTTTTATTTAAGTTAGTTTGCTACTTATTTAGAGTTGAAATAAGAAATTAGGATTTGTTAGGCTCACGATAATTTTCAGCTAGGACACAAGGCTGCTGAAAACCTTAACTCCTAGGTTTAAATTCATGTAAACCCAATTACTTAGGTTCATAAATGCGTAAATCAGGAAGTTGGATTAATTTTAGAGTAGGAGAAACAATATATGAATGGAAGATGAAGTCTTAAGGGTTGGGAGTCTCGAGATTTATAAAATTTAACAGGAAGCTAAATTGAAAATTCGTAACATGAATGTCGAGTTTAGAGTATATATCGAATTGATGATTTCCGAAACCAACAATCTCGAAACCCATTTCTATAGAAATTCGAAATTTATCTTTGATGCTGACCTCGAAATTCTTGTGTACTGTTGAAATACATCTCGAGATTTTTATTTAAAATATCAAAGCATATCTTGAAATCTATCTTTAATAATTAACATCGAAATCTTTATGTATTGTAAGAGCTCGACATCTTATTTTTAATATCGACATACTTATCGAAATTATATCAAAATCCTTACACATAGAATATATCAAAATTTTAGATGATGTATCGAGATTTATTTGAAATCATGTCGAGATCTTTCTAACACCAAGCTCGAGATTTACTTATAACCTATCTCGAGACTCATCCAAAGCCATATCAAGATCTATTTTAAGATATATGTCGTAATTTATACAATATCGATATATATATGATATATATGTATATCTCCAAATTTTGTATAAGCATTTCGAGATCATAAGGTTACAAGTCGAAAACTATCAAGCAAAACTAGGGTTTCAAACTAAGCCAATTTCATGAAATTAAATTTAGACTAACAAATCCTAATTTTATATGTTCCTATATTTAGGATTTGAAGATTAGCGATTTACCGATAAGCTAATAGCTAAGGATACCAGGTAAGTGGAAATCGCAACTACAACACATAATTTTTATGTGCATGAAATTATGTGTTATGTGCTTTTATGATTTTATGTGACGTGTCTATGTGCTTATATGTGAGTTCTTACGTGATTTAATTACGTTATACGATGACATGACACGCATACTCACGGCATGAGCATGTGCACGCACGACTAGTATGAGAGTGAGGGAGATAGCGTGTAGCGTGCATGTGTATAAGTTCGCTTGAAAGCGATATGTATATTTGCCGATATCGGCATTTACTCAATGACGAGTCACGGCTCTTCTATGCTACCACGGCGATTCACGAAACCGAATTACCCGATTCACGAAAGATAGGGGGAATACCCCGTAGCGGGAGATGCAACCTGGAGGATGCGACTCGAGGGTATGAGCGGCACCGAGGGAACCTCGAGTGTTGGCGACCTCGTAGTAAGCTACCAGTGAGAAGCGCCCGCGTGTCAGACCGCATTGGGATGGAAAGGCGCCTTAGGGTTAAACGAAATTTGTGTGCCCGGGTTAGCCTCTCAATGGGACTGCACTGGGATTGAAAGGCACTGGTAGCCTCTCAGTGTGTACCGCATTGGGATTGAAAGGCACGATAGGGTTACGCACAGATGGAGTACTCGGGTTTAGCCTCCCAGTGTATGTACTGCCACTTATACCCTTAGGGGTTTGAGCTCTATATGGTGCATAGTAAGATTGAAAGCCGAGGGCCCAATAAGAAATGAAAAGAACGAGAAGGATACGAGAGGTCAATAGCATTGGCGCGGATGCCTTCGCTATTTAGGTCATGTGCATTTCATGCATGGTTTTCACTTACTGAGCTTTATAAGCTCATTCCACGTTTTATGTGTTGTAGGACCCCGCGATCACGGTACGTGATCATTTTCAAGGCGAGGCCGACTTTTGAAGCTTCCGGGGGCTTTTGAGATGGAAGTGTGTGCATGGATGCGACCTCGTGGAGGCCCAGTAGATAGATTTATTTTGACCCGCATGCGCGCTTTCCTATGTAAATAGGACCCACTATGATTTTGTAGGAACAGTTACGATTCCCTTTTATGAAAAGAAAAATTTTATACAAAATTTCGTACGATCTACTTCATTATTAGGACATTAGTCGCGTAGACTAGTTAAGAAAGTAGTGGTGGAAGGTGGGGCTGCCACATCATACATCCAAATCAGACCAAAAAACAGAGAATTTTCAAATCGCAATGGATCGACGACAAGGACAGGGAAAGAGAAAGGGCGTGTTTTCACGACTGATAAGCAAATTATCGTAAAAGTCATTCGTAACGTAGTTAGATTGTCGAAAACGGGTCGGAATTGGCTGAAAAAAGGCAGATCGGACGTAAAATTGGGCAAAAATAGGCACAGCCGAAGCACGATTTCGGCCGGCCATGTCAAGACCGAAACATGATTTCGGTGGCGACATAGCACAGCTGAAATCACACATCGGTCGTGATGAAGCCCGACCGAAATTGTGCTTCGGTTGCGGCTAATCCGACCGAAATCATACTTCGGTAGCGGCTTCGACCGAGATTTTGATTTGGCCGGCTCTGCTCCGTGCCATGGTCCTTTCGAAACAACGTTTCGGCGGTGGCTTGGCTGACCGAAATCGACTTTCGGTCCCGTCTATGGCTACCGAAATATGATTCTGGTCGTTGCTTTGGCCGACCGAAATCGTGTTTCAGTCGTCTCTTTGTGGGCCGATATTATATTTCGGTCGGCTTTAAGCCTGGCCGAATTTCGGTTTTGGTTCCTTTTTTTTTTTAATAAATATATAATTGCAGGCCAGGGTGGGAAGTCCCTGCTCGGAGGGATCTAGAGAGCGTCACACTAGGACGCGCGGCATAGATGCATCCGCTCGTAGAGAACGGGAAGAGGAGAGGCGGCAGCGAGCGGCTGCTTCTCATTCCGTATATGCGGATTGCGGCATGCGGATGATGACGTGCCGGATGATGCAGCATCGTTTCAGTCATCCGACGACGATGTGATACCGGCCTCCTCAGGTAATTCCCTTCTCCTCTATAAACACGACTTGCGATGTCGTTTCTTAATATACGTAAAAAAATTAAATTTATTTTTGGTTTATTCGTAAAAAATGAAATAGGGAGCAAGCGCTCTAGGGTCGTAGATGACGATTCCAGGAGGGTGCAGGGGCCACAGCTCGGTTACCCAGAAGATGGCGAGGTGATCCCTAATTACCTGGGGCACATCGCGCCACGCATCTGGATGGGTGAGGAGGAGAGGCCCCTACTGAAGTGCGAGCAGCGGGCGTTAGTGGTTCGATCGCTTAAGCAGTGGTACTCCCAATTTCCCCTGGAGACGCATGTGTCAGCACATTAGTCTCCTCGTCTCTCAGCGCTTCAACAAAATATCCGGCATGTGTCGCCTGGTGCATCAACTGGCTCACCACGTCTCGAACCTCAGAATATTCCTTCTTCAAATGATCTCTGTAATTATATACATGTCGGATCGTCGCGTTATCTTCTGCGTGTCGAGCCCTCAATCCTGAGAGGATATGAGCTGATTTCGCTTGCGCAGCAGTCATTTCCTCTACGACCTTCTTTGCCTGGCTGCTTAACCCACTCGTCTGGCGGTGTCCCTCGGGATACTGTATTAGAGGGTGATTGTGTATGGAATTCTCAGGTGGGCCCGTACGAATGTACCATTTCCTAGTAGCTGGATCCTCATGGGCTATGACTACAAACGGACACCTGCACTAGTTAGACTTCGACCGCCTCTCCAATTCATCCTCATTACCTCTATAACGTTCTCCGCGAGAACATCTAATCAATTTTTTCGTACCGCATTTCTTATGCGACGAAATAATCAACTCGAAACCAAGAGCAATAGCGACGCCTTTCGCCCAGTTAATGGCTTCCACGTTGGTCGGAAATCGTCCTCCTTCGCGGAAATGCTCACTGTAGTTTATCCCGTCGTCCATAGAATCATCCGGGATGTGGACTTTCCTCTCCAAGTCTGAAAAAAGAATTCGCACAGCCAAACTGGACTTTCGGCCCCTTAAAGAGGCGACCGAACAAAAACTTCGGCCCTCTCTCAAGCGGCCGAAACATGATTGCAGCCGCCGCTGTCCCGGCCGAACTGAGATTTCGGCTTGAACAGCGCCGGCCGAACAACAATTTCGGCCCCTTCAGACAGGGCCGGAATTTTTTTTCGACCCCCACAAGGTACGGCCGAAGTTGTTGTTCGGCCACTCCTTGTGCGGGCCGAAATTGTGCTTCAGGTGAGCCGAATTTTTCGATCGAATCCGATCGATGTTCGATAATTCATCTACGTACGAACGAATTTTACGAGAATTTGCTTACTAGTCGTGCCAATAGACCCTTTCTTTTGCCCTTTCCCTTTCCCAAAAAGACGATCCATTGCGATTTGAGTTTTTTTTGTTATGTTTGACTCTGATTTGGATGTGTGATTGCGATAGGAAAGTGTTGTATGAAAAAGGACTTTAAATAGAAATTTATATTCAAAAGGGCAATATCGTCTTTTTTCAACCCTTTAGGGGCGATGACTAGGAAAAATGGGGTGGTGAATAGTAATCCAGTAAATAAACTCAAGAAAGATACGCAATCTATTATGACATAATCTTGAGGCGCTCAATGGACCTCTTTAATAGCATAAAATCTTGGATTGATGCAAAAAAAAAACGATCTTTTTGTACAACCAAATGATATGAATTACGATATTTCATATCAACGAGGATGGCAACAATTTCTGTAGAGTTGGATGTCTCCTTGACAACCGTTCGACCACTGTTATACACTCCCCATCGAAAATGATAGAGCGCCAAATTTTCCGTATTGCAAATTTCATTGCCCAATATGCTGCTAACACCTCAACAACCTCCAGATCGAAAGAGCCTCGGAAGAATTTTGTGCCCCACCCACTGCAAACGCCCGTGCTCATCTCTAGCCACGAAGACGATAGCAGCTTCACCCCATAGTGTAAGAGTCCATCGAAATTGCCTTAATGAAGCCCAAAAGGGGACATCCCAATGATCCAGCGGGACAGTGGAGTCCTGATCTGCTAAATTTCGACGAAAGCTACGGTTGAGATCACCTATGCCACTCTTTGTATTCCACTCCGAGCGGAAATCGTTACACCTCCCTCGTCAAGTGTTAAAACACCCGTAAACATCATTACACCTATGAATTTCATTCAAGTGTTTAAACAAAAAAAACTCATTATTGCGTATTTTTCTATTTTAATATATAATACTGATTTTTTCTACACCATATTAGAAAAATATGTAATACTGAGTTTTTTTTTTTTTTAAACACTTGTTGTAATGAAATTCATAGGTGTAATGATGTTTACGGGTGTTTTACACTTGACGGGGGAGGTGTAACGATTTTCGTTCGTTGGTATACGGAGTGGAATACAAAGAGTGGAATAGGTGATCTCAACCGTCTCGGCCTTCCTAAACTTTGGTGGAACAAATTAAGAGTTCGGTTTTGAGATTATTGAGGCAATGACTGCACGTTGGACGATAGTGGTAGCTTAACATCTATTTTGATTATCATAATTTTGTGAGCAAACATCAGAGAAACTTAATTAGTGCTAATTTAAAAAAAATTATAATCTGGGAAACTTTTTACGGTCCTGTTTGTTAGGTTCGTGGAGAAATGGAGTAAGCTAATGATATTGTGACGAATATCAACATTTTTAGTTTCCAATATTTGGCATATGTAGGGGGTTTTTTAGTTCCTCATATTCAGAGATACAACTTTTAATCCTCAACGTTAGCTTTTGAGCCATTTTTGCCCCTATTAATCTAATCGTTTGTTTAGACGGAATTAAGACGTGAGAGCATATGGTATCATTTTAGTCGACTTAAACTCTCATAACTCGGCTTCTTCACGACTTTAGCGCATCGTAATCCATTACGCAACACATCTAACTCATTCAAGGTTGTCAATTACTCCCTAATTGTGATGCAGAATGATGACCGCTTGCATTAAAGTCGAAAAAGAAGCAGAATTATGACGGTTTAAGTTAATTAAAAGGAGATTATGTGCCAAACATGTTAAATTACGCTAGCGATTAAATTAATTGTGGATGGAAACAGCTCAAAATCAATAACACTAGGACAAAAAAAGTGGCATATCGAACATATGGAGCACTAGAACCGCCCATACCCCGACTATAGTTTCTTATTCAAGATTGGCCTGACTAATGTGTCTGCTTTCTATAAATCAATACTATATGGCTGTGTTTAGTTGTACTTATAAGCCTAGATAAAGTAAAATTATCACGCCTAATACCGTTCACAATAAATAAAATTCAACAGTATAAAGCCCGCTATAAAACAACGGCCCGCTACTATTATCTAACAAACTCCATATAATTCATCTCATGGTTTCGGGTAAGATAACTAATACAGACCCCCTACTAATTATCAAAAGACCAAAATACCTGTATTGCACCAGATCATAAAATCGTAGTTGTTTTATGTGATTTCTATGGTAAAAATAAATAAACAACACTAATTTATTCCTTATTTTATGGCGATCAAATTGAGATCCATATCTTATATTTTTTATATTCATAAGAATAATTATATTTCTAAACTAAGTTTTGATGATATAAAGATTACAATTGTAATTTTATAAATTATACAAAGATAAAAATTTTGTTATATTGTATAATACTAAACAAGATCATAATAGAATGTAGGGTTGTTAAAATTACAAAGTAAACACCTGGTCCGTATAAATGTGTAGATTATAATCTTGAGATAAAATTATATGGTGTTTTCTTATATAGGCAACTAAACGCAACCTATATAAAGGCGTCACTAGTACAGAAATACACATGGGCGACGGTTCCTGTGCGTCGCCCAGAGCCCCGTCGCCCATGTGCGTGATTTTGTGCGACGGGTGTGCAACCGTCGCCGAAGGTAGGTTATGGGCGTCGGTTGCTCAGCATAACCGTCGCACAAAGTACCCCCGTAGGGTGCTGTTGTGAACGAATGGGCGGCGGTTTCTTCATGAATTGAAAAAAAAAAAAAAAAAAACGGCCGTCGTCGCTGCCCAGCACCGCCAACGTGCAGATCCGGCCATCGCCGGCCACCCACATAGCAGCCCAACAATGCCAAGACCAGATCCGGCAGTCGCCGTCGCAGTCGAACACGGCGACGCCCAGATCCGGCCTTCGCCAGCGCCGTCATCGCTTTAGCAGTACTATCGCTTACCTTCCGCACTTTCTCCCGCGACTCACCTTCGTCGCCGCCGTCCATCTCTCAATCCTCGCCGTCCAGTCCTCCCATTTCATCTCCGACTCCGGCAATGCCCCCATCCGCTGCTTTCAACTCCCCACCAGCTCCTCCGCCGTCAGATCTACCGCCTTCAAACTCTCCTACGGCTCCTGCCGGCGATGGTGCTAGCCACGTGGCCGAGTTCAATTCCGATGGAGGTGATGACGACTCCTCGTCGTCGTTGGGCTGAGCCCCGGTCATAAGGCGGGGGTCGCCGTCGCGGTTGTTGCCGGCGTTTTCATCGTGGGTGGTCTTGGTGTACAAGAGGAGGCGGCAGAACAAATTAAGGTAGAGAGAGGAGGGAAAGTTAGATAGAGAGAGAGAGGAGGGAAATACATTTTGTGTGCGGCGGCGTTTTAACTTTGTATAAATGCATTTAGGGTTCGATAGACAATGGGCGACGGTTTCTTCGAAACAACCGTCACCCATGCTCATATTAAAAAAATAAAAAAAAAACAAATAAAATTTAAAAAAATGTGAAAGACTTTGGGCGACGGTTGCTTCATAACAACCGTCGCCTATACTCAAATTGTTTTTTAAAAAATAAATCAAAATATATAGGCGACGGTTTCTCGATCATCGTAGAAAACCGTCGCCCAAGATTCTATTTTAGAAAAAAATGAAATTAATAATGTATATAGGCGACGGTTATTGTAGACGAAACCGTCGCCGGAGTCTTTGGTCAATTATAGGCGACGGTTTTGGACAAGAAACCGTCGCCTATGATGAAAAAAAACTAAAAATATTACGAAAGTGCCACCCGGTCAATATAGGCGACGGTTTTTGGGGAATCGTCGCCGAAGGTGCCGTCGCCTATGTATCATTTTCTACTAGTGCGTAAAGACGGTTAAATATGCATTTGCAATTTTAATCTGGTCATTGGTGAGTCAAACAAAATTATTATTTATAATTTAACTTTTTTTTATATATAAAAAATTATTTTTACCTTTTACTTTTCAAACAAATTACATTTTGACCTTTAACCTTTTAATTTATTTTAGTTTGAAAAATTAACATCGTACCGTTCAATTTTTTTATTTACTGTCATTATATAAATCAATTTTTTCTTTCTAAAAATAAAATATCGTTTGTTTTTTAGATTACAACTTCATATTGTAAAATTATAAACTCCAAATAAATCAAAAGATAATCTTATACATTTTTTATGTTAAAGTACACACGTCGCTTGTGCGTAAAATACTTTTTTTTTTCAAACGATAACTTGCCATAAAACATAAAGTCGACCTAGACAAAAACCACAGAGCCCTTTAGTCACGTAGCGAATGCAGTAGGGAAAGATGCCTTTTAAAGAGGACACGACACTCCTAAAAAGGAGATGTAACTTCCACAAGGGACGACGAACCCGAAAGAAAACAAGTTTTCGAATTACAACAAGAAAAACTAAAGAACCTACTATAATCGAGCCTAAAACTCCATACTAGCGGCTATAAACTCAGATTTAAAGTACTATTCACTTTTTCCGTTTTCTTTATAAAATTATTCTTCGGAAAGCTCCAACAAGTGGAAGAAAATACTCCTACAAGAGGAGACCAAAACTCCCAATCTGGGAGACTAACGAACCACAAAACAAACTCAAACCGACAGTAAGAGAAAAAAAAAAGTCGACCTAGACAAAAACCAATACATAATCGAGCAACACATAACAAACAAATGGAGAAAAGCAAACACAACGAACATTGAGCAAATAACACACAACACAACGCACATCAAACAAACAAACCACTGAATGAAACGAGAAAAGACGTACACTCACAAAAAAAGAAATCGGAAGCAAAAAAAAAATCGATTAAAATTTAACTAGCGTTAATGAGGGCAGACGGAGCTGTTAATGAGGCAAGTGGTTTGGGTGTTTGTCAAGCGGGCAGACGGAGCTGTTAATGAGGGCATGCTGGCTGTGGTCTTGCCAAGCTCTAGGAAATGGTCCCTGCTGTAGCGGTGGACGTGGAGTACGAGAGGAGAATGGTGGTTCTTCCTCTGATTATTGGTGCTTGCTCCGCGTTTGGGTGTGTGTGGGTCAAAATGAGAGAGAGAGAGAGAGAAATAGAGACTATTTCACATTAAGGGGTGTTTCTTTGTGATGATCCAACATCACGGTGATACTCGCATCACCGTAATGTGAATATCACCGTGATAAATGTGATATGTTATCATTGTGTTTGTTTTGGGATGATATTTCATTTCGCATATCAATGTGATATTGGAATTGTATTTGATCAATCACGGTGATGTGTGGGGTGATATTGCGTAAATGACATATTTAACCCTACGTATATCTTCTAGATAATGTGAATTAATATGTTTATATTGAGATTGTATTTATGTAACAGTGATCAATGTTTTTAGTACCGAGTTTACAATTTTTTAGGCATTAATTATATGTCTATTATATAATCATCAATATATTTTTAATCTATGTTTTTCAGATTGAAAATAGTTAATTATATAATTAAAATATGAACGATGGTATATAAGGAAGAAATGTATCAGGGTAATAACGTCCAAATAAAAACTCAGAATATCACCCAATCACCGTAATGCTGGATCTCATAGCTTTTTGGGGGTGATCCAAAACTTGGAATATCATCCAACTTTGATCACCTAGGTGATCCTTCATTATGGTGATGACTCATCACCTATAAAAAAGAAACACAGTGACGAGGACGCGACGAGAAGATCACCGTGATGTTTTAGAGGATTGCCCCAAACAAACGCCCCCTAAATTTTTTACAATTTATAAAAATGCTTTGTTTCAAAATTTATATACCATTCAAATTTAATTACTTAAGAATTAATTGAAATTGTTAATTTCAATGTAAGCAAAAAATAAAATGTGCATGAATTACTAGCTTTTATAGTAAATGTGGCTTTTATGCAGACAAATGATAATTTTATTACCATAAGAACATTGTAATGGAAGATTGAGCGAATAGATATAGGGATGACTATGCAAATCTTGTTTAAATATCCTATACTTTCTATACTACGCTCGTTTGGCTGGATGAATGGGTTTAGAGTGTATCAGTTTTAGTTGAGTTTATATTATGGAGGGTAGAGTTTTTTGAGTTGTTTGGTTGATGGGATTAAATAATGATGTCTGCCATATTTGGTATATGGGTTTGGACGGTGTTAGGTTTAACAAATACAATACAAATTTACCCTTTCTTTAATTATAAAATCCAGTAGCGAGAGAGTGGGAGAGAGAAGAGAGGTAGGGAGGGAGGGAGGAAGAGGAAGATTTAATTAGAAGGAAAAAAAGAAAAAGTTAATTAAAATTTGAAGTAAAATTTATTAATACTAAGGCGGAATTAAATTAAGGGAGTATTAACTAAACCTCATCTTTAAATAAACCCTCCAATCCAACCAAACATTGCTTAGTAAATCTTATACTCCTTCTCGGTTTAATAACATAAGAGTATCAATTCTATTATATTAAGCGTGGTGGATTCTATAAGCTGTTCGTTTCTCTGTCAGTTTCACAAGAAATTAATAATAAAATTTAAACTAATCACCCACCATTTTTTTATTACTAGTTTTAGTTGCTATTTTTAGTTAACTATTTTATTTTACCTTTAATTTTATAACTTATATATACATGATTAACTTTAAATTATAATTTCAATTTACAAACAGTACTACAGTAAAACCTCTATAAATTAATACTCTATAAATCAATAAACTCTCTAAAATAATAAAATCGTCTGGTCCCAACTTGGGGCTTTGTAAAAAATTATCAAATTCGATAAGATAAATAATATAATAATATTTTGGAAAATTCTTTTATAAATATTAGGTCCCATTAAAACTTTAAATTAGTAATTCATAAATGTTACGAGTATATATGTATGTTGATTTGCTAAAATATTACAATTATAAAATATTCATGAGCTTTGATACGACCACACCATGTAAAATATCTAAAAGATCATTACAACAAATAAAATGATCAATATTATTATTGATAAATTATTATACGTGATATAATTGTATGTAAAATGTAGGGATGGTAAACAGGTCGGGTTGGATCACATTCGGGTTCAACCCGTTTAATAAACGGGTTGAAAACTTCAACCCTGACCTGACCTGTTTACTTAAACTGGTTGAAATATCGAACCCTAACCCGACCTGCTTTAATCCAAATATAACCCATTAACCCGACAACCCGTTTAAAATTAGAAGAAAAAATAACTAAATAATTAGATTTATAAACCCAAATTAAATAAAACAATAGAGAAGCAAAGCATTTGTTTTTTCTAAAAATCAACAACAATTAAAATTCCAAATAATACAACTCATATAATTAAATAAAAGCAGTTTATTTTATTTATATTAAGGATATTTTAATAATTTATCTTATTCGGGTTAAATGGGTTGATAAAAGGGTTGATTTCGGGTTGAAAACTCGAACCCTAACCTGACCCGCTTAATATTCGGGTTGTGTTCGGGTTTTTCCATTTACTTAAATAGGTCGAAAATACTAATCCAAACCTGCTATTTCGGGTGTGTTTCGTGTCGGGTTGGTGTTTAGCACCCTGGTAATATGAATATATATTTTTACTCATATTCTAACTTGATTCAGTCTGTTATTGGAATGGACTAAGAGATAGCTGAATTAAAGAAAAGGTTTCTCTTTTAATTAATAAATTATAAGTTTATCGATATATTAATATCTCTCTAAATTAATAAAATTTAACTGTCCCGACTTTATTAATCTAAAGAGGTTTGACTATAGTAACTATTTTACCTTAATTTTATAATTTATATATACATGATTTATTAAATTTAAATCATAATTTCAATTTATATATACACAAATATGGTGAATCTATAGAAATATACTCAATCGTATAAAACAATTTGCAAGTCAGTACCCATGTCAGAAATTTTTTTAGATAAGTACTCGTTCGACTGTGCGTACCATTTTCTCGGTCTTGACGTACCGTTTTGTATGTGTGTTGCATACCACGTTACGCATCTATATGGTACCCATATATGGTACCTATATACGTTCCATACGGTGCCTTGCGACAAGCTATATGGTGTACCATTTCTAGCTGTATTATGTGCCATAATACGTTTCTATATGGTACCTAAATGTATGATATGATGTACCTTGCGGCGGAGCAAAATTTTTTTTCTGACAGGGTACTGATTTGCTAATTTTTTATATTAATGGATATTTTTATGTAAAATCCCCCACAAATAGTACTAGTAAATACTTATTAAATTTCTGAATCCAAATAACTAGATAAGTAAATAAAAATAAATAAAATGGAATTGAAGTTTTAGTTGAGAGTCAAAAGAAATGTCCTGTTTTCCTGGTTGCTTCGTTTACCCCTCTCTCTCTAAAACATTACACTCTGACCGAAACCGTTCAACTTAGCATCCGCATTTCCGCTGAAGTGAAATAAAGAAACAAAAGAGGACTTTCTTCACAGTAGAGAGCATCTCCTTCATCTTCTTCGTCATCGTCGACACAGTCCACTCTCCATAGCTGAACAGATTCCTCCATTTACAAGATAGATAGAGGAAGGATTAAGAAATGGTGTTCAAAGGGAGGTTCTTTTCGTCAAAGAAATCATCAGACGCCTCCAACAGCCCAGATGGATCCTCCAACAGCCCGCGATCGAGCGGGTCGAATTCGAACTCTCCTATCGGATCCGATAAGAAGAAGCCCAAATCTCTGTCGTCGTCGGCCAGAGACAAGGATATTAATTCACCGTCTTCTTCTTCAGCCACGCCCAAAACCCTACACAAGAGTAAAGTTTCTTCCTTCAAACCTAGAGCTACCTCGACGGCGGCGACGGCAACACCGGCGCCGACACCGGCGACGTCGGCTCCCTCCAAATTGAAGAAACCCGAACAATTGCAGAGTTCTTCCTCGGCTATCCCAACTCTTATGGCGTCTTCGCTGGGGTTGAATAAGATCAAGACGCGGTCGGGGCCGTTGCCTCAGGAGAGTTTCTTTAGCTTTGGGAGGGAAAAGGGTGCGAGCAATTTGTCTAAGGTTGGAGGTGTTGGTGAGGTTAAAAGTAGTAAGAATGGTAAAGGAATTGGGGATAACGGGATTAATGCAGATGAGAGTGGAACGTCGAAGGACCATAGCCCAGAAGTTGGGCAGAAGCACTCGTCGTCGAGTTTGAAAAATGGAGAAGCTTTGAGTGGTGCTGGTGAGTTCTTGATTACTTTTTTCCCTTCATTTGCGTAATTGGGCGGTTTAGTTTCGTTAATAAGGTATTGTATTCCTTGTTGTGTTCGATTCTGTTTGAATTTTTATCTGAGCCACGTACGTTTGTGTAGATTGATATCTTCTGTTGGATCGATGGCGGATGATGTTAATTGGTTATGTCCCTTTCTTTTTGGTGTTTGTATGCTCTGTGTGGGTGATGGGGTGGATGTTGAGTGTGCTCCTATTTTTTGGTTGATTTATTTTGCTAAGTTGATTGTTGTAGTCAAATGATAAATATTAACTGGCTGCTCGCCTTAAAGTCGTATCATGAATGGTTTATCATACAAACGAAAATAAGGATAGCTCTAACTTTGTGGTGGGGAATGCTGCTGCATTTTTTATATTTCATAGTAATTAAAGTTAGTGCTTGCTAATTTTATTGTTGGTAGAAATACTGATTATTGACCTCAGGAGACTTGGGATAGTTATGCTCATTTCATTCATTGACTTCATGGTCGTGAAATCAGTCATTTTATTTTCAACTCCAAAAGATTGAAGTCTGATGTCTGCTTAACAAGGATGTAAAAGTCGTCTTATGCAATATGTCTCCATAACTAACTTTGGAGCAAAACTAGAACATGCTAATAATTTGATGTCCTCACTTTAATCTGCCGTCTATTAGAGAGGCTTAATTTTTCACTTTTGAATGGTTTTCGGTGACTCAGGACAATTGGATTCCCCAGAAACTGATTCTGCGGCTCTCAGAAGTTCAGATGTATGCACTCCTGAGATGAAGGTAAAAGAAAAATGTGTTCTCTTTGACGATATTTCAAAACTTAATCTACCATTTGTTAACTTGTGTTGACGAGTTCTGACTGGCTTTTAAGTCCAAAATCTATATTACAGACGTCATTTGACTGTGAAAATCCAAAAGAGTCTGAATCTCCTCGGTTCCAAGCTATACTCCGTCTCACAAGCGTGCCCAGGAAGAGATTTCCTGGCGACATAAAAAGCTTTTCGCACGAATTAAACTCCAAAGGTGTTCGTCCTTACCCATTTTGGAAGCCTCGAAGGTTAAATAACTTGGAGGTACACCAGATTTTTTGCACACACAACTATACAGTGTGGAGTTTTTAACTAGAAATCTTTTCTCTATGTTATTAATTTCTCTTTAAAACTTTTGATAGGAGGTTCTAGCTATGATAAGGGGAAAGTTCGACAAAGCAAAGGAAGAAGTAGATTTTGACCTTCACATATTTGCAGCAGAGTTGGTCGGAATCCTCGAAAAAAATGCAGAAACTCACCCCGAGTGGCAAGAAACAATCGAAGACTTGCTTGTTCTTACACGAAGTTGCGCTATGACACCTCCAGGTGAGTTTTGGCTTCAGTGTGAGGGCATTGTCCAAGAATTAGATGATCATCGTCAAGAGCTACCGCCCGGTATGTTGAAGCAGCTTCATACTCGAATGCTCTTTATACTCACCCGATGTACAAGGCTGTTGCAGTTTCACAAGGAGAGTAGATTGGCTGAGGATGAAGACGTCTTTCAGCTACGCCAATCACTTCAACAAACCGCCGATAAGAAAGTTCTCTCGGGGACAGAAAAAGATGGTAATAAGATTCCAAATCAAGGCACCACCACCACTTCATCAAAAGCACCCTCCACTAGGAAATCTTACAGTCAAGAGCAATCTCGATGGAACAAAGATAGTAAAATAATGGATGGGAATCTTCGGCCTGCTGATGTAGAAACTACAAAGAGCATCGAGTCTCCTGGTGGTGGTAGAAGTCGAATGGCTTCTTGGAAAAAGTTCCCAACTCCTTCTGGTAAAAGCCCAAAAGACTCTGCTAATGCAGTAAAGCAGCAGAGTGATGTAGAAACTTCGAAGGCCACTGAGATCAGAAGAGGGGCTAGCGATGCTGAGCTGGCAATTTCTAAAGTTTCTGATGCTCATTTTGGCAAAGACACTCATGGCCACTCCTCTGCCCCTTCAAAGCACCAACACAAGATGTCCTGGGGATATTGGGGAGATCAGCCTAGTGTTACTGACGACAGTTCAATAATCTGCCGAATATGTGAAGAAGATGTTCCTACTTTGCACGTGGAAGACCACTCTAGAATTTGTGCAATTGCTGATAGATGTGATCAGAAGGGGGTAAGTGTTGACGAACGACTCGTAAGGATAGCTGAAACTCTTGAGAAGTTGATGGAGTCTTTTGGAGATAAAGATTTACAACAGCACTCGGCTACTAGCCCAGATGGTGCCAAAGTGTCAAACTCTAGCATGACTGAAGAGTCAGAGCTCATTTCCCCAAAATATAGTGATTGGTCACGTAGAGGCTCAGAGGATATGCTTGATGGCGTACCTGAAGTGGATAATACTATTTCACTGGATGACATTAAAGCCTTGCCATCTATGTCTTGTAGGACTCGTTTTGGTCCGAAGTCTGATCAAGGAATGGCTTCGTCTTCGGCTGGAAGTATGACTCCCAAGTCTCCTTCGATGACACCAAAGACGAACCCTATTGATCTTTTTTTATCTGGCAAAGGAGCTTTTTCTGAGCATGGCGACCTTCCTCAGGTAAGAATGCTTGTATTAATTTCATTGTGGTGTTAAGCTCCTGGGAAAATTCTAAGTTTAACTATCTATCTTGAAGGCATTTTTAAAACTTTGTGATAATGCTTCAGCAAGATTACTTGTATGATTTGGATAGTGACAAGTAGTCTTCTGTTTCTTCAGCGAGAAACTGCATTTAGCTTCAACTTCAGTTAGATATTTCATTCTAAGTGAAGTGATGTTTTTTGTCCGTATTGGACTTGACAACTCCTTAATGTAACATTGACTTGGATTTCCTCTTCGTTTGAAATATTATCTAACCTGCAGATGAATGAACTTGCTGATATTGCTCGGTGTGTTGCAAATACACCCTTGGATGATGACCGTGCCCTGCAGTATCTTCTTTCTTGTCTTGAGGACTTAAAAGTTGTTATTGACCGGCGAAAGTTCGAGTCTCTTACCGTTGATACATTTGGAGCACGCATTGAGAAATTGATCAGGTTACTTACGTCTTTCTTCTCTTTAAATATCACCATGTGCTTTACTTGCTGAAATTGTATTTTTGCTCACAATTTTTATTGCATCATCTAGGGAGAAATATCTACAGCTGTGTGAGCTAGTAGATGATGACAAGGTTGATATATCAGGCACCGTAATAGACGAAGATGCTCCTATGGAAGATGATGTTGTCCGTAGTCTGCGTAGCAGCCCCGTGCATCCTTCTAGAGACCGAACATCAATAGATGACTTTGAGATTATTAAACCTATTAGTCGTGGTGCATTTGGAAGGGTGTTTTTGGCGAAAAAGAGAACGACTGGGGATCTATTTGCAATAAAGGTATTTTTAAATGATGTTGTGCAAGATTAAATGAGATTCAAATATGCATTGATGTACAAAGCTATACCCCAGGTCCTGAAGAAAGCAGATATGATACGGAAGAATGCAGTTGAGAGTATCTTGGCAGAGCGTGATATACTGATAAGTGTTCGCAATCCATTTGTGGTAAGCCTTGTGTACTTTACTTGGAAAATGACTCCAAACGCCTTCAGTCAGTATATATGTTTTTTGCTGATTGAATCAAAGTTTCTTATGACAGGTCCGATTCTTCTATTCGTTCACGTGTCGTGAGAATTTATATCTCGTGATGGAGTATTTGAATGGTGGAGACCTTTATTCACTACTTAGAAATCTTGGGTGCCTTGATGAAGAAGTTGCCCGTGTATACATTGCTGAAGTTGTAAGTTTTTTCTTTGACAAGATAAGATGAAGTCTTCGTTCATGCTACATGAAAAAGACACATCACATTCATTACCTGCGCCAGGTCCTTGCACTGGAATATTTGCATTCTCTTCGTGTAG
The DNA here is from genome assembly GCA_027422505.1 of Craterostigma plantagineum. NCBI lineage: Eukaryota > Viridiplantae > Streptophyta > Magnoliopsida > Lamiales > Linderniaceae > Craterostigma > Craterostigma plantagineum. The sequence continues at coordinate 5,119,520 of JAPQWV010000005.1, forward strand.
TTCATCGCGATTTGAAGCCCGATAATTTGCTGATTGCGCATGATGGCCACATCAAGGTTATCTGTCATGAAATTTTTATTTTCGCTTCTTTTTTTCATTTTGGTGTTGTGACTCATTTTTTTTATGTTTGTCTTCTAATCCAACTGCTTCATTGTAACTATGTAGTTAACCGACTTTGGGCTTTCGAAAGTGGGCCTTATCAACAGCACCGACGATTTATCGGGGCCCCGCCGTTAGTGGAACTTCACTAATGGAAGAAGATGAACCGCCAGTATCTGCACATCAGCATCATCAAGAGAGGCGTAAGAATCGCTCAGCTGTCGGGACGCCAGACTACTTGGCACCAGAGATTCTGTTAGGAACTGGACACGGTAAGTCAATTTTTTTTTTCAGTTTTATTTTGTAAATTAATCCTAATTTTCTTAGCAAGTTATTCTGATTTTTTTTTTCATAATATTTGAGTTCTTGATGTTTTGGCTGTCTTTCCTTTTCATTTGTGGTCAGCGTTCACTGCCGATTGGTGGTCAGTGGGTGTTATTCTGTTCGAGATGATCGTTGGTATCCCTCCTTTCAACGCTGAGCATCCTCAGGTTATTAAACATTTTCACTTTTTTTTTTTGTTACACTTGATCATAGACTTGGATCACATCATTGTGGCAGTAGATTGCATTGTTGACTTTAACCTTATGTTATGTTGTAGAAAATATTTGATAACATTCTGAATCGCAAGATTCCATGGCCCCATGTTCCCGATGAAATGAGTTACGAAGCTCATGATTTGATCGATCGGTAAGGAAAATTCGTGCTTCTTCCTCACTAATAATAACGTAAATAAAAGATTCAACTAAAGAAGCGTACATGATTTCTGCACACAGTTTGCTCACCGAGGATCCTAACCAAAGACTTGGAGCTGCTGGAGCCTCAGAGGTGATATCTAAGCCTTCCTTATATAATATATATATATGAATTTTCCTTTATCTCTTTCGCTAATTATTTTTCATCATTTATTACAGGTGAAAGAACACCCGTTTTTCAGAGATATTAATTGGGACACCCTCGCTAGACAAAAGGTTTTCGATCTTAAAGTCCATACCATTGTATAACGTAATCATCATCACTAGCAGCACCATTATGAAAGCTGATAATTAATCTTGTTAGGCTGCGTTTGTGCCTGCCTCGGAAGGTGCGACTGACACAAGCTACTTCACAAGCCGTTTCACATGGAATGCTTCAGACGAGCGTGTGTTTGCATCAGCAGCAGCAGCAGCTAGTGATTTCGAAGACGACTCAAGTGATAATGGCAGTATGACTGATAACAGCAGCAGCTGCCTAAGCAATAGGCACGAAGAAACGGTTCGTTTTACCACTTCTTTTGATGCTTCTATCAAATCAAACGTCTTTCTTTTCGATATATGATGTGTATGATATAATAGTCGTCCGTGATCTGATTTTATGAAAAAAATAAAAACAGGGAGATGATGAATGTGGGGGTCTAGCTGAGTTCGACTCGAGCTGCAACATTGATTATTCGTTCAGCAATTTTTCGTTTAAGGTAAAAGTTTGATTTCAAGAAAATATTTTCGAAGAAATGATCGCAGCGACTAAACGTATTTGTGGGTTTTTTTTTTTTTTTTTTTTTTTACGAACAGAATCTTTCCCAGCTTGCATCGATCAATTACGATCTGCTCACCAAGGGCTGGAAAGATGATCATCCACCTGCGTAGATATTTAAATATATGGTTGGTTTTACAGACAGTTGTTGACTGCTTGTGGGGGAGATGATAATCATGGGAGTTAGAATTTGTGTTGTAAATATGCGTATGTTAAGCAGACGATGGATATATATCATGTTAAACGACCTTAGAAGCTTTAAAAGGCTTTACGATTGTTCTATCACCGTAGGTAGTTTGCCCACGACCATAGAGGAGATTAATTTCCATAAACATTGCGATTTTTCGTACAAAAAGGGGTAGAGCGAAAAGAAGATAACAAAAAAAGCGACTAAAAAACCGTAGAATATCATCGTTGGTAGAACTTGGGAACTCAACAGAATCAACTCGGAATGAATTTTACGGGAATATGTATTGTATTGACTAGTCTTTTCCCCGTGCGATGCACGGGGTTATTTTTTCCCGTTCATTTATTTGAAAGGAAGTAATATTGAAGTCTATTTGGTAATTGGTAACAATGATAGTAGGATTGAAGTCTAGTAGGTAGTTGGTGGCGATGTTATTATATTTTGCCTAGCCATTGTTATCATATATAACATTAAGTCCGTGAAGAAGTTATTTGTATCTGGAGAATTTCAAATAGAAGACAATCAAATTGGGCTCAAGCGACCTAAAAGAGATCCACTTTTGCATTCACTTGCTGCAGTCCACCCGAATGACCTAAACACGTCATGATTTCAAATAGAAGACAATCAAATTGGGCTCAAGCGACCTAAAAGAGATCCACTTTTGCATTCACTTGCTGCAGTCCACCCGAATGACCTAAACACGTCATGTAATGGCGTGGTCTTGGTAAGCCATCAATTCGGGCAAAAATCATGTCCACTCTAATTTCTCCAGAACATTTATGAGCTCTACAGTCTCAATTTTGTTGGCCATTTGATGTATTCGAATTCTTTGTATGAACTTATTGTATAAGTTTGTTGTATAGTTAAAAGTGACACACAAAAATTCATCAAATTCATATATAATATTTAATCTCTATTTTGAATCAAACTTACAGTGTTGATTGAGGAGTATTGTTTTGTTTGTCAAATATTTTAATAGTTCGATTTCCAATAAGCATGATTTATATTATCTTAAGCCCTAAAATTTAAACTACCCACGTGAAGCAATACTACAAATTCTTAGTCTTACACAAGGCGGCCGAACGGACTCTCGTTCCTAAAAATCTCCCACTCGTTGTGGTTCAGACATTGTCTTATCAGCTGGCTGGCCTCGCCGTATAACGAGTTCAGCTTTACACGGCAATAAGGAACTTCGTCCTCTGTGCCCAACTGCTTGTTCATCACAACCTAATTTATACGTAAAACACATTTGAGCTAATTACGTGGTATGAAGATTGAAAAATAGAAAACCCTTATGAGCAGATGCGCAGGGGACCGCATCGCATATGATGAGATTCAAGCACGGATGCGCATGAGACCCCCGCGCTGCGCATCAGCGCGGTCCCAGCTAGGGTCCCCTGCGTATAAGGGCGGGACCCCTGCTTATAACTCGCGGGTCCCATGACCTTGCGCGTGCGCAGTGATACGAGACCCGCCCATTAAGGTCAGGAGACCCGAGCGTTTAAAACAGGGGACCCGTGCTTATAAGCAACATCTTATGGGCGGGTCCCATGAAATACGAACAGGTCCCCTGCTCATAAGCGCGGGTCGTGTGCTTGCAAGCACGGGACCCATGCATTAAAAAAGCGACGTACGCTTGCAGGCACAGATCCTATGCTTGCAAGTACATGTCCTAAACTAGCAAGCACGGTCCTGTGCTACCAAGCACTATATGCTTGCAAGCACGGGTCCGCACCAAATTAGGGTTCGATGGGTCGTTCCCAGATCACCTTCTCACGTTAAATTGAAGAAGACAAAGAGTAGAACACATACCTCCACTCTTTGGGTGTTCGCGTTGAATGCCATTGTCGATTGAGTCGATTGAGTTGCAGAGAAAACGATTTGCAGTGCAGGGGCGGGAGATAACGGTTGGTTTTTTTACTAAAAGTGAAAGCGGTTGCTTTTTTTTTTTTACTTTTACCCTTTTCTATCAACACTGATTAATTTTTTCGTTAAGTGTTGTTGAGGTTATTGATAGACATTAAATAAGAGTAAAATAGTCTTTAGAGCAGAGTTAGTAAGGGTACAAAGGTAAAATCCGATTTTTGGTGCTATTTTTTAAAAACGACCAACTCAAAGGCTATTTACTAAAAAAATCCTATGATATATGTTGGTGAATATTCCTTTTAACTCAACGCACATAAACAAATGAATCTGAACAGTCTTGGAAGATAATGGTAGGATCTGAACAGTCTTAGAAGATAATAATAGGAGGGCAAACTGGTAAATGCACCTTGTTAGGAGGGCAAATTGGTAATTGACACCTGTGATGATGACGTGTCAAGTAATGGGGGACTCTACTTGATGACGTGGCAGCGCAGGACAGTGCGAATCCTACTTTTATATATTATAGATTACAATTGATAATTCTTGTCAAGATATTCGAATCAAGCTAATCTTTGTGTCTAATCAACTCATGTTAAGTTTTACGTTTTATAATCAACTTTAATCCTATTCTTTAGCTGAAAATTGTCGTTAAGATTTTAAACATTTTGTAACACCCCTTATTAGATGAACTTATTTTATTTATATCTTATTATGTGGTTCAATTTTTTTGAATAATGCTCTTTTTATTTAGAAATATTTTAAAGTTTTTTATAATTATTCTAGTTAAATATAATTTAATCTGAAGAGGTAATTTAAAAACAATGATTTTGGAAAAAAATAATTCAAACTGCAAAAAAATTTGACATTCAATAACAAAACTCGCTTCGGTTTCAAGATTGGTGGATGAAGATTTGCTCAGCTAAACAAACAGAGGTCTTTCAAAAGCGAGTCCAACTTTCGTCTTATTTACTTTGGATGCTTTGGAAGACTCGGAATCTATGGATTTTCAAAGAAATCAAAAGAGATGAGAAAGCAACAGTAGACCTTGCTGTTCAAGAATGGATGGAGTACGCGGATCTTCAAGCCTAATTTTTGTCAACCTTTTTGTCTCATTTTTGTCGCCCTTGGACTCGAAGGATCTCAGGTTACAGTAGGCCATGTCTATGGCAGTGCTATATCTTGATTTCTTCTTACTAAGGCGCAGTTCTCAAAGACAGCTATTCTTTTTTTGGCAACAAATGCTAGGGACCTTCAGTAGTTCAGTGGCCATGTTGCAGTCTTTCAATGTCTTTGTGTTGGCAACTGAGATCTCCTTTTGCTTTGCACTTTTATCTCAGTGTGCAGTTCCTTTTGTCTGGTTTGGTTGTAGTTTGTGTGATTCTTGGCTCACATCAAAGAGCTCTTGCCTTACTTTGGAAATACTGTAACCAAAGAAGGCCTCCTGACTACTTAGTCGCATGTACTTTATCATTTTGAAGTTAATGGAAAATCATCATTTCGAAAAAAAAAAGAGAAAAAAGAGAAATGGAGTGTGGGTTTTGACGATCCAATCTTGCGTAAGTCTTCTCTATTCAGATCAGTTTAACGTGGGTCTTTTCAATTTATCATGAATAGTCAAAAAATAAAATAAAAAATTTTCCAATTTAATCGTGGGTTTGTTCGATGTAGGTCTTTCTCGTAGGTTTGTATGAATGCGTGCGGTTCTTCTCAATCGTCCTCATTACTAAAACCTCTGCCGACGAGAAAAAATAATTGTATTGAATTGAAGAAAATGAAACTAAACTTGGACACTCGTATGCTCAAAGGAAGCTAAAAGCAATTAAAGAATGAGAGTTGAGGTCTTTTACGTATATAAATCTAATCTAGCTAGACATTGTAAGTGAGTAATTTGTTTAGTCTAGTAGATGAGAATAATTCCCCAAAACTCCCGAACTTTTCGTATACGAACATTATGTCGTATCAATTTTTATTATATGCTGTACCATCTAAGTTATTGTTATTGTACTTAAATTGTTTATTATATGGTACCTCTGTATGATATTTCAGGTATGGACTGGTTAAACATATATACATTGAGTATGGAAGTTCAGCAGATGATGGATATGAGTTAAGGTTGTGGCATATTTTTTTGGCCATATTAATTGTATATGTTTTTCTCTCCATTTTTTGTACATACGTTGCGTATGTGTTGGATCATATATCGCATAGTGTTTGATTCGTTTATGGATATCTTGATTATGAGCATGCCTTTTGTGTTGGTGTAATATTGGTTGATTCCTTTATGGATATCTTGATTATGAGCATGCCTTTTGTGTTGGTGTAATGTTGACTAATTTATTAAGACAATGTTAAAATTGTTTGTTATGCCTGTAATATTTGGTACGATGAGATTATGAAAAAAAGGTACGACCGTGTGTAAGAGGTACAGAAAACACACACTAAATGATACGGTAAACACATTAGAAGGATATTCTATATTAATTAATAGCCGTAAAAATTCCATGATAAATACCAATGTCAGCTCAACGTTTTCATATGTGACAAAAATCTGACATATAACAGTATCTGACATGTCAGAAATTTAATCTGAAAAAAATTTTCCTGTCAGAAATGGTACTTCGTCTACTCATGTCTTTATTAATTTTGGTACAATGAACTGGGTAATTTTGGTATAATCTATATCTACAATAAGGTACAGTTGCAGACTGCTCAATGGTACATATACACGATATATTTGGTACATCTAACTCAGGTAAGCGTTTTTTGTGGCAAATCTGTTTCAAGTTTAGAGACCCATGTAACTTTTCACGTGTCATGTCCAAAGCTTGACAGGGAAATAGAAGCTCGTGTTGGGGAGGAAATATGTCCTAAAACTTCACTTTCGGGCTGCGTTTTATGTTCAAGGTATTGCGAGGAAAACCCAAAATCTTTCAAACCCATCAAGAATCAATTAATCATTTGCAGTTGCATATAATGCAATAGTTGCTAGTAGTTGAAAAGACAAACCTGAACTCTTCTTTTCCAGCCATATTTCGAGCTTAAAAGCAATAGTGTAGTCAGGACTCAGGAGAGAGCTTACCTCGAAAGTTGCAGCTTTTAACAGAGTCCAAGATAAGAAGACTTTGAGGAGAGATCTTTTCGCCGACGAGCAGCTTCGCCAATGCCTGAGATCTCTCTGGGCGACGGAGAACTGGACTAGAACGATTATGATCGATTTGTCGCTGACGTTTAGGGCATATCTGTTGCAAGATTTATCATCGAATGAAGGTAGTAGAGAGTTTCCGGCGAAATGAACCTCGGGAAGTATAAGGGTCCCAACGAGGGTCTTGGAAGATAAGTGGTGAAAGAAGGAGAGAAGGGGAAGATATTGTTGGGAATGGTGGTGGGCCCCGCGGTGGTCAGTGGGCCCCGCAGCGGAACAGGTCCCGTTTGGCTCGGTACGACGATCAGGAGAAGTGGGACCCACGGGGTAAATTTGGTGGGACCCGCACAGTAACTACCACGGTAAAAATAAAATTTACCGTAAGGTAAGAAAGAACACCAGAACTTTAACGTGGAAAACCCTCTGTTAACGAAGAGGGAAAAACCACGGCCGAGTCGGCAAAATCTTCACTATAGTAAAAATTACAACCCTCGAATTTTTACTATCTCACTTTTACCACTCGTGTTTACCTCACACCTCTCTATGGATGTGGAACCCTATCAGTTTCTACCTGAACTGATAACCTCACAAATCACTCGAACTACTTCTCTCTATTTAGTAAAACTCGAATGAGCTTGTGATAATAATAACTGAAGAATCCTCAGCCTATTTATAGATGTCTTCAGCTCTTCTGGACCACTCGAAACGGGTGGACAGGAATCCGCCGCGTCGCCCTTCAATATAAACCTTTCATTAAAATAATATTATAATATAATATTATTTATTTTTTTTTCTTTTCTTCTATATTGGTGGGCGTCCTCCTTGGTGGCTGGACCAACAATTCTCCCCCTCCAGCCTCATTCATTTTTGCGGGGAAGATCTCCTACCGCCTCAGCGATAGCCCATGCCGGCTTGCCCGGCGCAGAACGCAGTCTTCTCCTTGGGAATCACCTTCGTCAGAATATCCGCAACATTCTTGTCTGTGTGGATCTTCAGCAGCTTGAACTCTTTCTCCTCAATAGCCAGTCTGAGCCAATGATAGCGAACGTCAATGTGTTTCGTCCTCGAATGATACATAGTATTCTTGCTCAAGTCCAACGCACTTTGACTGTCGCAAAATATTATGTACTCCTCCTGGTGAATGCCCAACTCCTGAAGGAATCTCTTTAACCAGAGCATCTCCTTGCCAGCTTCCGTTGCTGCAACATACTCCGCTTCAGTAGTTGATAAAGAAACACATTTTTGTAACCTCGACTGCCATGAGATAGCTCCCCCTGAGAATGTAAATATGTATCCCGACGTCGACTTTCTGCTGTCGAGATCACCGGCCATATCAGCATCCGTATAGCCTGTAAGAAAACATTTACCATTTCCAAATGTTAGGCATAATTTGGAACTTCCTCTCAGGTACCTCATGATCCACTTCACTGCTTCCCAATGTGACTTCCCGGGATTCGATAGAAATCGACTCACAACGCCAACTGCGTGAGCGATATCTGGCCTCGTACACACCATGGCGTACATCAAACTTCCGACAGCCGATGAATATGGAACATCTGGGACATCTTCTCCGTCTTCACTTGTTGATAGACTGGATTTCTTTCGCAACTGAAAGTGAGCGGCAAGTGGCGTGCTAACTGGCTTAGCATCCTTCATATTGAACCTCTCTAGAATTCGTTCAATATAGCGCTCCTGGGATAACCACAATTTCCCAGCTTTTCGATCTCGGGTAATCTCCATTCCGAGAATCCGCTTTGCCGAACCCAAATCCTTCATGTCAAACGTCTTTGACAAATCTTTCTTTAACCTGCTAATCATCTTTGCATCTTGTCCGACAATTAGCATATCATCAACATACAGGAGAAGAACGATAAATTTACCGCTAGAGTATCTCCGGACGTAAACACATGGATCTGCGTCTGTTCTCTTGAACTCCTGATGCATCATGAAAGAATCAAACTTCTTGTACCACTGCCGTGGAGCTTGTTTCAGACCGTACAAGCTTTTCTTCAACCGGCAGACCATGTCCTCTTTACCTCTAACCTCGAACCCTTCTGGTTGTTCCATATATATCTCCTCATCAAGATTACCATGCAAGAATGTGGTCTTCACGTCGAGTTGCTCCAAGTGAAGATCCATGGCAGCAGCTAGTCCCAGTATGACTCTGATTGAACTCATCTTCACGACCGGTGAAAATATCTCGTCAAAGTCGATCCCCTTCCTCTGAGTGAAACCTTTGACTACTAATCGAGCCTTGTATCTGACCAGCTTGCCATCATCTTTCTTCAATTTGTATACCCATTTGTTCTTGAGTGTCTTCTTTCCTTTTGGCAATCGAACTAACTCGTACGTATCATTCTTCTTCAGAGAATCCATCTCCTCTTGCATGGCCTTTGTCCAACAATCTTTGTCCCTACAAGATTGTACCTCCTGAAAGCTCTCTGGCTCCCCCTCGTCAGTAATCAAAATATAATCAGAACTCGGATACCTTGTAGATGGTTGGCGTTCCCTAGTTGACCTTCTCAGCTGAGGTTCAACTGCTTCTTGCACATCTGAAGGCTCCCCCTGCTCAGTACCTTCAGTGTGTTCATCTACGACAGGTTCATCATCATCATCAATGGCTGGCTCTTCTGGTTCAGGTTCTGATTGTTGCATTCCTTCCTCCGTGGCACCATCATATGGAATGCTAACTGGTGTATCGTCGTCTACACCGCCACCTGTGGATTTCGTCACATCCACATCTGAGTCGCCCATGATCTCGTGCTCATGGAATACTACATCGCGACTTCGAACTGTCTTCTTCTTCTTTGGATCCCAAAGTCTGTAGCCGAACTCCTCGTCTCCGTACCCAACAAAGATGCAAGGATTCGATTTATCATCGAGCTTCGATCTTTGTTCCTTCGGTACGTGCATGAATGCCTTGCAGCCAAACACTCTCAAATGTGAATATGAGATGTCTTTACCGGTCCACACCTTCTCTGGTATATCGAAATTCAACGCCGATGAAGGTAGCCGGTTGATAAGATAGACTGCAGTGTTGACAGCTTCCCCCCAAAATGACTTAGATAGATTAGCCATTTTGAGCATCGCTCGGACTCTCTCCATAATGGTTCGATTCATTCTCTCAGCGACACCATTCTGCTGAGGAGTGCCAGGTACTGTCTTCTCATGCCTAATGCCATGCTTCGTGGAATAATCTCTGAACTCCCGAGAGATGTATTCACCACCGTTATCTGTGCGTAGACACTTTAGCGGCATTCCTGTTTCTCTTTCCACCATCGCATGGAACTTCTTAAAATAATAGAACACCTGGTCCTTCGTCTGTAACAGATATACCCAGGTCTTGCGAGACGCATCATCAATGAAGGTCAGAAAGTATTTACTGCCTCCCAAAGATTCGACTTCCATGGGTCCGCATACGTCAGAGTGTACCAACTCCAACTTCTTCATTCGCCTGGTTAAGTTCTTCGCGAATGAAACTTTATGTTGCTTCCCAAATAAACAATAATCGCAGGGGTTCAGCGCTTTCTCCTTGGCTACTGGTATGAGGGACTTTCTAGCCAAGACATTCAAACCCTTCTCTCCTACGTGCGCCAGCCGTCTGTGCCACAAATTTGGAGAAGCATCATCTTCAACTGCGTTCAGTTGGTTAGCACATATCGTTGCGTTCATCTTGTACAGCGAGCAGCATAGCTTTCCTCTCGCTACCACCAATGATCCCTTGGTGAGTTTCCAGTTGCTATTCGCCATCTCATTATAGTATCCTTCGTTGTCCAGCACCTTCACAGAAACTAGGTTGAGACGCAGGTCTGGAATGTGTCGCACATCTTTCAGCCGCAATGTGCACCCTACGCTCGTCTGGATACAGATATCACCGATCCCCACTATTTTAGAAACACTTTGGTTACCCATCTTGGTAGTTCCAAAGTTTCCCGCCTTGTATGTGGAGAAGTATTCACGCCTTGGAACACAGTGGTAGGAGGCACCAGAGTCCACTACCCATTCGGTATTTGCATCCGCAACATGACAGCAGTCTGCTTCATTCACCAGAGTAACCTCTCCTCCATCGTTTGAGGCGATTGCAGACGTGTTCTTGTCATCGTCTTGTTTCTGTTTTCCGTTGAGAAGTCTACAGTTTCTTTGTAAGTGGCCAACTTTTCCACAATGGTAGCACTTCCTCATCTCCCTGGACTTGGATCTATTTTGGACTTGTCATATCCTTTTGGTCCTCTACTCTTACTCCGACCCCTATTCTCCATGACAAGGGCCTGATTTCCCGTACTGGTACTGGCAGCATCCTTTCGTCGCAGCTCTTCATTGTAGAGTCTGTTTTTCACCATCTCCATCGTAACTTTACCGCTTGGTGCCGAGTTAGTGAGCGATACCACCAACGTATCCCAGCTATCAGGTAGAGATCCCAGTAGTAGACATGCTTGTAGCTCATCATCAAGGACTAGACCGGCACTTGTGAGTTGAGTTACCAGCCCTTCGAAGTCATTCAGATGTTCAGCAACTGATCGTCCCTCGTTCAGCTTCACATTCATGAGTTTTCGCATCATGAATACCTTGCTCAGCGCATTCGTCACCTCGTACATACCCTCCAATTTCGTCCAAGTTTGTAGGGGTCTGTCTCATTTCGGACGTGGTTGTAGAGGCTAATGTCCACCCATTGGCGGATCACAGCTAGCGTCTTTCGTTGCAACTTCTTCCATTGGTCAGCCTTCCCGTCTTCGGGCATCTTGCCTTTATTTTCGATTGGTTCATGGAGGTCTTTGCAATAAAGATAATCCTCCATCCTTGATTTCCATATGGAGTAATTCGTTACTGTCAGCTTGATCATTCCTCCGTCGTTTTCCATGGACGTCAAAATCTACCAGCAACCTACTAGTATCTTTTCTGATGTGGAAGATCAGTCAAAGCTGCAACCACAGAGCATACTCAGAATACTATCAGGCTCTGATACCACTTGTTGGGAATGGTGGTGGGCCCCGCGGTGGTCAGTGGGCCCCGCAGCGGAACAGGTCCCGGTTTGGCTCGGTACGACGATCAGGAGAAGTGGGACCCACGGGGTAAATTTGGTGGGACCCGCACAGTAACTACCACGGTAAAAATAAAATTTACCGTAAGGTAAGAAAGAACACCAGAACTTTAACGTGGAAAACCCTCTGTTAACGAAGAGGGAAAAACCACGGCCGAGTCGGCAAAATCTTCACTATAGTAAAAATTACAACCCTCGAATTTTTACTATCTCACTTTTACCACTCGTGTTTACCTCACACCTCTCTATGGATGTGGAACCCTATCAGTTTCTACCTGAACTGATAACCTCACAAATCACTCGAACTACTTCTCTCTATTTAGTAAAACTCGAATGAGCTTGTGATAATAATAACTGAAGAATCCTCAGCCTATTTATAGATGTCTTCAGCTCTTCTGGACCACTCGAAACGGGTGGATAGGAATCCGCCGCGTCGCCCTTCAATATAAACCTTTCATTAAAATAATATTATAATATAATATTATTTATTTTTTTTTCTTTTCTTCTATATTGGTGGGCGTCCTCCTTGGTGGCTGGACCAACAGATATTGCTATCACTAGAAGTGCGGGATTTAAGCTTTTGTTCGAATACGAGGAAGAGAATACTAGGAATGGGTGTGGAAGAGAAGGTGGTGGAGTTGTGAAGTTGTTGAGATCTTCGAGCAAGAATCTTGATGGTGGTGGAATGTCTGTTGTGTTATTACATCGTCCATTTCTTGTCCCCCACAAATGGAGAACCCTGGTTGAATACGCTAAAAAAAGGTATCAGAATTGGGAAAAAACAAACTATTTGAGCACCGCATCACAAAGGAGTCATATCTGTGACCTCAGACTCAGCGCAAACAATGAAGTCAGACTAAGAAGTGCCATCAGCCATGTTAATGATGCAAGCAGAAGGTCATGAATATCAAGCTTCATGATCTAAAGACTGATTCGACAGCTTTAATTCGACTTATAAGCGAGCCTTTAGAGAAGACAGATACGGAAATGCATAAACACAAATAAACGGAAAGAAAAACAATTACAATCGCAGCCGACATGAAGCGACGGCGACGGCGGCGAAGCGGGAGCTGAGATCTTCTCAATCTCCGGCGCACAACGGCTTTTGCAGCAACATTTGTTAGCTAAAACACCACTTATCACTTCTCCTCAGACCCAGACACAGATTCATCGTATATCCCTGCAATTTGCAGACACAACTTCTCTTTCATATCTACGTGCAACATAGTAACGGGCCAAAGAAGCCCATTTATTCTGTTATCAGAGCCCATAAGCCCAAGTGTTTGGGCCGGGCGATCAGTTTGGACAATCTTTATAAAAAATAAAATAATAATAATAATTAACAAATTGATATGGCTAGGCTCATTGATATTTGGAATATTGTCTTTTACGTGAAGTAAAAGCGACTTTATAGAAAAGACTTTACTTGGTCAACCATTTCCAAGAACGTTCATTGATTCGTAGATCTTGAAGAATGATCCAATATTTGATTAAATATTTAAGAATGAAAAAAGAATAGAAAAAGAAAAAAACGGGTGCTACTATTGGTAATAAATTTGGTATTTTTCCCATTAACTCGTTGATTTCATGTGTAATTGTGCCAATGCCATTAAATGCTTCCGGTAGGACCCACTCGTTCCAATATTACCATGTTAAATTAATCTATAAAAATATACTCATATTAATCAATATTAATAAACGTATTTTATAAAAAAAATATATAATATAATACTTCTTATCACCATAAAACAAATGCACTAAATAAATAAAGAAATATTAGCTATTAGGTAAAGATTAATATTGATACTAAACGGTTAGACATGATAGTCGGTATGGAATACTCTTTCATAAAATTCAATTTCACAAAATAAATTCAAAAGTTTTCATCTTTACCTTTTTCGTAATATTAAAACGTTAAATAAAATATTTTATAAATATGACATTGTCGATGTTCTTTTTTTTTTTTGAATTTATACATTACGGTTGCGTGAGACAAATTGTTTGATAAAGAATTTGTCGATAAATACAGCTTATACAAAATATTTTTCCTAAAAACAATTAAATAGATTAAAATAAATACAAAATACAAACCATTGTCTAAGGATTAATATATTAAACATTGACTTGTCATTTGTAATATAACTTTTTTTTTTATATTTTTTATTAATGTATGATTGTATCCCCGGACCAGGCCAATAATTGCTTGAGTTTTAATCTTACATTCTATGTTAATAAACGTGTAGAAAGAATAATTTAAAATAATAATAATTATCATATCATCAATATCAATATTATCTAATATGATTAATAAATAATATTGCACAATTAAGATATGAAATCGAAGCTAATGATTGTTTTGAGAGTAGAAGAAATGAGTTTTATAATAAATTGAGTGTGATAATAAATGAGTGGTGCAATAAATAGTGGGTGATAATAAATAAGGGGGTCTAAATAGAATTTCAGGGGGGTGTGAATAGAGTTACCCAAAAAAACTAGTAGAACAACATAACGTGTCTTTCTAGGAAAAAAAAATAGGACAAAACAATAATGGTAACTAGTAAGTGCTGCACACCCTCGATGTGTGTGCACTCCAACTTTTGATAGGTTTTTTTTAATACCTTGAATTGATTTCGATAGGCATGTACGTGGCCTTTATCGACGTTGTAGAGGGGCAGGTGATTAGTAAACAGGTACTATTTCATCTGATAGTAAACAGGTGATTAGTAAACAGTTACCTTTTTAGATCGTGGGTACGGTTTTTTTCTTCTATGTAATAGGCGCATGTGAGTAACTGTCAAATAGGCTTCAATTTGTGGTGTAATTGATACACCAAATTGATTATAATTTGACAGTTTTTAAAAGCCCCTGAGCATTAATAAAAGAGTATAGATAAAAAATGGAGATTTGATTTGAAATTCAAAGTACCATCTTGAATTTCCTTTTTGTAAATGAAAGAAGTTGGATTACGTGTATCATTCCAACTTTTTGCATACAATGGGCAATTATGATGATCGACGAGTAATTGTCCATTTTTACATTCGTATTTATTGGATTAAATGTCCAGTCAGAAACAGAGTAAAAAAAAAAAACTAAGAAAGAAACTAATATCAGGCCATTTTCCAACCAAATTATATTCCTTTGAATACTACCTAAATTGTATATTAACGAATCTATCCTATGGGATTTGAACACTCAACTCAAGCCCGCTCTCGACGCTCCTCTGCCCACAATATAAAGCAGACACTGTGCTTGAGGAGAGTGTATATGAACGACGAATCATCTGAGCATACACTGTCCTTTGTATCTTCCGTTGTTAGGTTTGAGTGATCGATCGGCGCAATTCTATACTGTAGCTCTAGCACTTGGATACTATATATCAGGCCATTTTCCAGCTCCTACTAAATATACCAAAATGGTATATTAACGAACCTATCCTATGGGATTTGAACACTCAACTCAAGCCCGCTCTCAACACTCAACTTCCGTTGTTAGGTTTGAATGACGTATGAAAAGAGAAGATAGCAAAGTAAATATAAAATCATGTATATACAAATAGTTACGCACTCCATTGGGATATTTAGGCACATAGTAGTAGATTACGTCTACGTCTGTTTTGAATATAACTTTTTAATGGTTAGCTTATTTTAAACTAGAGTGGTCATCATCCCACTTGGATTGACCAAAGTGGTTGAAGCGTGATAACTCTAAATAAAATGTTTGAATCTACTATTTTCTCTTATGTTTGTGTGTACTTGAAATGATAAACAATGATAAGATGGAAACTAAGGGCCCGTTTAGTTTGATAGATATGTTAAGAGCATCTCCAACGGGACGGCAAAGCTGGCGTCCCACTGGAGATTTGGCGTTGGCGGAGCTCCAACGCACCGCCAAACTCGACGCCAAAATCAGCGGAGTCTACAGTGCCCCGCGATGTGTAGCGGGGCACTGTTCACCCGCTATGCAGCTTTTTTTTTTTAATTTTTTTTTTCATTTTGATTTTTTATGAATTGAGGAACGATGGGGGAAGATGATGATGACGCGGAGTGCTCAAATGGAGAAGTCGTTCGACGAAGAAGACGATCGATTGGGGGAAATGATTGGCAATTACCTTGATACCCATACACATAATAAAAATTGCAATTCTGCCATGGACTAATAATGAATGATTTTATTCAAAATAATTCGTTGACTTGTGGATGGGTTTTATTATTTTATTAAATTTATTTTCGATTTTTATTCCTTATTTTATTTATTTTAGGTTTTATTTATGGTGAAGTTGTAGTTTTAAAATTGGCATGTGGGGTTTTATTACTGTAAATTACTTCCAGAAATTTTCTTTAAATTTCAGTCCTTTTATAATATTATGATTTCAATTTCAAGAATTTAATTAATTACATAAGTCAATATTATAAATTTTTTGTGATGGTAATTATTCTGATAATTAAGTGGATGAAGTATCATTTATATTTTAAATCATTAACTAAAGGAATATTTTAAATATAACATAAAATAAATAAAATAATGATAGTATTAGTTTTAGAGGAAAATATAGAGGAGATGGTTGGAGTTGTTACTACTGTTTAAACTGTATGTATAAAGGAATTTAACTGTAGCAACCTTATATATAGAGGGAATGGTTGGAGATGGCCTTAGGATAAATGGGTTTTTTATCTTTTATAATGTTGTTCAGTTTGAAACTGTAAATTTGTATATGGCCCGATAGGGGTGTTCATTCGGTAATAACCAAACCGAACCGAACCGAACTTTCGGTTAACCGAAAGTTCGGTTCGAGAATTTCATAAACCGAAAACCGAACCGAAACAATTCGGTTCGATTTCGGTTTTTACCGATTTTTTTTCGGTTCGGTTCGGTTAACCGACCAAAAAACCGAATTTTTATTAAAAAAATAAAAAAACAATAATATTAATATGATTTTAATTAATATTTTTATTATCATATTTTTATTTGTATAAAATTTTCATTTACCCCATATTTACCATATTTTAGTAAATATATTAATTTTATTTATATTATAAATATATATTATCATAATATATATATATATTTGAATAAATTTATGATTTACCTAATATTTTCCGTATTTATTAAATATGGTGGTATATTATTAAATAAGACATATAAAACTATATCATATATATTTTATATAATAAAATATGTATTAAAATAAAAAAAAAAGAATTCGGTTATTCGGTTCGGTTCGGTTTACCGAGGTAAAAAACCGAACCGAATCGAATTGTTTTCGGTTATCAAAATACAAACCGAAAACCGAACCGAAACTATTCGGTTCGGTATTCGGTACGAACCGAAACTTCGGTTTCGGTTCGGTTCGGTCGGTTAACCGACATTTGAACACCCCTATGGCCCGAGATCACTCAACGGCCCGCTATTATAAACCAATAAATCCACTACAATTTAACCAACAGGTCTGGGCAAGATATCTTATCCAAACACACCTACTAACATAGAAAGTTACAAAAACAACCTTACATAACCCTAATCCTTCCATCAAATAAGTTCCAACCCTCACGGCGATAACAGAGACCACGGCGACAGCTCTATGCGTGTGCATATGATTTAATATATTATGCTGCTCTTATTTTTTAGATTTATTATTTATTGACGAATGATCAAATATAATTTTTGACTATATACAAGAAAATAATGTTTAGGGGGTGTAACTATAATAAATGAAAGATATAAAAGTAACTTAAAATTATTAAATTAAATAAAAAATAGTGGGGCTAAATTGAATCTAAATATGACGGACCAAATGTGGCATTTTATAGACACCCCACACCCTTTACAATATAGATAAGTCAGTTTAATGTTTTAATTGTTTTGTTTTTAGTTTTATTCATTGTCTATATTTTTCTTTTATACCATCATTTTCAAGAGAATCATGGAATTGTACTCGAAATAATAATAGAATCGTCTTTTTAATTACATTTCTTTTCAATTCTTTTAAAGTTTTTTTTTTTTTAAAGAGTTAAGAATCGTTTGGTGACTCGTTAGTGACTGGTAATTTTTCAGTAATTGAACACATAAACTAGACGTTTTCTTCATATTAGTTTTTAGGTAAAATAGAAAATCGACAGGGCCTATATATATGCTGGGCCTTATGTGGCCCTGTACTGTAGGGCTTGAAGCACTGGGCTAAAAAACGGCCCTGACGATGGATGGAGCCACTAAATACATACCTTCGTCGGTCTCCGACGCTCTCAAAATTCTCGTGCGAGACTTGGAGCTTGTACAAGAGTTCATCGAACCTCAGGTATGTTCCACTTTATCCCTTCCCTGTGAAATGATGATGATAATGATGGTGATGATGAGTGTGCTTCATGTTTAGGTTCGTGGTGTTAGGTTTATCAGACTGAAATTTTTTTCCTGTTTTACGTTCGACCTCGTCGATCAATTACTTGACTCAATTCTTGCTATTGCATTTGACAAGTGATTGGATTGATATCTATGAGCTGAGCTTGATTTTAGAAGGTGTGTAATCGAGAATGTAAACACAAGTTGAAAATCAGAACCAGTTTTTCAGTCAGATCATAACATGCATTTGACAAGTGATTGGATTGATATCGATGAGCTGAGCTTGATTTTAGAAGGTGTGTAATCGAGAATGTAAACACAAGTTGAAAATCAGAACGAGTTCAGTCAGATCATAACAGTATTTATCCAAGAGGAATTAGTGGCTAGCTTATGTAGAGAAACGAACTTTCTGCCCTTCTATTGCAGTTCTATTTTTTATTTTTTAATTCAGTTGAAACTTGTTGATCCTGGCCACGATTTCAGCCCTTGCTTCTGCATATGTAGTATGTACGCTGGTTACTTCCCTGTGATGGTGCCATCTGTCTCAGAAGTCCCACGCACATGCTCAACAATCTTGATCTAAATTCAACAAGTGGCTTGCTATAACTTTTATGATGATAATGATGGGTGTGCTGCATGTTTACATCGCGCGGCTTGCTAGTAACTTCGGCTTGTGCTTAGAGAATGATGCCCCTGTTAAAATGATGATGGTGATTCTGAAGCTGTGCTGCTAGGGGTGTTCAAATGTCGGGTTAACCGACCGAACCGAACCGAAACTGAAGTTTCGGTTCGTACCGAATACCGAACCGAAGAGTTTCGGTTCGGTTTTCGGTTTGTATTTGATAACCGAAAAAAATTCGGTTCGGTTTCGGTTTTCTACCTCGGTAAACCGAACCGAACCGAATAACCGAATTCTTTTATTTTATTTTAATACATATATATTATTATATAAAATATATAATGATATATTTTATGTATGTCTTATTTAATAAATTAATAATATACCCACCATATTTAATAAATATGGAAACTATTAGGTAAATCATAAATTTATTCAAATATATATATGATAATATATATTTATAATATAAATGAAATTAATATATTTACTAAAATATCGAAAATATGGGGTAAATGAAAATTTTATACAAATAAAAATATGATAATAAAAATATATAATTAAAATCATATTAATATTATTGTTTTTTTTATTTTTTTTATTAAAAATTCGGTTTTTTGGTCAGTTAACCGAACCGAACCGAACCGAAAAAAATTCGGTAAAAACCGAAACCGAACCGAATTCTTTCGGTTCGGTTTTCGGTTTATGAAATTCTCCGAACGAACTTTCGGTTAACCGAAAGTCGGTTCGGTTTCGTTCGGTTCGGTTATTACTGAATGAACACCCCTGGCTGCTGCTGATTGATCATGATTACTATGATGATGATGAGTGTGCTGCATGTTACATTCTGTGGTTTTAAGAAACAGCTTCTTGTGTGAATCCTCGAGCAACCAACCTAGCTTTGTAGTTGTACCCGATGTTACCTGCCATTCAACTTTCTTCCTCAACAGCCACTTGCATTCTGGTTTGCTAGTTTGTCAACGAGTGCCACGTATCATTCTTGTTGACTGATCTCATTTCCTCTCCGTCATGATCAACATCACTAGCTGCTAGGAAGGGATATACCCTAAAATCAGCATATGTTACAGAATTCCTCAAAGTCGTTAGAACCGAAATCCAAACCGTTGTCTTTTTTCAGGATTTTTTACCTTCTTTTCTGTGAGTTTCACCAGCAGTTTTCCAGTTCTTGAACTTTTCGAGTGCTTCTGACTTGTGTTAAGATCATTACCCAAACATTCCTGGGTTTTAAGGCTACTTCCCAATAGGAACTAGAAATCTAACTGCTGTGGCTACCTCAATGAAGAGAAACGAACTATCTGCTCCCTCTATTGGGGTTTCATTTTTTTTTTGTTCATTCATTTTGAAACTCGTTGATCCTTTCCCAGCCATGATTTCAGCCCTTGCTTCTGCATACCAATAAATACACTGCTTACCTCCCTGTTATGGTGCAACTGTCTCAGAAATCCCATACACAGTGCTTAACAATCTTGATCTAAACTCAACTCGTGGCCTGCTAATAACTCGTGATGATGATAATGACGAGTGTGCTGCATGATTTCTGCGGCTTGCTGATTATTCTCTGTTGTGCTTTGAGAATGATGAGTCGCAAATAATGCTCTCTTAAATTTGATGATGCAAGTTACCTAGTTCCTCTTCCACTTTTCGAACTTAGTTTGGCATATACTACGAGGAACAAGCAGCAGACTACGACAGGAGGAACCGGCTGATACGGAAGATTCCCGAGTTTTGGCTCTGTGTGGTGAGTCAATTTCTAGTTTCTCGATTTTTTTATTTTTTATTTTTTTGAATTTGTATGATTGCATAATGCTGCAATTTTTTCCCCTCCCTGCCCTTCCAGTTCCTAAGTGATGGAAGCATCAAGTTGACGGAGCAGGATAGAGAGGTTTGGCGATAGTCTTTCATTAACATAATTTATGTATCATTCGCGCCGCGTGATATGCATTCCACGTGTTTCTCGATGCAAATTTTGCGTTGCATGGTTGAGCTCGGAGTCGGGGCTGATATGGTTGTCAAAAGCGGGGTTTGTAAAGCCTGCTACACCATTAAGTTGGTACGGTGTTTTTATCTGTCTTTTGGTGCAAATGAAAAGGATTGCGTAGAATAAGTTGTAATAATTCTGCAAGGTGTTCGGTCGAATCCATTCTTCGAGAACACGACTTTGACGAAATTCCAGCTCGCAGCTCAAGTGGAAAGAGGGCAAGGTAACGACAGTTCCGTCTTTTCTCAAGAAAGTCCCAGTCCTTGTGATTTATTTAATTTTCTTTTTTTTCTATTTTAATTTCCCCTTTCGTACAATTGTGCAGACCCCAGAGGAAGGTAGTGGCAGGTAATCTCTTCGAACACAAGGAACTTCTGTTGGGACGCAAACTCGTCGTGATCAATGCATGCAATGAGTTGTTTTATTCTTTCTTACTAATGCGGGAAGCCTTCTGCCGAATGCAGTTTCATCAGCTGGATGGATAATGGATCGGGGGAGATGAACGAGGTAAAATCTTTCCTTCTTGAGATATAAGATTCGGCCAATTATGTTTCAACGCTTTATATATATATTTTTTATTTTTTAACTGAATATGGCGTGCCCCGTAAATGGTGCAGATTGCCAAGAAGATAATCGTTGGGTTTTGGATGGATCCACTTCGAACTCTAGACTATGTAAACAATTTTTATTTTTATTTTTTATTTTAGGGAAAAAAAAACAGCAGCACTTATATTCATACAGCGACTACTGAATTATCTAATCTGTTACAGGCTATCTTGAACGAGGCGTGGGGACGTCATAAGGATAAGGTAACATCAGAATGTGCAGTTGAACGGATAGTGCCTAGTCCCAGTAGTTTTTTTTCTCTTCTTGCCCCTCTTTTATCTTCCTTTATGTTTTCTCGGTGCGTTCTCTTTTCGATTGCCGTGCAATGTAGCTACGAAATCTATATGACATTGTTGGTGTACAGGGTTCTGAGCCTGTTGGACAGATTTCTGCTGCTTACACTGATGGACAGAGCTCAGTACCTACATTTCGCAGAACCACTTCTCCTTCTTATGGAGATTCTGAAGCGTCGACGAGTGCTCGAGATGAACCAAGACGTCGTGGAGGCTCGAGGTCCGGGAGAAGAGGCCACCGCTGAGATTGCTGAGCTCCTACATCTTCAGCAACCGTTTCATCTCAGCAATCGTGGAGGCTCATGAAACGGTTGCTGAAGATGTAGGAGCTCAGCAATCTCAGCGGTGGCCTCTTCTCCCGGACCTCGAGCCTCCACGACGTCTTGGTTCATCTCGAGCACTCGTCGACGCTTCAGAATCTCCATAAGAAGGAGAAGTGGTTCTGCGAAATGTAGGTACTGAGCTCTGTCCATCAGTGTAAGCAGCAGAAATCTGTCCAACAGGCTCAGAACCCTGTACACCAACAATGTCATATAGATTTCGTAGCTACATTGCACGGCAATCGAAAAGAGAACGCACCGAGAAAACATAAAGGAAGATAAAAGAGGGGCAAGAAGAGAAAAAAACTACTGGGACTAGGCACTATCCGTTCAACTGCACATTCTGATGTTACCTTATCCTTATGACGTCCCCACGCCTCGTTCAAGATAGCCTGTAACAGATTAGATAATTCAGTAGTCGCTGTATGAATATAAGTGCTGCTGTTTTTTTCCCTAAAATAAAAAATAAAAATAAAAATTGTTTACATAGTCTAGAGTTCGAAGTGGATCCATCCAAAACCCAACGATTATCTTCTTGGCAATCTGCACCATTTACGGGGCACGCCATATTCAGTTAAAAAATAGAAAATAATATATAAAGCGTTGAAACATAATTGGCCGAATCTTATATCTCAAGGAAGGAAAGATTTTACCTCGTTCATCTCCCCGATCCATTATCCATCCAGCTGATGAACTGCATTCGGCAGAAGGCTTCCCGCATTAGTAAGAAAGAATAAAACAACTCATTGCATGCATTGATCACGACGAGTTTGCGTCCCAACAGAAGTTCCTTGTGTTCGAAGAGATTACCTGCCCACTACCTTCCTCGGGGTCTGCACAATTGTACGAAAGGGGAAATTAAAATAGAAAAAAAAAGAAAATTAAATAAATCACAAGGACTGGGACTTTCTTGAGAAAAGACGGAATTGTCGTTACCTTGCCCTCTTTCCACTTGAGCTGCGAGCTGGAACTTCGTCAAAGTCGTGTTCTCGAAGAATGGATTCGGACCGAACACCTTGCAGAATTATTACAACTTATTCTACGCAATCCTTTTCATTTGCACCAAAAGACAGATAAAAACACCGTACGAACTTAATGGTGTAGCAGGCTTTACAAACCCCGCTTTTGACAACCATATCAACCCCGACTCCGAGCTCAACCATGCAACGCAAAATCTGCATCGAGAAACACGTGGAATGCATATCACGCGGCGCGAATGATACATAAATTATGTTAATGAAAGACTATCGCCAAACCTGTCTATATTTGCAGAACTTCCTTCCATTGATCACAAGCCATATCCACCAATTTTCTCCTCCCACCATTCTTTCTCGAAGACCCAGAGGTTTCTGGTTTTCCAAAGTATCCACAGCAGATACACGGACGATTGGACTCTATGTGCATATGTTTCAGCTTTGGGCCCTTCGCAGATGGATCCCCACCAGTCCAGGAATGTTCCAGCTCGAAAATATTTGAGTGATTCCAGGTGAGGGGGGCCAATTTCCAGACTCTTAAAGCTTTTGGGCAGTTGAAGAACACATGCTCCATTGTTTCCTTGTCTTCTCCACAGAGTTGGCATATCGGGTCCAAATCAATTCCTCTCTTCCTCAGGTTAGTCTTTGTTGGTAGGATATCCAGACAGCACTGCCAGAGAAAATATTTGAGCTTGTGTCAAACTTTCAGCTTCCAAACACATTTGTGTATGCGTTTCATCATCATTCCATGGTCACCACACTCAGGCTTTCCATATTTCGAATATTTGTATTTTTCTGAGGTACCCAATTTTTGTTGGGTCCTAACACATTAGCAGCAAAATAATTTTTGTTCACACGTGACAAGTTATTATTATCAACAGATGATTCCATTACACTAGCATGCATGGGTGCAGTCACAATGGTACGCTTAGTTTCCGAACATATTTAGACCTGTCAGCATGTTTCAGAAAGCAATTATAAGAATGTTGGACCATTTCTAACCACAAGTAAAGCACTTAGTTTTCGGGACCTCTGGTACTACCCGTTTTTTCTACAGTGGAATATCCTATCCCTAATCTTTCAGTGTACATAGGGATATTTAATAGGAGATCTAAATTTTGTTTCCCTTGGAGTAGTCTATTAACAGTGCGCTCTTTTTCACTTAGGGACACTCTAAGTGCAGTGATATCACTCGTCAATTCCTTATTCGTTTTCTCAAGTACATAACATTTACACGCACTCTTCCTTTCCTTTAGAGTTTCTACTTCACTCCTTAGACTCGCAATCTCTAGGTCAGCTTGATGTTTCTCCTGACTAAGGTTATCTCTTTGCTTCATAATTTCTTTCACTAAGGCATTAAGAGACTTTATCTTTCCATAGGCATTTTGAATCAACTCGCATAACTCTTCTTTGCTTTCATCTACATCAAACACAGAGGATGCACTTTCATCGGGATCGTTAGCATAGATCTCATTCAAGATATTAATTTTCTCAATGCTTGATGAATATGATACCTGATCATCATCGGCCATGTATGCATGATTCTCGTCCTCTGACTGTTCATTCTCAGAGTCATCCAGTTGCTCGCCATGGCTTTTGCTTTCTTTTGTTTCTTGTCATCGTTTGCTTGAGGAGATGGCGAGTTGTTGCATCATGCTTTCTTTTGTTTCTTGTCATTTTTCGAACTTCTTAGTGACCATGGCGAGTTGTTGCATCATGCTTTCTTCAGTCTCTTCTCCTTCGTCAGATTCTTCTTCAGATTGTTCAGCATTGAAGGCGATGGACTTTTGATTCCGAGGCTGTGTTATCTCGTTGAAGGACGTCTGAGTCATCTCATAAGATGTAAGAGATCCTATCAGTTCTGGAATCGTTAGTTTCTCCAGGTCTTTGGCCTCATAGATAGCAGTCACTTTGGCATTCCAGTCTCTGGGAAGTGATCTCAGTATCTTTCGAACTTCTTCACTTTCTGGTATCTTTTTCCCAAGATAGAACATCTAGTTGATGATACCCATGAATCTGGCATATATTTGGCTGATCGCCTCACTGGGTTCCATAGAGAATAACTCGTACTGGTGGGTGAGAAGAGCGATTCTTTCTTGTACTACTCTGGTAGTGCCTTCATGAGTTACTTATAGCATGTCCCACATGTCTTTTGCAGTCTCATAGGAGCTAATGCGGTTGTACTCTTCTTTCGTTAGTGCACATGCGATTAAGTTCTTTGCTTTGGCATTGCGAGAGAGCCCTTGTTTCTCAGCAGCAGTGTATTCAATAGGAATCTTGCTGGTTCCATCGGTTTTTGTAGTGGGACTGTAGGGTCTAGTCGTGAGGATCTCCCAGATGTCGTAGTCAACAGCAATTAAGAAGTCTTTCATTCTGTTCTTCCAGATAGCGTAGTTGGTACCATCGAACAGTGGAGGTCTGGTATGAGACTGACCTTCTGCAAACACATCAAAACTCAAAGAAGCCACTAGATCTTTTACTCAGGCTTGTTAGGCCCGTTGTATGAGTAACCTCGCTCTGATACCAATTGAAGTAAAATATGTGCCTAAGAGGGGGTGAATTAGGCTATTGAAAACTTTTTGCTTCTTTGATAAAAAGTGTATGTGAAATGAGAACAGCGAAATTAAAATCGTGATGATGGTTATTCCCTTAAGTGCAGTTTCCTGGTTGGTCGAGTGGAACCTTGTGAGTGCAGTGAACAGAAAAGTAAAGAACACCAGGATTTATAGAGGTTATATCCCCAAGTGGGGTTTAGTCCTCTCCTTGAGGTTTGCTCCACAAGAGTTTGATCAATCCACTATGTTATCGTAGCTAGTTACAGAAGTGATCGATCGCCCTTACACAACCAAGACCAAGATGAACACTAGTCGGCAGTTAGGGTGCCTAACGCCGAGTTTCGTTCCACGTCGTTCCCTGAGAATCCCTATTCTCAGACTGGAATCAGCTCGCTCCCGAAGGTTAGCTGGATCTCAAATCCTCCCTTCACGAAAGGCACGCTTCACTCTTGTCTCCTTGTGAGGTGCACACACGCTTAGATTGGGATGGTGGTTTTTCTAAACTTAGGGTGCACACAACTTATCGCAAATGAAAGCTCAAAGCACTAACAGATAATACAATAATTCACAAATAAAAAACTCTCGTCTTTTGATCTCTGTTCTTGCTATTTCGTATGTTGTTCGTTCGTTGTTGTACCCTCGAAGTAGAAGTGTCGAATTATATAAACCTGTTAGTATCACACACTTCATATGGAATGTCAATCACAGTTACCAGTTCAGCACATCATTCCATCACAGAATTATGCCAAATTAATCTTAAGCATCACAACGGTCATATTCATTAATTTGCATGAAATCTTACACTAAATACCTTTTTCATACCATATCATCAAATCTTATCCACATTAGCACGGCGGTACTTACGAAGATACCATAAATAGTTCCACTCAGCATCCTATCAAATATACAGCACATTAATCACGAATTTCCATTCAAATAAATATCATATTCGCACAGGGAAGGAATTCGTTTGACTCTAACATTCAAGATGCAATGCTAATGATATCTGCATGATTTCTTCCTAAAAATAGACAAGTTCAGTGGATGACGTGTTTTCCATATATAGCACATATCCTTTCCATGTGTAGCACAAGTGCAATAACTTAAACAGATAAGCTCGAATTAAATGCATCCGTATCATATAATTCCTATTTTAGCATATCTTAAAAACTGATAACATTCATGCAATTATATCCTTAGTATATAATATCAATTTTTAGCACATTCAAGGATATAGAAGATCTCATTCCATATATAGACATATTCCAGCAGTAATATCATATCTATACCATGTATATCATATTTATCCTTTCTCAAATTAACGCATAATACTTACTCTAATTAGCATAGCGCAGCACATCAAGCGTTAATCACGTCATTTTACACAAAGACAAAGTCATTTATCATTCGATTTATTCATACTTTCCAAATTTACGTAACAACGATATCATGACGGTGGAATCAATGATCACAGTGGTATCACATAGGTCACATTGCAATGGAATCATAGTGTAAAGATGCAATTCACTCAAATATAAGTACATGATACATACACATTTCGAATTGCTAACTTTGTAGTGTCTATCTCATCTTAAGTACATGGAATCATCAAAACTCAAATACAGTGCACGACCAAAAGGGTCAACAAGTAGTATCCAATAATAAAGGTGTTTCAGCATTCGGAATAAAATAGCTCGCTAGATAGTGTATTTGAGATGTACTTTTGCGATGAATTAGATCCTCGATCTCCAAAGCCTTTAGGATTGTGCCAACGAGGATATCATTCGATCTGAGTGACAGTTCAACCTACATAAAATTGATTAAAAATTAAAGAACATTATGAAAAAAATACAATATCTTATGGGTACCTGTCCTCCAATTGCTCGGAACTCAAGCAAGGGTAGGGTTGTCAATGGGGCGGGGATTCCCCGTCCCCGCGGGGATCCGCCCCGAATAGGACGGGGAATCCCCGCTATTCTATCCCCGCGGGGCGGGGACGGGGGAATATTTTTCCCCGCGGATATCCCCGCCCCGTTCCCCGCCCCGTCCCGAAATTAAAATAATTATTATTATTCAATTAATATATTATAAGATAAATAATAAGAAAATATACTTTGAATAATATTAAAATAATATAAATATGATTAAAATATAGTTTAAATAATTTAATTAATATTAAAATATAGTTTAAATAATATTAAAATAATATAAATTGAATTTTTTTTTAAAATATTGACGGGGCGGGGAATTCCCGTGGGGACGGGGATCCCCGCGGGGACGGGGACGGGGACAATTTCGTCCCCGTTTGCCTCGCGGGGCGGGGACGGGGATTAGATCCCGCCCCAAACCGCCCCGTTGACAACCCTAAGCAAGGGCCTCTCTTCCGCAAGAAGCAGCTTCATAAGACTTTGATCGTGCTAAAAATGTTGAAAAGATCTCAAGTTCTCCGGATTAAAAGAGGAAATCCCAAATGAGTACGGCTCTAAAAAGATTACCTAGTCTACAAGAACACTTTAACTGACAGATATCTTCAACTCATCGAGTTCGCCGTTCAAATAAACGTTCTCCGTCATTGATGAACCCTCCCTCTGAATCATGATTATCCACTTTAGATTCTTCTGAATCTGATGAAGAGTCCATCAGACCAGTTAGAGGGGCAGTTGCCTGCAAATTGATTCAGGGATTCAACTAAAAATATATATATATATATATATAGGAGAAACTCAACAGTGTAAAGTGTCTGTCTGTCTGTGCGTGTGAGACAGAGAGAGAGAGAGAGGGAAATTTCACTGAAAACAGATATAATGAACATTTCTGCAATAGCAATAGCTAAGAAAGAATCTCCTTCAAGGAATATTATTTTACACGCCGTGCCAATGTTTCACATAGGTCAACATAACCTAAGAACCTGCTTCCATGAAATTTTTCCACTGACAACAAAGACAGGAAAAAGAATGAGACAAAATACAATATTTTCAGCCTCCCAACTTTCCGACTTCAAATCATAGGAAAGAAGATATAACCATTATTAAAAAACATTCAGACCCAAATTTATAGAGGTCTGCCCTTCTAAAGCTTAAAAAATAAGACGAATTTCCTATACTCGATATGCAACTTGTGGCACACAACCTGTCCTCAAACAGTGTCAAGAACAGCCGAGAATAAAAACACAAGTACCAGAAATAAAATGTAAAAAATATCTATGAGGCCCATCAACATATATTACACCGTAACTAGCAATTTCGTAAAGAGAGATCAATGTGATCTATTATCATAACTATAAACAAACCCGCATTCTTGTGCTGATCTGAAACAGCTTTGCTGGCATACTTCCACCACGATATTGGATCAGCTTTCACAGGTACAAGAGGCCTGTAGTGTGCGAATTTCAGCCTTTGATTGAAGAAGGCTGCAAAATTATCAGCTAACTTCAACAGATCCTTATAACCGTGACTGTCATATCCTCTTCATCTTCAGCTGCTTATATTGTTTCTAAATGGGCCACACCCTCCAGGTGGTCATTTCCTCTTCCTCCTCAGTCATCATAAAATATAGTTGCTTGTCTAGTTTACACATGTGGCCTTGTACCCAGGTTTCATTACAATTATAGCACAAGTTTCTCTCCTTACTGACTCTCATCTCTGCTGGAGTCAGTATTTTTCTGTGGCTGGAAAAGAGTGGGGTGGTGTAGGGTTGATTATAGAGCTAGGCTGGTTCATAGGGTAAGGGTTAGGTGGTACGAAAGGTGATTTTGGTGGATGACTAAGCTTATGCATGATTGGGCTCTTTTAAGGATTGCTTCCACGATTGATTCTTGTCTCTTGGCTAGGTAGATGGCTTGGGCACGTTCTAGGTTTATGTGTCATAACATCACCCTTATCTATCCTTAGCCCACTGATAAAGCTGGATGTGATACATGTATCAGATATTTTTTATCATAACAACAACATACATGATTTAAGTTCTTCAAACTTCTCCACGCAAGTTCATATACTTCAAATTCGTTGTCGTTGTGGAACTCTTCAATCATCAACCCAGGTTCCAAATTGTCAAATCTGTGAAGTACAGCCTCAGTGAATTCTTGCCAGGTTGGTATGTCTCTATATTCATATTGACCTTGGAACCACACATTAGCCTTTTCTTTAAAGTATATGGAGGCAACCTTAACGTTTTGTTGCTCATCAAGGGTAGACACAATCTGAAAACTTATGTACACCCCTTCAGCCAAGCCGGGGTTCCTGTCCATAAAATCTGGGAAATTCTAATTTGGGCAACATATTAGTTTGTAGGGAGTTCAATGAACTGTCATGGGTGAAGGTTTGTTGGGAAAATAGGTTGGCCCTAGGTGGTATACATGGGTTAGAGTTTAGGTTAAAGGATTTTGTCTTTAAATTGGATCTAGGGTTAGAGGTGGGACTTTGGTGGTTTATGTTCTAGTCTTGGAGATGCTTTATAATACTCTACAGAGTGGTTTGTATCCTTGATGGGTCTGGGCAAATTCTTGCACCTGATGTTTTAACTGTGCAACATGATCATTGTGTTATTTTTTTATTTTGTGGAGGAACTAGAGCTTGCTGTATGATGGGAGGAACGGTTTCAACAGAGGAAGAAAAACTCCTTTGTTTTATATTTTCTGATACAAGTACAAAAGGTAACAAACCCAAAGAACCCCTCATTGAAACTAATCACAAGTTCTAGATCTTTAAATTGGCACATCGGATGGAAAACTGGCGAGTGGTACGATGGAGCATATGTATATACTTCAACCAGTGAGTGGGAATGCAATGTATTTGAAGCTTTGGCCACATGAGTCGAAAAAAAAGGCCAACCCGTGCAAACAGCTGTGGTAAATCTTGATGATGTGACCTTGTGTCTTTCTAAGGTTGGTGCTTGGTCTTCGCTTGATTTCCACCCGTTACTCGCAACTGGAAATAATTTATCCCTACTTTTATCTCTCAGAAGACAGTCTCCTTACACGCAATAGCTGGGAGTGTCAATCCAAAACCTTCAGTGTCAAGGCTCTTGGGAACGGAGGAGATGCCCATTCTAATAGATAGTGGGAGTACACATTGCTTCTTGGATGAGCAAACAGTAGAGGTGAAAACGAACCGAGCCGCTCGTGAGCTGCTCGCAAGCAGCTCGGTCAAGCTCGACTTGAGTTCGGTTTGACCAAAGCTCGGTTCGTTAATAATCAAGTCAAACTCAAGGTAGGTAATGTTCGGCTCGACTCGGCTCGAAGCTCGATTAAGTTATATGTTAATATAAGATATAAATAAACAGAAAAGTTATTGATTTGATTTCCACCACTATCAAATAAATCATTTGATGTAAAATTGAATAAAATACTTATTATAAACTGCATGAGAAATAATCGAACATCAAATCGAGTGTTAAAATTATTAAGCAAATGTCCAAAATTCAAAGGTATATAGGACTTGTAAATAGACAGTGTGTCCATTCACAGCTCGGCTCGGTCAACACTCGACTCGAGTTCGAGTTGACCAAGCTAGGCTCGTTAGTTATCAAGTCAAACTCGAGCATACCCATGTTTGGGCTCGGCTCGGCTCGTTTTCACCCCTAGCAAACAACCCTAAGACTGAACTGGAACCAAGAAGTCACAACCCCTATGTTCATAAGTGTAGCTTAAGTGGGAAAGTCATCAGCCAAAACTACTTTCCAGAGTTTCGCAGGCGGATACAAGGGCAAAATTCACCACACAATCATAGTGATCAGGCTAGGAGGCTGTGAAATAGTTTTGGGGGGAGATTTGGTTGAAGCAACACAAAGGAATTCCGTAATTCAAGAACATGAGGCCAACCATCACTCAGGGCAGAAACAAGATCACTATTAATGCCCTGACTGATAGAGCATAGCTCCATCACCTAGCATCTAAGAGTGTCAAAAGGTTCATAAAGCGAGAAGGCCACAAAAACAAAGGACAGTTGTGGTCCCTGAACACCCAACAAAGGACAGTTGAGTGTCAAAAGGTTCACGGGGCGGGGAATTCCCGTGGGGACGGGGATCCCGCGGGGACGGGGACGGGGACAATTTCGTCCCCGTTTGCCTCGCGGGGCGGGGACGGGGATTAGATCCCGCCCCGAACCCGCCCCGTTGACAACCCTAAGCAAGGGCCTCTCTTCCGCAAGAAGCAGCTTCATAAGACTTTGATCGTGCTAAAAATGTTGAAAAGATCTCAAGTTCTCCGGATTAAAAGAGGAAATCCCAAATGAGTACGGCTCTAAAAAGATTACCTAGTCTACAAGAACACTTTAACTGACAGATATCTTCAACTCATCGAGTTCGCCGTTCAAATAAAACGTTCTCCGTCATTGATGAACCCTCCCTCTGAATCATGATTATCCACTTTAGATTCTTCTGAATCTGATGAAGAGTCCATCAGACCAGTTAGAGGGGCAGTTGCCTGCAAATTGATTCAGGGATTCAACTAAAATATATATATATATATATATATATAGGAGAAACTCAACAGTGTAAAGTGTCTGTCTGTCTGTGCGTGTGAGACAGAGAGAGAGAGAGGGAAATTTCACTGAAAACAGATATAATGAACATTTCTGCAATAGCAATAGCTAAGAAAGAATCTCCTTCAAGGAATATTATTTTACACGCCGTGCCAATGTTTCACATAGGTCAACATAACCTAAGAACCTGCTTCCATGAAATTTTTCCACTGACAACAAAGACAAGAAAAAGAATGAGACAAATACAATATTTTCAGCCTCCCAACTTTCCGACTTCAAATCATAGGAAAGAAGATATAACCATTATTAAAAAACATTCAGACCCAATTTATAGAGGTCTGCCCTTCTAAAGCTTAATAAAATAAGACGAATTTCCTATACTCGATATGCAACTTGTGGCACACAACCTGTCCTCAAACAGTGTCACAGAACAGCCGAGAATAAAACACAAGTACCAGAAATAAAATGTAAAAATATCCTATGAGGCCCATCAACATATATACACCGTAACTAGCAATTTCGTAAAGAGAGATCAATGTGATCTATTATCATAACTATAAACAAACCCGCATTCTTGTGCTGATCTGAAAACAGCTTTGCTGGCATACTTCCACCACGATATTGGATCAGCTTTCACAGTACAAGAGGCCTGTAGTGTGCGAAATTTCAGCCTTTGATTGAAGAAGGCTGCAAAATTATCAGCTAACTTCAACAGATCCTTATAACCGTGACTGTCATATCCTCTTCATCTTCAGTGCTTATATTGTTTCTAAATGGGCCACACCCTCCAGGTGGTCATTTCCCTCTTCCTCCTCAGTCATCAAAATATAGTTGCTTGTCTAGTTTACACATGTGGCCTTGTACCCAGGTTTCATTACAATTATAGCACAAGTTTCTCTCCTTACTGACTCTCATCTCTGCTGGAGTCAGTATTTTTCTGTGGCTGGAAAAGAGTGGGGTGGTGTAGGGTTGATTATAGAGCTAGGCTGGTTCATAGGGTAAGGGTTAGGTGGTACGAAAGGTGATTTTGGTGGATGACTAAGCTTATGCATGATTTGGGCTCTTTTAAGGGATTGCTTCCACGATTGATTTTGTCTCTTGGCTAGGTAGATGGCTTGGGCCAGGTTCTAGGTTTATGTGTCATAACATCACCCTTATCTATTCCTTTAGCCCACTGATAAAGCTGGATGTGATACAGTATCAGATAATTTTTTATCATACAACAACATACATGATTTAAGTTCTTCAAACTTCTCCACGAAGTTCAATACTTCAAATTCGTTGTCGTTTGTGGAACTCTTCAATCACAACCCAGGTTCAAATTGTCAATCTGTGAAGTACAGCCTCAGTGAATTCTTGCCAGGTTGGTATGTCTCTATATTCATATTGACCTTGGAACCACACATTAGCCTTTTCTTAAAGTATATGGAGGCAACCTTAACGGTTTGTTGCTCATCAAGGGTAGACACAATCTGAAAACTTATGTTAAACCCCTTCAGCAAGCCGGGGGTTCCTGTCCATTAAAATCTGGGAAATTCTAATTTGGGCAACATATAGTTTGTAGGGAGTTCAAGAACTGTCATGGGTGAGGTTTGTTGGGAAAAGAGGTTGGCCCTAGGTGGTATACATGGGTTAGAGTTTAGGTTAAGGATTTGTCTTTAATTGGATCTAGGGTTAGAGTGGGACTCTTGGTGGTTTATGTTCTAGTCTGGAGATGCTTTATAATACTCTACAGAGGGTTTGTATCCTTGCTGGGTCTGGGCAAATTCTTGCACCTGATGTTTTAACGGTGCAACATGATCATTGTGTTATTTTTTTATTTTGTGGAGGAACTAGAGCTGCTGTGATGGGAGGAAACGGTTTCAACAGAGGAAGAAAAACTCCTTTGTTTTATATTTTCTGATACAAGTACAAAAGGTAACAAACCCAAAGAACCCCTCATTGAAACTAATCACAAGTTCTAGATCTTTAAATTTGGCACATCGGATGGAAAACTGGCGAGTGGTACGATGGCGCATATGTATATACTTCCACAGTGAGTGGGAATGCAATGTATTTGAAGCTTTGGCCACATGAGTCGAAAAGAAAAGGCCAACCCGTGCAACAGCTGTGGTAAATCTTGATGATGTGACCTTGTGTCTTTCTAAGGTTGGTGCTTGGTCTTCGCTTGATTTCCACCCGTTACTCGCAACTGGAAATAATTTATCCCTACTTTTATCTCTCAGAAGACAGTCTCCTACACGCAATAGCTGGGAGTGTCAATCAAAACCTTCAGTGTCAAAGGCTCTTGGGAACGGAGGAGATGCCCATTCTAATAGATAGTGGGAGTACACATTGCTTCTTGGATGAGCAAACAGTAGAGGTGAAAACGAACCGAGCCGCTCGTGAGCTGCTCGCAAGCAGCTCGGTCAAAGCTCGACTTGAGTTCGGTTTGACCAAAGCTCGGTTCGTTAATAATCAAGTCAAACTCAAGGTAGGTAATGTTCGGCTCGACTCGGCTCGAAGCTCGATTAAGTTATATGTTAATATAAGATATAAATAAACAGAAAAGTTATTGATTTGATTTCCACCACTATCAAATAAATCATTTGATGTAAAATTGAATAAAATACTTATTATAAACTGCATGAGAAATAATCGAACATCAAATCGAGTGTTAAAATTATTAAGCAAATGTCAAAAATTCAAAGGTATATAGGACTTGTAAATAGACAGTGTGTCCATTCACAGCTCGGCTCGGTCAACACTCGACTCGAGTTCGAGTTGACCAAGCTAGGCTCGTTAGTATCAAGTCAAACTCGAGCATACCCATGTTTGGGCTCGGCTCGGCTCGTTTTCACCCCTAGCAAACAACCCTAAGACTGAACTGGAACCAAGAAGTCACAACCCCTATGTTCATAAGTGTAGCTTAAGTGGGAAAGTCATCAGCCAAAACTACTTTCCAGAGTTTCGCAGGCGGATATCATAGTGATCAGGCTAGGACGCTGTGAAATAGTTTTGGGGGGAGATTTGGTTGAAGCAACACAAAGGAATTCCGTAATTCAAGAACATGAGGCCAACCATCACTCAGGGCAGAAACAAGATCACTATTAATGCCCTGACTGATAGAGCATAGCTCCATCACCTAGCATCTAAGAGTGTCAAAAGGTTCATAAAGCGAGAAGGCCACAAAAACAAAGGACAGTTGTGGTCCCTGAACACCCAACAAAGGACGTTGAGTGTCAAAAGGTTCACGGGGCGGGGAATTCCCGTGGGGACGGGGATCCCCGCGGGGACGGGGACGGGGACAATTTCGTCCCCGTTTGCCTCGCGGGGCGGGGACGGGGATTAGATCCCCGCCCCGAACCCGCCCCGTTGACAACCCTAAGCAAGGGCCTCTCTTCCGCAAGAAGCAGCTTCATAAGACTTTGATCGTGCTAAAAATGTTGAAAAGATCTCAAGTTCTCCGGATTAAAAGAGGAAATCCCAAATGAGTACGGCTCTAAAAAGATTACCTAGTCTACAAGAACACTTTAACTGACAGATATCTTCAACTCATCGAGTTCGCCGTTCAAATAAACGTTCTCCGTCATTGATGAACCCTCCCTCTGAATCATGATTATCCACTTTAGATTCTTCTGAATCTGATGAAGAGTCCATCAGACCAGTTAGAGGGGCAGTTGCCTGCAAATTGATTCAGGGATTCAACTAAAATATATATATATATATATATATATATATATATATATGAGAAACTCAACAGTGTAAAGTGTCTGTCTGTCTGTGCGTGTGAGACAGAGAGAGAGAGGGAAATTTCACTGAAAACAGATATAATGAACATTTCTGCAATAGCAATAGCTAAGAAAGAATCTCCTTCAAGGAATATTATTTTACACGCCGTGCCAATGTTTCACATAGGTCAACATAACCTAAGAACCTGCTTCCATGAAATTTTTCCACTGACAACAAAGACAAGAAAAAGAATGAGACAAAATACAATATTTTCAGCCTCCCAACTTTCCGACTTCAAATCATAGGAAAGAAGATATAACCATTATTAAAAAACATTCAGACCCAAATTTATAGAGGTCTGCCTTTCTAAAGCTTAATAAAATAAGACGAATTTCCTATACTCGATATGCAACTTGTGGCACACAACCTGTCCTCAAACAGTGTCACAGAACAGCCGAATAAAACACAAGTACCAGAAATAAAATGTAAAATATCCTATGAGGCCCATCAACATATATTACACCGTAACTAGCAATTTCGTAAAGAGAGATCAATGTGATCTATTATCATAACTATAAACAAACCCGCATTCTTGTGCTGATCTGAAACAGCTTTGCTGGCATACTTCCACCACGATATTGGATCAGCTTTCACAGGTACAAGAGGCCTGTAGTGTGCGAATTTCAGCCTTTGATTGAAGAAGGCTGCAAAATTATCAGCTAACTTCAACAGATCCTTATAACCGTGACTGTCATATCCTCTTCATCTTCAGCTGCTTATATTGTTTCTAAATGGGCACACCCTCCAGGTGGTCATTTCCCTCTTCCTCCTCAGTCATCATAAAATATAGTTGCTTGTCTAGTTTACACATGTGGCCTTGTACCTAGGTTTCATTACAATTATAGCACAAGTTTCTCTCCTTACTGACTCTCATCTCTGCTGGAGTCAGTATTTTTCTGTGGCTGGAAAAGAGTGGGTGGTGTAGGGTTGATTATAGAGCTAGGCTGGTTCATAGGGTAAGGGTTAGGTGGTACGAAAGGTGATTTTGGTGGATGACTAAGCTTATGCATGATTTGGGCTCTTTTAAGGATTGCTTCCACGAT
The DNA here is from genome assembly GCA_027422505.1 of Craterostigma plantagineum. Lineage (NCBI taxonomy): Eukaryota > Viridiplantae > Streptophyta > Magnoliopsida > Lamiales > Linderniaceae > Craterostigma > Craterostigma plantagineum. The sequence continues at coordinate 5,156,356 of JAPQWV010000005.1, forward strand.
TGATTCTTGTCTCTTGACTAGGTAGATGGCTTGGGCCAGTTCTAGGTTTATGTGTCATAACATCACCCTTATCTATTCCTTTAGCTGATAAAGCTGGATGTGATACATGTATCAGATAATTTTTTATCATACAACAACATACATGATTTAAGTTCTTCAAACTTCTCCACGCAAGTTCATATACTTCAAATTCGTTGTCGTTTGTGGAACTCTTCAATCATCAACCCAGGTTCCAAATTGTCAAATCTTTGAAGTACAGCCTCAGTGAATTCTTGCCAGGTTGGTATGTCTCTATATTCATATTGACCTTGGAACCACACATTAGCCTTTTCTTTAAAGTATATGGAGGCAACCTTAACGTTTTGTTGCTCATCAAGGGTAGACACAATCTGAAAACTTATGTTACACACCCTTCAGCCAAGCGGGGGTTCCTGTCCATAAATCTGGGAAATTCTAATTTGGGCAACATATTAGTTTGTAGGGAGTTCAATGAACTGTCATGGGTGAAGGTTTGTTGGGAAAATAGGTTGGCCCTAGGTGGTATACATGGGTTAGAGTTTAGGTTAAAGGATTTTGTCTTTAAATTGGATCTAGGGTTAGAGGTGGGACTTTGGTGGTTTATGTTCTAGTCTTGGAGATGCTTTATAATACTCTACAGAGTGGTTTGTATCCTTGCTGGGTCTGGGCAAATTCTTGCACCTGATGTTTTAACTGTGCAACATGATCATTGTGTTATTTTTTTATTTTGTGGAGGAACTAGAGCTTGCTGTATGATGGGAGGAACGGTTTCAACAGAGGAAGAAAAACTCCTTTGTTTTATATTTTCTGATACAAGTACAAAAGGTACAAACCCAAGAACCCCTCATTGAAACTAATCACAAGTTCTAGATCTTTAATTTGGCACATCGGATGGAAAACTGGCGAGTGGTACGATGGAGCATATGTATATACTTCAACCAGTGAGTGGGAATGCAATGTATTTGAAGCTTTGGCCACATGAGTCGAAAAGAAAAGGCCAACCCGTGCAAACAGCTGTGGTAAATCTTGATGATGTGACCTTGTGTCTTTCTAAGGTTGGTGCTTGGTCTTCGCTTGATTTCCACCCGTTACTCGCAACTGGAAATAATTTATCCCTACTTTTATCTCTCAGAAGACAGTCTCCTTACACGCAATAGCTGGGAGTGTCAATCCAAAACCTTCAGTGTCAAAGGCTCTTGGGAACGGAGGAGATGCCCATTCTAATAGATAGTGGGAGTACACATTGCTTCTTGGATGAGCAAACAGTAGAGGTGAAACGAACCGAGCCGCTCGTGAGCTGCTCGCAAGCAGCTCGGTCAAAGCTCGACTTGAGTTCGGTTTGACCAAAGCTCGGTTCGTTAATAATCAAGTCAAACTCAAGGTAGGTAATGTTCGGCTCGACTCGGCTCGAAGCTCGATTAAGTTATATGTTAATATAAGATATAAATAACAGAAAAGTTATTGATTTGATTTCCACCACTATCAAATAAATCATTTGATGTAAAATTGAATAAAATACTTATTATAAACTGCATGAGAAATAATCGAACATCAAATCGAGTGTTAAAATTATTAAGCAAATGTCAAAAATTCAAAGGTATATAGGACTTGTAAATAGACAGTGTGTCCATTCACAGCTCGGCTCGGTCAACACTCGACTCGAGTTCGAGTTGACCAAGCTAGGCTCGTTAGTTATCAAGTCAAACTCGAGCATACCCATGTTTGGGCTCGGCTCGGCTCGTTTTCACCCTAGCAAACACCCTAAGACTGAACTGGAACCAAGAAGTCACAACCCTATGTTCATAAGTGTAGCTTAAGTGGGAAAGTCATCAGCCAAAACTACTTTCCAGAGTTTCGCAGGCGGATACAAGGGCAAAATTTCACCACACAATCATAGTGATCAGGCTAGGAGGCTGTGAAATAGTTTTGGGGGGAGATTTGGTTGAAGCAACACAAAGGAATTCCGTAATTCAAGAACATGAGGCCAACCATCACTCAGGGCAGAAACAAGATCACTATTAATGCCCTGACTGATAGAGCATAGCTCCATCACCTAGCATCTAAGAGTGTCAAAAGGTTCATAAAGCGAGAAGGCCACAAAAACAAAGGACAGTTGTGGTCCCTGAACACCCAACAAAGGACAGTTGAGTGTCAAAAGGTTCACGGGGCGGGGAATTCCCGTGGGGACGGGGATCCCCGCGGGGACGGGGACGGGGACAATTTCGTCCCCGTTTGCCTCGCGGGGCGGGGACGGGGATTAGATCCCCGCCCCGAACCCGCCCCGTTGACAACCCTAAGCAAGGGCCTCTCTTCCGCAAGAAGCAGCTTCATAAGACTTTGATCGTGCTAAAAATGTTGAAAAGATCTCAAGTTCTCCGGATTAAAAGAGGAAATCCCAAATGAGTACGGCTCTAAAAAGATTACCTAGTCTACAAGAACACTTTAACTGACAGATATCTTCAACTCATCGAGTTCGCCGTTCAAATAAACGTTCTCCGTCATTGATGAACCCTCCCTCTGAATCATGATTATCCACTTTAGATTCTTCTGAATCTGATGAAGAGTCCATCAGACCAGTTAGAGGGGCAGTTGCCTGCAAATTGATTCAGGGATTCAACTAAAATATATATATATATATATAGGAGAAACTCAACAGTGTAAAGTGTCTGTCTGTCTGTGCGTGTGAGACAGAGAGAGAGAGAGGGAAATTTCACTGAAAACAGATATAGTGAACATTTCTGCAATAGCAATAGCTAAGAAAGAATCTCCTTCAAGGAATATTATTTTACACGCCGTGCCAATGTTTCACATAGGTCAACATAACCTAAGAACCTGCTTCCATGAAATTTTTCCACTGACAACAAAGACAAGAAAAAGAATGAGACAAAATACAATATTTTCAGCCTCCCAACTTTCCGACTTCAAATCATAGGAAAGAAGATATAACCATTATTAAAAAACATTCAGACCCAAATTTATAGAGGTCTGCCCTTCTAAAGCTTAATAAAATAAGACGAATTTCCTATACTCGATATGCAACTTGTGGCACACAACCTGTCCTCAAACAGTGTCACAGAACAGCCGAGAATAAAACACAAGTACCAGAAATAAAATGTAAAAATATCCTATGAGGCCCATCAACATATATTACACCGTAACTAGCAATTTCGTAAAGAGAGATCAATGTGATCTATTATCATAACTATAAACAAACCCGCATTCTTGTGCTGATCTGAAACAGCTTTGCTGGCATACTTCCACCACGATATTGGATCAGCTTTCACAGGTACAAGAGGCCTGTAGTGTGCGAATTTCAGCCTTTGATTGAAGAAGGCTGCAAATTATCAGCTAACTTCAACAGATCCTTATAACCGTGACTGTCATATCCTCTTCATCTTCAGCTGCTTATATTGTTTCTAAATGGGCCACACCCTCCAGGTGGTCATTTCCCTCTTCCTCCTCAGTCATCATAAAATATAGTTGCTTGTCTAGTTTACACATGTGGCCTTGTACCTAGGTTTCATTACAATTATAGCACAAGTTTCTCTCCTTACTGACTCTCATCTCTGCTGGAGTCAGTATTTTTCTGTGGCTGGAAAAGAGTGGGGTGGTGTAGGGTTGATTATAGAGCTAGGCTGGTTCATAGGGTAAGGGTTAGGTGGTACGAAAGGTGATTTTGGTGGATGACTAAGCTTATGCATGATTTGGGCTCTTTTAAGGATTGCTTCCACGATTGATTCTTGTCTCTTGACTAGGTAGATGGCTTGGGCCAGGTTCTAGGTTTATGTGTCATAACATCACCCTTATCTATTCCTTTAGCTGATAAAGCTGGATGTGATACATGTATCAGATAATTTTTTATCATACAACAACATACATGATTTAAGTTCTTCAAACTTCTCCACGCAAGTTCATATACTTCAAATTCGTTGTCGTTTGTGGAACTCTTCAATCATCAACCCAGGTTCCAAATTGTCAAATCTTTGAAGTACAGCCTCAGTGAATTCTTGCCAGGTTGGTATGTCTCTATATTCATATTGACCTTGGAACCACACATTAGCCTTTTCTTTAAAGTATATGGAGGCAACCTTAACGTTTTGTTGCTCATCAAGGGTAGACACAATCTGAAAACTTATGTTACACCCCTTCAGCCAAGCCGGGGGTTCCTGTCCATAAAATCTGGGAAATTCTAATTTGGGCAACATATTAGTTTGTAGGGAGTTCAATGAACTGTCATGGGTGAAGGTTTGTTGGGAAAATAGGTTGGCCCTAGGTGGTATACATGGGTTAGAGTTTAGGTTAAAGGATTTTGTCTTTAAATTGGATCTAGGGTTAGAGGTGGGACTTTGGTGGTTTATGTTCTAGTCTTGGAGATGCTTTATAATACTCTACAGAGTGGTTTGTATCCTTGCTGGGTCTGGGCAAATTCTTGCACCTGATGTTTTAACTGTGCAACATGATCATTGTGTTATTTTTTTATTTTGTGGAGGAACTAGAGCTTGCTGTATGATGGGAGGAACGGTTTCAACAGAGGAAGAAAAACTCCTTTGTTTTATATTTTCTGATACAAGTACAAAAGGTAACAAACCCAAAGAACCCCTCATTGAAACTAATCACAAGTTCTAGATCTTTAAATTTGGCACATCGGATGGAAAACTGGCGAGTGGTACGATGGAGCATATGTATATACTTCAACCAGTGAGTGGGAATGCAATGTATTTGAAGCTTTGGCCACATGAGTCGAAAAGAAAAGGCCAACCCGTGCAAACAGCTGTGGTAAATCTTGATGATGTGACCTTGTGTCTTTCTAAGGTTGGTGCTTGGTCTTCGCTTGATTTCCACCCGTTACTCGCAACTGGAAATAATTTATCCCTACTTTTATCTCTCAGAAGACAGTCTCCTTACACGCAATAGCTGGGAGTGTCAATCCAAACCTTCAGTGTCAAAGGCTCTTGGGAACGGAGGAGATGCCCATTCTAATAGATAGTGGGAGTACACATTGCTTCTTGGATGAGCAAACAGTAGAGGTGAAAACGAACCGAGCCGCTCGTGAGCTGCTCGCAAGCAGCTCGGTCAAAGCTCGACTTGAGTTCGGTTTGACCAAAGCTCGTTCGTTAATAATCAAGTCAAACTCAAGGTAGGTAATGTTCGGCTCGACTCCGCTCGAAGCTCGATTAAGTTATATGTTAATATAAGATATAAATAAACAGAAAAGTTATTGATTTGATTTCCACCACTATCAAATAAATCATTTGATGTAAAATTGAATAAAATACTTATTATAAACTGCATGAGAAATAATCGAACATCAAATCGAGTGTTAAAATTATTAAGCAAATGTCAAAATTCAAAGGTATATAGGACTTGTAAATAGACAGTGTGTCCATTCACAGCTCGGCTCGGTCAACACTCGACTCGAGTTCGAGTTGACCAAGCTAGGCTCGTTAGTTATCAAGTCAAACTCGAGCATACCCATGTTTGGGCTCGGCTCGGCTCGTTTTCACCCCTAGCAAACAACCCTAAGACTGAACTGGAACCAAGAAGTCACAACCCCTATGTTCATAAGTGTAGCTTAAGTGGGAAAGTCATCAGCCAAAACTACTTTCCAGAGTTTCGCAGGCGGATACAAGGGCAAAATTTCACCACACAATCATAGTGATCACGCTAGGAGGCTGTGAAATAGTTTTGGGGGGAGATTTGGTTGAAGCACACAAAGGAATTCCGTAATTCAAGAACATGAGGCCAACCATCACTCAGGGCAGAAACAAGATCACTATTAATGCCCTGACTGATAGAGCATAGCTCCATCACCTAGCATCTAAGAGTGTCAAAAGGTTCATAAAGCGAGAAGGCCACAAAAACAAAGGACAGTTGTGGTCCCTGAACACCCAACAAAGGACAGTTGAGTGTCAAAAGGTTCACGGGCGGGGAATTCCCGTGGGGACGGGGATCCCCGCGGGGACGGGGACGGGGACAATTTCGTCCCCGTTTGCCTCGCGGGGCGGGGACGGGGATTAGATCCCCGCCCCGAACCCGCCCCGTTGACAACCCTAAGCAAGGGCCTCTCTTCCGCAAGAAGCAGCTTCATAAGACTTTGATCGTGCTAAAAATGTTGAAAAGATCTCAAGTTCTCCGGATTAAAAGAGGAAATCCCAAATGAGTACGGCTCTAAAAAGATTACCTAGTCTACAAGAACACTTTAACTGACAGATATCTTCAACTCATCGAGTTCGCCGTTCAAATAAACGTTCTCCGTCATTGATGAACCCTCCCTCTGAATCATGATTATCCACTTTAGATTCTTCTGAATCTGATGAAGAGTCCATCAGACCAGTTAGAGGGGCAGTTGCCTGCAAATTGATTCAGGGATTCAACTAAAATATATATATATATATATAGGAGAAACTCAACAGTGTAAAGTGTCTGTCTGTCTGTGCGTGTGAGACAGAGAGAGAGAGAGGGAAATTTCACTGAAAACAGATATAATGAACATTTCTGCAATAGCAATAGCTAAGAAAGAATCTCCTTCAAGGAATATTATTTTACACACGCCGTGCCAATGTTTCACATAGGTCAACATAACCTAAGAACCTGCTTCCATGAAATTTTTCCACTGACAACAAAGACAAGAAAAAGAATGAGACAAAATACAATATTTTCAGCCTCCCAACTTTCCGACTTCAAATCATAGGAAAGAAGATATAACCATTATTAAAAAACATTCAGACCCAAATTTATAGAGTTCTGCCCTTCTAAAGCTTAATAAAATAAGACGAATTTCCTATACTCGATATGCAACTTGTGGCACACAACCTGTCCTCAAACAGTGTCACAGAACAGCCGAGAATAAAACACAAGTACCAGAAATAAAATGTAAAAATATCCTATGAGGCCCATCAACATATATTACACCGTAACTAGCAATTTCGTAAAGAGAGATCAATGTGATCTATTATCATAACTATAAACAAACCCGCATTCTTGTGCTGATCTGAAACAGCTTTGCTGGCATACTTCCACCACGATATTGGATCAGCTTTCACAGGTACAAGAGGCCTGTAGTGTGCGAATTTCAGCCTTTGATTGAAGAAGGCTGCAAAATTATCAGCTAACTTCAACAGATCCTTATAACCGTGACTGTCATATCCTCTTCATCTTCAGCTGCTTATATTGTTTCTAAATGGGCCACACCCTCCAGGTGGTCATTTCCCTCTTCCTCCTCAGTCATCATAAAATATAGTTGCTTGTCTAGTTTACACATGTGGCCTTGTACCCAGGTTTCATTACAATTATAGCACAAGTTTCTCTCCTTACTGACTCTCATCTCTGCTGGAGTCAGTATTTTTCTGTGGCTGGAAAAGAGTGGGGTGGTGTAGGGTTGATTATAGAGCTAGGCTGGTTCATAGGGTAAGGGTTAGGTGGTACGAAAGGTGATTTTGGTGGATGACTAAGCTTATGCATGATTTGGGCTCTTTTAAGGATTGCTTCCACGATTGATTCTTGTCTCTTGGCTAGGTAGATGGCTTGGGCCACGTTCTAGGTTTATGTGTCATAACATCACCCTTATCTATTCCTTTAGCCCACTGATAAAGCTGGATGTGATACATGTATCAGATAATTTTTTATCATACAACAACATACATGATTTAAGTTCTTCAAACTTCTCCACGCAAGTTCATATACTTCAAATTCGTTGTCGTTTGTGGAACTCTTCAATCATCAACCCAGGTTCCAAATTGTCAAATCTTTGAAGTACAGCCTCAGTGAATTCTTGCCAGGTTGGTATGTCTCTATATTCATATTGACCTTGGAACCACACATTAGCCTTTTCTTTAAAGTATATGGAGGCAACCTTAACGTTTTGTTGCTCATCAAGGGTAGACACAATCTGAAAACTTATGTTACACACCCCTTCAGCCAAGCCGGGGGTTCCTGTCCATAAATCTGGGAAATTCTAATTTGGGCAACATATTAGTTTGTAGGGAGTTCAATGAACTATCATGGGTGAAGGTTTGTTGGGAAAATAGGTTGGCCCTAGGTGGTATACATGGGTTAGAGTTTAGGTTAAAGGATTTTGTCTTTAAATTGGATCTAGGGTTAGAGGTGGGACTTTGGTGGTTTATGTTCTAGTCTTGGAGATGCTTTATAATACTCTACAGAGTGGTTTGTATCCTTGCTGGGTCTGGGCAAATTCTTGCACCTGATGTTTTAACTGTGCAACATGATCATTGTGTTATTTTTTTATTTTGTGGAGGAACTAGAGCTTGCTGTATGATGGGAGGAACGGTTTCAACAGAGGAAGAAAAACTCCTTTGTTTTATATTTTCTGATACAAGTACAAAAGGTAACAAACCCAAAGAACCCCTCATTGAAACTAATCACAAGTTCTAGATCTTTAAATTTGGCACATCGGATGGAAAACTGGCGAGTGGTACGATGGAGCATATGTATATACTTCAACCAGTGAGTGGGAATGCAATGTATTTGAAGCTTTGGCCACATGAGTCGAAAAGAAAAGGCCAACCCGTGCAAACAGCTGTGGTAAATCTTGATGATGTGACCTTGTGTCTTTCTAAGGTTGGTGCTTGGTCTTCGCTTGATTTCCACCCGTTACTCGCAACTGGAAATAATTTATCCCTACTTTTATCTCTCAGAAGACAGTCTCCTTACACGCAATAGCTGGGAGTGTCAATCCAAAACCTTCAGTGTCAAAGGCTCTTGGGAACGGAGGAGATGCCCATTCTAATAGATAGTGGGAGTACACATTGCTTCTTGGATGAGCAAACAGTAGAGGTGAAAACGAACCGAGCCGCTCGTGAGCTGCTCGCAAGCAGCTCGGTCAAAGCTCGACTTGAGTTCGGTTTGACCAAAGCTCGGTTCGTTAATAATCAAGTCAAACTCAAGGTAGGTAATGTTCGGCTCGACTCGGCTCGAAGCTCGATTAAGTTATATGTTAATATAAGATATAAATAAACAGAAAAGTTATTGATTTGATTTCCACCACTATCAAATAAATCATTTGATGTAAAATTGAATAAAATACTTATTATAAACTGCATGAGAAATAATCGAACATCAAATCGAGTGTTAAAATTATTAAGCAAATGTCAAAAATTCAAAGGTATATAGGACTTGTAAATAGACAGTGTGTCCATTCACAGCTCGGCTCGGTCAACACTCGACTCGAGTTCGAGTTGACCAAGCTAGGCTCGTTAGTTATCAAGTCAAACTCGAGCATACCCATGTTTGGGCTCGGCTCGGCTCGTTTTCACCCCTAGCAAACAACCCTAAGACTGAACTGGAACCAAGAAGTCACAACCCCTATGTTCATAAGTGTAGCTTAAGTGGGAAAGTCATCAGCCAAAACTACTTTCCAGAGTTTCGCAGCGGATACAAGGGCAAAATTTCACCACACAATCATAGTGATCAGGCTAGGAGGCTGTGAAATAGTTTTGGGGGGAGATTTGGTTGAAGCAACACAAAGGAATTCCGTAATTCAAGAACATGAGTCCAACCATCACTCAGGGCAGAAACAAGATCACTATTAATGCCCTGACTGATAGAGCATAGCTCCATCACCTAGCATCTAAGAGTGTCAAAAGGTTCATAAAGCGAGAAGGCCACAAAAACAAAGGACAGTTGTGGTCCCTGAACACCCAACAATGAACCCAAATCACCTTGAGATAGAGCTTCTACTCAAGAAATAACAAGACATATTTGAAGAACCAATTCCCCCCCCCCCCCCCAAAAAAAAAAAAGAAAAATTGAACACCAATCCAGTTATTACCCAATGTCATACCAAAATACATGCACCCATAGATACAACCATTCTCACAAATATGAGACAGGTTCAAGAGATGATAGATGCAGGGGTGATTAGGCCAAACCACAACCCTTTTGCTTCACCAGTGCTATTGGTTAAGAAAAAAATGGTGGATGGAGGCTATGGATTGATTGCAGATATCTAAACAACCATATTTTCAAGCACGGTTTCCCTATTCCAGTTATACATGAGTTTTTGGATGAATTGTTTGGGGCACAATGTTTGTTAGAAATTATTTAAGGTCAGCATATTTCCAAATCAGAATGAAACTAGAAAATATACACTTTACCAGCTTTACAATCCACCAAGGCCACTATGAATTCCTAGTCATGCATTTTAGATTATGTAATGTACCCACTACCTTCCAAAGCCTAATGAATACGGTCTTCAAGAACCATCTTAAAAAGTTTGTCCTAGTCTTTTTTGCTGATATTTGAGTCTCTATACCACTTATCCTCTGTTCTAGATAAGCTTGAGCTCAAGCGTTGACGACTTCAAATTACGAAATTATTTCGGATTTCTTTTAGTTAGAAGCTTGAGCTCTAGCTTTCCTCAACATGTGACTCCATCTTCGTTGGGGTTGTGAACCATTTGAAAGTTCGCGACCCAGTTTTATAAGGGTTTTTATAATAAAATAAGTTGTAAAAAAGTATAAAATTATGAATAATCTTTCCCACCAACCGAGTGGAAGTAATGGTACAAACAATCGAATCATTATTCCCCCCGCCAAAGTTTTCGCTTTGACGACATTCAACCTTGGAGAAGAAAACGAAAGAGCAAAGTGACGTCGGAGACACAGAAGAGAGAGATAGTGACTGAGTCACTAATTGTGTGTGAGAGAGAGAGCAGGGAAAGAGAGAGGGGGGAGAGGGAGGGAGATCACTATTTGGAGATAAACTTGGATGAACCTTTGTAGGAATTCTTCTAATCTGATCTGTTTTGATTTCATATTGCAATGGATTCAGAGATGGACGCCGATGGTCTTCAAAGGAACGATGATTTGCTCGCTTTTCAAGTAATCTGTCTCACTCCCCTCTCTCCCTTTTCCCAATTTGCCCGCGTCAATTGCCTTTTCACGCACTTGGCCTAATCATTCATTCACATTCACTATAAAAAGGATTTCCCTAATTTGTTTGAGTAAACAAGCCTTGCATTTGCAATAAGAAGCCAAGTCCATCATTAAATTATCAGCTCCGCAAAGCCAAGCATGAGATGGATATGGCATCTGCATTGAATGAGATCTGATTTTATTTTGCTGAAATTATTCATTCACAATCCCTATTGATCCGTGCTATGCAGAAAGAGGAGGAAGACAGGGAATTCGATGTGGCACACAGCGACTCCGACGCCCCATTGCCCCTCACTGTCACATCCAGGGTATGATATTTATTTACTAACATTTCTAAACTCTGGATTTGTTTTTCCCGATTATACGACCGGTTGGATTCGGAAATCAAAAAAAGATTCGATTTGTATTAGATATCATTAATTGTTTGGACATACAACATGTTAGGTTTTGTATATGTTGGGGGACATTACATCTGGGCCTGCTTATCGGTTTGCACAATGGCTTGAGCTTGTCCGTAAGCGCAGTGGCACGTACCGAGCGTCGGGATTCCCTCATCGTCTCAACAATAGTGAAATAGTGATGCCGTTGAGGTCGGTTTCTTGGTCCATCATAGCTTGATGTTGAATAGTTTCGCTTTTTGTTCAAATGATGTTTTTTTCCTCCTTTGTTATTTTTTGGACCTGCTGTGTCGAATTACGATAATTTCGTTTTTCAAGCTTGGTGAGTGTAAGATCTAGTCTTTGGTTTTCGCGGAAGTAGTTTTTGAGCGTTGGGGCGTAGATGAATCTTTTCAATTGGTAGTATGGATGGGTGATTCCGTGATGCTATGTTATCTCTAAAAGCCGATTAGTATGGACTATGGTAGTTTTAGGAAGATATTTGTTCACTGAATCTAACATGGTAGTTGTTTAACTTTTTGTGTGGTACAGAATGTCTTTCATTATTTAATTGCATGTTTCTGTTTCAGCCAAGAAGAATATAATGCTGATACGAAAACAGTCTCCCTCGAGCAAGCTACAGGAATCTGCCTTTGGGAAAGACTTGGTAAGGCTGAAATGCTGGACATTGAGTCTAGTTCCTTTCCTTGGAACACACTCTCTTTCTCTTCATCATACAGAGCACAGCAGCAGCACTGAACAATCTGAGGATGAGATGAACAAAGCAATCGAGGTTTGTGAAACAACCATTACCTTTCAAGCTTACATTTTAGCTAACAATGTTGTGTAGTATAGTAGCTTAGAGGGTTCAGTATAGTACTGCGAGTTTTTTGCGGTAAGTGTACTAGAACGAATATTCTGTTAGAATATGGAGATAATGAGATGAACATGGAGTTACCACATTAGCACTTAATAACATATGATTATCGGTCAGTTAATTTAATTACCATTTGCATTTATAATTGATTGCTGGATTAGGATCCTTAATTAGGGGGGTTTTGAAAGTTACGAGGTTTTATGTTGAGTAGGCTTTGATGTTGAAGATCATGATGGAAAGTATACGCAATTTGAAGAGAAAGCACCAATTTTGCAAACAGCCCACTTCTTTCTCGAGAAGAGATGGGAAACGTGAACACATGTATGCTGAAAATTTGAACCAACGGGTATCTTAGTCCATATTTGTCTTATTATCTATGGCTATGTGTTTGTTCACGTTCATCGTCCATATGAACGCATGTATGCTCTATGATTGATCAATCTGTTATTGGAAACGTCCGAGTTCACTAAGTTCATTATAATTCGCCTTTCAAAGGCTGAAAATACCTATCTGAATACTTTGCTGTAGCTTCTTGACTTTATGTTTTTTGTCCCTTGTAGGTTACGGTAAATTCTGGGGGTGTGGTTTTCTTTGCACTGTTTAACCTACCAGACAATGATGAATCTTGTCCGAAGGAAGCTGCAGCTGTTATAAAGTTCTCATCTTCAAGAATGGCTATGCAGTCAGAACGGCTTGGCTATGAATTCGCTAGGTGGCTCGGTGTTCAAACTCCACAAGTTGTTTTCTGACCTTTAAGCTTGCTTCCCTAATTTATCATATAGTATTTGGAGTTTGAAAAATGTCAGGTTAAACATGCAGGCTAGGGTCATTCACAATACAAGTCCTGAGTGGGTTCAAATCAAGGAGGCTTCGGAAAAGGCAAAAGAAACAGCTTCTGCAGAAGGAGACGAAATTGGTGAACTAACATGCTGCGAACTTCTGGAAGCTTTGGAGCTTAGCCGCTGCCTCTTAGTCATGAAGTATGTAATAAGTTTCTTGTGGTTAAGTCAGTTATTAAAATGGTTCATTTTCTGAGCATTTGCCAAGTATTTTTCCTGTTGATTCGATACGTGCCAAGTATCTTCTCCTATATGCATAGTATCGTGTCACTAAGCATAGGAAATTACAGTTTTATGTGGCCTATTTATACTTACAGACCGGTATACATACAGTTAAACTTATATATGAATTTAAATGTCTCAGTTACGTGCACGGATCTCCGTTATTGGAAAGTTCACATGCTTTTGGATCACGAGAAGCGGCGGAAAAGACAGTTTTGGCCCTTGGAAGGATTTTGATGTTAGATCTTGTAATAAGAAATGAAGATCGTCTTCCATGTCGCCATCTTAGATGGCGTGGGAATCCTGCAAACTTGCTTTTGGCAGAGAAAGCAGCCACTGGTAATGTTGATGCGCTGGAGATGGCTTTTGATTCTGCAATCAATAAGTTTAGGCCGAAAGTCATTCGCGCTCTTCAGAAAGAACGAAGGGCGACCTCTGTGGATAGTCGGTTGAACCAAACTCAACCCAAATTGATCTCACAAAGTTCTAATGTTTCTGACATCACGGAATCTTCAAATTCTTGCAATAGTGCTAGGAGTCTTTGTGTTGATGATACGCTGTTTAGCGATTTACATATCGTGGCAATTGACTCTGTAGTACCGCGAAGACCGCCGGCGGGAAAACGTGCTAATGATCAAGCAAATTATCCAAAGCTTGTTGAGCTTCTTATAAACAGTCCAGAATATGCATCAGAGCTGCTTCACGAAATAACCGGCGGGAAATTAGGGTCTTCCCAAGAAGATTGCCAAGCTGCAACTGACTCTGTTGCAAGAGAGATGGTTTCGGTTGTGCATGCGTTTAGAAGTGGATTTAGAGCAGCGTTAAGAGATTTGCAGGGCTTTCACATGTTCCTCTTGACACTTCACCAGAAGCTAGATAACTTATTGAGACAGTTTTTGAGTATCATAAACAAATCTTCTTGCGGTGATCTTGACAAATCGGATCTTGGAATTCCTGAATCTCCATCGCAGAATAAGGGTACTGAAGTTCACTGTCCCTCACCACCTGGCAAGGATCAGACACCTTGCGATAGCTCATCTGATTGTAATGACTTAGAATCACAGAGGGCGACGAATAGATCATCGTGTTCTGTAGTTAGAGAAAGCTTAGATGGTTCTTCTCCAATGTCACGTGATAGCTGGCCAGGGAAGTCAAGCAAAGGAAGCGGTGAACCATTCCGTTGTTTGAGGTTGACGTCTAAGCTCCGTGATTTCCATAGATTAGCTAAGGTTTGTGATCCAGCTGAGAACATTTAAATGGTTCCCCATGGATTTTTTTTTGGTTTCTCTATAAGATAAAAAGCATTAGTTCTTTCCCATTCTAGGAGGATGCTGAGCTAAGCAAAGAGTTAGAGCAGTGGAATGATATGTTTCGAAACGACGCCGTCAAATTGTGTCAGGAGAATAACTTCACAACTGGGTTCTTTGAAGGCAGTGATAGCAATTGTGTGGTTGACGCTTATGAGTTAAAGGTACAACTGCAAGTATTACTTTATATATGATTGTGTGATACCATGAAAATTGATCTGATACCACATCTCATTTTTCTGATATGTATCAGATTAGGCTCGAGCACATTCTTGAGCGGATAGCTTTACTTTTTGACGCAGCAAATGCTGAGAAACCTTCACGAGTCGCGGATAGTTTGTTCATCGGTGGTGCACTTGGTGCTAGATCTGTATACACTTTACAACAGTTGGGGATCACACACATCTTATGCCTTTGTTCCAATGAAATTGGGCAATCAGATTCTCAATTTCCTGAACTGTTTGAGTACAAGAATTTTTCAGTAAGTGTTTATCTCGCGATTCTTCTAATGAGATGCATGATTTTCTTCACTATAACACTTTTTCCTTTGAACACAGATTAACGATGACGAAGATGCAAACATTAGCTTTATCTTCCAAGAAGCGCACGATTTTATCAGTCGCGTGGAGCAAACAGGTGGGAAGGTCTTGGTTCATTGCTTTGAAGGGAAAAGCAGAAGTGCTACGCTGGTTCTAGCTTATTTAATGCTGCGAAAGTAAGTTACCCGATAATTTTGGCTGATTCTTTTGACAGTCGTGACTCACTGCTTCAAACATAGAAACGTCACTGAAGTGTATGCCTAATATAAGGTGTGACTAGCCATCTCTATGTTTACATCAAAATCCTTCTTTTTGTGATGGAAGGAGAAGTCTGCTCATTACCTGCATTTAATATCAGATACTGAGTTTCAACTCTTCCATCTCTTGGTTGGCCATAATTATTTGTTGTTTTTTACGCAGGAACTCGACCCTTTTAGAAGCATGGAACGCTCTGAAACAGTCCCACAGAAGAGCCCAGCCCAACGATGGCTTTGCTCGAATTCTCTTGGACTTGGATCAGAAGCTACACGGGAAAATTTCCATGGAGTGGCAACAGAGAAGGCCAACTATGAAAGTATGCCCCATATGCGGAAAACATGCCGGGCTAAGCAGCTCCTCTTTGAAGCTCCACCTGCAAAAAGCTCACAAGAAATTATCTTCGGGCAGTGTTGACAGCGCCATGAACATGGAGATTCAAAAGGCTTTGGACGCATTAAGGATAAGCCGAGGTGGAAGTGTTAGTCCCACCCAAAGACAATCTCATTCTATGTCCGATGAGTAGGCAGTTTTTTTTTTTAAATTGTAGTCTTCGCATGTTGTCTGTTGTTGAGATATATGCAAAAGCCAGTTCTTGAAAAATGTCTGAAACTGTAGTTCCATTGGACTTGACATGAAGGAACAATGTGCTTTTTCAACTTCCAAACAACTTAACTATGATGTATCACTAACTATCCTCCCATCAAGTAAAGCAACAATGAACTATGACCAAGAAAAAAGCGAAAATAGTGGCAACGATTAGGCTTTTAATAGGCAAGCAATTTTACTACACCACCACAGGCTCAGGCGAAGAAGATTCCGAAGGGCTTCCACTGCTGCCATTGAGAACTATCACGTTACCATCAGAGTTGACATCCACAATCACAGAGTCCCCTTCCTTAATCTCCCCAGCGAGCATCTTCTCCGCCATGGAATCTTCTAGAAGCCTCATGATGGCCCGTCTGAGCGGCCTAGCGCCATAACTCGGGTTATACCCTTCATCAACCACACGGTCCCTAAACCTCTCCGTTACTTGGAGCTCGATATCTTTCCCTTTCAATCTCTGAAACACTTCCTTCAACATGATATCTGCTATCTCCTTCACTTCGAGCTTAGTCAGCTGTCTGAAAACAATCATCTCATCCAATCTGTTGAGAAACTCGGGCCTGAAGTACTGCTTCAGCTCTTCGGTCACTAAGCTCTTTATACGGTTATAACTGCTGTCCTTCTCATCATAGTCGAGATCGAAACCTATGCGTCGACCTCCCTTTTCAATAACATTACTCCCAACGTTTGATGTCATGATCAAGAGAGTGTTTTTAAAGTCAACGGTTCTCCCTTTGCTATCGGTCAGCCTCCCATCTTCAAGAATCTGAAGCATCATGTTGAAAACGTCGGGATGTGCCTTTTCGATCTCGTCGAAGAGGACAACAGTGTAAGGGCGACGCCTAACTGCTTCGGTCAGCTGCCCGCCTTCGCTGTAGCCCACATAGCCGGGCGGCGAACCTATGAGCTTAGACACGGTGTGCCTCTCCATGAACTCACTCATGTCCAGCCTAATCATGGCTTCTTCTGATCCAAAGTAGTACGCTGCCAACGACTTGGCCAGCTCAGATTTCCCGACGCCAGTTGGGCCCGAGAAGATGAAGCTTGCGATGGGCCTGTTGGGGTTTTTGAGGCCCACTCGAGCCCGACGAATGGCCCGGCTGATGGCCTTCACGGCCTCGTCTTGGCCTATGACCCTCTTATGGAGGGTCTCCTCCATCTTAAGGAGACGATCAGATTCGTCGGTCGATACCTTCTCAACGGGGATTCCCGTCCATGAAGATACAATGTGCTGTATGTCGGATTCAGTTACGGTGGGCCCTTCTTCGCCGGCTTCGCTCTCGGCCTTTGACATCTCCTTGCTCTTGTCGACGAGAGCAGATATTTGTGCTCTGAGATCCATTTCTTTGTCGCGCAAGTCACCAGCCTAAATCAAATTAATAGGAAGGATTATTAGATGACAGTAAAACGTGAATATGAGACCATTATTCAGAAAAGTAAGCCTACCTTTTCGAAGTCTTGACCTCGAACAGCCTCGTTCTTTTCCTTGGTTATCTGCCTGAGCTCTTTCTCAAGCTCCCTCGCTTCCTCTGGGAGCTGTTCAAAAGGTACCAGTGAAAATGGGAAATGATATAAATAATTATACGATATGCAAAAGAAAGAAATAAGCTTACCTGTGCATGACGAAGGCGGACACGGGAACCAGCTTCATCAATCAAGTCAATTGCTTTGTCGGGCAAAAAGCGGTCACTGGAGACAACCAAGATACTAATTAGATAAGACTGATCATCAAAAGGCTCAAGAGTTGAATGGGTTCCCCTTCTATTAGTGAGGGATGATGGTTGGAATAAAATAGTAGGATTATCTTTTTGGCTGTCGAAAACAATATTGTATTTCATCCTATGCCGCATCACAAGCTTTTAATTGTGCAAGTTTTAAATTTACTATTTGAAACAGAGTTCCTGACGATTAGTTAATTTTACGCAATGCTAAATACTCCTAAATAACGTAATGGCTTTTACACACACACCTGATATATTGGTGGGACAACTGTGCTGCAGCAACTAATGCATCATCGGTGTAGCGAAGCTTGTGATGTATCTCGTAGCGCTCTCGGAGCCCTTTGAGAATCTGAATCGTTTCATCGACAGTTGGCTCGGGGACTTTGACAGGCTGAAACCTTCTTTCTAGTGCAGGGTCCTTCTCGATGTGCTTTCTGTATTCATCAAGTGTAGTGGCTCCAATACACTGCAACAGATATAATGACCTATTTTTAACTATTTACAGCCATAACAAAGGCATCAGAGGATGAATTTCAAATTTGAACATATGTAATAGGGATGCCAGAACGAGCTTGTGCATGTTGCAGACACCATGGAGGGACCCAATCAAATTTACCACGAGTACCTCACCTCACGAAGAATATGTTAGCATATATAAATGTATTGCATATTCTCAAAATCAAAATTTAGAAGTTAATCAAACAGCAACGACATCGTCACATCATTATTAGAAACCCTTCAAATTTTTCAATAAAAACCTGGAGTTCGCCCCTGGCTAATGCAGGCTTCAAGATGTTTGCAGCATCAATCGCACCTTCAGCAGCTCCAGCTCCAATCAATGTGTGTACCTCATCAATGAACAGAATAATTTCACTGCTCTGCTTAATTTCCTCCATCAACTTCTTCAACCGTTCTTCGAATTCCCCCGGTACTTTGTTCCCGCAACCAAAAGACCCATATCCAATGTAATTACCTGATGAAGCCGGAGCTTAGCACATGTTATGAAAGAAAACAAGGCATCTATCGAACCATATCTTTAAGGAACTAAAGGATTACCTTTTTACCCTCGATAGTTTCAGGAACATCTCCATTTGCTATTCTCTGAGCCAAGCCCTCAGCTATAGCTGTTTTTCCAACACCTGGCTCTCCAATCAGGCATGGATTATTTTTGGTACGACGCCCAAGAATCTGAGTGACTCGCTCTATTTGATTTTGCCTCCCCACAACAGGGTCTAGTTTACCCTAAAGGGCAAAAAAACATAAAATGCATTTAGGACTATAGAAGTTCGAAGTTTTGACTGCTAGAAATACTTACCTCCTCTGCTAGCTTTGTCAAATTGGTACCATACTCCTCAAGGGTAGGCATTTTGCTGCCTGAATTTCCACCTCCAACACCAGCACCAACAGCCTCAGCACTCTCACCCACCATTCTTATGACCTACGTAATGAAATGCACAAGAAAAAGAATCGCAAATTTTTTGGGTTTTCACAAATAATCATATGATGGAAATTAAGAATGCTCGACATGCCTGAGTTCGAATGTTAGTTGGGTCGGCCCCTAGGTTCTCAAGGACACGTGCAGCAACTCCTTCACCCTCACGTAGTAATCCTAATAGCAAGTGCTCTGATCCAATGTAATTGTGACCTGAATGGAGAAAAAATTGTGGCTACATGAATCACATAATTTATGCAGAAACGGTTGCAAAACTTAAAAATCAGAAATCAATCTCCCTTGTTCGTTTGGAGGTATACAGTCGGCCATAAGAAGAGAATGATGAAGATTGAATGAAACTAAACTAGGCGAAGCGGTTAAAGTACCCAATCTTGTACAAAAAAGAACAACGCAACCCGATTGAACACTGCAAAGTTTTGCCAACTTAACAAGTGACAGAGCAAAAAAAATGAGTTACCAAGCTGGCGGGCTTCTTCAAGGGACAGTTCAAGAACGCGCTTTGCCCTAGGAGTAAAAGGTATCTCCACAGCAACAAACCCACTGCCACGCCCAATTATCTTCTCCACCTCGACACGTGCATCTTTCAGATTTATTCCCATGGATTTGAGAACCTTAGCAGCAATCCCAGAGCCTTCACCAATTAAGCCCAGCAAGATCTGCTCGGTCCCAACAAAGTTATGGCCAAGTCTCCTAGCCTCCTCTTGTGCAAGCATGATCACCTTTATTGCTTTTTCTGTGAAGCGCTCAAACATAGCACGCGGTGCCATTCGTGCTTTTCTCATTTTCTTGGTAGAAAAATTTTGCGAAAACTTAGCTTGAAGACTGTTGTCAGTATGCCTCCCTATCATATCTAGTGCATTAGCAGTACGTAGCCCGGAGAAACACGTAATGCTCATGGGAGCAATGCGTAAATTTCCCAGCATTTTCGTAGCTCTATTACGATTACCAGACCCTTTGGACTGCCTGTTTTTCCCTAAATCAAGCGAGGAAGCAAATTTTGTTGGCTGAAGTAAAGATGATGCCATGTCTGCCTGCTGCGAGGAGTGAACATAGGTCAGAACAGTAAAACAGAAAAGAACGATTTGAAGACTAAACATGTTAGACCAAAAGATTGACAAGCCAATCAACACCATCTGAGCCATTTGCCAAACACATATAGTAACAATTTTTTCACTGAAGCACAAAATGAAGTAAGATCCCAAGTACATGTTAACTTTGATGTTCTATACTAAAACCAGTTGGTACAAGTGAAGTGGCATTAGCACTTAGTAATAAAACCCAAGTTACTATGCACAACAAGGATAACATTCTCAAATTATAACGTAAAAGGGGGATTGTGCCCAATGTACAGCCATTGAACATTTCCAGCCAAAAAAACTCGGCTCTATAATGAGATTACAAATGAAGCATAATGCTAAAAAGAATAGCACCAACATTCTGAAATTGATTTAGACCCAACATGAACAGATCAATAGAACTGACCAGCTCATACAAACGGAATAACTAGACGTAAAAGATTAGAAAGGGAGGGAACTTCCAACTTAGCCAACATCAAATAACCCAAACAATAAATTACCATCTACCACGCATCCCAAGCTATTTTGATGAGCAAAACATGAAAGCAAACTCAAAATACACCGAAAATCAGCCGCAATCTACATCTTGTCAGCAGATAATTCGGCTTATCAAACACGAAAACAACCCAGGAAGAAAACTCACCTTTGATTGAAAAAGGTCAGAAAAATCAATAGAACAAATTAAAAGGTACGGTACGGATAACTAGGGTTGGGTTGACGAAAAATTGAGGGAACGCAGCGGCCAAAGTTGAAAGTCCAAATGAATTTGGTGATGTAATAGATTGGTTGGTGGTGGTGTCGATGTTTTGTCTTCCTTCTCACCTGGATTTTTTATTTTTTGTTGAATGTATATTGTTACCCTTAATCCTTCGTTTTATTATTATCGAAAAATTCATTCTCAACTAAAAATACATTATTATTTTTTTACGACCTTGGATTATCCCCATTCAATCAGCTATGAGCTTACGTCGCACATTCCGGATAAGACCCCATTGGGGACTCAAGAATTGTGGGGGTGGGATTTGATCTCACGACCTAACTCACAAATTCTTGAGGCCTCCTTCTTTACGACTGGACCAAAGAAAAAAAATTACGTTAATTCTTCTAAAACTAAGGCCATTTCCAACGGAGCATTAAAAATACAAAATATATATTATAAGCAACTCAACCGTACCCGCCAAAATTCGTACTCGAAATGAGCTGTTTGTCTTCTCTCTACCATTTAGACTCAAATATGTGTTGGAAAATGAGTTTACTTAAAACTGGGTTTATTATTTGAAAATTACGATACATACGCTTTTAGTTATTTATAATTGTTATAGCACCCATAGAAAAAATAAAAAATAAATTAATATATATAAAAGGACCTATGTTATTAAAAATATTTTTCGACTTTACTTATATGTACAAAATAAATTTAAACTTTATTAAATAATTTTTTTAATCTAATTATAATAATTGTTCTGTCTAATTTGTAAAGCAATAAAAAATATATGGTTAAATCTAGGGTTGTCAACGGGGCGGGTTGGGGGCGGGAATCTAATCCCCGTCCCCGCGAGGCAAACGGGGATGAAATCGTCCCCGTCCCAGTCCCCGCGGGGATTCCTAATTTTTTTAAAAAAAATTAGTTTATATTATTTTAATATTGTTTAGACTATATTTGAATATTATTTTATCTTATAATAATATTAATTGAAAATAATATATATTATTTTAATAATCGGGGCGGGGTAGAATAGCGGGGATTCCTCGCCCCGTTCCGAGCGGGGAATCCCCGTCCCATTGACAACCCTAGTTAAATCCTGTCGAAAGGAAAAAAGCAATATAATATTAAATATATGGTTAAATTGGGTGGAAGAGAATATTGTAATAATAGTCTTTTCAATTTGAAATTTAGTCTAATATTTGGAGAAGAACTATGCATTTGTTTGAGAATGTGTTTTAGTATGAGAATGCATTTTCAGTTGTAGATGGTCTAACAAACTCATTCTCAAACGCAAAATAAATATTCTCGAATATTCTTGTCCACATCAATATTTACAGCTTTTCAATCATTCATTCTCAAACTCAAAATAATATTCTCGAATATTCTTTTCCACATAAGTATTTACAACAGCGATATTTTTAGTCCTCAATATTTGAGGCATAGGCGCTTCTAGTCCTCATAGTCCCTAATGTTTGAGACACGGGCGTTTCTGGTCTCCCATATCATCTGAAACATATTCACATGGATCAACTTTAAAGAAAAAAAGAGATTTCTTTTTTATGGAAGTGTTAAAAATGATTGAAATATGAGATTTCTTAGTTTATGGAAGTGTTATAAAAAGATTATGGTTAAAAATTGATAATTATCTTGATGATATGAGATAATTATTGTGAAAAAAAGGCAATATTAAAAGGTTTGTGGTAAAATGAAATAATAATTATTAAAATAAAAAAGTTAATTAGTTTTGTAATAAGGTGAGAAAGTTATCTACTTCTGCAATAGCACTGTTAAAAATAACACTATTTATGTTATTCTCTCCAATATCGTACCATTATAATGCTTATACTAAATTTGTAAGCAAGATGTACCAAAAATAAACATATATCGTATCAAAAATAAGAATAATACTTTCTAATTGAAAACCTAAAGAACTCTGGAAAAATGAAAACAAAGACCCAATTTAAACTTCAAAAAGCCCTAATCGAGCAACAACCTAAAAATCCCCCAAATTAAGCACAAATGCAATAATCAAGATCTAACAATTAAGAAATCGAATATACGCAAAGCATATACCGATTTGGTTCAGAAGTTTTGGTTCGGAATATTTGGGTGAAATTTGAAATAAAAACGCCACATACCGGGATTGAACGAGAGATGATATCATTCCTTGGAGGTGACGTTTTTCGTGGGTGTTCGATTCGGGCGTTTAGTTTTGGAGATCTTTGTTCGATTTGGTCTTAGATATTTTATTCAGCGTGTGCGTTTGTTCTTTCATAAGATTTTCTTTTCTTTTTATTTAAACTTAAAATCTTATAAAATCGTAAGAAGTTTCAAGGGGTTTTTAATAAAATAATTAAAAAAATATAAACCATTAACAAAATAATCATGAAACCAAAACCATTAATAAAATAGAGATTTTCGTATCCTATTTATACGAGTTAGTAACTCGTAATAACAGTATACGAGTTACTTGTCCAACGTGGCAATGAGATAGGCATTTTTAATAACTCGTAACTATATGTTACGAGTTACTACAACTTTTTTTTTTTGTATTTTAAGTTATTATATATGTATTAAGTATATAATTCACCGAATCATTAAATTATCATTATCTCATGCGATTTACATAATAAAAATCAACAAACGCATCTAATTTATTGTTTGTTTCGTGACGATTAAAATGATATGCATATCTTATATTTTTCGAATATCGTAAATATTTAATTATTTTTATATAGTTAGGAATTAAATATCATTAAATATTTTCGATATTCGAAAATATAAGAAATGCATATCATTTTATTCGTCGCGAACCAAACAATAAATTAGATGCGTTTGTTGATTTTTGTTATGTAAATCACATGAGATAATGATGATTTTATGATTCGATGGATTTAATATATATAAAATAACTTAAAATACAAAAAAAAAAAGAAAAAAGTTGTAGTAACTCGTAACATATAGTTACGAGTTACTTAAAATGCCTCTCATTGCCACGTTGGACAGATAACTCGTATACAGTTATTACGAGTTACTAACTCGTATAAATAGAATACGAAAATCCCTATTTTATTAATGGTTTTGGTTTCATGATTATTTTGTTAATGGTTAATATTTTTTTAATTATTTTATTAAAAACCCCAAGTTTCAAGGGTTATTTTTGTGCAGTAGGTCCATATGTTATAGACATGGGGTGTTCAAAGTTTTGATAAAACCGAAAAAACCGGCCGAACCGAAATTTTCGGTTTTCTCGGTTCGGTCATTCAATTTTTCGGCCGGTTTTGGTTTTGAAATTTAAAAATTACGGTTTTTCGGTTCGGTTTCGATTTTCAGAACCAAAAACCAAAACCAAAATATTCAATAAATATTATTTATATCTTGTTAATTGAGTTGGGCTTCAAAGTAAAAGCTATAAACCCATTAGTTGTTGATATTTAAGCCGAAAACATAATTATATTTATTCATTAAAACTAATGTATATTAAATTCAATTACAAATTTTTAATTTAACCCATATCTCTTAATTGCAAAGTTCCTTCTATATTTTTTTCAATTCCTAATTAAATTAATTACCCTAAACTCTTTTATTTTAGTTATTGTGATTAAAAAAATACCTTATATAATATTGCTCAATTTTTTTTCAAAATATAGTCTTTTCCTTGTTATACCATTAAATATAAACTAATTATTTTTCTTTATTGATTAAGTTTTTAACCGAAAAACGGACCGAAAAAACCGAACCGAATTGTAAAAAACCGAACCGGACCAAATTAAAAAGGTTCGGATATCGGAGGGGGAACGGCATTTTTAGTCCCCGATGTTTGGGGCATGGGCATTTTCAGACTCTCATGTTCCGAGGTGACATTTTTAGTCACAAATCTTACCGATTTTGGACCATTTTGGTCCTCCAATTAACGTAATCACTAATTTATATGGAATTTAACACATGATAGCACATGATCTCCTTTAATTTGACTTAACACCTCATGACTCATCATCTTCTTCAACTAAAACGCACGTGAACATCATTACGTATTACATTTAACTCATTTTCAAGGTTGTCGATCCTTTCCTAAAATATGATGTATAATGATGTTCATGTGCGTTAAATCGAAGAAGAAGATGTGTTACGGGGTTTTAGGCCGAGTAAAAGTAGATCATGGGCTCTCACGTGTTAAATTTGTCTAAATTAGCGACTAAATTAATCGAGGGACCAAAACCGTCTAAAATCGGTAACATGGGGACTAAAAGTGGCACCTCGGAACATGAGGGACCGGAAACGCCCATGCCTCAAACATTGGGGACTAAAAATGTATTTCGCCCAATATCGGATTAAGCATATGTAAAACCGAAAGCGAAAAACCGAACAACCGAAACGAAATTTCGGAAAACCGAACCGAACCGGGCGGTGAACACCCCTAGACATGTTTTGAGTTGGTGCTTAAGTATAAATATTTCCTGAAAGGGAGTTAGTTGTAAGAAACTTTAGCTCCTGTGGATTTAAGTGAAATGAAAAGTAAAATGTTAGCCTATCTTCATCCTCACTTGCACTTCCTTGTGAGGCCTACCTGGGAGCGAACACACCCAAAGCCAGTCACAGATACAGATCGAGATAGAGATCATTGTCTAGGTGCATAGATCGAGCAATTACAGAATTTGAGTTAGAATAAAATTAAATAGATTTTATAGTGGGGTTCCTTCAATCGAGCCCCTTGTTCGTGCTGGTAAGATTCTTTCTCAGCTCTTTCTTTGTCTTGTCCATTATGCGTGTGTGTTTGCTTTCAGATACTACTATGAATGGGCTCATCACCTCATTTGATGTCTTGTCACTATAAAACTTAGTCTTCAATGTTTACTACTATGCTTGAGTGTTGGATCTGTTATAGTACCTAAGTCGTGTCATATTCAGAATTTAAGCGATTGTTCACTCAAGACAGTTATCAGCTTGATCTTTGATTGATGTTTTAAACATATGCCGGTTTATGTCTGACTGAGATGCCAAGATCTGTGTGCTATATTAAAGAAGATCAAGATTGATGGTGTTTTCTTAGACCTTACCACTTACCAGTTTCATCTATTCAAATCTTCGAAGGTTTGAAAGAATCATTATTCAGTACTGATTGATAATAGTTTACATTGTGTTATGACGTTCTGGTATTTCTTAGGACATTAATATTTTTTTTTTTGGTATTTTAGGATAATGAGGAGGCCTAGTCTTGGTGCGGGTTCGTCGGGCTCGAACCAGGTTCATGAGGATGTTAGTTCGTCCGAGTCTCTCGAAGAGCATAATGCATTGTCTTCGAAGCAAGGTTCAACGGATAAGTGCTTTGTGAATTCATCTACTTTCAAAACGTAAGTTGTCGTATTTTGTTATAATTTTATTGGTTGTTAAGGTAACTATGAGTTTTTTCTTTTACTTTAGGACACCTGAGATAGGTCGTATAATAACAAAAATCATAAAAGGTAGTTTCGGCGGTCCGTACTCCGAATTCAAGAAAGTACCTCGTGCTGCTATCAACCGTTGGTTTGCGCATTTTTGCGTAAGTATGGTTTCTATTTGTTTATGTCTGTTAATAATTTAAATTCTTTGTTTTGATTATTTTTTGTTTTAAGTGCAAATTTACGTTCCCGGAGTCAGAGTATGATGCGGTAAAGGGTCTTTTTGAAAAACGCGTTAAGTTGTGGTTTCGCACGGGCATTTACCACTATCGAGATAGTATGAAGCAACCAAGGTTTATTGCTGATGAGGATTGGAATCAAATGGTCGAAGTGTGGAACAGCGATGCATACAAGGGCTGTTCGAGAGAGGAATAGGCGTAATCGTGTCATTGCAAATCCGAAGGCTGTGAGTAGTCAATGGCGAGGCGGATCCGTAAGGCAGGTTGTACGAGAAGATCGCTTGGTAAGTTTTTTTAAGCTTATTTTAATATTATCATTTTTCAATTTTAAATTATCTGCAAACTATTAGGCATCAAATTTGGGACGGACCCCAACTATACTTGAGGTATTTACCGATGGATACGCTCGAGACGGAGTCTTTCAGGGTTCAAGAGCCCAAGGAATAGCGGTAATATATTTTATATGCCCAATTAGTTAATTTTTTAGTATAATTATTTTATTATTACGACAGGATGAGATGCAAGCTGCAATGACGCGAACTCTAGCAGAACCGGCGAGATAATGACTTCGGAGCAGATGACTGAAGAGTTTACTAGAGTTGCTGGAGGATCGAGAGGGCGGACCTTCGGGGTTACTAGCTCGGTACAAAACCGCGTGAATTTCGTTTCGACATACCGTCCGAGCACTCAGTCAGGTACAATTTCTTTTGCGTTAAACTTCGCAAATATCTTATTATAACATCGCAGTAAACTATAACACAGATGCTTCCATCCAAGAAGAACTATCGAGATTGAGATCTGAGAACAAAAGTCTCAAAAAACGTATGACGGAGATGGATCAGAGGATGAGTCAGATGATAGAAGATTATCGCAGTGAGATGGATCGGAGGATGAACGAGATAACTCAGCAATTACAGTTGCGATCGTCTCAAGGCGATGAGGCGGTCCCTCACAATTCGGTGTAGTTCAGTTCTACCAATCGACTTACAACCTTCAACTTTACCTTACGATTCGCTCTTCGCGATGTTGTGCTCTGGGTATCAGCCACCGCCATATCCTTAGTTTTTGGGGTCGATTTCATTCACAAATTCGCCCACATTTTCTTAAAATGTTAACTGTTCTCCTATAGATACTAATACTCGATTAGGGCACTGATTTTATTTTTACGATGTATTTAGCTACGGACGTAAAATGTTAATGATTTTATTATCCTTTTAGTATTATATTTTATATTAATATTTTCTAAGTTATTATATTGGTTAACTAAGTTACTAATTCAAATTAAAAAATGAAGTACCTAAGTTATTACCGTTGTATTTATTAATATTTTATATTAAATATGTTCATTAATATTGAAATATAGTTTGGAAGGAAAGGCGACGGATTATCTTTTAAGCATGTTGGCATTTTGCCTGTCATGCCTTGACCGCCGCGATGGTGTCATAACTGAATAACAAATCTGATTGGGTCTATATCACGACGACAGCTTCGGTTAACATTGAACGGCCAAATTAACTAGAAACGCTACTAGATGATGCTTGGATATGAATATTTGAACTTTTTTTCCAAACATAGTTTTTAATTTCACAATAAGGATTTACATAGGCGAAATAGTCTAATGGGTCCTCCGGTAACACCAATATCACTGATCCGATAGAGAACAAAAGCTCATGTACGAGCAATAACAGCCAAATACAAGCAAATAAAGAGGAAAAAAAGCCGAAAGAGAAACCAAAAAAAGATCTTATACACAATGAACTAAAGAATCTATCAAAAAATAGCTATTAAGTCAAATCTACAATACTCTTCACTTTCTTCGATCTTCGACTCAAGTATCTTGTTTTCGTCGGAAAGGACACTCCCAAAAAAGGAGAGACCACTCCTACAATGAGGAGACTGAAATTCCCAACACGGGAAACTGACCGATAAACTGAAAAGAGAAAGAAACGAAAAACGAAAAAGATTAATAAAGAGGTAGAGCTCTCCCAACCTTCATTAATGGAGGAAGGGGGAGAAGCTGGAAAATTTTGTGTTTGTGCGGCGACCGAGAGAATGAGAGGGAGAGAGTGGGTTATTTAGAGAGAGAATTCTTATGCTAGTTTGAATATTTAAACTTCATTAAGCAGAAAATAGAAAAAAAAAATCCCTGGCATCGAAGAAACAACAAAGAAAAAACAAAAATGCATGTGATATGGAAACGCAATTGCATTTCTAAGGGAGATGGCGTACAGGTACACTATCTTCACTTAATTATCTTACTCCATTCTAGCTTACAATATGACGAAAATGGTGCTAAAAGGCAAGTAGTTTGGCGTGTTCATCTTGTCATCAAGAACCAATATGGCAAGCAAGGTTTTTTTGTCCCTATAATCTCCATTTTTAACACTTGAGTTCCTCTACTTTTCTAGACACATCAACACATGCAAACTTAAACTGTAAGAACAACACATATATTTCCTTGCCATAGCTAAAATTATTGTAGAACGGGGAAGGGAAAGATGAACAACGAGACATTAAATGAACTAGTCAATTAGTTAATCAATCAAACCAATTAATCGTCCCATAATCTTTGTCCGTACTACCATGGGGAACATCTTCAATAACTTTTTCTTGGCCCTTTGGATAATATATCCCAGTACGATCATCTGGGACCCACCATGAAAACTCCCCATTACTTCCACCGCTGGCGTTTGGCCTCTTATGCTTCGCTTCCTCTCCATTTACTCTCACCGCTTCACCGACCGTGTCCGATGAATTTCCTACACTTTTCCGATGATAGGCTTTCCTCAGCATTGGCCTGCTATTACACACTTACAATCTTATATATACTTACAAGAATATATAGGGCGGATCGACGCTTTTATATATATGTATATATAAATATGTACAGGGTTTAAATCCTTCAAAGTGCATTTTTGTCTTAATTTTTTTCTCATCTTATCTTTTATTTACACTTTCACCCACCCCCCAACTTATGAATATTTAATTTATTTGTTGATCCCACAATTCTTGAGGTCTGGTTCGGTCACTGAATAAATAAATATATATATATATATATATATATATATATATATACTAGTACTTTTTCCGCACAATAATTATTTAATATTATTTTTAATTTTAAGATTTATAATTTTAAGTGTTTTTATAATTGTTAAATATGTAAAATGTGCAGAGTTATAAGTACAATAAATACAAAAGTCAGAAGTGATATGAAATATTCAATTAATTAAATTAAAACAAGAGGAGCTAAATAACAACTAAATTGACAGATCAAATATGACAGTTATAGTCACCCTACACCAATTATACAAGAGTATAGATAATGTTTATCTGTCATAATTAATATCACCTGCAATGTTAATACATAGGCTTGTCCGGTTATGTTGTTAATTGAGACAGCATTAATCTTAATGTTTTTTGTTATATAGTGTTTTATGAGACGAATGGAATTATATATATATATATATATATATATATTAGGAACAGACTTACTTGAAATACATGGTATTCAGTGTATGTGCACCTCTACAAGCTGTTGAAGATGACATTGTCTTCTATATTGTATTCAAGTTGAGACAATGTGGAACAAAAGAATGAAAATGTACCCTCTCTATTTATAGGGAAAATTATAGACTATGGGCAACTTTATTAACCGATATGTATATGTATATATATATATATATAGATGGATATTCCGGTATGGTTCGGCTTTGGATTATATGTGTATTTATATCATTTTATCATCTTTATTTGTTGGATTTTACTTTTTAGTGGAAAGTTTCAATCGATGTTATTTCAGTTCCATGCTGTTTGGAAACACTCGTTTTTCTTTATTTTAGTATTAGTTTTTGCAGATAAATAAAATTAAAAATTTAATGGAGGTATGGGCTTTTGCCCAAATGAATATAAATATATCATTATTTCCGCCACAAGTTTCGGCAAATACCCATAATGGTCTTATCCACATATCTTCTTTTACATCCATGAACAACATGCATACATAACGCTATTTTTCTTACAAAAGATTATTATCTCAAAACAATCACACGACTTTTTATGTTAAAATCTGCATCTCAATTGCCTTATCTTCGATATCCATGACTCGTAACTGCAGCGAAAGAACTAGATAACGATAGGTAACCCATTCCCCAGTTAACTCCATCTTCATTTCATTGTTTCGCCACTAGTCAAACACGCAGTGTACACGTCTTTGCATTCCTAAAATAGCTCGATTATTCTTTTCTTTCTTCTATTTTGTCTGTACATGAAAAAACGTAACGACTTATGATTTGTAATTTAGATTTCAATATTGAACTTGTCAACGACATAGTACAAAGTATTTTGAGACTTTCGATTTCATGCATCGAGTCGTAGTACTCTTCCAACTCATTTTATTGGAATTCTAAGGAGCCAATCCTGCTTATAATAATATAGAAAATAACTTATTGTTTAAAACGTGTTGTTAATGCGTTTTTGTTAGGCAGCTGAGCTACCACACATGGTGTGATTCCAGCCACCTTAGATTCGAAGTCGTAGTTGTGTACAACGACCGAGCCACATGAGGCCCGGTGGGGTCATCGGACCACACTGGAATTTTTCTTTTAATTAGTCATATATAGGAATTTTTTGAAAGATGGAGTGAAATTGAAAAAAAAATAGACCCAGTGAAAATATTTTATAAATATAGGGTGCCGGTCCAATTAGACTGGACCCCACTAAGTCCAATCTCTGGCTAGACGTGTTCAGAAGGTTTAAAAAACCGTAACTGAACCGTAACCGAACCGGCGGTCAACGTTCGGTTAACCGTAGTCAACGGTTACGGTTCAAACCGTAACCGTTCCGTGATTTGATACGGTTCGATTACGGTTATAGAATTCTCTAACCGTGAACCGCCGGTTATAACCGAGGGTTTTCCATAAAATAAGGCATTGGACTGAGCTTATATTGGGCTGAATTTGAGTTTTGGATGATTAATTATTTTTTTCGACGGTTGGACGTTACCTTATTTCTCTTATATTCTCACTCAACGGTCATCAAGTTATATTCTCACTCACATTTTTTTTTTCAATTTTTTCTTTCTTCTAATTGACTCTCATGTTACCCTCATCATTTATATTAGTTCCATTTTTATTTTTTTCATGCTATAGTTCTACAAATATGTGGAGAATTTGTATAAATTTTACACAGAATTTTTTTGCTCTCATTTCTCAAGTTAAAATCACACACATTAACGAATTTCTGTAAGCAATCTCATCTTTCTCAAAATATCTGGAAGTGTTGATAATATTATTATTAAACGAAGACTGAGCGATTGTATTTTTTTCTTACAAAATCTAAGGAGTAATTGTGTTTTCTTTTAAGATGGATTGAAATTTTAGACATTATTAAATAAATTAATTTTCTTAGTTTACTTAAGTGATTATTCTTTGCTTTTTTTAAATAAAATAAAAAATTTTAATTAAAACCGTAAACCGGCGGTTCAAATCGTACGTAACCGGCGATTACGGTTACAAACCGTAACCGTAACCGTGGTTACCGCGGTTCGGTTACGGTTTGAGATTTTCACTAACCGTAAACCGGCGGTTATAACCGTGAACCGTAATCGTGAACCGTTTGA
This sequence comes from Craterostigma plantagineum, assembly GCA_027422505.1. Lineage (NCBI taxonomy): Eukaryota > Viridiplantae > Streptophyta > Magnoliopsida > Lamiales > Linderniaceae > Craterostigma > Craterostigma plantagineum. Next base: position 5,188,481 of record JAPQWV010000005.1, read on the forward strand.
ACACGTCTATCTCTGGCTCCGCCACTGGTTGTGTATCGAAAGATCAAGATTAATGTTCTTTGGATACGAAATCGTAATTTGCAGCAAGAAAACGAAATTGAATATATATATATATATATATATATATTTGCTATGGTGCCCACCTACCGTGAGCAACCACCGTGAGCACCATAAGCAAATCTCTCAATCTTTTGCGTTTTTTCGATTCTCAGCACCGCCAAAACCTCCGTAGACCCTCTCATATCCATTGCTAACCTAAAACAGCATCTCCACACGTTAATTTTTAAGAAAAACATCACATCGGTACGTCGTCCACATGTGAATAATAAATAATAAATTTCTTAAAAATTAACGTGTTGGAGATGCTGTTTTAGGTTAGCAATGGATATGAGAGGGTCTACGGAGGTTTTGGCGGTGCTGAGAATCGAAAAAACGCAAAGATTGAGAAATTTGCTTATGGTGCTCACAGTGGTTGCTCACGGTAGGTGGACACCATAGCAAATCTATATATATATATATATATATATATATATATATATATATACGAGATATATATACGCGAATCAATCAATTCTTTCGTTGCATATCTCTTATATACTGTAGTTAGTTATGTCACATACAACAATTCATCAGTTACTTTTTCTGTCTCTGGAGTTCACTCACTATAAATTGGATGTTGCAGCAGTATGAGATAACTGCATCGTCTGCTTCGACGAACGATAAGTAACGACGGGATTCCCAGTCTCGTCCAAGTCGATTAGTGCAATAACATCACTATCATCATCATCGTCGGTATGATTCCCACCAGAAAGAAGGGATTCGCTCACGAGATCTTCGATGATCTGCGTCACTGCTCGCCTCAGAGGTCGTGCGCCGTAACTCCGATCATACCCTTGTTGGCATATCAAATCCATCACTGCCTCCGACACTTCCAACCCCATTATCCCCTTATTCCTCAGACGCTCTCTCACCTCACGCAGCATTATGTCCAATATTTCAAGCATCTGATGGTGAAATACAGAGAACAATGTGTGTCATCAGAGGAAAGAGAGATTAAGAGAGAGAGAGACAGAGAGAGAGAGAGAGAGAGAGAGAGAGAGAGAGGATGTAATAATACCTGAGTTTTCTCAAGAGGACGGAACACAACAACTTCATCGAGGCGGTTGAGAAGCTCAGGACGAAAATAGCCCTTAAGCTCTTCCATCAACAAGGACTTCATCCCAGAATACGAACTCGAAGATTCGTCTTCGGCGGAGAAGAAGCCAAAGGCGTTTTGCCGTCCCTTGGCTATGGCCTCGGATCCAATGTTCGAGGTCATCACTATCAATGCATTCTTGAACGACACTCTTCTTCCCTGTTGACAAAAAAGAAATAAATAAGCATTGGTGTTTCTATGAAGGCAGATGCAACAATGCTCCTCTACTACTACTACGGCGAAAGAAAGAAAAACCTGAGAATCGGTTAGGTGACCATCCTCGAACAACTGTAGGAGAATGTTGAAGACGTCTGGATGGGCCTTTTCGATTTCGTCCAAGAGAACGAGCGTGAACGGCTTCTTTCTTATAGCTTCCGTAAGCGTGCCTCCTTCTCCATAGCCCACGTAGCCCGGCGGAGAACCAATTAACTTGCTTATGGTATGGCGCTCCATGTACTCGCTCATATCTAATCTCAGCATCGCCGATTCCTATTAGGTAAAGTAACAACGCAATTATATTTTAAATCAAACAAACAACCTTGTTTCCTTGCAAGGTTTTGATAATATAGTACTAGTGTTGTCACAATTCTTACCGAGCCAAAGTAACTCGCCGCCAGCGCTTTGGTCAGCTCGGTTTTCCCGACGCCAGTGGGCCCACAGAAGAGCATAGCCGCGATTGGCCTATCGGGATCCTTTAAGCCAACACGGGACCTCTTTACCGCCCGCGATATGGCGGAAACTGCTTCGTTTTGACCCACCACTCTTTTCTTGAGCTGCTCTTCGAGGCCGATCAGAAGCATCCTTTCGTCGGCCGTGAGTTTCTTTACGGGGATTCCCGACCATAAGGAGGCGACAGCAGCTATATCTTCAGGCCCAACGACCGACGCCCTGTAAGAGAATATTTCTGTTATTCAACTTGATAAACGTAAATATAATATATGTCGTAAATGCAGAAATGGAAGATACATACTCATCATCTGAAGGATTTAGATTGGGTTTTCCTATCGTACTCGGCCTCCGAAGTGTCGTTTTCAGACAATTTAGTTGCAAGGGACTGTTCATCGCTCAGAATGGAATGAGTTAGGTCGGTTATCAGACATCAACTTCGATAATTCTGGCGAAAAGGAAATATATATATATATATATATATCTTACGTGCATGGCTTGTGCGGATCTAATTTCTTGCCAATAGTCGCTGGGCGATTTCGAAAGTACCGAAGTTTGTTGTTCCTTTCTCCTCTTACACGCCTCCATGCGAGCTCTGCTTCCAGCCTCGTCTATTAAGTCGATGGCTTTGTCGGGAAGGTGTCTATCGGGAATGTACCGAGCGGAGAGATGAACTGCGGCGTTGATTGCCTCTAATGTGTATACGCATCGGTGATGGGCTTCGTATGTTTCACGCAAGCCCAACAGTATGTTCACTGCATCTTCCTGAATTTTTTTTTAAAAAAAAATAAACATGCTTGAGCGAATTTGGAATAGGTAAAAGGAGGGGGAAAATTTTATCGATCTGAAGTTGTTATCAGTTCTTACCTCGCTTGGCTCATCGATAAAAACAGGTTGAAACCTTCGAGCAAGCGCTTTATCCTTCTCAAAAATGCGACCTATATTCGTCCATAGTTGTCGCCGCGACGCACTGCAACGAAATAAAAGGCATTCTAATAATTTAGAATAGAATCAATCTTTGACGTCTTAAGAAAAGATGACAAAACTCGACGAGCTTTTTTTAACCTGCAATTCACTTCGGCCGAGCGCTGGCTTCAACAAATTGGCTATGTCGAGGCCCGACCCTTTATTTCCCCGTCCAACTGTTCCCGAGCCAATGAGTGTGTGGACCTCATCGATGAAGAGAATCACATCTCCTAAAAAAATGCCAAGCCCCATAAAGCTTATTATAGAATGATTATTTACAAATCGTAGTCCATAGATATATAAGTTGATGAATCTCACTCGAAAAGTTAGAAAGAAGCGCTCACCTGAATTCTTAATCTCCTTTATTAAGTTGGACACTCGACCTTCCAATTCGCCCCTCTCCTTAGCACCCGCAAGAAGCAGGCCTATGTCTAATGCCATAATGCGCTTTTTCTGCACAATTTGAAACAATAACATAAACATAACTCACAATCACATAGCCAAAAAATAAAATGAAAAAAAAAAGGAGGAGAACTCACCATGAGAAAGTATGGTACTTTTCCCTCAGCAATCCTCTTAGCTAATCCTTCGGCAATGGCCGTCTTACCAACCCCAGCCTCGCCGAGAAGGATAGGATTACTTTTCGTTCTTCGGCAAAGAATCTGAACGACTCTCTCCACTTCGGTCTCACGACCAATCACGGGATCTATTAAACCGCTGCTTGCACGGGCGGTAAGATCCACACAAAACATATCGAGGGCTTTTTTATCTGTCAGAAAATGTTTCAAAATTCCATTACTTTTCTAACTTGCTTCTATTTCAAGGCAAGGGAAGCAACCATTGATGAACATTGTGGGTGAATTACCTTTCGCCCTTTCTGGGAATCTAGTTTGAGTGACTTTCTCGGGGATGATATTCTCTCTTGAACGCTTTAGAACGGTTGAAGGTGGTTCTCTGCCTTCTTTGGCGAGCTCTCCTTGAAGTCTCGAGACTGCCACGGCGGTCAAATGGTTCATGTTCACCCCTAACCTGAAAATTCAAGAAAAACCGTATATTATGGCAATGTTTCTAAATTTAACTGATCAACACCAACAATGTGGAAGACGTCGAAGACATCAGAACTTTCGGGTTTTTCTGCTTTCTAACCGATATATGCTCATTGATCACAAACGAAATCCATGGATGCCTAATAATGATCCACAAGCACCAAGAAGAAATGCTGAAATAGCCTTCTAATTTTCCAGGAAAAACCCTTTCTTTTTCTAATCTCATCTTCCTCTAAGATTCTACCCATTGTTAATTCCATATCAGTTACTCCACAAATCATCAGAATCCCAAAAGCGAATAATACCTTTTGAGCACTCGATCGGCGCTTCCATTGTCAGCGGTGAACAGCCCAATGGCAATATGCTCCGGCGCTATGTAATTATACCCAGCGGTCTTGGAATACACCACCGCCGCCTCAAACACTGCCTTGGTTTCCGGCGCAAAGGCCACGTCGGAAGCTGAGACCTCACTGTTCGCCGCCCCGAAATCGCCGCTTTCTTCTTCGCCCCACAAAGTCTTTACGGCCTCCCTCGCGCTATCAATCGTAATCCCAGAGCCTAAGAATCCGCCGGAGCTACGATCCTCGGCGATTAGGCCCAGCAACAAATGCTGGGTCGAGACGGAGTCCTGACCTAAGGCTTTTGCCTCTCTCTGAGATAGCATTACGGCTTTGACCGACCGCTCGGTGAATCGCTCGAAGATTCCGGCGACGACGTGGAACGTTCGCCGCGTCCTTCGCCTGTGGTTTGGGCTTTTGAAGAGGGTCTTGAGCTGCAGCTTGGCGCGTGAGGTTCCGACGTAGGACGACGACGACGACACCGACGACGACGTGGTGGGGATTTGCTGGGAAGATAAAAGGCAACTTGGGGAGATCGCAACGCATCTCTGAGGACGGCGGCGGAGGACGGCGAGCGGTGGAGAATATGATAGAACTTCCATCATCATGTTATCGATAATTTCCTATGCTAAAAATTCCAACTTCGTTCTTAATATGAAAAAGAAAAAACTTCGTGCGAAATGATATGCAATGAATTTTGCTTTTCAGCACATTAAATTCTGTAAAAAGGGGAAATCTAATGAGGGGATATTTTCTCAAGGAAAGAATTGGAGAAAGGAGAGAGGAAGTTCGCACGGCAAAGGAAGCATTGGTGGAATTAAATATAGTTAAATTTGTTTGTCTTCTTTTAAGAAGTGAATTACGTGTTTAAAAAATACTTTTTACGTCGTGCTTATCGATTGAGGTGAGTCCTTCCAGAAAAGAAATGTATTCGTGAAGGAAAAGAACACATGGGTTTCATACAATGGAGAAGAGGAAAAGATTGATTTTAATTTTTAATTATATTTTTAAGTCAAAATAGACTGCCCAAATGAAGACAGGATATTTTTAATTGTATTATAGGTGGCATGCGTTGAATATTCTGGGTATAATAATGCTTCGAAAATTGGCTTGGTATTCTGTCATGTGGCAACTTGTGATAGCGCCAAAAATACGTACCTTTTAATTAATATATCAATGTGAATTATGAATTTATATTCGTAACTGACGCAAGGCAAAGATTTGAGTTACGTCTGATCAAATATTCAACGCTAACTCGTCAAATGTATCTTGATTTTCTATTCTTCAACGCTGGTTATTTCATGGAACTAATGTTATGTTGTTAGTTGGACCGTCTTTTGAAAACGAGCGGCTCGTGAGCTCGACGAACCGGCTCGACAAAAGCTCAGCTTAAACTTGACATAAATGAGCTTGAGCCCAATCATGTGGGCTCTTTTATTTTAGATATTAATTTTAATTAGCATTTTATTTTTTTAATTAAAAGCTTGAGCTCATCAGGCTGTAAATGAGCTCGAGCTCGAGTCCTGAGCTGAAAAGCTCGACGAGCTCGACCTCGGCTGTAAGGGCTCGAGTTCGAGCCCAGAAAATGAGATTTACAGCCCTAATCGTTACTATGTACCAAAAATTTAATTAGTTAAAAGTCCAAACTTTAAAATTAACTGAACCAACTAATTTAAGTTTCACATGTTTTCAACCGGTTGAAGTGATTGTTACGACAAAAATAAGCAGTAATGGAAGTCCAAGATCAATAAATTAGTTTATTAGAATAAGAACGTAGAGTATAAATTTTTATATCTAGGAATGATTGCTTTAAAATTTGTAGATACATAAGTGCATTTATATATTAATGGACAAGATCCATTTCAACTACTAAAACATCTAGAGAATATGATATTTGCGAAAGTAAACAGTCAAGGAAATTATACTCGAAATAGCCGATCTTTTCTTTTTTTTTTTCCCGATATGTGTACATTGCATATATGATTGATTGTTGCTTCCACAAAAAGAAAATTTTTCAAGTTATTATAAAGATTGTTTGAGATCCACAATGTCAAAAAGAATATTATGGATTGCTATTTTATCAAATCGAATATGAATTGGCTGAAAAGAATGATTATGGGAATTTTGTACAAGAATTTGCGTAAGAAAGCTGTATAAATTAATTTCATGTAAAAAAAAGTTTTCAACTAAAGAAAAGAAATCCTTTTTTCTGTTTCTAACTCTGCCTTATATAAACTTCAAGTGATGTAGTTTTCGATTTCAAGCCGGCATAAGGAGGATGAATGTGGTTAGTTGGTGGAAAAAATTGTCAATGCACAATATTTAATTTTATTTTCTTTAAAAAGCACTCATACTAGAAATCACTTTAGGCCCGCGTTGTTGGTCAACTATTTTACAATTATTATATGGACGTAATTTTATGTATGGATTGAAAAAAATTAAATTGAGTGAATGGTAACAAAGCCTCCAAGTTTGGTCAATCAGCCGTGTGTGTTTAATTCTCTTCCTTCTTTTTATTCCATTGCGAAGTTTCAAAAGACGGCGGCATAATCATAAAGCTCTCTTCTTCTTTCTTCATTTGCTTGTTGGTTGATGGTTATGCAATTAGATCCCTCAGACTATGGTCCTTCAGTTTTCAGTGTCGAATTATGAACACCTTACTCATCATGTTTTATTTGTAAATGTAAAAAACCCTACAAATCATATGTTTTTTTATGATAGAAACACTATTAATGAAAATGTTCCTTTTCCGGCAACGTACATTCAGTAGGGCGCAGGATCTTATGGTCGACGGGGTCGAAAACTATTTTTTACTATACATACTAGAAGAGTTAACATCATATATAGAGCCGTCAAAATGGCCCGCATCCCGCGGCCCGGCCCGCCCCGCCGCCTCGTTTGACAGTATTAATCATATAGAAAATATGCAATGCATTCCTCCATCTCCAACCATTACTCTATAAATACAATTGCTACAATATAATTTCTCCAGATATAGAGTTTGAACGGTATCGTTAAACTCCAATCATTTCCTTTACAATTTACTCTATACGGAATATTCTCATTATATTCAATTATATATTAATTTATATTATAACATCATATAATTTAGATTTAGTATATTCTATTGAGAAAACACTTTGTAGAAGTAAATTATCTAAATTAGTAATACAAATTTATTTTATATCATAAATTTTAAAGTGAAACTTGTCCAAAATTATATTAATTTATAGTATAAATTTTTACATAATATTTCCAAAGTAGATAAAAACATGTAAAAGAACTACAACTATATATTTGATTAATTGAAGACCGAATTGATTAAGCATATTATTCCATTTTTACTAATTTAATATTTGAAATTAAAATTATTGTTTTGTTATTATTAAAATATAAAATATACTTTTATATAGTACATAAACTTATTGAAATATGTTATATAAAATTAGAAATACTTAAATATTTTTAGTTTTAGATAAATTAATTAATTAAAATACAGATTTAAATAAATATTACATTTATTATTTTTACTTAAATAAACCAATCAGACATCATCTCTTTCTCCTATGCACTATGCATTACTGTTCATCATCTCCATTATAAGACGACTGCAACTCAAGTTTTTCTCTCAAAATCCGAAATTGATTTAAAACACCAAAATTAACGAAAATTAAAGCATCAAATAAGTCGAAAAAAAAAGAGAGATATTGATATAGAGGGTGAAACCAAGCAAGTCCGGGGGTCAAAGCGAAACACTATGGCAAAATCCGGGGGTCCGAGCTCTAACAAGAATAATATAGTCATAAATATTTTTATTTTCAACGCGAAAAAAAAAACATAAATAAAAATCATGTCATACATACAATACTACTCAACTTGATTAGTCTTTGACCGTAAACGACCACTAGGGTTGCAAATGAACCGAATATTTTCGGTTCGGTTCGAGATTCGATTCGAATTTAAGATTCGAATTCGAAATAAATGAATACGAATACGAATACAAATACTTTTTATGATTCGAATAATTTCGAATACGAATAAGAATATGTCTGTATTCGATTCGAAAAATTAACGAATATTCGATTCGTTTAATGTAATATATATTTAAATTGTATATATTATATATATACTTGTAAGCCGAAATAAAATATTAGACCCAAATTATTTATTTGTTTTGACCCATAAAGGAAATAAAGCAAACCCTTCATCTATTTAACTCACGCTCCAAGTGTAAAAATAAAAAGCAAATACGAACATTGAGTTGTTTCTTAGATTTTGTAATTTTTCGGAATTATTTTGTAATTCTAACAGGTTTTATGGGAAAAAAATTGAAATTTTCTTTCGAATATTCGAATATTCGCGAATATATTCGAATACCTTATCGAATCAAATCGAATCGATTTTTAGGATTCGAATACGAATCGAATCGAATACGAATACTTGGAAAAATTAACGAATACAAATTGAATATTATGATATTCGATTCGATCCGGTTCGTTTGCAACCGTAACGACCACGATCCTTCTAATTATGCGGATACAAGAAGTCTTTATCTTGATAAAATGAATTAGAATAAAATAATATAATATTTACCTTTGTCAAATTCCTAAAAATTTCAATTATCTTCAATTGCGGCACGGAGATAAATTGGTGAATCACAACAAGAACTTAACTAATTCTGAGTACATATGAGAGCTTCCACTGTTTCTTGGAGATAAAAATCTTCTGAATGATCAATAACACAGTCCATTTGTACTAAAGCATATTCTAAAGCAATAATTGATACTGGAATTGCTAGTGTTTCCCCTTGCGATTCTTGAAAGAACTGGATATTTTGGAGTACTCACCTTCCTTCAGTTCAACACATCAAAATCCTTGCTTGATTTTCACAACACTCTAATAAGTATCTTGCAAATTCTGATATGTTCTCGAAGCATTGCTCCTCTTCGATTGTAAGTGTTTAGCAAATTGGCATTTTCAAATCATTTTCATCATAAACCGCCATATGGCTAGTTGCATCACTTGGTTGCTGTAAATCAGAATCTGCATAATGCATATACAACGAACTCAACTTTTCTATTCTCTCAGCCATCTTCTTTGAAAAAGAAGTATCACCTTCTGACATTGTTGTCAAATTAAAGTTCAGATAATTCATTTTGTATATCGGGTCTAGAAAAATTAGCAACAAAACAACAAACAATTGATGTTATCAATATTTCCCCAATACTTATTAAACTTCTCTTTCATACAAAGACCATAAAAGCCATGAGCCTTGGACTAGTAGACAAGCCAACATAAATAGTTATAAGCTCACGTAAAAAGACATTTGAAGTGATATATAATGAACCAAAGAAGTTCAAAGGGGCGTTGTAGAAAATTTTCAAGAACTTAACAAAGTTCCTCCCATTACTCCAATCTTCGGCCATTGGAGGTCCAAGTATTTTATTCTCTTTCGTTTTTCCTCCTCTAATCTCTCTCTCACTTCATGACTTAGCTCATAACAATCAAAGTAATCTATGTACTTCTGCTCTTCTTCTCCCAACAATTCAAAAAGCTTTATCAAACTTTTCGGCAGCCTCAAGCAATCAAGTAAGTTAAATTACACCGAGTTTCCATGGTAAGTTAGGGATTTACGTATGCTTTATGCCCATAAACTTGCAATTTGATCATACATGTCAAAAAATACCGTTGGAAACCTATATTTATGTCATTTATCATGTTTTATAGGTCTCATGGTGAAAAGAATCGAAAAAGAAGCATTTTGGAGGAGAGAGGAAGGACCAGTCAACCTTCATGGCCATGGCAGGAACCTTCGTGGCCACGACATGAACCTTCGCGGCTGTGAACATCAGTGCAAGAGGGCGTGAAAGTTGGCAGAAACGACCAGAAAAACCTTCGCGGCCGTGAAATGCAGCAGGCCGCGAAAGATGGCAGCAACCACCAGAAAAATCTTCGCGGCCGTGAATAATGGTGCAGTGCAATAGGCCGTGAAGAGTTCCACTGAAGTCAAAATTCAACCCGAAAAGCTTCACGGTCATGAATATCAATGCAGAGGCCATGGAGACGACCAGTAAGTGAAGTTGAGTACAGAAAAGCTTCACGGCCGTGAACGTCCATGCAAGAGGCCGTGAGGACGACCAGTATGTGAAGTTTCGAGCCCCGAAGAGCTTCACGGCCGTGAAGGATTCCGGTGAGTAAGATTTAGAGTCCCGTAACCTTCACGGCTGTGAAGGAGGCGCTGTGGCCGTGAAGAAAAGGAATCTTCCTATTTTTGGGCCGAATCTTGCTAGACCTTTCCCAAATCAATTGCCAAAAAAATGGGGATTCGGTACCTTCTCAAACCTATTATAAATAGGGACGAAACACTCAACAAAGACTTTGGACGACAAGAAAAAGGAGAAAAGGCTTAGACGAGACTATGAGGATTTTCCAAGGTGTTACCGTTCACACGACGGGGGAGACTCCGAGGAGTAGCGTGACGACTCGACATCGTGAGGGACGATGCTTTACCTTATTCAAGGTGTTTTCAGTGATGTTTTCATTAGAATCTTCGCTGTTTTCACTTAGAACTGTGCTAGCGTAATCTCTTTTGTGATTAAGGCCGTATTAGGCCGAATAATGACTACGTATTAATGTTTTTATTCTTCTATTTGATCGTGAGAATCGAGTTACTTGTTCCTTGTTTGAGTTTAATGCTTGTGTATGCCTCATCAACCTACGCATGATTATTGGTTGGTTTATGAGAACGACTAAGGATTTAGAAGAGATTGCATTAAGACGTAGGAATTGTTCGTGCTAAGTATGTGCTTTAATCACGTTTGTCGTTAATTGATTTCATTATCTTCATTACTTGTTGATTACTTGCTTTCTCTGCTACTTGTTTCGTTCTACAACTTTGAAATATCATCAAAATATCTTCAGTCTAGATTGAACTTGAATACTCAAAAATAATCGAGCTGTCTTCGTGGATCGAAACTCGGACTTTGTCCGTTTTACTACTTGCACGACCTAGTACACTCGCTAGTTCGAGCGTGTCATTCGACATCTAAGCAAATGATGCTCTTACAATCAATTTTTTCTTTCTCAACACAATTTCTGAAAGCTTTAAGCCTTGCTGGAGACATGGTTCTGAAATCGGTTTTTGAACCGGCCAGAAAATTTTAATGGTTTAAGGTTTAGTGGTTTAACCTTATAAAACCGAAATCAAATCGGAGTCAAATCGGTATCTTTAAATATAATTAATATATATTTTATGATTGAATCAACCAACTAACATATAAATGTTTATTTAGTAACTTTTTTTATACTAGAATTTTATAAAATTAAGGGACAAAATTAAATAAAGTAAGTTGTGTTGGTGGTTAATCAACAAACAATCATACAACGTTTGACCTCAACATAGAGTCTGATGAAATCAACTACCATTGATCCAACGAAGTCCAGGTCGCTTGAAACATCGACTTTTGACCTGACCACATTGAGATTGGATTCACACTCATGCGCGTGCCAACGAAACGCATGTGGAGACCCCACCTCCAAGAAAGGCTCGGTTCTTGGGGGTGGGGGCGACAACAAGCGGAGAGAGGGAGAGACTCCCTCCTCCCTCTCTTAAGTCTCTCCCGCCTCCCTTCCGACGATAGCCCGAAGGGGTTCGGTCGGCAATGCCCTTGGATCTTCGATCAAATGGGCATTGGCTTCCTCGCGCCTTCAATCCCCCTTCGGGTGATTTCCGGTCGCCCCTCGCAACGCCTTCGGAAAGCTTTCAGCAGTCCTCGGTGTCGCTCGGCTGCGGGATCCACTCAGGAATTATACAATGGGCTATGGAAATAAAATCTATAAAATTTGGGGTCAAAACTAAATAAAAATAAAATATATGGTTCATAAGTTAATTATAAACAAAACAAAAGATTCGAGCCCCACTTATATAATAAGCCCACAATTTACCACTAGACCGCACTAAAAAATCTATATATTTATTTATTTTTATGCATTATACTGTGATTTCTGTTTTTTTTTTCATGTTTTAAAGCTTAGAGCGATCGGGAGTCAAACCGAATTTCCTGCCGGTTTCGGTCTGAATCGGCCGGTCCGGTCCGGTTTCCAAAACCTTGGCTGGAGAAGACCTCCTAGGGTTGTCAACGGGGCGGGTTCGGGGCGGGGATCTAATCCCCATCCCCGTCCCCGTGAGGTAAACGGGGACGAAATCGTCCCCGCGGGGATCCCCGCCCCGTCATAATTTTTTAAAAAAAATTAATTTATATTATTTTAATATTATTTATATTATTTAAACAATATTTTAATCATATTTATACTATTTTTAATATTATTCAAAGTATATTCTAATATTATTTATCTTATAATAATGTTAATCGAATAAAATATATATTATTTTAATAATCGGGGCGGGGCGGGGATATCCGCGGGGAAAAATTTTCCCCGGTCCCCGCCCCATTGACAATCCTAAGACCTCCTCGCATATTTCACGGCATTTCAACGCGCATTACGGAATCGTGTTGCTCTTCTAGCCCCTCTTTGACGATCAAATTAACTATGTGGACCCAACATCTCATATGCATGTACTCATTATTCAAGATATCTTTCCATTTGCAATTACGCTTTAGATAATTGATTGCTCAATCATAGAGCTGGCTTAATATACCGTAATCATGAAACCTTATCAATGCCCTAATGATTTAAACACTGTCAAGACGATCGAGTACGTGGAAGATGGCATGATACTTTGAATATTTAAAGATCGTTATATATATGAAACCATTCATTCAACATGATTCATATACGTTCTTGGCTAGTGGATTTTTCATCCTATTATATATGTTCGTGGCTAGTGGGCTTTTGGCCTTCTAACTATTTGGACCAGCGAGATTATCATTTTCAATAATCTTCAAGGAGAGCTATGTACTTCCAAGTTCCCATTGATTCTAATTCTCAAACACAGTTGCATTGCATGATAGGAGGGTTTAAATTTGTAAGGATTGGTATAAAGTAAAATATGTGTTTGTTTAGTGGGTTTAGATAAATATATCTGAGGAGATGTGTTTATTAAAACTCATATATATGGGTTTAGAATTGAATTATATAACCTCATGGTTTAAATATAACAATGAACCAAATACTTGAATATGTACTAAAATCATGTTTAAAATACCTAAACCCATCAACCAAACAAGGGCATTCTCCAAGCACATAAACAAGCAACAACAATAATAATAAATAAGAAAAATAATTATAATATAATTATTTCTAGACATTAAAACATTAGAAATGACAAATTAATAATTTATGCAATAATATATGTATAAATCTTGTTTGAAGATTTGTATGCTCCCTTTCTGAAGGGCCGTTTGAGGGCGAGCAAGCGAATATGACGGAATTAAATTGACCGACATTGCAATTATGGGGTACGGCAACCGCAAAAGAGTCAAAATAATATTCTAAACGTTGACTGACTATTCACAACTATAGCTTTACTCATCACGCAACCATCAAAGTAGGAAATGGAGAAAAATACGAGAGGTTTACTAAGTCAACACTGACTTCGTTTGCTTTGAACACCAATATTATATACACTAGTATATTAAGCACATCCAATGTATGTGCAAGAAAATATATCAAGTTATTTTATTTTTTATTCTCAATATATCATTTTAAATAAATCTTATCATTGGCTGACCATTTAGGCTTGAAGATTTCGAGGTTTACGCAATTCATCGGCTTCGAGGTTTAAATGTTTCTATATAGATGTTACGTGTGTGCATATTCTGTTTTTAATTTGTGTTTGGGTGTGCAGTTACGCTGCTTTCATTGAACGTGGGTGGGAGTTATTAATTATAGGTTTTTCATTTTATCAATTATTATTTATTGTAAGAAAAAATATGATTGGTTGATTTCTTAAATTACAGACCAAATTACACACCAAATTGACGGTTTGTAGCCCTGTCTGACGCTTTATATAATATACTAGTATGTTCTGCACACCCTACATGTGTGCCTCAAAAATAAAAATTGGTAATAGTTGGTGATTTTGTATTAATTTTAGTTTTAAAATTAATTACAAAATAAACAATATTAACTTTTAAGAATTTATTTAAAGAAAATCAGTGAAACAAATATCTTAGTTAAAAATATTGTTAGCTAAACGTGGCCTGGCCTCTCAACTGTCATGTACAGTCTTTTCAAAAAGAAACTGTCATTAGTCTAGCCACGTTTGTTCTTCAGGCCCAACTTTCTCCTATTTTTTTCGTTAATATTAATTAATCTATACTATTCTATACGTGGCATCTATCTATTGGTTAATTGCTCAAAAATTACACACCAAATTGACGGTTTCCAGCCCCCTCTCCCCATTTATATAATAGTATAGATAGTATAGATATATGACGATCGAATCATTTAACGTCTATAAGATTTTCAAAACATGTTATAATTGTCAACCCTACGTAGATATATGTATATGTAGTTAGTTATATACCTTTGGACTTGCAACTAGGGGTGTGCGTTATTCGTTTAACCGAGCCGAATAACCGAAGAACCGAAAATTCGGTACAAAATCGAACCGAACCGAAAATTTCGGTTCGGTATTCGGTTATTAAAAAAAAATTCGGTAATTCGGTTCGGTATAGGTTTTGGATTTTCGGTAAAAATTAAATTATATTATATTTTATTAATAATAAAAATATAACTATATTTTAAAATCGAACCGAACCGAAATACCCAATTACCGAAATTTTAAAATTAAAATATATTATATTTTATTAATAATAAAAATATAACTATATTTTATTAAATTATATATTAAAAAACGAATATATTTAAATAAATATATATAATTTAATATTACTTTTTTTATAAACCCAAAAATATATTAAAAATATATATATTAATTTAAATATAATTAAAATTCTTTTTTTTATTGAAAATTCGGTTAATTCGGTAAAAAACCGAATTAACCGAAAAAAAATCGGTAATAACCGAATACCGAACCGAGAAATTCGGTTCGGTATTCGGTTTTGGAAATGGGTGAACCGAAATTTCGGTTCGGTTCGGTTCGGTTTGTACCGAACGAACACCCCTACTTGCAACGCATTACACTCAATCGCATACCTTGATATGTACGTAAATATAAATATATTCCATGTATTAGAATATAAAATTATATCAGTAAATGAATATATACGATATATTTAATGTAAGGAAATGCTAAGAATTGGGGATGACAAACAGGACGGGTTGGGTCACATTTGGACTCAACCCGTTTAATAAACGGGTTGGAAACTTCAACCCTGACCTGACATGTTTACTTAAACAGTTTGAAATATCGAACCTTAACCCTAGTACTGTCAATTTGGCGGGCCGGGCCGGGCCACACCAGCCAAAGCCCGCAGTATGGCTGGTCGGGGCATGGCGGGCCTGGCCCAGGCCCGCCCACTTTAAAAAAAAAAGATTATTACTTATTCTAATTTTAAAATTTTAATTTACTAATAAATGTTTTTTAATTATGGTATTTATTACAAATTATGTATAAACAACGCTAGGGGTGAGCGCGGTGCGGTTAGGGCGGGTTTTATCGAAAATTTAACCCGACCCGATGTATTGCGGTTTTTTAAAATATACCCCAAATCCGATCATAAAAATCTTAACCCGATAGATTGCGGTTTGCTTGAGTGCGGTTGGGTTGGGGCGATTTTTGCGGTTTTAATATTTTTTAATTATAACGAAAATTAAGTATAATATTTTAAGTATTAGAGCAAAAAGATATATGATTAACCTATACAAATATAAAAGCTCATATACATAAATGTTATTATCATAGTAATAAATAATAGTAAGATAATAAAAAGTCCGATAAGAAGCTTGATTAGAAGCTCATATTCCTTTTTCACGACCCGCTTTTGGTAAAGCAACTAAAGCAAGTGCTTCATTTTGATTTAAAAATTTCTCTTAAATAAATTTTTTGATTTTAAAATTTAACTTGCCTTCTATAAACGTCAAGTGTTATTGTTGTTGATCTCAAGTCCGGATAAAGGAGGACGGTTGCATTGGATAGACATATAAATATTGTTTTGCTACTTAATATTTATTTAAAAAAATCAGCATTTAGAACTTAGCTTTACGCAATGTATATGGTTAGGCCCTATCCTCGCAGAAGAAAATTTTTTATTTCAAAATTTTAACTCGCCTTGTATAAACTTCAAGTGTTATAGTTGTTGATTCCAAGTCCAAATAAAGGATGAGGGTTGCATTGGATAAACACGTAAAATTTTTTTCACTATATAATATTTATTTTTTTATGAAAAAACTCATATAGAAATTAGCGTTACGCAACGTACTGTTTATATGATGAGTCGATATCCTTGTATCAATAGTAATTAATATTTTTGGCCATCACTACCATTATGAGTTATATCTATTACTTTAGGAACTATTGAATAAAATATAATAAAATTTTATTGTATTTTAAATGCGGTTGAGTGCGGTTTTATGCGGTTTTAAAAATACAAAACCAAACCCGATTGCAAAATATGCGGTTTTATATTTTAAAACCCAAACCAACCCATCAAACCGTTAACCGACACTTGCGGTCTGGGTTGGGTTGGGTCGATTGGGTGGGGCGGTCCGACGGGTTAAATGCTCACCCCTAAACAACGCCATTAATTATGTACTTGTTAATAAATATGACATTAATTAGATATAATTTAATGTACCATAATTAAATTATCTAATTAATTTAATATTTATTTTCTATATAATACATAAAATATAATATATAATAATTACTTAATTTTGGCCGGCGGGCCCTCAGGCTAGCCCGCCCCGCCAAAGCCAGCCCGCGGGCCCGCGGGCCGGATTGACACATCTACCTAACCCGACTTACGTTAATCCAGATATAACCCGTTAAACCGCCAAACCCGTTTATAATTTAAAAAAAAGAAAAAAATAATTAAATAATCAGAATTACAAATCCAAATTAAATAAAATAATAGAGAAACAAATAATTATATTTCTCTAAAAATCAACAATTAAAATTCCAAATAATACAAGTCATAGAATTAAATAAAAGCAGTTTATTTTATTTATATTAAGTTTTTAATAATTTATATTATTCGGGTTAAATGAGTTGATTTCGAGTTGATTTCGTGTTGAAAACTCGAACCCTAACCTGACCCACTTTATATTCGGGTTGGGTTCGGATTTACCCATTTACTTAAACATGTCGAAAATGCTAAATCAAACCTGCTATTTTCGAGTGTGGTTCGTGTCGGGTTAGCGGGTCGGGTTGGTTTTTAGCACCTCTAGTTAGAATCCACCGATTTTTACTTGTTCGACGTTGATATATCTGTCATTATATGATCAGTTTACGCGGTTGTTGAGGAAGGTTCGCATTGAAACTGAGTCAAATCAATATATAACAATAATAGGTCAAGAAATGTACAAAGGACTTATTCCAAATAATTAGCATATAGCAATTGAGAATTAGTAACTGTTTGAATTGCTGACAGAAAAATCATTAAAAATGTATAAATTTAAAAAGGTTGTCCTATCAAAGTTCCCTTGTTTTGTTTCGAAGACTGATCTAGAAAAGCTATGTGCGAAATAACCTACCTATAGTATAGCCGACGCTGTCAACCTTAGATTCCTTATTTCATGAAATGGCTCTACTCGGATAATTAATTATGAGGCATCAATAATTTAGGTTACGGTTTAAATTCATTATATTTGATAATTGAAGAAATAGTTCATATAAGAAACAAATTTTAGTTTCGGATTATTATTCCGACAAAATACATCGAAAATATGTATTTATTTTTCTTAGGTTTTGTCTTTCCTACCCAAGTGGGTTAACTAAACTCCACTCATAAATAACATGTGTCACATTACACCCTATCTCCAATCATGTTAAAACACATATACGTGTGTTTCACTAAATGAACATTAAACATGTCATATTTTTAATAAGAGTTGGGTTATATCCAATTGGGTAAGTAAGTCAATGCCTTTTTCTTACTCACTTGGCTGACATGAAATACATGCTACCACTAGTACAAAATAGTTAATAGGCCATTCAGCTATACGCGACGGTTTATGAAGAGTCGGTGTTTATTAGTCACGCAGTGGCATCTTTTTGTAAATAATTATAAGATTTTACAACAATCTTGTGAGGCTCGGGACCGTTGAGGGCGAGGAGTAATTGCCGGTGCCGGAGAGGTGCACGGATAATGAGCGGCTCCTGACATGCTTTTAGGAGGAGGGGTACATGACGAACCGAACCCACACCTGAATTAGAGAGATTTCGAGATTGGGCATTGTATGTGCAGTGTAAAGTCAAGGAATAATAAAATAAGCTTGATAGTACTATTCATACCACCAAAGGTGCACCTTCCTTTTCGGGAGCCTATCCATAAGAACTTCAAAAATAAGCGTGCTTGACTTGCAGTACCACTGGGATGGGTGACCCCCTGGGAAGTTTGCCCAGGTGCGTGCGAGTGAGGACAAAGCACGCTAGGAAGGCTATTAGTGGTACAATGAGGGTAGACTATCAGTCAGAGTGTGGTGGGCCCAACCCCACAAGTCCCGGTATGGGACGGGTGTTACAATCACATACTTAGGAATTACGTAACACACAACATTTCATATGGTACGTAATATAAATATAAAAAGATAGTAAATGATTGTAAAATGATACTCTCAACCAAACTTTATACTTCTAGAACTTTATACTTCAAGGTATATATATATATATATATATATATATATATATAATTTATTTGACAAGGAATAGGAAATGAACTGATAATTTTTTTTATACTTTATGGTATTTTTTTCGTAATTATCAAATATACAGCAGAAAAAAAATATTTTACGTTTTTTTTTTCATTTTTCGTAAAAATAGATTCTTCATCTCATAAAAATACCATCATGAGATTTTTATAGTTTGTGAAGGCAGGCTGCTCGAGCCTTATATAACTAACCAACATGCAATACGGTATTCTATACGAACAAAACGATACGAAATAAAATCAAATTTTATGCTTAGGACCGAAACCTTAATATTTTTGTCTCATTATGAGAAGCGGCTCAATTTCTTGGTAGGCTCAGGCATTCGTGTCATATTGCTTCATTTTCTGTGATTTAGATAATTAAAATAAAAACTTTTAAAGGGGATAATTAAATAAGCAGTAATCGGACATAATATAATAGCAACTATTAAGTTAGATCTAATTATGTTTTTTTTTTTCTCGATGATGGCGAGATATACATAATATATCAACTAATGTTCATGTGATTTTAATACTTTCTGCAGCGTACTTCTGGGATAGTCATGATATTTTTCTTGCACTTGATAAATTTAAGGGGTTCTTAATTGCATAGTTAGTAAGAGGAATTCGAATTAAATAAATCCCATCTTGACATCATGCATCAAGATGCGCCTCGTTTATATTCAAGATTTATTATAAAATCAAATCCCTAAGTATGCAATTCGTAATAAATCACCAACTTCAATTTAAGAACAAATTTGCTTTTTGAAAAAAAAAAGATAAATTTGAGATTTTAATGAAGTTAGGAGATTAAAAAAATTACAATTTTGTCTTTACTCCGTGCAAACTAAAAAATCTTCCTAATTTTATCTGCAAATTAAATTTGAGATTTGAATGAAGGTGGAAAACGAACTTAATGCTAACCATCATTCTCATTACGGAAAACACTCAGTTTTTTTATAAAGAGAAAATAATTTTTTACTTACAGTCTTACACACGAAGTATAGTAAAATATGTCACATGATGCAATCACTTGGAAGCTGCGGAGAAAGTACTGGTGATTGATAAAAGTCAAAATTGTTTAAGTTAGGATAATTTATATTTGACTTTTATAAGTCAGGATCAAACATTATATAATAAAACATCATGAAAATAAATGCTAATGGAGTAACGCATTCGTAATACAATTCTGTGGATGATTCCTACAGTCCAGTGGCACATTAACAAATATATTAATTAAAAATATACGATAATTTCGAGATCTGGAAAATGATTACCATAATATAAGCTGAGTGCGCACTAGCCTAAGAATGCGCGTTTTATTGACTGAAGTATTAGGGAATGATGATTCCAGTAGCTTATATTGAAATATTTTCCTATAACATAAATTCAATAGCTGGAAATAAAATATTTCCACATAACTTTTTAACCATAAAAAGGTAGGTACACACTTTTATGACGCATAAGTTATGTACAAGTTTTTGAAATTCTATAAACATCGTATGGCGTATTTATTATACATTATAATTGTGGCTCATAAGGATGCTTTTTTTTCTTGTTAATACTAAATCACATAATTGTTAAAAAGTAGTTTACTTACTTCATATAATAGAATAATTTTGAATCACGGATCATTTTTCAAAATTTGCCTCCATGCTCAAAATATATTTTTCTTAATCGATCATTGGCTCAGACATGGGTAACGGCCTGTTCCCAAACGAGATCAGTTTCACAACAGGGGTGTACAACGATTTTGAAAACCGACTGCACCGCCCGCACAGTACCACACCACACCGTGCCACATTTAACCGTCTAAACCGCGGTTTAATTTTATTTACTGAACTGCACCGTAATAATGGTTTGGTGCTGATTTTTGGTACAAACCGCACCGAACCAAATCGCACGATACTTTAAAGTTGACACTTTTTATTAATTATATATAACTATGTTTAATGCTAGTTATATATTAATTATATATATGTTTATGTTTTAGAGTTTTATAGTAGTAAATATATTTTTATTAGAATAAAAGCCAAAATACAGTAAGTTTAAAATAGATAATCTAAAACATTTCATAACATATTTATTCAATATTTATATTTTAAAGTTTCAAACTGGCCCCTACATTACACAATCGGCTATTAGCGGTTACAACTTTTTTTTTACACAGAAATTTTATCGCCATCAAAAAATTTATAAATACCTAACATACCTTATTCATTTTCCTCACAGTTATTACTCTCCCAATATTCTTTCTTTACAAAGCACACACGAAATACACACGTATGTCCGACTTGAAATATGATCATGTGAAGGACTTACTTTTTGTATGATCAAATTTACCAACCAAAAATAAGCAAAAGGATACTAAATCGATTTGTTTTCCAGTTAAACCTTTTAAGATCAAGTCAATGTGAAATAATTTACAGCTGGCTTATGAATTTTCTCTTTTTTGCCGCAACACGCGTGACACACAATACAGACCAGTCAAAAACAATTTAATCAAATCAGCCGAATACATACCCAATCTTGGACAAAAAAAAAATTCAACAATTAATATAGTGCTCTTCTATCTATATAAACACACCCAATCTTCAACAACAGCCTCTTCATATTTTTCCTAAAAACGCAGACACAGTCTCCTCATTTTCACACACATACATACCAACCAACCCAACCCACCTAATCGTCTTAAAATAAAAATATATAAATTCAGCTCAAGCACATTATACAATAACTTCATTCATAGAATTCTTCAATTCATCTCCTTTGGCACAAACAACGACGCATTAATCATACGTTGTGTTGTAACGGGCGGCAATCACCATGCAAAACCCAGACCAAACAACGGAAATCAACGACAAATCCTCTTCTTACAGTGGGCCCCTCAACAAGCGCCATGGTCGGAAAAGCGCGCGCTTCAACGTACCCTCCGACGAACCATCTCCGTCCACCGCCGCAGCTGACGCCGGCGATGACTACGTCGAGATAACCTTAGACGTGACGGAGGACACGGTGGCGGTCCACAGCGTCAAGGCGGCGGGCGGCGGCGACGTGGAGGACCCCGAGCTTTCCCTCCTCGCAAGAGGGCTCGAGAAAAAATCCTCCTTTGGGTCGTCGGTGATGAGGAACGCTTCGTCAAGGTTCAAGCAGGTCTCCCAAGAGCTCAAGCGGCTCGCCTCCATAACCCAGCGCCGGCCGCCGCCGGGCCGGTTCGACCGGACTAAGTCGGCGGCGGCTCATGCACTCAAGGGCCTGAAGTTCATAAGCAAGGCCGAGCAGGGCGGCGGCGCTGGGTGGGAGGCGGTGGAGAGGAGGTTCGACGATCTGGCGAAGGGGACCAATGGGATGCTTCCACGTGCCCTCTTTGGACAGTGCATTGGTAATGAAAGTGGATGATAGACCGAGTTGATGTGACTGCTTTTTTGCTTGGATTTTTTTTTATTATTTATTTAAATTATTAATTATATATCGAAGGTATGAACAAGGAGTCGAAGGAATTTGCCGGGGAGTTATTCGATGCACTGGCGAGGAGGAGGAACATCACAAGTGGTTCGATAAATAAAGCGCAGTTGAAGGAGTTTTGGGAACAGATTGCTGATCAGAGCTTTGATACGAGGCTTCAGACCTTCTTTGACATGTAACTTTAATTTAATTATTACTGCGACGATTTATATAATGTCAATATTTATGGATCCACTTTATGTGCAAATGCTGAATTTGCGTAGCTCATCACTGTACGTAGTGTGCTTGGATTACGGATCTTGATTGGTGTTTTGTTTAAATATTACAGGGTTGATAAAGATGCCGATGGGAGAATCGCGGAAGATGAAGTGAGAGAGGTACGACGAAAAGATTAATATATACTTCTTTTTCTTACTATAGTTATATTCAATTATATAATATATAGTTGGCGTAACGGTCGTGACTTGTGATATGAAATATATTCATATACACCACACACACCGTGTTGAAAATATCTAACTTGGTACACATTTTCTCCAAACTTGGGCAGTGTTCCCTAAATAAAACATATTTATAAATAACATATCTTCTATTTAACTTTTTATTGCAGATTATTACCCTAAGTGCATCAGCAAACAAGCTGTCAAACATCCAAAAGCAAGCAGATGAATACGCCAGGTTGATCATGGAAGAATTAGACCCTAACAATCTAGGTTACATAATGGTACGTATAAATTTATTACGTGCTCTTTTTCTCAATTCAACAACAAAAGACCGAAAAAAACTAACTTATCTACAAAAAAATTACAGATAGAGAACCTGGAAATGCTTCTTCTCCAAGGCCCGAGCCAATCTGTGAGAGGAGACAGCAGAAACCTAAGCAAAATGCTGAGCGAAAAGCTAAAGCCAACCCAATACAACTTCTTCCTAAAGAGATGGTACAGAGATTCAAAGTACTTCTTGCTAGACAATTGGCAAAGGGTTTGGGTCATGGCGCTATGGATATGCATCATGGCTGGTCTTTTCTCTTACAAGTACATACAATACAAACACAGAGCAGTTTACAAAGTAATGGGCCCATGCGTTTGCCTGGCGAAAGGAGCCGCCGAGACATTGAAGCTCAACATGGCCCTAATACTTCTCCCCGTGTGTAGAAACACCATAACTTGGCTTAGGAACAAGACCAAGCTGGGCAAAGCTGTCCCCTTCGACGACAACCTTAATTTCCACAAAATTATCGCAATAGCCATAGCTTTAGGAGTTGGGATACACGCGATATCCCATCTAACCTGTGATTTCCCTCGGTTATTGCACGCCACGCCCGAAGAGTACGAGCCAATGGTGAAGTACTTCGGAGAGCAGCCCTCGAATTACTGGCATTTTGTGAAGGAGTGGGAAGGCGTGACTGGGATTATAATGGTGGTATTAATGGCCATAGCTTTTACGCTCGCTTCGCCTTGGTTTAGGAGAGGGAGGGTTAACCTTCCTAAGCCATTGAATAAGCTAACTGGGTTCAATGCGTTTTGGTACTCTCACCATTTGTTTGTGATTGTCTACGCATGCCTCATTATTCATGGGATCAAGCTTTACCTCACCCATGAATGGTACAAGAAAACGGTTAGTATTATACTACATACTCTAATTGAGTTATTCTAACATGGGATTTTGTGGATGATGATGTAACGGAATTAATTGATGGATCTATATATCTATTGGGCAGACATGGATGTACTTGGCAGTTCCAATCGTACTCTACGCAGGGGAGAGGTTGATAAGGGCTTTTAGGTCTAGCATTAAGGCTGTTAGAATCTTGAAGGTTGCTGTGTATCCTGGGAATGTGTTGGCTCTACACATGTCTAAGCCTCAAGGGTTCAAATACAAGAGTGGGCAGTACATTTTCGTCAACTGTGCAGCTGTGTCTCCATTTGAATGGTAACTTTTTATTACATATATACGTTATGCATACGTAGATTATTATTCTATTAGGGTTTATATATATATATATATATGTTAATTATTAACAATGGTTTCATATGGGTAGGCATCCTTTTTCGATCACCTCGGCACCAATGGATGATTACGTTAGCGTCCACATTAGAACTCTTGGAGATTGGACCAGACAGCTTAAAGCGGTTTTCTCTGAGGTAATAATTATACAATATTATCTACATCGACAATCTTTCGTCTTATATGGACGAATCCCAATATATATATATATATATATATTTATATATTATAATATTATTAGTACATGGTTGATTTTTCGTTTTGTTTTGGGTGTTAGGTATGTCAGCCTCCACCAACCGGGAAAAGTGGGCTCCTTCGCGCTGACTATTTGCAAGGAGAGAACAATCCAAAGTATGCCAAAAATCTCAATATGACTCAATAATACTCCGGCGAAATTAGACCAGTTCACACCTTAATAATTCCACATTATTATTAGAAACTTATTTCATTTTATATATAATTGTAGCTTCCCGAAAGTACTGATCGACGGGCCCTACGGTGCCCCGACCCAGGACTACAAGAACTACGACGTCGTTCTCCTCGTTGGGTTAGGCATAGGCGCCACTCCAATGATAAGCGTCGTAAAGGACATAGCCAACAACATTCGAGCAATCGAAGACCACGAATTGAACTCCGTAGAAAACGGCTCCTCCGATAGCAAGGGACGGGCGGGCAGTTCGGGAAGCGGGCGGCACCAATTCAAGACGAGGCGCGCGTACTTCTACTGGGTGACGAGGGAGCAGGGTTCATTCGATTGGTTTAAGGGAGTTATGAACGAGGTGGCCGATTTAGACTGCAGGGGAGTGATTGAGATGCACAATTACTGCACGAGCGTATACGAAGAGGGAGACGCACGGTCGGCGCTTATCACTATGCTTCAGTCTCTGAACCATGCCAAGAATGGGGTCGACGTGGTTTCTGGGACGAGGGTGAAGTCGCACTTTGCTAAGCCGAATTGGAGGACGGTTTATAAGCGTATTGCGCTTAATCATCCAAATTCAAGAGTCGGTACGCCTTTTTTTCTTTCTTTTTTTTTTAGTAGTCGAAGTTGACTTAATATTATAGCCCAAGGCCTGACCCAACGAAAGTACCCATGATATTTCATTATGGCAATTTCGAGTTCGATTTCGCGGGAAACATTGACTCTCGTTGTTGGGTGGAAAGTATTGTGCCCTCAGATGACCCGCACATTGTTTGATTGTGTGGCGTAGTCCATAGTAAACCTGGGTAATGGATTGGGCCGGGCCGGTTCGGGCCGGTTCCGGTTCGGGCTGGTTCCGGTTCACCGGTTCCGGCACTGTTCCGGTCCCGGTTCCGGTTCCGGTTCCGGGACCATTTTCCCTGGACCGGACCAGAACCGCGGAGCAGAACCACGGGCCACTAATGGGCCGGTTCCGGTTCCAGAACCGGTTCGGCCCATTATTATATTTTTTTTATTTTTTTATTTTTTTTTTTACTATTTTCGGAATAAAAAAAAAACTGATATAGTGGTTCCGGTTCCGTTCCGAACCGGAACCAGGAACCGTGGGTCGGAACCGGGAACCGAACCGGTAATCCACGGTTCCTGGTTCCCGGAACCGGCCCAAACCAGTTTTATTGGGCCGGTTACCGGTTCCGGTTCTGGACCGGTTTCGTGGGCCGGTTTTGGGCCGGTTTCTGGTTGGCCCGGCCCATTACCCAGGTTTAGTCCATAGTCAATTGAGTGGGATATATCTTGGGAAAAAAAAATCTTTTAACTCCACTATTATGGGTTACATTAATAAATGTAACCAATTATTATGGGTCACATTTATAGATATGTTTTTAATATAAATGTGGAACGCAGGAGTATTTTATTGCGGGGCTCCGCCGCCGGTGAAAGAGCTAAGACAGCTGGCGTCGGATTTTTCACACAAGACCAATACCAAATTTGAGTTTCACAAAGAGAACTTCTGAATAGGCAGTGACAAACTTTATTTTGTTTCTTGATTCACAGATATTATATATTTTTTCTAATATATACGTAGATGGAGAATTTGTGATATTGCACGGAAAAAGTATGACATCACAAGATGTCATGCTTGCATCATGATTTATAGTTTATTAGACTTGGTTGACCCAAATTAATGTAAATGCGTCAATCACGCGATTCTTACGATTAGAATAGAAGTTACTCTCTCCGTCCCAAACTATTTTATACATTTTACTAAATTGGGAGTCCCACATCTTTTGTACATTTCCTTATTTAGCAAAAAAACTTCACAAACAATCAATATAATAATATTAAATATTCTTAAAAGACGTGTCAAAATATACTTTTTTTTACCTTTTAATTGTACTATATTATTAAATATTCATTTTCTTAATTCTCGTGCCAACTCCCAATGTCCATAAAGATTTGGAATAGAGGGAGTATTACATAAGCAAAGCCATATTTTGTTTAATCATTTTCTTCATCCAATTAGTTGAAAGGTTAGAACTTTGAAAGCTACCTATCAACTAGAGATTGGTTTAGTTAACATAGCACTATGATAGAAAATGGTGCAATTTCACGATCATAAACCAACTTTAGTTAAATAGATTGTCAAACATGTCCACCTCTTTCTCCCACAAGCAAATGTGGGTATATTTTCTCCACCTCATTCCTATGTATTTTTTGAGTGTGTAAATCTATATTCTCATGTATATTTTATTTTTCTGATGAAAAGTGAAGAGATAAAGAGTATATCATTAAGTAACGTTTTAATATTAATGGCAAGTCTAGTAACTTTGGTGGAGAGTATGATGATCCTTGTCTCCATATCTGATTGGGATGGACCACAAGGAAGATGAAATTTCTGCCTAATTATGAAGACTATTTAGGACCAAGATTGACCCAAAGATTCATATATTTATTTGTGTCCGGTACTTTACAATGTTCTTACATTCAACATATGATTTTTCATATTTATTCCTCTCCCAATATATATATATATATATATATTCTTGGTACATCGTGTAACAGTTGTTCGTCTTCGTCTCTCTTTCTCTCTCTCCAAAATAAATATATACATCACAGCAGCGAAGGGATCGATCGAGCATTCAATTCCATCATCATAATCAGATACTTGAGAATGATCGATGATCCCTCTTATTTATTTCCTGCAACAACATACAAAGCGATTCTGTTAATGAAAAATCTCAATTAAATTTAAGACATGTTTTAATACATAGGTATACTATACATTACCAAGGAAGCTTGAATGTGTCCTTCCACCATCCATGTTTAGAACAATTTGCGACGATCTTATCCAACCGTACGATGATTTCCGAAAACGTCGGCCTCATAACAGATTCTGCGTGCCAACACTCCTCGATCAACCTATATCAAAAAATATCTATCTTTCAAGTTATACAATCGAAAAAAAATTGAAATATTTAAACCTCGAAAAAAAATAGAGGGATTCCTTCACTCACTCTTTTAAATCGGGAGGGTATGATTTCGATTTCGACTTGAAACATGGTCTCTGCTTTTCCAAGCACATTAACTTGGCAGCCTCGGCGTGCGACTTTGATGACGAAAATGGCGCGACGCCCTCCATCATCTAAAAATACAAAATTAAAATTGGATGAAAATTCAAATCGCATTAAACGAGTTCGTTCGTACTACCTCGTAAAGAATGACGCCAAAGGAGTACACATCCGCGCTTCTGTCGAAGATTTCGTCTTTATAGATTTCAGGTGCCATGTAGACGCCTTTATGATCGTGTAAGACTTAGTTAGGTAAGAAAGTTTTTTTCGATGTTGAACTAAGTTAACTCACTCGAACGATCTATGGAGTTTGGATGGGCTAGCTTTGCCTTGTCGGGCGATATTGTGGATAATCTGATGACACCAAAGCCTGCTACTTTAGACTGTCTCCCAAAGTCCAGCAATATATTTCTGGCAAACTTCGCAATATTGCGAACATTAAAAGGAATCTATTTGCAATAAAATCAGACAATTTCTAGGAGAAAAGTTCAGCATTCCACTCTGATCTCTCACCTTGGCTTAAGATCGCAGTGGATGATAGGTTCGGGCTTGCATTCGTGGAGGCAAGTCATTCCTCTGTGCACGCAAAAAACAACGAAAAAACACGGAGATACGAATAAATATATAGAGTACAGAAGAGGGCAGAAAATGGAGCATATGTGGTTGGAATAGGGTGCGTTTGTTACCTGGCAATTTCAAGCGCAAATCTTAACGCTTTCGAAGGAGATAATCGCCCTTTCTTGTGAAGGTAACCAGCTAAGTCTCCCTGTAATATTTCTACCATTTCAAAACTGCAGTTTATTGCGTTATAGAGAATGATCTTTTTTAGCGCAAGTAGGGAGCAAATTGCGTAAAACCAAACGAGCCGAAAATGTATCCATCTATACATCATTAGCTTCATCATCAAGGTTGAGAGGTAAAGAATAATTACTCTTGAGTGATACTCGAGAACAATCATCATCGGTATATTTTGGGTCACGGCTCCGATAAACTGGACAATATTGGGATGCCTGACCTTCTCCAACAACGTAAGCTCGTGTTTGAATGCATTTCTACAAAGTACAAATACCATTCAAGTTCAGAATAGTTGAGACGAGCTAAATGTTAGTAGCGACACGACTATTAACAAAGCCCGCTGCCATTGTACGCTTTCAAGAAAGACGACAATATCATCATCTACCTGAAATTCACTCTATGATGTGCACATTAACACCAAAGATTTCCATAAAAAATAGCTCAAACAAACAAAAAAAAAGAACAGAAGGGGAAAAAAAAAGACATACATGGATTCAGGGTCCGTGTGACTATCCTTGTCGAGTATCTTGACAGAAACTTTCGTACCATTCCATTTAGCAACTTGGTAAGATCCCTGTAATACCCATTCATACATTCATATCACTCATTCAAGAACTTGAACAAACTCATCTTCAGTTTCAGTTTTCATCAAGAAAAAAGACTTGGAAAAACTCAGATCACACACACCTTAGCAATCCCATCGCTTCTCCGTATTTGAATGTCCAACGGATTGAGCTCATACTCTGGAATCTCACGAGGGTTCGCAACCGTCATAGGCGTCTTCCTCGTTTTCTAACGAAGATGTCATAAAGTTTCACATGTCCCCACAGACTTAATTATAAGAGTATGCGATAAACGTAATTTTAACTCGAAACTTACTGGAATCTTCGCCCCGCGAGCTTTCAATATATTGTACACCTCAATGTTGCCATAATATTTCGCATCCGCCGCCGCCTATCGTAATAATAGAAACAACAACAAAGAATCATCATAGGACTGACTATCCACGATGCCTGCATGTAAGGTAGGGACGACAATCAAACCCATTAAATCTTCAAATGAGCCCGAGTCTAGACCCACTTAGACCACCCATGCTGCCATACAATCTACGGTGTCACACTTCTCCAGCATTATGGGTGCTTTAAGTGAATTTAGACTCAAACACATTTGAACATCCAACGATTCTCTAATGGGTTCGACTGTAATCCTCACTGTAAGGAAGAAAACCAAACTAACGTAACGTAATGTAATATTACCGTGCTGCCCCAACGATCGCGTGCGTCGATATTCGCCTTCCTACTCAACAAAAGCATTGCGACCTCGACATGGCCTTCGCAAGCAGCGATGTGGAGGGCCGTCCTTCCGTCCAAATCGATGCTATTTACGTCGATGCCCTCGTCGAGCAATTCTCGAACGCCGTTTACGTCTCCCTGGCAGGCCATGAACAGTAGCTGCATCGTCGCGTCGAGGTTCTCGGGAACCGTAAGAGAAGAATCTTTGCTGCTTTCGTCCGCTGAAGGCTTTCGCCTTATCGGGTCGAGCGAAGACTGGCGCCCGAAGCTGAAGCGAAAGTTGTTTCCTCTCGGGTCGAGGGAGTTTTGGCGTTTGAAGCTGAATTTCCCGCTCTTGCGTAGGGAGCCCGTCGAGAATTGTCGCGAAATACCGCGCCTCAATTGCGTGGCGATATCCATTTCCTTTTTTATTTTGACTTTCTTTTTTCGGTTTTTTTTTCTTCCACCACCAAGAAATTTGCTGGAGAAAAATGGAGTTTGTTTTTTGGTTATGTCACACTTTATGTTTCAGACCACCATTGCAAAAGGAACCAAAGGGAACTTATTCTGCTGAAAAATTTGGGACAACAGCACATTACTTTCCTACAAAGAAAATAATAGACTGAGGAATTATGGAAAGAAAAACATTACAAACCTATTAGAGTGGACATAAAGAGAAGACGAGACAAGAGATGAGTTATTCGAAACGTAGCAATAATCCAACGAATATCAGGCTATTGTGAATAGAAATTGATTATATATCCCAGAATTAGACGATAAATACAGCGATATACATGTATGTAATAACGGCAGCATTACATAACCTTTTAGATAACGCTGAAAAGGCAACATTTCTAAGAGAGAGAGATGAGAATATTTGAACCCACCTTTCACTTCGGGCAACAAGTCGATTGAATGCTGATAGGAATACAGCACTGTCGTAATAACCCAGACAAAAATATCAATAAATCTTCGTATATTATCTCCTCGGAGCGATGATGTACCCAAGAATAACATACACGGACATCCGTCGCCAATTTACAAAACGTTCTTCACAGAAGCGTCACAGGATGGAATTCGAAGATATATATATTTATATATACAAGAATTATTTTCTGTATTGATTATCTGTTTCGAGAGCTTATGGTTCACGAGGGCAGGTTAGCTCTCGAAGGGAAAAAATGAAATGGAAGATGAACAAATGTATGTGAAAAAATAAGCATGAAGAAATCTTGACCGGAGAAAACATAGATGCATTATTTGCGTTGATGTTTTAAATGATAAGCCGGAATATACGTTACAGTTTAACTTCATTATAGCCTTTTATAAGTTAGGTCTGTGCCCACAATTTAATTTCAATTTTGTTAATTCAAATGGCAAGTGAATGCAACTTGGGAATTAGGATCATCCGCACACTAGTCTCAAGTCGAACTAGAAAATAAAGTTGATTGTCATCCATACGAATTTATGTTCAATCAAATTATATTGAGACGTTAGATCCACAACTTTATGTAATGACGAGGTGGGATATAGTCTATCGATATCGAATGACTTGTTTTGGAATTTAAACGCGATTTAAATGGTTAATCGTATGGGTGCAGTGTGGGGGCGGCGTAAAATCGTTGTCACACCCCTAAACATATTGGATAAATTAGTTAAAGCAAGTGAGCTTTAATTAGGCTTGGAAATGTGAATTACTTGGAGGGAAAATATAAGTGGGTGTTTGCTTGGTTTGACACACCTTATACATGAATATGGATTTGAATTTTATTAGTTTAAAATAGATAGCTAATACTATGCCACACGTGTGCTGTTCGCGTGCGCGGGCAGGGGGTACAAATCAGGCTGATTTGTGTGTGAGCGCGTCAACCGCGCACCGAAAACTAACGAGCAACCTACCTGAAGAGGTCGAGCATAAGGTTAACGACGGCGAGACTGAAGTCATGAACGTTTTTGACGCGTGGAAACACTCTGATTTCCTATGTCGTAATTATGTTCTGAACGTCCTAAGCGACACTCTTTAAATGTGTATGTAGAGGTCGCAAGGGTAAAGAATTATGAGAATCATTAGACCGAAATATAAAACAAAGGATGCCGACACACAAAAATTTGTTGTCGAACAGTTCCTTGATTATAAGATGGTCCATTCCGAGACTGTGATCAGTCAAATGCAAGAGATCCAATTGACCTTACACGAGATCCATGCAGCACGAATGCTTCGAGTGAATCTTTCCAGGTTGATGCTATTATTGAGAAGCTGCCGCCAGACTGGAAAGACTTAAAAAACTATTTCAAGCATAAGCGCAATGAGATGTCTTTGGGGGATTTGATCGTTAGACTTCGAATCGAAGAAGACAACAAAAAGTCGGAAAAGAGAGCCTCGAGCTCATCTGAATCGAACATAAATGTGGTGGAGATGGCTCTAAGAAGGGCAAAGGGGCGGTTAAACCCAAAGCGAAACTTAGGGCGATTGGAGGCGTCGCAAAGCCGAACTATAAATTCAAGGGAAAATGATTCAACTGTGGTAAATTGGGTCACAAGTCGTCGGACTGTCGCCTCCCAAAAAGGAGCTATGAGGGCATATGGTAAGAGACTGCACGAAGGATGGTGACGATATGAGTCTCGTTGCAGGCGTCTAAGAAGTGAACATGGTTGGATCAAATCCAAATGAGTGGTGGATCGATACTGGTGCGACAAGACATATTTGCACGAACCGAAGCCTCTTCTCAACCTTTGAGACGGTTGAAGAAGAAGAGATCTACAGGGACAATTCGGTGGCCGCTACCGTGTAAGGGAAAGGAAACGTGCTACTCAAGATGATTTCCGAGAAAATATTAACGCTGAAAGACATGTCGTATGTATTGAAAATTCGCAAGAACTTTATATCGGGATTCTTGTTGAACAATCACGGATTTCGCATTGTATTTGAGTTGGACAAAGTTATTATGTCCAAATATGGCATGTTTGTAGAGAAATGGTATGCTTCCAATGGTTTGTTCAAGCTAAATGCAATGGCTGTGGTCAACGAGATTAATAAAATAATTCTTCGATTTACTTGCTTGAATCTTCCAACCTATGACATGGTAGATTAGGTCACATTAATAATTCGATACGTCAATTAATTAACTTGAACCATATTCCGACATTTGAAATTGATACAAAACATAAAAAAATTAGCATCGAGGCAAAACTGACGAGATCGTCATTCCTTACGGTAACACGAAACCCCTAAGTACTTGAATTATCGATTTTTAATACGTTCAATCACCAGGCGGATATGAATATTGTATAAAGTTTATTTATGATAGCACGAACTACGTATATTTGCTTAAATGCAAAGACGAAGCGTTAGAAAAATTTAATCTATACAAAACTGAAGTTGAAAATCAACTCGGTAGGAAGATAAAATGATTTAGAAGTGATCGAGGTGGCGAATGCGAAGCGCCAACTGGTAACTTCTGTGGGGAGCATGATATTATTCATGAAGTGACCGCACCGTAAAATAGCAAAATCCAAAAAACATGCGCAAAAAAAATAATTCTGCATCACGTTTCACTATTTCTCCAAGCATTAAACATGCTAGTCGCTAACACATCTCTCCAATTTCCCCATTCAGCTGAAGCATCAAGAGTAATTATGTTTTCCCCATCGTCTATCCCATCATTGACAATTTAAACATTGTGTATCAAAGAAAACATCATTTAAATTTGAATAAGTTAAAAAAACCTATGGGACAGAAATAAATAGACCCACTTCACTTATCACGATGAATTATATCAATGTTATCCCCTGTAATTGTATCGACTTCTTGTTCCAAAGGGTCGACATGCATCTCCTTGCGAATAAAGTTGTGAAGTATGCAACATGGCATCACAATTCTATTTTGTGTTACAATCAAGGTTGTAAAAAGCGCTAGGCGCTAGCTAGGTGCCAGGGGGCCTAGCGCCTAGGCCGCCTAGGCGGGACTTAGGCGGTTTCTAGGCGGAAATTATACGGTTCGCCTATTTTTCAATCAATATATCAAAACATTTCAACATTTCAAAACAATACTACATGAATGTTGCTCAAAATACTTCAATACAACAAAATCAAAACAAGATCTTGCAGTTCAAACAAAAAAAGGCAAAATATTTTAGCTTATATATATATATTTTATAACTCAAGTTAATATTTTAGCTACACTACATGCAACAATGTTTTATTAAATAAAAGAGATTTTTTAACAATTTAGATTTTAAAGAATAGAAGGCAACGATATTATCGATCGTAAGAATTAATGTGAATTGATATGAATTAATGTGAAATAGTTTAAAGAATTAATTGATATTTATCATCTTTATTGTTGCCTAGTTGGATCGTTTTCATAAGACCATCTGGCTATAAATAATTGATCGTGTGTATTATATTTTATCAAACGGTTTGTCCCACACCGGATCGGTCATGCGAATACACTGAAAAGAATTCCTATATAAAGGCATACACTGCCCTTGTTCATAAACCAACTATAGTGGGTGGCCAGTGGCCACACGTGGTTTAAGCCTCTTTATTTATTTGAATTTTTTTTGTGGGCCAAATTTTTTTATATGGGCCGATTAATCGGCCTAATATTCGGTCTGTACGCCGATTAAACGGGCTTGGCGCCGATTAGTCGGACTTACCGATTTTCCCACCCGATTTACCACTATTTGCCTCGGTGGCCGGCGCCTAGCGCCTAGGCGCCCGCCTAGGCCGCATTTTACAACACTGGTTACAATTGGGAAATATGAAGGCGGTCATAAATTGCCCAATGTTGTTTCAGTAACCCGAAGCAACGTTCAATCACGATTCTTGCTCTAATATGTATCATGTTAAAATACTCCTCCGAATTTTGTGGTGCGTTTCTTCCTTCCCCGGTATTGTCCAAATGATATCTCATGGTCCTATAAGGCACCAAAAGACGGGTTGCGCTGCAGCCGCTATCACATAAGTAATAGTTTCCTAGCACATGAGACAGAAAGAACGTGGTTATTACTCGCGCATCATGTAAACCTCGTTCATTGTTACTTAACCATAGAAAGGTACCTCTTGGCACCTTATGGCCATATCTTCGAGAAATCGCATCACGTAAAAACTTGTGCATTTGTCGCAGATCCTTCCCAACCACATAACACGTACGTGAACATCATGTCGGATCAAGTACAACAAGTACGTTGATGGTCACATAGCCTTTCAAGTTATGAACCTTGGTTTGTCAGCTTCTAGCATAATGACCTTAACATGTGTTCCGTCTAATGCTCCAAGACACCCCTGCATTACATGGCCGATGCATTGTCATGGAATAATATATAAATGTACTCAAATATTGGAAAATAAATTACCTTAAAATGCTTCCATCTGTAGTCCATATTGTCTTCAGATATTGGTTCCGGAGGCGAGATGAGAAGGTGATGCAATTTTCAAGACCGCATTCAAGACCTTGTGAAAGTATTTTGAAATAGTTGCTCCAGACTTGCTAAAACTTTTTTGCACTACCCGATTTTTCGTATTATGCGACAGAATAATCAAGAACATGGCGACTTTATCCCTAAATGTGGTTAATTTAGATTGTCTAATACCACAAACACTTTCCAAGAGGGTTATTAGTCCAAATGTCTTCCTATTCATTCTCAAGTGGTTGTGGCACGTTACGTTGGACATAGACACTAACTCCCTAAGGTTAGCAATCAATTGTGGTATCTTCTCAACCAAATTGTATCTTTTTGCAGTTCTTTTCCGCTTTCGGGGTGTAGTATTCTGTCGGCGTCTCAGATAGATGGAAAGTAAGAGGAACAACGTATTTTGCTGAATTAATCTTTGTAAAATTACAAACATTATGACTTCCCTTCTCATGTTAGTATCGATGCTAACTTTGCGTGAACATGTATTTGTACATGCAACATGTTTATGCTGCGTTTGGTTATAATATTAGGATAAAGTCCAGGGTAAGAAATTATAAATTATTCATATAAGGGCCCAAGATAAATTATCTAAGACCCATCCCCCAGTTTATTTATATCGGGCCTTTAGTCTGACACGCGGGCTTTTGAATTATATCGGGCTGAACAATAACTAACCAAACATTAAAGGGTAAATAGCGTAAAACCCCCCATGTGGTTTTGAAACTCGACACCAACCCCCTCATGGTTTTAAAACGACCTAAAAACCCCTCGTGGTTTAAAAACATAGCACACTCTCCCGCGGTCAGCATTACGGTCAGACAATATTGAAATTCCTGTTTTACCCCTGGTCAGCATTACGGTCACACGAAAATCCATCTTTCTTCCTCAGACATAAATTAGATTATAAAAAAAACTTAAAAGAGCTCAGTTTTTTCTGTTCTTGAAGTAGTGAGTGCAGTATGTGATGTCTTCCTTGGTGAAGGTTGGTTCTCCCCTCCCTCTATGTAGGGAGTTTGAATCCATCATTGCTGAAGGCTTGGGTCTCACTTTTTCATAGCAAGTTCTGTCTCGTAAGGACGACGGCGAGAGGACTTACAACGTTTTCTTGGAGTAGGCCGCCGGCGGGAGCTTGGGGGAAAGGGTCGGCAGATACGCCGAGAAAAGGCTGCCAGAATTTGAAGTCCGACGGTGCACAAAGGCGTTGCTGAAATATGTCGCCGGAGATGTTGGCCGGCGGAGACCAGGGATCTCCGGCGGACGTATGGGCTCTGTGCTGTGCGGTGGCGGAGATGGACAGCGGAGCTTCCTCTTGGAGTAGGTGCTGCTCTACGCCGTCGCCGCCGGCGATTCCGGCGAATTCATCAGACGACGGCAAAAATTTTCTGAAGAGGTGTTTCGTCAGAGATCCGAGGGATAGATGGACGGCCGAGATGCTCTGGGATCATCCCTTTGTTTGCAGCGGCGATTTTGACCAAAACGACGGCGGTGGACTGTGGCAGGCGAGGAGCTTGAGGGACTTTTTGCGCAATATCGATTTCGATCAGTACTGTAATATCAATTTCGATTCGATTTTTGCTGTGTAATTCGATTTTTTGTGGTATTGGGAGAAAATCAACTGGGTAAGACGAAGAAGACTACTTTTGAGGGGCAATTTAGTCTTTTTAATGTAGAAAATATTGTCAGATCTATTCCAGTCGGGAACCAGGCGCGTGTGATACACTTTCGGGCAGAAAGTGTTGACCGGGGGGTTTCGTGCTACATTTCAAAAACCACGAGGGAGTGTCGAGTAAAAAAACAACCACAAGGTGATAAGGTGCCTTTGAGTATAAGCACAAGGGGGATTTACGCTATTTACCCAACATTAAATAACACCATCTTATTTATACTAATTGGGATAATCTGGGCTTATCACGGGAACCAAACACAGCCTTAATGTCCAAGCCAAGAGGATTAAAATTGAAAGCTAAATGATGTTGCAACTGACATTGTAGTAGTAGTAAGAATAATATAATAATAAAACAAATTCAATTCAATTCAACTATACGCATAAAAAGGACACTTTCCCACATCAAATGACTTGAGAACAAAACCAATGCGCGGTGTTCGTGATGTAAATGGCCAAGCAGAGAGTACGTATGTAACATGCCCAATTGATAATGTAGATACCGACAGTTTGCAAATTGTCCGAACACTGCCACGGAAAACCAAACCTTAACTAGGTCACCTTCGAATTTCACCTCAACCAAACAAATACACAGTATCCGGATTACACAACAAAAACATGAAAAATGCAGACTTCTTCTGAAATTGAAA
Source organism: Craterostigma plantagineum (assembly GCA_027422505.1). Classification (NCBI taxonomy): domain Eukaryota; kingdom Viridiplantae; phylum Streptophyta; class Magnoliopsida; order Lamiales; family Linderniaceae; genus Craterostigma; species Craterostigma plantagineum. The sequence goes on from JAPQWV010000005.1 coordinate 5,226,223, forward strand.
ATTTCAAAGTAAAAGCATGTGGATGCAGAAAATACACGACCGGCTAACCGCCGGTTACGGTTATAACCGTAGCCATCCGGCAACCGTTACCGACAATTGTAATCGGCCCGTTACGGGGTGGTTAAGGTTTTCCCAAACAGCCAACAGACGGTTAATAACCGTTAAATAAAAAAATAAAAAATAAAAAAATATTATTTAACTTTACTCATATTAATAATAATTCATTATATAAATACTATTTGACTTTACTCATAATAATTTTTTGAAACTATGTAGGTTGTATTGTATTAAAATTTGTAATTTTAATGATAGTAAATTTTATTATATCGAAAGTTTTGTATCAAAATAGTAAAATACGAGAAAAAAATACCGAAAATTTATTTAACTTTACAACGATTTAAAAAAAATAAAAATTAAAAAATAAATTTAAAAAAACAGGCGATTTATAACCGTAATCGGCGATTAGATTAACCGGCAACCGGGGACGGTTAACCATCAACCGCCCCCGGCCGGTTAGGTTACGGTGCCGTGCCGTTAACTGCCGGTTACTAACCGCCGACTGTAACGGGCGGTTGGGCATGTCTAGCCTGAAGGGATATAATTATCTTTTTCATTTAAACCTTTTTTTTTTTATGTATAACGCCGATTTGGTAAATTGCACCTTTTTATCTGTTGTTCTGACTAAAGTCAACGCCCACAGGATTCAACCGCCACAATTGCTCATTATATTTGGGAACGAAACAAAATAGGGTTAACGCGAAGAACCATATAGCCCAATATCTGTCTCGTAAATCATTTGATGAGTAGGGATTGTGCGATTCACAGAACTACCTTGCTCGCTGGGAGAACCGATCATTCGGAGAAGAGCGAAAGGGAACGACGAAGAGTAATGGGAAATGTATTCGTGAAAAAACCCAAGATCACGGAGGTAGACAAAGCTATTCTTTCCCTAAAAACCCAAAGGCGTAAGCTTGGCCAATACCAACAACAGGTGATGTAATTCCTTTTTTGGTGATTGAATCATCGATGTTTTTCATTCCCTCGTTGACGTCTCTATATTACGTTTCGGGATTGAATTGTTTGAACTCTTTGATGTTCTGCAATATGTTTCAAATGAGGCAAACCGTCTTTATGCTTTAGATACGTAATAGATCGTGAAAGAAATAGGTGTGCCATGCCCTGCTTGTAAGGATAATTTGCACAGAATACTTTTCGTCTGCGTTACATTGGTCCCATACTATGTTAATAGTTTCGGTTTGTGTTTTTCAGCTAGAAGCTGTTATTGAAGCTGAGAAGCAAGCTGCAAAAGACTTGCTCCGTGAAAAGAAGAAAGATAGGGCTTTGCTTGCCCTGAAGAAAAAGAGAGTTCAAGAAGACTTGTTGAAGCAAGTTGATGGATGGCTTATCAATGTTGAGCAGCAAGTAGGTCTTAATGAAGAGTTATTTCCATCTTTTCAATTTTCTTAAATCTTACCGAATGTTCATTCTACTTATTGATGGTTTCAAATATAATCCATTATTTGATTCCCTGTAGTTGGCAGATGTTGAACTAGCTAGCAAGCAAAAGGCAGTTTTCGAGAGCTTGAAAACTGGGAATAATGCTGTCAAAGCAATACAAGCTGAGGTCAACCTTGATGATGTTCAGAAATTGATGGAAGAAACAGAAGAAGCCAAAGCATATCAAGAGGTTGGTGCTTTTTCCTTTAATTTTTCTTTCTTTGTTTACCGAAGGCATTTATACCTTGAAGAGTGTCCTTCTAAGCCTCTTGGCAATGTTGTACCAATTCTACGCTCGCTGCATAATGTAACTTACCTCTACTCGAATTGATTTGTTATCACAGGAAATTAATGCAATACTGGGGGAGAAGTTGTCGCCTGAAGACGAAGAGGAAGTTCTAGCAGAATTCGAGGACCTAGAAACACAGGTCTGCGTTTTCTTCTTTTCCTTGTACATCATTTCAACATGTAGCTAGGGTACCTCGCTATGTTTTTTATCCACTTTATTCTATTTTTCTTGGTAAAGTAATTATGAAACAGTTACCATTTCTTCTGCACTTGTCTAACTATGTGCCACATTTGTTTCATAACCTTGCAAGTGTTATCATAACAACGTTACTCTACAAGTTGAATCTTTGGTTGCAAAAACAAAGTGCATTTTCATCAATCGAAAATTTCTTCTTGAAAATATCTTTAAATTTTGCTGCAGATTTCACTTCAAGACCTGCCTAAAGTCCCGTCCTCTGCACCATCTAAAGAAGAAGAACAAGAAGAGCTGCCGAATCTCCCCGATGTACCAACTAAATCACCAACTTCTGAGACATCAAATAAACCTTTGTCTGAAATTTCTGAGCGCTCGAAAGGTATGTTATTGCAGTCTGTCCCAAGAAGTTCTTTTTTTTTTTTTTCTTTTTCGTTTCTTACGTTGCATGTTAGAAAATGTGATTAACAATCTCCAAACTTTGATGCCGATTTGTTTTGCAGTTATGGAGGAGCCATTACCAGCTTAATCAGAAATTATCCCGTCCGCTGATGCATTGCCATATGCCTAAATGCCATATGTCACAGAAATTTATGCATCTTATTCTGTACAGCACTTTCGTACCAATTGTGATGGCGTTTGAGGACTCTCTGTTCTGTTACACTTCTCTTTTCGTTTGTCTATTTTTATGCGTCCTTCTAATATCCGATTTTTATAGTTTCGGTTGAATTTACAAATAGCATGTACGATTCCAACGTTAAATGACTCAAAAACTATGATCTTTTCTGAACAAATGTATACATATGAGGTGCTACCAACCAATCAATCAATAAATACAACCAAGAACCACCACAGTATAAATCTAGGAGTTCAAAATGTTGGTGTTGATGATGTGTATTTTTTCAGTCCAAGTAAAAGAGAGTAACGATCTTTCGCATGTTCTTTGCCTCTTGACATGTTTCCATGAGCAATCTGCTGTCATGGAACGCAAAGCATATCACTTGCTGCACTTGCGATATGATGTCCATGTTGCACAATCTGACCATAGAACGTTAAGATTAATCGAAACTGCTTGTAATTTTTATTTAATGGACCAATTTGCGCGCAGAATATCGTTTGTCTAGCAATGGCCGTTTCTGTTATTACACGTAATTTATGATATAATTCCTAGGATGCGTACCTGCTGGCCTCTATTAATGGGAGATGATCGTTGTGAGGCTTTTCTATTACGGTTTTCACCTGCGAAGAGATGCAATGAGTATCTTCGATCATACGTCTGCTAAAGATCGACAAAGGAAAAGAATCAAACGTCGCGCAAAATACTGACTTTAGCAAGCAATTCTTGACTTTCTGGAGGCTGCTTCTTCAAGCTTTGCGGTAGTATAACCGTAAGTAGCTCGGGCTTCTCAGCACGCAGAGCTCCTCTAATCACAGCTGCGTTAGTTCCCGACGCCCCAGACGTGAAAATGTGGTTTTTCTGCGACCAATCAAATTTAATAACGACGAAAAATCATATAACGAAAAAAAAAAAAGAAAGAACTCGAAGCGGGGGGAGAATATACCGTTATGACCAATGCATAGCTGAGAATCTCAATGAGTTCTTGGTGCATGAAACCCATATTACGCGTCCCAAAAAACCCAATGGATCGAGGACCTTGTTGTTGGATCGCCAGTAACTCCTGAAAAAAAAGACAGCGCAAAGATTATCAACTACATATTTACGCATATTGCGTTTAAGAGACGACCACAATAGTAAAAAGAAAACTTATGACGAAAATCTCGACATAAGAAAGTAAAAGTCTACCTGAAGGTAGTCGACGTCGGGGAGAGGTTTATACTCGGATACTAAAACTGCGCCAGAACCCTCGACAAGAGACTGGGCTTGACTTGGTATCCGCGTAGAACCTTCATCGTCGGAGCTTATCATCTTTATCTCATTTTGCTTTCCTCCATTTTCCAACCCATCGAACGTTTTCTCGCATTGGCAAAGCCACTATAGTAGCACATACATAACAGATATCCCTATATCAGTAAATTATCAGCGCAAAATTATAACGCGTAAGTAGATAATGAAGAGACGTATACAGTTCAGCCTAATGAATGAAGTGATTACACATGTTCGATGGAGATAAAAAGTTAGGAAAGATCATAATGAACGCAAACATGGACTAATAGGCTCCTACTTTCCTAAAGGTAAGTCATACTTCTATCTCAGATGAGACGAGCAGGACAGATGTAGCATCCATTTGTTTTTTTTGTCGATAGTAGACAGCGTGGAAAGTTCATCTAATCCATGAAATCGTTTCAATTATTTCATGGCTGAAGATCAAGAACCTTTACCGTTCTTTCGATTTTAAGCAAGAAAGTGCTTTCTATACATTCCAAATCCGACGATGACAATTCAAATGAAAGCCAAATAATTCGATTCAGCCCAGACGAAGAAACTACATTTGGGACCCGATTACTGCAATCTGAAATTTCACTCAATGCAAATCCACCATTTCGAAGGAAAAGGAAAATGAAGCTCAATTTTGCTATCACGATAAAACAAGAATCTAAGACAAGACGCACAACAGCGGCAACCGAATAGATATCCCGGAATCGGAAAGAACCAACCACAAATTTCTCCAAAAACATTTCCATTTTCCCAGAATCCCAAAGAAAAACATCACATAAAACCAAAGACCAAACAGAATTAGGAAGAAGAATGATGAATAAGAACCATCCAAAGATCAGTGTTACCCTGTAATTCTTGGAAGCTGAATAAGCAAATTTTGTGCTTCGTCCTCTCCGCGAATAAAAACGCGTGGACGCATCTGAGGATTTAAATGTATTAGACTGAGGAAGGGATAGCTGAAGCAATCCCCATGAATGAGTAGCTGTCATCATCTCTCTTTCTGTCACTCTTTTTTTATTTGCTCCGCAATGGCCTCAATTTTTCTTGATTATGAAAAACAATGAATTAAAAAGAGACAGATGGTGGCTTAAGTTTTAAGGAGGAAACTATAAAAGAAAGAAAGAAATAAATAAATAAAAGAAATCGGTAATATTATATAGATCTTCGATCATCCTAAGGCTAGTTGACCGAATGTCCTTTCCACTAAAAAGTCCTTTTTGATATATAATTAAAATATTATGCTACTCATGATTACAGTATCATTAAAAAGATAATTAATGAAATAAAGAACTTTCTGTATTTTCAATACTTCGAATATGATTTAACAAAACACAAATCACATATCTATATACAAATCGCAAATTAAATATAAAAAAAATACATTTACCACCATTCGGAAATATCTCTCGTTATAGTAATGCGAAATAATATTGGAAAATTTGGTGTAAATAATCCATCCTATTGACTTTCTTCTAAAAATAAACCTACCTTTAAGTTATTTCTGAATAAACCCAACAATAATAGGTATCTTCTCAGATTAGACCCATATTACCTTTAACCTATTCAATAGGTTAAATTTTTCTTTTTTATTTGTTTTCTCTTTTTCTTTTATATTTGAATAAATTATTTGTACACTTTAAAATAACTCGAAATTAGAAATAAATATTTCGACGAACATCCCAAGAAATTCTTAATAAATAAATTTTAAAAATTAATAAATCAAAGTTTTAAAAATAAAAATAATGTATTTTAAAAGTCATTTTACTTTATTATATTAATTAAACCTAAAAGATTAACTCCAAGATAATAATAATTTAAAAAATCAAAACAAAAAATTTCAGCGTAAATGCCATGAAATTCTTGGTACAATAAACTTTTTGAAAATTTCATAAAAGAAGTATCAAATATTTAGACAGAAAATTCCTGAAATTATAAATAAGTAAATTATCAAATAAAATTAAAATATTCAAGCAGACGAAGTTCTTAGTAAATATTTTCGTGGACATATTTTTAACTTCATTTTTTTTATTTTCTAAAGTTTTGATTATGTTTTATTTATATTAAGTTCGCGGAGATTTTTTTTTTTTTTTGCAGTTTTTGAGGGATTTTGTGGAAATTTTTTGCTTTGCTTTTTGTATTTTATTTTTATGTTGGAGATAGATTTATTTATATTTTCTAATTCTAAGTTTTGAACAATACCGAAGTGTATGTTCAACATGAATAAAATACAAAAAAGCATTCCACAAAAAATCCTTCAAAAACTGCCAAAACAAAATCTAGGCGAAAATTTTAGAAAATATTTATTAAGAACTTCGTCTGATTGAATATTTTAATTTTATTTGATAATTTTTACTTAAGGAATTTTCGGTCTAAATATTTGATACCTTTTTTATGAAATTTTTTAAAAAATTAATTAATGTACTAAGAATTCCGTGGGATTACGCTGAAAATTTTCTGTTTTGATTTTTTAAATTCTTTTCATGTTGGAATTATTTTTTAAGCTTAATTAATATTTAAAGTAACATGACTTTTTAATACATAAGTTTTTATAAAACTTTGATTTATTTATATTTTTAATTATTTTATTAAGAATTTCTTGGGATGTTCGTCGAAACATTTATTTTCAAATTTCGAGTTATTTTAAAGTGTGAAAAATAATTATTCAAATAGAAAAGAAAAAGAAGAAAAAAATTAAAAAAGAAAAAAATTTAACCTGTTGAATAGGTTAAAGGTAACACGGGTCTAATCTGAGAAGATAACTATTATAGTTGGGTTTATTCAGGAATAACTTAAAGTTGGGTTTATTTTTAGAAGAAAATCAATAGGGTAGATTATTTACACTCGATTGCTATTCACCGCCCCCTTTTTCCTAGTCACCGCCCCTAAAGGGCTGGAAAAAGACGATTTTGCCCTTATGATATTTAAATTAATTTAAAAAGAGAAAATTATAATAAACAATAAAAATATCTATTTAAAGCTCTGTCCAGACAACACTTTTCAAATCACATATCGAAAATCAGACAAAAACAAAAAAAATACTGAAATCGCAATGGATCGCCGACAGGGACAAGGAAAGGGAAAGGGCCTATTTTCACGACTGGTAAGCCAAATTAACGTAAAACATTGTTCGAATTTCAACTCGACCGAAAGAAAAAAAAAATCAACCGAAATAAAATTTTGGTCATTGTAGTGCTGACCGAAACATAATTTCGGTCGGTACTGTAAAGACTGAAAATTGATTTCGGTCAGTACAGTATCGACCGAAATCATGTTTCGGTCGGTACAGTAGTGACCGAAATCAATTTTTGGTCGTTACAGTACTGACCGAAATCAATTTTCGGTCGTTACAGTACTGACCGTTCGGTCAGTACTGTAACGACCGAAAATTGATTTCGGTCGAATTTTTTTTTATTTTGATTATTTATTTATATTTTATTTGGATTATTTATTTTTATTATTTATTTGTATATTTATTTGGATTATTTATTTGTATTATTTATTTGGATTATTTATTTGTATATTTTATTTGGATTATTTATTTGTATTATTTATTTGGATTATTTATTTATATTAGTTATTTGGATTATTTATTTGGATTATTTATTTGGATTATTTATTTGTATATTTTATTTGTATTATTTATTTGGATTATTTATTTGAATTATTTATTTGTATATTTATATTCGATACGGAATAAATATGCAAACAAATATTGAAAACATATATAAAATCCGTCCGATACAATAAAAGATAAAAAAAACAATAGCAACAGCGTCAAGGGGCCTGGCGCCACCGGTCGTTGATGTCATTCAGCCTGTCTCGGAACTCGTCCGTACGCGTCGTTTCACCACGATGCAGACTGACTAGCATGTCCGAACTCAAGCTGTACATCGTGCTGTACCACTGTACATAGCAATAATACGTACGATTACACATATAAATATAAAAAAAATCGACGTAAGATTTAATTACGTACGTAGTCGGCGTGGCTGCGCGGGGGTATGCATGCCGATGAGGATCCCTGCTCCGTCGAAAGCAATCAAGCGGTGGACCGTCCGCTCTGGCTGACATACAGACCACATGCGTGATCGTGCCTCGCCAGGCTCCACATGATGGGGGAGACGGTGTGGGCGGAAGCATGGGAAGTACTCGTAGATCCACGCCTGCAGTAACGAGAGGCTCCCAGCTAATCCCCTCGCATCCGCCCTGCTTGCCATGCCAAGCTGGCGATAAAGGTAAGCGAGAATGGCCGAACCCCACGAGTAACCACTGGCAGAGGACAACGACCGGTAGAACTCGTGCATGATGTCCGGCTTCACCCGGATCCCGCTCTTGTCGACGAACAGCGTCGACCCCAGCAGAATCCACAACCAAGCGATGGCCTGCAACCCCGCCGGCCGCCTCTCCAACATCTGCTGCATCACGTCGTTAATCAGAAGCCCACCGCCTCTCCAACCCTCCCTGAGCGCGTCCGCGGAGATGCCCATAATCTCCCTCGCCGCCATCTTCTGGTCGCCGGCGTCTGGTGTCCCCGATACCGTCGTCCCGTCGATCGGGATACGCAGGATCTGCTCGACGTCGTGGAGCATGATCGTCATCTCCCCCCACGGCATGTGGAAGGTGTTCGTGTCTGGATGCCAGCGCTCCACAAAAGCGCTGAGTAGAGGCTGGTCCAACTGACCCATCATAGCATCCGTGAGGTGCGCAAGCCCCGTGCCATCGATCTGGCTCTGCATCTCCGGCAGGAACTTGGAATACCAATTCTTCAGCTTCCCAAGCACTAACGCCCGCTGCTCGCACCTCAGCAGGGGTCTCTCCTCCTCACCCGTCCAGATGCGGGGCGCGATGTGCCCCAGATAACTACGGATCACCTCGTCATCATATGGACCACCGGGCTGTGGCCCCTGCACCCTCCACGAATCGTCATCTGTGACCCTGGAGCGCTTGCTCTCTATTTCATTTTTCACGAATAACGCAAAAATAAATTTAATTTCTTTTACGTATTTTAAGACACGACATCGCATGTCAGTTTATAGAGGAGAATGGAATTACCTGAGGAGGCCGGTGGCAGATCGTCGCCGGATGACTCAAACGATGCTCCATCATCCGGCACACCATGATCCGCATGCGGATCGTAATCCGCATATACGGACTGCGAAGCAGCTGCTCGCTGCCGCCTCTCCTCCAACGGAGGGGGTCTACTGCTTCCTCCGGGTAGGGTCTTTCCACCCTTGGTCTGTAATTAAAAGATTTTTTTTAAAAAAAATAATCAAAATAAAATATACAAATAAATAATCCAAATAAATAATACAAATAAATAATCCAAATAAAATATAAAAATAAATAATCCAAATAAAATATACAAATAAATAATCCAAATAAATAATACAAATAAATAATCCAAATAAAATATACAAATAAATAATCCAAATAAATAATCCAAATAATAATATAAATAAATAATCAAAATAAAAAAAAATTCGACCGAAATTAATTTTCGGTCGTTACAGTACTGACCGCTTCGGTCAGTACTGTAACGACCGAAAATTGATTTCAGTTAGTACTGTGACGACCGAAAATTGATTTCGGTCACTACTGTACCGACCGAAACACGATTTCAGTCGATAATGTACTGACCGAAAATCAATTTTCGGTCGTTACAGTACTGACCGTTATTTCGGTCAGTACTGTAACGACCGAAAATTGATTTCGGTCGAATTTTTTTTTATTTTGATTATTTATTTATATTATTTATTGGATTATTTATTTGGATTATTTATTTGTATAGAATAATTATATTGATATTTATATAATAGACATATAATTAATGCTTAAAAAACTTTTAAACTCGGTACTAAATTATTGATCTACGTAAATTATCATTTCAACATGAACATATTAATTCAATTACCTCGCTGATATCCGTAGAGTCATTTATGCAATATCACCCAACACATCACCGTGATTAATCAAACACAACATTCAAATATCACATTGATATGCAAACTGAAATATCACTCCAAAACAAACACAATGATGATATATCACCTTGATCCACATCACGGTGATACTCACATTACGGTGATGCGATTATCGCCGTGATATTGGATCATCTCAAACAAATACCCGTGTGTCTTATCATTAATTGAATCAAGGCGAGGGCTAGCTCAAGCTGCTTTACTTAACTCGACTCAAGCTTTACTATACCTACGCCCCTTAGCTTATGCAAGTCTACGAGGCGATTGGCTCTGACCCAGCTTTGAATGGCACCCACTATTTTTCATATATGAATATATAAACCTCTATATAAATTTGTATAGTATGTCAAATTTTTTTTTATGAACCGAAAGATAGTGATATAGGCTCAAAAGATAAAAATAAATCATGTGATTTTATCTCATATTATAAATACATAAGATCAAATTGAGAAATGTTTTTATCGTTATTTTTTTAATCAAATGTTGATCAAATATCAAAGAAATTAAAATTCTCAAACCGTCATCGACTAAGTTATGCATATAAGATCTTATTAAAGATATCATAACAGTTGCATCAACCGAAAGAAGCTTTTAAAAGTTATCAAGAAATTATCTTCAGTCAACAACGTCACAACACCGACTGATGGGCTAGCAATGTTGTCAATTGAAAAGAAATAGTCGAACAACTAAATTAGGCAGATTTGATCCATTTTTTTGCCTCTTAAACATCTAGACAAATAGTTACATTGACAATTTAATTTCAGTTATATTTACGGTTTAAGTTTATGATATATTTCATATCTTATTTAAAAAAAAAATTACTTATGAATGATCAAGGACCTGAATTTTCGAAATTCGCTTCATGTCCCGATTTCTTAAACTACGTACCTGGCTAGACCTAAGTTATGATAATCTTGAGGGGTTGAAGAGAACCAGTCGTCATTAAGTGGTCTAGAAAACACATTACATCAACTCAAATGTCTCTGATCGTCAAGATTGTTGTTCTTGCTTGTAAGGAAAAAAAAAAGCAATGAAAGAAAAAAAGAAAAAGAAATGGTCGATCATATGTCCAATCTCTTCTTGACACGGAACATTAGAGCAGAAGATTTGATATCGTCTTGAGGAACTTGAAGCATCACCTGCACTTTCATCTTCATCGGAGCACTCTTTGCTTTCCCATTTTCATCTCCAACCTTCATAAAAACAAATGACAATCCAATACATGGTTACTATAACCTTTGCTATATATACATTTATATGTTGAGAGAGAGGGAGATACAGAAAGAGACAGGGAGAGAGGGAGACTCACCCATAGAGATGCCCATCCAAGTCGAACCTCAGAATCATAACCAGCTTTAAATTTGTAGTCAGGCCCAACAGTGTGTTTATATGCAGCACTCCAATTGTTTGTGTCGAACTGATACCAATAGCTGAACCACATACATCAATCAAAGTTACATATTAGCATGCTAAAAAACTCTTGTATGAGAACATCACTCTCTGCACATTTTCGGTCAAATGGGAGGGAACCAAGATACAAATTAACCATAGCTGTTTCACTGATTGGCATCATATGAATAACACTTTGATGTGTTATACCATAAAAAATTTCAAGATTTGTTGACATCTTACGACTTGGACAATGCCCACTCTTGTGTTCAGACGTAAGTATATACATAAAGGAAGGGACTGTGAGTTGTGAGATCACCTCAACTTGTCTGAAGGACTAAATCTTCGTTTGAACGCACAAGATACAGCGTTTGAAGGCAGTGATAAGCTTGGAATGATAGTCATTTGCTGATCCTGAAACAAAACAAAATTCTCCACTTTCAACTGATGTTAGGAGTCTTAATTAATTAATCCCTCCGTCCCGCTAATTTTATCACACTTCTCCATTTCGGGCGTCCTAATAATTTTATCACCTTTCCTTATTTAGCAAAAAAATTATCACAAACAATCAATATAATAATATTAAATATTCTTAAAAGACGTGTCAAAATATACACTTTTTTACCTTTTCATTGTACTAAATAATGCCACCTTAATTTGCGTGCCCAGCAACTTATGTGATAAAGTTGCTGGGACGGAGGGAATATTATTATTATATTAAGTTCTATTTATTAGTAGTTTAAATTTGAAATTTAATTAGATTTGATTTAAATTTAGTAGTTGAGATTTATTAGGAGTCTAATATTTGTTTTAGTCCTTACATATAGGCATCAGTCTCGTAGAAGGAGGGGAAAGGTTTTTGGAAAAGGTTGAAGGCCGGAGTTTATCTTTCGGTTTGGCTATTAGGAAAGCTATGAGGAAAGCGTCTTTGTCCTTCGTTTTCTTCGTTCGAGATTAATAAAATTATATTTAGTTATACTTTCGTGTCTATCATCGTCTTAACTCTAACAAATTGGTCCGACCTGCCAGATCCATTTATGCCCGTAACACGATCAAAGATAAGCAACGGGTTGAAGGGTTAGAGAAGACAGTTGATGGGATAGGGAAGACAGTTGAGAATTTGAAGACTCTTGTGGGGTTGGATAAGACGGTCGAAGATCTCAGGAACCTTATCATACAACAGACGGAAACGCTAATCCTGCTGGCTTACGTTAACAAGCCGAAGGAAGCGGTAACTCCACCCAAGGATGGACCCGAGGAGAATCTAACACTAACAATGCAAAAACGACTCGAGCTGCCGACCTTTGATGGAACCGAGCCTCTGGGTTGGGTTTCATGGGCTGAGCAATATTTCCTCGTCCAACACACACCCAAGTACCAGAAAGTAGCCAGTGTTATGGTTTGCATGGAAGGCGTGGCGCATGGATACAATGGGCTTTAACGATGCAACCCACCATGTCATGGGGGGAACTGAAGCAGAAGCTCATCGACATGTTCGACGACAAATATCAGGGCAATCAATTGGAAAAAATAACAAGCGTCAAACAAGCCGGCTGCATTAGCGATTATTTCTACGAATTCCTCGGGTTAATCACCCACTTACGGGAGATATCAACACACCAGCACTTGGGGTTCTTCATGTTGGGGATGCACCCGGTTATGCGAACAGAGGTAGAGGTCCTCAAACCAACCAGCCTCGATCAAGCATACCAATTAGCAAAAGGAATCAAAAAGAAACTACTAGCAGCGAAGGAAGGGGAGTACAGTATAGCAATGACTAGACCCATCCGGCAAAAATCGGTCAACGCGCCATGTGTTGATACCAACGGCAAATCAGGAGACCAAACAAGAAAGCATCGAGAAAGAGCATGTGCCAACTACCACTAAGCAGGAGGCCCCTTCTCAAGAATGCTATATGCCTCCTCATGCTCGTAATCCAGATCTGCGATCGAAGCCTTTCCGTCGTATCTCGGATCGTGAATTTCAAGAACTCCGATCGAAAGGTCTTTGCTTCCGTTGTCGCCAACCTTATCATTCAGGGCACGTATGCTCAAATAAAGAACTTCGTATGATGGTTAGAGGTGAAGAGGATGACTTTTGTGAGACGGAGATTTTCGGACAACAAGATACTGATTATCCGCCTTGAGGACAAGGCTGTTTTTCGAGGGGTAGATAGTGTTAAGAGTCTTAATTAATTATTATTATTATTATTATACTAAGTTCTATTTATTAGTAGTTTAAATTTGAAATTTAATTAGATTTGATTTAGATTTAGTAGTTGAGATTTATTAAGAGTCTAATATTTGTTTTAGTCCTTATATATAGGCGTCAGTCTCGTAGAAGGAGGGGGAAGGTTTTTGGAAAAGGTTGAAGGCCGGAGTTTATCTCTCGGTTTGGCTATTAGGAAAGCTATGAGAAAGCGTCTTTGTCCTTCGTTTTCTTCGTTCGAGATTAATAAAATTATATTTAGTTATATTTTCGTGTCTATCATCATCTTAACTCTAACAACTGAGCTCGTCAGAAATCAGCTGTGGACTCAGATCATACAAAAAGGATTTCTCGGATAATTTCGTTTACCTTGTAAGCATACCGCAGATCTAAATTTTCCTCACAGTATCGGGCGGTGCACACTCCGTTAAGAACATGGCTTCGAATGACACCATTTACTGATAAAGCAGCCTTCCTCTGCTCTTCATCTTCCTCGTCTTTCTCCTGAAGCGATACCTCTCCGAATGGAAATTTCAAGGTTGCCCTTGGCTTCAAAGCAAAGAACATGAAAATTCAAACAGAAACATATGTAACTATGTCTGTCTAAATGTGTGGTAGAAAGAATACAGATTACAATGCGAAAGTTCTTGCACGCAGCAGAAGTGCTGCTATGCCATTGCAAAGGTGAACAACGTGGAAAAAGAAAAAAAAAAAGAGTTCTAGAAGGTTTTGGACCTAAGATGAATATGTACAATTACATCAAGAAAAATACGATTTTCGAAAGAATCATTTCTAAAATCTAACGTGAAAAACATTCTCACCGGACCAATAGTGGGCAGTGCTGTTGAAAGTTCGAGTTTGTAGGCTGGGCCAGCAAGATCAGCAAGTATCGAAACCTCCCCTTGTCGTGCCTAAAGCAATAAACACTACAGCGAATTAACAGGCATCAAATCTTTTCGACTAAAATGCTTGAGAAGACAACAATTTTATGGATATTCAGCTTCTAGCAGACAACAATCACTCAGAAAGTCATGCTCTGATGTATCTATAAATTATGAATCTCCCGATTCCAATCTTCACGTACTGAAAAAGGTACAAAATTTGGTCCTTGTATTGATCGCAGATGCTTGAATTTTGAGTGAAAGAGTTCAACCACAATAAAATGCTGATGTAATAATCTAGAAAGTCATGGTGAGCTTCCATATTAAGAGCACAAAAGGCAATAAGACAACCTTCCCACTAACAAACTTATTACAGCGAAGATGGTAGGATTCATAGTATCGAACGACTGAAATTCAAAAGATAAACTGCAACGAGTACAAGATAAATTATATCCCAAATAATTTAAGGTTTGAGGGGAATTGAGAGCATATAAACAACAAATGACCCAAAATCTCCAGTAAAAAGATCTAGAGCTCAACCTTTACTTCATGGGCAGCTCTAATTTGAAGCCCAGGCGCGATTTCCAAGTTAGCCTTGAGCAACGCATCGTTCTGTTCCACATCGTATTGAGCGGAGAAAAATTTGGAGGTGAAAAACACTTGTGGCTCAGACACCTGTCCTTTGCTGTCGTTGTGGAAAGAGAGCTTCAATTTGGCTATACCGTCCAACACTTTGCAGGATATCTTGTTGAAGAAGACTGAGCTATCACTGTCGTACTCCGACGTCACTCTCAGCTTCGGACGGCGGATTTGGGGGAACGAAAACCCTCTTCCGCCGGTGCTGATGGACCCCTCGGCGGCGGAGATATAAGGGGTGTCGGACGGTGGAGGAGGAGGAGCAGATTGATGCGCCATCCAATTCAGACTCTCAATTGCGTTATTCTTGAGATTTTTTTTCCCAGTTTGTGCCGTACTGCCGAGTAAGGAAATTTATTTAATTATTTATTTATTGTTGCTTGCTATTTAGTTATTTAATTTATCACGTCTAGTATTATGGGCCGGAAATGTCATTCAATTCGATTATAACAACTAGTATGTTTCTAGATGTGTTCAGAAGGTTCAAAAAACCGTAACCGACCGGCGGTCAACGGTTCGGTTAACCGTAGTCAACGGTTACGGTTCAAACCGTAACCGAACCGTGGTTTGATACAGTTCGGTTACGGTTATAGAATTCTCTAACTGTGAACCGCCGGTTATAATTGAGGGTTTTCCATAAAATAAGGCATTGGACTGAGCTTATATTGGGCTGAACTTGAGTTTTGGATGATTAATTATTTTTTTCGACGGTTGGGCGTTACCTTATTTCTCTTATATTCTCACTCAACGGTCATCAAGTTATATTCTCAGTCACATTTTCTTTTTTTTTTCATTTTTTCTTTCTTCTAATTGACTCTCATGTTACCGTCATAATTTTTATTAGTTCTATTTTTATTTTTTTCATGCTATAGTTCTATAAATATGTGGAGAATTTGTATAAATTTTACACAGAATTTTTTTGCTCTCAATTCTCAAGTTAAAATCAAACACATTATCGAATTTCTGTAAGCAATCGCATCTTTCTCAAAATATCTGGAAGTGTTGCTAATATTATTATTAAACGAAGACTGACCGATTGTATTTTATTCTTACAAAATCTAAGGAGTAATTGTGTTTTCCTTTAAGATGGATTGAAATTTTCGATATTATTAAATAAATTAATTTTCGTAGTTTACTTAAGTGATTATTCTTTGTTTTTTTATACATAAAATAAAAAATTTAATTAAAACCGTAAACCGGCGGTTCAAACCGTAACCGTAACCGGCGATTACGGTTACAAACCGTAACCGTAATCGTGGTATTGCGGTTCGGTTACGGTTTGCGATTTTCACTAACCGTAAACCGGCGGTTATAACCGTGAACCGTAACCGTGAACCGTTTGAACACGTCTATATGTTTCGCATACCCAACGTGTGTGCAAATTAAATATATCACATTGATGGACCAATGTGATTGTTTTTGCTAGGAATACGAGTTTTAAACATTCGGATTAATAGTTTTGGTGTTGACGTAACTTAACTGACTAAAGACATGAAACCGGAGATTCAAGATGTCAGTCTACACTAAGGAATGAAGGACTACTGGAAAGACCGGACTGAACTAAACACGAAGAAAGAACTCAGTTGCATACCGACTTAGTATTAAAACAAAGCACTGGAATAAGGGTGACTGATCCTGTCCAGGCTGGATACACCAAAGACAAGTTTACTAAGACAAATAGGAAACTCCAGACAAACAAATAATGCAAGGCTGCAAACCAAGAGGCATGCAGAAGTCAACTAACGCAAATACAGAAAGAAGCAAACGCAGCAGGGTAAACCGCAGCAGAGACCGGACAGACCCATTTTGGAAAGTCAATTAATGCACTGCCCAGAGTAAAGAGTTTATCTCACAACGGCTGCAAATTTAAATCTCAGCTATAAAAGGAGGAATACAAGCTGAAGACAACACACTTCACATATTCCAAGCTATCATCAACGATCTTCAAATACTTTTAAGAGAGAAATCGAAAGTGAAGTCAACAGACATAACTGTTTGTAGTTGATGTTCTTTTTCCAACGGACTGTAACAAGCTGTTGAAGTAGGTGGATTGTTGTATACGACTGCCTAGGTGATTCACTAGATTAAGCTGTGTTCAGCTGGGTAGGTTGTACTGTATCTTGTATAACTGAAGATCTAGTGAACCTTCCTCTTGAGGAAGAAGGGGAGACGTAGGAGAGTTTAACTCCGAACTTCCATAAACAGCTCGGTTCCTCACACAACATACACCTCATTTTTCATATCGGTTACAATCGTTCAATATTATCTTCCGCATTGTTACTGACCGGTCATTGATTGAATATCAGTCTACCCACAGACCGACTAAATAATCGAAAAAGGGCTAAGCATTTATTCACCCCTCTAAACGCGCTAATCGATCCTAACAGTTTTTATCCACCATAGGCTCTTTATATAAGAAACGCTATGTCAGCTTAAAATATAGTTATTTTTAATGCTAAATTGAATTTTGAGATTTAGAACTTTTAATGTTTGATAGATGAAGTATAGTTTTTAAATATGAAAAAAAAAAAATGCGTAGTGAAAGAATAATAGTGATGGTAGAAATATGAGAATAATAGTGATGGAGTGTATTTCTTCAACGTGAATCATAGACATACATTTATACATGGGCTAGCCTATAGCAGGAAACTAAAGATAGACAATTAAATACAATAAATATACAATCCCAGCAATTAAGGTGGAGCAAGTAAAAATGAGGTTATAAGATGTCATCGTGAAGAAAGGATTAGTTCGTTATGATTTGCTAGTGGATCGAACACGACCATCACATTAGCCAACATGCCGTCGCTTATCCGACTGCGAGTTTCAAGATTTAAGGGCTAAAGGGCATTGTTTTTGTTGTCAGCAACCCTATGGGCGTGATCACGTGTGCTCGAACAAAGAATTTAGAATGCTTATTGAAGTGAAGACGAAAAATAAGAATAGTTTAAATTCGAATTTAAACTAGAATTAAGTATTATGAAGAATCAATTAAGACATATTTGGGCTTTAACATTTGTTTAGCCCTTATATATATGGCTAAGTTACGTAGACGAGTGCATCGGGTTTTTGGAAGAATTGAGTGCCAGAGTTTCCACTATCGGTATGGCTATTAGGATCTCTCTCACTAGGGTTCTCTCTCACTTACATTCTCCAGAGCAAGCCGTCACACACACAAAAAGGGTTTTCTCCCCCATCCTCCATTAATGGAGGTGGGGAAGGTTTCTGCTTTCTTCTCTCAATCTTTCTGCTTTTCTTTCGTTTTTTGCTTTTCTTACAATAAGGGCGCACATCCACCTCCGCTCCACCTCCACTTGCAGCCTCGACTCCCCTCCGCTCCACCCTCCGCCCGGCCGTTTGTGTCGGGCGGTTTCTCCTCGGGGGATATATTCTTTTTGGAGTTTCTCCCCTTTGTAGGAGTTTTTTCTCCCCTTGTGGGAGCCTATCTCTCCACTCGTGGGAGCCTATCTCTCCCCTCGTGGGAGTCCCCTTTCGGGTTATTTCTCCTTATTTGGGGCTTTGAGAACGGATACTGTGCTATCACCGGTTGTTTACGCAATAGAAATAGTCAGTTATGGTGTAATTTTTGGTTATTGCTCTATTGTATCTCTGAATCCATTTGGATTTATGAATGAAATCCTTCTTCTCAAAAAAGGTATGGCTATTAGGAATATTATTAGTTTGTGTCATCTTCGTTGTTTATTCCTCCTCGTTATCAATAAAATCGTTATCTAGTCTGAATTTTGGGTTCACCATCTTCAATCTCCAACAATAGATTTACATAAAAGTGCAATAACGTGAAAATTTTGCAGATTTACTTACGAAAGCAGTTTTGCATATAATATCAAAGATTTGTATGAAGTTCAAAGACTTCAGGATTTAAAATGACATCGTAATCAAGAGTAGTAAATGTGTTGCATTCACCTAGGTCTTTTTCATGAGGTTATCGAGTTAAGATTTTTAAATAATTGAAAGCGTAATTAAAAAATATATCTCTTCCCTCATTAGGTTTTTATCTATTGAATTTTGCTTTTTAGATTCTTTGAAAAATATCGGAGGGGCTACTTATGAAATAAATATTAATGAGGAGGTTTAAAAAATTTAATAGTTGAATAATTGATGATTATCGTATTAAGCTGTCAAGATTAATTAAATTGTTGGTGATATTTTTGTAAATATTGATTAGGTTATATTTAAAGTTATAATAGTGATTCTTGAAAAGTATAAATAGTTCATTTCGTAAAACACGTCAAATATTGAAACGTTCTTACTTTATCTCGCTAGCATTTCTAAGTATATTTTCAATATCCTAGTAATCTTTAATTCAATAATCATAACAATATTTTAAACACGCTACGATTTTAATATCTCGATAGTTCTCCTTATTTTAATGAAAACGGGAAAGAGAATATGACAAACGAATGATTAGGCAAGTTGATAGCAATATGCTATTCATTACCAGAAACTGCCACGTAGAGACACAAATTTGCTGTTTTATTTCACCCAATCAGGTAACCACATATATCACTACAACTTAATATGATTACCAAAAATATTCACCCAAACTCACTCGTCGTCCTCTTCATCGCCTTCTTATTTTGTTTGTGTAGTGACCAAATCGAAAATCAATTGAAAGTTTCGAGGAGATGGGTGCGGTAAAAGAGGCCATAGCCGATGGCGTCATCACCTTCCTGTGGGTATTCTGTTCGTCGCCCCTCGGCGCCGCGACGAACGTCTTGGCCTCGTGGCTCGGCGGCGTCGCCGGCCAAGGCTTCCCAGATCTCGCCATCACGACTCTTTTGATCTTCTTCCTGCTCTTCGTGTTCGGCATCGTCGGAGATGCTTTGGGCGGAGCCACCTTCAATCCCACCGCCACGGCGGCGTTCTACGCGGCGGGAGTCGGCGGAGATCTTTCTCTGGTGTCCGCCGCCCTCAGGTAGGTTTTACAGAGTATGTGTGATTGTTGTTCTAATTCGAATTATTTGCTTATATTTATCATATCCCAATTGAAAATCGTTACGACCCTTTCAATTCGTTCCATCACTCATTACCAATTAAGTCAAAGATTCAGACTTTATCAGAGTGATATGCTAGAATCATCCATTTGTACTCCAATAATAACCAAGTTTGAAACAAGCCTTTCGACAACATACCCATGATGAGTTCAATACATATATATCTATCTATTCAACGATAGTGTGATTTATAGGTCTTCTTCCTCGACGGGTCTTTCAGGTTTCCAGCTCAAGCCCTCGGTGCAGCTGCTGGGGTGCTGGCGATCATGGAAGTTCTGCCGAAAAGGTACAAAAACATGGTAGAAGGCCCTTACTTGAAAGTGGGCATTCACACTGGGGCAATAGCAGAGGGGGTTCTAACCTTGGTAATAACTTTCTTGGTCCTATGGATAATCTTCAAGGGTCCCAAGAGCCCATTGGTCAAGAACTTGTTGCTTGCTTCGTCGACTGTTGCAGTTATTGTTGCGGGCTCGGGTTATACTGGGCCTTCCATGAATCCTGCTAATGTAAGTAAAATTCTCGCCTGCTTCGATCATCCTATGACTATGTGACGTTTTATTATCGATGATGTCTAATTGATTGATTATTTTTTAAAATTGTGAAAGGCGTTTGGATGGGCATACATGAACAAGAAGCACGATACGTTGGAGCATCTGTATGTTTATTGGATATGTCCCTTTGTTGGGGCTATTTTGGCTGCGTGGATTTTCCGATTTATATATCCTCCGCACTCTGCTGGGAAGAAGAAGAAGGCTAACAGAAGGAGGACTGA
Source organism: Craterostigma plantagineum (assembly GCA_027422505.1). NCBI lineage: Eukaryota > Viridiplantae > Streptophyta > Magnoliopsida > Lamiales > Linderniaceae > Craterostigma > Craterostigma plantagineum. Next base: position 5,246,977 of record JAPQWV010000005.1, read on the forward strand.
TAAGCCTAGGAGATGAACTTACAGGGTAAAACGGAGCTTTGTTTTGATTCATCGTAGACTTGTTTGCAGTTTGTTTTTGGTATGAAACAAATCCTAAATGTTATGATTTGTCTTCTTTCTTTTCTTTTTCTAACTTTTCTTGGATAATATTTCGAACAATCGTCTCAAGCTTCAATAATCTTATAACCCCACGACAAGTCACAAAAGAAAAATTTAAACGTCGTTATGATTAATAAGTTATAGGACATACCTACACTAATAATACACAAATGGAAACTGATCAATACATTGATTGATAAAATTCTAACGGGTAAATTAGAAACACATGCCCGTAAGCTTCCGACTCCACTCTCAACATGCCGCCACTCTAAAACTCATTGAATATGTCGTTGAAGCAAACATATGCGAGGTTGGACCTAGCTTTGTTGCATGTATTATCTATATTTCTAATAACTAAATAACAATTATTTATTTAAAATTATAAACAGATATTACACTATGTATATTATTGGGAATCAAACTCAATCTTACGTCGGATAATTGAAAAAAGTACTTCTTGTATCATTTAGCGCATTCAAGATGCATGATGATCGGCCGATGGAGGAACTACTTGATCAAATTTTTTAAGATGATCATGGATGTTGAAATGTGGGAGAAACTATGAAGGACGGGGATCAAGTGTTGTTACTGATATTTTCCTTACCTGAGTCACGACTACTTCAAAGACGCTCTCCTATATGCCCGAGAAGAATTGAAGTTGAACGTTGTACTTGAGTCCCTCAGCTCAATACAACTCAAATAGGCAAAGTCGAAGAAAGTTGTGACTCGATATAGCTGCTTTATGCAAAGGATAAACCGAGCTATAAGCTCAAGAAAGGGGATGAGCAAGGAGAGGTCTGAGCATAGAAGTCCTGTGAATTGCTATCACTGCAATGAGGAACGAAGATTATGCCCAAAAAGATCAAGATCAAACTCATATCATGATCGATCAATTTGTGTTAGTGGCTACAGATGGTTATGATTTTGCAGAGATCTTGACTGGATCTTCACGAACAGGCAGGCGGCTAGTGTAACGTCCCGTCCCATACCGGGTGTCATTGTAGCATCGGTTCCTACCGGGACTAGTGGGGTTGGGCCCACCACACTCCGACTGATAGTCTGACCCCACTGTATCACCATTTAACCTTTCAGTGTGGTTCGTGCACTCGCTCACACTCACCCTAAGAAACTTTCCAGGGGGGGTCACCCATCCCTAGATTGTCCCAAATCAAGCACGCTTAACTTTGGAGTTTCTATAGATGTACTCACGAAAAGGTAGGTCGACCTTGGTGATATGAGTAGTATTATCAATTCTCTTGTACGATTCTTAGCCTGACACGCCTATACATTGTCAGTCTCAGGATCCCCTCTTATTCGGGTGTGGGATCGCTTCGTTCATGTACCCCTTCGCCTAGAAGCCTGCCAGGAGTCGCTCCTTGTCTGTGGACCTCTCTCGCAGTATGGTGCTGGTTCGGGGACGAACCAGGCGGAAGCTGGTGGGCATGTAACACCCGGGCCGTGGAGACGGGGGTGAGCTACTCGTCTACTCGGATGTATGAGAGTACAGTCCGAGGTGCAAACCACGGGAAGGGGTACATGAATGAACTGATACCGACATCCGAATGAGAGGGAATCCTGAGGCTGATAATGTATGGGCGTGTCAGGCTAAGAATCGTATAAGAGAATTGATAGTACTACTCATGTCACCAAGGTCGACCTACCTTTTCGGGAGTCCATCTATAGAAACTCCGAAGTTAAGCGTTGGGGCAATTTAGGGATGGGTGACCCCCTGGAAAGTTTCTCAGGGTGCGTATGAGCGAGTGCACGAAGCACGCTGAAAGGTTAAATGGTGATACAGTGGGGCCAGACTATCAGTCGGAGTGTGGGTGGGCCCAACCCCACTAGTCCCGGTAGGAACCGATCCTACAGTGACACCCGGTATGGGACGGAATGTTACAAATGATCTTGGAAGGCTTACTCATTTTTTTGTAAGTATTCCCCTAATCGTCTTTTTTTTTTCACTCATTGCAATTTGATTGAAGCTTTGATTAAACTTGCTAATCTGACAGACAACAAAGTATGTTCAACTCCTATGGAACTCAATTTGAAATTTCGTAGACGATGGCACACCTATTCCTAATCCTACCATGTATCAACGATTAGTGGACAATCTTTTTTCTCTTACTATCAGGCACCTGGATATATCATTTGCTGTTCAGGTTGTTGGTCAAGTTGTCCCTCAACCTTTGCTGTTGTCATCTATCGGTGCTCCATTAGAGTATTCGTTTTCAAAGACACTAGACATCGTGGGCCATTTTTTCCGGCCAACAAGAATCTTCATCCTAAGAAATTTTATGATGCTGATTATGCCGATGTATTGATACTCGTCGTTCTACGACTCGATGGTGTGTTTTTCTAGGAGCCTCATCGATTTCGTGGATGTGTATGAAGCAAGTCAGGATATCCAAATCTTCTACTGAAGCAGAGTACCGATATTTGTCTTATGTTAGTTCTTAACGTGTTAGCTTCGACGTCTTCTTCTCGAGCTTGATGTCCCTTGTGACGAATCTATTGCTCTTTTGGGCGATAATACAATTGCGATCAATATAGCCATGAACGATGTACATGATGAACATATCAGACACATAGAAGTTGATTGTCATTATTGGGAGAGAGACTTATAGTAACTGCTCCCAAATTGATTGGTGTGGCAGCCACGAATTACCATTCTACCCCAAATTTAAATTTATCATCATTACATCTTAAAATCATTTTTTAATTCTTAAAAATAATATAAAATTAAATTCAACATTATAATTTCGCCTATTAAAATTTAAAATATAAGTTAATATTATAAATTTATACAGTCAAGCACACACATCGGGTGTGCCAAAATACTAGTAATAATATAATGAAAGCTGTGCAATTCCTATATTGCAAAAAGAAATAAGTAACTACAATACAAATCTATAGGCCAATAACTTGCAGATTCGTCCATCAAAATTCGCACATCTTAATCCTCTGCTCGTCATACCCAAATTTGTAACGGGTAACGTGCATATATATATATAATAATAATAATATAGGCATTCGTTCGTTACTATCGAGCATAGTGGGCTGGCGCAAAGGCCGAAACCATAAGCAGTCCCAAGATGAGTAGTGGAACAAACAATAGCATTAACGGGGAAGGAGGTAACGGCGGCAACACAATGGGCAGTATGACCAGTGACGCCGTCAAACAAGCTAACAGAGACATCGTAGTGATACCTGCTTTCCTTTTCTCGCGATAACACTCCACTGTAGTGCTTCCCTTCCTTGACGACAATTGGCCCATTCTTGAAAGATTTCTTGATGATTTTATGACTGTTTCTTGAATTTTTCTAAAATTAAGATGGGAAGCTCAGCGCAAATAACAGTTGTCAAGGTAAGAGATTTTCAGGAGTGAAATAACGACCAATAGAAGACCTTTTTGAAGCTTCGGTAGAGGTTGAGCTATAATCCATTGCAGGGTTATCTTCTTCGAATCGAAGATCTTGTTTCGTTTTTGTTCTCAAAAAAGAGAATGAATTGCTTAAAGACAACGAGGATTAATACATACCATTTATACAAACAGAAATAAAGGAAGGAAGAAAACAAGTAATGATTTTGAAGGAAGTGAAAGAATCGTAGAAAAATAGCACCTTTGTTGGTGTTAAGTCAATTTGGCAGGAATGGGGCGGGCATATTGCTATTCCGAGATAAGAGAAGTTGGTTTATACAAGGATCAAGATCTTGATTGCAATGTCAAGGAAAAATAAATAAACGAGGTTAGATACAGTGAATGATCATGCAAGTTGGAAAATGGGTGGCTTCGGTCATTTACTTTTTTATTCGTTGAATTTTGAATTAATATGATATGTTAACTTCCCATATACCCCAAGATTTGGTTCTTCTCCCCTGGTCACCTTTTCCAATTTTATTTCTTCTTTTACATTGTTAATTAATCATTTATATTATTAGATGGTCTAAAATTCATACGAATGCAACAATTATGTTTTAAAAGGAAAAGTATATATTACCTTATGGATCCGTCGCGTAATAATATTTAGTATATATACAACACATGTTTGATTTTTATTTATGCTACTTGATCCTATTTATATTGATTCCTCTTTATTCTAACTCCAAATAAAAATGAGTAGTCAATCAAAATCAAGGGTTTTGAGCCACAAACTTCTATGGGCGAACAATTAGTCATATATCTTCCATTCAATCTATAACATACTAACTAACTCATCTAAATGCATGCACCTTAAAAACTAGGCGTCTTAGGAGATGAAGGATAATGTACGAGCGCGGTTTGCGTCATCTATATACTTATTTTTATAAAGGGCTAGATGTGTATATTATTTGTGAACTTAATTAGGTATAGAATTCGTCTTTTACCCTTTTATTATTGATTTTAAATTGGGTAACTCTTAATATTATATATATTCATATATCAGAGCCTACTAATAATTAAGAGCATCTCCAATCGATACCCAAATACTCAAATAAATATTAAAAGTTCTCCAACCGTACACCAAACGCAAACTCAAAATGCGTTTTCATCTTCTCTCCTGTTTAAACGCATCTATGCGTTTGAGAATGAGATATCCAAAACATGCATGTTTTAAAATTAACAATTTATGCCCTTTATTTATTTTAATTGTTAAACTACACATATAAAAAATAATAAATAAATAAATTTATATCAAAGGACTCCTGATATTGATAATGATTGTTTTTTATGTTTTTATATGAAAAAATATTGAGCTTATTATTAATTTGGTGAACTTTTTTTCAATCGAAATTAAAATAATAGTGTGATCTAATTTGTAAAGTTGTAAATCACATGGGTAATATTAAAAAATCGTGTAGAAGAGAATATTACAATAATGGACTTTTGAGTTTGAAAAATGGTTTGTTGTCTATCTTCAATGCGTGTAATCAGTCACTTTCCATTGGCATGCTTGTTGTTTTCGGTCGCTGGAGAGTTTCGGTTACATCACGATTGCATCTGGAAGCGTATTGAGGGGTTATTTTGAGAAGCTACTTTCTCAAGCCGAAAGCGAAATGCTCATTAAGTCGATCTATATGCTATGTCTACATAGACGCTGAGATGTTTCGGAAGGCGGTGTAGGGCTTTAGAACATTCCGTATTTCAACATAGCTCTCTTGGCAAGTACGAAAAGGCGATAAGGTGACAGACGCATGGCTACCACTTTCGGGACCTTTAGCATTGCACTAGTACAAAATAACACATGAGCGACGATTTTTATGGCGCATAGGCGACGGTTTCCAGGCGTCGCCGAGCGTCCCGACGCCCATGTATCGACAAATAGGTGATGGTTTCAAAACCGATGCATATTGTTCAGCTATAGGCTTTCTAAAAACCTTCGGCTATACTTCAAAAAATTTAAGAAGCTAAAGCTCGGAAACAGAGGGAGAATTCCCAGCTTTTATCGTAGGAAAGAGGTCTGTCTGGATTCCTTGATGAAAAGCAAGTCAGATAACCGGATTGACTAAGGAAAGCCAGGAACAGGTCCCAATAAAGACAAAGAAAAAGGAGCGGGATGCCACTCGACAAGAGGCAATGATTATTTGCGTACAACATAGGCGATGGTTTGTAGGTAAAATCGTCGCCTATATCGTCATTGGGCGCAGGGGCGGACCCAGCCTTGTGTGGCTGGGGGGTCAAGAACGTTCAGCCCACTTAAGTAAGCCCATGTTTATATCTTAAAATAAAATAAGAAAACTTCCATGGGGTTCGAACCCAGGTTTGAGGGGTCAGGGACCTTACTGCAAGTCCAAGAACCACTAGACTAGAGCACTTTTCTGAAAAATCTAATGCATATACTATACTTGATCACACTACGGCCGGGGGGTCAGGGGCCCCCCCCGAGCCCCTACGTGGGTCCGCCCCTGATTGGGCGACGGTTTTCACGCAACCGACACTAGTTTTAAATTTTTTTGTTGTTTTTCGTTATCGCGACAAGCCTATTTCAAAGAAAACATTTCAATGCAGCATTCAACCCAACACTTAAATCAATAATCAAACGCAAATTCAATTAAATCGACCTTTATAAAATTGGACAATAAATTCAATTCAACAATGTACACAGTCACATAAGAAAACGTCTAACTCACGACGCTAGACAAATTTCATTGAAGTATTCTGCCCACAATTTTCGAACTTCATTCACCAATGCGTCATCATAAGCGACGCGCCCTCCACTACCTATGTCGTTGAAAAGAAAACTTGTTTATATTAAACATTTAAACATAATAGGATTCAAATAGAAACTTTAAAAAATTCTCACATCTCCGAAGTTATAGTTCCGCCCTCGAACCTGATAATAACATATATAAATCGCATGATGTAAAAGCCATACAATTCACTACCCGTCGGTTGTTCAGGACACTAAATTTTAAAAAAGTTAAAATATTCCATACTTTGAAATATTATAAAAATTGCTAACCTTGCATGCTTTCCAACTTGTAGCCTTCTTCTTTTGAATTGCACCACACATAGTCGCCATCCATGCCCTGAAAATCGAAATAATGTAACAAGATTTTTTAATTCAATAAATTCACTAATGTGAAATTTATTACTTATAAAACTTACATGTTTATATGATCTCGTATCAGTGTGCGTCCCGACCCTTGGTGCCATAGGATCGAACACAACCACGATGTGCGCCGTAAAGTCGATGATCCAATGATTGCTAAGTAAACACATAAATTAACATGTTAAAGTATATATATGACATAAACTATTACACATTGACAAATAGATTATATTATTACCTTTGACAATAAGGAGCACAAAAATAATTACATGTCGTGCACGATCTTCTAAAAGCTTCGGCCAAGTAGTCAACTTCGTTGTTGGCACTCCCAAGTAGCATTCAATTTAGACGATTAGGGTTGATGAACTTGAGAGTCTGGGGCTCATGAAGATACCTACAATCATTTGACCGGCATAAATCAAAAATTAAAATACCTCATGAAAAGCTGAAGGACGGCATAATCCAAACTGACAAGTCGGAATACATTGTGAATATCCTTGCGTCGATGGTCATCAAACAAGAATCAGATCCAGAATTGTAATACACTATCCTGCATGTCACAGGTGAACGATGCATGTATTCGATCCCGACAATGATCACCTAGACTAGCAACTGCGCTCTTATCAAGGCTCCCAATATCATCTTCCCTTGCAACAGTTGGCGTCTTGATTGGAGACTTTCCTTTTCGCATGTAAGCCTTATATTCGGTGGGAAGTGGCTACTATATAAAATAAAAATTTAGTATAAAATATAAGTAGTATATAATGTTAAATGCAATATCAACTATGTCATAGTAAACATAATGCTTACCGCTACTATAGATGTAGTAAATGTATCTTTAAGCTTCAATATTGACGAAAAATTCAACAGCATTTCCTCATAGTTCTCCAAGTAGAGAAAAAATAGGAATGATAAATCCACTTCATATGTCTACTCAGAGAACATTTAAAGGAAATGAAACCAAACTTTCCATCAATATCAAAGCTTAAACACACATTTACAACTAAGAGATAGTAAACGTTTAGAGCTGTCCCAAAACGGGTACCATTCAGGATTTACTAAGGAGCAAACCTTGAACGGGTATCTAAGCTTAGTAAAAGCATTAAAACACATGCATTACAACAAATTAGCACATATGTGCATAGAAAAGGAAATCAGATTACAGGGTTCAAAGATTATCGTAACGGTCCCAAATCAAATAAAAAATAACGAGCACGGCTGCCCAAGCACGAACCCCAATCCTCGGCCAAGAAATCACGATCAAAGTTTTTCCTAATTCAACAACTAGCTCCTAAATTGCCGAACAGCCCAAAATCCTAATTTCGAAACAAAATTGGGCAAAATCAACGCAAAAATTCGGGAATTGTAACCTAATAACACCAAAATCGAATGTATAACATGAAATCAAGCAAATACATACGCAATGTGGACGAAAATCACGAAAAACTAAAAAACCCATCCGAAATCACCTTCGAAACACCGGCTGCGCGTCGCTTGATGTCGAATGCCGCCGCCCTCCTCGCTTGCCGTCTGCCGCCGTCCTCAGCTGTTGCGTCTCTCGCGGTTAGTCATGGTCGACAGATGCTTGGCGTTGATTTTGATTTGTATCATGTTTTTGTGCCGAGTGTCGATTGAAGGCGTGGCTGAAATTTAATTTGACCCTAGGTGACAGTTGTTTGTACGTAACCGTCGCCTATACTTGATGATTAGTATAGGCGATGGTTGTGGCACAAATCGTCGCTTGTGATTTAAAATATTAAAAGAAAAATTCATTCAGAAAAATTATAGGCGACGGTTATGAGTTACAAACCAGCACCTATAGCTATCGAGAACTATAGGCTACGGTTTTTAAGACGAAATCGTCGCCTAAAATTGAGAAAATAAAAAAATAACGAAAATGCCACCGCGCACGCTATAGGCGACGGTTTGTGACCGTCCCGTCGGTACGAATTTTTGGTTGCTTGATGTTGTTTTTAAGTCGTGTCCCGTACGAATGGGCGGGTGGAGCGGACGGACGTTGATTGGACAGCTGGCTCGACAGATGATGGAGGAGTCACGGAATCCTGAGGCAAGGCTCAGGATGTGGTGATGCAAGCGAGGGTCCCGAGGTCTCGTCAATATGGCCTGAATTTTGAGGATGATCTGGTGCTGACGCTTGAGGATCCAATGATAGTGAAATAGTCTGTAAACCCATATTTTCTGCATTCAAGAAGTTAGCAGGCATAGATGCATGCATATGATCTTAATTCAAATTATTACTGCTGTTACCCAAATGCAAGTTTGGAGAAGGGCTGGGGGATGGCCTAGTGAAAGGAAAAACACTTTCGTCAAAAATAACATCTCGAGAGATATAGATGCGACCCGAAGTAGTCAAGGCACTTGTATCCCTTATGCAAAGAACTGTAGCCTAGGAAAACACATTCCTTGGATCGAAAAGAAAGCTTTTGTTTGTTATAGGGACGAAGATGAGGCCAACAAGCACACCCAAAAATTCTTAATAACGAGTAATTGGGTGGTGAATTAAAGAGACGTTCCAATGGACATTTGTTGTCAATGACACGAGTAGGAAGGCGATTTATGAGATATGTGGCTGTAAGAAACGCTTCATCCCAAAACTTAAGAGGCACGACTGCATGGGCTAAAAGAGCAAGACCAGTTTCAACAATGTGCCGGTGCTTGCGTTCGGCCGAACCATTTTGTTGATGCGTGTGAGGACACGAAACACGATGAGCGATGCCAAGAGAATGAAAAAATGTGTTATGAAGTTTCTGGTATTCCCCACCCCAATCGGATTGGACACACTTAATTTAGTACTAAGGAGACGCTCAACATGTGCCTGAAACTGCAAAAAGATACGAGTGGCTTCAGTACGATCACGCATCAAATAGATCCAAGAAAATTTACTGAAATCATCGATAAAGCTGATATAATATTTAAAACCCCCGACAGATTGAGGTGCAGGGCCCCATACATCAGAGAAAACCAGGTCCAAAGGTGACGAAGAACGATGAATAGAACTAGTGTATGGCAATTGGTGAGTCTTGGCGAGCTGACACGCATTACAAACTGACACAGGTGACCTTTAGAACAAAAAATATTATTGAGACGCAAAATGGACTGAACTATTTGGGATGAAGGATGGCCAAGGCGTGCGTGCCATTGGGCGTTACTAGTAGAGCTGCTCACTAAGGCGTGCTTGAGAGCAGTGACATCAGACGACTTGATAGGGTAAAGGCCAGACTCACATCGCCCTTCCAGAAGATTTCTCTTCGACACTCGATCCTTAATAGAAAAGTGCCATGGATGGAATTCAAAGAAGACGTTATTATCCCGAGAAATTTTATGAACGGAAAGGAGATGTTTGGAAATGTCAGGCACATGCAAAGTATGACGTAATGCAAGAGGACGAGCAGCAGTATTAATTGAAGAATGACCAATATGCATAATTTGCAAACCTACACCGTTGCCGACTTGGACTTGTTCGCCTCCATGATAGCGTTCACGAATAGCAAGATGGTCGAGATCACTTGTGATATGATCGGTGGCGCCGGTGTCACAGTACCAATTTGGATCGATCTTGTGGGAGGAGGTAGCCGCCATGGCTGCGGAGGGAGGCTCATCTTGATAGGAGTCGTCCATCCTATACCAACACTTTATAGCGGTATGACCCATCTTACCGCATATCTGGCATTGAGGCCGAGAAGAAGTACCGCGGCGATCACCACGACCATCAGAAGAGCGAGAGGGAGCACCATTCCGATTATACGCATGACGACCACGACCGCGATCCCCACGGTTTCGGTTCCTCTGTTGACCACCACGACCAGCATAATTGGCTGATGATTTTGCGGCAAATCGACATGATGTTGAAGTTGACGGGCTTCAAACGCCATTAGATATGCAAACACATCATCAAGCGTAAGTGGTTCGCTCTTGGTTGTTATCGAGGTGACGAATGGGTCGTACTCGGGGCCGAGACCAGCGAGGAGGTACGCGATCACCTCATCATCACGCAAGGTAGAACCGGCGGCAGCCAGTTCGGAGGCTAGTCCTTTGACTTTGCAAAAATAATCTGCAGCAGAGAGGTCTCGTTTCTTGGTCGTGGCAAGCTCCACACGGATCTGAACAGTGCGGGCGCGGGTGGAAGAAGAGAACATCCGCTGTAGTGTGTCCCGTGCCTCCTTGGACGTGGTAGCTGCGACCACATCTTGGAGGATCTCCTCGGAGATGGAGGAGAGAAGGCCACTAAGGACCTGTTGATCCTGGTCATACCACTGGTCATAAGCCGGGTTAGGGACCAAGTCAGCACCGGCACCAGTCGAAGATGCGACAAGCTTGGCGGGTGCAACAATGGATCCATCAAGATATCCCATAAGCTTCGTACTCCGCAGATAGGGGAGGAGCTGGGCGCGCCATATGATGAAATTGTTCTTGGTTAGACGAATTGTAACGGCATGGTGGAGAGGGATTGACGTAAAGGCTGTCGTCATAGTAGATGAGATCGAATTGGCCCTTATGGCTCTGATACCATGTTACTTGTATGGCGTTCAATGACCCAATAGGTCTTGTACATCACATATATATAGCAATTAGAAAGATACATATGGCTGAGATCAAGGAGGAAATCAAAGCAATCAAGGAGGGGATATCGCTCCATTTATTGTGATCTTATCCTATAGAGAGATCTTATCTTTCTATGTTTAACACGAACTACTTGTCCCTGCTCTTGTTGACGCCAAAATTAGGGATCTAGGATGATCATTTGATATGGCATTATACAAAAATTCGAAACGTTTTCGGTGAAGTCGGCTTATTGGTTGGCTAGGAACACCATCAAGCGAGATTATCAGGCTTATATAAACGGGACGTTCATTGGAAATTTCTCTAGCACAACAATATCCCCAAGGTGGTAAAGAAATTAGCATGTAGACTTTGCACGAACACGCTTCCCAGGGCATCGAACCTGTTCTTGAGAAAATCCGTGAAGACTCAGTAATTTTGATGTTGGGCGTGGCCACGAACGCTTGTGGGAGAGAGCATAAATTCTGAAAAGGCTTCGGGCATCTCTTATGATATCTCAAGTTATGGCAAGACTCGGCTGAGGATTGAGTTCGGATTATTCATGTGGGGCTAACTAATGAGGAGTGTGAGAAAGTATTATGCTAGTTACTATGGTTCACATATAATAAGTGAACAGCGTAACGTGATCCCAACGCACATAACTGTTCAAAAAAAAAAGTTCAGAACTTCAACATTGGTTCTGTCGAGATCCATCTATCCACGTTTTGAACGAGCTATCGAGCCCGACTGTGTGGTCCCCCCGCCTACAAACCATGTCATCAAATTGAACCTTGATGGAGCACTGCACCATGGGAGCAGTAGGGAGTTGTGGCGCGTGCAATGCTAGGGATGCTGGACGAGTATCTATAGGGGCATATGTGACCCGAAAGTTGTCAAACCTAGGGCGTATCGATCCACGTATTTGAACGGAATCCCATGATTTAAAATTGTGAATTTTAAATCATAATTTCAAATCCAAATCCATTGTTTGGCAAAAATTATGATTTCAAATCCGGATTTCAAAATAGAGCTCGAGCTCGACCTCTAACTTTTTTTTAAATAATAAAAAATACAAATTAAAATAAACTAATAAATGATAAAATAAAACATGCTCGCGAGCTTGCTTGGGAGCTTTCGAGCCTCCATGAGTGAGCTCGAGCTCGATGAACTCGAGGTGGCTCATCGAGCTCACGAGCCGATGACGAGCTCGAGGTGGTTCGACTCATAGTTCAACCTTAATTATTCTTATTAATATTGTTATTGTTATTATTTTTTACAAAAAAAAAACTTATTATGGACTTGCTTTTGGATTTCAAAAAATAAACCATGGAGCTTGCTAGGGATCAAACCTAATTCCTCTAAGTATACGACCAACTTAGCCATTGGGTCACAAAGCCCTTTGTTAATTAAATATAACAAAAAAACAAATTTATATATAAATATATTATTCGGGGCGGGTTTCGGTCTAGGTTAGCAAGAACCGAGACCCGCTCCGGACCCGGCTTGATTGAATCTTCTAAGACCCATAACCCGCCCCAAAACCTTACTAATTAAAAAAAACCGCTTTATTAGGGGCGGGCTGACGGGTCCGGGTCAAGTCCCGCCCCATTGTCATCCCGAGAAGAAAACTATGGTATGGATGGAATAATCTTAATCTGTCACATGTATTCTATAAATTACTTTTTGTCTTCAGAGTGTATGCCGCAAGCTCAAAAGCAGATTCAGCTGAAATAATTCATAATGGTAATAAAAGCATGGAATTTCATCATGTGGCGAGCAGTTACAATAGAATAGATATTTTGAATCACACGGCGCACTCACGTGGCTCGTGATAAATGTCTACCTTACTATACACACATGTTTTTTGCCACAAGTCACAACACGGCACAACTAACTCGTGGCATATAAAGAAAGTAAGGCAGTCGGAAACCACATACATATCCCAACATCAAAAGGAACGCCTATTGTGCGGAGAATCTCAATACGAGGAACATCAGAATCGTAAAGCATTCCCAATTAGAAAAAAAAATGGTGGAGACGATAATCAATAAGCAGGTGATTTTGAAGGATTACGTCGAAGGATTTCCGAAAGAATCCGACATGGTTTTAAAAGAAACCAACATTGAGCTGAAGGTTCCCGAGGGTTCTAACGACGCCTTTCTTGTCAAGAATCTTTACCTGTCCTGCGACCCTTACATGCGCAATCGGATGTCTAAGATCGAGGGAAGCTACGTCGAATCATTCACACCAGGCTCGGTAAGGATTAAGTTAGTGCGTCGTGTAAATCTAGCAAAATTGTATGCAAGTTTGGTTGTGGGGCTGATTAGGTTATTAGTTTTTTGTAATTAATCGTTGATATGTGGACGTCTGTCGGCACTGTTCTGAGTTTGTTTGGTCATAGTTACAATGCTTGGGAAGAATGGAAAACCCCCTTTAAACCCATACAATAGATTGATTATACTGTTGTTTAAACGTTTGTTCACTAGTTTGTCTTGTTTCTGATGATAATCTTACATGGGTTCTCTTAAAACGCAGCCTATAACAGGTTATGGAGTGTGCAAAGTAGTTGATTCATCTCATCCAAACTTCAAAAAGGGCGACCTTGTTTGGGGAATGACTGGTTGGGAAGAGTACAATCTTATTTCTGGTCCATTGGTAGCTTCGTTCTTCAAGATTGATCACACTAACGTCCCGCTTTCCTATTACACAGGATTACTAGGTATGCTTCTTGACGAACTCTCTTTTCTATTTACTCTTGTTGTCCTGACTAACTTTGTAATTTCTTTATGTGCTTTAATGTGTCTTTTCTTTACAGGGATGCCTGGGATGACTGCGTATGCTGGTTTATACGAGGTTTGCTCTCCGAAAAAGGATGAAACTGTTTATGTTTCTGCTGCTTCGGGCGCTGTTGGTCAACTCGTGGGCCAATTTGCAAAGTTGGCAGGTTGCTACGTTGTTGGTAGTGCAGGGAGCAATGAAAAGGTTATCGTCATTGAGCTTCCACTGTTTCTATTTTCTCCCCAGTTTAAGATATTTAGCTAATAATAACATACTCTAATCGTAGAATTTATTTCCCTGATTTGGTCTTTATTTTTGTTATCGTTGTAATGTTGTGAAGGTTGATCTGCTGAAGAACAAATTCGGGTACGCCGAAGCATTTAACTACAAAGAAGAGAAAGATCACGTCGCAGCTCTAAAGAGGTGAGCTTTGCTACGTCATTGCTGTTTTCCTGCTGCTTGGGATGTAAAAATCTCACAGATTTGATTGAAAAATTAGGTACTTTCCGAATGGGATCGACATATACTTTGAGAACGTGGGAGGAAAGATGCTCGAGGCAGTGCTTCTCAACATGAAGAACAACGGAAGGATAGCTGTGTGTGGGATGATATCACAGTACAACCTCACTGAATCAGAAGGCGTACGCTATCTTTCCAACATTTTGACGAAAAGGATACGCATGCAAGGATTCTTAGTGTTTGACTACTACCACCTTTACCCCAAATTCCTAGAAATGGTCATACCTCTTATTAAGGAGGGGAAGATAGCTTATGTTGAGGACATAGCAGAAGGACTCGAGAATGCTCCTTCCGCTCTTATAGGACTCTACACGGGTCGCAACGTTGGGAAACAGTTGGTGAGGATTGCTGGTGAATAGGTACGTATGTACGTGTACCCATTCGGGTGATCTTATGAGTGTTGGAAGTCGTGGTCGAAAACTAAGATATCTTGGTGTCTTGTAATAAAATATATTTGAACCTTAGAGATATGTGATTGTAGAGTATTTTCTTTTATTTCAATATCAAATAATTTGAAAAATAGTACAAATGAAATTTAATGAAATTTAGTGGATTTTATCTCTATTTGTTCCTTTGGTTCTTCACTTGAATTTGAAGAACTTTGGGAAATTCTTGATCTAGAATTTCTTTATCTGAGGCTTCTTTAAAGTTCCTTCGTGGGCCTTGGGGCTTGATCACGAAACTTAACACTTGGACTTGGGGGACGCTTTTGAAATATGGGCGTCGCTTCATGAGCTTTTGGACTTGATCACGAAGCCAATACTTGGACTTGATATTCGTTGAAGAGGCTTTCTGGAAACGTTCCTTCGTGGGCTTTTGAGCTTGATCACAAAGTACTTAGTGAATGTTTTTTCGTGGGCTTTTAAGCTTGATCACGAAGCTGACTTGGACTTGATACTTATCAAACGTGCATTGTTCGTGGGCTTTTGAGCTTGATCACGAACTTACTGCTTTGGACTTGGACGTTTTGAGCTTTGGGTCAGACACGAACAACTTCGAAAGAATTGAATGCTTTTAATTGAAGACTAATTTCGTGCGAAGCGTCGCACTACTCCGCCCGAAGTACTTCGAAATAATTGAATGCTTTTAACAAAAAGACTTATATCGTCTGATGAAGCACTATTCCGCCTTTGAGTTTCGAATACGAATAACTTCGAAAGAATGGAATGCTTTTAACAAAAAGAGTTATATCGTCTGACGAAGCTTCGTACTATTCCGCCTTTGAGTTTCGAATACCAAGAACTTCGAAAGAATTGAATGCTTTTAACAAAAAAACTTATATCGTCTGACGAAGCTTTGCACTATTCTGCCTTTGAGTTTCGATTTCGAATACGAAGAACTTCGAAAGAATTGATTGCTTTTAACAAAAAGACTTATATCGTCTAACGTATCTTCATACTCGATTTCCATCTTTGGACTATTCCGCCTTTTCTTCTTTCTTCTTTTATTTTTTATTTTTTTTCTTCTTTTTGGGCATAGTAACGCTTCAAGAACTTGCCGTTGATGCCAATTCTCTATCCATCTTCAGATACGTGATTTATACTAGCTCTCTTCAATACGATGCGGACAGGCTTTTGTGAGGAGCAACCAAGGCCCTTTTTAGACTTTTGGGGTTCGAGAGGATTTTTACTTATATTTTCTGGCAATTTTTCGAATATTGGTCCTTCATTTGCATCATATCCTGCCTTTGTTAAGAGTTCATAAGCTTTCGGGTCGTATACTCCATCCAGTTGTATATTTGAGGATTCGTTGTGCTTGATTTCGGACCCTTGACCTGGACGAGTAAATCCATTGACTTTAATAGGCGAGTTTTGCGGTTTCCTAGAACCAATTTGTGTTAAAGGCAATGTAAACTCCTTCAATGATTCGGTTATCCCGTCGACATCCTTTTGCATGGCTTTATTATCTTCTGCACGTCTTTCCATTCTCACGCACCGTATCCTCTCTTGCTTCCTTTTCACGTTCCAGGTAAAACTTTGCGTCGGCGAAGTATGATTCGACTTCGGTGAATGGATTTGTATCTGCAAGTACCTTTTCTACGTCACCATTGTCATAATACTTGAAACACTGATGTAAAGTTGATGACACGACTCCATTTTTCGTGTAGCTACTGACGACCCAGAAGCATGTTGTAGGATGTTTTTGCATCAATTATATGGAACGCTGTTGACATCATATTTTCCATTATTAATTCCAACCTGATGACACCAATTGCTCGTTGGCCTTGATGATTAAAACCTTGGATCATCAGGCGGCTCTTAGAGAGTCACTCTGTTGGAATTTCAAGTTCTTTTAACATCCGGAGAGTCAAAATGTTCACTGTAGAGCCTCCGTCAATTAATATTCTTTTTACCATCTTCTCGTGAGTATAACTAGATACGAACAAAGGACGGTTGTGCAGTTTAGAGCCTAAGAGTAAATCTTTCTCGGTGAATGCTATAACAGACATGCACATGCTGGCGATGCTTGTGGTTTCAGCTACAACTTGATAATCATCACTTTCTTGGGTCATATAACAGGCGTCACAGTCCTCCTTTGCGCTTCCAAAATCTTCATTGCCAACTAAGATATAATTTGAGTCTGCCAACTTAATGTCTAATGATATCTTTCCTTGTCTATCCAATTGCATCACCTTATCCTTAAAGACAAAGCATTGTGAATTGGATGTCCCATCAGATGCTGATATTTGCAATAGGATCGTCGGTTTGTGTCACTTCATTTAAGGGAGATCGATGTGATTTGCTTGTACTAGCTCATCAAAGATTTCAGATATTCTAAATCTGGCAATGGGTATTCTTTTGCTTGAAGCTCTTTAAGCATCAATTTCTTGTCTTTTAGCTTCGGCGGAGCATATACTACCACGACTGCCTTTTCTCTTCGGTGTGACATTTACCACCATAGACTCTTTAATTTGAGCTTTTGCGAAAGTTTTGCCCCTTTCTCGGAATTCATTCGCTCCCGGAATTTGGTAACATCATGTATAAGTGCTTCATATGCGCCACTTGTGGTCAGGCTAAATTCCATATTATGAGCACGAGTTGCCAATTCTTCAAAGGTTACGGGCCTAATTCATTACAGGACGTATCGTAATTCCCACATCATCCCTTGAATGCACATTTCAATGCTTGAAGCTTCATATAAACGATCATTGCAGTTAAGACTTAGATTCGTCCATCGATTGATATAATCAATGACAGGTTCATCTTTCCCCTGGCGAGAATTAGTGAGTTCGACCATCCTAACCGTGCGCCGAGTGCTGTAGAAACGGTTTAGGAACTCATGTTCCATTTGATCCCAACTATCGATTGAACCAGTTTCCAAATAGATGTACCAATCGAAAGCGTTGCCCTTTAGTGAACGGACAAATTGCTTGACGAGGCGATCTCCATAGGTTCCTGCATCGTTACATGTCTCGATGAAGTGGGCCACATGCTGCTTCGGGTTTCCTTTTCCATCAAACTACTGAAACTTTAGAGGTTGGTATCCGTTTGGCATCTTTAAGTTGTCAATTCTTGAAGTGTATGGCTTAGAATACGTCGATGATGACTTGGAACCTCCATCTTTCATCGTCCTTATGATGAACTCTTTTAGCTGGCTAATAGGAATCATCCCGTCATTAGAAACTTGGAAATTTCCCGAGGGTTTTTCGACTTCTCTTCGTTCTTCCGTTTCAGAATCGTCAAAAACTTCTTCTTCCCATAGAAAAGCATGACTGTTATCAGCATTGTTACTTTTGCTAGCTAGCTTTGCAATCTGAGCATCTTGTTCTTGAACTTGTTTCGTTAGCCCTGCAATTGCTCTAGTTAGACTTGCAATTTGCTCTTCTAAAGTCATGACAAATGTATACATGACGAATGTCACGACTTGCAATCTGAGCATCTCATGTGTAGTTTCATGCAATTGTTATCAACGTACTGGTACTATATCTCCTTCGGTATGAAGGTATTTTATCCTCAACATGTTGCTCGAATTCGAATTGGGTCATCTCAACGAATGTCTGCGTGAGGACGTTTTTTTGACAAGAAACAGTTGAAGTACACGAGTTGAAAACGTCAAAGTGAGGGGCATTTCGTGATATTTTTGGAAGCAACAAATGCTTCAAGTTTATCTCCTCCGAAAGTTCGTCAACAAGACTTGAAGTGGGGGCATTTGTAGACAATTAAAAATTAATTGTCTATTTATATTATTGGAATTTAATGAAATAATTCCAAGAAATAAAATAAAGTCTCTTATTAAATTACTATTTAATGAGATATAAAAAATAATCTCAAATTAATAAAGAGATAATCTAATTAATAAACTATTACCATAAGTGTTGATAATATATTCCTTTAATACAAAATCAACATAAGGAAAGCCTTGTAGAGATTTGCTAAATAAGTAAAGAAATCAAATCAAATATCATGAAATGGGAAAATATTGAAAGAATCAGGCAAATATGGAATAAATCAAATGAAATCAAGATCAAACCATATATGGATAAAATCAACCTAAATATGGACGAATCATCCCAAAAAGATTATATTTTCAATTATTAAAAATTCTCTATGCCTATAAATATGGGGCTTCAGAATTCAGAAATCACAAGTGAGAGAGCAAAGAGAATACGAAACTTCGAGAGAATTAGAAGTAAGTATTTGATAGCATTCGGAAATTCTCTCAACGAAGTTCTTCTTGTTCAAGTTAAAATTCGAAGACGTTCATCAAGACCCATGCGAGTTTCTCATAATCGCACGGCTGCAACGAGGAAAGCCGGTGCGAGTTTCTCATAATCGCACGGTCAAGGCTCAAGACCCGTGTGAGTTTCTCATAATCGCACGCTTCAGCGCTCAAGATTCGTGCGAGTTTCTCATAATCGCGCGTTCAACGCTCAAGACCGTTCATTTGATAACATCAAGTCCAAGTGAGCTTCGTGATCAAGCCCAAAAGCCCACGAAGAAGCATTCACTAATATTCGTGATCAAGCTTAAAAGCCCACGAAGAAACAATTCGAGAAACCCTCTTCAACGACTATCAAGTCCAAGTGTTAGCTTCGTGATAAAGCCCAAAAGCCCACGAAGCAACGCCCATATTTCAAAAGCGTCATCCAAGTCCAAGTATTAAGTTCGTGATCAAGCCCAAAGGCCCACGATGGAACTTAACGAAGGCCCAAATCAAGGAAGATCAAGATCAAGAATTTTCCAAAGTCCTTCAAAAGTTATAAAATGAAGAATCAGAGGAACAAGTAGAGATAGATCTCATTAAATTTCATTAAATTTCATTTGTACTATTTTTCTGATTATTTGATATTCGAATAAAAAGAAAATACGCTACAGTCACACTAAATGCCAATAAGAATTATCTCATTGCATTCGTCACTAAGTATGATCCTTGTTCTCTTATTTAATTGTCCAGCTTCATTAAGATAACGCAATTGAAGAGATGAGTTCGTGATGCTTTTTTATCTTGTAGGCATGAGCAGTTGAGATGGATGCAACGTGTTGAAAATTCATTGTAGGCATCTATTATTAACTAGTATTTCTGGCACACCATACGTATGCGCAATAAAATAAAGTTAATTATTAAATAATTTTAATAAGTAATATACTAAAAATAGCATTTGATAGTTATTATGAGGTTATGGAAGGTACCTGATTTAATAAGTCTTTTTTATTATTTTTTTAGATGTAGAAAAAATCTTATTGGTCAATTAATAAGACGAGGTTATCTTATCCCCTCACCCCTTAATAGAATATACATAATACACATCATTATAATTCATCATAAAGACGTCCACGTCTTTAACAATTTCATAATACACATTGTTTTTGTCACAGCACGGCACAAACTGGTGGCAATAAATGAACAGATAAAGAAAGCAGAAGGCAGTCAGAAACCGCATACATATATACCCCAGCATCCAAAAGGAACGCCTATTGCGCGAAGGAACATCAAAATCGTAAAGCATTCCAAGTAGAAAAATAAAATGGCGGAGACGATAATCAATAAGCAGGTGATTTTGAAGGATTACGTCGAAGGATTTCCGAAAGAATCCGACATGGTTTTAAAAGAAACCAACATTGAGCTGAAGGTTCCCGAGGGTTCTAACGACGCCTTTCTTGTCAAGAATCTTTACTTGTCGTGCGACCCTTACATGCGCAATCGGATGTCTAAGATCGAGGGAAGCTACGTCGAATCATTCACACCAGGCACGGTAAGGATTAAGTTAGTGCGTCGTGTAAATCTAGCAAAATTTTATGCATTTTGGTTGTGGGGCTGGTTAGATTATTAGTTTTTGTAATTAATCGTTGATATGTGGACGTCTGTCGGCACTGTTCTGAGTTTGTTTTGTCATACTTACTGTGCTTGGGAAGAATGGAAAACCCCCTTTAAACCCATACAATAGATTGATTATACTGTTGTTTAAACGTTTGTTCACTAGTTTGTCTTGTTTCTGATGATAATCTTACATGGGTTCTCTTAAAACGCAGCCTATAACAGGTTATGGAGTGTGCAAAGTAGTTGATTCATCTAATCCAAACTTCAAAAAGGGCGACCTTGTTTGGGGAATGACTGGTTGGGAAGAGTACAGTCTTATTTCTGGTCCATTGGTAGCTTCGTTCTTCAAGATTGATCACACTGACGTCCCACTTTCCTATTACACAGGATTACTTGGTATGCTTCTTGACGAACTCTCTTTTCTATTTATTCTTGTTGTCCTGGCTAGTGTTGTAATTTCTTTATGTGCTTTAATGTGTCTTTTCTTTACAGGGATGCCTGGGATGACTGCGTATGCTGGTTTATACGAGGTTTGCTCTCCGAAAAAGGATGAAACTGTTTATGTTTCTGCTGCTTCGGGGGCTGTTGGTCAACTCGTGGGGCAATTTGCAAAGTTGGTAGGTTGCTACGTTGTTGGTAGTGCAGGGAGCAATGAAAAGGTTATGCATTGAGCTTCCACTGTTTCTATTTTCACCCCAGTTTAAGATTTTTTGTTTGCTAATAATAACACTCTGATCATAGAACTATTTCCCTGATTTTGGCTTTCTATCCATTGTTATCCTTACAATTTGGTGAAGGTTGATCTGTTGAAGAACAAATTCGTGTATGACGAAGCATTTAACTACAAAGAAGAGAAAGATCTGGTTGCAGCTCTAAAGAGGTGAGCTTCTCTAACTGTCACTGATGTTATTCTTCTCTGCTTGGAATGTAATATTTTATTATATTTTTTTTTCTTCTGAAAAATAGGTACTTTCCGAATGGGATCGACATATACTTTGAGAACGTGGGAGGAAAGATGCTCGAAGCGGTGCTTCTCAACATGAAGAACAATGGAAGGATAGCTGCTTGTGGGATGATATCTCAGTACAACCTCAGTGAGTCAGAAGGCGTACGTTATCTTTTCAACATCGTGACGAAAAGGATACGCATTCAAGGATTCTTAGTGTCTGACTACTACCACCTTTACCCCAAATTCCTAGAAATGGTCATACCTCTTATTAAGGAAGGGAAGATAGCTTACGTGGAGGACATTGCAGAGGGACTCGAGAATGCTCCTTCGGCTCTCATAGGGCTCTACTCGGGTCGCAACGTTGGGAAACAGTTGGTGAGGATTGCTCGTGAATAGGTATGTATGTACGTGTGTATTAATTCGGGATCTTTATGAAATGCTGGAAGCCGTGGTCGACAACTACCTATATGGTGGTGTCTTGTAATAAAATATATTTGAACCTTAGAGATATGCGCGCTCATCCATCGTTTTACGTCCACCCCCATCACCAACACAGCAGCGTGATTGTGCGAAAAACAATCGAATTAAAAGCACTGCCCTTGTGCAAGGAGCATATCATGACTAATCTTTGTTCCATAAGTCGTCAAAGCCGCCCTTCTGTTGGAATACTGAGAAAGGACAACTTTTGTAGAGTACTACATTGCAATGAGATTGGTCATTAAAGAGTCATAGGTTGGTCTTGGTGAGCGTGGCGATCGACATTGATTCGATCTTCCACCTGTAAGAAGAATTGTCGTGGTGCACTTCAAGAAAATTATACTGTAGGTGGGCATAGGACTGTCAAGTGTCAATGAGTCGAGCTCGGCTCATTTTTGGGCTAGGCCTCGAGAGCTCGAACCCTTACAACTGAGCTCGAGCTTGAGCTCATCGAACTTTTTGGCTCATCGAGCTCGAACTTTTTATTAGAAAAATAAAAAATTTAAAGATATTGTAAAATTAATAAAAAAAAAAAGAAGCTCGCGAACTGGCTTTGGCCAAATTTGTTGACTAGGGTTATCTATTCTATTATTTTAAGGGTGATGGGATGGGATCGTCAATTAGTCTGTGTCAATTGACCCATAAGATTTTTTCTACATCTATTAAAAAAATAAAAAAGACTGTTAAACCACGTACCTTCCATAACCTCATAATAACTACATGTTTTTAGTAAATAGTCTCCTTGACCAAAGCTTTGGTCAAATGAACTTCATTTCAAGTTACTTAATTCGTTAGGTTATCTTACTATATAAATAAAGAAAAAGAAAAAAGATGACATTATCAGTCATTTACTAAATCACAATCACAACCACATAACTGCATGCAAGCATAGTCACAACAGCAACCATGCAAACGACAAGTGAATATCCAGACAAAAAAGTTAATGAACGCCTCGCCCTGAAACCAATAAATTTGCAACATTGTTCGTGGGAGTAATTATTTTTCTGTGTTTTCGATGTCAATGTTTTAATCGGTGATTATTTTGTCCATACCTATTGTTTGAAGTGGGTTATTATTTGTTGAAGTACTTTGAATGAACCGAAGTCGTCTTAACGAATTTCGTAATCAAATTCGAGCATTTTCCTTTTCATTGTTTTTAGGGTTTTCACGGGTTTTGTTATTATCTTTTCGTAACTGTCAAGGTTTTCATAGATACTCACATATTGAACGTTCTCAGATTCTAATCGAATGTTGACAACCCTTGCACTGTTTAAGAACCTATTCAGTCAAACGAATTTTGAGCTCATAACGAATCCTTGCCGACGGAATCGTTATTAGATGACATGCTCAAATACTAGCAAGTGTATTAGGTCGTGCAAGTAGTATAAAATAGACGTAAGTCCAAGGATCCACGAGGACAGCTCGAACCGAAATTTAATTTAGACTAAAGAGAATTTTTCTTTGATATTTTATATATTTTTCTTTTAGTAAATAAAAATACGGCAAACAAATAAATGCAGAAATGATAAATATGACTTAATAAATGTTGGGGAAATGGCTACCTCTCGAAGAGGATTGAATGTAGATTCTATGTTTGCAAGTGTTAAGGATCGAATTGAGCATAGAAGAGCTCAATCGAAGCTTGAAATCGCAACCCACACACACTTTTGTAAACACAGATTTAACGTGGTTCGGCCCTAACTTTGGCCTACGTCTACGGATCAACCGAGCCCCCTTTCGTATTAATCACTACACAAGAATTGTACATCGCCGTGCCCTCTACAACTCTTATGTTTAACGCACACTGTGGTTCTCACTCTACGAAATGCTACGAGCTCTCAAAGATGCTAACTCGAACTGAGAAATTCTGGATTTATACAGCTGAAGTCATGTTTAATGTGTGATTCGCATTTAATCTTCACCGTCTGTTTTAATCCGATCGAACGCTCCAGCTTGTGCCACGTGTCCCTTGCTATCCTCGTGAGTTCACCAAAATCGCATGCGTTTTTATAAGTGAAACAGCACCTTCGTTCAGAGCCGTCCGATCTTTGATCTATCGGCTGAAATTCTCCATCCGCATCATCTGGCATCTTTTCAGCCACTCATTACTTCGCGCGTTATCCTACGTTTCTTATTCAATCTCCGCACTTTGAATGCCTGCCCTCCGATTGCGCGCGAAAATGATCCGACGGTGACTGTGCAACGCGACTCTTAACTTCAGCATTCTTCAGCTCTTTCACTTCAGTTCGACCGGCGATCTTATCTGACCATTTCCGGCGATCTCCGGCGAGTTGATGGCTCGCCAATCTCGACAATAAACAATCAACGACAAACGTGATTAAAGCACATATTCGGCACGGATTAATCCTAATTATTCATGCGATCGATTTTATATAATCATATAAATCTAATTAAGGTAGAATTCCTAACGTACGCGCTACCCGTTATTCATGTATCTAGCGACCCTATGCGAAAGTAAACCAATCAACTATATTTCTATATGACTGTGGTTACTCCGCATGCATTCGCTTTATGAATTTCCCCGAGTTTAGATGCTTTCGGCGCCTAAAATCTCGGAAACCACACGTACAAACCGAATTCCATCTCTGATCGGTTGTACGTCGTGGTATTCCTTGTTTATTATTCTAACCGGTTTAATCACTTACTCAGTCTCATAAACCAATCAAGAATCATCCATATGATGATCAAGTACATGCAAGCATTTAGCACAAACAAGAAATACGTAACTCAACTCATACGATTAAATAAAATACCAATGACAATATTACGAATTCATAATTCGGCCTAGTACGGCCTTAATCACATAATAAACTTACGCGCACATATTAAAAGATGAAAACAATAAGGATTCAACGGAAAGCATCGTTGCGAACATGTTAATAAAAATACGAAGTTCGTCCCTTACGATACCGAGTCGTTGGCTTCGACCCGGTGTCTCACGTGTCGTGAGCGAGCAACGCCTCTTTACCGTCCTCTTGGCCGCAAAATTCGTCTATGATGTTATTAGACATGCTGCACGGAACCAGGGAGTCATTCCTCTGCCTCATTAGATTTATTTGTAGAACCACACCAAGAAGAAAGACAAGTCATTCGTCGATGAAAAAGCCGAGAAGATGATGGTAAGTTAATGTCAGTTGTTTATATTTTTGGATTTGAATATTGTTGGAACGGAATTATTGTCGTTATTATGTGTTGTGAAATGAAATATGTTGCTTTGTGTATTGTGTTATAGTGTTACAAAGAATGTTTGAAAAAATTAAGGTTGGTCATTTTATTGGGGAGTTTCTGTCGAATTTATCCTTTGAAAGTTTTTGTGACTTATGTTATTGAATGTTAATAGGCGGACATGCAGCTAATCCATCCATGTCAGACATACAAGCTTTCTATGAGGCTTCGCGAGGTTATACGATTTTACACGTACCCGGTATGGGTAATACGTCAAACCTCTTCTTTGAGACACCTTCAGAGCCATCTCTATCGAGTGCCAATAGCTACATCTCTTCCCAGAATGTTCATATGCAAGAGGAGTTGAAGGCGACTTGAGGAGAGCTTGAAACGTTGAAGAAGAACTATGGTGAGGTGGAGAGGAGCTACGACGAGGTCAATCAGTTCTTAAAGCATTTGGGTTGCGTAGAGAGTCACATGGTTCGGACGCGGTCGACTTGGATACCGATGGTATGCAAACATGTGCCGCTGCGGCGTCCTTGAACAGAAATGTTCGTTGCCACGAGGACTTTCCGGATGGTGGTAGTTCTGGTCACGGCATAGCGTAGTTCTAGTACTCTATGTTGGTTTATTTTATGTTGAGATGACTTTTAATTTTTATGTATTCGATATGTAGACGTCTTTATTTTTGTTGATTCTCGGCTGTTATGGATTCTAATAAGTTTATATATATATATATATATATATAGATTAAACTACATAAAAACAAATAAATAAGAAGAAAAATACATACTACCGCCTACAATTATCGTCGAACCGATCAGTCAGAGACAAACAGCGACGAAATTCTTAGTCGGAAAATTCCGACCAACAACGACGTAGTTGCCATGTAGTCGCCAAATTGCGACTGCATGCCAGTCGCGTGGTCCGAAGATTGCGACTACAAATCAGTCGGCACATAGTCGGTATATGGCGACGACAATGTCAGTCACCTTAGTCGGTAGATGAGCTGTTTTTTGTAGTGGATCGCCCAATGTCGTTTATTCGTTTTAACTTTTATTAACAAGAGAGAGAAAGAAAAAAATATTTTAACAGATTTTCGTTAGCTATATTCATATTGTTATACTTTTTGATTGATTATCTATCATATTTTAAGACCTAATATATATTTAAACTTCTGAAAGGTACTGATTTTCAATCGATTTATATTATAAATGTTAAACCACTACACTTGAACATATGGATTCTAACGAACAAGATTGACTTAACTGGGGTTTTGTTTTCACGATTTTTTAGTGTAACAAAATAGTATTGGTTTTGTTTTTTCTCGGTTTCGCCATATTTCTCTTAATCGTATAGAGAAGGACATAGTTCATTAAGGCTGTGTTTGTTTTGCCTACTTCGTTAAGGAAAAGAAGATTGTTATATGTGAAGATACAATTGTCTTGTTTGACGTTGTTGGCTCGTTTCCTTGAAGTTCATCTATTGACGATATGGTTTCCAAGGTTATTAAACTTGGTTTGCGAACGGACATACCCCAGCTTTCCCGCCTCGCCGCCCCGCCCGCCGCCTCCCTCGTTCCTCTCGACCCGCGGGTCGGGAGCATTTTCTCCCTTGTGGAGCCCCCAGTCCGATGAAGATAAAAATCCAGAAGTCGAAAGCCAAGTGAAAGTGAAGAGTATCGTAGATTTAGCTTAATAGCTTTTTCTGTTATAGGTTCTTTAGTTCTTGGTCGTAGATAATGGGTTTTGTTTTCTGTCAGTTTTTGTCCCGTGTGGACCTTTTTTCTCCCACGTGGGAGTCTTGTGTCCCCATTTTGGGGTTGTGATGTGCTCCTTTGTAAGCATTTGTTCTCTCAGTTGACGATGTACTGGTGAGATCCCTTGAGCTGTTTAGCCCCTGTATTTTTGTTGATTTATACAAGCTATCGTTTCGGGAAAAAAAGTATAACTGTTGTCCAACTAAATAAGAACTCATTTTATATAGTTCCTTGAAGAATTTTTAACACTCGAACTTCCAAAAATGAAAAACGCGTTTCCTTGCATGCTTATATATGTTGTGTAAGTTGGCACATCGGACTTTTGATTTCATTACCAATTCTAGTTTGTCGGTGCAATTGTGCTCATTGCAAGGTAGTGAAGGAGTAACAAAAACTAAAATTTTTCAGACAGTCAGTAAAAAAACAATAGTGAAAAAACTGAAACTTTCAGCCCTTCGAAGTTTTTATAGATTGACGGAGAGGTAAATACCTATTCACAAGCAATCCTTACCAACTGTTTCCCAACATTGCGACCCAAGTAGAGCCCTACAAGAGCCGAAGGAGCATTCTCGAGACCTTCCGCGATGTCCTCAACATAAGCTATTTTCCCTTCCTTTATAAGAGGTAAGACCATCTCTATGAATTTGGGGTAAAGGTGGTAATATTCCGTCACCATGAATCCTTGAAAGCGTATTCTTTTTGTCACAATGTTGAAGAGATAGCGTACGCCTTCTGATTCAGTGAGGTTGTACTGAGATATCATCCCACACGCAGCTATCCTTCCATTGTTCTTCATGTTGAGAAGCACTGCTTCGAGCATCTTTCCTCCCACGTTCTCAAAGTATATGTCGATCCCATTTGGAAAGTACCTAATTTTTCAAAATATAATCATATCTACGACGTTTACTACATTCTAAGCAGCAGAAGGTAACAGCAGTGACGTCAGAGAATAAGCTCACCTCTTTAGAGCTGCAACGAGATCTTTCTCTTCTTTGTAGTTAAATGCTTCGTCATATCCGAATTTGTTCTTCAGCAGATCAACCTTCACGAAATTACATAGATAACAGAGGAAAGACCAAAATCAGGGGAATCCCTCTACAATCAGAGTATATTATTATCAGCTAAAAATCTTCAACTGGGGAACATATTACAAAATTAGACACAAAGGAAGCTTAATCGAATAACCTTTTCATTGCTCCCAGCACTGCCAACAACATAGCAACCTGCCAGCTTAGCAAATTGCCCAACAACTTGACCAACAGCGCCCGAAGCAGCAGAAACATAGACTGTTTCGCCCTTTTTCGGAGAGCAAATCTCATAGAAACCAGCATAAGCAGTCATACCAGGCATCCCTGTAAGAAGAAAAAAAAGACATTAAAGTGTTGCGAAATGGACAGCGTAACGAAATTGGAAATGACTGTGAGGATAAATGGAACACGAGAATTTACGTGGAAAACCCCTTTTTAACTTGGGGTAAAAAACCACGGGCGAGGTAGAAATATTATTACTGGGGTAAAAAACAGGGGTTACAACCTCTCAATCTATAAAGGAGAAAACACACACTATCTCTCTTTATAGTCGGAGCAGATACCGAACAAACCCTCTATTTTTATTTTTTTTTCTTTCTTTCTCCTTCTCTCACTTCTATTGGTTTTTGGTGTGTTACAATGAGATTAAGACCTATTTATAGGCTAAAACCTAAGCTACATGACAATATTAAACATGTCATTGCTTAGGTCATACTTATTATAATATTAATATAATAATAGTATTATTAAGACTAGTTGAGATGGGTTGGTTCACCAACCCACTCAACATACTTTTCTATCAATCTCCCACTTGAAGATTTGATTGATTCCCAATCAGATCTTCACACCATTCTTCTAGCTCGCCTTTGCATGTTAGTTATGCTCGGTCAATCCACAGGAGGAACGACACCATATAAACTTATCCACAAGAATTGCTTTGGTCATGTAGTCTGCCAGATTATCTGCAGTGTGAACTTTTTGCATGTGCACAGTCCCCGCTTCCACTTGTTCACGAACAAAGTGGTATTGGACCCGGATGTGTTTGGTTCTTGAATGATATGCTGGATTCCTTGCAAGATGCAACGCACTCTGGCTATCACAATAGAGAACAATATTCTCTTGTTTGTGGCCGAGTTCTTCCAGCAACATCTTCAACCATATTGCCTCTTTACTGGCTTGCGTAGTTGCGACATATTCTGCTTCCGTTGTTGAGGTTACAACAATGGACTGCAGTTTTGTAACCCAGCTTACAGCACCGCCAGCAAGATTGAACACATATCCGGTTGTGGATCTGCTTTTATCAAGTTCACCTGCATAATCTGCATCAACAAAACCATGGACAGTAAAATCTGCACCTCCGTAGCATAAGGCAAGATCCGAGGTTCCCTTGATATATCTGAGAATCCTCTTAACAGCGCTCCAGTGCTCCCGGCCAGGGATGGACATGTATCGGCTAACAACTCCCACTGCATGGGCAATGTCTGGTCGGGTACAGATCATTGCGAACATTAGACTTCCTACCGCCGATGCATATGGCAGTCGAGACATCTCTATCCTCTCGTCTTCATCAGTAGGACACATCTAGGAGGATAGCTTGAAATTAGTAGCAAGAGGAGTAGATTACTGTCTTGCATGTTGAACCTCCGCAAGATTTTCTTCAAATAATTCTTTTGGGAAAGCCAAATCTTCCGCTTGCTTCTGTCTCGAGATATTTGTACACCAAGGATTTTGTTTGCCGGGCCCAAGTTCTTCATTTCGAATTCACTTGCCAGTTGAGTCTTTAAGTCGGCGATACGACCTTTGTTAGGTCCTGCTACCAGCATATCGTCGACGTACAACAGCAACATGATGAAATCGTCATCGCCAAATCTCTTGCGCACAAGGATCTGCATATAGCCTGTTGTAGCCAAGACTCATTATGAAGGAGTCAAATCTCTTATACCAGCATCGAGGTGCTTGTTTGAGCCCGTAAAGAGATTTGATCAATTTGCAAACTAAATCTTCTTTTCCTTGTTCCTCGAAACATTCTGGTTGAAGCATATATATTTCTTCATCCAGGTCACCATGGAGAAAGGCCGTTTTAACGTCTAACTGCTCAAGATGCAAGTCGAATGTAGCACACATTGACAAGACCACCCTGACTGTTGTAAGTCGAACCACCGGTGAGAAAATTTCGTTGAAGTCAATCCCTTCTTTCTGAGCATATCCCTTTACAACCAGTCTAGCACGGTAGCGCTCTACCTGGTCATCACCATTTCGCTTGATTTTGTATACCCATTTGTTGCCAATGGGTTTCCTTCCTTGCGGTAATGGCACCAACTCCCATGTCTTATTTTTATAGCGAGCTTCCATTTCCTCTTGTATCGCTGAAATCCACAGACTCGCATCTGAATTATTCAGTGCTTCTTGGAAAGTGGTTGGCTCTCCATCCTCCGTTAGAAAACAGTATGCAAGATTGCTCTCTATCTCATAATCTGAGTGCCAACTTGGCGGCCTACGCTCGCGTGATGACCGCCAGAGATCCGGTACTTCAGATTCGACTGGGTTGAGCTCTTCGTGCGCCGGTTCAGCTTCAGAAGAATTATATTGCTCCAATTTTCTTTTCACCGGTGCAGTCTTTGTCACGCCTTTTGGACTGCTATCATTTTTGACTTGCTCTTGATCACCATCCTCCAAGAAGATATCATCTCTGCTGATAATCACTTTGTGGTCAGTGAGATCCCACAAGCGATACCCCTTACTCCATCAGCATACCCCAAGAATAGGCATTTCTGGACTTTGGATCCAACTTCGTTGTTTCTTGGTTGTGGTACATCGCGTACGTTGAACTTCCAAATATATGGAGGTTTGAATAATCTGCAGGTGCACCAGTCCACATTTCCATCGGTGTTCGCATCTCTATAGCAGTAGATGGAACCCGATTCACCACATAACAGGCAGTACAGACCGCTTCCGCCCAGAACTTCTTTTCCAGGCCCGCAGTTCTCAACATTGCCCTCGTTCTTTCCAACAGGGTTCTATTCAACCGCTCTGCCACTCCGTTCTGTTGTGGAGTGTAAGCCGTGGTGAACTGCCTTCTGATGCCCGCGTCTTTGTAGAATTCAGTGAATTCTTTGCCAGTATATTCTCCTCCATTATCTGACCGGAGACACTTGATTTTTCTGCCGGTTTCAAGTTCAACTCGCGCCTTGTATGTTTGAAAATAGGAAACACCGTCCTTCTTCTTGATTGGGTACACCCAGCATCTCCTGGAGTAGTCGTCTATGAATGATACGAAGTAGCTAGCTCCTCCCAGGGACGCAACCGGTGCTTGCCATACATCAGAGTGGATCAATTCTAGAATTTCTTTGCTTCTAGAATTTGAAGTGGAGAACTTCAGGCGATGCTGCTTGCTCACAATACAATGCTCGCAGAATGGGAGCGTCACCGTCGTGAGACCAGGAAGTAGATTCTTTTGTGCAAGAATTTTCATGCCTTGTTCAGACATATGACCAAGTTTCTTGTGCCAAGTCATCGTAGACTTTTCATTTGAACTTGTCGTGGCAACGGATGCCTGCCCTTCTTGCAGAGTCTCTCCCTTTAGCATGTATAGATTTGCAGCTATCTTTTATCCCTTCATCACCACTAGCGCTCCTTTGGAAACCTTCATGATCTTGTTCTCCAATTCAATTTTGAGACCAAGATCATCGAGTTGCCCCACGGACAAAAGATTTTTCTTCAAGCTCTCCACATGTCGCACAGCATGGATGGTACGCACAGTGCCGTCGTACATCTTTATTTGAATCGTACCCACCCCGACAATCTTCAGCGCTTGGTCATTGCAGCTGTAGACATACCCTCCAAAGGTTGGCTCGTATTGGTGAAACCATTCCCTCGAGAGGTCATGTGAAAAGTAGCTGCAGAGTCCATGAGCCACACGTCATTGAATCTTCCATTTTCAGCGATAGTGGTTGCGGCTTCACACACCAAGGCAATTCCACCGTCGGTAGTGTCGGCGACATTTCCTTGGGCATTGGGATTCTTGTTTAGAGCCCAACAATCTTTCTTCAGATGACCTTTCTTGCCACAGTGGTAACATTTTATCGCCTTCTTAATTTTAGTAACAAGGCTTTGCCGTTTTTGACTCCCACTTGGACCAGACTCTCCGGGTCTTGTCCGTTTTCGGCTCATGTTGGACCACGTGCTCCTGATCTTGCCCTCATCACTGTCAATGCTTCTGCCTGTTGGGATATTATCAACTTGTCTTCTTTGTTATTGCGCCGACTTTCTTCTTCGAGAACCGCAGCTGCAATATTGTCGAACATAAGTTTCCCGCAGCTTGGTTGTTACTCAGATTGATGACAAGTTGATCGTAGGAGTCTGGCAGGCTTTGTTGTAGAAGCTCGGCATGTTCACTTGGCTCTATTTTGTAGTCCAAGTCTTTAAGTTGAGAGAACAGAGTATTCAACTTATTGATGTGCTCGGTCACTGAAGAAGATTCTTCCATTCGTAGATGGTATAATTTTCTTTTCAGGAAAATTCGGCTGTGGAGTGACTTGACTTGATACAACTTCTCAAGATGGGCCCAAATTTCTTCGCACTGGTTTTCTCTTCGACGCTTGATAATATATCATCTGCTAATGTCAGATGAATATTGGCGATGGCCCTCCCGTCTATCTTCTTCCACTTGGCATCACTTGTAATTGTTGTTGGTCTGCCAGTGATCGCCTCCAGACAATTTTCTTTGAGTAAAATTGCCTTAATCCTCATTTTCCACAGTGAGTAGTTTCTCCCGTTGAATTTCTCAATTTCATTTTTAGCTGCCATTTTTTTCCCACGTCGCTATCGTTGGAGAAATTCAACAGTCCAGCCAAATAGTACTGATCAGATAATTTGCAGAAAGGGTAGCGACCAGCTTTCAAGACAAAATTACCCTTCTAAGTAAATTCCCAGATGAGATCTGGTGGGGTCACTATGTGTCCCGCTTGGCACCAGCCACCTAGACAGAACTTACTTACACAGTCTATTACCACGACTTGCCAAAAAACTCTTCCGTAACGATAAACCTTTTCGATATCCTTTCTGATGTGGAAGATCAGACAAAGCTGCAACCACAGAGCATAATTGGAATATCAATCAAACCTGGCTCTGATACCACTTGTTGCGAAATGGACAGCGTAACGAAATTGGAAATGACTGTGAGGATAAATGGAACACGAGAATTTACGTGGAAAACCCCTTTTTAACTTGGGTTAAAAAACCACGGGGGAGGTAGAAATATTATTACTGGGGTAAAAAACAGGGGTTACAACCTCTCAATCTATAAAGGAGAAAACACACACTATCTCTCTTTATAGTCGGAGCAGATACCGAACAAACCCTCTATTTTTATTTTTTCTTTCTTTCTCCTTCTCTCACTTCTATTGGTTTTGGTGTGAGATTACAATGAGATTAAGAGCCTATTTATAGGCTAAAACCTAAGCTACATGACAATATTAAACATGTCATTGCTTAGGTCATACTTATTATAATATTAATATAATAATAGTATTATTAAGACTAGTTGAGATGGGTGGTTCACCAACCCACTCAACATACTTTTCTATCGTAAAGGACATAGAGAAATTACAAAGTTAGCCAGGACAACAAAGAGTATATAGAAAAGAGAGTTCGTCAAGAAGCATACCAAGTAATCCTGTGTAATAGGAAAGTGGGACGTCAGTGTGATCAATCTTGAAGAAAGAAGCTACCAATGGACCAGTGATAAGACTATACTCTTCCCAACAAGTCATTCCCAAACAAGATCGCCCTTTTTGAAGTTTGAATGAGATGAATCAACTACTTTGCACACTCCAAGACCTGTTATAGGCTGTCTTTAAAAGAGTCCACGTTAGATTGTCATCCCAAACAAGACGAACCAGTGAAAAATAAAAGTTCAAGAACAGTATCAGTAATTGGGATAAAGCCTAAAATGGTCCCTCATGTTTACACTGCGAACCAAATTGGTCCCCGATGTTTCGTTTGGACCAATTTAGTCCCCGATGTTATAAAAAATGAACCAAATTGGTCCACTCCGTCAGTCCGGCGTCAATTTAGACGGTGCAGGTGTTAGCGACGGAAATAGCGACGGATTATCCGTCGCTAAATAAAAAAATTAAAAAAAAATTGATAAATTAAGCAAAAAAAGGAAAAAAAATTAAAAAAAGAGTAAAAATTCAAAAAAAAAGAGAAAATTACTAATAAATTAAAATAAAATAAGAATAAAAAATTAAATTAAATTAAAATAAAAAATAAATAAGAATAAAAAATAATAGTAAAAATAAAATAAGAATAAAAAATTAAACGAAAATAACAAAAAATGAGGAAAAAATTCAAAAAAAGAGAATATTACTAATAAATTAAATAAAAAATAATAATAATAAAATAAGAATAAAAAGTTAACAAAAAATAATAAATAACAAAAAATGAGGAAAAAATTCAAAACAATTGCTAACAAATTAAATAAAAAATTCAAAACAATTGCTAACAAATTAAATAAAAAATTCATAAAATTCAAAACAATTGCTAACAAATTAAATAAAAATATATAATAATAAAATAAATATAATAAAAATAAAAATATTTACATATTTAAAATTAAAAAAGAAGGAAAAACAAAATTAATGATAAAAAATGCCTCTAAAAGTTTACGAAGACCGTCTGCCAAGTTAATGAGGATATAATCGTCCCAGTTCTCGAATTTTTGACAAATATACAGCGATGATTGCAGTATATTTTACGGGATGCAATCATCGCAGTGTATTTGTTAAAAAAAAATTACAGAACTGGGACGGTTATGTCCTCATTAACTTAGCAGTGACGGTCTCCGTAACTGCTAGTAATTGTTAGTAATTTGTTAGTAATTTTTTTGAATTTTTTATTTAATTTGTTAGTAATTGTTTTGAATTTTTCCTCATTTTTTGTTATTTTTGTTTAATTTTTTATTCTTATTTTATTTTTACTATTATTTTTATTCTTATTTATTTTTTATTTTAATTTAATTTAATTTTTTATTCTTATTTTATTTTAATTTATTAGTAATTCTCTCTTTTTTTGAATTTTTACTCTTTTTTTTAAATTTTTTTCCTTTTTTTGCTTAATTTATCAATTTTTTTAATTTTTTTATTTAGCGACGGATAATCCGTCGCTATTTCCGTCGCTAACACCTGCGCCGTCTAAATTGACGCCGGACTGACGGAGTGGACCAATTTGGTTCATTTTTTATAACATCGGGGACTAAATTGGTCCAAACGAAACATCGGGGACCAATTTGGTTCGCAGTGTAAACATGAGGGACCATTTTAGGCTTTATCCCATCAGTAATTTATGGGATGGTTTTAAAGGAGATTTTGATTCTGCCCAAGCACAGTAACTACGACCAAACAGACAAAGAAGATGCCAATACACGTGCAAAAGTGCAAGCAATTTTGTTTGATAGGGTTACTACACCACTCGTTAACTTAATCATCCTTACCGAGCCTGGTTCGAAGGAATCGATGTAGCTTCCGTCGATCTTGGACATTCGATTGCGCATGTATGCGTCGCAGGACAAGTAGAGATTCTTGACCAGAACGGCGTCGTTAGAACCGTAGGGAACCTTCAGCTCAATGTTGGTTTCTTTTAGAACCATGTCGGATTCTTTCGGAAATCCTTCGACGTAATCCGTAAGTACAACCTGCTTATTGATTACCATCTTTCCTACGTCAGCCATTTCTTCACTCAAATTTTTGTTTTCACGATGATACTCCGTAAAGTGCTTCTTGTTTAAGAAGATGCTGTGGTTTTTGACAAGTGGATAACTAACTCCCTTTGGACGTGAATTTGCTTGCTGTGTGTGGTGGGCAAATAGCCAACGGTGTGTTGTGGGAAAACTACGATATTTGTTTAAATCGTGTTGAATTGAAACTCTTCGGATTATTCAACTTTTATTTTATGAATGATATTACTTTGATAAGATTAAATAAGGGTGAATCTACCTAAAAATATCCGATTATATAAAAAATTTGCAAATCAGTACAATATACCATTTTTTCAGTCTTGACGTACATTTTTATATGTGTATTACGTACCACGTCATGCGTTTATATGGTACTTATATCGTTTCTATACACCATCTCAATGTGTTATATGACGTATCATTTCTCACTGTATTATGTACCACAATATGTTTCTCTATGGTACATAAATGTGTTATATGACGTACCTTGCGGTGGGACGAGTACCAATATGCAAATAACTATTCTAATAGGTACCTACATATAAGAAAATACTGACACGGTATGTCTTGCGACTTTTTTATATAATTAGGTACTTTTCTGTAAATTCCGTTAAATAAGACTCATACTAACCGGAATTAAACCTTTTGGGAATAAATAATACCTGAATATACCTTTAAATAGAAAAATCAATAGTCACAACCCAACGTTCTCTCACCAAAGATGTTCTATTTTTCTGATAAATAGCAAATACATTCAGCAAAAAGATATTGTTGCAAAAAATCTTTTTAGTTTCATCTCCAAGCATCTCGTATCGATAGGAATAAGATCAAGCAACCGGATCTTCGTTTGACCTTAGAGGGGATAGCTGGAAAACTATGACGCTTCACACGACATGTTGACGATCAATTCAGTAATAAGATTAATACTCGGATCGATCACGTAAAAGGATGAACCAATAGACACTAACGTCGAGAACCTTTAGAGAAGGAAACTACTGCTCGAGGTATATAGAATCATCGGTTGGAGATGCCCTAATATTCAACAAGAGAAAAATTAGATCAAATCGCAAGCAGATGTCGCTAAGCCGATCATTTTGACAAGGACATTTGACGCCACGAACAAATCAACCACTTTAAAAGATACAAACGCGCCAATAGAATGGCAGCAAGAACATTCGATGCTGCAATATTACACAATTCCAATTAGTGTTCAAACAACGACGCCATGACGATGCTGCAATTTGTGATAGACGAGGTTGTGAAGAAATTGAGCACCAGGTGACCTTCTTTTGTTTCTTAACGCGTTTTAGTTACTCGAAACAGGATTCAAGGATGTGATTGTATTGGAAATTCCTTCTGCACGTCCACCTAATCGTGGCATAGAGCACTAAATTGATTTGATACGTGGAGTGATAATGTTAGATCAACCAACTTACCAGACTAATCCTGATGAGACATCAAATGAGTTATAACAAGTTGAAGAACTACTATTTAAAGGGTACATAAAAGAAAAACATGAGTTCGTGCGTTGCACCAGTGCTCTTGCCAAAGATAGACGATTTGCATAAGAGTCAACATTATCGAGTGCAGATTGGTGTTGAAGAGGATCGGTAGAAATGCATCTGATTTGAAGACAAATTATTTTCGAGGGGATAACGTGAACATGTTCAATCATGAGCAAGAAAAGTCAAGAATTCAACTATTGTTAGAACTCGACACTTCGAGCAAAACAATCCAAGGAAAACTTTAGCATGTTGATGATATAAGATTTCTCAAGAAGAAAAGATATAGATTGCATCTATAGCTAATTTGGCGAATGTTGAAAGTTCAGCGACATGCGATAATTCAAAAGATGAAGACTAAAAGTGAAATACATCCTTTATTTTGAAGAAGAACGTCAGAACTTATTCATTAGTTAGTTGGGATTATCTTAAATTTATATTGAAGTTAGATATCTTATTTAGATAAGATTCTTCTACATTTATGGTCGGCTAGCATCGCACCTCCGCTCAATTAGCGCCCCAATTCTTGAGCGTCGCATGTCCATTACACTCTGTGTAATAATCCTTCCTCGCCTGGCGGTCTACTGAGTACTGCTTAAAAGCCTATCGATCAAGGCCGGAGTACCCATAATACCCGAGCTCTCATACGTTTAGTATGGTCAATATAATTCATGCATTGCGTTTCTCGTATATGTTAAGTTTGGGTGATCCAAAACGCCGAAAATCAAATATGGGATCGATCGAAACGAGCTCGGAATATTAAAGGACGAAGTGATTGAGAATCATCATAGACCCACGGCCTCGTGAAGCTCGGCCCACGGCCGTGGATTCTCATGGTTGTGGCCGTGGGTGGTGCCAGAAGTAGGCAGAGATGCTGCCTGTAACTCCCACAGCCGTGGAGGAGCTAGCTTGTGGCTCGAGTTTTATCCGTTCGATTATTCGGATTGACGCTTCGAGGGTCAAGATTGAAGCTTGGAGGATCAACACACGACCCATCTAGTGGAGAATAACCGATCTAAGTGCTCCCAAGCAGTTTCTTCAAGTGGAAAAGTTACAAACACACACTACATAAAAAAACAGTTTTTGTGGCCAAGTGTATGTTGAACAGTCTGTGGGAGTGGAAGATATTATCTTGTAACCTCAAATGGTGGAATCAATAAAAAGTCACTGTTCGGTTGTGGACGTATGCTAACAATTGAAGTCGAACCACGTTAAAATTTGTGTTCAGATTTTATTGTTTTTCGTCTTGATCAAGTTTGACATTGAATCCCTCGATATTCAAAATACTCATACACAAAACTACGTCCAAATACGAATCTAGGTTGGACAAATTCCCGACAAGTGGGGCCGAACGACACGCGATCGGAGAAATGGCCGCTACTAGATTTGGCATGGTGAAGTTCACTGGTGATAACGATTTTGGGTTGTCGAAGATAAAAATGAAGGCATTGCTCGTCCAACAAGAGCTCGAAGAAGCTATCAAAGAGGAGAAGGACATGACACCCACTGAGATGGTTCCGGAAATCAAGAAGGTAAAGAGGGAGAAGACACATAGCGGAGTTGTCTTAAGCCTCGGCGATAAAGTGCTTAGAACGGTCTCGGAGGAGTCTACACCCGAGGTCTGTGAAGAAGCTCGACGAGCTTTACACAGTGAAGACCTTGGCCAAAAGACTATCTCAAGCAAGCCCCTATATTCGTTCCCGAATGCAAGAGGGCCACATGAAATATCAAGTGGACACAATCAATAAGATGATCCTTGATCTTGAGAATGCCAACGTGGAGATAGAGGAGGCGTTACTTTTGTTGTGCTCACTACCTAATGGGTTCACGACGTTCAAAGAAACGTACAAACGGTATTGAGTTGAAGGCAACATAGAAAAAGAGAATCTGAAAACGGACATGATTCAGGCGAGCTCTTAACCGTGAAATATAGGATGGTGAAAAGAAAAAGGGGAAGTCCGAGCCAAGGAATATTATCAAATGCTACGAATGTCATGAAGAAGGACATATAAAAATGGAATGCCCTAAACGAACGCAAAAATCTGAGAAATTGAGTGAACAACGTGATTGAGGATGGAGAAGGTTTAAAGTCGGCCGAGATCCTTATTATGACATAGTTGATTGCAATCAATTTAATCTCTTAGTAAGGGGGTCTGCCAAATTATGCTTAGATTTGACATAGTTGATTGCAATCAATCCATTTGAGATCGACTGCCTAATGGTATTATGTCTATGACGTATTTGTCGTGATTTACTATTATACATACTACTATGTGCCCTTCCAATTGTCGATTGACTATCACAAAGTATCATCACGGCAGTCACTGGATTCTTCCAGCTCGAAGTATCTTCAAAAAAGTTTCTGCATCCATTCAACTTCGTTCGCAGCTTTATCCAAGGCAATTAACCCGGACTCCATAGTTGACCGAGTG
The DNA here is from genome assembly GCA_027422505.1 of Craterostigma plantagineum. Classification (NCBI taxonomy): domain Eukaryota; kingdom Viridiplantae; phylum Streptophyta; class Magnoliopsida; order Lamiales; family Linderniaceae; genus Craterostigma; species Craterostigma plantagineum. The sequence continues at coordinate 5,286,789 of JAPQWV010000005.1, forward strand.
ACGCATGTTTGCTTGGTGAATTTCTAGGACACCCGCTCCACCAGCAATTGTGAATACATATCCACTTGTGGATTTAAAATCTTTCGTATCTGATATCTAGTTGCATCATGATAGTCTTCTAAGACGCAAGATACTTCCCATAATGTAATCACAATTCATAGTATATCTCAAATACCTAAGAACCCTCACAATGCTTTCGAATGACGCGTTGTTTAGATCACTTGTGAAAACGACTTAATTGTTGACTGCACAAGTAATATCGCGTACAGTTCGTAATATCCATCAAATTGCCTATTATCCAAGAATATTCCAATTGTGATACAAGTTCCCCCATGGCTTTTCGTTAAGTGCTGACTTAAATCCACATGTGTTTTAACAGTAGAGTGTTCATACGCCTTGAACTTTTTCAATATCGTCTCTACATAGTGGGATTGAGTCAAAACAATCATTTCAAATGTTCTAAAAATTTTAATTCCCAATACAACATATGCCAGACCCATATCCTTCATACCAAAGTTCTTTGCCGGCATTTTCCTTATATTCATGATAATATCATGATTACGTCCCTTTATTAGCGTAATATCATGATTACGTCCCTTTATTAGCATATCGTTTACGTATAAACAAATGATTACATAACCGTTAGGTTATTATTGACTTATATTCGTTTGTCGCGTTCATTTATTTTGAATTTGTTTGATATTATTATTTTGTCACATTTTTCTTGCCACTTTTCGGTTTTATTAATGATCCGTCGGGTTTCGATAGATGGACAATATTGGAGTTGATATCTAGATAAAGTCCGATAAAACGCAATTTCTAAATAAATTTTCAACAGAAGTTCGTATTTACTAAATTCCAATCTCAATATTTGTGGAAAACTGGGTGGTGTGACAACGACGACCATTAATTCAATGGTTGCGTGACAACGAACGCTGAACAATGACAATTGCATAGATAGGCTCGTGTTAGAAAAAGATGTGGTGGTGGGATGCCGTGCCTATTCCATGTCAGGAAGATATTTTCTTACAAGGAGAATTACCTGTCCATTTTTTAACTTGGAATTTAATGTATATCGACGACGCAAAAAGATCAAGTAATAATCAACGCCGCGTGACAAACAAACAACGACGTCTCTCGATTATTATTACATACACTTGGAATGACGTGAAAGACTGGGAATATATATGCATGTAAGAACTGGTCAATACAACTAATCTTGATAAGATTATGTGTTTATGCTCGTTACGATGTAGGTTGTTTCGCGGACGTTGAATAGCTTTCTCTGTCTGACCAAGTCACGGTTTGTTGATATATATATACATATATATATATATATATATTTCTTTTATATAGTACTAGAATTGCACACTAGATGCGTGTGTTATAATATTACATTAGAATTTAGAAAGAAAAATTGAGTTATTATTAAGGTAAAGGTAGAATTATAATTAACTAAAAATAGTAAGTTAGAAATGTTGGCGTGGCAGCGGACTCGGTCGAGTAATACCGCGGCTAATATTTGGGTAATTAAAGATAAAAGTGGACACCGAGATTTAACGTGGAAAACCCCCAAACAAATCGGGGTAAAAACCACGGGCAAGGAAGAAGAATCCACTATAGAGGAAAAATATAGGAGTTACAACCTCTCAATCTATAAAGGAGAAAACCCTCAATATCTCTCTTTATAGTCATAGAAATACCCGACAAACTCTCTATTCTATTTTTCTCTCTTTCTCTCAATCTTCGTTTCTATCTGTGGGATGCATTTTCATCTGATGCTTTGAGTGCTATTTATAGCCGAAGGATTAGGTGTGAATAAATCCATGTGAAACTAAAGAAAAACTTTAGCACACCATTGGACTAATCACGTTGATGTAGGCTCCTTTTGACTGTTCAATAAAGCCATGTGCCCATTTATATTATGTCGACAATCTCCCACTTGATGATTTGATTGAGGATCAATCAGATCTTCACATCATTCTTTCTCCCTTGCCATTCATGTTGCTTACGTCTCCGCTAGGCCACTCGAGGAACGACACCAAACGAACTTGTCAGTATTGACCGCCTTCGTAAAAAAATCTGCTAGGTTGTCTTTCGTGTGAATCTTCAACATATCTATTGTGCCCTCTTCCATTTTCTCACGAACGAAGTGATACTGAACTCGTATGTGCTTTGACCTGAAATGAAAAGCTGGATTCCTTGCGAGATGCAAGGCACTCTGACTGTCACAGAACAGAGGAATATTCTTCTGTTCGTGCCCGAGTTCCTCCATGACCATTTTCAACCATACCGCCTCTTTACTTGCCTGCGTAGCTGCAACATATTCAGCTTCAGTTGTTGACGTGGCGACAACGGACTGAAGCTTCGATACCCAGCTTACGGCTCCGCCAGTAAGAGTGAACACATATCCCGTGGTAGATTTGCTCTTGTCAAGAACACCTGCATAATCAGAGTCAACGTACCCCCTGACACTAAAGTCTGCTCCTCCGTAACATAATGCAACATCTGAGGTTCCTTTGATATATCGTAGGATCCTCTTCACCGCGCTCCAACGCTCTTTGCCCGGATTCGCCATGTACCGACTTACTACTCCCACTGCATGTGCAATGTCTGGTCGTGTACAAATCATCGCGAACATAAGACTTCCCACCGCTGATGCATACGGTACTCGAGACATCTCCATCCTCCCTTCTTCACTGCTAGGACTCATACTTGAGGATAATTTGAAATTAACAAGAAGTGGGGTAGAAATTGGCTTACAATCTTGCATATTGAAGCGTCGCAAGACCTTCCTCAGATAATTTTTCTGCAAAAGCCAAATCTTCTTGTTATTTCTGTCTCGGTAAATTTGCATCCCTAGAATCTTGTTTGCTGGTCCCAAGTCCTTCATTTCAAATTCCCTAGCCAACTGTGCCTTGAGTTCTTCAACACGATCTTTGTTGGGGCCTGCTACCAACATGTCGTCAACATACAACAGTAATATGATAAAATCATTTTCACCAAACCTCTTGAAATATGCACAAGGGTCTACATTCAATCTGTTGTATCCAAGGCTCATGATGAAGGAATCAAATCTCTTATACCAACACCTCGGCGCCTGTTTGAGACCGTATAGAGATTTGTTCAACCTGCAAACCAAGTTTCGTTTTTCTTTGTCTTCAAAATCTTCGGGTTGGAGCATATAAATCTCTTCTTCAAGATCTCCATGAAAAAAAAGCCGTCTTCACATCTAGTTTCTCTAGATGTAGATCGAATGTAGCACACATCGCCAAGAGTACCCGAACAGCGTCAATCGAACCACCGGTGAGAATATCTCATTGAAGTCAATGCCTTCTTTCTGAGCGTAGCCTTTAACCACCAGTCGTGCACGAAACTGCTCTACTTGATCATCGTTGTTCCGCTTGATCTTAAAGACCCATTTATTGCCGATTGCCTTTCTTCCCTGAGGTAGTGGCACCAACTTCCAAGTCTTATTTTTTCGTAGAGCTTCCATTTCTTCTTGCATTGCCGCCAACCACTGATCTGCATCTGAACTGTTCAGTGCTTCTTGAAGAGTTGATGGCTCTCCGTCATCAGTTAGATGACAGTATGCAACGTTGCTGTCCATATCGTAATCTTCATGCCAGGATGGTGCGGCTCTTTTGCGTGTGCCCCTTCTAAGTTCTGGCTCTGAAGATTCGCTTGGCCCTTCCTCGTGCTCCGGTGCTGCTTCAGAAGAATCTTGTTCTATAGACTTCCCTTTCACCTGAATCGTCGTAGATTCTGGGCTTTCCTTTGTAGTGCTATCATTTCCTCCGGTTAGTTTATCTTCTAAGAAGATAACCTCCCTGCTGATGACAACCTTGTGGGCAGTGGAATCCCACAGGCGATACCCCTTCACACCATCAGCATACCCCAAGAAAAAACACTTCCTGGACTTCGGATCCAGCTTCGTAGTTTCTTGGGCGTTGTACATCACGTACACAGGACTTCCGAATACATGGAGTTTGGAATAATCCGCTGGCTTTCCGGTCCACATCTCCATCGGCGTCTTCTGATCAATTGCCGTTGAAGGCGATCGGTTGATCACGTAGCAGGCGGTGTTGACTGCTTCGGCCCAGTAAGATTTATCTAGACCTGCAGCTCCCAACATGGCTCGTGTCCTCTCCAACAGAGTTCTGTTCATCCGCTCCGCCACTCCATTTTGTTGTGGAGTATACGCCGTAGTGTAGCGCCTTTTGATGCCTTCCCTTTTGCAAAAGCTATCAAAATCCTTGCCAGTATATTCTCCTCCATTATCCGTCCTCAAACATTGATCTTCTTTCCTGTATCAAGTTCGACCCGAGCCTTGAAACTTTTGAAGGTAACGAACACATCTCCCTTACTCTTGATGATATACTCCCAACATCTCCTGGAGTAATCGTCGATGAAAGACACGAAGTACTTCCCTCCTCCTCGGAATGAAACTGGTGACTGCCATACATCAGAGTGAACCAATTCTAGAATATCGTTGCTTCTAGAATTTGATGTGTTGAATTGTAGCCGATGCTGCTTGTTTGCTACGCAATGCTCACAGAACGGTAGTGACACCTTCGTGAGACCCGGAAGTAGATTTTGGCCCGCAAGAATTTTCATGTCTTGTTCTGACATATGGCCAAGCTTCTGATGCCATAACATAGTAGATCTTTCGCTTGAACCTCCTGAAGCCACAGATGCTTCCCCTTCTTGCACCGTCTCTCCCAACAGCATATACAAATTTGCAGCAACTTTTTCACCTTTCATGTCTACAAGTGCTCCTCGGAATATTTTCATTATTCCTCCTCGAACTTTGATTTCACAGCCAAGATCATCGAGCTGTCCCAAAGATAATAAATTCTTCTTGAGACCTTCCACGTGTCGCACTCGTTGAATAGTGCGAACTGTACCGTCGTGCAACTTCAACCTCACGGTTCCAACGCCTACGATCTTTAAGGCATTATCTTCACAACTATACACAGATCCTCCTAAGACAGGTTTGTAGTGATTGAACCAGTCTCTTCGAGAGGTCATATGATAAGTTGCGCCCGAGTCAAGAAAACATATCTCATCGTACGCCTTCCTGCTCTCCGTTGAGATAGCTGCTTCGCTACACAATACGTCTCCACCTGGCGCGTTTGCCAGATTTCCTTGAGGATTGGAATTTTTCAGGCTCCAACAATCCTTCTTCAAGTGACCCTTCTTTCCACAGTGGTAGCATTTTATATCATTCTTCTTACTTCTTGATTTTCCCTTGCCTTGAGTGTGACTCCCACTTGAACCACGTTCCGTTGATCTCCCTCTCATCACCATCAAAGCTTCGACCTGTTGCGAGCTTGCTTGCTGGTCCTCCTTGTTCTTTCGCCGATTTTCTTCTTCGAGAATAGCGGCTGCGATGTTATTGAAAACCAGAACCTTCGTGTTGTTCGTCAAGTTGATGATGAGTTGATCATACGAATCAGGTAGACTTTGAAGTAGAATTCTGCACATTCTTTATCCTCTGTTTTATACCCCAACGATGTTAACTGGGAAAACAGAGTATTCAAGACGTTGAGATGCTCCGTCACCGAAGTAGATTCAGACATTCTCAAGGTGAATAATTTTCTCTTCAAGAAAATTTTGTTGTGTAACGACGTCGGCTCGTACAGATTGGTTAGGTGGTCCCAAATCTCCTTTGCCGTTTTCTTTTCTTCAACGCTGGACAATATCTTATCTGCTAGTGCCAGATGAAGATTTGCGACGGCGCTCCCGTCCATCTCATTCCATTTCTTATCGTCTGTCACTGTGGCTGGTTTTCCATCGATAGCCTCCAGACAGCCGTCCTTTCGCAAGATCGCCTTTATCTTTAATTTTCACAGTGAGAAATTTCTCCCGTTGAACTTTTCGATATCAAACTTCGGCGCCATAATTTCTGCTCAGTCGTGAACGATAACTCCGACGAGGTTGCAGCAGATAATTATTGAACTTGTACCGGCTTTTCGTCACCGTAACAAGGGCAGTATAATATCTATTATTTTCTGATGTGGAGGGTCCACGTTAGTGGCAACCACAGAGCATACGATAAACAGATATATAAAACCCAAGCTAGGCTCTGATACCAATTGTTGGCGTGGCAGCGGACCCGGTCGAGTAATACCGCGGCTAATATTTGGGTAATTAAAGATAGAAGTGGACACCGAGATTTAACGTGGAAAACCCCCAAACAAATCGGGGTAAAAACCACGGGCAAGGAAGAAGAATCCACTATAGAGGAAAAATATAGGAGTTACAACCTCTCAATCTATAAAGGAGAAAACCCTCAATATCTCTCTTTATAGTCGTAGAAAATACCCGACAAACTCTCTATTCTATTTTTCTCTCTTTCTCTCAATCTTCGTTTCTATCTGTGGGATGCATTTTCATCTGATGCTTTGAGTGCTATTTATAGCCGAAGGATTAGGTGTGAATAAATCCATGTGAAACTAAAGAAAAACTTTAGCACACCATTGGACTAATCACGTTGATGTAGGCTCCTTTTGACTGTTCAATAAAGCCATGTGCCCATTTTATATTATGTCGACAAGAAATTAACTGAAAATGGTAAGTAAAGGTAGTGGGTAGTTTATAATTGAGTGATTTGTATTTTTTTTTTATTAATTGTAGATAAAAATGGAGTGAACTTAAATGACAGTTTTCTTATGACGTAGGTTAGTAATTCTTTTTTTTTTTAAATTAATTTTTAATTGTAGATAACACATGATTGGTTGATTGAAATTAACAGACATTAAAATAGAAATTGATGGTTTTTATGAGGGTTAGACTTTTTATAAAATAGAATAAATAGAAAGCATATCTATTCTATTTTTTCAAGCGTGAGTATTACAAATTGCTCATTGGCCGGTCAATTTAAAAAAAATTAATAAAATTAAAAAATCACCCATTATATTTAATTCATTTTAGTTAATATTATGCCTTTAATTTTTAATTTATACATACATAATTAAATTTTATTATAATTTCAGTTAACTATTTCAGGCTAAATAAATTTAATATTATATATATCCATACTCTTTTATGAAACACGAGGGGTGGAGTGTATATAACGGTCAATTTAGTTTGTTAATTTAAAAAATAAATAAATAATAAATAAAAAATCATCCACTAACTCTATTTACTATATTTAGTTATTTACTATTTTTAGTTAAAACTATTATATTTCAATCTTATAATTTATATATATATTCATAACCAAATAATAATATCAATTAAATATATTAAAATTATATTATATAATTATAAGGGGCGATTGGGGTTCAGGCCCCTTTCTATTTTTTAAATAGGGCCCAGACCCTTGTTAGAAAAAAATTAATTTGAAGGACCCATTTCAGATTTAAGTTAGAATTAAGGTTGTTAGACGAAAATACCCTTATAAAGAGTCGTTATGAAGTTGTATCCAACGTCACAGTTCTGTTATCAAATTCTAGTATACCGTTATCAGTTATCACATAACAGAAAGTGTTACATGAAGTGGTACTGTAGACCCATGAAGTGGTACGGGTGAACAATGAAGTGGTACTGTAGACCCATGAAGTGGTACTGGTGAAAAGTGAAGTGATACAACATTTGTAAACCATGAAGTTGTAAGGTTGAACAGAGAAGAAGTGATACTGTAGACCCATGAAGTGGTACTATTTAACAGAAAAGTGGTACAACGTTTGTAGACCCATGAATTCCCAAACATTTCAGCAGTACCACTTCATGGGTCTACAGTACCACTTCTTCTATGTTCAACATTACCCACTTCATGGATCTACAATGTTGTACCACTTCTCTATTCAACAATACCACTTCATGGGTCTACGGTACCACTTCACTGCTCACCAGTACCACTTCAGGAGTCTATAATACCACTTCACGGTTCACCCATACCACTTCATGGGTCTACAGCATGGATCTACAGTAATACTTCATGTACACTGTGTACCACTTCTTCATGTTTGCTTTGCACGTTTGAATAAGACGATGGCATGATTCGTAATTTTTTGTCTATGGGCAAATATGTCTTTTGTCATCGATTATGTCCTTATTTCTAAATGAAACTTAAATTTGCGTACCTCTATTTATATGAAACTTGAATAGGGTCTGAAATTAAAAGTAAACTTAAAAAATTGGGCCTATGTAATTATCTCTATTTATAATAGCGTGCACGTTAGACTGCAAGGAATATTATTATATACTATAGCATAGCACAGTCATTTAGATGTGCTAGTAAAGATTAGTAGTAGGTTTTCTGTTCCCTCCGTCTGACTATTCCTTTAATAATTTATTACGCGAATGACCAAAAAAATTCGGCATGTTGTACAACCAAGTAAAAATTAAGAGAAAAATTATTACTGTCGATAACTATTATAAAGTTGAGTTTTCTTTCGATACCTATATATTAGATAATTGCAAAAAATAGATAGACCACTAACTTCATATTTCTAATAAGTTTAGATCTCCCCACGAAGTTAGAAATCCAACGCCGTTCTACCCGCGCTTAAGTGCTGAGTCGGCATCCAATGAAGTAAGGTTCGACATATTTTATCTGAAAGACTTGATGAAAATTCTACAATATAATGAGCTAAAAATCATAAATCGATATAATAACTTTAAAAAAAATTAATTTTTTTCATTAATACTTGTCCTACCAAAAAGTCAAGCCGCCACCAAGTTCTAGTGTCGAAAAAGCAACTAAAAATTAGTCCCATGTCACGCCTGTTATCTTTCTCCAGCCTCTAAATCCCTATAAATATCTTTTTACTTTCAAAAAAAAAACAAAAAACCCTATGACGTTCTTACACAAGTAATTACCTCTTTCTTTTGTCAGCGATCACGTCATTCGTGATCTTATCGTCCCTCATAAGCTATTCATCAGCGCAAAACTGTGGGTGTGCACCAAACTTGTGCTGCAGCCAATATGGTTATTGTGGGACGGGCGACCCGTATTGTGGAGCGGGTTGCCAGGCGGGCCCGTGCTATGGGTCGACGGGCGGCGGCGGCGGGTCTGTAGCCAGCATAGTGACTGATGCATTCTTTAACGGTATTATTGGTGGAGCAGCGAGCAGTTGCGAAGGGAAAAACTTTTATACTCGATCTGCTTTTCTAGACGCAGCCGGGCAGTACGGTGCATTCGGTACCACGGGTTCGAACGATGATCAGAAGCGTGAGATCGCAGCCTTCTTCGCTAACGTTGCTCATGAGACCTCACGTAAGTCAACTCTTCTTTGGCTTAATTAATTTTTTTTCGTGCTGTATATAGGCATGGCAATGGGGCGGGTATGGGGCGGGTTTTGCCGGACCCGAGACCCGCCCCGGTTACTTTTCCTCGGACCCGGGACCCGCCCCGCCCCGTATTGGGTCTAGACCCGCCCCGCCCCCGGTCAGACCCGAGCGGGTCGGGTCCAACCCGCCAGACCCGGCTTCTATTTTTTTTTTTAAATTCTAAACTATGAACTAAATCGAACAGAAGAAAAATACCTCTTTGTCCATTTCTTTCTCTGCGTCAATTGGGACAAAGTGGGGAGGCCGTTCACTGCTGAGGCAACTGTTCACTGCTGAGGCAATACGGCACTGTGGGGAGGCTGAGGAGGTAAGGTGAGGGCTGAGGCTGCTGCTGAGTTGAGAGGTGAGCGGCAGAGGTGAACATGGCAGAATCAACCATCGACAGCAGCAGCGCTCAACAGCCCACCAACCCCGTAAGCGTTCAAGTATTGGTCCTCCACGCCTTGATGCAGGCCGCAAATCTCTACTGTGAGGAGGTGAGGTGAGGGCTGACGCTGCTGTGGTGAATGGCAGAGGTAAGGAGGTGAGGTGTGTTGTGGAGTTGAGAGGCGAGCGGCATATACCAAGGGAGAAAAACTAAAACCCTAACTCTAATAATTAATATATATATATATATATATATATATATATTATATTACATAAATTCGTTCGGGGCGGGTCTCGGGGCGGGGTTGGGCAAACCCGAGACCCGCCCCGGACCCGGCCGGGTTGGGCTCTTTAAGGCCCATAACCCGCCCCTTAACCCGAAAATTTAAAAAAAACCCTCCCCAACAGGGGCGGGTTTATGCGGGTTCGGGTCTCGGACCCGGCCCATTGCCATGCCTAGCTGTATAGTTGGGGAGTAAGTGACATTTCAACAACACTTAAAAAATTAATTGTACGACAATAAGTTTCGAAATTAAAGTAATTTAAAGACATGCAAATTAAATGGTTTAAATTTCAAGATAGTAAGTTTCAGAAGTAAAGCAATTATAGGACATTGAGTTTCAAAATTATGGCATTAATTGTCGTCAAATTGCATCAATTTAATTTAATTAACTGTGCATCTAATATACATGAAAATATGATTAAGTCTCTTTTTTTTTTCTTTTTCACTATTTTATTTGGTTACAATCTGATTTTGTTGAGGAGAACTGAGTAGCGTAAGCAAATCTCTCGATTTTTAGCCTTTTTAAGGGCGAACGACATTTTTAGTCCCCATGTTTGGGGCATGGGCGTTTCTGGTCCCCATGTTCCGAGGTGACACTTTTAGTTCCCAATGTTACCGATTTTGAAAGATTTTGGTCCCTCGATTAATTTAATCGCTAATTTAGACGAAATTTAACACATGAGGCCCATAATCTCATTTTACTCGACATAAAACGTCATAGCGCATCTTCTTCTTCGACTTAAACGCACGTAAGCATCATTACGTATCACATTTAACTCATTTTCAAGGTTGTCGATCATTTCCTAAATGTGATGTATAATGATGGTCATGTGCGTTTAAGTCGAAGAAGAATATGTGTTATGAGGTTTTACGTCGAGTAAAAGGAGATCATGTGCTCTCATGTGTGAAATTTCGTCCAAATTAGCGACTAAATTAATCGAGGGACCAAAACCGTCCAAAATCGGTAACATTGGGGATTAAAAGTGTCACCTTGGAACATGGGGGCCAGAAACGCTCATGCCTCAAACATCGGGGACTAAAAATGTCGATCTCCCGCCTTTTTAATCTCCGACGTCGCCATCACCTCCATCGATCCTCCCAAATATGTCGCAACCTGAATCGCCCTCTTCGACACATTGATTTTCTTCATCTATTACTCATGTGTAGATGACATACCGAGATCATGAATTTTCTCAAAAATCGACGTGTCGAAAGGGAGATTCAGGTTACAACATATTTGGGAGATCGACGTAGGTGATGGCGGCATCGGAGATTGAAAAAAAGCTAAAAATCGGGAGATTTGCTTACGGTGTTCACGGTAGTTGCTCACGGTAGGTGGGTACCGTAGAAAATTTCTTCCGTTGAGATGTTATTAAGTGACTAATATTAAAAAGCTTTAATAGACGGAGCAATATTAACCGATATGTGTTGATTAATATCATGGGTAGCAGGTTTAAGAATAAATAATATGTTGCTGATGTGCCTTTCTGGCATGGGCCCTTTTGAAGTATTATACAAAAAAACATATCGTTGTAACTAATAATCTCGTTACTCATTTATTATTTTTCTTATTTCATCGTCAAACAAACAGAATTATGCTATATAAACGAGATCAACAAGCAAACGTACTGCGACCCTTTATGTTGGCTTTAGCATCCAAACAAAGAAAAATACTGCTTTTTATTAATATGAGGTGATCGAACAGTGAGGAGTGGAGAGGAGGGCTGCGGCCGTTTCTTACCTCTGCTCAAACTTCATTTTTCACTATTTTTTTTTCCACTGAAACGTTTACAGCTTTTTTCACAATAAAACAACCACAATTGCTTAATGGGCCAAGACTATCTCATAAAGCCCACTAATACTTAAAACTAGAATTAAAACATTAATTTCAACACTCCCCCTTAATGTTTTAAACCTTCATACCTAATAATTCTCGAAAATAAATTATCTTGTCACCGGGAAGAGCTTTGGTAAAAATGTCCGCCAATTGGTCTCCGGTCTTCACATACTTGATTTGAATTTCTTCATCTTCGACCGCCTCTCGAATGTAGTGATGCTTGAGATTGATGTGCTTCGTTCGACTATGGAACACCGAGTTCTTCGACATTGCGATCGCCGACTTGTTGTCACAAAAGAGAACCGTCGCCATGTCTTGCTTCTCCCCCATGTCCTCTAAAATCTTCCTCAACCAAACAATTTGCTTTGTAGCTTCACTCGCCGATACATATTCGGCCTCCGCCGAAGAGTGCGCTACTCTCTCTTGCTTCTTTGACGCCCAACTAAATACTCCGGATCCAAGCGTAAATGTATATCCGGATGTACTCTTCATATCATCCATACTACCGGCCCAATCACTATCACAATAACCAAATAACTCGACGACCTCTTCATCACTTCTTTCATACATAATGCCAAACTCTTTGGTCCCTTGAATATACCTCAACAATCTTTTCCCAACTCCAAAATGAGTTTTGCTCGGTCGATGCATAAACCGAGACAATAACCCCGAAGCATACATGATATCCGGTCTAGTAGTCGTAAGGTATAACAAACTCCCAACTAGACTCCTATATAAAGCCGCATCGGCATCACCACTACCATCCTCTTTCACCAACTTCTCATTCACCAACAATGGTGTCATGACCGGATTACAATCTTCCATCTTAAACTTCGATAAAATATCTTGGGCATACTTCTTTTGAGAAATAAATACACCATCATCCCTTTGATCAATCTCAATCCCCAAAAAATAATGCAACAAGCCCAAATCATTCATCTCATATCTTCTCAACATATCATTCTTGAATTCACCCATCATCTTCTCATCATTTCCCGTAAATATCAAATCATCGACATAAAGTGAAACAAGAAGTATAGAGTTGGTACCTTGCTTCACATAGAGTGTCGGCTCACTTGGACTCCTCTTGAATCCTTTCTCCGAGAAGTATGCATCGATATTTCCATACCAAGCACGTGGTGCTTGCTTCAACCCATACAAGGCTTTCTTCAATTTATATACTTTCATTTCTTCACCCTCCAACTCAAATCCTTGAGGTTGCTCCACATACACTTCTTCTTTCAACACTCCATTCAAGAAAGCCGACTTCACATCAAGTTGGTAAAGTTTCCAACCTTTGTGTGCCGCTAATGCAATCAACAACCTAATAGTCTCATGTCTCGCAACCGGCGCAAACGTCTCATGATAGTCGATACCGGGTTGTTGAGTGTACCCTTTCGCCACCAACCGTGCCTTGTATTTTTGCACCGAACCATCCGGGTTAGTCTTTGTCTTGTATAACCACTTCAACCCAACAACATCCTTGTCCTTCGGCTTCTCAACCAACTCCCACGTCTCATTTTTCACAATCATGTTTATCTCATCTTCCATAGCATTTCTCCACACTTCTTCTCTACTTGCTTGCTCAAAGTTCTCCGGTTCAACAACAACAAAGTTGCAATGTGCATAAATATCGGTCATAGGTCTCAATTTTATCGGCGTTGAGCTTGGGGATGATGACGCCGACCCGATATTTATCGTAGGAGATGATGGCTCTTCCTCTTCGATATCGTGCCCACTACCACTTGGCCCTTCTTGTGCATCATCTTGAATAGGATATGCCACTCTTTCAACTCCTTTTCCTTTCCAATCCCAATGATCCTTCTCATTAAAAATCACATCTCGGCTTTCTATCACTTTGTTTCTCTTCAAGCTAAAGAGCCTATAGCCCTTTGATTTTATACTATAGCCAACAAAGATGCACTTCTCACCTTTGTCTTCAAGCTTGTTCCTCAATTCCTTTGGAACATGTGCATAGCAAATGGACCCGAACACCTTCAAGTGATTCACCGATGGCTTTTTTGCCGCCGGACCAAGCTTCGAATGGAGTCTTGTTCTCAACCGCCTTTGTGGGACACCTATTCAATAAGTACACCGCCGTATATGTAGCTTCCGCCCAAAAAGTCAATGGTAATCCCTTTTCATTCATCATGGTTCTTGCCATTTCAACAATGGTCCTATTCTTTCTCTCGGCTACGCCATTTTGCTCCGGTGTAAAACTAATCGTTAATTGTCTCTCTAAGCCGATATCTTCACAAAATTTCTCAAACTCCTTGGAGTTGTACTCACCACCTCTATCGCTTCTTAACTTCTTTATCAACCGGCCGCTTTGTCTCTCAACCATTCTTTGAAACTTTTTGAAGACATAAAGCGCTTCCGACTTTTGCCTCAAAAAATAAACCCAACACATTCTTGAATAATCATCGATGAAAGTGATGAAATAGCGGTTTCCACCATGTGAGTTTGTGCTCATGGGACCACAAATATCGGTATGAACAAGCTCTAATTGCGTCTTTGCTCTCCACGCCTTCGCCTTCGGAAATGATTCTCGATGCATTTTCCCAAGAGCACATGCCTCACATACGCCACCCTTCTCTTCTATAGTTGGTAGCCCATACACCATATCCTTCTTGCTTAGCAACTTCAAGCTCTCAAAATTCAAATGACCATACCTCTTATGCCACAACCATGAGTCGTCGCCTACACCAACCTTCAAGGCAACACTTCTTTCGGGCTTGAGAGCGAGAGGGAAGTTTCTATTCCTCTCCATCTTCACTACGGCCATCAACTCTCTTTTATTCCCAACCTTATCAAATATTCTACAAGTCGCACCCTCGAAGTGAACCGCATGACCATGCTCAACCAATTGCCCAACACTTAGCAAATTTTGAGCCAAGTCCGGCACTAGCAATACGTCATGAATTAGCATTCTTCCCTTCTTTGATGCAACCGCAATCGTGCCTTTTCCCTTCGATTTCACCACCGCACCGTTGCCCATCGTAATTTGAGTAGTAGCGGTGCTATCAAGCTTGCAAAAAATCGACTCATCCCCGGTCATGTGGTTGCTACATCCACTATCAACATACCACACATCTTCCTTCTTCTCAATGGCCGCTTGGCATGCATAAAATGTGCTTCATCATTTCTTCCGAGACTCTTCCCAAGTTCGGTGTAGTTTGCTTGCTCCTCATTCTTCATCCTACAAAACTTCTCTTTATGGCCATACTTCTTGCAATTGTAGCATTGAACCTTCCCCTTGTTCCAACAATCCTTTTCAATATGTCCCGGCTTCTTACAAAGTTGCATAGCTTAGCTTCTCCACTTTGGTAGGTACCTCTACCACCTCCACTACCAAATCGACCTCCGAATCGGCCTCGGCCTCTACCACCACTAAAGCCACCACGGAAGGTATTATTGGCCGCCCTTTGGTTATAACTCTCTTTCACATTCACCTTAGATTGAAAGGCGCTTTCAAGAACTTGGTCGCCATGCCTATTCAACCTTTCCTCATGTCTCTCAAGAGAGCCCATAAGATCATGCACACTAATAGTAGAGAGGTCTTTAGTCTCTTCAATAACGGCCACAATATTATCATACTTGGAAGGAAGACTAATCAAGAACTTCTCACACACCGACTTATCGCTCAAAGTTTCGCCCAAATTTTTATTTGATTCACTACCTCAATCACCTTAGAGAAATACTCTTGTAGAGTCTCTTTCTCCTTCATTTGCAATTTTGAAACTCCCTCTTCAAGGTTAAGAGCTTTATCGTTCGAACTTTGTCGGTGCCTTGAAACTCCTTTTGCAAAATCTCCCAAGCTTCGTTGGAGGTTTGAGCCCCGATTATCCTCGGAAAAATCTTGTTGGAGATACTTCCTTGAATCAAATAAAGAGCCCTTGCGTCTTTCTTTCTATTCTCCTTCTCGTCGGGATCCAAAACCGTAGCCTTCACAACATTTCCTTTCCCATCTTTCTTCTCTTCTATTTTCTCATTTATCACATATCCCTCTTCTACTATCTCCCACAAGTCTTGTGAAATCAAAAGAGTCTTCATTTTAATACTCCAATAATCATAACTCTCACCATCAAATATGGGTTGCCCACCTTGTGGTGCCCAAACACCTCCTTGGGTAGCCATGGTAGTCTTCTCAACTTCAAACTATTTTCTTCACCTTCAATGTAAGAAACCCACTTCAAATCTCACCAACACAATCTCTGATACCATTTATGTTGGCTTTAGCATCCAAACAAAGAAAAATACTGCTTTTTATTAATATGAGGTGATCGAACAGTGAGGAGTGGAGAGGAGGGCTGCGGCCGTTTCTTACCTCTGCTCAAACTTCATTTTTCACTATTTTTTTTCCACTGAAACGTTTACAGCTTTTTTCACAATAAAACAACCACAATTGCTTAATGGGCCAAGACTATCTCATAAAGCCCACTAATACTTAAAACTAGAATTAAAACATTAATTTCAACAGAACTACCCTCAGTACCCTTGCGCGTCGGACAAGCAGTACTATGGACGGGGCCCACTTCAGTTGACGTGGAACTACAACTACGGAGCTGCGGGCAGCGACCTGAACTTCAACGGGCTGGGCGATCCCGATGCTGTTTCCCGAGACCCGCTCCTCGCATTTAGGACCGCACTTTGGTATGGATGAGAACGTGCCACGGCCCGATAACGTCTGGACAGGGCTTTGGCGCAACCATTCAAGCCATTAACGGGCCCATCGAGTGTAATGGAGGGAATCCAGATGCTGTGACTTCGAGGGTGAATTATTACCAGTGGCGGAGCTAGACGTTTATTAGAGTGGGGTCCACGTTCTTAAATGTTTACTATTTCCTATGGAGTTTTTAAATATTTCGATGGGGTCCACATACTTATTATATTTGATAAAAATAGTAAAAGTTATTTTCTCCTTACAAAATGCTAAAGGAAATTTTTTTTCTCAGTGGGGTCCATGGACCCCACTGGCCCAATGCTGGCTCCGCCAGTGATTATTACACGCAGTATTGTCAGCAGCTTGGCGTTAGTCCCGGAGATAACCTTCGCTGTTAGATATATGTGGAGAAAGATATTTTCGGGTGAAGTAGTAGTAATAAGCAATAATAGATAAGAGAGCTTAACATACGTATATGAATAAGATGTTTTAGGCATGTTGTCATAATAGGTAAGAGAGCTTAACATACATACATGAATAAGATGTTTTAGGCATGTTGTCGTGTGCTCATCTAATAAAAAGTGATGTTAATGTACACATTGATGAGTGTGTACATTTTGTACTATTTTGCACGAGATATTTGTGTAAAAGCAATAAAGTTTATGAGAAACTTTATGTCAAAACCATCAAATATTAGCCTAATCTTTATGTAAAAGTGTGAATTTCCATTTTTCTTTTTTATTCAATTTAGATATTATTCAAATAAAAAACTCGAGTATTTAAGGGAACTAGGAAAAAACATTTACTTTTTTGGGCAAACAATTTTTTTAGTTCCCAATGTTTGGGGCATGAGCGTTTCAAATCCCTCATATTCCGATGTGCCACTTTAAGTCCTCATATTACTAATTTTGGACCGTTTTGATCATCCGATTAACTTAATAACACAAAATCAAACATGTGACAGAACAAGATCTCCTCTCATTCGACTTACAACCTCATAACTTCTTCGACTTAAACGGAAGTGACCGTCATTACACATTACATTGATGGAAGGTTTGACGACCTTGAAGTCGAGTTAAATATGATGCGTACTGATTTTCATGTCCGTTTAAGTCGAATGAGATGATGAATTATGGGTGTTATGTCGAATTAAAGGAAATCACGTGCTCTCACGTGTTAAATTCCGTCAAAATTAGAGATTAAGTTAATCGGGGGACCAAAGTGGCCCAAAATCGTTGACATTGGTGACTAAAAGTGCATCTCGGAATATGGAGGACCAAAAACGCCCACGACTCAAACATTGGGGACTAAAAATGTTGTTGTCCATTTTTATTAAAAAACTAACGAATATTATTAACGGATATCAGCATCTAACAAATTATACATGGCTTGGGAAGGCGAGGAACGAACTTCCACTACATAAATCTTCTCAAAAAGCGAATGGAACCGCGACAAAAAGTCATCACATAATTAGCAATAGATATTTCCGACCTCAAAACATTTGCGATAGAGTTTCCATCTCAAAATAGTTTGGCACCAACTTTAATTTTCGACGGACACTCGGTCGCAATTTTCTGACGGAGATATGGTCGCATAATTTCGAGACAGAAATTAGGTCGAAGATAAAAAAATAAATACCCTTTTATTTGTTCTCTCTCTCTCTCTCTCCCCCCCCCCCCCCCAAGCTTTTCATTTTCTTTTTTGGTGGCGAAGAATTGGTGAGGCCTGCGAGGTGGTTTTAGGTCTTCTTGGGTGTGACTAGGGGTGAAAGATGAGCCGAGCCGGCTCGTGAGCTCGACGAGCCGGCTCGATAAAAGCTCGGCTCAAGCTCGACAAAAATGAGCTCGAGCTCATTTATGTTGAGCTCGAGCTCGAGCTCATTTAAGTCGAGCTCGAGCTTGAGCCCAAACATAGTGGCTCGCGAGCTCGTGAACAGGCTCGCGAGCTTTTTCATTTTTTTTTTTAATTTTTTATATTTTTATATTTAATAATAATATATATTATTCTTTATTTTTTTAAAAAAAATCGATATTTTAAAAAATTTATATTAATTTATATTATTTTTACTAATTTTTTATTAAAATCTCGATTTTTTTAAAAAAAATTATATTTTTTTGTATTTTTATATTAATTTATATTATTTTTATTAATTTAATTTTTTTTTTATTAATGAGCTCGAGCTCGAGCTCGAGCTCGAGCTCGATGAGCTTCGTGAGCTCGAGCTCGAGTTCGAGCTCATCAGGCTGCAAATGAGCTCGAGCTCGAGCCGTGAGCTGAAAAGCTCGACGAGCTCGAGCTCGAGCTCGAGCTCAGCTGTAAGGGCTCGAGCTCGAGCTCGAGCCCAGAAAATGAGCCGAGCTCGGCTCGAGCTCGGCTCGAGCTCGGCTCATTTACAGCCCTAGGTGTGACTACCACGCGAGGTCAGATTCCGACAGGCACGTGTCTGGGCTAAGAGGCTCGTCGAAGGGGCAAGTGGTGCAAGGTGGATGTGCAATGGGAGGCGAGGCCCTAGGAGTTAGCAATGACAAGCGGCAAGGTGGCTTCGAGGGGATGAGGATGTGGCGCATGGCTGCGATGTGCTAGGGTGTTTGGCTGGGATCCCGGCATGGTGCCGCTTTCTTTATTACTTTATGTTGTTCTTCATCTTTTTACGACATATATTTAGTCGGAGTGCCTCTCATAAATTTGCGACAAATAATTCGTCGTAAAACGTCAATCGCAAAATTTGTGGCGGAATTAGCGACATGAGCTTCTTCCAACCACAACTGAACAACTAATCTATCCCTTCGCAAATGGCTGTAAGCAGCTGAGTTTAAGAATGTATCACCATCGCTTGTGGAACCTTTTTTTTTTATAGTGTTCACCATCAGAGCCAGGGACTTAGATAAACATTGGCCAATAAAATTACTTCTACGAAACGCGAAACTATCGTAATACTGCTAAATGAATAGAGTCATAGCAATACAATCCTCCAAGATGATACCAATGCGGGACGAGCGTGTGTCTTGTCTACGAAGCTTATTGATGACGTTAAGGCAGTGAACTTCAACAACAATCCGTCGCCATTTGGAAGTGATTCAGCAATTAAAACTTCATGGATCCATTTTTGTTCTTTCATTCCAGGTAAAGCCCTCTTGAAGTATCAAGTATCAACTAATAGAGGAGAAATTATAGTAGACTATTCACATCTCCTTATTGTCGTGCCACCGCTATCTGCCAACGTGCCTCCATAACTTCTATTGTTTCATAGAATCTCGCCCACCCAAGACAAGCTGCCTCATGATTGCGTGACACTATTCGAAAGGAAGCTCATTCAAGATCACTATGAAAGGTGTCCGAAGAAGTTTAGTTTGTCAAAACCTTTACTTGGCGGGGTCCAAATGCTATCTTCCTTCAGTGTTATTTGAACCGCTTGAATAACATCATGCTCGGCGTTGTATCCAGCCCCGAAGTCCGGCCAAGCACACTATGATGCGAGATCTTCTGCTCCTCCATGACCCATCGATTTCTTGCAGACTAAATCGACCAACAACGGTTCAGGAAAGTAGAGAATTCAAAACTTATCATGCATATTTAGCAACATGTCTTTGTCGAAGTAGCCCTTCTGCGCACCAAGTAAATCGGGTCAGAAAAAACGCCATATTCCTTCAGATTCTCGACATTGAACAAATACATGGCAATCTGTCGGGATTAGCGAGCCATCACCTTGCCGGAGACCGCCGGAAAATGGTCTGAGAAGTGGCCGGTCGAAACAGAGATGGAAAACTGAAGAAGATGAGTGTTGAAGGTCGCGAGCTTCAGTGGCCGTCGGATCGTTGCCGCAAGACTGACGAACGAGATTAAAAGCTGAGGGTTTAAACAAGGATCGCAGGATGACACGCGAAAGGAATGAGCGGCTCAGATTAGAAGTTGCCGTGATAAGCGGATAACAAACCTCAGCCGCAAGATCAAGATCTAACGGACGATGATGAACGCGTGAAATCACTTAAAGAAGTGTCACGCGTTTTAAGTGTTATCATGCGAGAGAGCAAGGACACGTGGCTCATTGTGGGACGTCTGATCGGATGTGATGAACGGCACAGATGAATCGCGAGTCATGCTGAAAGAATGAACTTCAGTGTATAAATATCAGCTTCAGTAGTTCGACTAGCCATCTTTGAGAGTTCGTATCTTTTCGTAGAGTGAGAATCACAGTATGCGTTAAACATAAGAGTTTTAGAGGGCACGGCGTTGTACAATTCTTGTGTTGTGATTAATACAAAAGGAGCTCTGGTTGATCCGTGGATGTAGGCCAATGTTAGGGCCGAACCACGTAAATCTGTGTTTACAAAGGTGTGTGTGAGTTGCGATTTCAAGCTTCGATTGAGCTCTTCTGTGCTCAATTCGATCCTTAACACTTGCAAACATAGAATCTACATTGAATCCTCTTTGAGAGGTAGCCATTTCCTCAACAAGTGGTGCGGTGAGCGTGGACGAGAGCTCGAATCCCCGGGAAATGTCTACGATGACCAAGCTCGAGATGGAGGTCTTCAATGGGGCAAATGATTTTGGACTGTGGAAGCTCAAAATGAAGGCCGTGCTCGTGGAGAAAGGCTTGGAGGAAGCCTTGAAACCGGATGCCGAAATGGAGCCATAGATCTTAACCGCGGCTCAAAAGAAGAAGATTAAGGAGAAGGCATTCTCGGCCATGATCCTCTGCCTCTCGGATAATGTTCTTCGTAAGGTGGCAAGTGAGACCTCGGCGGAGGAGCTATGGAAGAAATTGGAAGCACTTTACATGACCAAATCATTGGTAAGACGGCTCTACCTCAAACAATCTCTTTATAGGTTCCAAATGGGGGATGAATCTGCCATTGAAGAGCAGATTAATACATTTCAAAAGCTCGTATTGGATTTGCAAAATGTTGGAGAGGAAATCAAGGACGAAAACCAAGCGTTGTTGTTGCTGTGTTCTTTACCCAAGAGCTATGATTACTTCAAGGAAGCTCTACTTTACGGAAGGGAGAAGCTTAGCATGGAGGATGTAATGGTGGCTCTTAGCACGAAACAGCTCAACACGAGGATGGTGCCAAAACTTGAACCAAATTCGGCCGAGATGCTCAATGTGCAATATAAGTCCAACTCGAGGTGGAGGAAGAGCAAGGGGAAGGAGGTGCTGAGCCAAGGAGGTGTTTCAATTGCAATGAGGTGGGTCACTTCAAGAGGAATTGCCCAAAGTTGCAAAATCGGGGAAGGTTCCAACCAAACTAGCCATGTTGATGATGGTTTTGAGTATGCCGAGGTGTTAGCCATTTCCGAGGAGGAGAGGAGGGAAGAATGGATCCTAGACTCAGGGTCTAGCTTCCATATAACCTGCAACAAGGAGTGGTTGCACGAGTTCAAGGAGCTAAGGGGTAAAACGGTTAAGGTAGGTGACGGAAAAAGCTTCGAGGTTAGAGGCTATGGCTCCGTGAGAATGAGGCTTGCAAGTGGGGTGTTGAGCATCCTCAAGGAGGTCAGGTATGTCCCTGAACTTAAGAGAAATCTTATATCCATAGGTGCTTTGGATAGGAAAGGATTTAACACCCAAATAGCAAGTGGGAAGTTGCTAGTCAAAAGGCAAGGTAGGCTGATTCTGTCAGGCCGAAGACGGCAGTGTATCTACGTGCTCGAGGGCTGTTCTGTGGAGGCAAAGGTACATCAACAAACTAGGGAATATGGTGGCTCAAATGGTGTGGGAGAAGTGCCCCAGAAAGCTCGGGAAGAGGTAGAAACAGGACGGCCAAAAGTGAAGCTCGCGGCAGATTTTATGAAACCTGCTACTGCTGAAAAACTGGTGGAGATGGCAGTTTGCGACGATGTTTCCGAGCCCGAGATGGAGCTATTTGTGCCAAGGGATGAAGGTACCTCAAGCCCACATGGCAGGGATGGATTTGAGGTGGAGAATAGCTCAAGCTCTGTGGAAGAAACGGCGGAAATTCGACCACAAGTCGGGCTGTTAACACAGTTTTTGACAAAACTGATGAAAACTGTTTTTCTGATTTTAGTGCAGATTCGGTCTTGGCTGCGAGGAAGGGCAAGAAGAAGATGTTTTCTAGCTGGGGAAGAGTCCATCAGGTGGCTCAAGAGGCTAGGGTGGAGGATTCTTCGAGCCGAACGAAGGAAGTGAGCTCACGAGTACGAGTCAATTCCAAGTGGGAAATTTCGATCCTACTTGGGGTTGGCAAGTTCACTCTTGAGGCTCGCAGCTCCTAGGGGAGCTGGTTGATCAACCGAGCAAGGGCGTATTGATCGAGGTGGAGCTTTGGAGGGATTCCGAAGCTCACAAAGGATGATTCTCAGAAGCTGAAAAACAGAGGTATGCTGTTTTTCTGTGATGTTTGGGCGATTTTTCTGGCATGGTTTGGGCTGCGATGGCGATTCCAGGAGTTGGATTCGCGAGGTTGCTGTCTCGAGGTGGAGTTTGTCGGGATTAGCGAGCCACCACCTCGCCGGAAAATGGTCTGAGAAGTGGCCGGTCGAAACAGAGATGGAAAACTGAAGAAGATGAGTGTTGAAGGTCGCGAGCTTCAGTGGCCGTCGGATCGTTGCCGCAAGATCTAACGAACGAGATTAAAAGCTGAGGCTTTAAACAAGGATCGCAGGATGACGGGCGAAAGGAATGAGCGGCTCAGATTAGAAGTTGCTGTGATAAGCGGATAACAAACATCAGCCGCAAGATCAAGATCTAACGGATGATGATGAACGCGTGAAATCACTTAAAGAAGTGTCACGCATTTTAAGTGTTATCATGCGAGAGAGCAAGGACACGTGGCTCATTGTGGGACGTCTGATCGAATGAGATGAACGGCACAGATGAATCGCGAGTCATGCTGAAAGAATGAACTTCAGTGTATAAATATCAACTTCAGTAGTTCGACTAGCCATCTTTGAGAGTTCGTATCTTTTCGTAGAGTGAGAATCACAGTGTGCGTTAGACATAAGAGTTGTAGAGGGCACGGCGGTGTACAATTCTTTTGTTGTGATTAATACGAAAGGAGCTCTGGTTGATCCGTGGATGTAGGCCAAAGTTAGGGTCGAACCACGTAAATCTGTGTTTACAAAGGTGTGTGTGAGTTGCGATTTCAAGCTTCGATTGAGCTCTTCTGTGCTCAATTCGATCCTTAACACTTGCAAACATAGAATCTACATTGAATCCTTTTCGAGAGGTAGCCATTTCCTCAACACAATCATATTCAACTTACTGATTGCACCTACACTGTAGAGTCAATACAATTCCTTCTTTGAAGATCGTTCGACAATGGGTAGGAGATTGCTCCCAAGTCGCTAAGCGGAATTCCTAACCCTCGGTGCCACACGCTCTTTCCAAATGAACTTCCATGAGGGGGATCTAATGATGAGCGACCTAATAATTCATTAAGAAACATATGTGAAAGATGAAAAATTCCATGCATCCAATCGAGAAGACATACCTGTATACCTGTTACGATTGAGAAGCTGAGAGCAATGAAGATCTCGGTATTGTAGTATGAGATATTGAAACTAGATATATCACATTTTTTCCGAACAATGATAACTATCCAAGTTTGGTGTGCCCTCTTTAGATTCCTATAATTAACCAAAAATACAAGTTTCTCTAATCAAAACATAGCACAATTTTACAAGAATTTACGTTAGCAGTCGTATGGTTTGTAACGATTATCCGGTGTTTTGATACAAGTCAAACATATTTTCCAGTAGTTTATGAAAATCGTAAATGATTTTGAAGAATAAAAGCTATCAAGAGCTTTATAATTTTTCTTCAGTCATGTTAAAAAGAACATATTTTGTCTGGATATATGTCGTTTTCATCAATATAGCCTTCTAAGCCGATTGACTATGTACCATGCATAGATCTTTATAGCTTTCTCCAACTAGCATCTTTTCAGCATGTTCCTCGTTAATCCCAAAACTTTTATCATCGCGATCGTGTGAAATGTTGGGAGTGCCATCGGAATGTCATTTCGAGCATTAGATGATTATCGCATTAGAGACGAAAGATAAATAAATAACTGTAATGCTTAAAGTTTAGTCATTGCTTCTGCTAGATAGAGAGAGCATCAGTGAACTATCATTCTCTAAGTATTAAATTACTCAACGAGTTTGAATCTCCAGAAGGTTGACCGGATTGATGATTGTGACTTTTCTTGTCGACGTGTCCAAAGTGTTTGTGTCAGTTGTTTACTTGAGAAGTGAAAGCTCGTGATAATTGATACCAAACGAATTTGGGATTATCTATATTTGTAGTCTAACTCGTAGACGAATCGATCACATATTTTGGAATGTTAATGGTTGATTGGCTATTATAGTAGTGCACGTGGACTTTTGCATTAACTGTTGGTCCCTATTTGATCCAACAATACTAATCTAGAACGAATTTACCACGATTTAAGATGGAAGAATTGCTTCAACGTGGGGTGCGTGTGTGTGTTTGAAGGTTGGTGGCTTCACAAAATTCTCTCTCTATAATTTTAACACACAAGACACACCTAACTATGTGTTAGGGTTTTAGTATTTATACCACAAGTTGGTATATAATACTTGGGCACTTGTAAGCCCATTACAAGAATAAAATCACTGGGCTCTAAAACATTAAAGCCCAGTTCACTTAAATTAATTACAAGATTAAGATAACCTAATTTAATTGAACACAATAAAATAATCCTAACAATCTCCCCCTTTGTGTTCAATTTGCAATTTAGCGCTTGTCATCTTAGTCTTGTAATTATCCTGAGTCCTCAAAGAACACGTATCAAAGTATGCGGCGGAAGCGTGTGCGTGCGTGTTCTTCTTCAATCTCCTCCTCATTTATCTTGTCTTGTGACCTCTTCTTTAGGAGATCCAAGCTCACCATGTTCTGAACATCTCTTCACGAAGCTGCTTGCCAGATCGCCTCTTTATATTCGATCTCTCCCTTCAATAGTTACAACTCCCCCTACATTTGGTCAAACTTTAGTTGGAATTGGGGAGTTCTCTTTAAATTTGGAGAGGCGTAATGGAGGCGGATCTTCACTTCTTGTGTTCTGGCTCTCCCTTCGATAGTCGCGACTCCCCCTACATTTGTTCAACCTTGTGTTGGGATTGAGGAGTTCTCTTTAAATGGGGAGAGCTGTACACGAGGCGGCAACTTTGATCTTTGAAGTCTGTGGTGTTTGCTTGATTATCTGACAGCGCTTGAAATTCACCATTTTCTGATCTATCTTGCACTTTGTCGTAGTATTGATCCCATTTTGCTTTAGTGCTACTCCCCCTCATGAGGATCGAGTTGGGGAGATCGTCATGCGATCGATCAAAATGTGGCATTGTCTTTGGCAAGAAGATTGCGTCGTCAGGACAAGAAGTCGAGTTGATTGGTACTCACGGGAACTCTTCTTCCCGGGGCCAGATTGGTCTTTTTCGAAGGAAGTTGTCTGGTTCGGCCTCGAGGAAGCTTCTCTAGCTCCAGAAGAAGGTATGCATGTGGTGTCTTTTAACATGTGCCAAAGCTCCTTTGGAATGGGACATTGGTGGTTCCAGTGGAGTTCAGCTTCATCGTAGTAAGCGCGGCGGAATATTGATGGTGAGCGTGGGATGTGTTATAAAATGTGCCAAGGCTCCTTCTGAATTGACGTTTGAGTACAGGAGAGCCCGGCTTCATAGTGGTACGCACGGCGGAAGTTGTGGGTGGTCCGACCTGTTTGTTTATACGTATCCCCTTCTCCCCCTCATGGCGATTCGTGTTAACGAGATCCGCATGCTTGTATAGGAGTCCAAGATGGACACAACGACAGGTCGGTGCGGGTAATAACCAGACAGAGCCACTAAGGCAATCCGTCAACACGAGTTCAGAGTTAAACTCTGAGACGCGTCCTGTGAGGACGGGTCTTAGAACCGGAGCCACATAGGCGTTCCGTTAACATCGATCTAGGAGCGTAGCTCGCAGACGATGGCCTGATGCCGTTGTTGTTTTGATGTTGCAACGGTAGGACTTCCTTCCAATCTTGGAATCACATCTACTACAGACGTGTCTATGGAAGTTCTGATCTGGTCACGAAGTCCAGATAAGAAAAAGTGTATGTGTCCTAAAAATTTTAAAATATTTAGGTAGTGAGGACACCTAGACTCGGTGTGTTCAAGAAAGTTCAGTGGTGTGGGGCTAACTACCACTTAATTCAATATCTCCCGCTTCCAAGTGAAGCGGTGGTAGCATACGTGGCTCCCTGTGATTTGATGAAACATCGGTCTTTTGGGAGATCGATGAGTGGGTAAGGCTCGGTTGTGCATGCGCCATTGGACCAAATGAGGCGACTTCTACCCAGGAGCTGATAAAAATCAGCTCCTGCACCTATATGAGATGGCCCGAATGTTTTGTGAGTTGAGGGATATGTGAAACGTCTGCTCTTCGGTCTTGTTAAGAATTGCCAAATAGGAATGTGGCTTATGGACTTGAAATCTTCACTAACACTCGACTACGTTCCGGGGTTTGGTTCAGTTTGGTCTGACTGAACCATGAGAACTTAGAATCCATGCGTCCGACAATTTTGGTGAGTGCTGCTTCATCAGCAAGTAGGAGCAGGGCGGTTGAGATCATCTTTGTGTTTGTGTATGGAGGTCACCCTTTTGTAATTCTCGAACTCTTGAGGGTCGAGTTTTCAAGTGAAATCCGTCTTGGGATGTGGAAGCGCCTGAGAGGGTTTTTCTTTCTTTTTCCTTTTTTTTTTTTGCTTTTCTTTTCCTTTTTTTTTTTGCTTTTCTTTTCCCTTTTTTTTTGGTATACATATATATATATATATATATATATATATTATCGTAATAGTAGTAGATAAGTAGTATCGTAATAGTAGTAGATATAGGTATATGTATACATATATGTATATGGGTTAAATGAAGTTTCACCCCCTCAAATCGTGCACCTAAGGTGTACTCCCCCTAAAAATGTACTCTCCCCTCGTAAATATGGAGTTATACTCCCCCTCAAAGCATGCACGTTTAAACATGTAAGTTCTCTTCCAATTAAATAAGCGTGAGCGTATTTATTTATTTTCAGATCAGATGCAAACTAAAGAATTATTGTTCTTTAAAAATGCATTAGAATGTAAGTTTTTCGCTATTAACACTTAAAATAGGTATTTTAACGATTCAGCTTATATGCATACGTGAATGTTTAAGCTTGTAGTTCTTTAAGATATATGCATAGTTAAAATGTACCTATCATGGGGTATTAGACATTTCAGCTCATATGCATGCGAAAATTTAACATTTAAAGTACATTTGAGTCATGCATGTTTATAATGTACCCTATTGTTTTCAAAGTAGGTATATTGTCTTTTCAGCTCAAGATGCATGCCAAGTTTCTTATGGGATGCATATAGAATTTACCTACGTAGTTGCTCGCGTCGCTTACCAGTCGTGTATGTGGAGCAACCCAAGATACCATACACGCTGGGATGTTTGGCTGTCCTCGTCGCTTACCAGTCATGAGTGTGGAGCAGCTCTCTTAGTACCTACCCATGCTGGAATTCTGCAAAAACTTTATCGGGATTTTGGTACCCATTTTTTGGATGGGTCATCCCTTGTTAGCAGAAAACAAGTTAAGCACATTTGGTTCAGATATTGATCCTAAATCATCCTTTAAAGTCCTATCCAATTTGATTTGTGATTTAGGAATCCAGGTTTGGTGAACCTTAGAGGGAAATGACAATTCAGCGCCCGGTGAATGTGTGCCTAGGTGTAGAAGACCTAAAGATTTTCTCCCTAGCCAGTCGCGTAAGATGCTTTCTAGAATGAACCTGGACTGGATATTTCAAGTAGCAATATGAGCTTATGGCGCTATATGCGTCATTGGATGATGAGTCATGTTGCCTAAGAGATTTCACATCATTCACTTTATAATGATGAGTGTGCGGGATTTGAGAAGTTCGTCTACGTAAGCTTGGAACTTCTTCGTTGCATGCATCCCTTTTGATAGGAATGGGAGAGGAAAAACCTTGAACATTCTCGGCTTTAATTTTGGAAGATAATACTGATTTTCCTTTCTCCTTCCTAATCTTTATTTGTTCCTTAGTATTTTTAGCGCTTTGCTTTTACTTAACGTTTGAGCTTTCAGTCAAAATTGACTTAGAATGATTAGTAAAAGCCTTTTCAGTTTTAGGAACGAAGATGCTGGTTTTTGGTTTTGTTTTCTTTAACTGTTTTGAGGAAGATATATTACTTGAAAAATCATTGGAAACAGATAAAGATGGGAAATTTTTAGAAGTAAAATCTCTTTTGAAAGTTTTTCATTTTCAGCGTGGAAACCTACTCTTTCAGATTCCAAGATTGCGTTCAATTCCGAAATTTTACTAGCAACCTCTGGAATTTCCCAACAAGGAGTAGGTTTTTGATAATGTAAATTATTTTCCCCGATAGAAATTAAGTTAGAAGGAGAGTTTTTGTTTGTTGGACCTAAATTCGAAATATCAGTCTCTAACCGTTTAATCGTAGAGTAAAGCATACGATGTTCCTCTAAGACAGTCTCATATTTTGATGAGACTTCATTTCGCTCAGCTTCGCAAAAACGTAAACTATTACTCATCTCGCAGACCCTCTTTTCACTATCTTCTAACTTAGTTTCTAAGCTAATGATCTTGGACTTTGCAATGGTCAAATCTTCATTAGCATAGGCTAGGTTTTCTTGTTGCTTAAGCAACACGGAGTAATTATTAGCAAGTCTTGCTTCTAATTCCTCAATTTTCCTAGCTTGAGCATCCATTTTAATTAATATAATATTATTAATTAATTTTTTTGTTTAAAACAAATTGGCTTTTGGAAGTTCTGTTTCGAGAAGTTTGGTTTACTTGAGAAGTATCGAAGAAAGTCAGTGTCAAAATTTTTTTTTTGGTGTGCACCTAAAAATTTTGAGATAATTTCGAAACCTTCGTGAAAAGTTACCAAAACCTTCTCTATAATTTGCCAATGATGTCCTAAGTTGATTGTTGGATATAAATGATCGTTGACACGTTTTGTGGATTTGCTTTAAAATTTTTTTTACGAAAACGTCGTCTACACCGAACGTTTTGGACCCAAAAAATTTATTTAGAAAATTTCGAAAAAGTTTTAAAAGAGGCTGCGTCCGTTGGATTCAGAAATTATATATATATTATTAATTTTATTATTTTTTTTTGTTTCAACCAATGAAGAAAAAAAAATTCAAAAAATTTTGAAAGAATTTTTTTTTTTAAATCGGGTACTGTAGCGTTTCGGGCACTGTAGCAGTATCGGGTACTGTAGCGTTTCGGGCGAATTGCTACAGTGAGTATGACGAATTTGCTACAGTTAATTTGTGAAAATCATTTACAATCGGGCGATTAGATTGAATTGCTAGTGTTTCGGGTGCTACAGTGAAGTGCTACAGTGTTTCGGTCGAAACTGCTACAGTGAAAATTTGCAATCGGGCGATTAGATTGAATCGCTACAGTGTTTCGGGCACTACAGTATTTCGGGTGCTACAGTGAAGTGCTACAGTGTTTCGGGCGAAACTGCTATAGTGTTTTTTTTTTTAAATAAATCCACTTTCGGGGGTTGACCAGTCAAGTTTCGGGTTGACCAGTCCAGTTTCGGGTTTGACGAGTCAAAATTGGATTAACTTGTCAAATTTCAGGTGTTGACCAGTCCAGTTTCGGGTTTGACTAGTCAGTTTCGCCCGAAACTGAATAAAAACGCACGAAACTGAATAAAAATGCCCAGAATAAGGTACTGTAGCAATCTAGACTGAAAACTGACGAAAAACAGATCGATTTCTACCCAAAACTCACCCAAATCAACTGAAAAAAGTTGGGTAATCACTTCAAATCACTCGAAAACAACCTAATTACCTCTTGAGCTTACAAAATCAGTAAAATCAACTCAAAAACTCAAGAAATAGCAGAAATTCGAACCAAAAAAAAAATACCCAAAAATTTCAAAAATCTCACTCAAATCCAAACGTGTTTGCTCTGATACCACTTGTTGGTCCCTATTTGATCCAACAATACTAATCTAGAACGAATTTACCACGATTTAAGATGGAAGAATTGCTTCAACGTGGGGTGCGTGTGTATGTTTGAAGGTTGGTGGCTTCACAAAATTCTCTCTTTATAATTTTAACACACAAGACACACCTAACTATGTGTTAGGGTTTTAGTATTTATACCACAAGTTGGTATATAATACTTGGGCCCTTGTAAGCCCATTACAAGAATAAAATCACTGGGCTCTAAAACATTAAAGCCCAGTTCACTTAAATTAATTACAAGATTAAGATAACCTAATTTAATTGAACACAATAAAATAATCCTATCATTAACTTTACTAGGATTGATTTTTGGAATGCATGGATTGACAATGAAATACTGTCTTGGGAATGGAGTTCTGTTACCGGCTTGAGCTCTCGAGCGGGATTCACGGCCTATAGTA
Organism: Craterostigma plantagineum; assembly: GCA_027422505.1. Taxonomy (NCBI): domain Eukaryota; kingdom Viridiplantae; phylum Streptophyta; class Magnoliopsida; order Lamiales; family Linderniaceae; genus Craterostigma; species Craterostigma plantagineum. Next base: position 5,317,668 of record JAPQWV010000005.1, read on the forward strand.
AATCGTGTATATGTCCTATGATAGCTGGAAAGAAAATTACAAATTCTTCGCCGGAACATTTTGCATGGTGTGTGGAGGATAGTTGGTATTTTTACAGACTCAGGAGATAGTGACTTTTTGCAGGACTCTTACTCGACGGGGACATCAGTGTAGGGATTACACGTATGACTATATTCTATAGTCGGTCCGTGTATTAAGATTAGATTAATTTCTCAACACATGATCTGTTCTGTACCAAAAGATTGGATAGGTAAATCTGGATTCCTCCCAGTGCAAGATTGAGACGAAACAAGATGGTGGGGTTAAAAAGGATTACAAATGAAATTCTCCGTCGAAATATATACGTAAGTAGTTGGAATCCTTACTTTGTTATTTGATAATAAGTTTAAATAATGCGAGGGTAAAATTGGTATTGTACCTTTATTTAATTAAAATGGTAATTGGATATATATTTACCTAAATAGATATTTCGAAATTATTTAATATTAATTTTCCAAAACTTTTATATTAAATAAATTGATTTTTTCGAAATGATTTTGGAAATAATATCTTCTCTATATTTAAAAAGATTTTATCTTTATATTTTAAAAGAAGAGAAAATCTAACGGAGATAATTCCTCAACCACTTAGGGGGTGTTTGTTTCTGGTGATCCAGACGGTGATACTCGCATCACCATAATGTGGGTATCACCGTGATATAGATCAAGGTGATTTATCATCACTATGTTTGTTTTGTGTTGATATTTCATTTCGCATAGTGATATTGGAATATTATTTTGATTAATCACGGTGATGTGTGGGATGATATTGCATAAATGACATATTTAACCCTACGTATATCATATAGGTAACGTGATGTTGAGATGATATTTTATGTAACAATGATCAATGTTTTAGTATCGAGTTTCAATTTTTTTAAGCATTAATTATAAGTCAATTATATAATTATCTCTATTATTTTATATTTTTAATTATTAAATATGTTTTTACTTTTTAAAATAGTTAGTTATATAATTTAAAATATGATTAAGGGTATATAAGGAATAAATGTTAAAATATCATGGGTAATATTGTCCAAATAAAACTTCCAAATATTACCGCATCACCATTCACCGTAATGTTGAACAGTCTGTAACTTACGAATGAGAGATAATTAGAGTTTGGTGAGCACACGATAGTTGGAGTGGAAGATATTATCTTGTAGCCTCAAATGGTGGAATCAATAAAAATTCTCTGTTCGGTTGTGGACGTATGCTGACAATTGAAGCCGAACCACGTTAAAAGTTGTGTTCAGAGTTTTTTGTTTTTCGTCTTGATCAAGTTTGATACCGAAATTCCTCAATATTCAAAACAATCATACGCGAAACTATGTCCAAATACGAATCTAGGTTGGATAATTCCCAACAAGTGGCGCCGAACGACACGCGATCGAAGAAATGGCCGCTGCTAGATTTGACATGGAGAAGTTTACTGGTGATAACGGTTTTGGGTTGTCGAAGATAAAAATAAAGGCATTGCTCGTCCAACAAGAGCTCGAAGAGGCTATCAAAGAGGAGAAGGGCATGATACCCAATGAGATGGTGCCGGAAATCAAGAAGGTAATGAGGGAGAGGCACATAGCGGAGTTGTCTTAAGCCTCGGCGATAAAGTGCTTAGAACGGTCTGGAAGGAGTCTACACCCGATGTCTGTGAAGAAGCTCGACGATCTTTACACAGTGAAGACCTTGGCCAAAAGACTTTATCTCAAGCAAGCCCTATATTCGTTCCGAATGCAAGAGGGCCACATGGAAGATCAAGTGGACACATTAACAAGATGATCCTTGATTGAGAATGCCAACTTGGAGATAGAGGAGGAAGACAAGGCGTTACTTTTGTTGTGCTCACTACCTAATGGGTTCACGGCGTTCAAAGAGACGCTGCTCTACGGGACGGACGTGCTAAAACTTGCGGGCGTACAAACGGCATTGAGTTGAAGGCAACATAGCAAAAGAGAATCTGAAAATGGACATGATTCGAGCGAGCTCTTAACGGTGAAATATAGGATGAATGGTGAGAAAAAGGGGAAGTCCGAGCCAAGGAATATTATCAAGTTCTACAAATGTCACGAAGAAGGACATATAAAAAGGGAATGCCCTAAACGAATGCAAAAATCTGAGAAATCGAGTGAACAACGTGATTGCGGATGAAGAAGGTTTCAAGTCGGCCAAGATCCTTACCATGACATAGTTGATTCCAATCAATTTAATCCGTTAGTAATGGGGTCTGCCAAATTATGCTTAGATTTGCATAATTGATTGCAATCAATCCATTTGAGATTAGCTACTTAATGGTAATATGTCTATGACGTATTCGTCATGATTTACTATCTGCCTGCCCACCCCACGCCTTGCCTCCCCGCCCCTCGACGTGCCTCCCTGCCTCCCTCAGCCGCCCCACCCCTCGCCATACCTCCTCGCCTCTCTCAGCTGCCCCACCCCTTGCCGTGCAGACCCATCCCTCTCAGCCGGCCCGCCCCTCGCCGCAGCAACACCCCTTGCAGCCTCCCCGCCCCTCGCCGGGCCGGCCCGCCCCTGTCAGCCGCCCCTCCCTTGCAGACGCGCTGCCCCTTGCCGCAGCAACGCCCCTCGCAGCTGCCCCACGTCTCGTATCCCGCTCGCAGTTGCAGTCGTAGCTGCCCCGCCTCTCGTAGCCCGCTCGCAGCTGCCCCGCATATCGCACAAAGCTCGCAACACGCTGGTAATCACTAATCTCTTATGTTATTGTGTTCATGTGTGATTGTAATAATGTATGCTAATTCCTATCGAATTAGCGTTTCCATCATATCATAAATATGCGTTTATTTTTTGTTTCTCCGTTCAGTAGTCCTGATGAATTCGTACATACAATAGTATTTAAAACCAGAATATGTTGATGGAGTCAAACAATTCGTAGAGTGGGCTCTTAATCAAGTTCATTTCATATCGGGGGGTTGGTAATATTAAGTGTCATGTACTAGATGTTGGAATAACCCTTTCTATCCCACGAATGATGTTCTTCTACATCTCTACCAGTATGGATTTCGTCATCATTATTATACTTGGAAATATATGATCTTTTACATCTCTACATCGCAGAAATTATATGTAAGTTGGAAATGATATTTCCTCCGTCGTGGCTCAATGTAATGGAGCATTTGCCTGCGCATCTACCTTTCGAGGCTAAAGTGGGCAGCCCCGTTCAGTTTAGATGGATGTACCCATTTGAACGGTATGATATTTTCAATTATTTAAGTCAATGTATACGTTATTGTAGATACTAATGAAAATCTTATTCTTCAGGGCTCTTGTTTCATCTGAAGAAGAAAATTGGAAACAAAGCACGTGTAGAAGGATCTATTTGTGTAGCGTATTTAACGGAATAAATTTCTAATTATTGCACTCAATACTTTGATGATGATATAAATACTACGACGTTAGACTTGCCTCCTAATGTATATCAACCTCAAAATGAAGATTTACCGAATGATGCTTCTAAGGTTTTCTCTGCTGGTATGGGTTATTCACCTTCAGAAGGGAAATTTAGATATCTATCGGATAAAGAATATGTAGCTACACATTATTGTGTATTGCTTAATTTAGCTTTGTTCGATGAGTACGAAACGTATGCATTTGAACATTATTTCATTCGATCGACTTAAAATTGGTGTTTGCGACTCATGTTATCTCTATTATAGTACTTATCGTGATGAGATGCTTGGTCGTCATCCTCACCTAACTATGGAACAAGTCATTCGTAAATTCTCCCAGAATGGTTAAGCATGCACGTAAGTCTTTATACATGGAAAAAGTCATGTAATTTATTTATCGTCTTAAAACATGAAATGTTTTTCACGTAGGTCGGTTTCAATAACAACGTAACAGAATAATATATTAGGGCTATTGTTGTCGGGCCTGATAAAAGAGTTCGGTGTTGGAATCATAGTTACACAAATGAGTTCAATTTTCACATATTCGAATACGGTCGAGATAAGGCTACTTTAAATTAAGGTGTCACCGTTCGAAGTCGTGAAAGTAGTTCATACTACAACATTCTTCAAGAAGTCAATGAGTTGATTTACTACGGGTCTAACAGAGCGCTTAAATGTGTTTTGTTTCGGTGTGATTGGTTTGATTCAAGCAGAGTTCCGTTGTCCACGACTCTTATAAACTGGTCGATGTTGACTCCACGAGAAGATACTCAATAATGAGCCTTTCATCATGTCGTATCAGGCCAATCGAGTTTATTTTGCAACATATCCTTCATGGACAAGTACCAGAGACAACTGGTGGGCAATTTTGGATACCAGTTCTCGACCTCAAAATAATAATGGAGTGACGGAAGAAGAAAGTGCTTTTCAAGATTTTAGGAAAGATACGCCATTGCCATAAAACCTAAACGATATCATTAAAGAAAATAATGTGTGACGAATATGAGTCGGTTGTACCGGATGATGATGATCAAGAAGCAAGCGAAAGTGATATCGATGAATATCGAAATGATCATGATAGTTCTCATGCATTACTTTCATCCGTAGAGATATGGATATTGTTTTTTATAATGCTTGTTAAAATGTTACCTATCGTTACAATTGTATTTATATATTCAAATGAATTATTTTTGTGTTTTTCGGCATATCATGTTAGTGAAAATGACAGGAAGGAACCCGAAACTTTGCTTGGCTAGGTTTGTTGGCCCTCGCATTTCGTCACCAGATGACGTGGCAGTTCTAGAACGCTACCCATACCGCCTACACCAGAGTTGGGATTGGCATCGATTCATACGCCATCTTCCTCTACTTCATTTATATCCATCATAAATCTACACAGAGCACCAGGAAAGCCTGCATTGAGTCCAGACTCATTAGAATGGTATGTTTGTTGCGCACGATCATTGATTTAAATGGCTTGAACATACACTAATTATGATTTCGAGTAGGTTCTACAAGAAGTCTGTGGTTAGTTCTGTTACCCAAGCCTACCAGTCATACATTATGGGACCGTGGACGGGTATTAGTGAGGTCCCTAATGATATAGTGGATCGTTGCTGGCTATATTTTCGGGTATGTGGCTTAATCTCAACTTTAATAACATCTTTTTATGTTACACTAACTTACAACGTTTCGTAGTTGAGTTATTCTTGGGAACCCTACAACAGCGTAGGCCGAATTTATGAGGGTTCTTTCTCGTCGCCTCAAAGATAATATGCAGGATGAAGGCATCAAGTTGGTAAATAATCCAACGTACAAGTCTAAGTTTACTAGCGATGACATGGCTCGAGAACTTAGACACACTACAAAAAATGTTATTTTATGTGACCATGTTTTTGTGATGACATTAAAAATCATCACATAAAATTAGGTTATATGAGGATATAATTTTTTCTCACAATAACTATTATATAATGTGATGAAATTTTTTTCCTCATAAGTGAATATATAATATGTGAGGAAACTGTTTTTTCATCACATAATAGTAATATATTTCCTCACAAAAGCTAAACATTAATGTGATAGATAAAATCCTCACATATAGTTACAAATTTCCTAATAATAAATAAATTTTTATATGACAAAAAAATCCTCACATAAGACAAAAGAGAAGTTGTCGTCAACCAATAATATGCATTAGAGTATATGATAATTTTTGTCATTAGAAATGTAAGGAATATTTCTGTATTACAAATCATGGTAATTATGAGGAAAAATATGTTTAACGTGAGGAATATTTTCGTAGTATATATAATAGTAATTGTGAGGAAATATTTTTAATGTGAGGAATATTTTCGCATTATATATCATACATAGTACTTGTGAGTAAAATATTTTTGTGAGGAATAATTTCGTATTATATTTCATGGTTATTGTGAGGAAAATTATTTTAATGTGAGTAAGGATGGCAATGGGGCGGGTCTAGAGCCGGACCCGCCTAGACCCGCCCTAATGAATCGGTTTTTTTTCCTATTCGGCTAATGGGGCGGGTAACGGGTCCGAAAATTTTCACCCGGCCGGGTCCGGGGCGGGTCTCGGGTCTTGCTGAACCCGTCCCGAGACCCAACCCGATATATATTTTATATTTAAATTTATTTTTATTGTACGTATATATACATAAAGTGTTCGATTTATTAATAAAAAGCTTTCTAGCCTACTGGATAAGTCTCTAGTTAACTTACTATAGGTCATGGGATCGAATCCTAGTTTTGTACTATTATAAAAAAATTCGATTTAAAAAATAATAAAAAGGAGAAAATAGCTTTCGGACCCGGTTCGTTAGGGTCCGGCCCGGAGCGGGGCGGGTGGGTCCCGGGTCCCCTTAAAAATGACCGGGGCGGGTCCCGGGTCCGGCCAAACCCGACCCATACCCGTCCCGCTGCCATCCCTAAATATGAGGTATATTTTCGTAGTATATATTATGGTAATTATGAGGAAAAATATATTTAAAGTGACAAATTTTTTGTTGCGTTTATATGTTTAAATGTGAGGAAGTTCAAATATGCGACAAAATAGTACATCTATTGTGACAAATATTTCGTCACATTAAGAATTTTATGCGAGGAAATTGCATTCCTCACGTATACCAAACGTGAGGAAATAAAATATCGTCACATTAAGCGCAATTTGATCTTATGCCACGGGCCTTCGGTGACGAGCCGGTGACGAAAATTTTTCCTCACATTAAATTTATGTGACGAAAATTTACTCTTTTGTGAGGAAAAAAATCGTCACATAAAATGACTTTTTTTGTAGTGACAAAGACGTTTATCGCCGACATTCGTTGAGAGATCTACTCGACTATAAGCGAATCGTTTTGGTCGGGATGGTAGCGAGCGATGTCCACACAAGGATTGTGCGCCACCATTCACCTTGCGAAGAAAATTGTAAGTTTTTATAATATATGTCATTAGTTTCTATTACTACTTTGTTTGAATTCCATTTATTGACAGGCTACGAAGATCAATGGAGTCCTTAAGCCGCACGATGTTTTTTTTTTTTGCAGAATCACATGACTTATGCTTCCTCGTGTGATTCTGCAAAAAAAAATCATAAATGTCTACTACGTCGGGATCATATAAGAAAAAAAACAAAGAAAGGCGGAAGCATTAACTCAAATTCAAGCGGGAGATATAATGAAATACTTCAGTACAAGTAGCACAAGGGATAAAGATGAAGCGGCCGATGATTTGATCGTCGAAGAACCACATAATCAAAAATGTGAATGAACAAGTACTCGAGGGTATTACAGAAGAGAATGAAGAGATCAATTTAGGAGAATCAAGTGAGCACCAACAAGATGAATTTCGGAATGATGAAGAAGAAGAACCGAACTCGAATTTGAATTTGGAGGATCCGGGGAATTGGAATAACATCTGTCAGAAAGTTAGAGATGATTTAGTAGAAATGGGCCCGAAAAGAGTGGAGGGTATTTCGTTTCCGAAAGACGACAATAATAGACATTTTTTGATGTGATTCACTTTACACGAGTAATGGCAAATGGAGAGGAAGTTGATAGAAGATGGCTGGTATATTCCCTTTCATTGGATTGAATTTTTTGTTTTTGCTGCAAATTGTTCAAGACTAGTGAAATGATGAGCAGAATGGGTAATCTTGGAATTGATGGATATAAGGACTGGCGCAATATGCATCGAAGTCTTAAAAGTCACGAAGGTAGTATGGATCATATGACTTGTATGGTTGCTTGGGTCGAATTAGAGAAAAGATTGAAGAAATGTAAAACAATTGATGAGGGTATGCAACTTCGTATAAACAAAGAGAAACACCATTGGAGACAAGTGCTGACGAGGATAATCTCAATTGTGAAAAGACTTGCTGGAAACAACTTGGCCTTTCGGGGAGACAATGAAAAGTTTTATGTTGCGAATAATGGGCTCTTTTTGCAAATGATAGAAATGGTTTCCGAGTTTGATCCGGTGATGGAAGAGCATGTTCGAAGATGTGTAACAAAAGAATCTAAATATACATACTTGAGTCCCCGGATTCAGAATGAATGGATATCGACGTTGGCAAATGAGGTGAAAAGTGCGATAATTGCTAAAGTGAAGAAAGCAAAATATTTTTCAGTTATACTCGACTGCACTCCAGATGCGAGTCATCAAGAGCAAATGTCTCTAGTGTTGCGATGCGTGGATGATTCTAAAGACATACCGAAAGTAGAAGAATATTGGATCGAGATTCTAAAGGTAGATAAAACATCCGGTCATGGATTGACCAATGAACTTCTAGATGCGCTTATTAGACTTGGGCTTGACATTGATGATGTGAGAGGGCAAGGATATGATAACGGAGTGAGCGGAAGACATAAACGCGTTCAAAAACGATTGCTTGAGGTAAATCCTAGAGCTTTCTATACACCGTGTGGCTGTCACAGTCTTAATTTGGCATTAGTTGATATGGTGGAATGTTGTGCTAAAGCTAAGTCTTTCTTTGGAGTTGTGCAACGTATCTACACATTGTTCTCGTCCTCAACAAAGAGATGGAAACTTTTTAAAGATAAAGTGTCTTATTTAACTGTTAAACTGTGTAAAGGCGATCAAAGAGCAAGTTGTTGATATACGAGACGCTTTACTTGAGTTGGCAGAAGTTGCTGAAGATACTAAAACGAAAAGTGAATCTGAGGCCTTGCATTATATGATCTTGAGAGCTTTGAGTTCTTGCTTGGATGACAATCTGGTATAAGTTGTTGCATGCAATACATAATGTTAGTAAGTTTCTTCAATCAGAAGATATGGATATCGATATTGCAATCAATCTCCTGCAAGGTCTAGTTGAGTTTATCGATATTGCAATCAATCTCCTGCAAGGTCTAGTTGAGTTTCTTGATGACTATAGAGAACATGGATTCGCTAGTGCAATAGAAGAAGATATGGGGATGGCATCTGAGATGGGAATCTAGCCAAAATTTTGAGAAAGGCGAACTATTCGACGAAAGAAACAATTTGATGAAAGTGATAGAGGGAGTGTTGACATTACACAATCAGGTGAAGAATCACTCAGAGTTGAATACTTTTTATTTACAATTGATCAAGCTCGAACGTCACTCCAAGTTAGATTTGAACAATTTAAACAATATCAAGAGATTTTCTGATTTTTGTTAAACTTGGAAACGTTGAATAGTGATTCGTCTGCTAGCTTAATGGAGTTTTGCAAGAAGCTTGAAAAATTCTTCAGTCATGATGGACGTTCAGACATCAGCGGCGATGAACTATGCTCAGAGTTGATGGTTGCGAAATGCTATTTGAGAAAGGAAAAGAGAGCAATTGATATTCTACGACGTTCGGTGAAACTGGATGGTTTATTTCCAAATTCTCATATTGCATATAAGATTTTGCTAACGATATCTGTAACAGTTGCATGAAAGGAGCTTTTCTAAGTAAAGTTGATCAAGAATTATCTTCGATCAACAATGTCACAAGATCGCTGAACAGGCTAGCGATGTTGTCGATAGAAAAGGAAATGGTCGGACAACTAGATTATGCAGATTTAATCAATGTTTTTGCCTCTAAAACATCTAGGCGGGTAGTATTTATGTAATTAGTTTAAGTATTTTATCGAACATTCTACTATAAAATATTTACTTTTTTCTTTATTTATTTTACTTACATTTTTACGGTTAAATTTATGCTATGAAAAAAATTACATAAAATGATCAGGGGCCCAATATTTGAGTTTCGCTTCAGGTCCGAGCTTCCTCAGCTACGGGCCTGCAGTTTGAGGGTTGTAGTTGGTAGTTTGGTTTTTGTTTTGTAGTGAATCCCATCAACTCATGCGGCCCAATTCTTCTCTTCATGGCCGATGTTAGGCTCATTTATGAATTTAATGGAATCATATCTGATGGTGAAATATGAAAGCTTTTCACTTGAATAGAGACAAAATAAAGAAGATTTGCTTCTTATGACTCTTCACGTTACAACCTTCACAATATAATAATATAAATTAAATATGATATTATTTTTATTTATTGTTTAAGTGTTACAACCTTTACAAAATAATACTAATATAAATATTAGTTTTTATTTATTTCCAACAGTTCTTACATTCGACCGAAGTTTAATCATCTCGACTAAATCGTTCATCAATAATGGATACGAAAATGTCTTAAAATCATTCGTCCGAGCAAGCAACCTAAATTGTACTGTTTTGGTTTTATTAATGATCTGTCGGGTTTAGTTAGATGGACAATATTGGAGTTGATACCTAGATAAAGTCCGATAAAAGTGTGGAATGGACTCTTGAGATTGAATACTCGTAATTTCTAAGTAATTTTCAACAGAAGTTCGTATTTACTAAATTCCAATCTCAATATTTGTGGAAAATGGGTGGTGTGACAATGACGACCGTTAGTTCAAGTGCATATTACCTTTCAGGCCCCAAAAAAGGATTTAAAATAGTTTCAGTCCCTATCAGAAAAAACTGGTGTCTAAAGGATTCAATTTGAGGACCCAATTATAAAATTTATAGAGAAGGACCTAAATTTTTGCAAGTGTTATTGTGTTATTCAAGAACAATGAAGTGGTAATGAAAAATAATGAAGTGGTATTATTGAACAATGAAGTTGTACTACAGAAGAATGAAGTGGTACTGCAGAACAATGAAGTGGTTCCGTAGAACTCGGGTCCTTCAAACTATGAATTTTCTGACAGGGCATGAAACCTAAATGAAACTTACGAGGGGCTGAATTGTAAAAGCTTTTAATTCAATGGTTGCGTGACAACGACGCTGAACAATGACAATTGCATAGATAAGGCTCGTGTTAGAAAAAGATGTGGTGGTGGGATGCCGTGCCTATTGCATGTCAGGAAGATATTTTCTTACAAGGAGAATTACCTGTCCAATTTCTAACTTGGAATTTAATGTATATCGACGACATAAAAAGTTCAAATAATAATCAACGCCGCGTGACGAACAAACAACGACGTCTCTCGATTATTATTATTATTAAAACACTTGGAATGACGTGAAAGACTGGGAATATATATGTATGTAAGAACTGGTCAATACAACATATCCTGATAAGATTTATGTGTTTATGGTCATTACCATGTATGTTGTTTCGCAGACGTTGAATAGCTTTCTCTGTCTGACCAAGTCACCGTTAGTTGATTTATATACACCCTCCGTCCCAAACCATTTTATACATTTTACTATATCGGACGTCCCACATCTTTTGTACATTTCCATATCTAGTAAAAAAATCATCACACAAATAATATTAAATATTCTTAAAAGACGTGTCAAAATATACTTTTTTACCTTTTCATTACACTATATTATTAAAATATTCAGTTTCTTAATTCCCGTGCCAACTCCCAAATGTCCATAAAGGTTTGGGACAGAGTAATAGTATTATTGCACATTAAATGTGTGTGTCATAATATCATATTATAATTTAGAAAAAAATGATTTATTATTAAATTAAAGCTAGAATTATAGTTAACTAAAAATAGTAAGTTAATAATTAAATAAAACTAGTAAGTAAAGTTAGTGGGTAGTTTTATAATTGAATGTATTTTCTTTTTTATTAATTGTAGATAAAAATAAAGTGAAATTAAATGTCAGTTTCCTTATCTACAAGTGGGTTAATAGTTACTATTTTAAAATCACTTTTTAATTATAGATAAAACATGATTGGTTGAAACTTGAAACTTAGAATTGGCAGACCAAATTAAAATTAGAAATTGACGGTTTTTTATAGGAAAATAGAATAGATTGAAAGCACATCTATTCTATTTTATTAAGCTTGAGGGGTGACTATAAAATGCTTATTCAATAACAATTAATAATAAAATTAAAAATCACCCATTATCTTTAATTCATTTAGTTAATACAGTTTTTTGTTAAACTATAATTTCAATAAACTATTTCAAATTAAATAAATTTAGCCTTATATATTTATATATTATTGTCACGCATTTGAGTGTGAAAGGGTACATGTAATAGATTAATAGTAGGTTTTTTGTTCCCTTTCTCCTCTGAATATTCCTTCAATAATCTATTACGCGAATGACCAAGAAAATTCGGCATGTTGTACAACCAAGTAAAAATTAAGAGAAAATTTATTACTGTCGATAACTATTAATTTGTATTTTTTTTCACCTGTTCCCTCTAAAGCTGACTAGAAATTTACACGAACCAACGAAAAGTCAAACTTCGCTACAGCCAAGTATTAAAAGAAAAATATTACGTCCTAAATTATAAAGTTGAGTTTTCCTTCGATACTTATATATTAGATAATTGCAAAAAATAGATAGACCACTGGGGTGTTTGTTTTTGGGTGATCTTCCAAAACATCACCGTGATCCTCTCGTTTACCACTTATCACTGTGTTTGTTTAATCTAAGTGATGAGTCATCACCGGAATGATGGATCACCTAGGTGATGAAAATTAGGTGATATTTCATATTTCAGATCACCCCTAAAAATTAGGTGATCCAACATCACGGTGATGAGGTGATCTATCTAACTTTTTAATGGACGAGAATACCCCTCATATTTTAACATTATCACTTTATATGCCATAATAAATATAACTACATGATTAACATAATTAAATCTTAAAAATATTTTAGTTATTTAAAATATTAAAATTATATTTGAAAAAAGTACAAATATAAATAATGCTTATAAGTTAAATGTATTAATATATTAATGATTATCACATAAAATATCACCTTAAAAAAATTTAACACATTATTTAAGTCATATGTATAGGGCAAATATGATATTTATACAACGTCACCCTACACATCACAGTGATTAAACAAACAGAATACTTCAATATCACGTTGATCTACAAAATGAAATATCACCTTAAACAAACAGACTGATGACATATCACCTTGATCCACATTCCGGTGATACCCACATCACCGTGATGTAGGTATCACCGTAATGTTGGATCACCTGAAACAAACACCACCTACTGTCTAATAAGTTCATCTCCCCACAGCCAATGACCCCTTGGCCTAGTGGTTGAGGGGAGGCCTCAAAGGTCATGTGGCTAGGAGGTCGTGGGATCGAATTCCCCCTCTCACATTTCTTTTGAGAAGTCCGCAGGTGGCTAAGGCTTGACTATCGTTGTTGGGTGGGTATGGGACGTATCCATCTGACTCCGGAATTAGTTCCACCTCTGGAGTATGTGGCGGTTAGCCCATAGTCGGGCTGCGTGGGGATACCTCGGGACCATAAAAAAAGAAAAAAGTTTATCTCCCCACGGAGTAAGTTAGAATCCAACGCCATTCTACTCGCGCTTAAAGACTGAGTCGGCATCCAATGAAGGTTCGACACATTTAATCTAAAAGACTGAATGAAAAGTCTATAATATAACGAGCTAAAAATCATAAATCGATATATATAACAACTTAAAAAAAATTAAATTTTTCCATTAATACTTGTCCTACCAAAAAGTCAAGCCGCCACCCTGTTCTAGGGTCGAAGACGCAATTAACAAATAGTGCCATCTCCCGCATGTTATATTTCTCTAGCCTCAAAATCCCTATAAATACCCACCCCAAGGGTAACAACATACAACAGAAATCCCAAACATTATTAACACAATGCAACGACTTTCTTACACAAGTGATTACCTCTTTCTTTTGTCAGCGATCACGTCATTCGTGATCTTATCGTCCCTCATAAGCTACTCATCAGCGCAAAACTGTGGGTGTGCACCAAACTTGTGCTGCAGCCAATATGGTTATTGTGGGACGGGCGACCCGTATTGTGGAGCGGGTTGCCAGGCGGGCCCGTGCTATGGGTCGACGGGCGGCGGCGGCGGGTCTGTAGCCAGCATAGTGACTGATGCATTCTTTAACGGTATTATTGGTGGAGCAGCGAGCAGTTGCGAAGGGAAAAACTTTTATACTCGATCTGCTTTTCTAAATGCGGCCGGGCAGTACGGTGCATTCGGTACCACGGGTTCGAACGACGATCGAAAGCGTGAGATCGCAGCCTTCTTCGCTAACGTCGCTCATGAGACCTCACGTAAGTCAACTCTTCTTTGGCTTAATTAACGTTTTTTAGTCCTATATTTTGGGGAGTAAGTGACATTTCAACAACACTTAAAAAATTAATTATACGACAATAAGTTTGGAAATTAAAGTAATTTCAAGACATATGAATTAAATGGTTTCAATTTCAAGATAATAAGTTTCAGAAGTAAAGCAATTATAGGACATTGAGTTTCAAAATTATGGCATTAATTGTCGTCAAATTGCATCAATTTAATTTAATTAACTGTGCACCTAATATACATGAAAATATGATTAAGTCTCTTTTTTTTCCTTTTCACTATTTTATTTGGTTACAATTTGATTTTGTTGAGGAGAACTGAGTAGCGTAAGCAAAATCTCTCGATTTTGAGCCTTTTTAATCTCCGACGTCGCCATCACCTCCATCGATCCTCCAAGTATGTTGCAACCTAAATTGCTCTCTTCGACACTTTGCTTTCATCTATTACTCATGTGCGGATGACATACTGATATCATGAATTTTCTTAAAAATCAAAATGTCGAAAGGGCGATTTAGCTTACAACACATCTCAGAGATCGACGTAAGTGATGGTAGCATCGGAGATTGAAAAAAAACTTTAAATCGAGAGATTTGCTACGATAGTTGATCACGGTAGTGGGCACCATGTGAAATCTCCTCTCTTGAGATGTTAATAAGTCGACAAATGTTTAAAAAAAGCTTTATTGACGGAGCAATATTAACCGATATGGGTTGATTAATATCATGAGTAACATGTTTAAGAATAAATAATATGTTGCTTTCAGTTATAGATGTACCTTTCTGGCATGGACCCTGTTGATGTAATATGTGAAATACATATTGTTGTAAGAGAACTAATAATCTCATTACTCATTTATTATTCTCTCATTTCATCGTCAAACAAATAGGGTTTTGCTACATAAACGAGATCAACAAGCAAACGTACTGCGACACGGGTTACCCTCAGTACCCTTGCGCGTCGGGCAAGCAGTACTACGGACGGGGCCCACTTCAGTTGACGTGGAACTACAACTATGGAGCTGCGGGCCGCGACCTCAACTTCAACGGGCTGGGCGATCCCGATGCTGTTTCCCGAGACCCGCTCCTCGCATTTAGGACCGCACTTTGGTATTGGATGAGAACGTGCCACGGCCCGATAACGTCTGGACAGGGCTTTGGCGCCACCATTCGGGCCATTAATGGGCCCGTCGAGTGTGATGGACGAAAACCAGACACTGTGACTTCGAGGGTGAATTATTACACGCAGTATTGTCAGCAGCTTGGCGTTAGTCCCGGAAATAATCTTCGCTGTTAGATATATGTGGAGAAAGATATTTTCGGGTGAAGTAGTAGTAATAAGCAATATAATAAATAAGAGAGCTTAACATACGTATATGAATAAGATGTTTTAGGCATGTTGTCGTGTGCTCATCTTAATAGATAAAGTGATGCGATGTACACATTGATGAGTGTGTACATTTTGTAATATTTTGCACGAGATATTTGTGTAAAAGCAATAAAGGTTATAAGAAACTTTCATGTCAAACCATTAAATATTAGACTAATCTTTATGTAAAACTGAAAATTTCCATTTTTCTTTTTTTTTTACGCAATTTAGATATTATTCAAATAAAAAACTTGAGTATTTAAGGAGCAAATAGAAAAAAACATTTACTTTTTGGGCAAACAATTTTTTTAGTCCTCAATGTTTGGGGCACACGAGCGTTACAAATTCCTCATATTCCGATGTGCCACTTTTAGTCCTCATATTATTAATTTTGGACCGTTTTGATCCTCCGAATAACTTAATAACTAATTTACACAAAATCTAACATGTGATAGCACAAGATCTCCTCTCATTCGACTTACAACCTCATAACTTCTTCGACTTAAACGGAAGTGACCATCATTACACATCACATTGATGGAAGGTTTGACGACCTTGAAGTCGAGTTAAATATGATTCGTACTGATTTTCATGTGCGTTTAAGTCGAAGAAGATGATGAATTATGAGGTGTTATGTCGAATTAAAGGAAAGCACGAGCTCTCACGTGTTAAATTCCGTCAAAATTAATTAAGTTAATCGGGAGACAAAAGTGGCCCAAAATCGGTAACACTGGTGACTAAAAGTGCATCTTGGAATATGGAGGATCAGAAACTACCACGCCTCAAACATTGGGGACTAAAAATGTTGTTGTCCCTTTTTATTAAAAAACTAACAAATATTATTAATGGATATCATCACCTAACAAATTATACATGGCTTGAGAAGGCGAGGAACGAACTTCCACTACATAAATGTTCTCAAAAAGCGAATGGAACCGCGACAAGAAGTCATCACATAATTAGCAATAGATATTTCGACCTCAAAACATTAGCGATCGAGTCCGTCTCAAAATGTTTGACACCAAGTTTAATTTTTGACGGACACTCGGTCGCAATTTTCTGACGTAAATATGGTCGCATAACTTCGAGACAGAAATTAGGTCGAAGATTAAAAAAATAAGGGGAATTCCACTTGATACCCCTGTGTTTTAGGCTTTTTCAACTGATGCCTAAAGTTATTTTCAATTCCTGTAGGTACCCCTGTATTTAAGATTTTTCCAACTGAACCCAAAGTATTTTTCAATTCCAGATGATACCCCTGTGTTTAATGCTTTTTCAACTGGTATCCAAAGTGTTTTCAAGGTAGATACTCCTAACTTATAACGTCGTGATTTTAAATGACCAAAAATGAGATTTTTTAGGTGTAAGCCTTGTTAATTGCTAATGGAGTTCGAGTTCTAGAAATGACTAAAAATGGTCTCGACACCTAAAAATCACATTTGTAGCTTTTTAAAAGCACGACGTTTTATGTTAGGGGTATCTACCTTGAAAACACATTGGACGCCAATTGGAGAAACACAGGGGTACCAACTGGAATTGAAAAATACTTTGGGTACCAGTTGGAAAAATCTTAAACACAGGGGTACATATCGGAATTGAAAATAATTTTGAGCATCAGCTGAAAAAGCCTAAAACGCAGGGGTACCAAGTGGAATTCCCCAAAAAATAAATACCCTTTTATTTGCTCTCTCTCTCTCTCTCTCACTCTCTCTCTCTCTCTCTCTCTCCTTAAGCTTTTCATTTTTGGTGGCGAAGAATTGGTGAGGCGGTGCGAGGTGGTTTTAGGTCTTCTTGGGTGTGAGTGTGACTACCACGCGAGGTCAGATTCCGACAGGCACGTGTCTGGGCTAAGAGGCTCGTCGAAGGGGCAAGTGGTGCAAGGTGGATGTGCAATGGGAGGCGAGGCCCTAGGAGTTAGCAATGACAAGCGGCAAGGTGGCTTCGAGGGGATGAGGATGTGGCGCATGGCTGCGATGTGCTAGGGTGTTTGGCTGGGATCCCGGCATGGTGCCGCTTTCTTTTATTACTTTATGTTGTTCTTCATCTTTTTACGACATATATTTAGTCGGAGTGCCTCTCATAAATTTGCGACAAATAATTCGTCGTAAAACGTCAATCGCAAAATTTGTGGCGGAATTAGCGACATGAGCTTCTTCCAACCACAACTGAACAACTAATCTATCCCTTCGCAAATGGCTGTAAGCAGCTGAGTTTAAGAATGTATCACCATCGCTTGTGGAACCTTTTTTTTTATAGTGTTCACCATCAGAGCCAAGGGACTTAGATAAACATTGGCCAATAAAATTACTTCTACGAAACGCGAAACTATCGTAATACTGCTAAATGAATAGAGTCATAGCAATACAATCCTCCAAGATGATACCAATGCGGGACGAGCGTGTGTCTTGTCTACGAAGCTTATTGATGACGTTAAGGCAGTGAACTTCAACAACAATCCGTCGCCATTTGGAAGTGATTCAGCAATTAAAACTTCATGGATCCATTTTTGTTCTTTCATTCCAGGTAAAGCCCTCTTGAAGTATCAAGTATCAACTAATAGAGGAGAAATTATAGTAGACAATTCACATCTCCTTGTTGTCGTGCCACCGCTATCTGCCAACGTGCCTCCATAACTTCTATTGTTTCATAGAATCTCGCCCACCCAAGACAAGCTGCCTCATGATTGCGTGACACTATTCGAAAGGAAGCTCATTCAAGATCACTATGAAAGGTGTCCGAAGAAGTTTAGTTTGTCAAAACCTTTACTTGGCGGGGTCCAAATGCTATCTTCCTTCAGTGTTATTTGAACCGCTTGAATAACATCATGCTCGGCGTTGTATCCAGCCCCGAAGTCCGGCCAAGCACACTATGATGCGAGATCTTCTGCTCCTCCATGACCCATCGATTTCTTGCAGACTAAATCGACCAACAACGGTTCAGGAAAGTAGAGAATTCAAAACTTATCATGCATATTTAGCAACATGTCTTTGTCGAAGTAGCCCTTCTGCGCACCAAGTAAATCGGGTCAGAACAAAACGCCATATTCCTTCAGATTCTCGACATTGAACAAATACATGGCAATCATATTCAACTTACTGATTGCACCTACACTGTAGATTCAATACATGTTCCTTCTTTGAAGATCGTTCAACAATGGGTAGGAGATTGCTCCCAAGTCGCTAAGCCGAATTCCTAACCCTCGTGACACACTCTCTTTCCAAATGAACTTCCACGAGGGGGATCTAATGATGAGCGACCTAATAATTCTTTAAGTGAAAGATGAAAAATTCCATGCATCCAATCGAGAAGACAAAGTTCTATACCTGTTACGATTGAGAAGCTGAGAGCAATGAAGATCTCGGTATTGTAGTATGAGATATTGAAACTAGAAAGATCACATTATTTTCCGATACAATGATAACTATCCAAGTTTGGTGTGCCCTCTTTAGATTCCTATAATTAACCAAAAATACAAGTTTCTGTAATCAAAACATAGCAGAATTTTACAAGAATTTTACCTTAGCAGTCGTATGGTTTGTAACGATTTTCCGGTGTTTTGATACAAGTCAAACATATTTTCCAGTAGTTTATGAAAATCGTAAATGATTTGAAGAATAAAAGCTAGCAAGAGCTTTATAATTTTTCTTCAGTCATGTTAAAAAGAACATATTTTGTCTGGATATATGTCGTTTTCATCAATATAGCCTTCTAAGCTGATTGACTATTTACCATGCATAGATCTTTATAGCTTTCTCCAACTAGCATCTTTTCAGCATGTTCCTCGTTAGTCCCAAAACTTCTATCATCGCAATCGTGTGAAATGTTGGGAGTGCCATCGGAATGTCATTTCGAGAATTAGATGATTATCGCATTAGAGACGAAAGATAAATAAATAACGGTAATGCTTAAAGTTTAGTCATTGCTTCTGCTAGATAGAGAGAGCATCAGTGAACTATCATTCTCTAAGTATTAAATTACTCAACGAGTTTGAATCTCCAGAAGGTTGACCGGATTGATGATTGTGACTTGTCTTGTCGTCGTGTCCAAAGTGATTGTGTCAGTTGTTAACTTGAGAAGTGAAAGCTCGTGATAATTGATACCAAACGAATTTGGGATTATCTATATTTGTAGTCTAACTCGTAGACGAATCGATCACATATTTTGGAATGTTAATGGTTGATTGTCTACTATAGTAGTGCACGTGGACTTTTGCATTAGCTTTACTAGGATTGATTTTTCGAATGCATGGATTGACACGAAAATACTGTCTTGGCAACGGAGTTCCGTTACCGGCTTGAGCTGTCGAGCGGGATTCACAGCCTATAGTAAATCGTGTATATGTCCTATGATAGCTGGAAAGAAAAGTACAAATTCTTCGCCGGAACATTTAGCATGGTGTGTGGAGGATAGTGGGTATTTTTACAGACTCAGGAGTTAGTGACTTTTTGCATGACTCTTACTCGACGGGGACATCAGTGTAGGGATTACACGTATGACTATATTCTATAGTCGGTCCGTGTATTAAGATTAGATTAAATTCTCAACACATGATCTGTTCTGTACCGAAAGATTGGATAGGTAAATCTGGATTCCGCCCAGTGCAAGATTGAGACGAAACAAGATGGTCGGGCTTAAAAAGGATTAAAAATGAAATTCTCCGTCGAAATATATACGTAAGTAGTTGGAATCCTTACTTTGTTATTTGATAATAAGTTTAAATATTGCGAGGGTAAAATTGGTATTGTACCATTATTTAATTAAAATGGTAATTGGATATATTTACCTAAATAGATATTTCGAAATTATTTAATATTAATTTTCCAAAACTTTATATTAAATAAATTGATTTTTTCGAAATGATTTTGGAAATAATATCTTCTGCATATTTGAAAAGATTTTATCTTTATATTTTAAAAGAAGAGAAAATCTAACGGAGATAATTCCTCAACCACTTAGGGGGTGTTTGTTTCTGGTGATCCAGCATCATGGTGATACACGCATCACCATAAGTATCACCGTGATATAGATCAAGGTGATTTATCATCACTATGTTTGTTTTGTGTTGATATTTCATTTCGTATATCAAGGTGATATTGGAATATTATTTTGATTAATCACGGTGATGTGTGGGATGATATTGCATAAATGACATATTTAACCCTACGTATATCATATAGGTAACGTGATGTTGAGATGATATTTTATGTAACAATGATCAATGTTTTAGTATCGAGTTTAAATTTTTTTATGCATTAATTATAAGTCAATTATATAATTATCTCTATTATTTTATATTTTTAATTATTAAATATGTTTTTACTTTTTAAAATAGTTAGTTATATAATTTAAAATATGATTAAGGGTATATAAGGAATAAATGTTAAAATATCATGGGTAATATTGTCCCAATAAAACTTCCAAATATTACCGCATCACCATTCACCGTAATGTTGAACAGTCTGTAACTTACGAATGAGAGATAACTAGAGTTTGGTGAGCACACGATAGTTGGAGTGGAAGATATTATCTTGTAGCCTCAAATGGTGGAATCAATAAAAATTCTCTGTTCGGTTGTGGACGTATGCTGACAATTGAAGCCGAACCACGTTAAAAGTTGTGTTCAGATTTTATTGTTTTTCGTCTTGATCAAGTTTGATACCGAAATACCTCAATATTCAAAACAATCATACGCGAAACTATGTCCAAATACGAATCTAGGTTGGATAATTCCCAACAAGTGGCGCCGAACGACACGCGATCGAAGAAATGGCCGCTGCTAGATTTGACATGGAGAAGTTTATTGGTGATAATGGTTTTGGGTTGTCGAAGATAAAAATGAAGGCATTGCTCGTCCAACAAGGGCTCAAAGAGGCTATCAAAGAGGAGAAGGACATGATACCCAATGAGATGGTGCCGGAAATCAAGAAGGTAATGAGGGAGAGGCACATAGCGGAGTTGTTTTAAGCCTCGGCGATAAAGTGCTTAGAACGGTCTGGAAGGAGTCTACACCCGATGTTTGTGAAGAAGCTCGACGATCTTTACACAGTGAAGACCTTGGCCAAAAGACTTTATCTCAAGCAAGCCCTATATTCGTTCCGAATGCAAGAGGGCCACATGGAAGATCAAGTGGACACATTAACAAGATGATCCTTGATTGAGAATGCCAACTTGGAGATAGAGGAGGAAGACAAGGCGTTACTTTTGTTGTGCTCACTACCTAATGGGTTCACGACGTTCAAAGAGACGCTGCTCTACGGGACGGACGTTCTAAAACTTGCGGACGTACAAACGGCATTGAGTTGAAGGCAACATAGCAAAAGAGAATCTGAAAATGGACATGATTCGAGCGAGCTCTTAACGGTGAAATAGAGGATGAATGGTGAGAAAAAGGGGAAGTCCGAGCCAAGGAATATTATCAAGTTCTACAAATTGCACGAAGAAGGACATATAAAAAGGGAATCCCTAAACGAATGCAAAATCTGAGAAATCGAGTGAACAACGTGATTGCGGATGAAGAAGGTTTCAAGTCGGCCGAGATCCTTACCATGACATAGTTGATTCCAATCAATTTAATCCCTTAGTAATGGGGTCTGCCAAATTATGCTTAGATTTGCATAGTTGATTGCAATCAATCCATTTGAGATTAGCTACTTAATGGTAATATGTCTATGACGTATTCGTCATGATATACTATCTGCCTGCCCACCCCACGCCTTGCCTCCCCGCGCCTCGACGTGCCTCCCTGCCTCCCTCAGCCGCCCCACCCCTCGCCGTACCTCCTCGCCTCTCTCAGCTGCCCCACCCCTTGCCGTGCAGACCCATCCCTCTCAGCCGGCCCGCCCTCGCAGCCGGCCCGCCCCTCGCCGCATCAACACCACTTGCAGCCTCCCCGCCCCTCGCCGGGCCGGCCCGGCCCTGTCAGCCGCCCCTCCCTTGCAGACGCGCCGCCCCTCGCAGCTGCCTCACGTCTCGTATCCCGCTTGCAGTTGCAGTCGTAGCTGCCCCGCCTCTCGTAGCCCGCTCGCAGCTGCCCCGCATATCGCACAAAGCTCGCAACACGCTGGTAATCACTAATCTCTTATGTTATTGTATTCATGTGTGATTGTAATAATGTATGCTAAGTCCTATCGAATTAATTTCTCAACACATGATCTGTTCTGTACCAAAAGATTGGATAGGTAAATCTGGATTCCTCCCAGAGCAAGATTGAGACGAAACAAGATGGTCGGGCTTAAAAAGGATTAAAAATGAAATTCTCCGTCGAAATATATACGTAAGTAGTTGGAATCCTTATTTTGTTATTTGATAATAAGTTTAAATATTGCGAGGGTAAAATTGGTGTTGTACCATTATTTAATTAAAATGGTAATGGATATATATTTACCTAAATAGATATTTCGAAATTATTTAATATTAATTTTCCAAAACTTTTATATTAAATAAATTGATTTTTTAGAAATGATTTTGGAAATAATATCTTCTGTATATTTGAAAAGATTTGATCTTTATATTTTAAAAGGAGAAAATCTAACGGAGATAATTCCTCAACCACTAGGGTGTTTGTTTCTGGTGATCCAGCATCACGGTGATACTCGCATCACCGTAATGTGAGTATCACCGTGATATGGATCAAGGTGATTTATCATCACTATGTTTGTTTTGTGTGATATTTCATTTCGCATATCAAGGTGATAATGGAATATTATTTTTGATTAATCACGGTGATGTGTGGGATGATATTGCATAAATGACATATTTAACCCTACGTATATCATATAGGTAACATGATGTTGAGATGATATTTTATGTAACAATGATCAATGTTTAGTATCGAGTTTAAATTTTTTTAGCATTAATTATAAGTCTACTATATAATTATCTCTATTATTTTATATTTTTAATTACTAAATATGTTTTTAATTTTTAAAATAGTTAGTTATATAATTTAAAATATGATTAAGGGTATATAAGGAATAAATGTTAAAATATCATGGGTAATATTGTCCAAATAAAACTTCCAAATATTACCGCATCACCATTCACCGTAATGTTGGATCACCTAGCTTTTTGGGGGTGATCGAAAAGTTGGAATATCACCCCACTTTAATCACCTAGGTGATCCTTCATTACGGTGATGACTCATCACCTACGAGAAACAAACATAGTGATGAGGAGGTGATGTGAAGATCACGGTAATGTTTCGGAACCTCAAAAGGAACACCCCCTTGGTTTAAACTCGATTTGGAAATCTGTAACTACTTAAGATGTGATGTTCGAAAATCACTATTATCTTTTGAATAAAAATTAGAAAAATACCAAACTCGGAGCTTCTCTCTCTCTGCGTGGTCGAAATCTCCACTAGCAATCCGAGGGAGATTGTCGACTAGACACACCGGGGGTTCGGCGTGACACCTCATGCCAAGATCAATTGTTGTTGCTTCCTATTCGGTTAAGCTGTAATGGTTTGGCCCCTTAACTTTGAGCTTTAAGGCTGTTAGTCATATGTGTTCTACGTTTATCAGAATGAACCTAGGAACGGCCGCACATTCCTGGAGAACACAGATTCCGGAAATCCATCGGCCAGATGCCAACAGAAACTTTCAGAAACCACCTTTCGCGTTTTTTAGTCCATATCAAGTTTATACAAGACTACAAGATATATTTCTTACGCCAAGTACTTTTCACTATATGAGAAGACCAAGCACTTCACCACGAGCTGATCACTTTATTCCATTCATATTTTCCCACTCACGCTCGAATTTGAACAATGTATAAATCAATTTTCTTTGTAGTCGGAGGTCATTGGTATCTATTTAGTCAAGTATTCTTCTACCTTGTACTCGTTAGGGTTCGTGCTACAGATTTGAAGAATGCTTGTGAGTTAGGCGGTCCAAATGATGCGATTAAATCTCCTGTGGCAGATGGGACTGTTCATCCTCTAACGAACTACATAAATTAACCACGTCAAGTTTTGTTTGAGTATGTAAAAAATTGATGATCTCGGTTCTTATGGCGTCGGTTTAAATTTATGAGCAAAAACATAGTCTTATTTTCCAGCTACCAATCAAACCAATCAAAGCTGAAGCAACTATTCCAAGAATTCGAAACTAAGGACAACTCGAATTCTCAGTTGGCCTCTGTTGAGATTCATCGTTGACGCATTTTTTCATTACAAAGTCAGATTGTTCGCAGGTTTTGTTCTTCTCATAACTGTTAGCTGCCCTTTCTTTCCTCCTACAGAGGTTGGTTTTCTTTCATAATGTTCTTTACTACAGATCCAAAACAAGCTCAGGGACGATTGGGTTTGGATTCAAGGTCATTCACCGATTCTCAAGGAAATAGTATTGATGAACTATCGGATGGATAGTTTAAGAGATTTGAGAAGATTATATAACAATAAAGAGAGAGAGAGAGAGAGAGAGAGAGAGAGAGAGAGAGAGAGAGAGAGAGAGAGAGAGAGAGAGAGAGAGAGAGAGAGAGAGAGAGAGAGAGAGAGAATACTTTTTTTTCTACCGAGAGAAGAACAACTTGTTTAAGCTCTTGAAGAATCTGAGCAGAGGGAACAAAAGCTTGAATTGATGATAAGATATTTACTTAGGCTTCGGGTTCCAAATCTTAAATATTAGTTCTGGAAAAAATAAACTTCATGATACAATATTGTTTTGGTATTTGATACCATACCAATGTTTTAGGAGAATTTTAGTTTTGAATGATAAAATGTCTTACATTGATTGCAATTTAAATGAGCATTACGATTCATAACTGGATAATTCTTTAGATACAGAAATTCAATATTAGAAACATTAATATCCGTGTCTCGTTGATGATATATACTCCCTATTTGATAATGAGCAACGGATTTGTTACGGAATTTTCTGTGACAAAATTCATTTTAGATAAGTATATTTTTCGTCCAAATTTTCTACGAAAAGAACACCTATACAATCAAACACAGATATTCCATGCCTAATGACTCAATAAAAATCGAGTTTTTAGACATATAATTTTCCGTGGTTAATATGTTTTTTTGGTGTAGTGCAATCTCAAGAATTGTGGAAAATTTTGTGCGTTTCTCAACATTTATATCATGGTTACTTGAGACGATGATGATGACAAATGAGAAGTATCATGTCACTTGCAATAGACGACTCAAAAGTTCAAATAATAATTAACGCCAAGTGACGAGAACAAACAACGAGGTCTCTCGATTGTTATTACATACACATGAAATGACAATGTGAAAGGCTGTGTACACATATGTATGTAAGAATGTCATCATCCGGTGCGAGGACGGGGAGCAATGTTAACTTAGATATTGATTTTTGTGTGTGTTCGTATTTTCCTTGATATTATTGAGATATGAAATGAAGGTCTTATGCCTGAGTTCTGATTCTGTTCAACTGATGAGTTCTACTGATAAAGTGAATTAGTCGTTTGAATTAGTTAGCTTGTGTTTTAATTATAATTGGGCCTGCAGTTTGTAGATAAGGCCCAAATGTAAAGTACGTAAAATAGGGCTATCCCTTGTAAAGCAATGTACGATTGTAACAGTGAAATGACACGCGAGGAATGTGAATTGAATACAGATTGAAATTTCTTATTGTTCTTGGTCTTTTACAAATTCTACATGGTATCAGAGCCATTGTAATCCAATACCGTGAAGTGCAAACAATGGCGGAAGAAGACAGTTCATCAGGTGCGATATCAGGAAACAATCGAGCTCCAAGAATAGGAAACAATGATGTGCCTTTGAGCTTTGACAATCCGATGTTCATCCACCCGTCTGATACGCCTAATCTAGACCTAACGACGAGAATTCTCAAAGGATCAGACAATTATAGGATATATGAGAATGATTATTGCACTTAAAGCAAAGAATAAAGTTGGATTTATAGATGGAACCTGCAGAAGTCCAGGACAAGATTCTCCGCTGCTATCACAATGGAAAAGATGCGATGCTCTTGTGAAGACCTGGATTCATCGATCCATCTCTGAGGAATTAATCTCAGGTATTGTTTACCACCAGAGTGCATATGAAATCTGGAATGCCTTAAAGCTGAGGTTTGATAAAATCAATGGAGCAAGATTGTATGGATTGTTTCGTGAAATCTATTCCAGTACTCGAGGTGTCTCCACTGTTTCTGAGTATTATAACAAGCTCAAACCTCTTTGGGATGAGTATGATTCGACGATACCAGCCCCTGCAGCAGAAATTTCAAAGGAATATAAAGAATTCTGTTCTTGGCAGAAAATGATGCAATTCCTTATAGGGCTGAATGATTGCTATCAGAATATTAGATCACAAATTCTTTTGATGTCTCCCCTTCCATCACACAGCCAAGTGTACTCAATGGTGATAAATGAGGAAGCTCAGAGGGGGAATAAACTTACAAGCTGCAAACAAAGACTCTTCCATTGCCCTAATGTCAAATTTTCTCATCCAGCAACTACAGCAATAGACAGGTTGGAAAGGCTGAGTCCTTCTGTGATAATTGCAATATTGGAGGCCACACAAGAGAGACTTGTTTCAAGATCCATAGATACCCTCCAAGTTTTGCTCGTGGAGGCAGAAGAGGCTTTATGGGCAGAAGGGGTCAAGGTAGAGCTGGAGGAGGCAGAGGAAGAGCCAATGGCATCACAGCCTCAGACATCAGCAATGAAAGGATGAAAGGATCAATATACTCAGATTCTGAGGCTGCTGGAAAAAACAACTACTCATGATGATGCAAAGGTTGCTGGCACCTCAGCCACTACAAATACCTCAGGTATATCCCTATCTAACACTAATCCTAGCTGCATTTGGATAATTGACACTGGAGCAAACCACCACATTACTTGCACCAGTGAATTATTTGATGCAGTTGACAAGGATTTTAGTAGCATTAACAGTGTTAGATTACCTAATGGCACATGTAGTAAGGTATCTTCCTGTGGCACAGTTCTTATAAATAGAAATCTGAAACTTAAAGATGTTCTGTGTGTGCCAGATTTCAAACACAACTTATTATCTGTTTCTAAGCTAGTTAGGGATGAGAATGTGCACTTAAAATTCTTTCATGATCGTTGTGTGATACAGGAGACCTTGACTGGCAAGATCAAGGGGATTGGTAGAGAAGAAAATGGCCTTTATATACTCAAGCCAAGTCCCAATGTTCTGCCAGTAAAGGATATTATAACCAGTAATAGTACCTTGTGTAATAAGGCCACTAAAGAGTCTGATTCTAGGATAAATAAGCTTGATAATGTTGCCTTGTGGCATTATAGACTTGGCCATATGTCTTTTGGAAGATTTAAGTATATGAATGACTTGCATTTGAATGTTAATGATTCTGCTAAATATTGTACTCTCTGCCCACTAGCAAAGCATGCAAGATCTAAGTTTCCTACTAAAGAAATCAGCACCAGTTTTATTTTTAATCTGATTCATATTTATGTTTGGGGTCCATATAAGGAGATGACTTATAATTTTTTTTTTTTCCAAAAGGAGATGACTTATAATAATGAGAGATATTTTCTAACTATTGTGGATGATTGCTCTCGGGCTGTTTGGTTTTTCTTAATGAAAAACAAGACATAAGTTGTTGAAAATCTGAGAAACTTTAGTGTGTATGTTGAAAATCAGTTTGGAACAAGGATTAAAATCATTAGGAGTGATAATGCCTCTGAATTCTTTTCTCATGAATGCAATGATCTTCTAGCTTCGAAAGGTATCATTCATCAAAGTTCATGTGCTTATACACCACAATAAAATGGTGTAGTAGAAAGGAACCATAAAGATATTCTTAATGTGGTTAGAGCATTGAAATTCCAATCAAATGTTCCTATTAAATTTTGGGGTGAGTGTGTTAGAACTGCAGTTTACACTATAAACAGGACACCTACTCCACTATTGGGAGGTAAGACACCATTTGAGGTACTCTTTGGTAAGAAACCTTCATACTCTCACTTCAAAGTTTTTGGTTGCCTCTGTTTTTCCAAAATTCTTACACAGTGGGATAAGTTTGGGTATAAATCCAGACCATGTGTATTTATGGGCTATTCTATTACTCAAAAGGGATATAAATTGTTAGACCTGGAGTCTAAGAAGTTTACTGTATCCAGAGAGGTGCAATTTTTTGAGAATACATTCCCATTCACTAAGAATATTATGAGGACTTTGTCAACCCATACCAACAACAGGACGATAGCAGTGGCATGCATCAAATCCTACCTACTGCCATTGAAGAACCTACTGAAGAAGTAGCAGAAATTCAGCAGGACAGTCCAAATACAACCTTAGACCAACAGCCTGAGGTAGAGGTAAGAAGATCAGGTAGAACTTCTAAACCACCTTTTTGGCATAAAGACTTTGTCTCTCCATACATATCAGAGGCAAATGGGGCTAATGCTGTCAAATATCATTTATCAAAGGTGATGAAATATGAGAGGATTAGCCCTGAATATAAGGTGTTTCTAGCTGCCATCTCAAGGGATTATATCCCAAAATCATATGATGAGGCAAAGTTAGACAAGAATTGGATAGAAGCCATGAATTCAGAAATTAAGGCTCTAGAATTAAATAAGACATCGAAGTTAGTTAATCTGCCCCATGGAAAGAGTGTCATCGGTTGCAAATGGGTATATGCTATAAAGTATAAGTCAAATGGAGACATAGAAAGGTATAAGGCTAGGTTGGTTGCAAAGGGGTTCACACAAAAGGAAGGAAAAGACTATAGTGAGACTTTCTCACCCGTAGTCAAGTACATCACTATAAGGACAGTGTTATCTCTTGTTGCAATTTTCAATTGGCCTTTATATCAGATGGATGTTACAAATGCATTTCTTCAAGGGGATTTGCATGAGGAGGTTTATATGGCAGTTCCACAGGGGTTCAATATTCCAGAAAACAGAAGACACCAAGTTTGTAAGCTCGAGAAGGCTTTGTATGGATTGAAGCAAGCCTCGAGGCAATGGAATCAGAAATTCATTCAGGTCATCTGTAAGTTTGGCTTTGTGCAATCTAAACATGATTACTCTCTGTTTACTAAGCAAGACAAGGATAAAATTATGATTCTGCTAGTTTATGTTGATGATATCTTAATCACTGGTAATGATCTGGTAATGATCAGTGAATGCAAGAATCATCTTAATAACACATTTCTTATGAAGGATTTAGGAGAAATGAAATTTTTTCTTGGAATAGAGGTTGCAAGGTCTAAAGAAGGTATCTATTTGAATCAAAGGAAGTATGTTATTGATCTCTTAAATGATACTGGAATGATAGGCTGCAAACCTGCTCATACTCCTATGGAACAGAATAGTAAGATCATCAGGGAAAAAATCAGACCTGCGGATCCTATTCTTAATGATATTTCTGGTTTTCAAAGGTTGGTTGGAAAGCTGTTGTATTTGTGTGTCACAAGACCTGATATTATCTATGTTGTCCAAGTACTTAGCCAACATATGCATGAACCTAGACAAACACATCTCAATGCAGCATATAGAATTCTTAGATATCTAAAAGGAAGGATGGGACTTGGTATGTTTATGTCTGCTAAAAGTGAGCTTAAGCTTGAGGTTTACTGTGATGCGGATTGGGCAGTTTGTCCCAATACCAGGAAATCTTTGACAGGATACTTGGTGAAGCTTGGAAGCTCCATTTTAACATGGAAATCAAAGAAGCAGACAATCGTTGCCAAGAGCTCTGCTGAAGCAGAATACAGGGCAATAGCTCTAGCTGCCTCAGAAGTGGTATGGTTACTCGGCTTGTTAAAAGATCTTAGAATTGATAATCTATGTCCTGTGCAGGTATGGTCAGATAGCAAATCGGCAATACTTCTTGCAGCAAATCCTGTCTTCCACGAACGGAGCAAGCATATAGAAGTCGATTGCCACTTCATCCGAGACAAGATTGAAGATGGAACCATCAAAACAGCTCACATCTCAACACTGGACCAGCCTGCCGATTTACTAACCAAGCCCTTGGTGAAATATCAGTTTGAATACCTTCTTAGCAAGTATGGTGTCATTAATCTATATGATCACCATGCTTGAGGGGGAGTATTGAGATATGAAATGAAGGTCTTATGCCTGAGTTCTGTTTCTGTTCTACTGATAAGTTCTACTAATAAAATGAATTAGTCGTTTGAATTAGTTAGCTTGGGTTTTAATTATAATTGGGCCTGCAGTTTGTAGATAAGGCCCAAATGTAAAGTACGTATAATAGGGCTATCCCTTGTAAAGCAATGCACGATTGTAACAGTGAAATGACGCGCGAGGAATGTGAGTTGAATACAGATTGAAATTTCTTATTGTTCTTGCTCTTTTACAAATTCTAATGTGAGGCTATCCCAATCAACAAAATTTGTATGTGTGTGGGAAATTTATATAGCAGTAGATTAAGTATTACAAAGTTGTGGGGCGTGCATAAGGTGCTTATTGGTAAGGTAACTGAATGGGACATGTTTGGGGACGTGTTTGGGATGTTGGGACGTGTTTGGGACGTCGGGATGTGTCAGGGACGTGCTTGGGACGTTGGGACGTGAAAGGGACGTGAGAGGGACGTTGGGACGTGTTTGGGACATATTGGGACGTAAATAAAGGGACACAAGATGTACGTGGTTCGAATTCTTTCGGATTCTACGTCCACGGGGCGCTGCGGAACTTCCTTTCACTATACTTCAACAAATTACACACTCGGATCACTCACATTCATTATAATGTCTAAGTATCGAGAGGAAAATGCTTAACAGGCTGAAAAGAGAGAAGTTAGTGAGTATTTTTGTGTGTGGAATGAATGATCTCGTGAAAATGGCCAAGTGTAGGTATTTATAGGAGCTTCCTACTGTTTGCTGAGGGTAGGTCCCGGGAATCCTGGAGATGGGACGCATTCCATCACATCGGGGAGCTGCAAGCAGTCTGGTCTGCGTTACGTCCCGGTATTCCTGGTGATAGGGCCTTTTCGTGTACAGTATATGATGTCTGTCAGGACAACTTTGTACAGTCTGCAGTGAATAGTGGTCGCAGCTTGTGCAGTGGTGCTACCCTCTCTCAATCGGACACGTGGCACTTTCATTGGATTATCTTTTTACAAGATCTCTTCACTAGTAGCGTGTCAGAGAAGCTCCGTTCGTCCTCGGGAGCTTCCAGGTGGTTCCTCAGGTCCCGAGCGCCTGTTGTTAGCTCCCTAAAATCTGTCGGAGGTCCCCAAAACCCTTTTTTCCTGTTGTTAGCTCCCTAAAGTCTGCCGGAGGTCCCCGCAGATCCTATTTTCCTAAAACCTTGTATTTTGCTTTATGTAAACATGTGATCCTTCTTTCTTATGCTTAATTACTTTATTAGCCTTTCTAATTTCTCTTTATATCGTTCATAATGTTATTTTTAGCCTGCCTAATTATTATACCACATCATTTCTAGTTCATTTTCAACTGTTTCTTCCTGTGTTCGTGACTTGTTTCATTTGCTTTTGTAATTGTTTGCCTTTTGTCTTTTGTTGGGTTTGTGTTTTATGGTTGTGTCGCTGGTTTTATTTGCGTTTTAGTATGCGTTTGTTATCTTCTTTTTGTGTTGGTGTGTTCTTGTTTTGCAGTTCGTGACTCTCCGGACTGAGTTAGTCTCCTCTTGTATGAATTGTTTTCTCTACTTGTTGGAGGTTCTGTGAAGAATACAAGTTTTTTAAAGTGAAGTCAGAAGAAAGTGGAGAGTACTCATAATATGAGTTTAATAGTTGAGTTTTAAACTCGATTTAAAGTAGGTTCTTTAGTTCTTGTTATGATTTAGAAAACTGGTTTTATTTCGGCATTTTTCTTGTTACCTTCTTCCGATTATTACATTTAGAATTTATTACACGAATGGACCAAGAAATGTCCGCATGCTACAACCAAGCAAAGTTGAGAAAAAATTATCAACTGTCCAAAAGTTGAGTTTTTGGTCCTGTTCCCTCTAAAGCTGACTAGAGTTGATTACACGAACCAACATGACATGCACCCAAGATAGTCGACATGCTCTACAGTCAAGTATTAAAAGAATAATATTACTGTCAAAAATTATAAATTTCAGTTTCCTTCGACAAATTGGATAATTACAAAGTTAGGACCAGAAACTTTAGGAAGAAAGCCCAAAATGGTTCCTGATAATTAACACATGGACTATTTAGTCCCGCTATGTTTCGCGTGAACAAATTTAGTCACCAAAGTCCTTAGATGAATGACAATTTTAATGGAAAATTGAAGCGTTTCGATATACGATTGGTCAAACCTAAAAGTATGAAAAAATCATTCAAACAAAAGAGAAAAAATTCAAAAAAAGGGAGAAAATAGTAATAAATTCTATAAAATAAAAGACAGATTATGAAATTACATTTTAAAATAATAAATTAAAACAAAATAAAAAATAAATAGAGAATAAAAACATAATATTAAACTAAAATAAAAATTAAAGAGAAAATAAAAATATATTAAAAATAAATAAGAAAGAGGAGATTAAAATAAGAAATAATAAGTAAGATAAAATTCTAAGAAAAAAAGTGAGGATACAAGTATATCTATTTATTTAAAACACAAAAAAACAGAGAAAATAAAAATAAGGATAAAAATGCCACCAAAAAAATTACGAAAAATCACTAACCCCGTCCTGCCAAGTTAACTTGGACACAATCGTTCCAGTTCTCGAATTTTTTCTAAATATTGGTACCATCGCATCCTAGTTAACTTGATAGGGACGGAGTCGGGGATTCTTGTAAACCTTCAGTAGCGTTTTTATCCTTATTATCGCTTTCACTTATTTTTCTATCTAATAAATAAATATATTTTTATTTTAACTTTTGGTCCACGTGGTTAGGATTGTCAATGGGCCGGGGATTTTTTAAGTCTGGTCAATCGCATGTCGATACGTATCAACTTCCATCCAGATTAACGGCTATTTAACGGCGGGGACCAATTTGGTTCAATTCGATAACATCGGGGACTAAATTGATCCTCGCGAAACATCGGTGACTAAATTGGTTCAGAGGGTAAATATTGGGAACATTTTAGGTTTTTAGTCTTTTTTATTATGGAGTGGCCGAATTTTGTATGCAGTCATTGGAAGTGGCCGAAGTTTATATGCAATGACTGGCCGAATTTTCTTTATGAAAAAGGAGGTGAGTTTCTTTTATGAGTGGCCGAAATTCCAAGTGTTTCTTTTTTACCGAACTTGATAGTGTTTGACCAAGTAAACTAGGAATAAAAGTCGCCAGATTGTCCACTTTTTCAGAATTGTTTGTAGAACACCAAAAAGTTTTCTGAAATATTTTGACGATATCCTAATGCGCTTGGCTCTATACCACTTGTTAGAGCCTAATCTATCCAACAAATCTAATAAAAAAGTTTGACGATATTATTTTTATTTATTGTTTGAAGTGTTACAATTACAAAATAATACTAATATAAATATTATATTTATTTCCAACAGTTGTTACATTCGACCGAAGTTTAATTATTTCGACTAAATCGTTCATCCATAATTGATGCGAAAATATCTTAAAATCATTCGTCAAAGCAAGCAACCTATACTGTACTGTTTTGGCTTTATTAATGATCGGTCCGATAAAACGCAATTTCTAAATAATTTTCAACAGAAGTTCGTATTTACTAAATTCCAATCTCAATATTTGTGGAAAACTGGGTGGTGTGACAACGACGACCATTAATTAAATGGTGCGCGTGACAACGACAATGGCATAGATAGGCTCGTGATAGAAAAAGATGTGTTTATATGTTTATGCTCATTACGAGGTACGTTGTTTCGCAGACGTTGAATAGCTCTCTGTCTGACCAAGTCACGGTTTGTTGATACTCCCTCCGAATTTTTTTAGCAGTAAGTTTAAGGTTTTTGCACTCATATTAAGAAATAGAATAAAATGTCTAATATACCCCTAATTAATTGCTTAAGACTATTTAATATTTAATAATATTTAAAAGGGTAAAACTGGAAATATGATAAATATTTGTCTTGAAATCTGTAAAACGATAACTAATTAGAAACAAAATTAAAGAGCTAAAACGACATGTAAATAAAATCGGAGGGAGTATAATATTTTATTATGATTTAGAAAAAAAAATTAATTTATTATTAAATTAAAGATAAATTAACTAAAACGAGTAAGTTAATTATTAACTAAAAATAATAAGTAAAGGTAGTAGGTCGTTTTATAATTGAACGGTTTGGATTTTTTGTTTTTATAAATGGAGTGAAATTAAATGGCATTTTTCTTATCTACAACGTGGGTTAGTAATTGTTTTACTAAAAATCAATTTTTAAGTTTAGATAAAACATGATTTGTTGAAACTTGAAATTGACAAACCAAATTAAAATTAGAAATTGACGGTTTTTATGAGGGCTAGACTATAGAAAATAGAAGAGATAAAAACCATATATATTCTATTTTATTAAGCGTGAGCGGTGAGTATAAACTGCTCATTGGTTTGTCAATTTGACAAAAACAATAATAATAAAATTGAAAAATCACCCATTACCTTGAATTCATACTATGTTAAGGTAATTACCTTAATGCAATGCTATTCTCATTAGTTAAATTACACCAAGATGCCTTAATACTTAAAAGCATGGTTTTATATCATTATAATATATATATATATATATATAACGATTTCTATTCCTAAACTTTTCTAAAAAGATTGAAAGAATTAAATTTTGGATAAGGTTGTGATAAAATTTGACTAAGATTAATTCTTGTGTGGCTTATGGCGTTGGCCGTGTTGCCGAAAGAAGGCGTGTTGAGGGCGTTGGCTGTTACCGATTGAATTAATAATATGAAAAATTTTATTATCTAAAACTCCTTGTATCTGACGATTTAGTTCTATCGGTCACCAAAACATTTTTTTTTCTTGATTATCGGTATATCGGCTGGAATACATTGTGTAACCGTTAGTAGATCAGGTTTATAGAATATGATTACTGGTTCCATAGGTTTAACAACGCCACGTACCTTCAATTATAGTTTCTCGATAGGTTTAACAATGCCACGTACCTTCAATCTGATTACTTCTCTATCTATTGTTCCATAATTTTTTTGCCCGTTATTACATTTCCCCAAATGGAATCTGACTAGATATTTCTTTTTTTTTTTTATCATTTGGAGAAACTTGTTTTAAGATTCCTCCAAAGCCTAAATTAGACGCATCGGTCTCAATATATTTTTGCCAACTAGGGTTAGCAAGCAAGCATAAGACAAGGTAAATGCGTAACTTTGCTCTTACTTTTCTTGACTGCCTCAGTGTGACTATTTGTCCACTATGGAGTCTTTTTTAATCTATCATAGAAAATAGAAGTATCAATCGCAAGATTTTATAATAAGGAGAAATGTAATTTAAACTCCCTAAAAATATTTGAAGTTGAGTTTTATCTAAAATTTGATCAGGAAATTTGAAGCAAACTCAATACTTCTATTGATTGGGTTAACACTGCCCTTTTCGATAGTATGTCCCAAGTATCTAACTTTAGTTTGAAATAAAATCATTTTTCGTACTAGATATACTAGTCCATTTTGAACAATATCTTCTTAAAAATATCGAGATGTTTAAAATGAGTTTCGACATCTTTAGAATATACTAAGATATCAATGTAAATGAATATAAATTACTGTAAGGAATGAAAATATCATTCAAAATATTTTTTAAGGAGCGTTTTTGTAGCCAGAGGCATAACGTTCCATTCAAATTGTCCACTTGGGACTGTAAAAGCAGCTTTATATATATCCATTTCCGCAATGTGAATTTGCCAAAGACATGATTTTAAATCAAACTTTGAAAATATAATAGCATTAAATAATCGATCAAGTAAATCTTACTTATTAGGAATAGGATATCTATCCATTTTAAGACTTTATTTAAAGGTTCATAATTAGTAACTAAATTGGGTGCTCCTCTTTCTTCTTCTGCCACATTATTAACATCAAATGATGTGCAAGACCAAGGAGACTTTGCATGTTTTATTAAACCTTTCTGTAAAAGAGAGGTTATTTCCCTTTTACATAATTCTAATAATTCAGAATTAAGTTGACATGGTCGAGCCTTAGTAGGAATATTTTTTCAATAAAATCAAGGTAAAGAAACAATATGCTTCTTTCTATTCCAAAAGGCATTTGGAAGATCATTGCAAATTTCTAATGTAAACTGATTATGTATCAGTTTAATTTTCTTGCAACTTAGGATTTTGAAGTTTATCCTCAATAGTAAGAATGCTAATTTCTTGATTCAAGTAATTAGTTGATTTTCGTTTGCTTTAACTAAAATAGAGTTTCTAATTTCACTAAGAATTCGTGAAACGGGCTCGGTAATAAATTAAAGTGTACTTCTTTCTTGTCAAAGTTTCCTTCAAATCCATGCTCGTCAATATTACTTATAGGAAATATTTTCCTAAGGAATAGAGTGCCAATAATAACTTGGTTCGTAATATTCTTGACTAGCAAAAATGACGTAGACCTTATTTTTACAAATAAATGCCTTCTGTAATTTATAATTGATTTGTAACTTTTCTCCGCTTGAAGAGATAAGCGAATGAGTTGAGTTATGAAAATATTGGGTAGGTATTATGCCATGCGTCTTGGATGCAGTTTAAATGTGCTCCGCTATCAATAAGTGCGATTAAATCTTTTTGAAAATTTCTATCAATAAGTAGTGATATTCTTACAATCCATTTTTGGGAAGTAATGACTTCTAATGTAGAAAGATATCATTTTCAGAAATGCTGGCAAATTCTTTAAGGTTGCGTTTGGATTGATGTATTTGAATTGAAATCCGTGATTTGAAATTATGAATTCTGAAATCCAAATTTTAAATCCAAATCCACCGTTTGGCAAACGTTAGGATTTCGAAAATCCGAATTTCAAAATGTCCTCGAGCTCTCGAGCCGGCTTGAGCCATCGGTCACCGAGCTCGAGCAGGCTCATCGAGTTCGCGAGCCGACTTGACTCATCGGTCGTCGAGTTCGCAAGCCGGCTCGACTCATCGGTCGTAGAGCTCGAGCGGGCTCGTCGAGCTCGCGAGGACTCATGTCGTCGAGCTCGTCGGCCGACTCGACTCGTCGTTCGTCGAGCTCGCGGGTCGGCTCGACTCATCGTTTATCAATAATAATAATAATAATAATAATAATAATTTAAGAAAATAATCACGGCAAGATTTGGTATTTCGAAAACGGACCGTTTCCGATCGAATTTCAAATCCATCAAAATACAAGCGCTCGGATTCTCCTCGGATTTGGATGAAATCCAAATCCAAATCCGAGCGGTTGCCAAACGGGTTATTTGAATGAAATTCGGATTTCAAATCGAAATCCCCCAATCCAAACGTAGCATAAGAGATTTTGAAGATTTTTCTGAAACTTCTTTTCTTTTTTCAAGCTTAGATAAGTCTTCTTTCTAAATCATTATTACTAATTTTAGTTCTTTTATTTGTCTTAAGAATTGAAATTTTTAAAGTTAGATTGTTAATACTAACTGGAGATTCATTAGATTTAATTTTATTACGAAGTAATTTCATTACTTCAGCCATATTACAAGGTTCTGCCTTAGGAATAACTTTGTTAGAAGTTTAATCTTCCTTTTGAATGATTCTCCTGGTGATTACATTTTTTAAATCCGAGTCTTCAGTTTCTTTTAACATTTCAAAAAGATTATTGTCTAGAACATTAATCTTTTGAAATTGGAAAATAATTTGATACAAATTATTAGCCTCTAATTCAGATTCAGCATGGTTGTCCTATTGACAATTTTGGCATTCACCATATTCTGATGAAATATATTCGATGATGTTGTTTTCATCACTCGAAGAGTTCCGATTCGCTATCGGATTCGAAAAGGATCTTTGATAGTGTTTCTTTCAATTTACTATCAATATCTAAACTACTGATATTCTTTTAGGTCCAGCAATTTTTTTGCTTTATAATCGGCTTTTCCACATTTTCAGCAAATAATAGAAAATCTATTTTTATAATTAGAAAAGAAGGGTTTTCTTCATTTGAACTCTTCTTTCTTTTCTTCTTTCATGTTTTTTAGAAGAATATTTTTTAGCCTTAGGCTCTTTACGAGGTTGACTTGTGAAGGTGTTATCTAAACCAAATTGACCACAGAATTGGCTTGTTGTTTCTTTTCATCAAGAGGTTGTGTCTTGACTTGTTTATTTAGCTTTATTTCATTACATAAAGCTAGACCTTCCGGAATACATGTTCATATTAGTTTACCATAGTATAGGAGTTCTAATTAATACTTGATTCTCCTTTCCTAAGGTTGTTTCTTACTCTTTCTGCGAAGAGTGATGGTAATTTATCTTTAAATTTGGATTTTCCAGTGAATGCTATTAGTCTCAGGGAGATCCATAACTTGGCTAAGGAAAGTATCTTTATACTATCTAAAGGATGTAAGTGTTTTACACCTAAGGTTTTATAGGAGAGTTCTGATATTTTCAGAATTGTCGGATCATAGCCTGTATAATGTTCAATGGTGTTTAGACATAATGTATAAACATTGTCTACTTGCTGATCGTTTTCTTCTTTATCGGTAGCCAACATTTGGTCTTTTATCATGAGATAAATAATTATCCTACCACCATTTACCAGTAAATCCATCGATTAGCATCATAGCTACGACTTTATCATTATTTTGATTTTGCTTTCAAATCGTACTATACATAAGCATTCTATGTATCAAATTATAAATTTGTCCTTCTGTGTATCCATCTAGGTTCCATTCGTATATGCTTCTGCCACTATACGAATTATTGAGCATAAACTCTTTTTCTTCGAACAAGATATCTTGAGGAGTAGGCCTACGGTAATAGTATTTACTTTTTGTTGGCCTATCAGCATATTTTGTATGCTCAAGTTTATTAACTTCTTGTTTAAGTATTTTAAAAATCTTTTTAATTTTAATCGATCTTTAAATTCTTCGCTTAAAGTTTTAAGTTTATGATTTTGAAATTTTTCTTCAAGTAATTGCTCAATATGATAAATAGACTCTAACTGTAACCTCAGGAGGATGTTGAATACTGGGAGATGCAGTAGCAACTGATCCTAAAATATTTTTATCCTTTAATAAAAATATTTTTATGTCTTTCATTGAAGAAGAAATTTCTTCAATATTCCTCTTTAGTAAAGAAATTTGTTCTAACAATAACATTCATATTAGTATAATTTGTTGTTTTAAAAGACTATTAATATGA
The DNA here is from genome assembly GCA_027422505.1 of Craterostigma plantagineum. Taxonomy (NCBI): domain Eukaryota; kingdom Viridiplantae; phylum Streptophyta; class Magnoliopsida; order Lamiales; family Linderniaceae; genus Craterostigma; species Craterostigma plantagineum. The sequence goes on from JAPQWV010000005.1 coordinate 5,357,266, forward strand.
TTAATAGTAATAGAGAGCGTATCATTTTCTTTTTCAAATAATTTGAAAAGCATTGAAATTTCTAATTTCGTTTTCTTTTTCCATTTAGGAACTGATTTGGGGAGGATAAACAGAAACAAGATTTCTTACCGTTGGAAGTTTATAATTTCTTTCAAGAACATTTAAAAATATTTTGTTAAAAACCCAGAATTAAAGGTACTTTTCATTCCGTTTCGTTAAATTATTATAAAATTTTTCTTGGATAATAATTTTGTCTTCTTTATTAAAATTTTCAGAAAACCATTTCCGAAAAAGTTTCCGTTTGGGTAAATTAAGTTCTTGTTGAATTTTCTTCTTGCCAGTGAACCCGGACTTGGGTTTAAAATCCATTAAACACGAACCCATTTCAGACTCGGTTATTTCCTCGTCTTGATTTTTAATCCTAGAACAATATTATCAGAATTAATTCTTAATTCTTCTACCTTATTTTGCATTAATCATTAGGGTTGATTCTCTTATTTGAGAAGTCGAAGCTCTGGAGGGAAAACTCAATATATAATCACCTGGTGATATATGATAATGAGATGAGACTGATCTAGAAATTCTAGATCTAGGGGTCTTGATATCGATGGATCTTTTATTTTGTGTATTTGAGCAGTTCCATCAGTTGTCTGTATAATCTGAGTAGGTTGTTTTTAATTTTGGGCTGAAGAGGCATAACTCTTTCTATTATCCAATTTTTTGGGAATTGTATTTCTTCCCATTTTATGGATCTTCAATTGTAATATTAGATCTACTAAAATTGGCAGAGGTGTCAAAACGGGCCGAGCCCGTCGGGTTGGCCCGCCCGCCATGAAAAATAGGTGGGTTGGGCCAACCAATTCCCGGCCCGTTTAAAGGCGGGTCGGGGCGGGCTGGCCTGCCAGTAATTTTAATTTTTTTAATTTATTATGTATATATATTACAAAGATTTTTAATTCTAAATATTAATAAATAATATTTATTAGTGATTAATTATAATTAATTTAGTTAAGAACTTAATTTATTAATTATTTATTCGTTAATTATTCCAAAAAATATTATTAATTTAAGTAATATTTGCAAAAAAAACAAAAAAAATAAAAAAAAAATATAGCGGGCTGGCCCGCCAACCCGCGGCGGGTCGGGGCGGGCTACTAGTTTAGTAGCCCGTTACGTTGGCGGGCTTGGCCCGCCCCGTTTAATGGCGGGTTGAGGCAGGGCGGGGCGGGCCGGCCCGTTTGACAGCTCTAAAAATTGGTCTCTTTAAGAATAGTTTCGTTTATAGGTTTATCCACAATTTTACATTGTGGTTTTTAGAGTTAATGTCAAGGCGTACAATATATTGACATCAGTCAATGATAATTGGATATTTCGGTGTACATTAAAGTATACTGGGCCATGTGTTAAGCTAAACTGAATTATTCCCATAAGGGATTGTTTCCAGTTAAGATTTCTACCATCTCTAAGAGCTACTATAAAGCTCTTTGGTGAACCTTCTAAGGTTAAATGTTTAAAGACCACTTGAACTAACCCGATATGAATAAACTTATGGTTTATTCTGTATTTTTCTAAGTCTCTATTACTTAGAAGCTTAATAGCCATCTCTTCGTCATTTAAAGAGATAGTTTCTTCGATAGTTTTGACTACCTATTTCAAGCCTAATTCGTATATTATTTTAGAATCCATCTTAGGAATTGTCCAACGATTTAATTTATCTAAATCTTTAGGAATATCATATTCCTCTCAATACTGTTTTTAACAGTATCTTTTCGTCCAAATTTAATCAAATAAAATCGTTAAACTACACCTTAACTTCTTAATACTTCCACCATGGCTCTGATACTATTTAAATGGGATAAAACCTAAAATGGTCCCCGATGTTTACCCTGTGAACCAATTTAGTCCCCAGTGTTTCGCGTGAACCAATTTAGTCCCCGATGTTATCGAAAATGAACCAAATTGGTCCCTCCGTCAATCCAACGTCAATTTAGACGGAGAAGGCATTTGCGACGGCTTTAGCGACGGAATATCCGTCCCTAAATGAAAATTTATAAAAAAATTAAATATTAAAAATGAGGAAAAAATGCAAAAAAAAGAAAAAAATTCAAAAAATAGAGTAAACAATTAAAAAAAAGAGAATATTACTAAAAAATTAAATAAAAAATAATTAAAAATAATGAAAGTAAAATAAAAAAATAAAATTAAAATAAACAATGATAAATTAAACATTAAAAGTGAGGAAAATCCAAAAAATATGGAAAAAATTCAAAAAATAGAGTAAAAATTCAAAAAAGAGTATCATTAATAAATTAAAAAATAAATAGATATAAAAAACAAATAATAATAAAAAAATGATAAATATAAATTTAAGATTTAAAAAAAGTAAAAAATAAAATATATTTATTAATTAAAAATTAGATATAAAGGAAAACAAAATTAAGGATAAAAAATGACTCTAAAAGTTTACGATGACCGTCGTTGCCAAGTTAATGAGGACATAATCGTCACAGTTCTCGAATTTTATTCCCGATCTCGTCTTTGTCCCAATTAATTGAGTAATTGACGATAATTCTCAGTCCTTAATTTTGTTTCCTTTTTATTTAATTTTTATTAAATAAATATATTTTACTTTTTACTTTTTTTTTAAATCTTAAATTTATATTTATCTTTTTTTATATAATTTAATTTTTTATTTTTTTATTATTATTTGTTTTATATTACTATTTATTTTTTAATTTATTAGTAATATTCGCTTTCTTGAATTTTTACTCTATTTTTTGAATTTTTTACCTATTTTTTGGATTTTTCCTCACTTTTAATGTTTAATTTATCATTTTTTATTTTAATTTCATTTTTTATTTTACTTCCGTTATTTTTTATTTTTATTATTAATTATTTTTTATTTAGTTTTTTAGTAATATTCTCTCTTTTTTTAATTGTTTACTCTATTTTCTGAATTTTTTTCTTTTTTTTGCATTTTTTCCTCATTTTTAATATTTAATTTATTATTTTTTTTATAAATTTTCATTTAGCGACGGATATTCTGTCGCTAAAGCCGTCGCAAATGCCTTCTCCGTCTAAATTGACGGTCGGATTGACGGAGGGACCAATTTGGTTCATTTTCGATAACATCGGGGACTAAATTGGTTCACGCGAAACATCGGGGACTAAATTGGTTCACAGGGTAAACATCCGGGACCATTTTAGGTTTTATCCCCTATTTAAATTATAATTTCAATCAACTATTTCAAATTAAATAAATTTAAATATTTATATATTATAGCCCGTGTTTTAAAATGCGCATAGCGCAACGCGTCGCGTTTCAGTTCAGATAGAGCGTAGCGTAAGTAGCGTAGCGTATTGCGTAAGTATTTTGGACAAGCCACTTACTACCTTAAGAAACATAATTTCTAATAATTATTGATCATAAGCACATTATTTAGCTTTGGGTTCAATATATAGTATATATTCCAAACAATAAAAATATACATAAAAATATATTAACAAAAAAATTCATATACATCGTATTTAATAGAATTTTTAAATTTAATTTCGCTCTCATCTGATTGAGGCAACACTAAAAATATTGAAAAAATAACTAATAAAATATTAGGGAACCTAAACTTTAAAAATGTAGTATTTAGAAAATGATTCTTGTGAATATAAAAAAAGATACTCCCTCCGTCCCGCTAATTTTATCACACTTTTCCATATCGGGCGTCCCAATAATTTTATCATCTTTCCTTATTTAGCAAAAAAACTATCACAAACAATCAACATAATAATATTAAATATTCTTAAAAGAGTGTCAAAATATACACTTTTTTACCTTTTCGTTGTACTATATTATTATAATAATGCTACCTTAATTTGCGTGCCCAGTAACTTATGTGATAAAGTTACTGGGACGGAGGGAGTATAAGATACGTATGTCATTTTGATCGTTGTTAAACAAAGAATAAATTAGATAAATTTAATTATTTTTAGCACATAGGTTACGTTAATTAATCGCTTTTTATGTTTTGGGTAGAAGTAATTAAGAAGTTAGAAACAAATTGGGAAACTAAAATAAAAATTGTTAGTCAAATCATAAAAGACTTCACAAAAACACGCTGCCTCTGTCGCAATAATATAGTGTCACTGAAGCGCTTTTTTTATTACGCGTCATCGCATTTTGGGTAGATTTACGCTAAAGCGCGCCTTTTTATGCTTTTTTAAACATTGATTATAGCGAATGTGCAAAGAGTAATAGTAATAGATTAATCAATAGGTTTCTGTTCCCTCTAAAGCTGACTAGAAAATCACACGAATCAACATGACATGCACCCAAGAAAAGTCACTCTACAGCCAAGTATTAAAAGAAAAATATTATTGTCCAAAACTAACGGATTGACCAATTCACACCGTTAAAACTGTTTAGCGACGGATTTTAGCGACGGAATATCCGTCGAACTCAGAAAAATTAAAAAAAAAAATAATACGGATTAACGACGGAAATTTCGTCGCTAAATAGGAAAATAAAAAAATACAGCGACTGAGTTTCCATCGCTAAAAGGAAAAAAAAAAAAAAAAAAAAATAAATACGTGTTAGCGACGGCCGTCGCTAAAGCGGAAAATTTAAAAAAATAAATAAATACAGTTTAGCGACATAATAAATTAATTTTAGTTTTTTGAACTTATTATTTCCAATCATCCAAAATGGGACTCTGATCAGGCTTTTCTCGTCGTCACAGATGCCTGAATCGCATCTGCAAGATGTGGCACAGTCTTTGTACTCAAACCAGCCATGCTTATCCGTCTGAAACCCAACAAAAATAATAAATAAAATTGGATTTTCAGTTGTGAGATGAAACAATTTTCATGAGATTTGAAAAAGAAAAGGTAAGTATATTTAATTGTTGTATACCCATCAGATGTCATGTAGATGTGGTATTCCCTAGTCATGAAAGCAACTTGGTCCGAGTTTAGTCTGTTATTATTTATTTATTTGTTGAAAAAAATGTCTTCTATATTTATTTATTTTATTTATTTAAATTTCCGCTTTAGCGACGGAATCCGTCGCTAACACGAATTTTTTTTATTTTTTCCTTTTAGCGATGGAAATTCCGTCGCTAATCTGTATTTTTTTATTTTCCTATCGCTACTTATTTATTTTTTTAATTTTTCTGAGTTAGCGACGGATATTTCGTCGCTAAACAGTTTTAACGGTGTGAATTGGTCAATCCGTTAGTTTTTGACGGTCAACTGACGGGAAGGACGATTACTGATTAACGGATGATAACTGAGGGACTAACAGTGATGAAGTGTATTTTCGGGGGACCAAAAGTGATTTTGGGGTATAACTCGGGGACGAAAATTGCAATTATCCCTTGAGTTTTCTATCGATACTTAAATATTAGATAATTGCAAAAATAGATAGACCACTAACTTTATATGTCTATAAGTTTATCTCCCCACAAAGTAAGTTAGAAATCCAACGCCATTCCACCCGCGTTTAAGTGCTGATAGGTAGGGTTGCAAACGAACCGAATCGAATCGAATATCATAATATTCAATTTGTATTCGTTAATTTTTTCAAGTATTCGTATTCGATTCGATTCGTATTCGAATCCTAAAAATCGATTCGATTCGATTCGATAACGATATTCGAATATATTCGCGAATATTCGAATATTCGAATATTCGAAAAAAATTCAATTTTTTCCCCATAAAACCTGTTAGAATAATTTTTTCCCCATAAAACCTGTTAGAATTAGAAAATAATTCCGAAAAATTACAAAATCTAAGAAACAACTCAATGTTCGTATTTGCTTTTTATTTTTACACTTGGAGCGTGAGTTAAATAGATGAAAGGTTTGCTTTATTTCCTTTTATGGGTCAAAACAAATAAATAATTTGCGTCTAATATTTTATTTGGGCTTACAAGTATATATATAATATATATTATTTAAATATATATTACATATAACGAATCGAATATTCGTTAATTTTTCGAATCGAATACAGACATATTCTTATTCATATTCGAAATTATTCGAATCATAAAAAGTATTTGTATTCGTATTCATATTCGTTTATTTCGAATTCGAATCTTAAATTTCGAATCGAATCTCGAACCGAACCGAGAATATTCGGTTCATTTGCAACCCCACTGATAGGCATCCAATGAAGAAACGTTCGACACATCTATCTATACTCTATAATATAAAACCAAGAATCCGTTTAGACAGTAGGTTGCTGATCAAATAATAAATGTTGAGAAATGACACTGTAGCAACTCTATAGAGATGAATCGTTGGTGATGACTTTATTTTGACTTTAATTTGGTTTAGTATTTTCATTAATTTCCATTGTCATTTATTACCATGGTTTTTTTGAGTTTTGTAGCCCCATTGTTGTAAAAAAAGTGCCCTAAAATAAAATAAAAAAATAAGCGTCGTGGTAGAGATGTTGTAGGGTGTCTACCTACACAGTACACACATCCCTTTAATATGATTTTGGTGGTTAAAATATCTTACTACCAGTCATGTATATGTATTTTACTCATGCAAATAATTTCTGATTCATAATCTCAACCGCTAATCATACCGTAATTGAACTACGTAGGACACTAAAACACTAAGTATCGACGATGTTTTATCACTTTACATGTATATTTAATAAACCACCATCTACTTTGTGCATACATATGTATATTAACCATTTAATCACTGGAAAACGGTTGCAATTTGCATAGAAGCCGCACAACGTGCAGCCACATCATCTAGTTTTTTCTAAAAGAGTGAATGAAGATTATACAATATAATGAGCTAAAATCATAAATCGATATAATAACTTACAAAAATTAAAAATTTTCATTAATAGTTGTCCTACCAAAAAGTCAAGCCGCCATCATGTTCTAGTGTCGAAAACGCAATTAACAATTAGTCCCATCTCACGCATGTTATCCTAGCCTCTAAATCACTATAAATACCCACCCCAAGGGTAACAACATACAACAGAAATCCCAAACATTATTAACACAATGCAACGACGTTCTTACACAAGTGATTACCTCTTTCTTTTGTCAGCGATCACGTCATTCGTGATCTTATCGTCCCTCATAAGCTACTCATCAGCGCAAAACTGTGGGTGTGCACCAAACTTGTGCTGCAGCCAATATGGGTATTGTGGGACGGGCAACCCGTACTGTGGAGCGGGTTGCCGGTCCGGCCCGTGCTATGGGTCAACGGGCGGCGGCGGCGGCAGGTCGGTAGCCAGCATAGTGACTGGTGCATTCTTTAATGGTATTATTGGTGGGGCAGCGAGCAGTTGCGAGGGGAAAAACTTCTATACTCGATCTGCTTTTCTAAATGCAGCACGGCAGTACGGTGCATTCGGTACCACGGGTTCGAACGATGATCGAAAGCGTGAGATCGCAGCCTTCTTCGCTAACGTCGCTCATGAGACCTCACGTAAGTCAACTCTTCTTTGGCTTAATTATTACTCCCTCCATCCCAGCAACTTTATCACATAAGTTGCTGGGCACGTAAATTAAGATGGCATTATTCTAATAATATAGTACAATGAAAAGGTAAAAAAATGTATATTTTGACACGTCTTTTAAGAATATTTAATATTACTATATTGATTGTTTGTGATAGTTTATTCTAAATAAGGAAAGGTGATAAAATTATTGGGACGCCCGAAATGAAAAAATGTAATAAAATTAGCGGGACGGATGGAGTATTTTTTAGTCCTGTATATTGGGGGAGTATTTGTCATTTTAACAACACTTAAAAAATAATTTACAACAATAAGTTTCGAATTAAAGTAATTTGAAGACATAAATTAAATGGTTCCAATTCAAGACAATAAGTTTCAGAAGTAAAGCAATTTTAGGACATTTAGTTTCAAAATTCTAGCATTAATTGTCGCCAAATTGCTTCAATTTAATTTGATTAACTGTGCTGTGCTCCTAATATACATGAAAAAATGATTAAGTCTATTTTTTTTTTTTTTTTTTACTATTTTATTTGGTTACAATCTAATTTTGTTGAGGATATCTGCTATGATGACCTCCTATACCGTGAGCATCGTAAGCAAATCTCTCGATTTTGAGTTTTTTTAATGACGAATATTAAAAAGCTTTAGTGACGGAGCAATATTAACCGATATGGGTTGATTAATATCATGGGTAGCAGGTTTAAGAATAAATAATATGTTGCTGATGTGCCTTTCTGGCATGGGCCCTTTTGAAGTATTATACAAAATACATATCGTTGTAACTAATAATCTCGTTACTCATTTATACTTTTCTTATTCGTCGTCAAACAAATAGGATTTTGCTATATAAACGAGATCAACAAGCAAAGGTACTGCGACCCGAACTACCCTCAGTACCCTTGCGCGTCGGGCAAGCAGTACTATGGACGGGGCCCACTTCAGTTGACGTGGAACTACAACTACGGAGCTGCGGGCCGCGACCTCAACTTCAACGGGCTGGGCGATCCCGATGCTGTTTCCCGAGACCCGCTCCTCGCATTTAGGACCGCACTTTGGTATTGGATGAGAACGTGCCACGGCCCGATAACGTCTGGACAGGGCTTTGGCGCCACCATTCGGGCCATTAACGGGCCCGTCGAGTGTAATGGAGGGAATCCAGGTGCTGTGACTTCGAGGGTGAATTATTACACGCAGTATTGTCAGCAGCTTGGCGTTAGTCCCGGAAATAATCTTCGCTGTTAGATATATGTGGAGAAAAGATATTTTCGAGTGAAGTAGTAGTAATAAGCAATATAATAAATAAGAGAGCTTAACATGCGTATATGAATAAGATGTTTTAGGCATGTTGTCGTGTGCCCATCTTAATAAATAAAATGATGTGATGTACACATTGATGAGTGTGTACATTTTGTATACTATTTTGCACGAGATTATTTGTGTAAAAGCAATGAAGTTTATAAGAAACTTTCATGTCAAAACATTAAATATTAGCCTAATCTTTATGTAAAACTGTGAATTTCCATTTTTCTTTTTTATGCAATTAGATATTATTTAAATATAAAACTCGAGTATTTGAGGAGCAAATAGAAAAAAACATTTACTTTTTTGGGCAAACAATTTTTTTAGTCCCCATGGGGCCTGAACGTTTCAAATCTCTCATATTCCGATGTCCCACTTTAAGTCCTTATATTACTAATTTTGGACCGTTTTGATCCTCCAGTTAACTTAATACACAAAATCAAACATGTGATAGCACAATATCTCCTCTTGATAAGTTAGGATTTTACGTAGTTCTTATACTCGTAAAATGTGCACTTTCCACGTTCAAATATATTATGTTCATGTCACATTCCTATTTCATAGTACTTCGGGACCCTTTCTGTAATTTTCAGAAGAATTGGGGCGAATCTACAATTTTACCAGATTTTCCTATTTTGGAGGCAAGATCACGTGAAGAATAAGTTAAGGAAAGTAGGTAATAATTTTCCCAAGAATAACGCATGAGAGGCAGAGTTATTCGATGCTACATGGACTTATTTGAAGGAAGAGGTCAAATAATATATTTGATGATTGCAAAGGATTTTGAAGATTAAATATTCAAGATACGAAAAGATCCGAGCTCTTGCTATAAAAACCACAAGGCTACAGAGGCCGTGGGAGGCTTCGACGGCTGAAATAAAAGAAGATTATCTACGGCTGCGAGGATTTTCGACGGCTAGAAGCGAGACGAGCCGAGCATCGAAAAGGGCGAATTTCTTACCTAATAATATATCGTTTTCGACAATGCTTTCTTCTGATTCTTTGTCGTTTTCGTATATTAATATGCTAGGCTAATTTCTTTTGTGATTGAGGCCGTGTGAGGCCGAATTATGACTACGTATTAATGCTATTATTTTCTTATTTAATCATATGAGTTAAGTTATGTATTCTTTGTTTGAGCTTCACATGTGTACGTGTGATTGGCCTACATGCGTATGATATTTGATTGGTTTATGAGACGGACTAAGTGATTAGACCGATTAGAACAAAATATTGAATATCACTACGTAAAACCGATCAGAGATGGAATTCGGTTTCGTATGTGTGGTTTCTGAGACCTTAGGCGCCGAAAGCGTCTAAACTCGGGGAATTTCATAGAGATGGAATGCACGTATAGGAACTACAGTCATATAGATATATAGTTGATTGGTTCGCTATTTACGTAGGGTTGCTACTGCGGGACAAACGAGTAGCACGTATGTTAGGAAATTCTACCTTGACTATAATTCATGTTGATTAGATAGATTATATTGCATGAAGACGTAGGAGTAATTTGTGCCGAGCATGTGTCTTAATCACGTCGTCGTTAACTGCTCTATCCTCACCTATTTTATTTGCGTTTATTTTATTATTTGTGTTTTATCTCTTTTATCAAATCATCAAAACTATAAAAATTCCGTTAGTTTAAATTAGAGTTAGGAATATTTTCTTAGAATTAATCGAGCTGTCTTCGTGGATCGATACTCGGACTTCGTCCGTTTTACTACTTACACGACCTAGTACACTTGCTAGTATTTGAGCGTGTCACCTCTCATTTGACTTACAACCTCATAACTTCTTCGACTTAAACGGAAGTGACCATCATTACACATCACATTGATGGAAGGTTTGTGATGACCTCGAAGTCGACTTAAATATGATGCGGGCAAAAACCTAAAATAGTCCCCAATGTTTGCCCCTGGACCAATTTAGTCCCCGATGTTTCGCGAGGACCAATTTAGTCCCCGATGAATTTGAACCAAATTGGTCCCCGCCGTTAAATAGCCGTTAATTTGGATGGGATTTGACACGTGTCGACATGCGATTGGCCAGACTTAAAAAATCATAAATTAAACATTAAAAAGGGGAAAAAATAAAAAAAGGAATAAAAGTTCAAAAAAGAAAAATTACTAATAAATTAAATAAAAACATGAATAGTAAAAAAAAAAAATTTAAAAATACTAAATTAATATCAATAAAAAGAAAAAGAGAATGAAGATATTAAAAATAACAAATTTAAACAAAGAAAGAAACAAGAGAAAAATAAAAAATAAATAGGGAGAGAAGATTAAAAAAGAAAATGATTTAAGATTTAAATATAGTAAAAAATAAAAATATATTTATTTATTAAAAGATAAATAAAAGGAAAACATTAAGGATAAAAATTAAAAAATGCCTCTAAAAGTTTTACGAAAACCGTCCCTACCAAGTTAATGAGGACATAATCATCCCAACTCTCGAATTTTTTTTTTAACAAATATACTGGGACGGTTGCATACCCATTAACAGGACAGAGACGAGATCGGGAATTCTCATAAACTTTCAGTGACAATTTTATCCTATTTTGTTTTTTCACTTATTTTTAGTTTTTAATAAATAAATAGTTTTTATTTTTGTTTTTCTTAATTATTATTTTTTAGTTTTAACATTTTCTCTCTCTTTTTTTGTTTATTTAACTTAAGTTATTTTATTTTGTCTTTTTCTCTATTTTAATTATGATTATAATACATTTTTAGAATCATTTTATTTTTTTAGTTTAATTTAATTTAATTCTCTCTTTATTTTAATTTTATTTTAATTTATTGTTTTCTTTTTCTTTTTTTTTTGTGAATTTTTTTTCGTTTTTGGGATTTTTTAATTTATTTGTTTGTTCTTTTTTGAATTTTTTCCTATTTTGGATTTTTTTCGCTTTTTATGTTTAATTTATTATTTTTAATATATTTTCATTCTCTGTTTCTTTTTATTTGATTTTAATTTATTATTTCTAATTACTATTTATTTTTTGTTTATTTATTTTTATTTTTAATTTATTTGTAATGACTATTTAAATTAATGACTATTTAGCGGTGGAGACCAATTTGGTACAATTCAATAACTTCGGGGACTAAATTGATCCTCGCAAAATCACGGGGTCTAAATTGGTCCATAGGGTATATATTGCGGATCATTTTAGATTTTTGCTTTTGTTATTACGAGGTGGCCGAATTTTTTATGCAGTCATTGGAAGTGGCCGAATTTATATGCAATGACTGGCCGAATATGAAAAAGGAGGTGAGATTCTTTTATGAAGTGGTCGAAATTCCAAGGTTTCTTTTTTACCGAACTCGATAGTGTTTGACCAAGTAAACTTGTGAGGAATAAAAGTCGCCAGAGTGTCCACTTTTTGGCCAAATTCGCCTAGAACCTTTCACAATAAACACTCGATTTAAACCAAAAAAATACCAAAGCATATCAAAAATTTCAGAATTGTTTGAAGAACACCAAAAAAATAAATATTTTGACGATATCCTAATGCGTCTGGCTCTATCCCACTTGTTAGAGCCTAATATCTAACAAATTAATAAAGGACGTTTTAACCACGATTTAATAGTGGAAACTTATATGTATGTAAGAACTGGTCAACGTAACATATCTTGATAAGATTATGTGTTCATGCTCAGCCCAGTCATTACATTGTACGTTGTTTGGCAGACGTTGAATAGTTTTCTGTCTGACCAAGTCACTGTTTGTTGATATTTTTTCTTGGGTTAATTAAAGTTCAGGCCCCAATAGCATATTTAAGTTTGGGTTCAGGCCCCACTTGAATTTAATTTAGGCTAAAGGACCTAGTTTTCGAAAAATTCAGTGAAAACTACCTAAAGGCTGCAAAAAGACATAAATATCCCTGACATATGCGAAATTTACCACAGGATACCTAAATGATCCGTTACAGCTGTCGAGATAATTATAACAGTTTTGGGCTTAAAAAAACACTTCCATTCATTTGGATAACAAATTGTCTGTATTGAGTACAATATCGCATATATTTTGTAATAACTTTATCAATTAAATACCAATACTAATAAACGAATAAATCAGACGAAGATACCTAAATGATGCATATTTAACTCGACATATGCCAAATCGACGAAAAAAATACTTAATATAAATGTGATGATATAAGACCCGAAGATATCTCCACGATTGTGATGATATAAGGTGAAATTATCGTTAATTTGATCATAAGTGTTGATAAATTTCAGATATTAGTGACGTTAATTGTGAGAAAATAAATGTTTTCCGTATAGCAGAAAATACCACGTTTCTTTTAATAAATAACAAATCATGTTGCAAAAGTAACATATCATTCAAAAATAATACCGCTTCCTGCAATAACACATTCCTTACACTCAATCGATCGAAAGAAGAAATTCATGTTCCAAATTTGATCCAATCTCGATGTTACTAACAGCACAAAGTTGTACCGGCTTCAATTTTTAATGGGTCTTCATACTCAAAGAGAATTTTCGAAGTTCATAAAACACAAAAGCTTCAAACACAATTCGGAAATTTCATTTAATACGGTGAAATCTCGACTTTAATGACCAGATAATGTAAATTCGACACAATTTCATTATGGGCCTTAGTTATCGACAATAATTATTGATGTTAATCATGGAATAATGAAGAATTTTGATGAGATCTAAGCGGACGTTTGCTAATTAAAATGGTTACTGAATAACACTTCATGCTTTCTGGGTAACAATTCTTGGAACAATAATACCATATGTCTTGATGTTTATAACAAATATTTCGGCAAAACGAACATATAGTGAGAAAATAATAACGACCCGTCACCAGTAAATAACACATGTTTAGTGCCCCCAAAATAATGGTTTTAAGCTGAAAAAACATACGTTTAATAAGCTGAAAAATTCATGTTTGAAATTCGATCCAATCTCGACGTTACTAACAGCAAACGTTGTATTGGCTTCGATTTTTCATGGGTCTTCATAATTAAAGAGAATTTTCGAGATTCATAAAGCACGAATGCTCCAAACATACGTTTAATACGGTGAAATCTCGAGTTTAATGACCGAATAATGTAAGTTCGACACAATTTCATCATGGGCCTTAGTTATCGACGACAGTTATTGATGTTAATCATGGAATAATGAAGAATTTTGATGAGATCTAAGTGGTAAACGTTTGCTAATTAAAATGGTCACTGAATAACACTTCATGCTTTCTGGGTAACAATTCGTGGAACAATAATACAATATGTCTAGATATTCATAACAAATATATCGGCAAAACGTAACATATAATGAGAGATTAATAACGACTCGTTACCCGTAAATAACACGTTTGTCAATAAAAAGTTGGTCGGTAACATTTTCTTTATTCTGAGTAACAATTCACGCAATTTGGGTAACATTTCGTTAAGAACATTCTAGGAGTTTCTAGAATGTCAGAGATCTTAACAGTACAATAACACATTGCCTGCAAATAATACCACATATCTGATAAAAAATAACAATATACGCAATATTTATAACAAATTTGTAGCTACAAGTACCACAGAATAGCTAATCAATGCCACATTACTATTTCGATTAAATTTCGTTCATAAATTCATTTCGTTCGGTTATATAAGATTGAAATTCATAGAAATAGATGATATGATGAAGCTAAATCACAAAATTTCTTTAAAAGACACGTTTTGCGAATGTTGATATCAATATGTGAAAGTTGAGATAAAATATCATGTATAAATATAGCTATTCCTTCACAACATACACTAGTATCTCTTTTAATGACATAACATTACGAATTTTATCACAAACGTATTCAAAGTTTAAAATTAAACCACAAATATCATTTTATATGTCGTAAATCTGTATTTGATACATTCTCGAAGTTATTTGTTAAGGAATTTTAATAGGATGGTTCGTTATCGTCACCAGTACCAGATTGCCCGCATTTAATACTACATGTTTGCTATAAAATAACAATGCAAACCTAGCGAATAACGTGTTTACAGATTATGATACCACATAATAGGTTTCCAGTACCACATTACTAATTCGATTACTTTCGTTCATAAATGCACATTGATCGAGATTTACAAGATTAACAACTTGTAAATGTATGATTTGATCCATTTATCACACCAAATTCCTTTAAAAGCCACATTGTTCGATGAAGGTGGATGATAGTGAAACGAGCCAGCAATTTGTAACACATAAACAACGTTCAGTAACATAATTTAAGTAACGCGGTAACAGTTAAATAGTTTTTAGTAACACAGCTCGATACCATATTGCCAAAATTCCCAACTCCCGCTCAAACCACAAATCCCGCGCAAATTTACCATGTATCGTAAATCCGTTTAAAACCCATATCTTTTGGAGCATTAACATGTTTACAGCTTGGGTTTATTGTTGCGAATGCCACCAATCTCCATACACACATAACCCTAAACCCCAGTACGATAACGGCAGCAATTTGTAACACATAAACAACGTTCAGTAACATAATTTAAGTAACCGATAACAGTTAAATAGTTTTAGTAACACGGCCCGATACCATATTGCCAAACCCCAAATCAAGCCCAAACCCCCAAATCCCGCCCAAATCCACAAATCCCGCCCAAATTTACCATGTATCGTAAATCCCCAAATTCCGCCCAAATCCCCAAATCCCCCAAATCCACAGTAATGTTTATTGTTTATTTAGTAACAACTCATGTACTTTTAGTAACACTTTCGATAGAACAAGTAACACTTATATTTTATTTAGTAACAGTTCCACGTCAAATAAATCGAAACAGGTCTGCTAAAAAACATACCACATCAATACATATGAAAACAAAAGTAGGCCGTAGTATAACACTTCAGATAAAAAAAAAGTAAAGGTTCGATTTCATATAGTAACAGTTCCATGCCAAATTATCGAAACAGCCTGCTAATAAAATACCATATCAATACTTATGAAAAACAAAAGGAGATCAGAATATACCACGTCGGATATTCCAAGTAACTTTTGAGGTAGTAACAATTAAGTGCCCCAAATTATCGTAACAGGTCTGCTAAGAAAAATAAAATAACACATCGATGCTTAAAACAAAAATACATCATAATATACCATCTTAGAAAATCCAAGTAACGTTTCTATTTCATGAAGTAACAGTTCTGTGCCAAAATTATCGAAACAGGTCCGTTAAGCAAAATACCACAACAATACTTTTGAGAAACAAAATTAGGTCATAATATACCAAAAATGACCAAATCGATTATAAGTTACCTTTTGTATCATGATACACTTTGTTCGTACGTTTATAACACGAAAACATAAATCAGTAACAAGAATGCATAAAATAGTAACACTTATTCCAGATGATTCTATGCCTTCCATACGGCCACTTTCACACAACGTACGTTTCAAAATTGATGAGGTGACGATTGTTCAAAATTGACAGAGCCTATGAAATGCCCAAACGATGGGTACCTCGAATACACAAAGATTAGCTGCAATTGCTACGAAAATATAGTTCGATTTGGCCCGTTTTTTCTCAAATTTCAAACCGTATAAAAATTCATCAAAATTCATACATCGTACTTCAGCAATATCAGATAAATCATACGTGAACACGTTGAAATTGATTGGTTGATGGGGTAGTCGATTGTGCTTGATTCTGCGAAAACTGGGTTTCGATTAGCCGAATATATATAAAAATGCATAAAAAAACAGTTTACTATCGGGAAGTAACATTTTATCAGTTTAAAGTAACGTGTTTGGTTATTACGGTAACAAGTCGTCAGATCTATGTAACGTAAATATCGCGTCGAATACCACTTCAGAGAACCCTTTACGAAGGGTATTTTAGTAAAAATATAGTTTGGGCATTTACCTTTGAATTTTTTAAAAAACTGGTCCTTTAAACTAAAGATTATTCTGACAGGGCCTGATCACTAAATTGAAACTTTTCTAGGGCCTGATCCGTAATTGCCCCTTTTTTCTTTGTAGAGCATAAAAGCATATATAAATAGATTACTCAGTAGGTTTTCTGTTTTCCCCCAGACTATTCCATTTCGAATTTATTACACGAATGACCAAGAAAAGTCGACATGTTCTACAACCGAGTAAATTTGAGAGAAAAATTACTGTCCAATTATAAATTTGAGTTTTTTTCCTTGTTCCCTCTAGCGCTAACTAGTATATGACGTGCAAACAAGAAATGCCACCATGCTCTACAGCCAAGAATTAAAAGAAAAATATTACAGTGCATTTGAGTTTTCTTTCCATACATATATATTAGATGACTGTAAAAGATATATAGACCACTAACTTTATGTGTCTGAATCAATGTTTTAAAACGTGCGACGCGCAATGCGACGCGTTTTGGCTCCTGAAGCGTGTAGCGTAAATAGCATAGCGCATTGCTTGAGTATTTCAAGAAAGTAAATTATAATGCAGAAAAACGTAATATATAACATAAATTTGTTATATTATAGCTTATATGTCTAATAATATATTTAACTCACTCCATTCTAATATATTGCTTCCTATTGACTCCTCTATTTTTTATAAATAAAAAAAGAAAAAATAAATATAATAGAAAGTTTAACAAAAAAAACTAAAAATTAAAAAAAGTAACTTAAAGAAGGGTAAACAACATAACGACACTTTCTCTCTCCCATTACATTATTATATAATATATATAAAGTTTAAAGTAGTGTATTACTAGGACCTTCGTCCACCCCTCCACATAACGCGTTTGATGACTGACAAGCTATCACATGTCATGTCCAGCAGAATACTAAGTCAGTCAAGCGCTTAGACAGAAAAAAAAAATATAAAAAAATTAAAAAATAAAAGCTACGCTAAATGATTTACGCCTTGTCGCGTTTTCAGAAAAAATCACGCATGCGCGCGCTACAAAGCGCGCGACACAACGCTTTTAAAAAGACTGGTCTGAATACGTCTAGGTCTCCCCACAAAGTAAGTTGGAAATCCACCGCCACTCCACTCGCTTAACTGTTGAGTTGGCATACAACGACGCAAGGGTCGACAGTCGACACATTTTTATGCAAAGAGTGAATGAAAATCTACATTTGTTTGGTCGTTACTTGTACTTTTGTAAAATAGGAATGAGCTAAATTCATAAATCGGTATAATAACTTACAAAATTCTAAAAAAGAATTCATTAGTAATTGTTCCAACAATATGACTACCAAAAAGTCAAGCCGCCCCCGCCATCATGTTATCTTTCTCTAGCCTCTAAATCCCTGTATACCCACCCCGTGACATTACTCATCACAACACAAATCCCAAACAATATTATTCCCTTATAAAACCCTAATTGAAACACTATGCAGCAACGTTCTTCTTACACAAGTAGTTGCCTCTTTCTTTTGGCCACCTCATTCGTGATCGTATCATCCCTCATAAGCTATTCATCGGCGCAGAACTGTGGGTGTGCACCAAACTTTTGCTGCAGCCAATATGGGTATTGCGGGTCGGGCAACCCATATTGTGTAACGGGTTGCCGGTCCGGCCCGTGCTATGGGTCGACAGACGGCGGCGGCGGCAATGGGTCGGTAGCGAGCATAGTGACCAATGCATTCTTTAATGGTATTATCACTGGAGCATCGAGCAGTTGCGAAGGAAAAAACTTTTATACTCGATCTGCCTTTCTAAACGCAGCCGCGCAGTACGGTTCTTTCGGTACCACGGGTTCGAACGACGATCGGAAGCGTGAGATCGCAGCCTTCTTCGCTAACGTCGCTCATGAGACCTCACGTAAGTCAACTCTTCTTTTTTCCTTGACCATTTTATTTTGTTTACAATCTAATTATCTGTTGACTTAGCAATATTAGAACAGATAAGGGGTCATTTATATAATATGGATAGTTGCTAAGTAAAAATAAACAATAATATGTGCTATTTGCTTTCAGTTATATGGATGTGCCTTTGTGACTAGAGGTGTAAACGAACAGAGCTCGAGGAGCCGAGCTCGGCTGATTTTCGGGCTCTAGCTTGAGCCCTTACAATTGAGCTCGAGCCTCTTCGAGAGCTTTCGAGCTGTTATGACTGAGCTCAAGCTCGAGCTCGACACCAATGAGCTCTAGGTCAATTTTGTCGAGCTCACGAGCCAGCTCGACTCATCACCCCTATTAGTGACATATGCTCTTCTGACATATGTACATATATGTTGGAAGAAAATTAATATTTGTCACTTCATCTAAAAATTTCAATTGAGAGAGGGTATTATAGTTTAAAATTATATATGTTATTCCAACAACCCATCATGTAGAAATAGTCTTGATTTCTTTATTATCTAACATTTAGACTTAGTAATTTTCTTAATTGACTCGGCGTGCTCTTTGACACCTGATTTTGGATTGTTAAATATTGAATTCACCTATATGTCTAACAGTGGCGGAGCCAGAGAATGAAACTGGTGGGGTCCATTTTAATTGGACCCCATACCCAGTATTTTTAAAAAATTTCAATGGGGTCCTTTTAGTTTATTTTTTCTTAATAATATTATTTTTTCCAGCCTAAATTATTAATAAATTTTTTTTCCCAGTTGGGTCCATGCACCCCACTGGATCTACTCTAGCTCCGCCTGTGTCTAAGCTTACATGCAATATTTTAAAGGAAACTTGAAAATAATAATTCCACCTTTTGATTGTTCGCTCCAACTAAACTCAACTATGAAATTAATCCTGAATAATCCTAACTATATAATGAGTCTTCCAAAACTGCACCCATGTCACTTGAAACTTGTTTAGCATGTATATTTATATGTCTTATATTAATTACATATATTTAAAATGATTTTCTAAATAAAATTAGTAATTTTTTTTATATTTTTTAACGAGAACTTGAGATTAATAATCTCACCTATTGATTTTGCCCGCTCAAATAAACTCAACTACGAGTCATTTCGAAACAAAACTATATAGCGGGACAATGTTTTAAAACTACGAAGTGCGTCGCATTTTTTGCATATCGTAAATAGCGTAGGGTACTGTGTGAGTTATTCCGGCAAGCCATTTGTAACGCAAAAAATAGAATATATAACAATACAAGCACACAAATAATTTTTTTACAAACAATCAAACCTTCGGAAAAAATGAAATAACAAAAATCTAATTTCAGAATCACAAAGAAATTAACATAAAAAGTTTAAAATAGTGTTACTCAAAATACTCGCACTACGTAGGACAAAGCGCTATAAGTTTTGCGCCGCAGTTTGTGCTAAAATGTGATAGAGGGCGCTAGGAAACGCGCTACTTTACGCTTTTTAAAACACTACGCCCATGTCACTTGATGCATGTTGCGGGTAAATTTATGCATCTTTTATTTTAGTTACATATAGTATATATATGTAGATATACATATATACTTAAAACTGAAACTTTTAATTAAAATTAGTAAAATCAAATGTTTAGTGTTTTTAAATACCCATGTGAATTTTTGTTATATATTTATTTTTCTACAAATACTATATACCAATCTGAATAGCTTAATTATTTTTTGGTCCTGTAACTTAGGGGATGTGGCAATATGGACCGCTAATTAAGGTGATGTATTATAGGGATAATAAGTTTTAAAATCGTGCAATTTATAGACATTATACCTGATTTTTTCCCAAAATACATCAGGTGCCACGTACGTGAACGATTTTTATAACGGAAAACTGACGTGGCGCCGGACCGATGATGATCGTTTTTGCTAATTTTTTCGCAGACCGATGACATGCCCGTTTTATAGAAATGCCCGTCATTAACATAATCCGACTTGGCGCAATGTTAGGAATTAATTTTAAAATACAAAAAAAACTCTGTAAAACGGGTATGTCATTGGTCTGGCGCCACGTCGGACCTTCCGGTATAAAAATCGATCACGTGTGTGGCACGTGACGTATTTTGGGGAAAAATCAGGTATAAAATCGGTCACGTGCGTGGCACGTGATGTATTTTGGGAAAAATCAGGTATAGTGTCTATAAATTGCACGATTTTAAAACTTACTGTCCCTAATGCCACATCCCCTAAGTTACGGGACCAAAAAAAATAATTAAGCCATCTGAATAATAAAACTTATACCAATCGCCACTTTGCCGCCATTAATTAATATGTAACAAAAACTCAATGATATTTAAAAAATAAAAAGTTTGATTTTACTAATTTTATTTTGAAAAATCATTCTTAAACTATATAAAGGATTTAATAAATTAAATTTACATGTAAACAAGTTTTAAGTGATTTGGGTGCAATTTCCGAAGACTCGTTACATAGTTAAGATTACTCAGAAATTTATAGTTGGGTTTATTTTGAGCGGAAAATCAATAGTTGGGATTGTCAAATTTTCCTATTTTAAGTTTACATATTTTATTTACAAAGACAGTTACGCATTTTTTATTTTCTTTTTTCATCGTCAAACAATTAGGGTTTTGCTACATAAACGAGATCAACAAGCTAATATACTGCGATATGAACAACCCTCAGTACCCTTGCGCGCCGGGCAAACAATACTACGGACGGGGACCACTGCAGCTAACATGGAACTACAACTACGGAGCTGCGGGCCGCGACCTTAACTTCAATGGGTTGGGGGATCCTGATGCCGTTTCCCGAGACCCACTCATCGCTTTTGGGACTGCTCTTTGGTATTGGATGAGAATGTACCATGGCCCAATAACGTCCGAACAGGGCTTTGGCGCAACCATTCGGGCCATTAACGGGCCCATCGAGTGTAATGGAGTGAATCCAGCTACTGTGACTTCGAGGGTTAATTATTACAAGCAGTATTGCCAGCAGCTTGGCGTTAGTCCCGGAAATAATCTGCGCTGTTAGATATGCTCAATGTTCTAAATTCGTTAGGCGTTAGTCGGATACAAGGAGGGCCTAGCGTCTAGGCGTCATAGGGTGCTAGGCGATTTTTAGATGGAAATTATAAGGTTTATATCTTATTTTCGAGGGTAAAATGCGTATAACCCCCTCGTGGTTTCGCGGAAATGCACATAACCCCTGTAATTTTTTTTTTGTACGGTACTCCCTCGTGGTTTAACTAATGTTGCGCCGTACCCCCGAGCAGCAGTTTTTTGCCCGAAATTGGATTACACGCGCTCTTACTACAGGTGGGTTAAGCTTGGAACATATTATTTACTGTTAAATAACTAGAATAACCCCAAATATTCACCTTCTTTTCAAATGATAACCATCGACCCTATCTAGAAGTTACTCCGGGGGTTATCATTTGAAAAGAAGATGAATAGTTGGGGTTATTCTGGTCATTTAACAATGAATAATATGGTTATTTGAGCGCGTGCAAGACCACATGTAATCCAATTTCCGGCGAGGCGATAAGGGGCTAAAAGATCTACTACTTTAATTCCTGTTTCAAAAATCAATAATTTTGTATCTAACTGTGTAAAGGCAGGCGCATATCGATGAATAGGAAATGTTGTACTAGTATCTACAGGACCCAAATTATCAACAGGCTCCCCAAGCACGTTGAAAATACGTCCCAGAGTCGCTCCACCAACTGGAACACTTAGAGGACCTATTTGAAAAGAAGGTGAATAGTTGGGGTTATTCTGGTCATTTAACAGTAAATAATATGTTCCAAGCTTAACTCACCTGCAGTAAGAGCGCGTGTAATCCAATTTCGGGCAAAAAATTGCTGCCCGGAGGGTACGATGCAACATTAGTTAAACCACGAGGGAGTACCGTGCAATAAAAAAAACCAGGGGTTTATGTGCATTTACGCGAAACCACGAGGGGTTATACGTATTTTACCCTTTTTCTAACATCAAATATGCAAACATTGTTTCGAAGTAAATGTACATCAAATTTATCTTCACATTCTAATAAATAAGGTCATTCGCAACAACGCAACTGAAGAAGACATTTTTAATTGTGCTCTATTATTAGTTATCCTTATATTTAGGGGCGTCTGTATAATAAACGAAAGAGTAGGATCGTTATGTAATTATCGAAGTAGATATGTATATATACCAATGTACTCTATTGTGAATAATGAGAATGTTAATCGAAATAATTCGAATGACTTGCATTCATATTTTAGAGAGAGAAACACACTAAATAGTTTCTCACACTACAAAATCTCTCTCGTGTTCCACGATTGGAGGTACTCGACCGTGTGTAAGTTCTATAGATTTACTGATGAATATTTTCGAATTCATGCCTAATATTAATCGTAGCGAGTTTCTCATTATAGCAGTATATGTTGATGACATCTACATAATTAGACCTTCTGACGAGTTATCGAAAGCTATTGATTGCTTGAAAATGAGTTCGAAATGAAATATCTCGGTAAGACAAAGTTTTGTCTTGGACTCCAAATTGAATACTTAAACAATGGGTTATTTGTACATCAAGAGACTTATACGAAGAAGGTATAAAAGATTCTACATAGACAAAGCTCATCCATTGGATACTCCAACGATTGTCTGATCATTAGATGTGAATAAGGATCCGTTCAGACCACGAGAAAATGATGAGGAATTACTTGGTTCTGAAGTACTATATGGCAGTGCTATTGGAGCACTAATGTATCTTACGAGTCATACACGACCTGATATAACATTTGCTCTTTCAAGGAACACCTAATATGTGATTGTTTTATTTAATTAGTCAAAAGCAGATTTAATTGGGTATGCTGGTGTTGGATTCTTATCGGACACCCATAATGCTCGATCGCAAACATGTTATTTATTTACATATGGTGAAATTGCCATTTAATAGTGGTCAGTTAAACAAACCTTAACCGCCACTTCATCTAATCACGTTGAATATTTGCAATTGATGAAGTTAGCAGAGAATGCGTTTGGTTGCGATCGATTATTCAGCATATCCAACGAACTTATGGATTATTATCATAAAGTTACTTCCGACGACTTTATATGAAGATCATACGTCATTTATTGCCCAATTGAAGGAATGATATACTAAAGAGGATAAAATAAAATATATTTCACCAAAAATTGTCTGTACACACAATTTAAAAAAATGGTGATATTGATGTACAATAAGTGCGATATAGCGAAAATCTCGCATATGTTTACAAAAACACTTTCTCCTATAATTTTTAGATTTTGGAATATTCAATCTTTTGCCCTCATTCAAACAAGTCATTTCAAGATCCTCAGCTATAATTACCCGACGCTCAACATTGATTGAGGAAGAAATTTTGTGACAAAGTTAAAACATACACAACTTCCAAACGACAAAGATCAAAGTGAACACTTAAAAGGGTTAGTTAAGAACTATAAGTAGTTCGTTGTAAAGGTTCACCCCATCATAATATATGAAGTACTTGGAAGTAGCGAAAACTAGGAATTAGTAGCTAGCGTAATCTAAGTGGACTGTGCAAGAGTTGTGTAAACCAAAGTCAATCATTTCCAAGGTGGAAGAATGATAGAAGTAGAAGAAATTTAGCCTGCTGATTCCATAAACATATCATCAGCCAAACGAATTAAAAGGAATTATTAATTATTTGGTTTGTGATGTATACATAAAAATGGTTGTACTACTCGAGAAACACTTGTATTCTGTCCCCCATTGAATCTTTAAAATCTAATAACGGCTTGCCTCCCTTCTCATTATCTGCGTCGTCTAGCAATGCCTTGATGTTTATGCCACCTAATGCTGGCGCGCACACACACACACATAAGAAGTATTGGAGAATTTTACGAAGATTGGCATATTATTTTCACTAAATATAAATAAATAAAAAAAAACAATACCCGGGATCACATCTTTCATTCCATCTAGAAAACCAGCCTGACAAAATCATAAGGATTCATGTTAATATTGATGTTCGTTTCCATATTTTAACTCAACCATTTATATATATGTACGATGACTTACGGGTATGCGAACATCAAGCCTTTCATATCCATCTCGCCCAGTTATCTTAACTCTTAGCTTTCTTGACCAAATGCCCGAGAAATAACTCCTCGAACCATCGGGACTATATACCTCTGGAGTTATTACCTCCACCTGAGGATTTCTTGTCTCTTTCCTTTCTCCTTCGTCATTTTCAGCAGTTGTGCTACTTCTATACGAAGAGATGATTCCTTGTTGCAATGATAAAGATATTGCCTTCAGATGACTATCCAGTGATAAGAATCGAAAACAAGTTAAGAAGATAAAGCGAAGACTATAATATTGCAGCATACCTCTCTGTAATAGAGGAGGCTTAGTGCTGCTATACTTGACCTCTTCCTCGTAATATCTGTTGAAACCTATGATTTCCTTCATTTCCTCGAAAGTTGGAATGCTTCCAGGCGAGGGTAAGCGACCTCCCTTAATAGCTAATAAAGCGTCCTACAACCAATTGAATAATAACGCAGAAACAGTAAACAAAGCAAGCGATGATAGAAGTCACAAGAAAAAGAGTTGAAAAAAAATCCGATAATTTATGATAATAAATGAAGCCGCACGGAAACCGCAGTTTCATTGTGAAACAAATTAATACTCAATAGATGTTGATTGCATCAGTGTTGAGGAAGATATTTCTTTTTGCGCTCGATGAGTATAAATATGCATAAAATTACCTGCATTGCACGAATAGATACGCCCAACAACGACAAGGGATAAGCAACAATTTTAAAACCGACATCAGCAAGCTCAATAGGGCTAAGTATTGGGGTCTTTCCACCTCCTTCGAGCATATTAGCCTGAGAAAAAAAATACTGTTACAAAATAAATAGCATACTGAATGGGAGACGAATTAAAAGGGGAGGGTGTTAGTACCATTTTTGGCACAAGTGGAGAAACATCACAAAAGGAGATCATCTCTTCTTTCGAAGCGAGTGCATCGATGAATAAAACATCAGCACCAGCATCAGCAAAAGCCCGAGACCTCCAAAGAGCCTCTTCTAAGGACAAAGCTTGCCTTGAATCTGTTCGCGCCACTATAACAATGTCACCACTGCTCTCTTTACGAGCATCGACTGCTGCTCTTATTCTCATCACTGCTTCCTCTCGGGAAACGACTTTTCTTCCTTGTGTGTGACCACAGGCTTTGGGGGAGAGCTTTGGTTTACCGCCATGAAATGATGTTGTAATAAAACAAAAATTTGGAAAAAAAAAAAGCAGCCATGAGGAGTATATTATTTGTATTACCTGGTCTTCGAGTATAATACCAGCAAAGCCAGCTTGGATGTATCCTTTGACGGTTCTCTTGACGTTCATAGCATTACCATATCCATTATCACCATCGCCAATTATAGGTATTGAAACAGATGAAGTTATTTGTCTCCCTTGATCGACCATTTCTCCATAAGAAATAAGTCCCGTGTCTGGTAACCCTAATCTGGCAGCAGATATTCCAAATCCTATAATTGTTTTTTTATATATATATAAAACAAAGTAGTCTTTGATCGGGCCGTATGCTAACAATTAAGGTAGAGAGAAGATCATCACAATAATCCAAGATGAGCTTTAACTAGCAAGATATTAGTCATCTTGACGATTTTAGAACACGATCGAAACCAATCAAGCATCTCCTAACCAGATTGTTATATTTAATCAAAGGCCAGTCTCATTTCATATGGAGCTGCCGCCCCGCCATTAAGTTAAGCCTTGAAAAAAAGAAACATTATCTTAACTAGATGATAAAAAGATTAGAGGATAAGCCAAACCAATGTTATTGCATATATGAGACGATCGAACTACTCCATAAACGCTCAGACTAACAAAATGTGAATCGGCAACGCAATTCTTCTCAAAGCCCATCTAAAGATTTGATCACAGAGACATACAAACGCCAGACAATCATGAAGACCTAAAACTATTATACAGATCAAATCTGCTATGGAAATTTTAGAAAACTATCAATTAAACAACAACCCATAACATTAGAATCATGATAATTACTCACCGGTAGTGAAGCAAAAATCAAAACCAGCTCGCTCCACAAGCTTCGCACTGAGAGCGTCGAAACAAGCAGGGCCCAGATGAATCCCTGGAGAAGCGAGCAGTCTTCGAAGGGATTTTGACGGAGAATCGCTGACATCATCACCACCGCCTACGGACGATTTAACGATCGGGCGACGGCGAGACCAATTAGTCAAATTTCTCAGAATAGGACAAGATTTTGAACTTCCTCTGAGCTCAGAACATCGATTCGTCGCCGGAAAAAAATATAAGACACCGGGGTGCAGATTCGAGTAGACATCGAAATGTGCACTTGTAATTGTGCAGTGATAGGAAGATGAAATCGTCATGTGTATGACTGTTTTTGTACTCGAATTTCTTCTCCACTCACCTACAGTAGTTCGGCTCCGTTGTCGGGTATCGGATACGATAACTGATGTTTTATTATATCAATGGGCTTTAATTGATTAGTTAAAATCTTCGTTACAATTTACAAATAAAAATTCTGGTCAAAATATTTTACATATAAAATATTTATTATGATTTATATTACATTAAGGTTAAATTATTTATATTATTATTTTGATAATAATATAAAGAGAGAATTTAGAGGGAGATAATAATTTCTACACTTTGGTGTATTTTTCACATATTTATACTAACACCATACGCTAAAATACAATTTACTCATCTATACGACTAATATAAAAATACAATCTTTTTATACACCTCATCTTATCATAAATTCATGAGTCATTAATATTCCAAAAATATCCACAATTACTCACACAAATATGATGATTCATTGTGATGATTCATAATAATTCATAACACTCCCCCTTGAATGTTTTTCAAAGAATATTTCTCGTTAGAACATTACTAAGAAAAAGAGCACATGATTCTTTTGTTGCCTCATTAAAACCTTATTGGAAAAACCACGTGGGAAAAACAACAGTTAAGTTAAGTGAAAGAGTACAACACGTATTTTCTCCCTCTGATGATGACATCATTTTAAATCTTTAATTCTTTGGACGCCAATTGCATACACCAACCTTCTGAAAATTACTAGGGGAAGTGCTTTTGTGATTAAATCTGCATGATTTTCATTTGATCGCATATGCTTACTCCACGATGCATTTATGCTTGACCGTTGGAAACTCTGAACTTTTATGACTTGGCTCGGCTACTTGATATCTTCCACTTTCAAAAATCCTATTTCATAATATAGGCAATCTCTGCAAATCCGTAATATTCTTTCAGACCTTTATAGATTTCAAGATTTATACTGTTCTGCTTCGATACTTTTAATCTTGAATGTCTATGACGAACTCACCAAATTTCGTGTCTGAGAATGTTGATCCAGTTGTTAGCTCCACATCTTCCTCAACATCTCACCTAGAGAAGTTATCCGAGGTTTACTTTTTCCAAAAAAAAGGGGGGGAGAAGATAGTGCAGATGGTGCTAATCAAGGTGGTGCACTTTTGCTGGCGGTACTAAGGGAACTTCGACAGGGGGAGCTAGAACTGAAACAGAAAGAAGCTGAACAGGAGAATGCATTTAAATTTCTGATCCTTATTAATTTTTGCATGCCTGATCGAGTTTTATGCTTTTGTGCATGCTGATTTGCTTCTCTGATATTGAGTGTTTAGTTGCCTGCCGAATGTTTAGTTTTTGCAGATTTAATATTGGAACCTTGGACGGCTTTGTACTTATTTCTAGTACTTTGTTATTTTTACTCTAACCATATTTGATTTGTTTTTGGTTGAGTATATTTTGCCTTCAGGGGGAGTTTTGGCACGTCAAATTAAGGGGGAGATTCCTTCCTTCCCAAAAAGGGGGAGATGATGCAGAAGAAGAAGCCAGGACGACTGAAGCTGCTTGTGGACTAAGCTAAGTGGATGTGCACGGGTTTTGGGAAGAAAGACAAAAACGGGGATATTGTCTTGCATGCCCAAAATAGGATATTGCATCTACCATAAATAAAAGATATGAGATCAGCCAATAACTTGAGAAGATTCGAACTCAAATATTTACTATATTTGGGGAGATCTTCGAGGAGATATTTTAGGAGATTCTCAAGAGATCTTTTACCAATTCAAATTGGAGTCAAGGCCTATAAATAAAAGGAGATTTCGAGCTGCCAAACAAGAGTTTTGCACGAGAAACTTTTAAGAGCTTTTACGGAGTAACACACGAGATATACGGGCGAACGAGAGAAAATTTATAGCGAGAGAGCGTTCATTGTTTTGTCTAGCCTTATTCTTTCCCCTTTGAGTCTAGAGTCTAGACGTAAGCTTTTAGGAAAGCTTTGGATTTTTAGATTCATTTTAGGCATGAGTTTACTATCTTCGATAGTTGTTATTTTTGTAATCCATTTTTAATAGCAGAATTTTGCCATGAGGCTCGCAGCAAGTTGAACAACTTGCTGCATAAATTTACATCTCGTGTGTGCCGTCTTTTACTACTAAGTTTTTAATTATTTTCGCTGTGCTAAACCGTGTGAGTTGTTCCTTATTATCTCTGTTTTGCGTTCTGTGTTGGGTTCAGTGTTACCTCAACATTAGATCGGTCAACATCCATGTTGCGACTACTTCATCAACAATGATCTATTTTAAACTCGCGCAAACTCAACATATATTTCCAAAAAACTATTACGTGAAATTTTTAACTGAATAATTAATTATTAATATTTATTGAACTGACCATGCATAGCATACATTATCAAATTATAATCACTTACATCTATCGAAACAAAGTAATAGTAGACCTCACACTCGTCGTCCATCACACTTAATTCAGTCACACATTGCAAACGATTAATTAGCATATTTATCTTTATACTCAGTCCATAAAGTGTCGACATTCTTTCCGAGCAACTCCTCAAAGAAGCCATCGCTGTATCCATCTCTCATCTTCTCATTGAGCTGAGCCACGAAATTTCCATTACCAAGAAAATCATTGCAGTACTCAAGAAACCTAGCAGTTACATCGTCTCCGCGGTCCCACCTATCGCCTTGACCCGGTTTGACCCAATGGGGCGGGGCATAACCCGCCTTTAGCATCACATAACCCGCTATGCCATCGATGAGCCCTGAAGGTGCTTTCCCTTTACCATTCCACTGCCATATATGAGTATTTTCACGGAATAAGAGAGCACTAAGCCCAGTCCTTAAATCGCCTGGGTGGTTAATAGAACATCTGCACGTATATATAATATATATATAATCAAATAATGTCGACTTTTTACCGCATTTGAAGTTGAAAATTAAATAATACAATATCGAAATTGATTACCTGTTGCTGACTCTGATTATGTCATCACTTGTGTGGTAGTGGCCGCCGTTATCCATGACAACAACCTCGAAGCCAACTCTTTGAATGGGTTTTCTCTGATTAGGGTTTTGCTGCTGAAAGATACTCCATATAAACTTAGTTGAGTTCTCTAGGACGTGAAGGGTATAATCTCGGCCTAAGACATCGTTGTAACGAGTTCCTCCTAGGGTTGTCTCGGCCGAGTTTTTAAAGAAGAACTGAACTTGTGATGATGAGGGTTTTGCTTTGGAAGCTGGGAAGGCGTTAATCGTAGAGAATAAGATAATAAAAATCAAGTACTTATTAGCCATTTTCGTATGCTTATGTATAGCTTTGTATTGTATGTGTCTGTGTAAGTGTTTGATTGGTGCTTTCCTTTGGCTTTCTTTCTCTCGTTTAAATAGCTGAGGAGGGCCTTTGGTGTTGGGCGTTATAATCACCACTAAAAATAAAAACCAAAATAGAAATATTTGGAATGTATTGGATTGGATCTAAAGGTAATGGACTTCAAAGTTGACTTAACGACTTGTTTTTGGGTCATTTAGATGTGTTATTGGACGACTCGGAAAGAATTGGAGGGGGAAGTAAATTTCAATGATGGGTCCTGCACTTTGAAATGGAAGTTGATGTCTTCGCCACATAAATTAAAACTCTTTTTTCTTTTCATTTTCGAAGTATTTTCCTTATACCAATTTATCCATATTCCACGTTCAATCGACTATGGACTCACGCCAGAGAGAAATTACCTAGTTTCACCCAAAAACATAGGTAATCGTGTTTGAACCGGGATCAAGGGTTTAACAATATATTCTTGTAGGTAATGCATTTGTGACTTCTCTAATGGAGAATAATTTTGTATATATCCAATGTGTACAATGTCCTACTATACAAGCGAATTAAATTTATTCATATAGCCAAGCATAAAATCAAAACTGACAATTCCTCGAATCATGGCATATTTGTATATATTCCTTAGTACTCTCCTTCAAGTGCTCAACTTGTTAAAGAGAAAATGGAATCGGTCACTATCTAAAGTCTTGGCAAGAATGTCTGCGAGTTGGAGCTTCGTACAAATATACTATGCAATGGGTTCGCCACATGTTTGCGTTCTGGAACGAAATTACAAATAATCATGGTATGCTTAGTACTCTCATGGAAGAACGAATTAGCTGAGACGTGCGATATTTGGTTCGGTTAAATCGGTTCTGTTAATTCGGTTTTTGGAAGGTTTCGGTTAAGAGTTTCGAAAATTTCGGTTTTCGGTTCGATTTTCGGTTTTCAGAAAGAATAACCGAAACAACGAAATATTTCAAATTATATATTATTTATATTATGTAATTTGGTCAAGGATGAAACTTAGTTTGTGAAAGTGAATAAGTGAGCTCAATTATATTCATACTTCGCCCAACGAAATAAATATATTTGTTCTCGAAAATAATAAAATAACTTACGGGAGGTATAAATACAAATTATTTCTTCATGAAAGACTATAAATAATTATATTTTCTCATTAAAAATAATAAAATCAATTAAGAAAGAATCTTTAAATCAGTATTTCTTCACTAAATAGTCAATTATTATTCACAATACAATAGAATGTTGCAAAATGTTTTTCCTAATACCCATAATTTATCATCTTTGTTATGTTATTTCGCACAAATTATATGTTTCTTCTTTGTTGAATTAAAGTCTTTAACCGACAAGCTGTATCGAAAAGACCGACCCATATTACGAAAAACCGAACCGAACCAAATTAAAACGGTTCGGTTATCGGATTATAAGCATGTGTAAAACCGAAAACCGAACCTCACGTCCGATGAACACCCCTAGCGAAATGATTCACAAAATTAGCGAGGAGTTAATGGCATACCTAGCGCGAGGAATGAAGTGAATACTAGATGATTTCGCTAGTTGTGACAGCCATGTAAGGATATTCAACTTCTGCTACAATCAATGTTTAGCTACATAACCCAAAAAACGAGGACATAAAATTGATTTCAAGCCAACTAAACTCTCACAGCGTAGTGGCTTTGCTTTATACTAATTCCGTGGTTTTATGCCACGCCTAGGTTATTGATAGACTTTGTACAAGAGTGTCACGCCGATCCCAAGATGTAGCACCGATGGATCTTTCACATTCGATGTCTAGAGAAAAGCCGAATGGCACCAAGAGAGCTACGGTCGAGAATGGAACACATGTTTTCCACCTTTTATTTCTCCGACTGTTCTTCAAAATTACTTAGCTTGTGATTTTCTGAGAAAACCCTAAGCCCATTGGATGTGATTTTAGGCCCTAAGATGTGTTTACATTGGTACACCTTGAGAGCTTCGTCTTTGTGTTGTTGTGATAAGGAAAAGTTTACAAGTTGGGTTATTAAGGTTCAAGGAGCCGCACACAATTTAGTATATAGGCTTACGCTTGTTATTCTGCTCGATAAGTGCTCTAGATGGCACTTACTAAGATGATCAAATAAGAAAAGTTTTCAAGATAGTCAAAGCTTCACTTAGGTGCGTGCGCGTTATATTCTGAATCTAGTCGCAACTACTTGACGTCTTTAGATGTACGTAAATTGTGACTGAAAATTAACTTTGATTCTGGTGGACATATGTTCTGAAGCTCTGAAACCATCAACATTAATGGTAGACACTACAAAAGAAATATCAAATATCGACGCAGTGATCAACGAAATATTAGTGAGAACGATTTTCCATCACATTTTCCACCGCAACGTTGTTGAGCAAATTGTCCACGGTCTTTCGACCGCACAGCCGTTGAAATATCCGCCAAAATTTTATCTCCTTATTTTCGATGGGATTCCATCGACCATCATTTTCGACGTACGACTGTCGAATAGAATAGAATTCAGAAATTGTCCGTCTCACGGATTTTTGGTCTACCAATTCAAATTCATGTTTTGCTAACTTAAATTAACACAACACACGATTTTATGAATCGAAAAGGCTGTCTGCCTTAGTTTCTCATTCACTGTTAATATATACAAGTACAATCGTGTGGATAAGTTCCACTATTGATAGTAATGATCTCTACACTTAATTCCTAATTGATACACTTACTATATGATCTCTACACTTAATTCCTAAATGATACACTTACTATATATACAACTTTCCTATTGTATTACCCCCCTCAAGTTGAGCGTGCGGATTCCGAATGCCCAACTTGCCAAGAAAATAATCAAATTGTTGTTTTCCCAAAGCCTTAGTTAAGATATTGGCAAGTTGCACCCTCCTTCTTAGTTTTCCAAGAGATAGGTGAGGTACCCAACTGAATAATCCATCCCGTGAGAGAACGCCTCGTCAAAGGACAAGCGGCCCAATCAGAGTCACACCAAGCAGAAAGTTGTAAGTCACTATCAGTACGTAAAAGAATGCCTTGACCGGGATTGCCCTTCAAATAGCGCACAATACAAAGTGCCGCATCCCAATGTGCTTGCACCGGTTTGTGCATAAAGTGAGCAAGCACATGAACACTGTACGACAATTCCGGACGTGTAACAGCAAGGTAAATCAAACGACCAATCAAATGACGATACCGAGCGTGATCCGAGAGAGGTGCATCATCAGCCAAAGAAAGTTGATGGTTTTGTTCCATCGGAAAACCAACGGGTTTAGCACCCAAAAGACCTACTTCGACAATAATATCAAAAGCATACTTACGCTGGCAAAGGAAGAGGCCTGAGCTATTGCGAGCCACCTCGATCCCTAAAAAATACTTGAGGACCCCAAGATCTTTCATATGAAAGCATCGACTCAAATAATCCTTGAAATTTTGGATGGCCGCGCTATCATTACCAGAAATGATAAGATCATCTACATAAATTAAGACATTAATCTGCAAGGCATCACGCCGCAAAGTGAAGAGAGTAGTCGGAATATGACTGCTGAAAATCATATCTTCGCAATGCACCGACCAATTTAGAAAACCAACAACGAGGAGCATGTCGGAGCGCATAAAGAGAGCGATGAAGCCGGCAGACCTGACCCGAAGACTTAGAGGAAAAACCAGGGGCAATTTCATGTACACCTCTTCAGCCAAATCACTGTGTAAGAAGGCGTTGTGGACATCCATCTGATGAAGTTCCCAGCGTTTAGCAGTAGCTACAGCTGGAAAGGTCCGAACATTCACCATTTTCGCAAGGGGAGCAAATGTCTCATTATAGTCGAGACGCTCAATCTGATTATTACCCAAAATCACCAGGCGAGCCTTGTAGCGCTCAAGCGAACCATCAGAATTGTACTTTATTTTAAACACCCATTTACACCCTATGGCGCGTTTCCCATGAGGAAGAGATTGCAACGTCCAAGTGCCATTATCTTCAAGAGCCTTAATTTCTTGTTGCATGGCAGCCCTCCAGTGAGCATCTTTGACAGCCTCCGCAAATGTGCGGGGCTCAATACCTGCTGCAACACTAGCCAAAAATGCCCGATGCCGGGGAGAGAAAGAATCACATGTCACATAATTGTGTGTGGGATATGACATACCTGAGGAAGCTGTCGGAGAAGATGAGCTGAGAGAGGGGCTTAGTGGAAGAATAGTGTGAGACACAAAGTCACTGAGATGAGTAGAACGATATTTGGTCAGATGCCCACGACCCAAAAGTTGTTCTTCTTGCCCAGTATTACACGAACCCCCCCCCCCCCCGTCTGAAGAAGTCTCACCGCTAGAACCGGTCACAACTTCATTCGGAAAAATATCAATCTCAGGCGATGTCACGGGTACATGTATATCGGTTTCTTCTACAGAAACATCGGCATCATCACCATCGAAGACGGTCTCGGGACCGAGAGTGGCGGGACTCACATCTTCACAATTCTCGGATAAATATGGGAATTCAGATTGCGAAAATACAACATCCCGAGACACGAAGAAATCGTCAGATTCTAAGTCATTCACCCGCCATCCTTTCTTGTCAAACGGGTAGCCGACAAACAAGCATTTTCGACTATGACTAGAGAGTTTATCTCCATTACGATCCTGATTGTGTACATAACACAAGCATCCAAAAACACGTAGATGACAGAGCGAAGGTGGTCTTCCATGCAGAATCTCAAATGGAGTTTTTCCATGTAGAACACTCGAGGGAGTTCGATTAGTCAAATATCCAGCAGCCAATACACATTCACCCCAGAACTCAATGGGCAAATGAGCTTGAAAACGTAAGGCGCAAGCAACATTAAGGATATGCCTCTTAACCATCGCAAAGAAATTGCGCAATGTCAAGAACACTTCATTCTTGTCAACTAATAGGTAAATCCAAGTGTTGCGTGAGAAATCATCAACAATCGTCAAAAAATACCGGGCTCCAAAAAAAGCGGGAACACGATATGGTCCCCATAGATCACAATGAATCAATCCGAAAGTTTCAGAACTTTTATTTATACTAATAGGAAAAGGATCACGAGACTGTTTGGCTCTAAAGCAAACATCACAGACTTTATTCAAACTACCACTATTCCTTCTAGAACTGACAGAAGGAACCAACTCTAGAACCTTAGAAGACGGATGCCCTAGTCGTTGATGCCATAAGTCGAAGGAAGGCGTCTTATTGGTCGTTACAGCTGCTACGGTTTCCACGTCACGAAAGAAATAAAGCCCCTCTCGTTGCTCACCCGCTCCAATCAGCGTCCTCGAATTGCGGTCCTGTATAACACACGAATCACGGGTAAAGTAAGCAACACAAGAAGAATCCCTCAACAACTGAGAGACAGATATCAGATCGCACTTCAAGCTGGGTACATAGAGAACGTCGTGCAGCGTTACTTTGCCGCTAAGAACGACAGTGCCCACTTTAGTAGCAGAAGTACGTTGCCCATTTGGCAATTGAACTGGGACACCCGTTATATCTTTGACATCATCGAAATTAATAAGAGAACCTGTCATATGACGCGTAGCGCCCGTGTCATACACCCATTGTCGAGAGAAATTCTTACCAGAAAGCTTATCGGTTGAAACAGGTTTTGTCGAATTTAACAATGTCAGTAACGTATTCCACTGTTCCTGCTTCAGTCCTGTAAGCGCACTAGTCTGCTCTACCGTTGGAGAAACGACGGTATTTGCTATCGCCACTTGCACCGAACCATTGGTCCCACCTCCTCGGGGTACATAAGCACTAGAGCGACCACGTCCACGTCCACCAGTTCCACGTGCACGATCGCCCCATCCCTCCGGATAACCAATCAGCTGATAGCAATTCTGTATGTCACGGCCAGTCCGATTACAGTGAGCGCACACTGTAATTTTATCACGAAGACCACCACGAACATTTGGTTTGGCTCCCATTGAAGCTGCAAACGCCATCGCATCACCGGTTTCAGTGAAGCTTCGAGAACCTGTCCCGGCGTTCATGGGAAAACTCATCGTATCGCCACTAGTGACATCCTTCTTCTGAGTAATCAAGCGCATCCTCTCCTCTTGCACCATAATTGAGTAAACTTTGTTCAGACGCGGGAAAGGATCTTGTGCGAGGATGTTAGATCGAGCGGTACCATATGCATTTCATCGAGACCCAAGAGAAATTGATGGATCTTTTCCTCCTCAAGCTTCTTATCCGCCATAGCAGTGAGGTTACATGTGCAGAGACCGCAGGAGCACGTTGGGAAACGATCATACGCACCCAACTCCTCCCAGATCTTCTTCAGACGACCGTAATAGGCGACAATGCTCAGCCCTTTTTGTTTGCAGTCCGCCAATTCGGCTTTGAGATGTTGAATACGTGGTCCATTAGCAATAGAAAGCCTCTCTTTAATGTCCAACCACATATCTTCAGCAACTTCCATATGTGTAATCGTGGATCGGAACGACGGCTCAATGGTATTCATGATCCACGAGACTAGTAGAGAGTTGATTGTCCACCAATCTTCATAATCCGGCGACTTTCTGCTGGTTGGCGAACACTACCGTCCATGAACCCAAATCTCTTGCGCGCTCGCAAAGCCGTTTCACGGATCGAGTCCATTCATCGTAATTGCTTTCTCCTTTCAACTGAACTTGGGTGATAATAATTCCGGGTTATCGTTGGCCGTGAGGTCATATTGCGAGATCGTCCTACCCGAACAACCTCATCACCACCATCGTTGGCCTTACTGTTTTCGCGAGAATCCGCAATGATAGCAAAAGAGTTAAAGATCTTTTTGCTCTGATACCATAACACAACACACGATTTTATGAATCGAAAAGGCTGTCTGCCTTAGTTTCTCATTCACTGTTAATATATACAAGTACAATCGTGTGGATAAGTTCCACTATTGATAGTAATGATCTCTACACTTAATTCCTAATTGATACACTTACTATATGATCTCTACACTTAATTCCTAAAGGATACACGTACTATATACAACCTTCCTATTGTATTATAAATCAATCAATCGAATATCCAGCCAATAAAATTGAAATATTTGGAATATTCTCAGTTTCATTTTATTTTCTTTAATACTGATTGTTTGTCGACGAATCTTTATATTCGATATCTTGAGATGATTATTGCCTATCAATATATGTAATCGGTGCATCGATATTTAATATACCACATGCATTGTTGACTCATCCCATGAATATATATAGATCATCGATACGAAGTTGTCAATAAAAGACAATAGATGTACCAGCGACAAGCTCATAATGATGAATGTACGAACGGAGTAGAATATTCTATAGATTTTGCAACTTCTCGAGGTTCGTTGCTTCGGATACGATGTCCATGCAATAAATGCGATAATTCTAAATTTCGTGATCATTTATTTGTGAGTTCATCTGTACAAATTTATGCCTCATTATTACAACTGGACTTCACACGGATAAGCCGCATATTGGTCTGAAATGATTGAGAATTGGCATCCATTGAGAATTCTAAGCCTTGAGATCAGGATGATATTATCGTCAAGGAAGTAATACGACTTGACTCTTTTCTCTCTTCATTGTAGTTTTTGTCATGTGGTCTTTTCATATGGTTTTTAACGAGGAATCTAGTCAAAGCCTACTGCAGGAATTATGTCATATATTTTCCTATTTAGACGTATATTAATAATATTTCACGACGCATATTTCTCAATATATATTAGTACTATCTGCACATTCTATGCGTGTGCTTAAATATAATTATTTTATTTTTAGTTTTGAAACTTATAATTTGTGTTTAGTAGATGAAATATAATTTATATATATAAATGGAAAATAATGAAATTGATAATTATTTAATTAAAGAATTAGAATGGAGAGGTTAAATTGTAAATATTTTACAGACCAAAATAACAGTTTATATACACCATCATCCTTAATATAATAGAATAGATTATACCCAGGGGGATTATTAAGATACTTTTTAGCACACCCTGTGTGTGTGTGCAAAAATATAAAACTAATTATTAGTGGATGATTTTAATTAATTATGTACTAAAAATAGAATGAGGTGGTTATTATGAGTTTTAAAGTAACGTAGTTTAATAAGTTTTTTTTCAATAATTAATATACTAAAAATAGAATGAGGTGGTCATTTTATTATGATTTAATAGGTTTTTATTTTTTAATATTTATTAAAGTATAAAAATTTTGATTGTTCAATTTTGACAGACCAATTTACATTTTCCATATGCTCTTTACATAATAATAAAGATAATAAATAAATAAACATGTCTATGTATACCAATTTTGAAG
The DNA here is from genome assembly GCA_027422505.1 of Craterostigma plantagineum. NCBI lineage: Eukaryota > Viridiplantae > Streptophyta > Magnoliopsida > Lamiales > Linderniaceae > Craterostigma > Craterostigma plantagineum. The sequence continues at coordinate 5,395,934 of JAPQWV010000005.1, forward strand.
GTGATGAAATAATATATATGAAGAAATTAATATATGATTATTTATTAATTACAGTGATAAGTGTTATTATTATACTAATTGTGCAATTGTTGTATATTTTGTGAACGTAAGTAGAAAGATTTACCTATGTGATTGTGCTGTGAAAATCGTATCTAAACTATTGAATACAAAAAAGTGTTTATCCATCCAATAATATAATAATTGTTAGGAAATTATTTAATCACTATAATTTTAAATAAATTAAATAATATACTACTACTACTACTAATAATAATAAAGGAGAGCACATGAAATTCGCAACGGAAAAAATGATGAGAGCCCATCGCTTGGATTGGTCGTATTACCCATAGATTTATTACATATCCCAACCAACGGCAGGCACGACTAAATTACGAAACTACCCAGTCCATTGTACAAAACAACCCCTCCACCCATAGAAAGCAAAAGGCTAGCGAAGTACTTTTCTTTGGCTTTTTTCGCTAGCACCACAACAAAATTCGCGAGTCCGCACTCTGTACTGTAACGTCTCAATCAATCCCATGGAAAGAGCCACAAAACCCACGCAACGTAAAACCCTCCACCACCAGCGATCCCTCTCCCCGTCGGGCCGATTCTGCTCCTCCGCCGCCGTGCCCCGACACGCGAGCCCAACGCGCGTCGCCGTTTCCCGGTCGGCGACGTCGTCTTCCCCGGTCCGATTCGCCGCGCCGACGACCCGCCACGTCACCCATTCCAAGAAGGTGACGTGTGCGTGCTCTCCGACGACCCACCCTGGGTCTTTCCGATGTAGCCTCCACAAGAGCGGCGGCCAAAACGCTCGGAAGAGCCACCACGGCAGCGGCGGAACGGCGTCGTATCATCATCTGAACATGGTGCGCAGATCGGCGATGACGAATTCGCTGGTGAGAATTGGGACTGTTGAGGGCGATTTGGTAAAAAGGGCACTTGCGGCTTTGATTAGGCCTTCGTCACACTCTCAGAGGCGCAGAGAGGATTTCATTCCTAGGCCGAGTCGGTTCTCAGTCATGGCCCGAGCCGAGGGATCGTAGTCCTACAGCAGGGGGGTATTTCGAGACATCTCTTTTTCTTTTCTTTTTTTTTTTGTTATTTGACGGAAACTTATAAATATCGCGTCCGGGAAATGGTTGATGAGTTTGAGGAATGCCATCTCAATATGGATTATAGTTTTGGTTTGAATTGCCGGTTTTTAACGTCATTATTCGTGCGAAAAAAACCGTTTCATGGTCGGTATCGACGGTTTGAACTGCAACCGTCGACTACAAACTGTAATCAAGACCGTTAAAATATTGTTTCGGTTACGGTTACGGTTACGTAGATTCTCTTGCGCTGCGAACAGAACAGACTTAACACCTCTATTTTGAATCTCCCCCTCCGTTTGACGTGTGTTAGAGATATGCACTCGTAATGTTACGTGAGAATTAGGGCGAACGACATTTTTAGTCCACAATGTTTGAGGCATGGGCGTTTCTGGTCCCCATGTTCCGAGGTGCCACTTTTAATCCCAAAACCGCTAAGATTTGGGACTAAAAGTGGCACCTCGAATCATAAGGCAGATTTATTTATCATTCTTTGTTATGTTTCGAACTATATGAAATATTTTATATGAGTGATGAATGCAATATTGTTTATTTATTGGTCGAAATTTTTGTCATCGTGATTGTTTTGTTATGTTTTATTGCCGTCTTTGACCTTGTTACTCCATTTATTCTTTTGTTGGACCTAAGAACCTGATTTCACGACCAAAAACCCAGATCATTATAGGGTGATTCCTCGGTCCCAAACCATTTCGTCACTAAGGGTTGATTAGCGAAAATAGTATTTGAAACAGTTATTTATTATGGAGATAATACGTATAAAACTTGCCGCAAACCCGCCTTTGGTATTCGCTCGAAAAAGTGAAACATATCGTATGCAAATTTGATGAAATATTTTTTTTCCACAATATGGTAGGTGGTCTCAAGAATTTTAATACTCTAATAATATAGAGATTTAGCTCTAATTAATTAGAGATTAAGATACATGGACTGGAGTTGGGATCGTGAATTCATCATGATGATGTTGGATTATTCAATGAACCAACCACAACCTATCGGGCTCGTTCTTCTCTCGCATTCAATCAATTTCTTTAATTGTCCTACGTTACATAACTTCTCTTTTATTCTTTTGCAATAAAAGAAAATTATCGCTAAATGAAAAATTAAACTTATTAAACCTATTTGACCCGGTTTTCTATCTCACTCAATCAATTACGTCAAATAAATTTTTTTCTTTTTTTTGGAAGGTCATTGCAATAAAAAGAATGTACAGAAGCATGACCCACCACAGGCGGCGGAGCAACAAAACCCATTAATAGGCTCAAGCTGAAAGCTGAACCCAACCACTAACATCCTGTTACCAAGGTATGCGCCAAAGTCGTTGAATGCCGCTCAGCTGGAGGCTCCATCTGTCATCCAAGGTTCCTAGTCTGTCAACTACCGTGTAAATCGCATCACGCGCCACCATACCAGGTGGCCTGCCCATGCGCGCATGCCACCGCTGATTCCTTTCCCTCCAGATATGGTATACGACTGATACTAGAAGATGACGATACGCGAGGTGAAGAAGATGTCCGCTTCGCCACTTCATTGCTGCCCAACCCATGGCCCGCGCCACTCCGAATAGGCCACACAAATTTCGCGGTAGAACATAGGACCCGTATATACTCAGCTAAGAAAGGACACTCAAAGAACAGATGAGATACCGTCTCGAGGGCGCTCATTTCCTTCGGATTGAGCTGACATCTGTTACGATCACTATTCAATTAACATAATCTCCGTTCCAGAACCTTACGTTTCCCCACATAGGAGACAGGAAGCCGACGCCGCCACCAATGTAATCCACGGCTTGTCTCTAGTGGCGAGTCGCTCACGTATCGCAAGCCAAAGTATAAACTCCAGCTTGGGAATACTCAACACTCACCCAAACAGATTTGCCCATGCACCCCGCGCCCGTGAATGCATCGCCACCCAAGTTGCCTGAGTGGAAAACCGCCCATTCGGTGAGCCCACCCAACAGATGGAGTCCAGCTCATGCGGGTATACCAAAGGGAGGAGAGGCAACAACTGCGCTGCATGTACTCCTCCGTCATAGATGCACGCAGGCCAATCCCACCCTTCTGTTGTGATGACCCGGGACAGCCGCGGGTCTGGCAGCTCCATAACAAGTGGACCCCACGGTAACCACTCTTCAATGGGCGAGTTTCGAACGGATCTCTTCAGAGAAACAGGGAACTGCCGTCACCTATGCAAACCACACCATCATCGAAAGCAGACGAAGCCGAAGCTTCAATATCTGCTTCCAGCTCCAAGAAGTGACCATCCCCCTTCCCAATATCCTCACCGACTACCGCCGCTGCCGTGTCGAGTATAGCAAGTCCACCCAGAGCGAGGAACCATCCCTGGTGACGACCTTCCACAGCAAACTAAGCATAAGCATCTGATTAAACTTTGTCATCAAACAAACCCCTAGACCCCCCAAAAGACAGGGAGACATACATCACTCCATGCCATCTTCGCCGATGACCCCGCCCAAAGGAACTGTCAGATCACCTTTTCGATATCATAAATAACTCCCTTAGGCAACAGAAAGACTCCCGACCAGTAAACATGGAGCGAGCTGAGCACCGACTTGATGAGCTGAAGCGGCTCGCAATCCCGGATAGACAACTTCGATGTGATGAGGGCCACACCGAGATAGCGCACTGGGAGAGTCCCAATGCCAAATCCCAGAAGGTCCTGAAAAGGCGCCGCCATATGCTTAGCACGTGCAGACAAGAGCATCTCGCTCTTCGATAGATTAGCATGAAGCCCAGACAAACTCGCAAATTTCGCCAAGGCTGACCAGATCACTATAACTGAATCGACATCAGCGTTACAGAATAGAAGGAGGTCACCCGCAAATGTAAACATAACCAGTTGGGTGGCAGCGCAACACCAATGTTATCGAAGAGGGGGGCCTCCTCAATCTCCCCTCGCACCGTACCATGCAGGATTTGCATAACAAGGATAAAAATGAAAGGGGATATGGGATCCCTTGCTTGCCGTAGTCCCCATCGTCCCTCGAAGAAACCCTCTGGGCGGTCATTAATATTTTCCTTTTTTTTTTTTGCATTACAAGAAAAATATTGGTAAGTGAGAAAATAAAATTATTAAATATTAGCGAGTTGGGCCTTTTAACAATAAATTAAATATTTACCAATGCATCAATGTTTCATAAATGGATACAAACAATAAAAGGCTTTACTTTGTTTGAAATGGGATTTTTAAGTAAATGGCCTTTGACGTTGTCAACGTTAAAAAAATAGCCTTCAAATGAAAAATGACTTAAATGCCCTTAGGGGGGTGGGTCTCATGCGCCCATGTTGTGCAGCAATGGGCGGGACCTCTGCTTGCATGAGCGGGACCTCTGCTATATAGCACAGGTCCCATGCCCAATATGGGGGGGTCTCATGTGCCCATGTGGGCGGGACCTCTGCTTGCATGGGCGGGACCTCTGCTATATAGCACAGGTCCCATGCCCAATATGGGGGGGACTCATGTGCCCATGTGGGCGGGACCTCTGCTTGCATGGACGGGACCTCTGCTATATAGCACAGGTCCCATGCCCAATATGGGGGGGTCTCATGTGCCCATGTGGGCGGGACCTCTGCTTTGCATGGGCGGGACCTCTGCTATATAGCACAGGTCCCATGCCCAATATGGGGGGGGTCTCATGTGCCCATGTGGACGGGACCTCTGCTTTGCATGGGCGGGACCTCTGCTATATAGCACAGGTCCCATGCCCAATGTTGGCGGGTCTCATGTGCCCATCATGTGCAGCATAGGGCGGGACCTCTGCTTCCATGGGCGGGACCTCTACTATATAGCACAGGTCCCATGCCCAATGTGGGGGGTCTCATGTGCACATGTGGGCGGGACCTCTGCTATATAGCACATGTCCCATGCCCAATATGGGGGGTCTTATATATAAAAAAATATGTGTTGGGGATTTGAACACACGACCTATTACTTGAATGTCAGACTACACAACCACTAGACTACGGACCACCCACCCGCCCTTGGGCGATCTCGATTTAACATATTGGGTTTTACTATGGAAAAAAAGACACCCTGTAAAAAGACAAAAATACCCTTAAATTGAAGGCTACTTTTTAAAAGTTAGAATCGACGGGGCTATTTTTTTAAAGCTGACCTAGTCAAAGGCTATTTTTTAAAAAGACCCGTTTGAAATCATATATCGCCAAAGAACGGGTCTTTTTTATATAAGACCCCCCATATTGGGCATGGGACATGTGCTATATAGCAGAGGTCCCGCCCATGCAAAGCAGAGGTCCCGCCCACATGGGCACATGAGACCCCCCCACATTGGGCATGGGACCTGTGCTATATAGCAGAGGTCCCGCCCATGGAAGCAGAGGTCCCGCCCTATGCGGCACATGATGGGCACATGAGACCTGCCCACATTGGGCATGGGACCTGTGCTATATAGCAGAGGTCCCGCCCATGCAAAGCAGAGGTCCCGCCCACATGGGCACATGAGACCCCTCCATATTGGGCATGAGACCTGTGCTATATAGCAGAGGTCCCGCCCATGCAAAGCAGAGGTCCCGCCCACATGGGCACATGAGACCCCCCCATATTGGGCATGGGACCTGTGCTATATAGCAGAGGTCCCACCCACATGGGCACATGAGACCCCCCCATATTGGGCATGGGACCTGTGCTATATAGCAGAGGTCCCGCTCATGCAAGCAGAGGTCCCGCCCATTGCTGCACAACATGGGCGCATGAGACCCACCCCCCTAAGGGCATTTTAAGTCATTTTTCATTTGAAGGCTATTTTTTTAACGTTGACCACGTCAAAGGCCATTTACTTAAAAATCCCCCAAAGAACATATTAATTAGATTCTGTTTTGATTAGTACGTGTGATTGTGTAATAAATTTGATGGACGCGCACTTTGTCTCTTTGTTTATTTGAAAAAAAAAGTTGCATAAGGACATTATATTGGGTTTAGCACGTGTTTCGAATTTACCTTGTAAGGATATTATATTGGGTTTGTATAGTCTTTTTTTCCCGTGCTGTTAACGTGATGCGATTAGAAAATTTAATTAACCATTATCAATATTTGTGATATGGGGCTATCCCAAAATTTTTAGGTCTGGGGGATATATAACTCAGCAGTAAAGCCGCGTTTAAGTGGAATAGTCATAGTGTATGGGACTTGGCTTGGACGTAATAAAGACATAAACAAAATAAGACAAGGAATTATGTCGTCTTGTACCATTTCGTAAGATTCGACGAACGATAAAGTGCAGCCCGACTCGTCGGAGATGGAATGCATTGCAATGGGATCATGATCGGTTCCAAAGCCGAAGGAATAGGCGTGATATACCACCAAAGAAGAAGAAGGAGGACGAAGAAGAGGAAGACGAAGAAGAGGAGGAAGAGGAAGAGGAAGAAGAGCAGGAGGAGGAGGAGGATGAAGAGGAGGAAATGAAGAAGAAGAAGAAGAAGAAGAAGAAGAAGAAGACGAGGAGGAGGAGGAGGTGCATGGCAGGGCATTCAAATGGTGCATGGCGATATCCGTGCAAATTCCGGTCATATCCTTCGAAGAAAAGGCGAATAGGTCACCATCTCTTTGTAGACATCCCACAAGTTCCTTCGTGGCTTCCTCCCCCAGGTGCGTTCCTATCTTGGTGGTCCTCCCCTTTTGATCTGGTCCTCCCCTCCTTCTACCTTAATCCTTTTGTCTCGCCCACTTCCTTGCCTGATAACCTCATTCTCCCTTGCTACCCGACTTTCCTTAATTCGTGTAGCACTGTCGGAAGCTTTGTTGATCTCCCGAGATCTCCCCAACAGTATCTCCTGCGGGAAACTAGATCTTAAGGTGATAAGTGGAGGGAATGACCATGAATTTTTTGATGGCAGGTCATCCCAAGATGACATTATAGGAGGATTCAAGCATTGTGTCTAACTTCCTGAAGATGGAACGTCTCCTGCCTTGTCAAAAATAGTAGGCTTCTGACAGCTTTTCCTGCACTGTTAGGAACAGTGAACTGTCCTGTCCCAGTAGCTTTTGCAGGAAGTTTTAACTTTTGGCAGTGGTGTGGCCCTATCTTTGATAGCCACGTGGCGATTAATATGTTTATGACTTTTCGGATTCTAAGCCCCCTTTTGAAGCTTCTTCTTGACGCTTCCTTCTCCGCGGGACCTACTTAGTATAAAAGGTCCCCAAAACACCTCCCTAATGCGGGTGCTAGTTCCTTGAAATCTGTTAGAGGTCCCTAAGACACTTATTTCCTGTTGTTATTTCCGTATTCTCCAAAACTTTAATTTTTACCAAGTCTTTCTAAAATCACCTTAACCTAATTATTTCCTTATATATTTTTTAGCCTCTCTAATTTTGGTGCCACATCAGATGACATCAGATGATGATGGATCTTTGAGATCCTTACATTTATTGCAGCTCTTGAGAACTTTCTTGAGCCTATTGTACTCGACGTGGCAACACTTCTTCAAAAGTATCCCTTGGTTCCTCTGTAGCTACTCTTTGAACGTCTCACCAAACTTATGTGATTCTTGATTTCGTAAAAAAGAGAGCTTTATGTTGGAAATAAAGAAGAATCAACGATACCCAATAAGTGAACTTTCATTATTATCAAGAGAAGAGAAGTCACATCATTGGAAAAAATCAAGAAAAGTCACATCAGCAATCATTTATTCTGCAAAATATACTACTCTACTCTACTGTAGCTAACTGCTCGTCTCTCTTCATCACACTCCGTTGGTGATGAGGGCCAACGCTGCCTCAAGGCAGTCATGTGTTTCCTCACAGCCGATCGCTCGCCCGCACCCGCGTGTGCCGCGCGCCGCTTGCTGTTACCCGTGCGTACCGCTCGATCTGATTTATCTTCTTGCGATGCGAAGCGAAGACGTGAACGTCACGAGCGTTTCATCCTCGCAGCTCTCACTGCCACTAGCAACGCCGCTAGTGCCTTCACCAACCATGGGTTTGAGCGTTGTTGATATTTGAAAAGTTGGTGTAGGTTGGTTCTCGTCCTTCCACGGACCTTGCGCTCTGTTAATGTTGAGCCTTCAACACTAGCAATGTTGGGGTAACATTCTAGTCAACATCTGTTGACTGAGAGTGTTCCCTTTCTCAGTTTTATCTTTCATGCCCAAAACTTGTTTAATCCGTATCTTGGCTATTTTTAGTGATGTGCAGGACTTATATAAGGATAGAGAATGGATCATACCGTGTGGAAAACGTGTGGAGCTGCTTGAACGAATTTGGGAAGTGCACTTACCTTAACTAGAAGATTTGAAGATCAAAGGAGAATTGGTTAAGTGACTACCAAGATTAGAAGATCTGAATATCAAAAGAGAATCATTCAACCAGCTACCATAAATAGGAGATAAGAGATCGGCCGATTAGATGAGAAGAATCGAACTAAATATATACTATATTTAGAGAGATCTTCGAAGAGATATTCAAGGGATCTTTTATCAATTCAAGATGGAGCCAAGGCCTTTAAATAAGAGTTATTTTCGAGCTGCAAAGTACGACTTTCGAGAGAGCTTTCATGGAGTAACTTTGAGCGACATATTGAGCGAAAACGATGAGCGAAACACATATCGAGTTTGAGCGAGCTTTATACATTGCGAGAGTTGTCTTTTAGTCTAGCTTTTCAAAGGTCGAAAGATCTTGTAGTTTGCAGAATCCTTTTTGATTCGTAGGTTTTGCTAGACGTGTTTTTACTATCTTCGGATAGTTATTTTGCCATCCATTGCTGTTAGTGGAATTTCGCCTTGAGGCACGCAGCAAGTTATTTGACTTGCTGCACAGATTTACATCTCGTGTTATTTCAGTTTCGTCACTAAGTAATTACAATATTCCGCTGTGCACCTGAATGTTAGGTTGAGTGTTACCCCGACATTTTACCCAACATCTAGTCTACACTTAGTGTTTTACATCCATATCGAACGGGACCACTTCAAAGTGGTATCAGAGCCTCCGCTTGACGTGACTAAGCGTTTTTGATCCTTTATAATGGATGTTTCAAGTTCAAATTACATCGGCAAAGTCCCTGTGTTAGACGGCTCCAACTACGCCTATTGGAAGGTTCGTGTTCGACAGTGCATCAAATCCATAGATTTGCGAGAATGGGAGTCTGTGCTCCACGGTTATTCTACACCAAAAACTGCCCAGAATGTTGATGGTGAAGTCGTTGAGAAACCGTCAATCAGTGGACTCTCCAAGAGAAGAGCGCCGCCGAGTTCAATGATAAAGCCCTTAATGCCATCTTCTCTTCGGTGGACATCTTCATGTTCAAAATCATTCAAAATAGTACTACGGCAAAGGATGCGTGGGATCTACTTTAGAGGTACTGTGAAGGCGATGCGAGTGTGAAGCAGACACGTTTTCGGCTACTCCTCAACCAATTCGAAAACCTCAGAATGAAGATGATGAGGATGTTACCACATACTTTGGCAAAATTCTGTCGATCTCGAGCGAGTGCGCCAGTCTCGGGGAGCCAATCGCAAATAAGGTATTAATATCTAAAGCAATTCGAACACTAAATGCGAAGTTTAATGTGAAGGTAGCTGCGGTCGAGGAAGCCCACAATTTGTCGACGATGGATCTCAACACGTTGATGAACATCATGAAGAACTTTGAGACCAATCTCGAAGTACAAGATAGGGCCTCCCGCGGAAAAAGTCTCGCACTGATCAGTCAGCCATCCAAGGATCTAACTGAGGTTAACCCCAATTGCTATGAGGATATGGCTATGTTCGTGAAGAAATTCACAAAGTTTCTTCAGAAGAAGAATGTCGAGCAAAATGTTGGCCCAACATTCAGGAAGGGCCAGAATGCCAAAGCAGAACCTTCGTCTGCGCCTCCGTTCTTTAAACGCAAGCCAGAAGGTAAGCCGGACGGGAAGAAGAAGAAGAACATCAACTATGAATCAGTAAGATGCTATGAATGCCAAGGTTGGGGTCATTTTTCCAACGAGTGCGCTAACACTCTTCGCAAGCACGGAAAGGTCATGTGGGTCGATCTATCTGATGAAGAAGATGACCAAATGGAGACCAAGCAATCGTCTGTCACTATTCAGTCCTTTTCAGATGGTGAAGACGATGAGGATCAGCAAGTCGGCTTCACTGGGGTAACTGATGTTGAGCAAACATCTTACTCAACATCTGAAAAACAAATCATTTTTGATTATGATGACTCAAACTGTTTTGATGGGTATTTGAGTTCTGATGATTTAGGTACAGAATGTTGCGAAGAAGTTCAGCTGAACGAAGCCTTTGAGTTGATGTCCGCACAATACGAAATTGAGAAGGCAAAAAATTTGCAACTCAAAGCCGCTGTTGAAGTACTGTCCGAGGAGAATGAGAAGAATGAAAAACTGATCGAGAGCTTGGTGGATGGTATGAACAAAATGGAGGCCGTGCTGACACATAAGGACACAGAAATTGACAAGCTACAGAAGCGGGTTGACGAGGCTGACCAGACCTTCTTGAAATTGAACAAGGGTAAATCGACCCTTGATGAGGTATTGTCCCTAGGTGTTTTTGATAAGCAAGGTCTAGGATTTAGTTCTCAGCCCATTACTGATCCAAAACCCGTAACCCATGTTCAGCCTAAGATAGTTTTTGTTAAACCTCGTGCCACGAATGATGTTAGTGAAAATATGAGAGTAAATCCGAGTCCAAAGCATGCTACCCCTGAGAATAAGGATAGCTCATATATTTGCCATCATTGTAAGCAAACTGGTCATTTAAAACCATTTTGCTGGAAATTGAAGAGGGAGATTTCTGCAAAGAAATCGATGTCGGCTAAAATGTCATCCAACATCCTACTCAACATTGAGAAATCAGTGTTGAAAGGAGTGTCTGGAGAAAGCTCAGCTGGCTCATCTTCAATTTCTAGTAATCAGAATGCTGTTCTGTCATCTAAGAAAGTGTGGGTCGAGAAATCTATTCATAAATGCCATGTTGTGTACACCTCCTTGCGAGCTAACGTGACAGGTTCTTGGTACTTCGATAGCGGGTGTTCCCGACATATGACGGGTACCAAGGCGTATCTTAGCGATTATATACCATTAAGAAGTGGATCTGTGACGTTCGGAGGAGGTGCTAAAGGGCGAATTCTCGGCCGAGGTAGACTCAACGTGCCCGACTTTCCCAAGTTGAGCAATGTGCTCCATGTCGACGGGCTCGTTGCGAATCTAATCAGCATAAGCCAACTCTGTGATGATGACCTTGAGGTAAGGTTTAATAAAGAATGTTGTGAAGTGTTTAACAGCAATTCTGTGCGAGTGATGGCAGGTAAAAGATCGAGCGATAACTGCTACCTAGTCGGCGACAAATCCGGTGTGAAGGACGTGTGCCAACTATCAAAAGCTGAGGACGATGTGGTACTTTGGCATTTCAAATTGGGCCACGTTAACTACCGAACCTTGGAGCAGCTTATCAAACACGGAGCCATCAGAGGTATCCCAAAGCTCAAGGAGTTTGGTAAGGTTGTTTGTGAGTCATGTTTGAAGGGTAAGCAAGTGCATGCTAGCCATAATGTTGACCAACATGCTGCCCAACATTTTAAAACTGCTCATTATTTTAAGCTTATTCACATGGATTTGATGTGTCCGATGGAAGTATATAGCATTGGTGGTAGGAAATATGCATATGTGCTCGTGGATGACTTTTCTAGATATGCATGGATATTCTTTCTTAGGGAAAAATCTGAATCTTTCGATTTCTTTAAAAAATTTTGTGCCATGATTAAGAACAATTTAGTGCTACTATTTTTCGTATTAGGTCTGATCATGGTAGAGAATTTGAAAATCAATCATTTGATGAATTTTGTGATAAGAAAGGTATTGTGCATGAGTATTCATCTCCTAAGACGCCCCAACAAAATGGGGTGGCCGAAAGGAAGAATAGGACTTTACAAGAAATGGCATGTGTTATGTTGCATTCTAAGAGTCTTTCGAAGAGGTTTTGGGCTGAAGCGTTGCATACGGCATGTCATATATCTAATCGTGTGTTCTTTCGTCATGGTACTAAAATGACTTCGTATGAATTGTTGAATGGAAAAAAATCTACTGTCAAGTACTTTCATGTTTTTGGATGCTACTGCTATATGTTGAATGATCGTGAGTACTTGACTAAGTTCGATTCGAAAAGTGATAAGTGCATTTTCTTAGGATACTCGTCTAATAGCCGCGCATATCGTGTGTATAACTTGCGCTTGAAGTCCGTTCAGGAATCAGTGAATATTGTGTTTGATGATACTACTGATCTTAGCAGAATGTCCCCTCAAGTTGATATTTCAGATGTTATACAAGCTGTCAGTGAAACAAAGGATGAAAATGTTGAGCCAACATCTGACTCAACATCTGCGCCAGAACAGAACACTGAGGCTGGACCCAGTGAAGTGCGACGAGATCCGCCAGCTAAGATTCAGAAAGATCATCCCTCTGACCTTATTATTGGAGACGTGAACGAAGGAAGGAGAACCAGAGACAAACCACGCAAGGATTATAAGTCTATGGTAAGAAACGTATGCATGAACACAGTATACGCTGAGGTACGTTTTAATTGTTTTGGGTCTGAAATAGAACCTAAGAATGTCCTTGAAGCTCTCAAGGATAATTTCTGGATAAATGCGATGCAAGAGGAACTCTTGCAGTTTGAGAAAAACCAAGTATGGACCTTAGTCCCACGGCCGAAGGACATTAATGTCATAGGCACGAAGTGGATCTTTAAGAATAAATCTGATGAACTTGGTAGAGTTGTTAGAAACAAAGCACGTTTAGTAGCTCAGGGTTATACGCAAGTTGAGGGCATAGACTTTGATGAGACTTTCGCTCCCGTGGCTAGGTTAGAATCAATTAGGTTGTTATTAGCTATTGCATGTTGGCTTAACATCACATTACACCAAATGGATGTTAAGGGTGCGTTTTTATATGGGTATATTGATAAAGATATCTATGTTGAACAACCTAAGGGATTCGTGGATCCACATTTTCCTAACCATGTTTTTAAGCTGCAGAAAGCTTTGTATGGACTAAAGCAAGTGCCTCGAGCTTGGTATGGTAGGTTAGCTACATTTTTACTTGAATTTGGATTCACTCGAGGTGAGGCAGACCGTACGCTGTTTGTTAAAAGAGTCGGTTCTGATCTTTTAATTGCTCAAGTTTACGTAGATGATATCGTTTTTGGGTCGAGCTCACAATCCATGTTAGATCAGTTTGTGCAGGCGATGAACTCCACGTTCGAAATGAGCATGATTGGAGAGCTAACTTATTTTTTAGGCTTGCAGATTAAGCAGAGCGGCGACGGGATCTTTATGTCCCAAGAGAAGTACGCGAAGAACACTGTCAAGAAGTTCGGGTTGGACACAGCAAAGGTAATGAAAACGCCTATGGGGTCTACGCAAAAAGGTAAGTAAGGACAATGTTGGACAGAATGTTGACCCAACATTGTATCGATCTATGATAGGCAGTTTATTGTACCTATCTGCTAGTAGACCTGACATCATGTATAGCGTATGCGTATGTGCTAGATATCAGTCTGAGCCTAAAGTTTCTCATCTTAATGCCGTTAAGCGTATTCTTCGTTATGTGAGTGGAACGTGTAGCCTAGGATTGTGGTTCTCCAAAGATACTAATATGAGTCTTGTAGGCTATAGCGATGCTGATTGGGCAGGTGACGAGGATGATCGCAAGAGCACAAGTGGCGGCTGTTTCTTCTTAGGTAATAATCTTGTTGCATGGTATAGTAAGAAGCAAAATTGTGTGTCTTTATCTAATGCTGAGTCTGAGTATGTTGCGGCGGGTAGTTGCTGTAGGCAATTAATTTGGTTGAATAGCATGTTGTGTGACTATGGGTTAGAGTGCGAATCTGTTCTCATGTATTGTGATAACCTTAGTGCCATCAACATATCTAGGAACCCTATCCAGCATTCACGCACGAAGCATATAGATATAAGACATCATTTTCTGAGAGATATGGTAGAAAAAGAGTTAGTTTGCATTGAACATATAGACACGAAACATCAGTTAGCTGACATTTTCACGAAAGCATTGGATTTTGAAAGGTTTTCGGACCTGAAAAAGTCCATAGATTTGCATCAGACTGTCTGAATGTTGGTCCAACATTTGGATCAACATAGCATATGTCGAACTTGATGGTTACTGTTTTGATGTTTGATTTAATGTTCTTTCTGTTATTCTGTGAAATGATTTGACTCACCTAGACCGTTCCCTGAAATGACTCTCTTCCTTAAAAAAAAAAAAAATTGCTCGTGATCCTTTTTCAAGATACAGGTTCAGGTAATAAGCTTCCCTAGGTACACGGCATTCGCGGTGACGATGTACTCTTTGCGACAAAAATCCTAACCTTGATGATAAGGAACGCATAAGGGCTGTAAGTACTATAACTGAGGTAAAGTAGGGCAGAAAATGAAAGGGAATTGAGTTTAGGGTGTTGAACAGAAAAGTCTGGAATTTCAGAATAGAATGCTGAGTCTTATGTTGAGGCAACATATGTGACTGTCAGTTTGATCATGCTATATTTTTGTGCTTTCGTTTATTTGCATTAGCTTTTAGGTCAGCATCTGTTAGTCTTTTGTGTCTAGTTTAGATATCTCTCAGAATTGCATTAGAACTCCTCGAAGAACAGCTTGTTACGCTTGTCTCAAGTGATCGTCATTGTCGCTCAAACGGTTAGTCTTGCTTGATTCTATCTTGACTTTTGACTTTGTGTCATTTGGGTTGAATCATGATCTGATGTGCTCCTATTTGCTCACATGACTAATTCGTCCACATAATATATTTTAGCTCCATGTTTACTTATACAGTTGTGACCTAATTCGACCTTATCCTCTAAACTGTCTAAATTCTATTTATTTGGCCTTACTTCTTCCACGATGAAATTATTGCTGAGTGATCTTTTACCATTGGAGTTGGTCACTGATATTACTCTCTCTGTTCTTGATTGTGGTTGATATAATAGAGGGTTACTCATTCTGTTCTCACTTATTTTTTTGGATTTATCTTTGATTTCTTTATGGCGAACTAACTTGTTTCTGAGTCTCAGAATGTTGGCCCAGATGTTAGCCCAACATTTACCTCGACATCTGCAAGTTGGCTAACAGAGAAGTTCTCTGAGTTTTTTTCTTTCTTCCCAAAAAGGGGGAGAAAGTTGTGCAGATAAAAGGGGGAGAAAGTTGTGCAGATAAAAAGGGGGAGAAAGTTGTGCAGATAAAAAGGGGGAGATAAGGAAATTCAGGGGGAGCAGAATAAGGAGCCGAACAAACAGGGGGAGCTGACCAAGAAGGAGAAGCAGCCGAGAAAGCATCAGAAGGAAACTCCATACTCCATTGAGAGTGAAGCTCTGATCCTTTATATTTTTGCATGCATAATTGATTCTGAATTTTATTGCATCAGAAGGAAACTCCATACTCCATTGAGAGTGAAGATCTGATCCTTTCTATTTTTACATGCATAATTGATTTTGTGAAGCTCTGATCCTTTCTATTTTTGCATGCATAATTGATTCTGAATTTTATTGCATCAGAAGGAAACTCCATACTCCATTGAGAGTGAAGATCTGATCCTTTCTCTTTTTACATGCATAATTGATTTTTACATCCATCCTTTGCATGCTTGATTGAATTGTTTTTACTATGTGCATGCTGATTTGCTTCTCTGGTATGTTTACATGTTTGGTATGTTTACATGTTTGCCTGCTTACTTGCCGAAAATATTTATTTTGCAGATGTTTAACTTAATAAGACCTTGTTATGGCTATGTACTATTTTCGTAGTACTTTGAATAGTTTAATCGCTATTCTGTTTGCGTTTATTCTAACCATCTTTTGATGTTTTGTGGTTGGGTAGATTTTGCCTTCAGGGGGAGTTTCACTATATCTAACGTCTGCTTTAGTTTTGGGAAGAAAGATAAAAAGGGGGAGATTGTTAATGTTGAGCCTTCAACACTGGCAATGTTGGGGTAACATTCTAGTCAACATCTGTTGACTGAGAGTGTTCCCTTCTTAGTTTTATCTTTCATGCCCAAAACTTGTTTAATCCGTATCTTGGCTATTTTTAGTGATGTGCAGGACTTATATAAGGATAGAGAATGGATCATACCGTGTGGAAAACGTGTGGAGCTGCTTGAACGAATTTGGGAAGTGCACTTACCTTAAATAGAAGATTTGAAGATCAAAGGAGAATTGGTTAAGTGACTACCAAGATTAGAAGATCTGAATATCAAAAGAGAATCATTCAACCAGCTACCATAAATAGGAGATAAGAGATCGGCCGATTAGATGAGAAGAATCGAACTAAATATATACTATATTTAGAGAGATCTTCGAAGAGATATTCAAGGGATCTTTTATCAATTCAAGATGGAGCCAAGGCCTTTAAATAAGAGTTATTTTCGAGCTGCAAAGTACGACTTTCGAGAGAGCTTTCATGGAGTAACTTTGAGCGACATATTGAGCGAAAACGATGAGCGAAACACATATCGAGTTTGAGCGAGCTTTATACATTGCGAGAGTTGTCTTTTAGTCTAGCTTTTCAAAGGTCGAAAGATCTTGTAGTTTGCAGAATCCTTTTTGATTCGTAGATTTTGCTAGACGTGTTTTTACTATCTTCGGATAGTTATTTTGCCATCCATTGCTGTTAGTGGAATTTCGCCTTGAGGCACGCAGCAAGTTATTTGACTTGCTGCACAGATTTACATCTCGTGTTATTTCAGTTTCGTCACTAAGTAATTACAATAAACCGCTGTGCACCTGAATGTTAGGTTGAGTGTTACCCCGACATTTTACCCAACATCTAGTCTACACTTAGTGTTTTACATCCATATCGAACGGGACCACTTCACGCTCTGATACCAGAATATGTCACGAACGGAAAACACTTAGATTATATATTCGTTTTTGCTTTTAAGTGCCCCAAACGAACACGAAAACAACGTGGCTTGGCTTAGCCCCGCTACTCAGCTCAAACCTCCTCTTGTGGAAATTCTCCTTCGAGAACTAACTCTCCTTTAAATCTTCAACAAGCTCGGCTCCACGCCTCCTCAAAGAACCTCGCGCCCGCCTAGCTTCGGCCTCACACCAACGAAGCACGAACAAGGATAAGACACAAGAATTTAGGAGTTTTTCTCCCCAACCCATGTTCACTACTTAGAAAAAGGGATCCCCGAAAGAAGTAGAAGACGCTCTCGTTTAAGTGTAAAAAGCTCGCCTCACGCTCGCCTATTTTACACGCTCAAGCACTCGCCCATCTAACGAAGCTACTACGCAAGCTATCGTAAGTCTACGAGGCACGGCTCTCTCTTCTTTTTATGGTGGATTTTCGCAAGATCTCTTCAATACCAATACAAATGAGCCATGAATCCTTTTTATAGGCCAAATTTTGGCTCAAGATTCCAACAATTTTCGTTGCCCAATGAGAGGAGAGGGAGTGAAGGCATATTCTTCTTGTCTCACACTTGTGGAGGCATATTTCTCTTGTCTCCACATGACAAAAGATGTCTTTCATCTCTTACACCTAAGAGATTCATTTTCACGTGCTTGAGTCTTTGCCTTCATGTGGGTTGGTGGACTTGGTAGGTGGCTAGCTTGGCCAAGCATCCCGCCCCCTTGCCATCTCTCCATTCACCTTTGAACGGCCAGAGGTTACACGTCTTCCATAACATCCAAAGAATTTATACTGAAAGTTGAATTCGATGTTGAAAGACTTCCTTTTGCGGACCAGAACAGACAAATTTCGACCGATCATTAAATCCTCCCATACCACTCTTCATAATGTTCCAAGACACGGGTGCTAATCTCCAAATATTGCTCGCTCTATGACAGTGAAAGAAAATGTGTTCCATAGACTCTTCGCTTATAGACTCTTCGCTTTCCCCACATGATGAACAAATGGTATCAAGATTTACCCCCCTTTGTCTCAGGTTGAGCTTTATTGGAAGACCATCGTGTACACATCTCCAAAGGAAATGCGTAAGTTTATTTTTGATGCGAAGCTTCCATATAAAGAGCCACAATTTTTTCATGTTGGCGCCTCGATCGCTGCCTTCAAACTCCTCAGATTTTTGCACAGCACATGCAGCTAACATTTTGTAACCAGAGTGAACTGAGAGCTGACCTCGTCTTGTCTCCTCTTATGGAAGAGACCTTTTGTTACTCGTAGAAGGTTTATCCTATTGACCTCTTGGCTTCCATGTAACATCGAGAGGAAAGTTTGATTTTGTTCGTAAGTGGACTACGTTTATCTCTTCATCTTCCTCCCTTTCTCTTTCTCTTTCAAATGATCCCCGGAATTCTTTGGTCATTTTGCTACAAATTCGGAAAGTGATGATGAGCTTCTCATATTGAACTCTGAAATTTTCTTAGTTGGGTGTAAAGCGAAAAAATAACATAAACAAAGACGACTAAGATATGACAAAAAATAGAAGAAACCCTCTGTTAGTACGTACAGTCCGAACAAACGAAATGAACCAGCCTAGACGAGTTTTGCAAAACCTTCAACCAGACTAAACACAGCATACCAACAAGAACGTGCACAAGATAGCCAAATAGCTGAGGGTATGAGCAACGCAGTGGCCTTAGACGCCATCTTCACGGTGCCTCTTCACCTCAATGGAGGTCGTGTTGGTGACCATGGCGGAGAGACGCGTGGTGGAGGTCATCAACAAGCTCTATTTCTACATTGTGGTGGGTCGTAAGCACGAGGGGACACGATATTCGTGCCGGTGGTCGGTGGTGCGATCATGGGTGGCTCCTCGGGACGATGACTTATTACGCGGTAATAGTCAGATTGTTATGTTCGTTCCTTATTGTGGTAATATTAGGTGTAGCCACATTTCTTTATATCTAAATGATACATATTCCAATTTATTTCATTTATGTTATGAATCCCATTAGATATTACCAATTGTTCCACAGGTTACTAATCCCGGGTCAAAGGTTTCCATTGACAGGCTATTGTAATAATGTTAGTAAGACTACTAATAACGTTAATGTCTTACGACTGTGTATTGATTCACACGACTGATTATTGTATGACTGTGAAACTACAATGCTACTGCGTTTTTGTAATTGTTATAAACAGTCGTCTTATGTTTCTTAAACTGTTGTAGACAACCCCAGTCTTACGTTTCTGGAATAGTCTTATTCAGTCTTGCGAGTTATCGTAAACAGTCTCATAGTAATGCAATCCTGCACAGTCATAGACTCATAGTAGTGCAATGCTGCACAGTTCAAAATAATTGATGTGTATCACAGAGAGGGATTAAGTCATTTGAATTTTGAGAATTTATTTAAACTTTATGAATAATAGTCCCTGCATCGCATGGGGCAACATCTAGTAATAAATAATACTTGAATATAAACTTATCCACTCACAATTGATTTAGAGTAACCACCGACTAAACTTAATAATATGACAAATTAAACATAAAATATATACTATTTAAAATGACTATAAATTAAAATTTACCTACTATTTTAAATATTAAACTTTCTGAATTTAATGTTTTACAAGCACGTACAATACATGTGCCATATTACTCGTACGTGTTAACGCTCAAAGGGATGTCATTTAGTTATAATCTTACTCATTTTGATCCTCATCATATCCCAAAATAATTTTTCGTTTAACCCTACACAGATAATGATCATTTAAAATTACAAATAAGATTTCATTTAAAAACAACTCTTAAGATCATAAGCTTTAGTAATCGTTGGTATACATTCAAGTTCAGGTTTCAAAAATCATAAGCTTTCCCGCCTCATAAGGAAAATTTTCCAGCAACTTACCAGGAAAAAGAACATCAATAGAAACATTTGTTTCCTCCCAACAAGGCAACACTGATCATAGGACATTGTAATAACTGGTAGGAAAATTAAGAGGGCAGTAAATGGATGGTCGTGATAACTTCTACACGATTCACAATACCTCAAAATCCTAGTTTACCTTTTTTTCTTTTACTTGTCTCCTCCGCCGCCGAACATGCCCATCATATCTTTGTTTGATCCCATCTGCTTCATTAGGTTCTGAAGCCCACCCATCCCACCGATCTGCTTCAACATCGCCGGGGGCAGAACTTTGCTCATGTGCTGTGCGTTCATGTTTCGGGAAAGAGCGCTCATCTCTCCCTTCTTTGGAATTTTGAGCCCTTTCATCTTACTCCATATCTTTGCCAGCCTTTTGTACTCTTCCAGCATTTCCATTACGTCTCTCACGGGATGCCCACACCCTCGGGCTATTCGAAGGACTCGAGATTCAGTCATGAGCTTTGGGTTCGTAGTGTCGAGTTCTTCGTTAGTCATCGAGTCCATTATAACCATGTACCTTTTGATCTTTGCTTGACTTTCCTTTTCACGCCCCTTGGGCATTAACTCTTGGCTAAATCCAGGTAGCATGGAGAAAACCTACATTGTGTGGTGTGGTAAACGCATAAAAGTCTGCAAATATACTGTAATGTAATGCATTTTCGATAGTACAAAGCCCGAACGAAACAAAAGTATGGAAACTGATTGAGTTGAGCTCCTAGTTTTCCTCATGTATTTGGAACATGTTAAAAGGAAGTAAATTATACTAATAAATTAAGCCAATGCCAAAGAATGCATGTCAAGCAAGACGTATATCTAAAATCAACTTGTAGCTATAGGACTAAGTTCATTGGGGTTGCTTGGAAGCATGATTATTTTACTATTCGCTCGACAAAAAATAATAGTTAAAAAATTGAAATCCTGAACGAATGAGGCAAATAGAAGTTTGGGGAGATGGGAGGCAGCGAACAGACCTGACTAATGGGGCCCATTTTCAGCAAGTTCTGAAACTGCTCATACATAATCCTCAAGGTAAAAGTGCCTTCGGAAAGCTTCTGAATGAGCTCGGGCTGTTGATCCATTGGAACAACTTCGTGGATTTTGTCCATGAAACCAGACCAATCACCCATGCCTGTGAAATAATTGTTACTTGTATAATCGTTCGAAACATTCAGGATATTATGCAACTAATAGATGCCTAATATACAGATTACATACCTAAAAGGCGGCTAACGAAAGGTTTAACATCAAATACTTCAAACTCATCTATGTGTTCACCAGTTCCGATAAATATAACGGGACTTTTCGTAGCTGCGACACTGCATGGAATACAAGGATCATAAATACTCGTTTGAAATAACACAGTTGCCCACTGCGATTGTGTTGAATGAATCAAAATCGGTCAAGAGAGTTCATATTTATAATTGTGGATAGAGATCCAGTGGCACGCAGAGGCATATAGATCATATATAGTCCAGCATCAATCATATCTGGAACTAATCAAAGATATGCCTTCTTTTGCCAATTCCATGATTATTTCCCTTTCATCACCGAGACTTTAGATTGAAATCCACATCTCATTACGGAGAAGATGACATCAAGCTAGAACATAAGTACAAACAAGAGTTTGCTTTATATCAGCTATTTACTAGTAACATGGCACCTAGTTAGCTTCACATCCTGACAATATATCGTGCTAAAAATCATTGTAATCACATAGAGCAATGGTAAATTCTTCATGCAGATAGCCCAAAATCGCCTCCCCATCCCACCACAATTTCATGCATGATCCTACCAACCAAAAATCACCTATGCTTTTTATTAGATTGCAATGTTTGAACTTCCATTGAACACGATTAAAAACTATAATGCATTCTTGGGCTGGAAGACAAACATTTGACAAAAGAAATCCCAATTTACTAGCTTTGCTCACTGTCACTGACCAACAACCCCAACTCAATTTGTCCACAGACTAGGCAGCAAGGCAGAATAATACGATTCGTAGCATTTGGAGATTTTCGTGTACAGAATTATTCATTTATTCAAGCATGTCGAGAGATTGATCGAAGCTTGTATTCATGGCATTTAACTTGAAATTAATGAAGACGGTCCTTATACTTACGCACTAAGAGCTCCACCTCCCTTAGCATGGCCATCCATCTTAGTGACAATTACAGCTCCGACAGCAACACTTTGCTTGAAGGCTTGAGCTTGATCAAAGGCTGCTTGGCCAATACTGCTATCCATGACAAATATAACAAGATCTGGTTTCTGTAAATTTCAAATGGAAATCCCGATTGTGTTAGCCGATGCTTCAACAGGGCCTTAAACGCAATCAAAAGGGGAAATAAAGGAAACATACCGTCGCTTCAGAGACTTGGCGCATCTCTTCAAACAGAGCTGCTTCCTGCTTATGTCGTCCACTGGTATCAACAATTATAAGATCACAGCTCTCTTTCTTAAACCTTTCAACTCCCTCAACAGCAATTCGCACAGGATCAGACTCTGTGTAGCTGTGTTACAGATCGTAATCAAAGATGTTAAGCGAAGGGAAGGTATGTCATATGGCAACAGACTTAGACGACGAAAAGAAAACTCGTTAAACTACAGTTAAACTTAATACCTTCCATAAAAAGGAATTTTCGCTTTAGTAGCGTTCTGCTTCAATTGGTCAAATGCACCAGCTCTGAATGTATCTGCACAGACCAGTGCAGGCTTCCATCCCTTTTTCTGGTGGTAGTAAGCATACTTCGTGCAAGTCGTCGTCTTACCGGACCCTTAGGTCATGTATACAAGGAAAAAGATCACAACCTAACCTAAGATTCTTGCTCAAGGGACAAGATCAAATGAGATAGCATTTCCCTAATATTCTGACTTAAAGAGCCATAACACAAGCAAAGCACCCAGAATGAGATAGTCCCTTGAACAGACAATCACAAGAATAACATACCTTGCAGACCAACAAACATAACAACACACTGTTTCCCCTTCTTTGGAGTGAATGAGGGCTTCCCTGGATCCAATATCTTGCAGAGCTCGTTAAATATTGCCTAGAAAAAGATTCCAGACATGCCATCACATCATACTTATATTAAAATTCAACTACATAAGTAAAAATCTTAATTCACTGCATACTTTCATTAAAAACTGGGAGTATAAATGATCAACCGGCTTTCACAAACCACTTTACACGTACTCACAAGTCACACGAACAAACCATATAATTGAACTACAAATCGCATCGTCATAGTGCCGGATAAAAATCCACAACTAGGCCAACCGTCGACGCTCAAACAGCTAGAGAGCGAAATAACCGAAGAGCTATGAGACAGATAACAAAATCAAACAGCCAAAGAACCTATTTTTCCACCACAACGGAATAAACAAGAAACGCCCCAGTATTCAACCCCAGCCCCGCCAACTCCGATCGATCAATCCAATCTCTAAATCAATAAAATCACGACAAAAAACTTCAGTAGCCAGCTACCTGTTGAATAATTTTGCGCTTGTTGTGCCCAGCAGCAAGGTCGTCAAGATTAACGATTTTCTTGATGTTCGTCTGCATGTCTCGAACGAGCTTGAACTGAACATCAGATTGCAGCAGCGCGCGGGAGATCTCATTGAGGCACTCGTTCAGCACCTTCTCATCAATGATGGTCGCATTGCTCATCTGCTGAAGAGCCCGTGATATGCTTCCACCTAATTGAGCGAGCACCATCTTCGCTGATGCACCAACGATTGGGGAACGAATCGAACTTGGGGTTAAGGGGTTAGCAAACGATCGACGAGGTTAATCCGTTCAGCGGCGCAGAGAGGAAAGAAACTCATAAATGAGGGATTTGGTCAAATTAAATTTAATTTTGATTCCCCAGCTATACATACAACCTTCTTTGATGATATACCTTTCTGCAAAAACGTTGGTAGCGACAGCGACTTAAAGTGGAATTTCGATGTATAGGAGGTCTGCTTTTCTGTGAAACGTTGGTAGAAGAATTTTTTTCCTGTATTTGAATTCATATTCATGTATATGTCCTTTGATAATGAAACATACCTTCTATCCATTAACATGTAGTAAGCTTGAAATAACACTTTATTCAACGTTCGAAAAGCACACACACACACAAAATATACAGTAAGAAAAAGCATTGTTACACTCGAAGCTCTTTGATACACACACCACTTTTGGACGATTTATGCTTCACCGCAAACTGATGAATCGCATCTTGAATTCCCACTAACTCCACCAAAAACTCAGCTGCGTCAGTTTGGCTCAAAACACTCTTCACAGCCAATTCCAATGCCTTCATTCTGTAATAAATAAACCCCAATGAAAAATCCATATGTATCTGCATGAAAAATGAGTTGAGTGTAGACTTAGCGTTACGTAAAGTAGTAACTAAAGTCTGAAACCTGAGATTTTGAGCCTTTGCAATGACCCTATGAATCTTGTTGAAATCAGACTTAATACTAGCAATCAATGGCTCTCTAGAGACACTATTCTTTCTGTGGGTCTTCGTCACATATTGCCCGAATGGAATATTAAGAACGCATTTCGCCTGAATCTCAGTCATCTCTTGGTCGATCACAGCCTCTTCGATCCCTACGTCGTTGATGAGCTGAGACAAAGCTCGACGTTCGACTCCGTCCGTGTTAGAAGAACGCGATAAACCATTTCGGACAAGCTCGAGGATAAGGGTCGGGCGCCAGTCTCCGAGCCACGAAACCGCCGCCAATTCTTGGGCCGGGGCCCATTTAGGAATGAGGAGTCGGGCCACGTCGGACATTTTAGACGGGCCGACGGATGGGCTGTAACGGGCCTGGAATTGGGCCAGCTGCTTCTCGATGAGCCTGTCGATGGCCCCTCGGGCCTTGAGATGCTTCTTGAGCTTTGCGGCTCCTGACTTTTGTTCCTGGCTCCAAGATGTGTACTTTTGCCAGGAGAAAGCTTCTTCATCTGAGATTGGAATCAACAAAAAGAATTGAATGATATATACAGTCATCAAGAAAAGCATATATTTGATTTCATTAACGACGCTGAACTGGTTTTTGGGTAAGTAGACACTCTTTTTGTTTAAAGAGAAGATCAACAAGTTGTTGAATGAAGAGTTCAAGCAGGCAAAAGGAGCGATCCCCTAAAAAATAAGGGGGAAGACGACGAAAGAGAAGAAGACGGCCTACAATTAGGGGGAAAGATAAAAGAGATCGTATATATAATAAAGAATGGATTCATTACATGGTTTCTTGGATTTCGCTCTGTGGATCGTCATGCAAGTGACTTGCTGCTTCGAAGTGGAGTCGGCGGCGCCTCTGAGTTCATTGGCTTTGGTTCTGAATCGTTTGTCGTCTTCATCCTCTTCTCCTTCTTCATCCTCCGATTCTTGGAAATGCCTTCTGCAGAGAATTTAATTTGTTCGTTGCGGATAATTAAAATTGAATGAAAATCTGGAGAGATTCTATTCATCGTCGTGGTGGGAACTTACAGTAGGGGTTGAGATGCAGCTCTCCTCATTGTGTTGAATCTTTGACGAACGTCGTCTGTGAGTGATTCTTGAATTACGTGAATAAATTCCGTTTTTCGAGAAAAGAAAATCTAGCTTGAAAAGTGTATCTTGTTATATAATATTTTATTTAATGAAGCTTTATTATTACTATATAATATGGAACAGAGATAGAATATCAAACGCACATGAGAATTTTATTAATTTCTTTTCGCAGTATTACATTGAACGAAATTGCACCTATTTATAGATTGAAATACAACTAACCCTATTAAATGCATTAATGTTGGCGTGGCAGCGGACCCGGTCGAGTAATACCGCGGCTAATATTTGGGTAATTAAAGATAAAAGTGGACACCGAGATTTAACGTGGAAAACCCCCAAACAAATCGGCGTAAAAACCACGGGCAAGGAAGAAGAATCCACTATAGAGGAAAAATATAGGAAGTTACAACCCTCAATCTATAAAGGAGAAAACCCTCAATATCTCTCTTTATAGTCGTAGAAAATACCCGACAAACTCTCTATTCTATTTTTCTCTTTCTCTCAATCTTCGTTTCTATCTGTGGGATGCTTTCATTCTGATGCATCGTAGCCTATTTATAGGCATTTTGAATGGCATGTGAACAATTAAAAAAGTCTTGAGCTTGATAAATGAATTCGGCGCAGAAACCAAAATCGTTTTCCTCTCTTCAGCTCTCCTTTGACCCATTCAAAGCCCCATGTGGCTTTTTTAATTATTATGTCGACAATCTCCCACTTGAAGATTTGATTGAGGATCAATCGGATCTTCACACCATTCTTTCTCCCTTGCCATTCCTGTTGCTTACGTCTCCGCTAGGCCACTTGAGGAACGACACCAAATGAACTTGTCAGTGTTGACCGCCTTCGTCAAGAAATCTGCAAGGCGCCTGTTTGAGACCGTATAGAGATTTGTTCAACCTGCAAACCAAGTTCCGTTTTTCTTTGTCTTCAAAACCTTCCGGCTGGAGCATATAAATCTCTTCTTCAAGATCTCCATGAAGAAAAGCCGTCTTTACATCTAGCTGCTCTAGATGTAGGTCGAATGTAGCACACATCGCCAGGAGTACCCGAACAGTCGTCAGTCGAACCACTGGTGAGAATATCTCGTTGAAGTCGATGCCTTCTTTCTGAGCATAGCCTTTAACCACCAGTCGTGCACGAAATCGCTCTACTTGATCATCGCTGTTCCTCTTGATCTTAAAGATCCATTTATGCCGATTGCCTTTCTTCCCTGAGGTAGTGGCACCAACTTCCAAGTCTTATTTTTGCGTAGAGCTTCCATTTCTTCTTGCATTGCCGCCAACCACTGATCTGCATCTGAACTATCCAGTGCTTCTTGAAGAGTTGATGGCTCTCCGTCATCAGTTAGAAGACAGTACGCAACATTGCTGTCCAAATCGTAATCTTCATGCCAGGATGGTGCGACTCTTTTTCGTGTGCCCCTTCTAAGTTCTGGCTCTAAAGATTCGCCTGGCCCTTCCTCGTGCTCCGGTGCTGCTTCAGAAGAATCTTGTTCGATAGACTTCCCTTCCACCTGAATCGTCGTAGTTAGGGGTGAAAGATGAGCCGAGCCGGCTCGTGAGCTCGACGAGCCGGCTCGATAAAAGCTCGGATCAAGCTCGTTATAATTGAGCTTGAGCTCGAGATTGTCGAGCTCGAGCTCGAGCTTTTCTAAACGAGCTCGAGCTCGAGCTCAATCCATGTTGTTTAAAAGCTCACGAGCCGGCTCGTGAGCTTTCTATTTATTTATTTTTTTAATTATATCTTTACTTATTTTAAGGCCCAATGATTAAATAGCCCAACAAACAATTTAATATGAAGTTATTTAAATGACCCAATAGTAAAATAACCCAACAATCTAAAACCCTAATACAGAAAACAAATTCGGCCGTCCTTGTCTTGCTCAGGAGATCTAAAGGCTGCTTCTCTCTCTAACGCCAGCGTCGTCAAGAGGGAGAGAGAAGTTGCTGTCGCCCGACGATATCGAGATAGAGAAGATTTCTTCGAGGTTGGTCGCCGCCAGCGACGGAGATGCGTACGGAGTTACGGTGATGATGGCAGATCCAAGGTCGTAAGGAGCTTAGGCTCACCAAAGGCTCAGTCTGCTCTTTTG
Organism: Craterostigma plantagineum; assembly: GCA_027422505.1. NCBI lineage: Eukaryota > Viridiplantae > Streptophyta > Magnoliopsida > Lamiales > Linderniaceae > Craterostigma > Craterostigma plantagineum. The sequence goes on from JAPQWV010000005.1 coordinate 5,423,493, forward strand.
GAGGAGAGCTTCAAGCACCACATCACTCTAAATCCTGTAATTATTACAACCTAAATAATCTTTTTTCGGCCGTTCTTCGTGATCGTCTTCTTCATCGGAGCTGTTTTTTTTAGTTTTTTTTATATAGATTTAGGCTCACGAGCCGAGCTCGAGCATAAATATTTCCTATCGAGCTCGAGCTCGAGCTTGGAACTGTAAAGCTCATCGAGCTCGAGCTCGAGCTCGAGCCTAATGCAGTTGAGTCGAGCTCGAGCTCGAGCCCGGAAAATGAGCCGAGCTCGGCTCGAGCTCGACTCATTTACACCCCTAGTCGTAGTTTCTGGACTTTCATTTGTAGTGCTATCATTTTCTCCGATTAGTTTATCTTCTAAGAAGATAACCTCCCTGCTGATGACAACCTTGTGGGCAGTGGAATCCCACAGGCGATACCCCTTCACACCATCAGCATACCCCAAGAACAAACACTTCCTGGACTTCGGATCCAGCTTCGTAGTTTCTTGGGCGTTGTACATCACGTACACAGGACTTCCGAATACATGGAGTTTGGAATAATCCGCTGGCTTTCCGGTCCACATCCCCATCGGCGTCTTCTGATCAATTGCCGTTGAAGGCGATCGGTTGATCACGTAGCAGGCGGTGTTGACTGCTTCGGCCCAGTAAGATTTATCTAGACCTGCAGCTCCCAACATGACTCGTGTCCTCTCCAACAGAGTTCTGTTCATCCGCTCCGCCACTCCATTTTGTTGTGGAGTATATGCCGTAGTAAAGTGCCTTTTGATACCTTCCCTCTTGCAAAAGCTATCAAATTCCTTACCAGTATATTCTCCTCCATTATCTGTCCTCAAACACTTGATCTTCTTTCCAGTATCAAGTTCGACCCGAGCCTTGAAATTCTTGAAGATAACGAACACATCTCCCTTACTCTTGATGATATACACCCAACATCTCCGGGAGTAATCGTCGATGAAAGACACGAAGTACTTCCCTCCTCCTCGGGATGAAACCGGTGACTGCCATACATCAGAATGAACCAATTCTAGAATATTGTTGCTTCTAGAATTTGATGTGTTGAATTGTAGCCGATGCTGCTTGTTTGCTACGCAATGCTCACAAAACGGTAGTGACACCTTCATGAGACCCGGAAGTAGATTCTGGCCCGCAAGAATTTTCATGCCTTGTTCTGACATATAGCCAAGCTTCTGATGCCACAGCATAGTAGATCTTTCGCTTGAACCTCCTGAAGCCACATATGCTTCCCCGTCTTGCACAGTCTCTCCCAACAGCGTATACAGATTTGCAGCAACATTTTCACCTTTCATAACTACAAGTGCTCCTCAGAATATTTTCATTATTCCTCCTCGAACTTTGATTTCACAGCCAAGATCATCGAGCTGACCCACAGATAATAAATTCTTCTGTAGACCTTCCACGTGCCGCACTCCTTGAATAGTGCGAACTGTAGCGTCGTGCAACTTCAACCTCACGGTTCCAACGCCTACGATCTTTAAGGTATTATCTTCGTAACTGTACACAGATCCTCCTAAGATAGGTTCGTAGTGGTTGAACCAGTCTCTTCGAGAGGTCATATGATAAGTTGCGCCCGAGTCAAGAAGCCATATCTCATCGTACGCCTTCCTGCTCTCCGTTGAGATAGCTGCTTCGCTACACAATACGTCTCCACCTGGCGCGTTTGCCAGATTTCCTTGAGGATTGGAATTTTTCAGGCTCCAACAATCCTTCTTCAAGTGATCCTTCTTTCCACAGTGGTAGCATTTCATATCCTTCTTCTTACTTCTTGATTTTCCCCTGCCTTGAATGTGACTCCCACTTGAACCACGTTCCGTTGATCTCCCCTCATCACTGTCAAAGCTTCGACCTGTTGCGAGCCTACTTGCTGATCCTCCTTGTTCTTTCGCCGATTTTCTTCTTCGAGAATAGCAGCCGCGAGGTTATTGAAGACCAGAACTTTCGCGTTGTTCGTCAAGTTGATGATGAGTTGATCATACGAATCAGGCAGACTTTGAAGTAGAATTTCCGCACGTTCTTTATCCTCCGTTTTATACCCCAACGATGTTAGCTGGGAAAATAGAGTATTCAAGACGTTGAGATGCTCCGTCATCGAAGTAGATTCAGACATTCTCAAGGTGAACAATTTTCTTTTCAAGAAAATTTTGTTGTGTAACGACGTCGGCTCGTACAGATTGGTTAGGTGGTCCCAAATCTCCTTTATTGTTTTCTTTTCTTCGACGCTAGACAATATCTCATCTGCTAGTGCCAGATGAAGATTTGCAACAGCGATTCCGTCCACCTCGTTCCATTTCTTTTCGTCTGTAACTGTGGCTGTTTTTCCATCGATAGCCTCGAGACAGCCGTCCTTTCGCAAGATCGCGTTTATCTTTAATTTGCACAGTGAGAAATTTCTCCCGTTGAACTTTTCGATATCAAATTTGGCCGCCATAATTTCTGCTCAGTCGTGAGCGATACCTCCGACGGGGTTGCAGCAGATAACTATTGAACTCGTCCCGGCTTTTTCGTCACCGTAACAAGGGCAGTATAATATCTATTATAATCTGATGTGGAGGGTCCACGTTAGTGGAAACCACAGAGCATACGATAAATAGATATATAAAACCCAAGCTAGGCTCTGATACCAAATTGTTGGCGTGGCAGCGGACCCGGTCGAATAATATTGCGGCTAATATTTGGGTAATTAAAGATAAAAGTGGACACCAAGATTTAACGTGGAAAACCCCCAAACAAATCGGGGTAAAAACCACGGGCAAAGAAGAAGAATCCACTATAGAGGAAAAATATAGGAGTTACAACCTCTCAATCTATAAAGGAGAAAACCCTCAATATCTCTCTTTATAGTCGTAGAAAATACCCGACAAACTCTCTATTCTATTTTTCTCTCTTTCTCTCAATCTTCGTTTCTATCTGTGGGATGCTTTCATTCTGATGCATCGTAGCCTATTTATAGGCGTTTTGAATGGCATGTGAACAATTAAAAAAGTCTTGAGCTTGATAATGAATTCGGCGCAGAAACCAAAATCGTTTTCCTCTCTTCAGCTCTCCTTTGACCCATTCAAAGCCCCATGTGGCTTTTTTAATTATTATGTCGACATTAAATACATACACTAACAACCAACTGTATTCATAATACTCCCCCTTGGATGTCTATTTAATGATAGGTCTTTCAAAATCTGATGGTATAGTTGCCTCATTAAAAACCTTACTGGGAAAACCACATGGGAAAAACCACATTGAAGGGAAAAAGAGTGCAACCATATTTCCTCCCCCTGATAATAAAATTATTTCAAATCTCGAAGTCTTCGAACTCCAATTAAATGTACCAATTTTCTAAAAATTATAGGAGGAAGTGCTTTAGTAAATAAATCTGCGAGATTTTCGCTAGATTGCACTTGTTGTACATCAATATCACCATTTTTCTCTAAATCGTGTGTAAAGAAAATTTTTGGTGAAATATGTTTGTTCTATCTCCTTTGATATATCCGTCCTTTAATTGGGCGATGCATGCTGAATCACCGATCGCAACCAAACACATTCTCGGCTAGCTTCATGAATAGCTAGAATTTCGGCATGATTAGATGACGTAGCCGTTAAACTTTGCTTAACTGATCGCCATGAAATGGCAGTTCCATTGTATGTAAATAAATAACCGGTTTGCGATCGAGCATTATGTGGATCGGATAGATACCCGGCAACTGCATAACCAATTAAGTCTTCTTTCATCTCATTAGAATAGAATAATCCCATATCAGTTGATCCCCGAAGGTATCGAAAAATTCGTTTAACTCCATTCCAATGTCTATGAGTCGGCGAAGAACTGTACCTTGCCAATAAATTTACAGCAAATGCTATATCTGGTCGAGTATGACCCGTAAGATACATTAGTGCTCCAATAGCACTGAGATATGGTACTTCAGGACCAAGTACTTCTTCATTATATTCACATGGTCTAAATGGGTCTTTATTCACGTCTAAAGATCGAACAAACATTGGAGTATCTAACGGATGAGCTTCATCCATATAAAATCTTTTCAGTACTCTTTTCGTATAAGTTTCCTGATGTACAAATATCCCATTCTTTAAGTATTCTATTTGCAGTCCGAGACGAAATTTAGTTTTACCGAGATCCTTCACGAATTCCCTTTTCAAACAACCAACGGCTTTTGATAACTCTTCAGGAGTTCCAATTATATTGATATCATCAACATATACTGCAATGATAACAAACTCATTTTTAAATCTTCTCGTAAATATGCAGGGGCAAATTTGATCATTTCTATACCCCTCTTTCAATAAGTATTCACTTAGTCGATTATACCACATACGTCCAGATTGCTTTAATCCATAAAGTGATTTATTTAGTTTAATTGAGTACTCATATCGCGGCCCTGAATTTTCAGGTAGTTGAAAACCCTCTGGAAGCTTCATATAAATGTCACTGTCAAGCGAGCCATATAAATAAGCAGTGACGACATCCATTAGACGCATATCGAGTCCTTCACGTACTGCCAGACTAATTATGTAACGAAAAGTAGTTGCGTCCACCACGGGAGAATACGTCTCCTCATAATCAATACCGGGTCTCTGCGAGAAACCTTGTGCAACAAGCCGTGCTTTATATCTCATAATTTCACCGTTTTCATTTTTCTTTCTGATGAAAACCCATTTATATCCAACCGGCTTTACATTTTCTGGGATGCGGACTACTGGTCCGAAAACTTTTCGCTTCTCAAGTGATTTTAATTCTGCCTCGATTGCATCTTTCCATTTTGGCCAATCATTTCTTTGTCTGCATTCGTTCACAGATCTTGGTTCATGATCCTCATTCTCATTAATCTCATTCATTTCATGTAGCGCTACGTTAAATGAGAACTGATCGTCAACGTTGACTTCATCTCGGTTCCATCTAATTCCATTTTGGGCGTAATTGATCGAGATCTCTTCATTATCATTATTTTCAGTTTGTTCAGGTACCTGACTTTCATTCTTATCATCATTTATGCCCATCGACTCTTCTCTAGTCGATAAATCCTCGAATTGGACCATTATTATTTGCTCCTTTTCTTTTCCGAAGATTTTTATTTTTGGAACCCGAGGGCCTACCACGCTTCAGCTGTGGTTTAGGCTCAATACTATTATTTGTTTGTTCTACAGGAACATCAATTCTAATAGGAGCATTAACAGCTGGAATATGTGACTTTGTCACTCTTTTTGGGTCAGCAAAACTGTCTGGCAATTGGTTCGCTAAGCTTTGTAGATTAATTATTTTCTGAACTTCCAGTTCACATTCTTTAGTTCGGGGATCGTAATGATTTAGTGATAATTCATTTCAATTAATATTTGTTTTCCAGCTGTCTCTTTTCTCCCCCCTAATGTCGGAAAATTTGTTTCATCGAAGTGACAGTCGGCAAATCTGGCCGTAAATCGATCTCCAGTCAAGGGTTCTAAATATTTTATAATTGATGGAGATTCAAATCCGACATATATTCCCAACCTCCTTTGAGGTCCCATCTTTGTGCCTTGTGGTGGCGCAATTGGAACATATACCGCACATCCAAAAATCCTTAGATGGGAAATATCTGGTTCCTGACCATAAACCATCTGCAACGGAGAGATATCATGATAACTTGTTGGCCTGATGCGAATTAGTGCCGCTGCATGTAATATAGCATGTCCCCAACAAGACGATGGAAGTTTCGACTTCATTAATAATGGCCTTGCAATTAATTGCAGGCGTTTAATCAACGATTTTGCAAGACCGTTTTGCATATGAACATGTGGCACAGGGTGTTCGACATCAATACAAATAGACATACAATAATCATTGAACGCCTTGGAAGTAAATTCGCCAGCATTATCAAGACGTATTTTCTTTATCAGATAATCTGGGAAGTGTGCTCTTAATCTAATCAGCTGAACAAGTAATCTCGCAAATGCCACGTTTTTTTGTAGATTACAAACATATATGAGACCATTTACTTGATGCATCAATTAATACCATGAAATATTTAAATGGTGCACATGATGGATGTATCGGCCCACAAATATCTCCATGTATACGCTCCAAAAATAAAATAGATTCAGTCTTTACTTTCATTTGTGATGGTCGAATAATTAACTTCCCTTTAGAGCAAGCAACACATGCTAATTCATTCAATTGAAGAATCTTTTGGTTCCTCAATAAATGTCCGCGTGAATTTTCAATTATTTTTCGCATCATAATTGTACCGGGATGGCCCAACTGGTCATGCCAAACATTAAATGTACTGTCATTGTTAAACTTTTGGATAGCATATGATTCAGTTGTTCTAAGATATGTGTAGTATAGCCCAGAATCAAAAGACGGTAATATTTTCAGAATTATCCTTTTGTTCAAAATCACTTTTGTAATGTGCAAATATTCAATATCTCCCTTTGTGCAGTCTCAACATGATATCCGTTATTTCGGATCGCTTTTAAACTTAATAAATTCCTTTGAGACTTAGGGGAATATAAGGCATTTTCAATAATCAGCCTTGTTCCTTTGGGCAACAATATATTAGCTCTTCTGGAGCCTTCAATTATATTTGTACTCCCCGATATAGTTATGACACTGGCTTCATTCATATCGATATGTTCAAAATATTTCTTATTTTTCAGAATTGTATTAGTGGTTGCACAGTCTGCAAGACACAATTCTCCATTGCACATGCTCGTGTCCATCATATAAAATCCTTTATAAACAACACATAATTATTAATATATATTATTGAAAACAAACGGTACATAGCAAACACAGGAATAACATTCACACAATAATAATTATAGCAAACATAGCATTCAAATGATACACACCAAAGCACACAATAATTATGCATATAATTTATAAAACGATAGCAGGTCAAACTTCTTCATTTGAGAGGTTCAGGAAATCGTCGACATCGAAATTAACACCTTCATCATTAACACCAGAAGCTGAAGCAATTTCTCCCTGAACGAAGTTCGTTTCAATTTTCTTTCCTTTGCCCTTTGATTCTTGACACAGCTCAACAAGATGTTTAGGCGTACGGCAACTGCGGGACCAATGGCCCAAACCACCGCATCGGTAACATTGTTCGTCGTTCACTTTTTGTTCAGTTTGCTTCTTCTCATTTTTAATGTCTTTCTTCTTCTGGAGATTTTGATGACCACCACGATAATTATGATAACCACCACGGAAGTATTGATAACCATGATAACTTCGGCCACGACCACGACCTTGACCACTGCCACGTCCACGGCCGCGATATCCACCACGACCACGTCCACGATCATTACCTCGACTATTATCATTATTAGCATTACTGCATTCGCTTCAGGGATTGCAGCAGCACCAGTCGGTCGGGACTCATGATTTTCATCAGCAACTCATTGTTTTGCTCAGCCAACAGTAAGCAAGAAATAAGATCTGAGTACTTTTCAAATTTTCTCTCTCGATATTGCTGTTGTAGAATAACATTTGACGGATGAAACGTGGTGAACGTTTTCTCCAACATAATTGCATCGGTAATAGTTTCTCCACATAATTTCAGTGTAGAAGTAATTCTATAAACAACAGAATTGTATTCGCTTACCGATTTAAAATCTTGCAAGCGTAAATTCACCCATTCATACCTTGCATTTGGGAGGATAACAGTTTTAAGGTGGTTATATCGATCTTCCAAGTTTTTCCACAAGTCTTTCGGGTCTTTCACCGTTAGTATTCAATCTTCAGACTTTCATGAATGTGGTGGCGAAGAAAAATCATTGCCTTCGCCTTGTCCTGCTCGGATGTCGTATTGGTCGGTTTGATGGTATCACCCAGACCTTTCGCTTTCAAACGAATCTCGGCATCTAGTGCCCAAGATAAATAATTTCGGCCAGTGATATCAAGTGCAACAAACTCAAGGCTCGCCAAATTCGTCATATTACTATAAAATACAAAAGCAAAATTTTAACAATGATAATATAACAAAATATTACACGCATAACTAATCTTCTTTAGTATCGTTGTCAGTATCTTCTTCAGTATCTTCCTTTGAAAAAATTCTTATGAAAAACATTGCCAACGTCAAAAGAAGTGCCCATGTAATAATAATACTCATAAGCAAATGTTCATCGATCAGATCGGACAACATCCTTCAAAATAAAATAATTAGTAATATTAACAAAACATTACAATTAATAATAATATTTTGGAAAATTTCGTAAAAAAATATTATCCACATAGTGGTAACGATCACCGTAAATAAAACGACATTATTCTATAAAAATGAAAGTCATATAAATTAATATATCAATTTAACGAAATATAAATAAAAAAAAATATGTTAATATATTTTCGTAAGTCATTAAAAATATCTTCACTTGCCACGACGGGGATTCGAAATCTGGACCTCTCACCACTTTTAGTGATGATATTCCGCGAAACCACTCGCGCTATGACGCTTTGTTATACGGTTAATATATATATATGTAATATATATAAACTACATATATATAAACACAACACACACATTTATGTAGATATATGTATATGAACCCCAAACACGTGTGCATATATATAATATATATATATATATATATGTAACATATATATATAAACAATTTATATGTATATAAATAAATAATTTATACCTCCGGATTGTGTTCTTGATAGTCTTCAGATAGGTAAAGTCTCGTGCTGATAACGTGTTATATAATATTTTATTTAATGAAGCTTTATTATTACTATATAATATGAAACAGAGATAGAATATCAAACGCACATGAGAATTTTATTAATTTCTTTTCGCAGTATTACATTGAACGAAATTGCACCTATTTATAGATTGAAATACAACTAACCCTATTAAATGCATTAAATACATCCACTAATAACCAACTGTATTCATAATATATCTTGAATTTATGATGGAGCGGCAAGGGGTGGGGTCGCGTCGGGTCGGATAAATCAGGGTTGGATGGGTCGTGTTTAAGTAATCCGAACCGGAAATATTTATTGCAATGGGAACCGAGCCGATAAATAAAGGGTACCCAACGTTGGGTTGTTCGAATACCCGACATTTTACTATGTTCTATCTTTAAATAGAAATTGGTTCTTTTAAGTTTTATATATATATAAATAAAAGCGTATTCAATATCTTTTATTTAATATATCTTTTTGTTTTCAATCTAAAGTTGGATATTCAATTTTTCTAAGAAAAATCACAAAGGCTTAACAGCCTCGACGGATCTCTCTTGTGACGAATAAATTTTCGGTAGAGACGGGCTCTTATGATGAGCAACTGCGACAAACAGGTATACGAACAAACAAACACCGAAGTGTTTGCGAATGTTAGAGTAGAATGTCCAACGTTCCAACTTCATTGGATATATTTCTACTTGTTAGTGGCGGAGACACATGATGCGTAGTTGGGTCATTGGACCTCACAGATTTTTTTATTAATATATGGGCACTTTTTTTTAAAGGGATTCAACACTTAAATACCTACATCAATAAAATAAAACAGTTCAGTCCCCTGTCAGTGTAATTTTTAACCTAGGTACCTAGTTGAATTTTATTTTACTGATAGGTACCTAACTGACGGATTTACCCCTACTAGAACTGGTTTTTTACATCTCTTACCTTGTTTCTTATTTCACGTTCGATCGCTCATAAAAAAAAAAAAGAAAAAAGCGCACAGCCCCAAACCAAATCGCTTGATTGCTTGCCAGAAATCGATCCGGGTTTTTTTTGGCTTCAGATTCTACGTCGTCTGTCCACTCGTTCGTCGTTGTATTCCCTTCTGAAATCGATTGGTAGTCATTCACAGTATTACCGTAAGTGGTCGCATTTCGTCACGATTAGGATTTTTTGTGCGTGTTTTTGGAATGACATTGATTTGTTGGTCGATTAGGGTTTTTTTGTGCGTGTATTTCGTCGTGGCTGCTTGATTTGGGGTTTTTTTGGAATGGGTCGATTTGGTTTTTTCGAATGGGGTCAATTTGTTGTGGTACTACATTGTAACAGCGTTTGGTGCCCTCTGTTTTGGCATATTGGTACCCCTTATGTAATAAAATGGTACTGCTTGCCAAAAGTGGCCGAATGGGGTCAATTTTTTTTTGTACTACATTATCACTGCATTAGGTACTCTCTGTTTAGGCAAATTGGTACCCCTGATGTGAGTAAAATGGTACTGCTTGTTAACATTGGTTTTATCGACGGGTCAATTTGTTTTGGTACTACATTATCACTGCATTTGGTACCCTCTGTTTGGTCAAATTGGTACCCCTTGTGTGAATAAAATGGTATTGCTTGCTGACAGTGTATTTTTTTGCAGAAATGCCTCCACGGAACAGATTTGAGCTGGCTTCCCAGTGCCATCCTGCGCTGTTTCGATCTACCATAAACAATTTGAAGGGTAGCATGACCCCAGATCAAAAAGAAGCTCTAAGAAGGTCCCCGTTTCATTTTTTTAGATATGCCTAAGATGAGCCATTCGTTTGCTCGAATCATGGCATTGATAAAGCGTTATAGCGTAGAGGCGAACACATTTAGGTTGGGGGAGAATACGAATGTGGTATTCTCCCCACAGGAATTTAGTGTAGTAAAGGCGTTGCATAACGTAGGACAGCCCGTAGACCTAAATTCGAAAATGAAGTCGAAAATCGTTGATCGGCTTTTCGGTGGGAAAAATGGAAATGTAACCCGTAAAAAAATCTTGGAGTTGTTGAAGAAGTTTGTAGGAGAGCTTGGGAGGGAGAACACGGATGAGTTTGTTAGGTTGTTCGTTCTTTTCCTATTTAACTTTGTATTATTCCCAATGGGTAATTCAAAAAACCCAAAGTTCGTGAATGCGTAGGTCGACGATGTCGACATGATGGGCGAGTACGCATGGAGAAGGGCGGTGCACGAGTTTTTGGTGGCTGAATTGGCTGCAATTACCTCTGTCGTCCCAATATACCCAACAAAGAAGGAAGTGAAGTTCGTGCATTCGATAAATTTGCTGCCGGAGGTATAAAATTCCCAACTTTTTATGTATTATTTGCTTTGTTTCTAACTGTTGAATGAATTATGTGTTGTTAAGGTTGATGGATGAGTTGGCGGATATCATTTGGAGTGGAGTGCTCGTGTGGAGAGGTTGGAAGCCGAGTTGAGATTGAAGGACGAGGTTATAAGAGATCTAAGGTCAAATGTTCGGACGTCGAAGTTGTATGCTAGATCTTTTTCACTAAGTTTCTTGGATATGCTGTTATACTCTTTGGAGACTGTGTTGTTTAGTTTGGTTAACTTATTTTGGGTTGGGGATGGGACTGTTTGGAGACCTTTGGTTGTTTATGTTGGTTTTTCTTTTGTGCATGGACGGTTATTGCCAAGTGTGTGCTGTGTTGTGTTGTTTTATGACTGTCCGTAATTTATGCAGTACCATATGTTATTGTAGGACCGTATCTTATCCTTTACGTACAGAGTACCAGAATATGCAGGTTAGACCGTACCATTATGTAAATATATGGCGTACCATAAACAGAAGATATAAAGTACCTTGTCTTTCATATTACCGTACCATATCGCTTACATATAACGTACCGTAAATGCAGGTTAACCGTACCATTATGTAAATATATATCGTACCTTATATATCGCACATGAAGTACCTTATCTGTTGTACACTAAGGTACCTTGTGTTTTACAGAAGGTACCTTATCATTTACATATATAGTACCATAACCTGCAGGTTTACCGTATCCAGAATTATACATATACAGTACCCAGATATCAAAGTATATCGTACCATTTGTTATACGATCGAAAAATAAATACATTCCTAATCGAATCGCGTTGTCCTGCGTGATTTTGACAATACGTAACAATAACAAAATGAAAAAAAAATATGAAAGCCTAATGCACCGAATTCGCAGATGTAGCACTCACCAAATTATTCAAATTATGTTGTAGATGTTCTTGCTTCTATCCTTATACTATAATGAATCTTGGTATTCTAATATTTAATTCATGCGTGCGGGGCTTAATGCACCGAATTTGATCTGAAACGTATTTAATACTATATTTTACTGTTCTACGGTGGTTCGAGATGAAAAAGTAATTCGTACGACCTCGAAAAATACTAACCCTAGTATGACGTATCTTATATTTAAGGGACGCCGTACCAAAAATAGCTTTGTAGGGGTACCTATCGTTTTGTTTGAAGCGTACCAACTAGGACACGGTTGCAGTACCATAAATTACATATAACATGAAACATCTTATGAACCACCGACATGTCAGATAATGCTGTCTTTTATGATTTAATACCTCGTATGTCAGAATCTGTCCAGTCATGACAGAGAAAAATTCAGAAATCTGTCCACTCATGACAGAAAAAACGTCATAAAAGTGTTCAATCATTACAGAAAAATGTCAGAAATTGTCTCTTCCTTTCTCCACATCAACATTTGCTGAATGCTTCGTTTGTGACGAAAAATAGCCAAGTCTTAAATTCGAAGTCTTACTTTAATTTATACGGTACTTACTTCTGAAACGATACAGTACCCTATGTTGTACACTTAGGGTACCTAAATGACCTAAATTACAATACCAAACTTGCGTATATAAACGTACCAAATTGGCATATGTTACAGTACCAAGTTCGCTTATATTACTACTATGTTGGCATATCTTACGGTATCAATGGTATATTACAGTACCAAATATGCATATTACAGTACCAACGTGGCATATATTACAGTACCATAGTTGCGTGTATTAACGTACCAAATCGGCATATATTACAGTACCAAAGTTACATATCTTACGGTACCAAAGCGACATATATTACAGTACCAAACTTGCGTACATTAACGTATCAAATTGGTATATATTACAGTACCAAGTTCGCTTATATTAGTACTATGTTGGCATATCTTATCACTGGTATATTACAGTACCAAAGTTACATATCTTAGGGTACCAACGTGGCATATATTACAGTACCATAGTTGCGTATATTAACGTACCAAATCGGCATATATTACAGTACCAAGTTCGCTTATGAAAGACTATGTTGGCATATCTAACGGTATCACTGGTATATTACAGTACCAAACTCGCATATATTACTGTACCAAACCAGCATATAATACGGTACCTAATTTGCATCTTAGGGTACCAAACTGGCATATATTACAGTACCAAATGTACATATATTACGGTGCCAAATGTGCATACATTACCAAACTGGCATAGGTTACGGTACCAAATATGCATATCTTAGGGTACCAACTGGCATATATTACAGTACCAAATTTACATATATTACGGTGACAAATGTGCATATATTACTGTGCCAAACTGGCAGTCACTACAGTACCAAATTTAGACAAAAACAATGAGCCATATCCTATTGACACATTTGAACAAAACAATGACCTACTGGCATCATTTAGACAAAAAGAATGAGCCATTACCATACAAAAGAGCACCGAAAAAGGTTATGGGACAAAAGCAAATATGAAAATACATGGAAAATACGGACGCTACGTCGTTACGGCTTCTGTACAAGTACGACGATTATGTCCGTGTTTCCCATATATTTTACACTTGTTGGATCTTCTATCTACCTGAGAAGGAATCCTCCGTGTCTTTCGGCGACCGGGGAGAACACGGATATCCGGGTCACGAATGAAATTCCCATCATCGGTTTGAGCATTCATCTCGTGAGTCGGAACAGGGTTACTGCATAACTGGACTTTTCAGATAATATGGCAACCTGTATAAATGGTATGGTGTATAGTTTAGATTGGTACTGCATAACTGGACATTTTGGTACCGTATAGACATGTTACTTGGTACGTAATATAAATACACAAAGATACTACATAACATACATGTCCAATCGAACTGTGTCGCATAATATATTTAGGTACGGTTAAACAACATACAATGGTACGTAATATTCATAAGAAATGGTACGTCGTAACAGTTATATAAAAAAAATCCGAAATCTCGATGGATTAGCCTCAATAACTATCAAATCCTAACATTCCACTCTTATATGGAGCTCTTGGATTGCATTGAACTCCCAAATTTTGGGCTAAACCTTGAACAAAATGCGTGAAATCGATTAACAAAACCCAAACCAAAAGAAAAGCTTACCTGACAAAATCAACGCCCAAAATCGAGAACCCAACGTTCAAGGGGCTCTTCGATCCTTGTCTGGCACTGGCACGAGCAGAAGGAGGTGGTCCGCAAGAAGAATTAGTCGACGGCGGGCTGGAGCTCGATTTTTGCAGAGAAAAAAAAACTGAAATGAAATTCTAAATCAATTAATAAGGGTATTTTGGTAATCTTAGGTGATTAGGTACCTAAGTGTAAATTTTTATTCCATTGGAATCCTAGCTATAAAATATGTCTGACAAGGTACCTAAGTGGCTTTTTAGTTTTGTATTGGGTATTTATGTGTAAATTGCAGTTTTTTTAATGTTGCGAGTAATATTGAAAATAATTACACTATAGGGAATTTTTTACAAATATAAGGTATGGGGTACAATTAGACTGGATCCTACTAGGTAAGTTTTCTGCCTCCGCCATTGCTACTTGTAAAGATAACTTATTGGAAATTATAATAAAAGTTAAGAATAGGTATGTATTAAACCCTAGCAAGCAAATATGTACAACTTGTGTGAAACCGCGTGAAGAAAAGTCTTCATACGGTTATAATAATAATATTTAATTGTAATATTATAATAATGATTATCAGTGGGAAGCTTGCCTACATAAAGGCAGCGAATGAAGCTTGTGAAATCCCACACCAAAAATAGAATCACGAAAGAGAAAAAAAAAGAAAGAAAAAAATAAAGGGTTTGTTCGGTATTTGCTCCAAGAGAGATAGTGAGTGTTTTCTCCTTTATAGATTGAGAGGTTGCAACCTCTGTTTTTAACCAGTAATAGAAGTTCTGCCTCGTCCGTGGTTTTTTACCCCGATCAAAAAGGGGTTTTCCACGTAAATTTTCGCGTCCATTTTATCCCCACAGTTATTTCGAAAATTATTACAATGTCCATTTTACAAAAAGTGGTATCAGAGCCAACCCTGATCTATATTTCTATTATGTCAAGTGGTTGCAGCTACAACTGTCAAACGGGCCCGCGGCCCGCGGGTCCGCCCACCCCGGTCCGCCAAAGTGGCGGGGCGGGCTCTAATTTTTTAGGCCGCCTGAGGGCGGGCTTTGTCGGGGAGGGCCGGGGGGCCGCGGGCAAGCCGTCAGAAAATTAATTATTCTATTATTATTTTAAAATATAAGATTTATAAATAAATTACGATGATTTTTATATTTTTTAGCTATAATTGGTAATTAATAACATAAATAAATTAAAATTAAAAAAGTTCATAAAAATTAGATATTTTTTCCAACTTAAATTCTTTATTTTTGTTTATTTTTTACTACTTATATTATTTTTTGCAATTTTTTTATTATTTTCTCTTACTTTTCTTATTTTTTATTTTTTTTCTTTTTTTTTTATTGAAATTGGGGGGCTAAGCCCGCCAAGCCCGCTACCCGCCCGCAGGTGGGGGCGGGCCTTAAATTTCCATGCCTGCCAGGAGGCAAGCTTACCCGTGCCCGCCCCGCTATTGGCGGGCTTTGGCGGGCTACGGGCCGCCCCGCCCCGCCGGCCCATTTAGACAGTATTAGTTGCAGCGTTGTCTGATCTTCCACATCAGAAAGTATATTGAAAAGTTTTATCTTTATGGAAGGTTTATTGGCGGGGGAAAAAACTGCGGCTAAAAAAGAAATTGAGAAATTCAACGGGGGATACTACTCACTGTGGAAAATGAGGTTAAACGCAATTTCACTGACAGAAAATTATCTGGAGGCCATCACTAGCAGACCAACAACAATTACAAGTGTTGCCAAATGGAAGTAAATACACAGGAGGGTCATCGCTAATATTTATCTAACATTAGCAGATGATATATTATCAAGAATAGAAGAGAAAAGCAGTGCGTAAGAAATTTGGGACCATCTTGAAAAGTTGCATCAAGTCAAGTCACTCCATAGTCGGATTTCCTGAAAGAAAATTATACCATCTACGAAGTTGTAAAATTCGCTAGGCGCTAGTCGGGCGTCCGAGGGGGGCTAGCGCCTAGGCGGTATAGGCGGGGCCTAGGCGGTTTCTAGGCGGAAATTAAG
The DNA here is from genome assembly GCA_027422505.1 of Craterostigma plantagineum. NCBI lineage: Eukaryota > Viridiplantae > Streptophyta > Magnoliopsida > Lamiales > Linderniaceae > Craterostigma > Craterostigma plantagineum. The sequence goes on from JAPQWV010000005.1 coordinate 5,439,687, forward strand.
CGGTATACATGTTTTATTTATTATCTCAAAGCCGTCTTGTTATTATTGAGATATCTATAATTTCTATACATAAAATTTGGTCAGTGTGGTAAGGTAATTGGAACCCAACATCAAGATTAGACTAAATACAAATTACCCCTAATTCTATTATATATACAAAAATACTTTTAAAAAAATAGATCTATTTAGGAATAGAACCCACGTCAATTAAAGACTAAACACTTACCTCTTAGCTTCTCTCCACTAGACCAAATAACTTCTTATTTTATTCGTACATATATTTATTATATCTACTAACTGACGGATATATATTGTATGTGGTGTCTAACATATTGTCCCACACCGAAACTTTCAATGAAATGGTCTGGAAAGCAACTCTACATAAAGGCACGCAGCTTCACTTTAACGCCAGTGTGAGGCCACACATACCTGTGACGTGCCTTGTTTTGACTAGTAAAATTTTTTTACTAAGTAATTAATATTTTAATATATTTAGTCGGCCGATTTTCATTATTTGGCGGAATAATCGGCTTATTCGGCCGCTTAATCGGCGACTAATCGGCAGAGTGATTAGTTGGCCGGATAGATGGTTTTCGCCACGGTGGCCCTCCAACTAGCGCCTAGGCGGCGCCTAGTCGGCCGCCTAGGCCGAATTTTACAACACTGTCTACGAATGGAAGAATCTCCTTCAGTGACCGAGCACATCAACAAGTTGAATACTCTTTTCTCTGACCTGGACTCAAAATAGAGCCAAATGAACGTGCTGAGCTTATACTACAAAGCCTACCAGCTCCTACGATCAACTCGTCATCAACCACCAAGCTGCGGGAAAACTTATATTCAATAATATGGCAGCTGCGGCTCGCGAAGAAGAAAGCCGGTGCAATACAAAGAAGACAAGTTGATAATGTCCCAACGGGCAGAAGCGCTGACAGTGACGAGTGCAAGACCAGTAGCATGTGGTCCGAATGTGAGCTAAAAATGAGCAAGACCTGGAGAGCCTGGTTCAAGTGGGAGTCAAAAGCGGACAAACCTTGTTGCCAAAAATAAGAAGGCTATAAAATGTTACCACTGTGGCAAAAAAGGTCATCTAAAAATAGATTGTTGGGCTCTAAATAAAAATCCCAATGCCCAAATGCCGCCAACACTACCAACGATGGAATTGCCTTGGTGTGTTAAGCCGCAACAACTATTGGTGAAAAAGGAAAATTCAACGACGTGTGGCTCATTGACTCAGCAGCTACTTTCCACATGACTTCTCGAAAGGAATGGTTTCATTAATACGAGCCAACCTTTGGAGGATATGTCTATAGCTGTAATGACCAAGTGCTGAAGATTATCGGGGTGGGTACGGTCCAAATAAAGATGAATGTCGGCACTGTGCGTACTATCCATGTTGTGCGACGTGAGGAGGGCTTGAAGAAAAAAATGTAGTTCGTGGGGAAACTTGATGATCTTGGTTTGAAAATTGAATTGGAGAACAAGATCGTGAAGGTTTCCAAATGAGTGCTGATGGTGATGGAGGGAGAAAAGATAGCTGCAAATTCATATAGTGAAGGGAGAGACTCTGCAAAAAGGGCAAGCATCCGTTGCTAAGACAAGTTCAAGCGAAAAGCTACAGTGACTTGGCATAAGAAACTTGGTCATATGTCTAAACATGGCATGTAAATTCTTGCACAAAAGAATCTACTTCCTGGTCTCACAACGGTGAATCGGGACCCATCTACTGCTATAGAGATGCGGACACCGGTGAAAATGTGGACTGGTGCACCTGCAGACTATTCAAACCTCCATATATTTGGAAGTTCAACGTACGCGATGTACCGCAACCAAGAAACGACGAAGTTGGATCCTAAGTCCAGGAAATGCCTATTATTTGGATACGCCGATGGAGTAAAGGAGTATCGCTTGTGGTATCTCACTGACCACAAAGTGATTATCAGATGTTATCTTCCTCGAAGATAGCGATGGGGAGCAAGTCGAAAATAATAGCAGTTCAAAAGGCGTGGCAAATACTACATCGATGAAAAGAAACTTGGAGCAATATAATTCTTCTAAAGCTGAACCGACGCACGAAGAGCTCAACCTAGTCAAATCTGAAGTATCGGATCTCTGGCGGTCATCACGCGAGCGTAAGCCGCCTAGTTGGCACTTAGATTATGAGATAGAAAGCAATCTTGCATACTGTTTTCTAACTGGGGCTGGAGAGCCAACCACTTTCCAAGAAGTACTGAATAATTCAAATGCGAGTCAGTGGATTTCAGCAATGCAAGAGGAAATGGAAACTCTCTATAAAAATAAGACATGGGAGTTTGTGCCATTATCGCAAGGAAGGAAATCCATTGGCAACAAATGGGTGTACAAAATCAAGTAGAATGGTGATGACTAGATAGAGCGCTACCGTGCTAGACTGACTGTAAAGGGTTATGCTCAGAAAGAAGGGATTGACGTCAACGAAATTTTCTCACCGGTGGTTCGACTTACAACATTCAGGGTGGTCTTGTCAATGTGTGCTACATTCGACTTGCATCTTGAGCAGTTGGACGTTAAAATGGACTTTCTCCATGGAAACCTAGGTGAAGAAATATATTTGCTTCAATCAGTAGGTTTCGAGGAACAAGGAAGAAGATCTGGTTTGTAAGTTGATCAAATCACTCTACGGGCTCAAACAAGCACCGCGATGCTGGTATAAGAGATTTGACTCATTCAAAATGAGTGCTGGCTACAACAGACTATATTAAGATCCTTGTGTGTATTTCAAGAGATTTGGTGATGACGATTTCATCATGTTGTTGTTATACGTTGATGATATGCTGGTAGCATGACCCAGCAAAGGTCGTATCACCAACTTAAAGACTCGCTAGCAAGTGAATTCGAAATGAAGGACTTGGGACCAGCAAACAAAATCCTTCGGTGTGCAAATATCTCGAGACAGAAGCAAGTGGAAGATTTGACTTTACCAAAAAAATTATTTGAAGAAAATTTGAAAAGGTTCAACATGCAAGATAGTAAGCCACTACTACCTTCTTGCTACTAATTTCAAGCTATCATCCGAGATGTGTCCTACCGATGAAGAGAAGAGGATAGATATGTCTCGACTGCCATATGCATAGGCGGTAGAAGTCTAATGTTCTCAGTGATCTATAACAGAACAGACATTGCCCATGTAGTTGGAGTTGTTAGCCGATACATGTCCAAGCCTGGTCGGGAGCACTGGAGTGCCATTAAGAGGATTCTCATATATATCAAGGGAACATGATCTTGCCTTATGTTACGGAGGTATAGATTTTATTGTCCATGGTTTGTTGATGCAGATTATGCAGGTAAACTTGATAAAAGCATATCCACTACCAGATATGTGTTTAATCTTGCTGGATGAGCTGTAAGCTGGGTATCAAAAATGCAGTCCATTGTTGTAACTTTAACAACGGAAACAGAATATATCGCAGCTACGCCAGCCAATAAAGAGGCAATATGGTTGAAGATGTTGCTGGAAGAACTCAACCACAAAGAGGTGAATATTCTTCTCTATTGTGGTTGCCAAAGTGCGTTGCATCTTGCAAGGAATCTAGCATATCATTCAACAAGCAAATACATCCGGGTTCAATACCACTTTGTACGTGAATAAGTGGAAGAGAGGACATTGGACATGCAAAAGTTCACATTGCGGATAATCTGGCAGACTACATGACCAAGGCAATTACCGTGGACAAGTTTATATGGTGCCGTTCCTCTTGTGGATTGACCGAACATAAGTAACATGCAAAGGCAAGCTAGAAGAATGGTGTGAAGATTTGATTGGAATCTTCAAGTTAGAGATTGTCGACAAGTGTGTGAAACCGCATGAAGACTTTTCTTCACGCGATTCAAGAAGATGTATTTAACAATAATATTTAATTTTAATATCATAATAATGATTATTAGTGGGAAGCTTGCCTATATAAAGGCAGCGAACGAAGCTTGTGAAATCCCTCACCGAAGCAAGAGAGAAAAAATAAAGAAAAAAATAGAGGGTTTGTTCGGTATTTGCTCTGACTATAAAGAGAGAAGTGAGTGTTTTCCCCTTTATAACTGAGAGGTTGTAACCTCTGTTTTTATGCTGCGTATAAGTGAAGTACTCCGTATATTATCATCAGCAGCTGATTTGAGAGGGAACCGCTTGCACATATATGTTGTGTGTTTTGGATTTGGAATAAAGATAAATTACAGTTTTTAGCAAGTCTCCACCGAGCTCCGATATAACATAGCACGGGAATTGTCAAGTGTCACATATGAATACAAACGCCGAAAATTTAAAACTGTGCATTAAATTGTCCAAACGAGAGAAAGTCCATCAAGATAATCATCAACTTTTATTGATTGTTTTGCAATTCGGTAAGGTTTATGTATGTAAAGCAATGAAAATATTAACTACGTATCAGCTTGGTAATCCACCAAGGTATAAGTTTTTATTTCAAATTATTTTTATAGCATAGACTATCCGACGTATAAATCCCCGGCAGGCCGTGCTGGTAGTCATTCATGGACGGGGAAGATTGCTTGGAAATATCAAATCTCCGCTACCTCCATCACCTAATATTTCACTTGAGCTCAGACCAACGGTAGCATTCGAGACGTCGCCAAGAAATGTAGTTGCGTAGGGCATCACACCATTGGAGAAAACAACGGTACTATTTCCTGCTGTTGGGGTGTTGTTCAACAATAACCCACTCTGATCGGCTGTGTTTCTTATCTGTGACGAACCATCACCACCTTGCCCAACAATGGCAGCGTTCAATCGAGCTGCATTGTAATTTGGCGCTCCGTCGTGGCGTAAATTAGTGTACGTTGACCTTCTGTCATCGCTATAAGAATTATAATTTGCGGTGGTAGTACCGATAAATCCAAGATTTAGCGTTGAGCTATTATGAGATACGCGGTTCCAATAAGCGGGAGCATTTGACGATGATATTGAGCTATTAGATCCACCGTAAGAAGAATTGGTCGTGACTAATGCACCAATATCTAAGTGCCGACGAGCATTTATGTTGGAGGACGAGGAGGAACCACTATTTGATAATAGTATGCCATTATTAAACCGCTGATGATATATCGATGAATGGCCACCAATGGCGTTAACTCCAATATTTTCGGTCGATCTTGACCCTCCATAAGAAGAAGAACCCTTAAACCCGGCATTTAACTGATGATTAATCGAAGGACCACCACCATTACTGTAGTTAGTCGACGTATTACACAGTCGATTAACAAATGAAGCATAGCCATCATTGGATAAGGCGTTCGATTTAATGCTGCGAGATCTGTCCAGACCACTCGTCACCGTCATGCTTCGTCCTCGCAAGTAATTACCGCTCGTCGAACCAAGTCGACGTCCTAATAAAAACATATTATTATTATTATTATTATTATTATTAGTAATATTCGCACCAATATTGCGAAGATGGGACTGCGCCGAATTTCCATCTTTTTGAAAGCCATGACCAACCAATCCATATTGAAGATGACCTGAGCTCATCAGTGGTTTGTAGCTGCTGAGCGGAGCGCTTTCGACCTCATTAGGGTTCTCTTGGATTGACGGTGGCGAAGGTGTTGTTGAGATAACGTTGTCGTTTTCTGATGATTCTTGGCCCGCAATAATGTGATGGCCGTTGCGAGGCGGGGGCACGTCATGCCTGTGCTTTCCCTCGTAAGTGGTTATTACGATCTTCGAATCATCGGCCGCCCTCTCCACGTGTTTCTTAACGTTACATCCCGGTTGGGTGCATTTGTAGTAACTCCTGCATTTTTTTTAGAGAGAGAGAGAGAGAGAGAGAGATTATTATCGTAACGCAATAACGATTTTCCTTATGATTTGAAGTTTGGAATTAAGTATAAGCGAATTAAACCTAGGGTTTGCGTTTCCCTTGACGATTTTCTGCCCGTACTTCCGCCAGCGAAATCCATCGTCTAAAAGGTCGACCTCGCTCTGCGTCTTAAGAATGATTCTCGTCTCCCTTGCTGATTTCCTTCTACCAGCTCCATCTTCGGAAATATATTGGCTTACAACTCTCCTACGTAAAGTGTTGGAAAAACGCTGCATGTTAACCTAATAAACTCCACAACGACGACCAGAAAGAAAAAAAGAAGAAAAAGGAAAAAGACGGAAAACCTCTTCTTCTTTGCATCCTCACTATCCACATAGGATGAGATACTTGTCGACGAACCGTCGCCAATAGGAGGATCGTTCCCATGTTTATCGGACTCACACTCAAGAACGACGTCTGTGAGCAGTCCACCTGAGCTTGCTGGGCTTTCATTACTAAGTGCCTTGCGTTTTCGAGGAGCATTGTTCGAGTGGGTGTTGGATCCTATGTAGCAGTGTATATCCGTAAAAAACCCTTCTTCTTCATTCATATTAAATGCAGTAAGATCGTCGACAGTAATTCCATTCATTGCATCGTCATCAGAGATAGGATAATTGAACACCGGCGAGGAACCATCTTCAACAAATTTCTTCCTGCCCTTTGAGTTCCGACAATCGTATGCGTTTGATACATAGTTTTGATCATTACTAGAACTTGGCGCGGATTGACGAAACTTCCCGTCTGTTTGTGAAGATTGAATCTGCATCACAAGAATTCAATGATCTTTATACTTATATAAAAGATATAGTTCCTAAGATTTAGGGTTTCAACGAAGTCTTAAATATATTTACCTGAGTATTAGGTAGGAAAACTGGGGATTCTAATAGAGTTGACACATGTCTGAACGCAGGTGAACCCTCATTTTCCATGCATTTCTTCTGATTATCATCATCTATAATAATAATAGGTTTATAGTTGTTACCATTATTATTACCACTTGGTGGGAACTCGAACACGCCGGTCGTTGGTGATGACAGCACCTACATGATGACAAGCAATTCGAAACGGTCAAAATATATATCCCAACACTTTAGAACATTAATATAATGTTTCTAAAACTGATTATTGATAATATTACCATAGGGTTAGGTATGAAATTCGGCGACCCTAAGAGGGTTACCGATGGGCTAACTCCCGAGGGCATTGTTTCGCTATTATGAAGACAAAATGGTTTGATACTTTTCGTATCCAACAATGGAGCGGTAAAACCAGCCCTCGAAGCCATTCGCTCAATAAGTCTTCCACCACTTGCTGATCTCATCGGTTCAGCACGAATTACATTATTCAAGTTGCTTGTCTCAGTCATTGCAACGTTATTGTCTTGAACTTGATCGTATTCAGTCTCATCTTCAGCTCTTGATATCGTCCTTCCATTGCCACTTACTAAATCCCCCATGATTTCAAGTTGTCTTACAACAAATAAATTTAAGACCCGAAAGATTAGGAATGAATCAGTTACAGATGATAAGAGAAGATACATCATTCGATAGAATAAAGTGAAAACGGGTAATGTAAGCGAAGATCTAATGGGGATGGAAAGGAAAAAGAGAGGTTACGAATATAATTTCGCATTTAACGAAGGTTATTCGAGACAGATAACAGAAATAGATATGAAGACAAAGGCATAAGTAAAAGATACGAATGTTCGTTGGGCCAAGGAACGAAGATAGATAACAGAATCCGTCATAAGATCGCAAAATATAAGATTACGGAAACTTAGATGCATACTACAGGTCGAAAAAACCCATAGAATGAGAGAACATGAATTCCATAACCGTTAATGCAAGAGCACATCAAATCAACATAGCCAATCTGTCATACGTAAGCTTACCACATACAACATTATTGGAGCATAGATACGTGGGTATGAAACTGAAGATTAGACAAAGAAAAAACCCTACATAGATATGTAGAACATGGATTCCATCAGAGAAGGTTTATATGTTTTTTCTATCATACTACATACACTGAAATGCGTCAAGCCCTAGCTAGCAGCAACGAACAGGTAAGAAAGGACAGAACTCAACAGCATATAAGTAAAACAATGGACAGTGTAGTAGATATGGCCGAAAAACAATAGTAATGGCTGTCTTGTCAAAAACACAAGTACTATAAATGGAATAAAAACAGAAGGAATATAATTAATTAAAAAAATCAATCGCGAAGCATACTAAGGTACAGAATAACGAGAGATGGGAAGACCTAGGATGAAAAGGTTTTATCGATACCTGAAAAAGCAAAATTAACCCCAGAATTAAGAAAGATGGCACATAGCTCCAGCACACCTAATATGTATATCAGTTAAATGAAATGAAATACGAGGACAAATTCAATGTACTAAATATGTTTTTTACACTTATCGGCTTTATATAGTAGCTCATGAATATGATAAGATGGCAAAAAGGGTAATCGTATTAACATATATTTTATTGACAAATGTACGCCACGGTTTGGAGAGTATACGGAAAGTTGACTGGCAAAGTGATCGAAAGATTTTGTTGGGTAAGATGATAATCACGAAAATAAATAGGATTATGTAATAACTAAATATTATCAGATAAAACTGGAAAAAATTTAATGTGGATTACGTTCAGGGTCCATGGGCAACATAGTTTGCCTCTTTTCCTTTTCTTATTTTCCTTTCAATTAAAAGCAAATTATATTATAACCTCGTTTAAAACATATTTTTTGAAAGACTTATTCATTTATACTTTTTCTTTTTTTCTTTACAATAGTAAAAGCAAGACAGATTAAAACAGCCTTAAAGTATATTTTCGAAAAAGAACCAATTCATTTCTTACAAGAAAATATGTCGTATTATTTAATTGAATAATACTGGAATAAACAAATTATTACCATATCCAGTTGGGGGATTTCAAGATTTATTTTTCATAAGAACAGAGGTAATACAGTAGTAACTTCAAAAATTAATGTTCGATTATTTAATAAATATCTAAGATAATATTTTGATAGGTCCCGATTCGAGAGTAAGGTACGAATAAATAATTCACTTGATTAAGGACAATAACATAGCATGAGCTTTTCTAGTCTCACATGTTCCGATGTGGCACTTTTAGTCTCCAATGTTACCGGTTTAGGATGTTTTAGTTAGGACTGGGGAAAAATACCGAAATACCGAAATACCGTCTTTATCGTATCGAATCGTATCGAAAATATCGAAATTTTTGGTATACCGAAGTTTTTGGTAAGGTATGATACCGTACCGAAAATTTTCGGTACGGTAATGGTATGAAAGTTTTTAAAATTAGGTATACCGATTATACCGAATACCGAAATACTAAAATTTTTAATATATTTTATATATATATACACACCTACATATTATATTATTTCAAAAAATATAAAATGAAAAATAAAGGATCTTCATAAACTTATTTAGCCCATAAATTATTAACTTATTACACAACTTTCTAAGATTAGGCCCACCATATTTTACTTATGTATCTCAAGTAATATTTAATTTTTGTCTTTTTAATTTTTTTTCAGGATTTTGAAAGCGTGAAGATGCAATGCAATTACTTTCTGTTAATCTTCACTAATTTTTTAAATATAGCCGCTTCGTTCTAATTAATCTGTAGTATTTTGTGGTTATGTAAAGTTTTTTGTCTTACTAAGGAGACTGGCTAAAATATGCAAATTATTTAAGGTTAAAAAATCTTTTTATTTTGAAATATTTGGTATTAATAATCTATCTTATTGGGGCCTAAGGAGTTTGAATTGATTAAAAATTCCAAAACAACGAATTAACGAGTTACGAGACATGCATGGTAAAAAACCCTCCGTGTGAATGGTATAGAAGGTATGATACCGATACCATACCGAAATTTCGGTATGATACCGTATCGAAATTTAAGGTATACCGAAATTTTGGTATGGTATTGGTATGATTTTTTTGGATACCGAAATTTCGGTACGGTCTACGGTATCACAGTTTTGGTACGGTATACCGTACCGAACCACCCCTAGTTTTAGTCACCCGATTAATTTAATCATTAATTTATACGTAATTTAACATGCGAGAGTACGTGATATGACTTAACCTCTCATAATTCATCATCTTCTTCAACGCGTTGTTACGCATCACATTTAATTCACCTTCAAGGTCGTCAATCCTTTCCTAAATTTGATGTGTAATTATTCTCACGTGTGTTTAAGTCGAAGAAGAGAGTGAGTTATGAGATTTTAATCTTAGTAAAAGAAGATCAAGTGCTCTATAAATTCCATCTAAATTAACGATTAAGTTAATGGGAGGACCAAAAAGACCCATCGGTAACATTTGGGACTAAAAGTGGTACCTCGAAACATGATGGACCAGGAACGTTCATGCCCCGAATATTGAGGACTAAAAATATCGTCCACCCCTAAGTTATAAGATAGTACGTTTTTGAAATTTCTATAGACTCCGTATACTATATATTAATATTTCCCAAGTGCTAATTACTCGAATGATACATGAAAGTTTCTTTAATAAATAAATCAATTTTCTTTTGCTTTAAGTATCAAATTTACCTTCAATCTTGTGTATGACTTGTTTGTAGTAGCATATTTTGATGTATTTAGTTATATAGAAAATATTTTTTGATGTCCATAAAAAAGTCATACATTGACCATAAGAAGTACATAATGTTGGAGACCGAAGGATTCTTTTTCTTCTTGTCGAACTTTTCAATTTCATTAATGTAAGAACTGGTACACACGAAAAACGGTAATCTCAATGGTACTACCACGCTATACCCCAAATGCGTTTTTGAGTGTAATCATCTGTAACTTATCTTGATGCGTAAGTGTAAATATTATGATCCGATCACCTCTTCCGCGACTTCCTCAGCCGATCTTTTTTGCATTTTCCACCCATCGTCTATTCCGTTCGTTCCATATGTTCCTCAGCCGATCTGACGTACAGGAGCGGCTCGACATCCACGTGAAGCTCCGAAAGTTCACGAGGTAGGATGTAATCTTATCCGATGTTATCAGGTGGAAACGTTATTTTTCTATCGAATTGAAGCGCGACCAAAGTCTATTCGAGCATGTTAAGACTACTAAATATGAATGGATGGTGTATGCGTAAAAGACATCTCATTATCCTTTTTTCTCACTTATGTACCGATGTGATTGTGGAGAATCTACGCCATGTATAACCATGGTGCGTATCAAGTTAATCTCAGCAAATAAGGTAGGAGCTGAATGTTAGAGAAGAAAAGGACGTAGGTACAGTAAAATGCTTAGGAATTGTTAATGTTGATTTGTCTTTCATACCCAAAAACAGTTTGAACTATTATTGGAATCTTAAAATTGCCGAAAAATAGAAGATATGGAGATCAATCAAGAACATAAGAAGATATGGAGATCAGTCGAGGATATGAAGATCAGCCACAAAAATAAGAAGATATGGAGATTAGCCGAAAAGATAAAAAAATATGGAGATCAGCCGAGACGATATGAAGATAACCGAGCAACAAATAGAAGATGCACTTTACACGGATTTGGAGTACAAGAGACGGGAACGAGAGGAAAGAATTATCGAGAGAGCGCTCACCATATCTTTTAGCTTTTCCCTAGAGTTTTACCTTTACTTAGTGTGAAGATCAGGAGAGTCGTGTGATGCTACGCTAGTTTTACTTTCGTTGATAGTTAGGTTTTTGTTATCCGTTCGAGTAATGGAATTTTGCCCAGAAGGCGCGTAGCAAGTTGTAAAACTTGCTGCTTACTTTTAAAAACAACGTCTGCGTATTTTTACTGCTAAGTTTACTTTTTCGCTGTGCAAAAACGTTTTGATCCCGACTGCTGTTGCAACATTAGGGTCAACATTTGTGTTTCTACTTTTAACTTAGCGCGCATCTGTATCCGGACCACTTCAATGTGGTATCAGAGCCTCGCTTATACACTAAGCATTTTAATTCTTTGACATGGATGGTTTAAGCTCAAACTATTTTTGGTAAGGTTTCCGTGTTAGACGGATCGAACTATGCCTATTGGAAAATCTGAATGCGCCGATGCATAAAGTCTATTGACTCTCATGCATGGGACGCTGTCCTCAGTGGTTTACCCTCCTAAAACTGCTCCTATCGCAGATGGTGAAGTCTTTGACAAACCCATTGTCGAATGGACTGCTCTTGAAAAAACAGCTGCTGGTTTAATGAAAAAGCATTGCATGCTATCTTTTCATCAATCAATATTTTCATGTTTAAAATCATTCAAACCTGTACCAATGCGAAACTCGCTTGGGACATGCTTCAAAGGTATTGTGAGGGTGATGCTAGTGTATACGAAACTGAGACTTCTACATAGTCAATTCGAAAATCTTCGAAAGAGGGAAGATGAAGATATTACTGCTTATTTTGGCAAACTTTTAAATATTTCTAGCGAGCGTCAAAGCCTAAGTGAACCGATTTCAAACAAAGTTTTAAACTCAAAGGCCATTCGTTCACTAACTGAAGAGTTAAATGTGAAGGTTGCAGTAATCGAGGAAGCTCACAATATGGCCACAATTGACTTCAACACCCTGATGAATATTTTGAAGAACTACGAGACCAATCTCGAAATTCAAAAGAAAGCATCAAGGGGTAAGAGTCTTGATCTAGTCACTAAACCGACACATGCTCAATATGAGGTTGATTCAGACGATGATGAGGATATGACTATGCTGGTTAGAAACTTTAAGAAGTTCATGAAAAACAAGGAGTCAAATGTTGGTTCAACATTCAAGAAATTCCTCAATACCAAAGAATCTTCATCTGCGCCTCCTGTCATCCGAAGAAATACCGCTGACAAAATGAAGGTTGAAAAGCTCGACAGGGACTAAGTTAAGTGGTGCGTGCAACGGATGGGGACTCGCAAATGAATGTGGCAACACTCTTCGTCGGTATGCAAAAGGATATTTGGGTAAGATTCTCAGATGATGAAGAAGATCTGCCGCTAAAGATACCAAGGTCGCCCAGTAGACCAGTGTATCAATGCAATCACTCCCCTTACAATGAAGATGAAGAACATCATATCGGATTCACTGCGGTACCAGATGTATATCCAACATTGGACTCAACATCGGGAAATATATTATTTTTTATTTTGATTATTGGAATTGTTTTGATGGATATTTGAGTTATGATAATACAATAAATGAATCAAATGACCAGGATATCCATGATGAAAAATACCAACTTCTTTCTAGTGAATACTCAAAAGAAAAGAAGATGAATGCTAAGCTGAAGGAAACCATCCAAGGTTGACGGAGGATAATCATAATATCGAAAAGGTAATTGAAAGTCTGCTTGATGGAATAAGCAAGATGGAAGCCTTGTTGACACGGAAGGATATGGAAATGGAGAACATCCAAAAGCTAAGTCAACAAAGCTGAAGATACCTTCTCAAGAATGAATAAAGGAAAGTCTGCCCTTGTCGAGGTACTCTCTTTAGGTGTTATTGATAAACATGGAATAGGATAACAATCACAGCGTGCATTTGATGAAAAACGTTATCCTGCTTTTTTAAAACCTAAGCATGTTTTTGATAAAAAAAAAAAATCTAAGCGTTCTGCAGGTAAGCCCAGGAAAAAAAAGTTCCATATGTCATTACTATTTTAAGCCTGGACACATCAACCTTTCTGTTGGAAACTGAAAGAGGAAATTTCCAAAAATATTTTGTTGGATGAAAAACCGTCCAACATTTGATCCAACACTGAGAAATCAGCTTTGATGAGAATGTATGGAAAATATTTCAGACGACTTTAGTGCAAATTCTGTCTATCATAAGAATAAATATTTTTATGCTCCGAAGAAAGTTTGGGTTAAAAAGTCTTTGCTCCATTGTAATGTTGTTTACGCATCGTTAAAGGCTAACATTTTCAAGGTCTTGGTACTTTGATAGTGGCGGCTCACGCCACATGACTGGTATCAAGACTACCTTATATAGATTATGTGCCCTTAAGTTCAGTTACCTCCAGCGGTGGGGAAAAAGGTAGATTTCTCGGACGTGGCACACTAAATGTCACCGACTTTCCTGCCTTGAGGAATGTGCATGTGAAGGACTTGTTGCAAATTTGATTAGCATAAGTCAATTATGTGATGACGACGTCAAGATAAGATTTAATAAGAAAGTTGTGAGGTTTTTAACAACAATTTTTGTGTTATGGCAGGAAAAGATCAAGTGATAATTGTTATCAAGTTGGTGATAAGGCCGAAAACAAAGATGTATGTCAACTCTCAAAGGCCGAAGATGAAGTTGTTATATGGCACAATAAACTAGGCCATGTCAAGTACATAACCTTAGAACAATTGATTCGGCATGAGGCGATCAGAGAACAATGTTTGAAAGGCAAGCAAACGCATGCGACTCATAATGTTGATCACATGTTGCTCAACATTTTAGGGTTGTTCACTGTTTTCAGCTCATTCATATGGGTCTTATGGGTCCTATGGAGTGGACAATTTAGGTGGTAGAAAATATGCTTTCGTCCCGGTTGATGATTTCTCTAATTTTTCATGGATATTGTTTCTTAAATAAAAATCTGAAACTTTTGATTTTTTCAAAACCTTTTTGCTGGTCAAAAAAAATTTTTTGCTCCCATCTTTCGCATTAGAATTGATCATGACGGAGAGTTTGAAAATCAATATTTTAAAGAGTTTTGTGATAAAAACGTCTTATCCATGAATTTTTCATCTTCTAAAACACCCCAACAAAATGGGTGGCCAATAGGAAAAATAGGACGCTTCAAGAAATAGCTCGTGTCATGCTCCATTCTAAGAGTCTCTCTAAGAGATTCTGGGCTAAAGCTTTAAACACGGCATGTCATATTTTCGACATTGTACAAGAAAACCTTCTGTGAGCTTTTAAAGGGTAAAAAGCCTACTGTTAAGTACTTTCATGTGTTTGGTTGTACATGCTATATGTTGAATTATCGTTAATACTTGACAAAATTTGATTAGAAAAGTGATAAATGCATTTTCTTGAGATATTCTACTAACAGTCGAGCGTATCGAGTTTATAATTTGAGGTTGAAAACTATTCAGGAATCTGTGAATATAGTCTTTGATGATTCCCTTTATCTTAGCAGAAATACTCATCAACTTGATATTGCAGATGTGTTGCCTACGGTTGGCCAAACAGAGGATGCTGAAGCCTCTAATATGGAGCTAGCATCTGACTCAATATCTACACCTGAACATAATACAGAAGATGAAACCATGAATGTACAAAGGGATCCTCCTGCAAGAATACAGAAAATCCCACTGATCAGAACATTGGAAGATTAGATGAAGGGCGTAAGACGAAAGACTAACTACGGAAGGACTACAAAACGATGGTAAAAAAAATGTACGCATGAATTCCGTGTACAGTGAGGTAGGATTTAATTGCTTTGTCTATGAGTTTGAACCAAAAATGTTCTTGAAGCTCTCAAGTACAGTTTTTGGATCAATTCAATGCAAGAAGAGCTTTTACAGTTTCATAGAAACCAAGTTTTGACTTTAGTTCCACGACCTACTAATGTGTGTCATTGGTAGAAGTGGATTTTTAAAAACAAATCTGATGAGCATGGTAGAGTTATTAGAAATAAAGCACGTTTAGTTGCCCAAGGTTATACCCAAATCGAGGATTTTGATGAGACCTTTGCTCCCATGCTAGGTTAGAATCTATTAGGCTACTACTTGTTATTGCATGTTAGCTCAGCATTACCTTACATCAGATGGATGTGAAGGGTGCATTTTTAAATGGCTATACTGACAATGAAATTTTTGTTGAGCAGCCCAAGAGATTGAAGATCCGCAGCATTCTGATCATGTGTTTAAACTGCAAAAGGCTCTTTATGGTCTTAAGCAGACCCCCCATGCGTGGTATGGTAGACTTACTTCTGTTAGACTTTGGCTTTGTTAGAGTTGAAGCCGATAGAACACTTCTTGTGAAAAGAATAGGTAACGATATCTTAATCTCTCAGATCTATGTTGATGATATTGTGTTTGGATCTACTTCTTGATCTATGTCTTATCAGTTTGTCCAAGCTATGAATTTCACTTTTGAGATCAGTATGATCGGTGAACTAATTTTTTTCTTAGGCCTACAGGTTAAGCAAAGTAAAGACGACATCTTTATGTCCCAGTAGAAGTATGCTAATAATATTGTGAAGAAATATAGGTTAGACAATGCCAAGGTAATGAAAACTTCTATTGGACCTTCACAGAAGGTAAGTAGAGATAATGTTGGGGAACATGTTGATCCAACATTATATCGTTCCATGATAGGTACCTTACTATATATTTCTGCGAGTAGGCCAGATATTATGTATAGTGTTTGTGTTTGTGCGAGATATCAGGCTAAGCCAAAGGTTTCTCACTTAAATGCTGTCAAAAGAATTTTGAAGTATATTAGTGGTACATGTAGTCTCGGCTTATGGTTTCAAAAGATACAAACACAAATTTTGTTGGGTTCAGTGATGTTGATTTGGGCAGGTGACAAAGATGATTGCAACAGCATGAATGGTGACTGTTTCTTCTTAGGTAACAATCTAGTGTCTTGGTATAGTAAGAAACAAAATTATGGTTCTTTTTCTAAGCCTGAATATGTGGCTGCGTGTAGTGGTTGTACTCAGTATATTTTGGTTGAATAGCTTGTTGGGCGATTATGGCTTAGAGAGCAATTCTGTTCTTATGTATTGTGATAATCTAAGTGTCATAAATATTTTAAAAAAAATTCTATTCATCATTTTAGGACCAAGCATATAGATATAAGAAATCATTTTCTGAGAGATATGGTAGAAAAAGAGTTCATTAGAATAGAGCATATAGATACAAAGAACCAGTTAGCTAATATTTTTACTAAAACATTATATTTTGACAGATTTTCCAGCCTGAAGAAGTCTATAGGTCTGTGTTAGTATCTGTAAATGTTGGTCCAGCATCTGGTCAACATAGCATATGTCAAATATGCTAGTTACTTTTTTGATATTTGGTCTAAGTGTCCCTCTATTAATTCGTGAAATGATTTGACTCACCTAGATCGTTTTATGAAATGACCCACTCCCTTACAAACAACATGCTCATAATCCTTTTTCAAGATACAAGTTCAAGTAATAAAATTCCTAGTTACACGACATTCGCGGTGAGGATGAATGCTTTGCGTACAAAAAGCCTAACCTTGATGATAAGGAAATAAAGGCAATGCACAGTATTGATATCAATAAATGAGGAGTGGAACAGATGATCAAAGCTTGGATGCGTCTTAATAATCTTAGAACGAAGATGTTACGTGTATCAAAGTCCGCGCTTGCCACGGCAAAGCCGCAAATCACAGATGTCAAAAAGATTATAACAAAGTAATAATTTGACTGATCTCACCTAAACTGATTCGTAGTCTGATAAACCTCCGTAGCAAAAATACATATTATTAGAAATATCATTGGTGATGTGGATGAAATCACCCACCACGAAAAATTACATTAAAAAAAATCTCTCAGCTAAAAATATACTGTCTCAGCAGACAGAACATACTCCTGCGAATCCATTACCTCACCGTTATTGCACTAAACCAAAACCTTTATTATCAACTAAAACCGAGCAAGAAGAAAACAAAACTGAACCCCCTTACTTAGTTACTTAGGTCGTAAGAATAGGAGGCAAATAGTCGGATTTGGCCCCGAGGACCTTTGCTTTAGTATCGGGAAAGAACTCATGGCCAGGCAGTTCCGTAACTTGGCCATCACTTGCCACCCCGATGGGGTAACGGAGAAGGTGACCGGGCAAGTCGTGCTCGGGCAAGCTCTCTCTTGCATAGAGGTCCCAATACTTGTCCGCCATTTGATTCACTTTTCTAGCGCATCTCTCGCTCTCGGGCTCGAGAAAGGACTCGTCGAGCATCCCGAGGTGTTCGTACCACAGAGACATTCGGAACCCGTGGATATGCCCCCTCGTACGGGTCCGAGCGTTCAGATGGTACGGTTGGTAGCCGCCCATTGCAATCTCTGAGTCTCTCGCCCCGTCCATGGACCTCTGGTTTATGTTGGCTGATCCGATGATTATGTACTCGTCGTCCACTGAGCCATATAAAATTTTGTTGTAAGGGTTAGCTTAGTTAGATAGGTTTGCCCTTAAAAAAAGTTAGATGGGTGATGACTTCCAACTTAAAAAAGAATAACAAACTGGGAGAACGCGATTTAGTCCCTACCAATGTTTGGGATATGGATGCCATTTTTAGTTTCCAATGTTACTGAGTTTGTGACGTTTTGATCTCCATTTAATCGTTCGTTAGGATGGATTTACGGGTCAGGCCTGCCCGAATTTTGTGGAAGAAGGATGTAATTGTGGCCGGGCCGTGATCCAATCCAAATTAACGATTTAATTATTCGGGACCAAACGGCACAAAACCGGTAACATTTGGAACTAAATGTGAGGACCAAAAATTGCGTTCTCCTAAAATATCTATGATTGATCGTCGGAATTTGAAATTGGAAATCATATAAATTGGACGCATTATCTAAAACGTACCTATCATCATCTTGGCATGGACGTAGATCATAAACCGTCGAGCCTCCTGAGCCTTGAGGTAATCCGAGTCCGGCTCAGGGCGCTCGGGCGGTTCGTACTCTCCGGTCTTCTTCACCTCCCTATTACCCAGACAAAAGAAAGTCAAGTAATTCCTAGGATCTTCCTCGATCCCCTTAGCTCGAAGCGCCTGAACGACGTCCTTATACATCATATCCATCGTCCTCCTCTGCCAGTCCAAGATGGCCTGAACCGAGGCACTCTCGGGTATGCCCTCGGGCCACATGGGCACAACCACATACACCGCAAACCTCTCCCCCGCCTCGATCTTGCTCACAATCTTCAACGAAAGCTCCTTAGGTATGAGATGCAATGCTCCAATCTCCTCAACTTTGATATCACTACAATCCCATCCAAAACATCCCCCGAGGAAGTACTGATTCTCTATGTAGACGAAGTGCTTGGCCCGACGAATGGCTTGGATGTAAGCGTCTTGAATGCTACGGTCGATTATGTTGTCCTTTCCGCTCACAAGGCCTGACTTCGCAGCTTCCTCAGGCGTTTCGGGAAATCCAAAAGCGGCCCCGCCGTCGATCGATCGAAAAAGCTGAACGTTCCACGTCTCATGGTCGTCGTGGAAGGTAACCGAAGACGGCGGTACGATTTCTTCAATCTCTCTTAGGTTGACGAGCAAGTCTTTCCCGCCTTGCTTCCTCCATCTCTGCTCGAAGTTGAAGAGAACGTCCCACGCAATGGGGCCCTCGACACGGGAATGGATGTCGTGCCACGGCTCCCTCGGCCCGCCTTTCGTTATTACAGCCTCGGCATAGTTTGGCTGGTGGAAGTCGTCGTGGTGGGCCGTGTCCAAAGTCCTGAAGAGGGAATGAAAAGGCGTGTCGTACCTTCCGTCGCAAAGATCGATGCCTCCCACGAAGCTAACGATCCTCCTCTTGCTCGATCCTCGGCCGGGCAACTCTCCGTCCACCACTATGATCTTCTGATGATGAGTGAACATGGTCGAGATTTGCAAGTCTTGGACGAAGCTACCTCCATCGTCGGGATTTCGTGGGCAAAGGACGCAATTGACCTCCGTGCCTTGGAAGTACTGAGCAGTCTCTTCGTCGTGGGTGGCCATTAGGCCGTCTTTCTTCAGCAAGCCCACGGAAGTTCGGTCGTCCCAAACGAGCATTAGAACTCTCACTCCTTCGCCGGCTTTCTTCTTGAGGATTTCTCCGAGGGTTACGTCGCCCCCGTTCTTTTCCCTCCTCGAATCCCTTATTAGGGAAATTTCGGTGTACACAGACCAGCCCGTGATGTAAATGAAGTGCTTCGCGTTTGATATGGCGTCGAACACATCCTCCCAACACCTATGTGGCTCGTAGTTATTACCGCCCGACAACGGGATTTTAGGGACAAACTTGTCCGGGACATGAGCGTCTTGGTACAAGGAAACCCTACATCCCGTCCTTTGTGCGAAGAAGGTGTAGGGTACGCCGGGGTACTTCATGCTTTTTATCCCGCGATTCCAATTGAGGTCCCTCGTGACCTCGAAGTACTGAAGCCTGACGTGGATCTTCGATCCTTCGGTTATAGGGTTCTTTTCGGTGTCGAGAATTTCGATCCACCTATCGACTTCTTCGCCGTCTAAGATGTCTTGGACGGGGACGTAGGCTCGGCCTATCAGAGTGGCTCCGATGGGGTTATCGTCTTTGACGGTGAAGATTACGTTGGAAGCCGTGTGTGCGCAGTAGACGTGGAAGGACTCGTACCACCTTGGATTGTTGGGTTCGTGCTCGATCATCCTTGTTCGTCCTACTCGGGCCTTTTCGAGATCGATGGTTGCGTAGATCTTGGGAGTTCCTTTACCGATGCCAACTGTCTCTTCGATGTTGGCCTTGAGCTGAGGAAAGTATACCAACAGGAAATTGAGTCAGTGTATGAGATTATTCATCTCACATGCTATTACGACAGAAAAACAGGCAAGGAAATGACTGGTGATGGAAATATCAAAGAATTCATCTCAACAATAATCCATATAGAAAAATAACAGGAGTTATCGAATCAGATAGTGCATTTGTGGTGAAAAATCCATGCAATCTAAACAATGGGCAACGTTCGATCAGTTTTTGCAAGAAAAATTGAACAGATCTCAGGCGAACTAATTTGGGATCTATGTGTTTTACCTTGGTGAAGAAGTTCCCACCATCATCGGAGTGCAGCTTATCCACTTCGTAGATGGTGACATGAAGGGTACCATGAAGCAATATCTGAGCCATTGATTATATCTTCGATCACCTGAAAACAAGAATCACAGCGACCAAATCATAAGAAACTTCAGCACCACAATGGGAAACACAGTTTTTGAGGATCCAACAAAATGTAAAAGAAATAATGTTAGACAATAAAACGGAGGGGGGAAAAAGGACGGATACACGGGAAGCTTACAAAACTGAGATAGAAGAGCACAAATGTATGGTAGAAACAGATGAAACGATCCGCTCTTTGCAATGCGAAAAGTTGGTAATAATCAAGTGAATAGAGAAATAGTGGTGAGTGATCCGAGAAAGTTGTGTTTGCCTGTTTTATCACGTTAACTAATGAATTGATGGTTCTATCTTACTTTTTCTTTATTTATTAGTATAAAAATATACTTGTGATGATATCTATTCTCTACGAAAAGAATTATTTTGGAACTCTTATCTACCAACTGCCAACTAAAAATGTTGTAAAATTCGGTAGGCGCTAGCCGGCGTTCGAGGAGGGCTTAGGCCCTATACGGGCTAGGCGGGGCCTAGGCGGAAATTAGTCGGTATACCAATTTTTTATTATTTTTATTTATATGCTAATATACCAAAGTAGTAAAGGTATGTCAAATTTATCAATTAAATAAATAATGTCAATCCCGATAATTTATTTTTTGTATTTAGAAAAAATTTTCCCAAAAAAATAAATCTTTTTTGAATTTTTTTCCAAAACATAAATTAAAAAAAGTTGAGACCGCTTAGTCGGCCGCCAGCCTAGGCCAATAATCAGTTACCCATACGTTTGCTGCATGACCAGAATTACCTGGGACAGGGCCGCCTAAGCCGAGTTTTACAACAGTGTTATCATGTAATCTTTCAATGGGCCCACGCGTAAGTTTAGGTATATAAGGCGCATGCTTGCCAAGTGCAAGAAGTTGACCAGTGTTAACCATTTATCGGGGGTCAACAATGGCGAGGGCGAGGCACCAAGGTGGTGCTCGGTCACGGTCCCAAAGGAGTCAAAGAGTCTAAGTTAGTATGAATGAAACTGATATGGGGCTCTCCCAATCAACAAGATTTTTATGTGGGGTTCAAGAAATTTAAATAACGGTAGATCGAATATTGTGAAGTGTTTAAGGGCGCAAGGTGCTGTCTTTACGATGGGGACGTGATGGGGACCTGTTGGGGCGTATTTGGCACGTTGGGGACCTGTTTAGACGTATTTGGAACGTGGGGGACCTGTTTGGGACGTCTTTGGGACATGCTTGGACGCGGGGACCTGCTTAGGACGTCTTTGGACGTGTTTGGGACGTGGGGGACCTGCTTGGGACGTCTTTGGACGTGTTTGGGACGCGAGGGACTTGCTTGGGACGTAAATAAAATGACACATGATGTACGTGGTTCGAATCCTATTGGATTCTACGTCCACGTGGCGCTGGGAACTTCCTTTCACTATACCTTGATGATTTACACACTCGATGAATCCTTACTTTCACTCTTCTAGTATTGAAAAGTATGCAATAACTATCTAATAAGCTTCAGAGAGAAATCGCTATGTGAACGTCTATATGAAAAAGAGAGATTTCTAGGTGTTTTTCGTGTGTGTGAAAGTGTTAGAATGAGAATGCTGTAGGAAAATGATGGAGTCCTCCTTTTATAGGAGCTCCCAACGGTCTTTCCCATGTAGAATCCCAGGAATTAAGGGACGTGACCTCTGCAGGGCTAGGGGCAGCTAGAAAGCTGCTGCTTGAATAACTTTTGGTGACGGCTGCAGCTTTTCAAACAGTGGATTCATCCTCTTACACGTCGACACGTGTCCCTGTGGCTTCTTTTCTCCTTTTTGTTGTCTTTTCGTCTGGAAATCCCAGAGGAAGTTCCTCTTTTAACTGGATATCGTCCTTTACCCAGAGGTTCCTGCAGATCTTTCATGAGATATTTTCTTTGACTGGGTGTGGGCTTCTCCTTTCGTGGGCTTTGTTGGGCCTTTCCTATTTTTATTTCTTGGCCCATCTTATTTAGTCCATATCAACCACTCCCCTACTCTAATTTGTCTTTTGGGACAAAAGTTAATTAGAGTAAAATAGTAAGATGGGCCTTACCTCCTTATTAGGGACCTACCGAAATTATTTCTTGAAGGGACGCGCCTTTGTGAGTGGTTAAAGGTTCGATCAGCGTCTTGGATTTCTGGAGCAGGTATGACGTCCTCATGATATGTCTGTTGGGCAAGGTGGGGAAAGGAATCAGTTCCTAAGTTCCTCAAAGCACCATCTGTAGCTCCCTTGCTCCTTTGTGTCCTGGTGGCTACGGACGTTCGCGAGGAGATTCCTCCTTTGGTAGGGACGGAGGATATTCCCTTAGTTCCTTCTCCTGTTACGGGAGCTCAAGAAGTTCCTATTACCGCCCTGCCTCGGGTGTCAAAAGGAAAACAACTTCGTCAAAAAGTTTAGAAAGGAAAGGCAAAAAGGGGATTCCTTCAGTCTTCCTCAGGAAGCGAAGTGCTGAGCCCCTTTTGGGATCTGTAGGGACCTCAGCGGTCAAGCCCCCTCGCTTCCATGGATCATCCGGACATAGCTGGAAAGGTGATCCTGGTGAGTCGTTTGGTGCTCCGAGATGATCGGGGGACATCTCCCAGGGATCTGCGGAGGCGAACGAAGGTGAATTGGCGTGCCATCCTCCGTTGTCTTCTAGTCCATTCTGGCGTTCTTTCTAAGTTTTGCTTCTTCTTCCAGTCATCAATCCAGGAGTTGGAGCTAGTTAATCGAATCTCGAGAACCCAATTGGAACAAGCTTAGGCCGGGCTGTTGGCAGCAAAACGGAGGTAGCCCGGGAAATTGAATTCGGATTGCAAAAAGGTGGAGGATGCACGTGCCGAGTTAGTGGAGTTGCGCGAGAGGGAACTGTGGAGCTCCCAGGAATAAAGAAGGGCAGGAGTACACCCTGCTCGTGGAACAGTGCGAAGAGGAGCTGCGGAGCTCCTTCGCTAAGGAGAAAACTGAGTGGGACGAGAGCTTTGGCACATACGGCAGTCGAGATGGCGAATGCGAAGGCTGAAGGGGCCAAGATTTGTCATCAGCATCTTCTTCCTACAACTGCCGGGAATAAGTTTTTGGGATTTCTGGCTGAGGATTGGCGCTAAGCTTGTCTGAAGGGCCCCATGTCTCATGCAGCACTGCTTCATGGGGGCTTCCGGCTCTGGGTCCTCGGGAACTGGGGCCGTGTATGCTCTTCGAGGCCTTCCTTTTTCCGAATGTTCCCAAGGGGATCTGCAGGCCTTCGAGTACCCTCACTTTTGGCTCCCTGCTGTAGAGAAGCATCCAGAGGTCTTGGCCCACTGCTGATCTCGAACGTCGTCTCCAACTCCTCAGGGAACTTGGTGAAAGGCCTGTTTTAGACATCATAGGACCTGCAGTGTTTTAGGTGGCTTAACCCCCTGTGCTCATATGCCTCTGTCAGGGGCTTTTTCCATGTGCTATGTACGCTTTGTATGTTGTATCCGCCGTTTTTGGGATCTGGAAGGGACCTGACAGGGATCTGATGGCGGAGCTCCTCTTCGAGCCTTGTATTTTGAAGGAGATCCCTAGGTCCTACTGCATATTGCTCCTAGCCCTTTGGGACATTCTGTTTGTAACAACCTTTCCTCTTTTCATCCTTGTGATAGCCTGTAAAAAATACTGTCACTTTTTTCGAGACATAATGGTGTGGGGAGCTTAACTCCCCATGTTCGCATGTTCCATCGGAGTTCCCCTTCTCCTGTATTATATTTTCTTCGTTATTGTGGGACCTGATGGATGTTTTTGGGAACATCATTATCGTGGCATGGTCATAGCGCCAGCTCACTTAAAAGCATGGTTATAGCCCCAGCTTGCTTATCAGTTCGTAAGCTAAGTACGAATTCACGCCCTCGGTTGCAATGACCGTCTCATTGTCCTCAGGTGTCGCTTTGCGCTAGGCTCTCTTTGTCCTTAGCGAGTTCAGTATCTGGGTAGACACTTAGGCCTACAAAATTATAACCCCGGGGATCCCCTCATCGATTTACCCTGGTTATAGCGCCAGCTTCGCTTTTAGGTACCATTCACGTCGCAGGCCTACTGAGAGCCTTTGATGTCCTGTACACCGCAGCCCGTCAGCGGCGGCATCTTGTACACCCTTATGGGCATCATCACGTCGCAGATTTTCTTATCTTTGATGTCGGGTACGCCGCCGGCCCGTCGGCCTTTGGTATCCTCACACGTCGCAGACTATCAGTCTTTGATGTTGGGTACGCCTTGGGCCCGTCGGCCTTTGGCATCATTACACATCGCAGACTCGAAGGTCGTTGATGTCAAAGGTCATTCATGCCAGCACGAAGCAAGGCCTGAAGATCCTGGGGGGGGAAAAGGGACCTTATGAATACCAACACGAGGCTGGACTTAGAGGTCCTAAACAAGTAGTCTTTTGAATGCTAGCGCGGAGCTAAGCTTATTGATTTTGCACAGATGAATCCGCTCTTCGTGTGCGAAAATGCTCACAGATCCCTTGAGGCGGGATCTTAATGTATCGTGGAGCTACCTTCCACGTCCTGAATAATTAATCGAGTCTTTGATCAATTTATACTTTCTGAATATTAGGACCTTCGTGGGTTCGGAGATCTCGTTCCTTGATGTTGGCGGAGCTCCTATTGCCATTTGGAGCATTGACTTCTTTGATTTTTCCCGTGGTTCACCATTGCTTTGGGGGAAACGGTATAGCATATTAAATCCCCAATTTGTTGAGTGGGCAAGGCGGATGCACATCCCCAGAACCTTCGTTGGGACGTGGATTCGAGGTCCATCTTTTTGGTAGGTCCATCCCTCCTTGCCTTTCAGTTCCATGTCCTTCTGGACCTCCGAAACAGAGGTCCTCCCATCGTCAACTCCTTATATGCCTCTCACAAACTTCCATGTTAATTGTCTTCCACAGTGCGATAGGTAATATCATCCCCGTGGGTGGTCCAATTATTGCTCGCCACTTTAGCCAAGTAATCGACCTTGTGGCTTTCTTTCGTTGTCTGAATCTACGTCGCACTCCCCTAGCTTGATGGTGCATTTCATCATTCTCTCGCGTAGATCTGGTCGACATATCGTCTGGTTTCATCTTCCAACAGCACCTTGCTTCACCAAGTAGGTCGGCTTTTGGGAGGTCCCTTCTTTCTTTAGTAAGATGGAGCAAACACCTCCGTGAAGAAATACAACGCCAACTCGTCCCTTCGCGCTCCTTGCTCTTTCGTAACAGTTTGAAGAATGGAGACTCTTCTCAGCTGAGAGCCACTAACCTTCCTACTGGCCTCTGGATCTCTTAAATTCCATGGTAGGTGTCCGTCGTGCTGGGGACCTTACACCCAGAGGTGGCGTTTACTAGCTGATCCATTCGTGGTAATGAATAATGATCTCTAGGGTCTGTTTTGCCCAGGTCCCTGAAGTCATTGTACCTCCTTCGCTTTCCATTTCTTTTTTATAAGGACGACGTTAGCCAGGTATGTAGGGAACTGGAACTCTTGGACATGGCCTCCTTGGAAAAGCTTGTCTACTTCCTCCTTCAGGATCTGGGCTCTTTCAGCTTCGCTCGGTCGGCGCTTCTATTTGATGGGCCGACTTCTTGGTATGATGATGTGTGGTGATATACGGGCAAACTCCAGTCATATACTTTGGAGAAAATGCGAATAGGTCCGCATTTTTTGTAGACATCCCACCAGCTCCTTGCCTGGCTCTTGTTGTAAGCTAGAGGGTCCCTTTCCTTCAATCTTCATCCTCTGATCTTCCATTTTCTCGTAATATGGCTTTCTTTTGTTGCTTCCCTAACATCATTTGTGTCGCGCGTCAGGAGCTTCGTTGATCCCTCCGCCAACGAATGGGCTCTGTCTCCATGTCCCTTAAGCGACGTGATTTCTTCCATTGGTTGTATCTCAGGAGGTCAGACTTCCTATGTCTTGGGCGATAACCAAGGCATCGTTATGTGGTCTGGTCCTATGTGTTCCATTTCATGGCACAAATCGAACTTTGGCCAACGCACCCTCGTATGTCACACAAATCCCCTTGCATTTTGATCTCTTATCGCATGAGTTTACAACTCTTGGGCTCTCGTCAGGATCCTCTTTATTTGGTCTTCCCACAACGATCAGGATAAAGGCTCTGGATAGAATGGACGTGACCTAATTTGGAGGAAGTGGGGGTTGTCTGCCTTTATTAGGCACAGATCCCCCTACTTCTTTTTTCGGCGAGCTTGGAGTCATGTTTACCGTTGCGGCCATCAAGCTCACTGCGGGTCCCGCTTGGGTAAGTCTTTTCATTCTTAAAATGATAACTATTGTTCTGATAAAAATACCACGATCTGCGGAGCTTCGGGTCTTCGACTGCCCATGTGTACGATTTTGGGCTCTGTTGGAAGTTGGAATCCATCATGCTCGGAGCTCCTATTGTGATAGAGATGTGAGCCTTAATCAGCACTGGTCCCCAGAAGAGGCGGGGGTTTGTCCGCCCTTAGTTGGCACAGATCCTTCGGACTTCTTCTCGACTACCTTAGACCTTGGTCGAGGCCATGTTCTACGAACTTCTTCCGATGTTCCGTTAAGATGGGCCCTTTGATTTCATCCTTCATATGATAGTAATTGTTTGTATGATGCATGTATTTAATATGGTGTCGAGAATGTAAATGCAAATGAGATTTAGATGGCCTGAAACTCCAGCTAATAGCCTTTTCGTCACGGGATGTCTCCCGGCTGACGCAGAACCTCCTCCGTGTTGTCGCGTAACAGTGTGGAGTTCTGCAAGACCCCAAGAAGAGATTCCGGCAGCTCTTTGTTGTGAGGTTAAAGCAGTAATGATTTTCTTTGGTCATGCTTCTCACTCGTTCCTTCCTATTCAGTTGCAGTGGCTTGCTTCTTTTCTTGGGCGTTGGTGATTTTACTTTCAGTCGAATTAAGGTAGCTGTCCTCCTAGCATAATAGCTTCATGGAGGTCCAGATGAGCTCCATGACGAAATCCCCGTTGTGGGACCATTGCTCAGATTACTTATCTTTGATGGAGAAAATGGCGGTGGGTGCTTCCAGGGCTGCAATATTAGACCCGTTGATGTATCGGTGGAGGTCTTCATCCTCCTTGTGGATGAAAAGGATTTTCATATGGGAGCATCTCTGATCCTTCATGGAGCTGATATAGTATATCCCTAACAGAAGGATCGGTGTTTTTGCTAGTGGAGCATCTTGGTTTAGAGGGCCTTAACATAGGAGCTGATATAGTGGATCTTCACATAAGAGCTTCTTCACAGAGGATCTTTACATAGGATCTTGGTTCAGAGGATCTTCACATAGGAGCTGATATAGTGGATCTTCACATAGGAGCATCTTGGTTCAGAGGTCCCCAAGAACGAACCTTCGCATGCAACCAAGGCGCTGGACTTGGAGATCCCGCACTCATAACTCGTGTCTTTGTTTGGAGCTAGTCTTCGCAAATCCCCTTGGTGGTTTTCCTGATGAAGTGGAGAGCTAGGGTCATACGTCCCGATCTAACAGGTGGACTTTCGTACTTCATCATGGAGTCAAGTTGTTTTTCTCGCACTTTCTTCGTTTCTGGTGCGGAGCTTGTCTCTGAAGATCCCCATTGGATGATTGAGTCTTCTCATGTCAGCGAGGAGCTGGGCTTCTAGACTCCCAACAGAGAGATCGAGCCTTCGTACGTCAGTACGGAGCTGACTTCGACCTCTGCGGATCTTCGTACGTCAGTACGGATCTGGCCTCTGGGTCCCTAGGACCTTTATGATCAGCGAGGAGCTAGGCTTATATTTCCTGCGGACGTTGGCACGGAGCTGGGAGGTCCCGAACGCGGGGCTTTGGGTATTCATGCCAGCGCGGAGCTGGGGGGTCCCGAATGGGGTGCTTTGGATTTTGCCAGCACAGAGCTGGTCTTTTAGGTCCCGAAGGCGGGGCTTCGGGTCTTCGTGCCAGCGCGGAGGACTTTCGGTTCTGGGGACCTTCACATGACAGCGAGGGGTTGGGCTGGATCTCCTGAGGAACTTCGTATACTAGTGGGGAGCTGGGCTCTGAGGTCCCGAAGCTTCTGGCCTTTAAGTCCTTTATGCGGCCTAGTTCCTAAGACTCCCTATCAATCACCTTCAAATCCTGTTTGCTGATGCGGCTAGTACCTTTTTCAGGTGTTTCGTCATGATGAGCCACTTGATCATATCCTTCAAATAACAATAATTGTCAGTGCGGTGCATGATAAAATAATATATAATAGAGAATGAGATCTAGAGGGCCCTGAAGTCCCGACTAAGAGCCTTATCAATGTGGGATGTCTCCTGTGGATCTTCATGTGCCTGCGTGGAACGGGGCTTTTAGCTCGCAGATCCTCGAACGTCAGTCCGGGGCTGGCTTCTAGGTCCCACAGACCTTCACATGCTAGTGCGGAGTCTCGCTTGTATCTCCCGCGAATCGTCAGACATCAACGTGGGGCTTGGCTTCTAGGTCCCACGGACTCTCGCGTGCTAGCGAGGAGCTTGGCTGGTATCTCCCGCGACTCTTTGGACGTCAACATGGAACTCGGTTTGTACCTCCCATAGATCTTCAGATGTTAGTGTGGAGATGTTTTATAGGTCCCATGGACCTTCGCGTGTCAGTGCGGAGCTTGGTTTCTTTCCCTTTTCCCGCACGGAGCTGGGTTTCAGCCGGTTTGTAGGTCCCCTATAACGGACTTCGCATACTAGCGAGGAGCTCGTCATGGGGATCTCAAACACAGACCGGAGTTGGCCTTCATAAATCCCCAGTGGCTCTCTACAAAGGAGTTGCAATTTTCGGATCGACTTGGCGCTTAGCTCTTAGATTTCGAATATGGGAGCTCGAGTCTTCATGGAGCTGGGCTTTTTAAGTCTTCTGCTGGCGCGGAGCTAGACTTTTGGGACTTCTGCCAGCGCGGAGCTGGGAGGTCCCGAATGCGGAGCTTCGGGTCTTCGTGCTAGCGCGGAGCTGAGAAGATCCCTAATGCGGCGGTTCGGACCTTCGTGCCAGTGCGGAGCTGGGGAGATCCCGAATGCTTAGCTTTTCGTATTCTTGCCAGCGCGAAGCTAGATTTTTAGGTCCCGAAGGGGGAGCTTCGGGTCTTCTTGCCAGCGGGGAGTCGAGCTTTTAGGTCCCGAAGGGGGACCT
The DNA here is from genome assembly GCA_027422505.1 of Craterostigma plantagineum. Lineage (NCBI taxonomy): Eukaryota > Viridiplantae > Streptophyta > Magnoliopsida > Lamiales > Linderniaceae > Craterostigma > Craterostigma plantagineum. The sequence goes on from JAPQWV010000005.1 coordinate 5,469,475, forward strand.
TCGGGTCTTCTAGCAGCGGGGAGTCGAGCTTTTAGGTCCCGAAGGGGGAGCTTCTGTTCTTCACGGAGCTGGGCTTTTAGGTCCCTATGGCCTTTGTACACCATTGTCGAGCTGGGCCTCTAAGTCTTTCAAATGCTCAGGTGCATGATTCGGGCTCTGTTGACCATTGGAGTCCCCAGTGCCTCACGCTCCTACTATGACAGGGACATGAGTCCTGACTGGAACCGGCCCCTAACTGGAGAAGGTGGACGTCGTCTGTTTTTAGTTGGCACAGTTCCTACAGACTCCTCCTCAGCTACCTTCAGATCTCGCTCGAGATCATGGTCAGTGACCTCCCTCAGATTTGCCGCTAGAATGAGTCATTCAATTTTATCCTTCAAGAGACAACAGTTGTTAGTATGGTGGTCATATTATCATGGTATATAAATGGTGAAATTTAAGGGGTCCTGGAGTTCCGGCTAAGGGCCTCCTCATCACGGGAGGTCCCTAGGCTAATGTTAGGATGTCTTCTGGATTTGCATAGTGGTGTGAATCTTCATGGGATTCTGGGCGTAGATTCCCAGGGTTCCATGTGGTGAGGCTGTGGCATTGGCTTCCCTCTTTCCCGAGTGTGGCTCAGCTTTCTTCCTTCTTCTGGAGCTCTCAGCTCCCTTCGCTTTTCTGGTGGCTCACTAGCGGGACTCGTGGAGGTCCGCCTGAGTGTTCTGAGATCCCTTTAAGATTCATTTGTACCCTCTTGCTCGTCTTCATCATCTCAGGCCTGTGTTTCAGGTCCTGGCCGTTCCACAACACGTTTGGCAGTTTCTGGAGGTCCTCCTCTACGAATTGTGGGTCTAGGTCTTCGATATGGACAAATCTTCTTCCATTATGTCTCGCGCGTTTCGTTCCATCCCAACAGAATAGAAAAACGGAAAAAACAATAAATCCTCAGAAAAACTTCGCACAGTAGCAGTAAAAATTACTCACGCCTTCAACTCGAAGTTTCCCACAGACGGCGCCATTTGATATGGGGCTCTCCCAATCAACAAGATTTTTATGTGGGGTTCAAGAAATTTAAATAACGGTAGATCGAATATTGTGAAGTGTTTAAGGGTGCAAGGTGCTGTCTTTACGATGGGGACGTGATGGGGACCTGTTGGGGCGTATTTGGCACGTTGGGGACCTGTTTAGACGTATTTGGAACGTGGGGGACCTGTTTGGGACGTCTTTGGGACATGTTTGGACGCGGGGACCTGCTTAGGACGTCTTTGGACGTGTTTGGGACGTGGGGGACCTACTTGGGACGTCTTTGGACGTGTTTGGGACGCGAGGGACTTGCTTGGGACGTAAATAAAATGACACATGATGTACGTGGTTCGAATCCTATTGGATTCTACGTCCACGGGGCGCTGGGAACTTCCTTTCACTATACCTTGATGATTTACACACTCGATGAATCCTTACTTTCACTCTTCTAGTATTGAAAAGTGTTGGGATTTAGTGACCCAAAACTCGGTTATTTGGTGCTAAGATCAATGGGAACGAGTTGGAAGTCGATCGGGGACGAAATCGGAGCAAACGAGCATCGAAACGAGCCCGCTGCCGGGGTTCGTCGGCACGCGCACGAGGTGTCGCGGCCGTGAACCATGGCAGCGTTGGAATCTGCCCGGCGTCATGGCCGTGAAGAGGGCTGCAAGCAGCCGTGAACCGTGGCAGAGGCATGCTGTGGAAGCCCGTCACCTTCACGGCCGTGAATGTGACCTACCGAGGCCGTGAAGCACGTCTGGGAGCAGTTTTATGGCGCGAACAAGATCGGTTGAAGCCCGACGGTGTCACGGCCGTGACTGAGCAGCTTAGAGGCCGTGACATGCGACACTTTCTTGATAGCAGTTGAAACCGAATTTCCATTCCGAGTGGGAACCTTCTAGACCTTATATCTTCTATATATAGGTCATTTTAGCTAGATCTTTGTACTGTGAATTGAGAGAGTAAGCTTAGAACTTGTAATCTCTGTAAAGTGTTCGGAATATAATCGAAGCGTTGATCCGTGGACGTAGGCCATTTCTTGGGTCGAACCACGTTAAAAACCCCTGTTTTTCGCTGCGTTTTTCTTCTCTATTTTTCGAGTCGTTCTGTATACTCGTCGGCCTTTCAACCCGATAAAGACTAAACCCTCGAAACCTTATCAAAAGGCGAATCTATTGGCGCGGGATTCTCAACAAGTGGTGCGGTGAGCGTGGAACGACACGCGATTCTCAGATGGCGCAAAATAGGTTCGATATAGAGAAATTCACCGGCGAAAATGATTTTGGGCTGTGGAAGCTCAAGATGAAGGCGATCTTGACTCAACAAGGCCTAGAGGAAGCCTTGAAGGAGGAGAAGGAGATGCTCCCCACGACCTTGACGGCGGATGCAAATGCGAAGATTCGATCGAAGGCGCACGGCACTCTAATCTTGAGCCTTTCCGATCAAGTCTTGAGGAAGGTTTCGAAGGAGACGAAACCTGACGAATTATGGAAGAAGCTTGAAGAACTCTACATGACGAAGACTCTAGCGAGGCGGCTATACCTTAAGCAAGCTCTGTTTTCGTTCAAAATGGTGGAAGAAAGATCAATTGAAGATCAACTTGATCAATTCCAGAAATTAACCCTTGATCTTGACAACGTTGAAGAGGAGCCAATGAAGGATGAAGACAAGGCTCTACTTCTGCTTTGTGCGCTTCCTAAGAGCCACGAAACCTTCAAAGAGACGCTGCTATATGGGCGAGAAGCACTAAAGCTGGACGATGTGTTGTCAGCGCTCTCTTCGAAGCAACTCAATACTCGAAGCGAGGCTCGAGTGGATCCCTCGGCGGAGTTGCTGCACGTTACGGCGAAATCTACGAAATGGGGTGTCAAGAATTCGAAGAAGGACGAAAGGGGAGAGCCAAGAAGTCCCATAAGATGTTATCACTGCCACGAAGAAGGCCATATTCGACGGTATTGCCCAACTCGGCCAAGGTACACTTCACAAAACCCTAAATCTTGTGATGAGGCGGATTTTGTCGTAGATGGTTATGAGTCGGCCGAGATTCTCACGGCTTGTGGGCAAAAGACGGGCAAGGAGTGGGTTTTAGACTCGGGGTGCACGTTCCACATAACGAGCAACAAGTCTTGGATCGAAGATTACAAGGAAGTCGAAGGCGAACGGTGGTTCTTGGCAATGATGTTATATGCAAGGTTCATGGGACTGGTAAGGTACGTTTTAAGCTTGATGCAGGTGGTATAAGGGTTCTTGATGGTGTTAGATACGTTCCCGAGCTGAAGAGGAACCTAATCTCAGTTGGGATGATGGATGATGCGGGTTACATGATGAAAACTGAGGCTAAGCACATCAAGATGTTCAAAGGAGGGCGATTGGTCATGCGAGGGTTCAAGAAGAATGGGATTTACGTTCTTGAAGGGCATGTTTTGAATGGAAGAAAGCTGGGGACTTCAAGAACACGTAAAGGACGTCGAAACGATCAAAGGCGCAAAGGGAGTCATTGCCTCGAGGTGGAGAACGACTCAAGGCAAGGCGGGATAAAATCTGAGTTTTCCCAAAGTGATAGCGAGGATAGCTTGAGGTGGAGAGGCTTCGATAGCGATGAAGGCGAACCATCCACGAAAGCACAGACCCAAGGGCTGATTGCAGGGTCTCAAAGGAAGCCATTCGATAGCTGCAAGTGGTTCGAGAAGGAGGATCACGGAGCTAAGGTAACGATGGGCCAAACCGAGCATAATTCGGTTGTTTCGATGAGGAAGGCATGCGTTGGCTTGCTTCCTCTTGTTCTATCAATCTATTTGATGAAGCGTTCCAAGGCCCTGCGATGAGGGCGGGGCGGGCAAAGGTCGAGCTACGAAGGAAAGAAGGTTCGAGGTGGAGTTCGAGGGTCGAGAACAATCGTTTGCCTTTGTTGAGAGAAGAACTTCTTGAAGTCAAGTCGAGTTCTTGGTTCAAGGTGGAGATTGTTGGTATTTAGTGACCCAAAACTCGGTTATTTGGTGCTAAGATCAATGGGAACGAGTTGGAAGTCGATCGGGGACGAAATCGGAGCAAACGAGCATCGAAACGAGCCCGCTGCCGGGGTTCGTCGGCACGCGCACGAGGTGTCGCGGCCGTGAACCATGGCAGCGTTGGAATCTGCCCGCCGTCATGGCCGTGAAGAGGGCTGCAAGCAGCCGTGAACCGTGGCAGAGGCATGCTGTGGAAGCCCGTCACCTTCACGGCCGTGAATGTGACCTACCGAGGCCGTGAAGCACGTCTGGGAGCAGTTTTATGGCGCGAACAAGATCGTTTGAAGCCCGACGGTGTCACGGCCGTGACTGAGCAGCTTAGAGGCCGTGACATGCGACACTTTCTTGATAGCAGTTGAAACCGAATTTCCATTCCGAGTGGGAACCTTCTAGACCTTATATCTTCTATATATAGGTCATTTTAGCTCGATCTTTGCACTGTGAATTGAGAGAGTAGGCTTAGAACTTGTAATCTCTGTAAAGTGTTCGGAATATAATCGAAGCGTTGATCCGTGGACGTAGGCCATTTCTTGGGTCGAACCACGTTAAAAACCCCTGTTTTTCGCTGCGTTTTTTCTTCTCTATTTTTCGAGTCGTTCTGTATACACGTCGGCCTTTCAACCCGATAAAGACTAAACCCTCGAAACCTTATCAAAAGGCGAATCTATTGGCGCGGGATTCTCAACAAAAAGTATGCAATAACTATCTAATAAGCTTCAGAGAGAAATCGCTATGTGAACGTCTATATGAAAAAGAGAGATTTCTAGGTGTTTTTCGTGTGTGTGAAAGTGTTAGAATGAGAATGCTGTAGGAAAATGATGGAGTCCTCCTTTTATAGGAGCTCCCAACGGTCTTTCCCATGTAGAATCCCAGGAATTAAGGGACGTGACCTCTGCAGGGCTAGGGGCAGCTAGAAAGCTGCTGCTTGAATAACTTTTGGTGACGGCTGCAGCTTTTCAAACAGTGGATTCATCCTCTTACACGTCGACACGTGTCCCTGTGGCTTCTTTTCTCCTTTTTGTTGTCTTTTCGTCTGGAAATCCCAGAGGAAGTTCCTCTTTTACCTGGATATCGTCCTTTACCCAGCGGTTCCTGCAGATCTTTCATGAGATATTTTCTTTGACTGGGTGTGGGCTTCTCCTTTCGTGGGCTTTGTTGGGCCTTTCCTATTTTTATTTCTTGGCTCATCTTATTTAGTCCATATCAGAAACCATACCAACACGGTCATGTTCGAGGGCGAGGCACCAAGGTGGTGCTCGGTCACGGTCCCAAAGGGTTTATTTTTACATGTTGGTGAACAACTTTCTTTGCAGTCAGTAAGACAAATTATAGTTGGAGTTATTCTACATTGCTGAAATTTTGGCAAATAAGAAACAAGTCCAGAATATTTGAGATCATTTAATTCACCATGTTTGAGGAACAACTCAAAATATGTTAGAATTCAAAGATAATGCTGCATATATTGCTCAATTAATGAAATGTTACATAAAAGGCGACGGGACGAAGCATATTTCACGAAAGTATTTTTCACCACAATCATAAAAAAAATGTTGAATTTTTTATTTTGGGAGAGAAAAAAAATGGTGAATTTATTGCTTAACAAATCGACCGTGTGATGGTCTGCAGATTTATTCACAAATCATTACCAAATTCAATTTTTGGAAAGCTAATTTACACGATTGGAATGGGTCGTTTTTCGAGGCGGGGGCAGGGCGAGTCTCATGTTTACATAAAAAAATGGGGCGGTCCTGCCAAACCTGCTTCTGACCCGCCCGTTGCCAGCCCTATTTATATATATACGTAATATATGTTGTTGGATGTATACAATGAATTAAAACGCATGTTTCGCAAGTGGCTTTGTTTAACTTCAGATTGCGTAGCGCAAATCGCGTAGCGTATTGCGTGAGTATTTCAAGCAAATCATTTACAATGCAAAAATAAAATAATAAATAAAAGAATATAAGTAAGCAAACCATTTTTACAAGAAAATAAACCTTTGAAGAAGGAATAACGTTAAAAGCTAATTTCTTTTTATGTCTAACTTCAACATCATTTTTACGAGGCATTTTGTTTTAAAATAAAAAAATAAAATTATATAATCAGAGGATGAAAGGGATCATAGACATAAATTTACGTAAGCATATTTTCGCTAATCTTATTAGTTGTCATGAATCACTAATGCACTTTCAGAATTACAAACAAAAATTTAAAAAAGTTTTAAATTTTTTTCTAAAATTAAAAACATATAAAATTAGAAAAATAAAAATTAAAACACTTTTTTTTAACGCTTCAACGCGTTTTGACGATTTTTATGCTAGCGCGCTATATAATGATTTTTAAAATATTGGATGTATATAAACTGTAAAGTTCCATAAACACCTGAAAGCATTTTAGAGTGCATTTGGATTCGTGTATATGAACGGAATCGGATGATTTAAAATTATGAATTTAAAAATCTTAATTTCAAATCCAAATCCATTGTTTGGCAAACGTAAGGATTTTGAAATTCGGATTTCAAAATGAAATTCGAGCTCGACTTCTCACTTTGTCTTAAAAATTAAAAAGTCCAAAAATAGAATAATAAATAATAAAAAATAAAACAAAACAAGCTCGCAAGCCGGCTTGCGAGCTTTCGAGCACTCACGAGTGAGCTCGAGCTCGACAGGAGCTCATCGAGCTTGAGCCAGCTCATTCATGAGCCCGTAACAAGCTCGAGCCGGCTCATCGAGTTCGCGAGTCACCTTGACTCATCGTTCAACGCTAATTATATTAATGTCATTATTTATTTTTATTATTTATTGTCTTTTTTTTGTAGAATGAAATTTCATTTACCACTCCCTCAAAGTAGGGCCGTTACATCATCCTTTGTAAACAAACAAAAACTAAGAACATATATACAAAAAAATATCAGAATTTGCAACTTTCTTCGAACCAGCAAAAGACTTGATCCTCCATTTCATCTCACGCATGATCAAATGGAAAAGTTGTTCCACCGTTCTCCAACCCTCATCATTGTGCACCCGTATGTTCCTTTCCTCTTTGATTCCATGAAGTTTCTTCCAATGCCAACACGAGTCAGTAGCAGGACTGAAGTTCCAAAAGCTAGTTCCTTTCAAGTAGATCACATTGATCCACTTAATTCAAAGTGAATCAGCCTCCATGGTAATGTCCCGTAACTGTTTCCCTGCAAGTGCCTTATTCCAGGTTTCACAGTCCCACATGTTTAGGCCACCCTTGTTCCTAGGTAAGCAGATTTTATCCCAGCCAATTAAGGAGATACATTTGCCAGCCCCCTGTTACCCCATAAGAACTCCGACAGACTTTATCTATCTCTTTGGACACAGATTTAGGTAATAAGAAAATAGACCCCAGTACCCACCCCAGTACCCCTGAATGGCCAAAAGGACAAAATTGATCAAGCAAACTCTGCCAGCATATGACAGATTCCTGGTAGTCCAGCTTTCAATTCTAGCAGTAATCTTTTCAACCAAGATTTGGCACGAGTTCCTGTTCCATTTGGTAGGGGAGATAGGAACACCCAAGTACCTCATAGGATATTTACCCATTTGGAATCTAGTGGTAAAGGCAATCTGTTCAGCAACTTCCTTCTTAAGACCAGCAAGATAGTATAAGAAACAGAGAAGACACATTCCATGATCCAATTAACAAATTTAAGAGGAAACCTTAGAAGGCATAACCATTTCCTCAAGAACTCTCAAGCCAAAGTATCATAAGCTTTCCTAATATCAACTTTCATAAGCACTCTCGCAGAGCCATTCTTTCTATTGTACAACCTTAACAGATCCTGGCATAGGAGGATGTTGTGCACAATAGACCTACCTTCCACAAAGGCACTTTGATTAGCATGAATCAGTTTTGGCATCATAGGTTTCAGCCTGGAACAGAGCATCTTAGAAATTCATTTATAAATTGTATTGCAACAGGATATAGGTCTGAAATCTTAAGCTGAAACTGGGCTATCAACTTTGGGAATGAGACACAGTACTGCTTTATTCATTTAGGGCAGCAGCTTTCCTGTTGCAAAGAATTCCGAAACAGCAGATGTAATCTGGTCACCCACAATACCCCAAGCTTGTTTGAAAAAACCACTCCCATAGCCATCCGACCCAGGAGCTACATCATCATGAATAGACTTCATGGCCTCCCATACTTCCTTCCTCTCAAAAGGATGTGCGAGTTCCAATTGGTCTGCCAGTGAGAGTGTAGCACCTTCATCAACCACCGTGTCTTCAAGGGAATGGTTGCCAGGTAATTCCTTACCTAGCATCCCTTGGAAGTACTCAATAAAATGTTTCTGGATATCTCCTCTGTCAGTTACGATGTGGCCATCATGATCAGTAATAGAGAGGACCCTGTTTACATATGCTCTTTGTTTGATCACAGCAAGGAAGTAAGCTGAGTTTTGATCCCCTTTCCCCAACCATCTAGCTTTAGCTTTTTGCCTTAAGAATTTGTCACTTGCTACACTCAAAAACCTGTATTCCATTCTGACCTCTTCCTCTTTAGGCAATAGCTCAGCATTCATAGGGTCAGCATGCAAAGCAGTTTGACATTCCTCAAGTTTTTTTATGTACCATCTCAGTCCTGCTCACAATATCAGCAAAAAGTTCTCTATTGAGAGCTTTGAGGGGCCTTTGTAACTGCCTCAAATTATAGCAAACATTCCTCATACTAGAGCAAGTTTTGGCTTCCCAAAGATTAGCCACTATTCTGGGAAAAGAGGGGGCTAAATTCCACATGTTAAAGAACTTGAAAGCCTTCTGAGGTTCAGGCCCATTGTCAGCACTCCTCAGCAGAATGGGACTATGATCAGAGACATCTTCATTGAGGAAGACTGCTGAGTAATCAAAGAATTTAGAAATCCATGCCATGTTAGCAAAGGCCCACTCTATTTTACTCAAGATTCTCTTATCATAGCATTGTTTATTAGTCCATGTAAACTGATAACCACTTCTCCTAATTCCCTCAAGTTGGCAGTCTTGGATGCATTGATTAAACTCATTGAACTCATTAGAGTTGATAGGTGATCCTCCCAACCTATCCCCAAAGCCCTTATATTATTAAAGTCACCCCAGACCAGCCATGGGTCATTCATAGCACAACCAATCTGCTTAAGGGAATGCCAGAGGCTACCTCTTGCTACAGGGTCATTATGGCCATATACACAAGTGAGGAAAGTAACCAGGCTTCTATCTTTAAGTACTCTTAAATGCATGTGTTGGTCAGATTGGGACTCCAGCTCCAGCTTAAAACCACATCTCCATACAACCACAATTCTGCCATTAGGGTGAGCACTGAGGTTATGACAGCTATCCCATCCAGTGAATACTCTTTCCAAAGCTAAAGACACAGTATTCTTCTTCAGTTTGGTCTCAAGTAAGCACATAATACTAATCAGAAGAGCGCAATCTCTCTCTGCTTAGCAGGGCCATTGAGACCACTAACATTCCATGAGGCCCATCTATCCATGACCTAAGTCATGAACCCTCTGCTTGGAAGGGTTTATAGAAGTCACAGACAAAGTCCCATCATCCTCCGTTTGCATCAGATCAGCCCAAGACTTTCTAGCACTACCATTTCCTTTTGTTTCACTCTCATGAGATTTATGAGCTTAAAGTTTAGACTCTGTACCAACAATATGCTTGTTTGTTGCAGCTCCTGTGGCATTGGCCACACTATTAGACACAACATCCTTTGGTACCACAGGCTCTGTGTCATTCTTACGGACAGGTTGCCAAACTTATTTATTGTTTATTATTATTAATTAATATTACTATTATTATTATTTATGAAAACTCATTACGGCTTTAACTTTGGATTTCGAGAACGGACCATTGACATGAAATTTCAAATCCGACAAATAATAAGCGTTTAGATTTAACCTTGGGTTTGGACGAAATCGAAATCCAAATCCTAGATTGCTAAACGGAAGATTTGGGGAAAATTCGGATTTCAAATCGAAATCTGGAATCCAAACGGACCACTGATAAATTTATAAACAACTACCAATAATTATTCAATAAGTAAATCATTGAACAATAACAATCATTGAACAAGTTCAAGTACACTACTTAAAAGACTTAAAACATAAAGCAATGTTAAGTTAGTCCAAACACAAATCAGATTTCAAATATCAGTAGTGAACGATAAAAACTGCTGTTTATTGTCCAGAAATAAAAAAGAATGAAAAACACAAACTTATCGGAGAGAGGTAGGCATGGCAATGGGGCGGGTTTTGCCAGACCCGAGACCCGCCCCGGTTACTTTTCCCCGGACCCGGGACCCGCCCCGCCCCGCTTCGGGTCTAGACCCGCCCCGCCCCAGGTCAAACCCGATCGGGGCAGGTCCAACCCGCCATACCCGATTATATTGATTTTTTTTATTTTTTTCTTTTCTTTTTATTTTTTAAAAGATAAAATGGATAAATGTAGTGCTCGATACTCGAACCCGCGACCTTACGTTTATAAACCAAACCTCTACCATAAGACCAACAAATTTTCTAGTCATAATATTAGCAATAATTCTATATAATACGTAATTACGAATTGAATTATAATATATATATTTCCGGGGCGGGTTTCGGGCCGGGTCTCGGGGCGTAGTTTGCCAGACCCGGGACCCGCCCCGGACGCGGCCGGGTTTCTTCTTTTGAGACCCAGGACCCGCCCCGAGACCCGGATTATCATTTTGAAGTATATACCTTAATACCCCGGTTATTTAATCCACCAAAGTATATACCTTAATACCATTTTGAAGTTAACTACGAGTTTTAGAAATTCAATTTAAAAATACTTTCCAAATTAGTTTATGTCTTGCTCACATAAAGTAAACAAGTAGAAGCTATAATTAACTAACAAATAATATTGATGTTTGTACTTCTTCCTTGTAATTAATAGTAATCATAATTATAACATGAAAGTATCATAACTAGCGACAATGCAATAATACTACTTTTATACTTGTGTAGAAAAAGGATGAGCGACAATGCAATAATGCTACTTATATACTAGTAAAAAAATAAAGGATGATGCAAGCTGACTGGTTTTGTAACGTTATTAAAAAGTTAATTACACTATTCTTGTTATTCTCTCGGTTTAAATAGGCTTAAACGCATTTGAGTCAATAAAAGAGTCTGCCTACTCTATGCATGGAGGCTTGATTTAGCACATCACATAAAATAATACAACATAACGTAAGCAATAAAATTCGGTCAAAACAAAAATGACAATAATTTCTGGTCCACCATCAAAGCCGAGTTTGAAGGTCAGTTCGATTATCAGCACAATCAAAGCTCGTGTAGTGATTGATGCTCTAAAGAAAACCTGAAGAGGGAGTAGATTAATAACCATCAAATTACTTATATCGACAGCTTAACGTAAACACACACACAGCAAAGAGTGTTACTACATACATACATATATATATACACACACCAACCTCGCACGCACGAGCTATGTCGTGGTCCTCACGGAGCATAAATATCGAAGCATGTACTCGTTCGAAGAACAAGTATCAGCCAAATCTTGATGCAACTTTGTGATGGCCTTTTGCAGAGATTTCAGAGCAGGAAGCAGATTTATAGAGTTATGTTGAATCGAATTTCCATGCGCCTTACAAATCTCCTAAAGAACAAACAAACAAATCAACATGTAAAACACATTATCAGACTTTTAACATGATGAATTTCAAAGACGAACAGAATACGAAGATCAAACACCTGAGACCATCGCATAATGAATTCCAAATGTGGGCACTTCTCGAGAAGATCAGCAAATGCTTCGATCAATCTCTTTAGATATTTGAAAGGGACCAACGAAGCAACTGATGGAATATCCACAGGAGAGACAGCAAGTATGCATTTTTTTATCAGTGCGTCTTCGTTCATTCGAAGACTAAGGATAAGGGCTCTTTCCATTTGGCCATCTTTTAGAGCTGCATCAACTGCCTACTCAATCACAGAGGCCATAATCAGATACGTACAAAAATACGGGCTCATTTTACAAAAGACGAGTAAAAACGTATGTATAGGACTTACCTCGGGTGTAACGTCAATATCGAGATCTGTGGGGTCAAGCATAACAGACTGATCCATAGAGTACAGCATCACCCCTTCTGTAGTTGCTGCAGCCCAACTACGCCCAGTTGGGGCCATTCTCAAGCACTTTGTTCTAATAGTTGGCCTTCCAAGATTGGGCATAGATCCTGGCAAATCGTATGACATTTTAGTCCGTGTTTGCTTGTTCACACCTTCCTCTACATCACTGTTATCGTCGTCTATCAAGTTAAGTGGGCCCGCATCTGTCATGTTCCTTGAATTCAAAAAATCAGCCACCCCGTCTAACGATTCATTGAAGGTCAGTTCAAATTTCTTCATCAACACCTGGTATTTCAAGCAGTGATGTGTATTAAGACATACGAAAGTGTCCAGTGGGGTCCACTTGTTGTAAGCATGTGCATTTTTTGAAAGATCATGTCGAAAAACCAAATACGAGACGTACTTCGCAGATAATGGGTCCCATTAACCTCAAAAGTGAGCAAGTATGTTGCAAAATATACTAGTTGTGGAAATGTAGATCACAGAAATATGTTCGGACTCACCTGATCAGCAACATCATACATACATATGTATTTGCTATTTCCAGCAGCAAATATGTATAAACCATCAGCAGAATAGCACAAGGTGGTGAAGCATTTCCCCAGCTGTGGAGTTAGCAGCAGACTTTCGATCAGTCATGAGACGTCCACCTGATATATCCCTTCGACCTTCGATAGTGTACATTTCGAGACCTTGCAAAGGATCCCAAAAATGAATTTGCCCATCTAGAGTGCTACAAGCCAGTTGTTTACCATCTGGGCGATAAACAAGACTGAGAACATCATGTGTATGATCTAATTTTTCAATGCTCCCTCTTCCTTCAAAGATGTCCCATAAGCGAATGGTTTTGTCCCAAGAGGAGGAAGCCAATGTAGCCTAAATCATTTAACAGGAAATTTATTCTCTATGAGGCAGCAGCACGTGGTAGCTTGAGGGCTCAAAACAATAGTAAAGTACAGATGTTTGCAAGAAAATGAGGATCTTAGGATTTGGCCATGGTTCAAGAACAAAGATGTAGCTCCTTGTTCTTGAAACTGTAATCAAAATCAAACTTACAGTAGTAGGAGAGAACATTAAACCATGGACCGGTCCTTCATGCCCACTAAGAATATCCAACAGCTTCCCCGTTTTCATCGACCATACAAATATCTACAAGAATTTGTCATATAAGATTTTATCAGCCATTGTGTTGTGCAAAGAAAAAAAAAAACAAAACAGAAACAATACAATTAAAATAGCACATAACGAGACCTCAAATGAATCAAGAGTTCCTGCACAAATCACTTCACCACTCTGATCAGCAGCTAGAGAAACGAATTGTTTTGGAGTTGGTGACACAAAGGTTCTAAAGTTTCGATAACGAAGAAGATCCCATGCATTTACAGTCCCATCCAAAGATGCACTTAGGAGACAATGGTTGTTGCTCGTAAAATGCAGAGCAGTAACAGCATTTGTGTGCTTTGAAAATGTAATGTGACAGGAGCCAGAAGCAATGGTCCAAACCTGTAAGAAAGCAGTTTCCAATCGCAAAATGTAACGTGTGCCATGTTAATGATATAATTGAGCTCTGTCCTTATCAAAACCACTGTTACATTGCTGGAAAATCCAGTCAATTACAGTCCTTATCAAAAAGGTGCATTTAATCAACCCCTAATGGACGTTGAGGGGTAACAATACATAGTGGGACAGGACTCACAATGAGATCATACAAAACCAGATTAACAATTAAATACTATTTCTATTCAAAGGGTACCTTGATTTTATTATCATCAGCCCCTGTAGCCAACATCTGTGAATCAGGCGAATAAGCAAGGCAATTCACATCGAAATAATGCCCCTGCTGCTTAAACTCGTACTTCTCATCCTTCCAATCCCACACAAGCAATTGCCCAAGCTTCGCACAGCCAAAAGTTAACCACTTGCCAAGATCACTAAAGAAGGCTACTGAGATCTTCTCACTCGAAATCGACAGCAAGTGTAAGCACACGAAATCAGGCATCTGATAAAGTCCAAACACCCCATTTGAGAATCCCACCACCACCATATCAAGCCCCATATGATAATGGCATGCTGTTAGCTTCGCATTTGCCTGATTAAAAAAATCCTTTTTCACTAACGCCCACTTCATCTTATGCAAGAAAACACCATTTCGGGCGTCAAATTCCTCACCCTTCCCATCAAAATCCTTTCTTTTCCCCAAATTAATTTTGTTCTCGCTCTCCCCGTTTTGACCGGGTGTCCCAGGAGACTCAGGATCAGAATCACTCGTTTTTTCAGCACCATCAACATCGTTGAACGTACATTTCCAGCTAAATAATGCACCGTCGCGTGAAAGACTATAAGCTTTATCCACTTTCCCAGTCTTCTTATCAACCCCGAAAAATGCACCAACAATTGCATCCCTGTGACCCAAAAACAGAAATGGTTTCCCGAAATTACCCCGCCTTTTCTCCTCCTCCTTACTTTGCTTCTCACCGTCGAAATAAAACAACCTCACAACCAAATCCTTGGACCCAACGAGTAAATAATCTGAATTCGGACTCCAATTCAGCGACGTAATCCTGTCATTCGAACCCACTAACGTCTTCAACAAATTAAAGGGAAAAAACTCCCTTTTGAACCCCGGCGTCTGCCAAATCTTAACCTTTTTACCCTCCGCAACGGCGATGTAGCGCCCGTCTGGACTGAACTTAGCCGCGTTGACGGCTTCTTTGAAGGACATGCGGTGGAGAACACAGCGGCGCGTGAGGTTTATGAAAAGGCATCGGTTGTTGTCGTCTATCGTGAGGAGAAATACGCCGTCGGGCGAGGCGTCGATGAGGCGGATGTCGGCGGAGGATTGGATGGGCAGTGTTATAGTTTCGGATTTCAACAGGTCTGTGACGGAGACGCGATTACCGACGGGTGAGATTAACAGCTTGTTGTTCGAAAGGACGACGTTTCCACCTCGGTAAGGTGCGCCCAACAGATTTTGGAATCGGTAGTTCATGGCTTTGTTTGCGAAGGTTTTAGGGGTTTTTGGGCTTTATGGTTAAACCCTAACAATATGATGAGGGAAAGTAGAGGTGTTGCCGCCTGGACGATTTTTATTTTTATTTTTTCGAAACGATTAATTTAATATATAAGTTCTCCAAGTCAATTTTCAGTAGTAACGTTTTGTGTAGATTTCATTTTAATGACTTCAGTTTTTCCACGAAATATTATGTGAAAGAAAGAAAATCGATATATAATATTCCATCTAACCTCCAATACAATGCCTTTCATTTCAATTTCCATCATCCCCAAAAAACCTTATCCCAAAAACCCTTATCACCCTCTCTTTCTCCAGCATAAATATCTGTGCTAAATCCTCGCAGGTTTCTTCCTGTGCTAAATCCTCGCAAGTTTCTTCGAAGAAACCTGCGAAAAATAGCTAACTTCTGTTGAAGAGAGAGAGAGAGAGAGAGAGAGAGAATTGTGTAGGGAGAAAAACAAAAGAAAGAAAAATGCAGGCTGTTCTTCAATCGAGAGGTGTTCTTTCGCTACCTTCAAACCCCAAAACAAGACCTTTCATTGCTACACCGCCATTGCAGGGTTTAAGGTACAGATTCAATTTGCCGAGCCCTTCGTTGAAATCGACAACGCGCGCTGGGTCATTCGGATTTCTAAGTAAGCCCTCAAAATTTCAAGCTTTCGCCTTTGAACAAAGTCCTCCAAGAGTTGGCGAAAGGAATAGAGGTCGTTTTACATGTCAAGCTGAGGCTGCGTCTGGCGATGGGCTGGCTTTGAATGGAGATAACGGTTTACCATTGCCCCCAGCTTCGCAGCCCAAGTTTTTGGGCATAGAGTTAACGACGCTGAAGAAGATTATTCCTCTTGGGTTGATGTTCTTTTGCATTCTGTTTAATTACACAATCCTTAGGGATACGAAAGATGTCTTGGTTGTGACGGCTAAAGGTTCTAGTGCTGAAATTATACCTTTCTTGAAAACTTGGGTGAATTTGCCCATGGCCATTGGGTTCATGCTTTTATACACAAAATTGGCTGACGCTTTGCCAAAGCAGGCTCTTTTCTATACTGTGATGCTTCCCTTTATAGCATTCTTTGGTGCGTTTGGTTTCCTTTTGTATCCTATGAGCCAATACTTTCACCCCACTGCACTTGCTGACAAGCTTTTGAGTATATTGGGGCCAAGATTTCTCGGGCCACTCGCAATAATGAGGATTTGGAGCTTTTGCTTGTTTTATGTGATGGCTGAGCTGTGGGGAAGCGTTGTTGTTTCGGTGCTTTTCTGGGGTTTTGCCAATCAGGTTATTGCCTCTCCTCTGTGTTAACTTTGATACCAAATGGCATATCATTTGTTTTTTCATTCGTTGATGAGATATCTTGAGTCTTCATTATGTAACTTTGAGCTGGATTGGTGTATATTGATTTACTGCTGAAAGCTATACATAAACTGGACATGCCTTTTTTCCTTCAGTGTTTATCCATATATATAATACCTCTTATGAGACTTTGCTAACATTGTAATTTTGGTAGATCACTACTGTCGAAGAAGCAAAGAAGTTCTATCCTCTCTTTGGATTAGGAGCAAATGTAGCCCTTATATTCTCTGGCCGAACAGTGAAATACTTCTCTCAACTAAGGCAAAACCTTGGACCTGGCGTTGACGGTTGGGCCATATCTCTTAAAGGAATGATGAGTATCGTGGTGTTGATGGGATTGGCAATCTGTTTTCTGTATTGGTGGGTGAATAACAACGTCGCCCTGCCAACTCGTAGTCAGAAAAAGAAGGTAGATCCCGTTAATTTTGATTTTAATTCGTTCTCATTTTTATCACCGAGCGTTGATTTATTCTTAATTTCAATAGAACAAAGTGAGAATGGGAACAATGGAGAGCTTAAAGTTCTTGGTATCGAAAAGATACATCAGAGACCTTGCCACTTTAGTCGTCGCCTATGGCATCAGCATAAACCTAGTCGAGGTCACATGGAAGTCAAAGCTCAAAGCCCAGGTAACAAAAGACAAGAAATTTTTTTACATTTTATTTCCTTCAGTGACATAAGTAGGTAGACAGAATAGATTTTAACGAAATAAAATTAACGCAGTTCCCTACTCCGAACGAGTACTCATCCTTCATGGGGGACTTCTCAACTGCCACTGGGATAGCAACGTTCACTATGATGCTTTTGAGCCAATGGATATTCAACAGATACGGTTGGGGCGTAGCTGCAAAGATCACTCCCACCGTATTGCTTCTGACTGGCGTTGGCTTCTTCTCTTTGATTCTCTTCGGCGACCCCTTTGCGCCCGCTTTGGCAAGCTTCGGATTGACCCCTTTGTTAGCAGCAGTCTACGTAGGAGCCATGCAGAACATCTTTAGTAAGAGCGCAAAGTACAGCTTGTTCGATCCATGCAAGGAAATGGCTTACATACCGTTGGATGAGGACACCAAGGTCTGTTTGCTTTGGATACCCTTTCTTTTTTTTTTTCCAATTTCTTTTTCTTTTGTTTACTTAATTTATTCTGTGTGTGCATCCGTTTTTAGGTGAAAGGAAAAGCAGCGATCGACGTGGTGTGCAATCCCTTGGGGAAATCGGGCGGTGCCCTAATTCAGCAGTTTATGATTCTAACGTTTGGTTCGCTTGCAAACTCCACGCCTTACCTCGGAGGAATACTCCTCGTCATAGTTCTTGCATGGTTAGGAGCAGCCAAATCGTTAGACACGCAGTTTACAGAGCTTAGGCGAGAAGAGGAGCTCGAGAAGGAAATGGAAAGGGCGAGCGCTGTTAGAATCCCAGTTTTGCCTACGGATGATGACTCTGTTCCCGGCGATCTGAAGAAAGGCGAATCGCCGAGTAAGCTCTGAAATGGATGCTCTGTTCTATTCTTTTTAGCTTGAGTAATAACGCGTCGTATGGAGACGTATAAGTGTCAAAGTTGGGTTTACTGTTGGTGTTTCTTTAAGTTTTTATCTTTTCTTATTCTGATTGTTGAGTTATTTATTTTAAGCCTGAAAAAGAATTAGAGTTTTTATCTGGACAAGTAACTACAGTATATCAGTCATTGTTGTGTTCTCAAACTGGTGTTATGGATTTAATTTGAAAGTGGTATGAGTTTACTCTTCTTTGGCTCTCCAAGATAGATGTCTAATTGCAAACTTGTACACTATGGGGCCGTGGAATAAAATGGCAGCATGAGCTTGTATTAATTGAAGGTAGAAGATTCAATAACTGTTATGATATTTTGATCCCCGATAATATATTTGCCCGAGAAATGACTAATAAATAATTGAGACGAAAAATAAATTTGGATAGTGAACACGAGATTTACGTGGTTCGGTCAGAATGACCTACGTCCACGGGCCGGAGGGTAGAACTTCTTTATTATGTGGAGTGATTACAAACACGTACATTGACGTGATACAAAAGCAGCTACAGCAATATTAGGAGTATGCTACACAAAGAATTAATCGGAGTAGAAGATCTGTGTTGTGGTGGTTTTTTCTTCGTCGAATGTATCTATTTATAGGAGAAACTCTGCCTTGATCCATCGTGTGTACTGATGAATAATAAAAGCTGTGTAAATCTTTGAATTCTTCCTTGCATGCAAAAATCAACTCGACGCCTGACATTGTTTGCTTTTCTTTGTGCTTTTCCAATTCCCACGTGAATTTCCATTCTCAATAGCTGAAAATGTTGAATGGTCAAATACTATCAAGCTCACCTAACAAATCTCCACTTTGAGCTTATTCAAAAAATCACTTCACCTTAACTAGTAATACCTCTGTCATCCTCCGACCTTAGCCCCGACGGGCTAGTTCACCAACTTTAAAACACCAATCAAGTCCAAGCAATGCTTGAACTTGGAAACTGAAAGAGCTTTCGTAAACATGTCCGCTGATGTTGATCTTGTTGATAAACACCTTCTTGTCTACAATGTTATCACGAATAAAATGATACTTAACATCGATATGCTTAGTCCTCTCATGATACATCTGATCCTTAGTCAAATGAATCGCACTTTGGCTATCACAGAAACTCGTAATAACTCCGTAAATCTGAGTTATTTCGCTGAAAAACCCTTCAACCATAAAGCTTCTTTGATCGCATCAGTAATAGCCATGCAGTAGCAGATAACGCCACTACGTGCTGTAGAGTAGCTTTCCAGCTAACTGCACAACCTCCAATAAATACATAACCAGTAAGAGATCGTCGTTTATCGGGATAACCTGCATAGTCTGAATCGACGAAGCCAACGAGAGTATCACTGTTTCTGCGAACTCCAAACAAGTGCTTAGAGTACCCTTCAAGTATCTAAGAATCTACTTCATTGCTTGCCAGTGTTCTTTCCCTGGGGTAGCCATATACCTGCTAACAACACTAATAGCCTGTAAAATATCACGATGTGTACATACCATTGTATACATTATACTGCCGACTATACCCGAGTAAGGAACTCGTGCCATGTATGCTTCTTCCTCATCTGATGATGGTGACTGAGCGCTTAGCCTAAAATGGCTAGCAAGTGGAGTGCTGACTGGTTTGGCATCATTCATCCAAATGTCTCCAAAACCTTCATGAGGTAACTTTCCTGGGTCAGGTGTAACTTACCAGCTCCTCTATCACGTATAATCTCCATACCAAGAATCTTCTTAGATGCTCCTAAATCCTTCATTTCAAATTCACCATTCAATAAGGTCTTCAACTGGTGAATTTCTGCAAGATTCTTAGCCGCAATGAGCATGTCATCAGCATATAATAATAGATAAATGAACGAACTGTCATTTAACTTCCGAAAGTAAACACAACTGTCATACTTGCTCTTGGAGAAACCATGACCAAACATGAAAGAATCAAACTGTTTATACCACTGTCTTGGAGACTGCTTTAATCCATATAAGGATTTCTTCAAAAACAAACTTGGTCTTCTTTTCTTTCAACTATGAAGCCTTCAGGCTGCTTCATATAAATCTGTTCGTCTAAATCGCCATGTAAGAACGCCGTCTTGACGTCAAGCTGTTCTAACTCCAAATCATACATGGCAACGAATGCAAGTAATATACGAATAGAGCTATGTCTAACGACAGGTGAGAACATCTTGTACCTGACTATAGCCTTTCACGACTAGGGGTGAAAACGAGCCGAGCAGAGCCCGAACATGGCCCAGCTCGAGCTCGGCTCGATTAAGCTTTATTGGGCTCGAGCTCGGTCGAGCTCGAAATTTTTTGGCTCGAGCTCGACTCGGTTAAACACATTAAAGCTCGGCTCGGCTCGATAAGCTCGATAAGCCGGGGTATTTGAGCTCGAATTCAGGCTCGAGCTCGAGTTCGATATATATTATTAAATAAAATACGTATTTTAATACAAAATATTAAATATTTAAAGTATTAAATATTTAAATTATCGGCTCGATAAGAGCTCGACGAGCCTCGAGCCCAGATATGATAGGCTCGAAGCTCGGCTCGATTACTAACAAGAGCTCGAGCTCGATTTTGACCGAGCTCGAATCAAGCTTTGACCGAGCTGCTCGCGAGCGGCTCGGGAGCAGCTCGGCTCGTTTACACCCCTATTCACGACTAATCGTGCCTTATACCTTGCATCGTGAGAACCAGATAAACATTATTTCTTCTTGAAGACCCACTTACATCCGACTATTTTTTTTTCTTCGGTGGCAGCGGCACAAGAATCAACACAAGAATCAAGTACCATTCTTGTGCAGAAACTCCATTTCTTCATTCATCGCTACTAGCCACTTATCAGAATTCGTATCGCTTATTGCCTGTGAATAGGTAGAAGGTTCGCCGCCTCCACCTGTTTCTTGTGCCACTGATAAAGCATATGAAATTAAATTCACGTACCGCTGTGGTAGTCGAATATCTCGTGTCTCCCTATCTCTGGCTATAGAATATTCATGCTCGCTGCTTTCATCTTCAACAGGATCTGAATCAGGTTCTGGCTCATCTTCTTGATCTGTTGAACTCGTAGCAGGACCATCTGAAAAATATTTGTTGATCTCGAGCTCCACCTCGCTGTGTACACTATCCTTCTTTTCTTGATTAGAAGAATTAGTAGACTCTTTTGATAGATGTAACATAGAAGACTCGTCAAATGTAACATCTCTGCTAATTATGAATTTGGGTGACTTGGGATCAGGATTATATAGTCTATATCCTTTCACCCCTGAAGCGTAACCGAGAAAAATACATTTTAGCTCTAGGCTCTAACTTTCCCTCGTTTACGTGCATATAAGCTGGGCACCCAAATATTCTTAAGTTGGAGTAATCAGCAGGAGTACCTGACCATACTTCCTCGGGAGTCTTGAAATTGATCGGTGAACACGGTGAGCGGTTGACAATATAACATGATGCAGCGATAGCTTCAGCCCAAAAATCATTTGTCAACCCATCGTTGAAGATCATACCTCGAGCTCTCTCTAAAGGCGTTCGGTTCATGCGCTCGGCAACACCATTTTGTTGAGGAGTCATTCGAACAGTATATGCACTTTAAAATCTCTAGAGGGGAGAACCTGCTTAGCTATCTCACTTGTGTCTATGGGTTTAATGCTCCTGCTGAGAGAGATCTAATGGAAATCTCTAAAGCTCATAGGTGATACTATGAATGAGCCGTGGATGCTTTGGGGTGATTTCAACAACATTAGAAGCATGGAGGACAGAATTGGAGGTGCTCCAGTCACTGCTAGTGAATTCATTGGTTTCAGCCACTGTATTCAACAATGCCAGATAAGGGAGGTCAGAAGGAATGGATGCCACTTTACTTGGTCAAATAAACAGAGACATTGGATAAGAATATGGAGTAGAATAGACTGGGCTCTTCCAAATGAGGCTTGGGTATCAAAATTCGTTTATGCTGTGACCTTCCTCAATGAAGGGTTTCTGATCACACACCTCTATTACTGAGGGATATGGGTCAACCCCAGATCCATAGACAACCCTTCAAATATTTCAATATGTGGAGTATGACTCCTTTCATGAGGACTATAGAAGACACCTGGAGAGTTCAGCAGGGATCAGCTATGTTCTGTGTTTATTGGAACCTACATAAGCTGAGGGGGCCTCTTAAACGACTGAACAAGGAAAGCTTTGCTAATATAGTTCTCAGAACTGAACAACGAAAAAGTTGCTGGATGAGTGCCAAAGTGCAGTGCATGAGGATCCTCTGAATGCAGATTTATTGGCTCGGGAAGAAGCAGTGAGTCTTGAATACAAATTTCTGAGTGAGGCCACTGATAAGTTTTTTAGACAAAAAGCTAAGGTTAGCTGGTTGGAAGAAGGGGATCAGAACACAGCTTTTTATCACTCGGTGATTAAGCAGAGGACTTATACTAATAGAACCCTATCTATTGCTACTTTGGATGGGAATCTAATATCTGACAGTGGAGATATTCATAAGCACTTTACTGATTATTACCATGATCTCTTGGAAAAGAGGGGAAACCTGAATGTGAATCTGGAAATACAGGTTTCTGAGGAGGGGTATCTCCTCTATTTGTCTGACCAACTGAAACTTGTTCAACCCTTTGACAGGAAGGATGTTGTTATGACAATGGAAGTTATTCATGAAGAGGGTGCTCCAGGGCCAGATGGTTATGGCAGTGACTTTTTCAAGAAGGCTTGGTACTTGGTTGGGGAGCACATAACTGATGCTGTCTTGGAATTTTTGAGTCTGGGAAACTAATGCCTATGGTAAACAGAACTACTTTGTGTCTAATTCCTAAAGTAGCTATCCCGGCCACAGCAGCTGACTTTAGGCCAATCTCTTCTTGCAATACTATCTACAAGTACATCTAAAAAATGTTGTGTGCGAGAATTAAGCCTCTTCTACCCAAACTCATCAACCCCAATCAGAATGCTTTTGTGGAAGGAAGGCCTATTGTACATAACATTTTACTATGTCAGGATCTTATCAGATTGTATAACAGGAAGAATGCCTCTGCAAGGGCTCTTCTTAAAGTGGATCTCAGGAAGGCCTATGATACTGTAGAATTGCTTTTTCTGAAGAATTGGTTATGCTCACTCAGATTCCCCATGAAGTTTGTCAACTTTATTATGGAGTGTGTATCTTCGGTGACTTATACCATCTCTTTAAATGGGACAACTGCTAGGCTCTTTAAAGGAGTTAGAGGGTTAAGACAGGGAGATCCTATGTCTCCTTTACTATTTGTGATTGTTATGGAATATCTCACCAGGAAATTGCAAGCATCAGCTAGAGATCCTAGGTCCAGGTTCATCCTCTGTGCAAGCATATTAATCTGATTAACCTATGCTTTGTGGATGACCTTATTATCTTTTGCAAAGGTAAAAAGGAAGCTGTGAGGGTGGTCAAGGAGGCCTTAGATCACTTCAAGTTTGTATCTGGGCTGGAGGCTAACAAGCACAAATGTAACATGTTTCTGGCAGGACTCTCGAATCAAACTGCTCTGCATATAGTGCAGATCACGGGGTTCCAATTGGGCAGCTATCCTATGAGGTATCTGGGAGTTGCTTTGGCTCCCACTAAATGGAGTAAACAGGCCTACCACGCTCTGTTTGAGAAAATTACAGCAAGAATGCGTTGTTGGTCCACAAGGAACTTATTCTATGCAGGGAGACTGTGCCTAATAAACTCTGTCCTGCTGGCAACTCATGGGTATAGTGGTTCTATTTTCCTATTACCTAAAGCAGTATCCAAGGAAATAGATCATCTCTGTAGGGAATTTCTGTGGGGAAGAAAATTACATGGGAAAAGTGTTCCTCTGATTAGCTGGGATAGAGTCTGCTTGCCAAAGAAGAATGGAGGGTTAAATCTCAGGGATTGTGTATCTTGGAATGTGGCTATGCTGGGAAGAAGATTGGGAGATCACGATGAAGACTGACACCCTATGGATCAAATGGATTCATGTGGTGTATCTGAAGGGAACCAGTTTTTTGGAGTTTATTCCTGCTTTGGATTCATGTTGGCATTGGAAGAAATTAAATAGGCTCGAGAGGAAGTTCCAGGCTGGTTATAGAGGGGGAATGGATTCCTTCTGTTGATGGAAAATATTTTATAAGTTCAGGCTATGCTTGGTTAAAGGGGACCACCAATCCCTTTCCCTTATGCAAAGCTATATGGAATAGGTATAATATACCTAAACATTCTTTCATTCTTTGGTTACTTGTACAGAAGAGGCTGTTAACAAAGGAGAGAATGATCAAATGGGGTCTGAATTTTAGTGACATCAGCTGCCCCTTATGTATTACGGAGGAGGAAACATTAGAGACCTGTTTGCGGATTGTAGGTTCAGCAAGAACCTGCTTCAAAGGATGAACGAGTGGTTACATATGGGGTGAGATTATGTTCTTTTGATGAGTTATATGGTTGGATGCTGGATATGGCAGAAAGAGAAAGACCATACACTGTATTCTTTTGGCATGCTTTTCAGCCATGTTTTACCACATCTGGTATGAGCGAAATAGATGAGTAAGCTTATGATTTTACTATATCTGCATTTTTTCAGTTTTTTTAGATATAAATATGCAAAATTTTCTCCTTTTTGCACCTAAAGACCTCGTCATTCTCGATCGTGATTTTGTATCGGTCTGAGTTAATTCAGCATTTATTGAGAAACTGTTGTCTCGAGAAAAGATCGTCTTCATTAATATTCGGCCAGCAAAAAGGCAGACAATGCCCTCGAAGAACATCTGAAGTTTATTTGACATAAACCTAATTTTTGCATCAGTATGTTACGCAGTACCAAGTGTACCACTGGATGTGACGTTGTAGTGATTAATTTGGTAGTATGTAGTACCTTTGTAAGAAAATGGTTGAAATTTTTTTTTGCTTAGATAGCATTATGTCGCACCATATTAATGAATTTGTCTGTTGTACCTTGTTTTACATTCTTATGGTAATAACGACACTATTATGTCCTACCTCGTCTGCACAAAAACTCCACGAACACTGTATAGAGAAAATTGCAATCTATTTGTTACATAACATCCAAACTAGTCTCCAAACAAATAACATCCATCCAAAATATAAACTCCCTTAACATGTAGCAATTCCGTCATCCCCGTCTCCCTCAAATATCTATACTATTTATTAAGCGCGAGCACCGTCTATAAACCGTCAAATTCGATGCCAATTTGGTCTGTAAATTTCAGGAATCAACCAATCGATAAAGGCCACGTGTATGACCTCATAATAACTCCCACGTAATAACTGACGTTCTTAATAGAGGCCACGTCCTTTACTATTTCTGTACACACGTTGAAAGGAAACTGCCAAGTCAACTAAAACTGCCATATATTATATTAAAAACTGCACATGGGATTGAACAACGAGATGTGACATGCGAGTCATTTTGCTCACCTTTTAATATTTTGATTTTGTTGCTAAAATTTTCATATGTTGGTTGCACACACATTGGGTGTGCAGGTGTGACTAGTATAGATAAAGTCTCGCCTTTTACCACCACTCGACCCTCAGCAGCAACCTCAACATGCGCCTCTGCAATAACCTAATCTCGTCCCTCCTGTACACGATCCTCATCTTACGTTGCTCACTAGTCATCGCCATCTTTGAAAGAATCAAAATAACAAAATATGACATCTAGTTGAATGTTTGTTTATTCCCATTACTGCAAATACCAAATATGAGAAATCACAACGTTATCAAGATACGGTACCATTTGTTTCAACATGGATTACCAACTATCAAAAAAGGAGTACCGTTAAAAAACATATACAATATTAACTATCAATATATCGTACCACAATATATAACGATGATTTATGGCCAATAATCGAATTCCTAACAGCAACATCAAAGTTCATCGACGCCAAGTTATGTCCAGATGAAACAGCCCTATTGAAGCATAATCGAGGACCAATTTCAAACACCGAAAAAATTCAAATTTACATAAACATCCCAAATTGGTACCTGAAGTGAAAAGCCCATAATCAATCAACTAATCCAAAACCTAATCGAAACAATAATTTATCCTATCGAGCACTTAATCGAAAACATGACTAAAAATTTTAAAAATACTAAACTTACGTTCAGACGCACGAAATGTCGAGAATCTGTTAGCGAAGCAAAATGGTCTTCTTCGTTTGATTTGATGCGGGAATATCAGAAATCGACCGGTAGACAATTCATTGCTAGGCTGAAAGAGAGAGCTTCTTTCGTTTGGGGTATTTGCCTTGATATTTCCTCTTTTTTATTAAAGTTAAAAAGT
Organism: Craterostigma plantagineum; assembly: GCA_027422505.1. Taxonomy (NCBI): domain Eukaryota; kingdom Viridiplantae; phylum Streptophyta; class Magnoliopsida; order Lamiales; family Linderniaceae; genus Craterostigma; species Craterostigma plantagineum. Next base: position 5,495,803 of record JAPQWV010000005.1, read on the forward strand.
TAGGTAAAATTGTAATTCATAACAGCCACATGGGTATAACAGTAAAATTCGTACCTATTAGTATACATAGTTTCAAATGGGTACCTTAATAAAACAAATTCTGACAAGATAGTAAACTGGCTTTTTTTATAGCTTTAGGTACTTAAGGGTAGATTCCTCTTAAGATAATTATTATGTTACTATAAGAGCGAGATTAGATAACTTCAATATCTTGGTTTGTCTTATACACCACTCTAATTATATATTTACGAGTATGTTTAGTACACACATGTCTGTGTAAATATAACAAATTATTTTATATTTTGAACATAGATTATTAATTAAGTTAAAATAAAATTTTATATAACGATGAAATTGTAATAAACTACAATATAAAAGGGTAAACAGTTTTCAAACACACTATGCCAGATATATATGAGCATAGATACTACTAAAATTTTACTACCACAACTAATACATTAGATTCAAGCAAATAACTAATAAAATATATCATCAATAATTCAACTAATCTTACAAATAATTCATTAGTAATTCATTAATATTGTTATTTAAAACGTCCACATCTTCATAATATACTCTCCATTTGGATTTTTTTTTCAAAGAAAATTGTGAGATCGGACCGGTGTCAAATCGGACTTCTAACCAGTTTGGGGTTATACGGTCCAAACCAGTTGGTTCAATTCAATATCGGGTTCGGTCCCGTCTATAAATTCTGGTTTTTGTTGCGTACTTATAAACTATGGTGTAAAACTCGGCCTAGGCGGTGCCCTCCGTGGAGGAATTGGCTGGCGCCGATCAATCGGTTCCCCTTTTTTTTGGAAAATAATTAAAAACATTGTTCGAATTGATATTATTTATTTTAATAGATATTTGAGATACCCTTACTTTGGTTTATTAACATATAAAATACAAATAATAAATAGATATACCGCCGACTGAAAACCGCTAGACTCCGCCTAGGGCCCCTCAGGCGGTCGACTGGCGCCTTGTAAATTTTACAAACATTGCTCGGAACATATCGATTAAGTAGAAATAAAAGTGTGAATATCAACATGCAGCGAATTTGCTTCGTTCAAAATTAATGGATTAGCGACAAACCTCAATTATTGAAACATTCATTCTCATAGTTTGAAATTGTATATTATTCAGTTCCAACTTTGCAAATAGTCTGTTCTCAAATGAGATCAGTTCGTCGAACAATAATTCATTACGAAAATAAACAATTGAAGCAACTTACAAACAGGAAAGTACAACGAAAATCTCAAGAAAACTTAATTTTCCGATCAATTGCTCAATCAACTCGGAACTAAAAAGTTAGTCATATAAATTCAACTTTTTCTTTCTACAGTTAATAATCTCAACCGACCAGACAAAAATTAGCTCGAGATCATTTCATTACATCGAAACATGTCTTGCTTGTACCACTTCAGATCCTCTTCATATATTGGTTTGATTCTTTGCGGGGACCTAAAGTTGATACTGACTGACACTTGCATGCCCCTTGCCTTAGATGATCATTAATTATTATGCACCTGCTAAAAAAATAGCACCTCAACTCCCAGACGAGATGATAAGTTAGGATTTTACGCTACTTTTATACCCCGTAAAAATGTGATATTGATCATTATTAATACAAATTTATTCAAATATCCTACGTCTACGTTTATGTTTTATACTTAACCGATATTGGAAAAAAGGTGCTTGAAACAGAAAGATTTGGACATGGAAATAACCCAAAGGAATCGAGCTCGGATACCACCTAAAACATGGCTGAAAGAAAATCGCAAGCACATGCCCAAGCTAGAAATTGACGTGATGAGTCAAGGCCAAAAGGAAACTAATGATTGGCTTGGGATTTCAATATTTTATGCTAAAGATCATGACAAACATCACCACCAACTATTGGCCCCTCATTCATTACAATAGTTTTTCTTTTTATCTTTTGTAGCCTTCAACAAGCAGAGAAGGTTGACCATTACAACTCATTGACGGCTGGGAAAAGAGAGGAGGCCACACACGCATATACGGCTCGAGCCAATCAAGGTTAATCTGAATGACATTGGGTTATTCAATGGTTGAAAATCAAAAAAAGAAAGGATGCTCGATCACGCGCAACACGCACATCACCAACCCACGGAGCAAGCAGCTCACGAATTAAAGCCTCACCCACATACGCTGAACATCCATCAAAGGCAGCTCTCACCCACTCATATCATCGAACCCACAGCTTAGAACAGAGCAGAGAGCACAAGGCTACCATAGACGACTTTTGCGGCCAAGAAGCGGTAGATCGTTGTTACTCGCTTGCACGACGGGAGACACCGGGCAAGGAGTAACGACTCGTGTATCGTAAGGGACGAAAAAGGCCACCTACACTATCATTTGGCAGAGAACTCATTCAACGAGCTAAGGCCATATAGACAAAATCAGGCAGCTCTCTTGGGTTTCTCCCACCTCACATGCGTACAATTCACGAATTCATCCAACACAAGCCTACCTCTCAAGCTGAAATAAAATTAGAAAAGGTAGCCATAAACACGTACACACGGCTACGAATCTGTGACGACGCGAGGAGGCGACAGTCGAGCCCGCAATTCCAAGGCGGTTCTTTCCTCAGTCACACAAAGGAAAGCCCGGAAGCGACACGTGACTACTCGATATTGTGATAAGAGAAGTTTTTATTATTTTACGTTTCCGTTAATGTTTATGTTGAATACTATGTCCTTGTCGTTTACTAATATGTGCACTTAAGTTTATTGTGTGATTTAGGCCATGTGAGGTCGAATTATGAGTTCGTCTTAATGTTATTCGTATCATATTTAATCGTATGAGTTGAGTTATGTGTTATATGTTTGAGTTTAATGCTTGCGTGTCATATGCACGATATTTGATTGGTTTATCAGACGGACAAAGTGATTAGACCGGTTAGAACGATAAATATAGAGCACCACGACGTAAAACCGGCCAGAGATGGAATTTGGTTCCGTACGTGTGGTTTCCGAGATCTCAGGCGCCGGAAGCGTTTAAACTCGGGGAATTTCATAAATATTAAATGAGTGCGAAGAAAGTACAATCATATAGATATATAGGATTGGTTCTCTATCGCATAGTATCGTTATTGCGGGACAAATGAGTAGCGATTATTTTAGGAAATTCTAGCTTGACTGAGACTCGTATTGATTATTTATGATTGATTGCGTGAAGACGTAGGAATATTTCGAGCCGAGCATGCACCTCGATCACCTTGTCGTCAATCGTCTATTCGCTTTTAATTGTGTCTTTGCGCTTTTATCTAGTTTGATTGTTTTTAAAATCTTAAAAACCATCTAAAACAACTTATTTAAAATTCGCCTTAGTTTGAATTAAATTTCAGAATAATATCTTAAAATTATTCGAGTTGTCCTCGTGGATCGATCTCACGTCCATTTTATACTCCCTCCGTCCCGGTAACTTTATCACATAAGTTGCCGGGCACGTAAATTAAGGTGGTATTATTATAATAATATAGTACAATGAAAAGGTAATAAAGTGTATATTTTGACACGTCTTTTAAGAGTATTTAATATTATTATATTGATTGTTTGTGATAGTTTTTTTGCTAAATAAGGAAATGTGATAAAATTAGCGGGACGCCCGAAATGGTAAAATGTGATAAAATTAGTGGGACGGAGGGAGTACTACTTGCACGACCTAGTACACTTGCTAGTATTTGAGCGTGTCACGAAAAGTATGAAACCAACAGCTTCAATGCATCACTTAAATATAATTGCATTATTCAAACTTTATTCAACTATTTATCCCATTAGCTCGAAGAAATATCATCATCTACGTCGCTTAACTTCTAGGGTCTAGAGATGTAAAATGTTTTGAATATTATATGAGTTTACCCCTACCAGCGATAATACTTTATGATGCATCTTTTTAGTGAAGCGCCTAGCAGAGTGGGGATTACTGTGGGTTCATATCCTTACACAGTTGTTCATTTAAGATTATTGTTCTATATTCTATAAGCTGAAGAGGGACCCCTACTGTTGATATTTTTGGAATTCTCGGGGAGCAAATAGGAAATGTGCACCTTAATTACTTGCTATACCTTTGTAGCGTGCAATTTAATGTTAGCCTAACCTAACGTGCTGTGCTTTTATTTTGCTATGAAGTGTACCATTACCAAAATTTAGTGTGCTCCAATTGGTATATATTCTTTTATTTCTTGTGTGTTGGGAAGAAAATATGCGATTTTGCCTTTGCGAGACGATAATGAAAAGGAAATAGCACAATTTTGTAGAGTCTTAGGTTATCTATCATTTTTAGATTGTACAAAAACTATACATTTGAGTAACTAAATACTAGTGTTTGATTTCTGTAACACATAACTCATTTAACTTTATATGTCATTTAGATCTCCTCATTTTTTTTTCAGACAAATAAACCGTAAAACCGGCTTACTCAAGCCACAAAAAAAATATATTTCAATCTATTCCTTCCGATTTATTTTCCCGGAGAAGTGATAAGAGACTAGAACTAATTCTGATCAATAAAGGTAGAAAATCTGCTTGTGCAGCTATCAAAAATAAGTCTGAAACCTTCCCAAAGCAAGAGAACTATATTACCTCAATTTCTTACACTTATTTATTTATATTGAAGGCTCAAATTATCCCCGACCTAAAACAATCTAGCAATAATGACATAAAATCGAAAATAGTTACACTTCGTTGTAGGGTTTAGGGTTTGCCGCACCGGCCTTCAAGTAGTTTAATTTTTTAAAAGAGATTTAAAAGGCATGGTTGATGTAGGAAGAGGAAGAGTAGTCACGCCATGTTTGATACCAACGAGAAGAATTCGAATACTATATTATTTCATAATATCTCTAAGATTATACTTTTGGCCGGTTCCGACCCGAGATAGGGTACTAAAATAAATAATTAGCTAAAATTCTAAGATAATAAATTTTTATTATGTCTATAAACACCATATAAACTATACATTAGTAATTCCTAAATAATGTATATTATTACTTAATGATCTATAAAGGTTCTTGAAAAAAATGACCCAATTATTATTTTATTTCGCCACCTCATCTGAAATTAAAATTTTGGACTACATGTCGAAATATTGGATTTGAGTTACTTTCTACATGTGTAGGGAAATATGGATCTTAAAGGATCAGATCAAAGTACGTGGTACATTATTTAAGCAGAAATTAAAAATGTGTTTGTAAATTTGATAAGAAATTTAAAACGTGTTTATAAATTTGATATTTCGTTATTAATTAGTAACTCCTTTAATTGATAAACTTTAGTAGTCCTATGTATATTAGTTTAGAGAGTTCCTACTGTACTTGTCATGGTTCAGATTTGAAAAACGAGATGTATCTTAATCCATATGTTTGATTCCCATCTTTAGCCAATTTATTACACATTTGCCAAAATCAACCTTTGTACCTTAAACTATTTTGTAGGGTTAGGTATTAGCGAGATGGCATCACACATGGATGCAATTGGTATGAGCTATGTCATATAGAGTCATAAATAAATAGAGAAAAACTATTAGAACATAAAGATAAGTATAATCTAGACGTCAAAACTATCTTTTGCATGTCATGCAGCCACTATGCTTGCCGTTCATATCTAATTTATTTAAAGTGCTACTACGCATCCCCCTATAGCCGTCTCACCCAAGTATACGCATACATCAGAGTACTTATGTCCATTCATTCATATCGTAGCTCTTGATACACATTTACTTGTTTTTCAACGAGATAGGAGATATAAAAATGGAGATTAGTAACGTAAGCTATCGAACAAGCAATTCGCGGAGACATATAGGTCTCGAATATTTTTCAAGTTCGTCGAGAGCAGGCGATGAAGAAGATGATGAACAAGCTCTAAAATGGGCTGCGCTCGAAAAGCTACCGACGTATAATCGTCTAAGGAAAGGGCTTCTTTTAGGGTCGAGAGGTGCAGCTAATGAGATCGATGTCGACAACCTTGGATTTCATGAAAGGAAAACTCTCCTCGAAAGGTTGGTTAAAGTTGCCCAAGAAGATAACCACAAGTTCTTGTTGAAGCTCAAGAATCGTATTGAAAGGTAAACTTTTAGACTTTTCCTTAATCCTATAGAGCCATCCTCTTAGTAATTAAGATGTGTTATTATTTTTATTTTTTCGATTCAGAGTTGGAATCGAGCTACCGACTATACAAGTCAGATTTGAGAATATTAAAGTTGAGACGGATGCATACCAAGGAAGTAGAGCTCTGCCTACTTTCTTGAACTTCTATATCAGTATCTCAGAGGTTGAATTTGTTTCGTGTCTATCTTTCTCGTATTGATTTTCTTGTTGATTCTAAAAGAAATGATTGCTTTTGATATGAAAAGTGGTTCTTGAGCTGCCTTCGTATACTGCGGAATAAGAAAAAGCTGCTTACCATTCTAAACGATATAAGCGGAATCATAAAGCCTGGCCGGTAATAAATTTTCTTTATCCTCAACAACATGTCATATCCTTTGGTCATGGCCTTTGTACTGTATATATCCTAATTTTCCTATATATTTCGGGTAGTATGACTCTTCTTTTAGGTCCACCGAGTTCTGGAAAAACGACCCTTTTGCTCGCTTTAGCCGGAATGCTCGATCCATCCTTGAAGGTAAAAAAAGAGGAATTCATTAGTGTTTAATTATATACACACACAATCTTTACTTACATTCAAAAGGGTTTATTAAAAGGTTAGTTTATTAACAGTTCTCGGGCAAAGTTACGTATAACGGGCATAGCATGAACGAATTTGTACCGCAACGAACGGCTGCATACATAAGCCAACACGACGTGCATATGGGCGAAATGACTGTAAGAGAGACCCTATCGTTCTCCGCTAGATGCCAAGGAGTCGGAAGCAGTCACGGTTAAATATAATATTTCCATCATAATAAATTATAAACAAGAAATAGAGGTTGAAATAATATTGAGCTTTTTATATGCAGAAATGTTAGTAGAGTTGGCTAGAAGAGAAAAGGCTGCAAACATAAGGCCCGATCATGACATGGATATCTACATGAAAGTAAGCGGGCTACAATTTATTGAAGGGTACGATTTCTTCGACACAGATATGTCTGATAAGTGTGCGACTTGTATTAGGCGGCCGCTATGGAGGGTCAAGAAGCAAATATCGTCACGGATTATATTCTCAAGGTACTTGTCCGTCACATTTATGTTTAATCCCATGTAATTCTTATTTTTACGATGCAAAATATGTAAGAACTAATTATTAAATGACAGATATTAGGGCTTGAAATATGTGCGGATACGATGGTGGGAGATCAAATGATTCGAGGAATCTCGGGCGGACAGCGCAAGCGCGTCACGACGGGGGAGATGCTGGTGGGGCCCGCAAAGGCCCTCTTCATGGACGAGATATCAACTGGATTGGATAGTTCGACGACGTTCCAAGTGGTGAACTCAATAAGGCAGACCAACCATATCCTTAAAGGGACCGTTGTCATCTCGCTATTACAGCCCGAGCCCGAAACGTACGATCTATTCGATGACATTATCCTCATATCCGAAGGAAGGATCGTCTATCAAGGGCCCCGCGACCACGTTCTCGAGTTTTTCCAGTCCATGGGCTTCAAGTGCCCTGACAGGAAAGGAGTTGCTGATTTCTTGCAAGAAGTATGTGACTACTATATGTCTTAGGGCGAATGCCATTTTTTTATACCCAATAGTTGAAATATGGACATCTTTGATCCTAATGCTCTGAGATACCACTTTTAGTCCGAACTATTAACGATCTTATGCAGTTTTCACCCATCTATTAATTTACCGTTTAGCTTTGACGAATGTTATGGGAAGACCTGCCAAAATTTACCGGCAAGTACTTATCTATCTAATTCAGGTAACATCCATGAAAGACCAAGAACAATATTGGGCTCTAAGCGACAGGCCATATCGATTCATCACTGTAACGGAATTTTCCGAGGCGTTCAAGAAATTCCACGTAGGCCAAACGCTAATGACTGAGCTCTCAACGCCATTTGACAAGAGAAAGAGCCACCCGGCCGCTTTGGCCACAAAGACCTACGGCGTCGGCAAGAAGGAGCTACTAAAGGCTTGTGCCTCAAGAGAACTGTTACTCATGAAAAGGAACTCCTTCTACTACATATTCAAGCTCTTTCAGATATGTATAATGGCCGTCATAGCTATGACGCTATTCCTTCGGCCTAAAATGCACAGAGACAATTCATTAGACGGAAGAATATTCGCAGGCGCACTGTTCTACATTGTGACGACTTGCACGTTTAATGGTATGGCCGAGATGGTAATGACCATTCAGAAGCTTCCCGTCTTCTACAAGCAAAGAAACTTTTGTTTCTTTCCCGCGTGGGCATATGCTCTTCCACGGTGGATCCTTAGCATCCCTATAAGTGCTGTTGAGATAGCTGCTATTACTTTTCTCACATATTATGAAATAGGGTTTGATTCCAATGCTGGGAGGTAAGTAAATCTTTTTTCTTTATGGATTTTCCTTCGGTTTCTATTGTTAGTCTCATGCATATAGTGTTTTATTTGCGGTTGGTAAATCCTAAATATGACAGATTTTTCAAGTATTTCTTGCTTTTGTTCGTTCAAAGCGAAACGGCGTCGTCGTTGTTCCGACTCATCGGATCGTTGGCGCGTGACATTGTCTTAGCTAACACTTACGGTTTCTTCGTGTTGCTTATAATGTTCGTCATGAGCGGTTTTGTATTGTCGCGAGGTAACCGTTATTAGTGCAATCATATGTATGTCATAATACACAGTCCAAATGATTCATCAACTGTCTTTGTCAACTTATAAATGTTTGCAGACGACGTGAAGAAATGGTGGATATGGGGTTACTGGATTTCACCGATGATGTACGCGGATAATGCCATTTTGGTTAATGAATTTAGAGGCCATAGCTGGAAACATGTAAGTACTCAAGAGCCAAACTAATTTTAGTTTTTAACTTACGATTTTTCTCGGTCTCTCAATATATTGGCTTACTCGTTTGCTTTCATTTTAAAGCTTTCCTCCAACACGAGCACTAAACCGTTGGGGATCGAAGTATTGGACTCGCTCGGGTTTTTCACGGGTTCGAGTTGGTATTGGATAGGGCTCGGAGCTCTAATAGGGATGATCTTGCTCTACAACTGCCTTTCCACTCTAGCTCTTACATACCTTAACCGTGGGTGATCCTTAGGCCTATGTTTTTTTTTCTTGCTAGAAAATCATCATGTACTGATGTAATAAAGATAAAAAAAACGTTGCAGCTTTGAGGAAGTCTCAAGCTTTACTAGACGACGATAATACAACGGATGAGAATGCAGGTGAGCGTTCATTTTTTGACCGAAAGCTGACGAAAACCTTTTAAAAAACTCAACGTGGATGAGTAGTTTTAAATTACAAATCAGGGAGGGAAGAGCGAAGAAGAAACACCGTCGTTGCGCTACCATTTGAACGTCACTCAATTACATTCGAAGATGTCAAGTACTCCGTCGACATGCCGCAGGTAATAACTTCAATACTTCATTGAAATGTTTTGACAAGAACGTTCCTTTTTAACTATAATAAACAATGGTGTGGTTTTAATGAAAAGGAAATGAAAGCGGAGGGCGCTACGGAAGACAAGTTGCTACTGCTGAAGGGTGTGAATGGAGCTTTCAGGCCGCGAGTTCTAACTGCGCTTATGGGAGTGAGTGGGGCGGGAAAAACGACACTCATGGACGTGTTGGCGGGTCGAAAAACGGGAGGCTACATAGAAGGAAATATTACCATTTCAGGGTACCCAAAGAAGCAAGAGACGTTTGCACGAATAGCAGGATATTGCGAGCAAACCGACATACACTCCCCGAACCTTACCGTCTACGAGTCTCTCCTCTTCTCCGCCTGGCTTCGTTTGCCAGCCCAAGTTGATTCCCACACCAGAAAGGTACCGTTAGGGGAGAAAGACATTTTTAGTGTTTTTGCTTCCCTATATTCCAAGATGTCACTTCCAATCCCCAATATTACCAATATGGGGTCGTTTTGGGCTCTTAATTAGTTTAATCATTAATTTAGACGGAACTTTACACGTGATAACACATGATCTCATTTTAGTCGACTCCACTGAAATTTTATTTTTCATAATCTACATTGTTCATGAATCTTTTTCTTCTCTTTTTTTTTATTAATCATCAACTTTCTTTTAGAATTTTGTTGAGAGCGTGATGGAGCTTGTGGAGATGGTGGCTCTGAGAGGGGCACTGGTGGGACTGCCTGGAGTGAGCGGATTATCGACGGAGCAGAGGAAGAGATTAACTATAGCAGTCGAGCTCGTGGCAAATCCTTCAATAATATTCATGGATGAGCCGACTTCTGGCTTAGACGCCAGAGCAGCGGCCATTGTAATGAGGGCCGTGAGGAACACAGTAGACACTGGAAGGACCGTCGTTTGCACCATACATCAACCTAGTATCGACATATTCGAATCCTTCGATGAGGCAAGCCAAGGATATAGATTAATTAAATGCATGCACATTTGTATATATATGCAATATTCTCATCTTCATACTTCAATATTTATCGGGATTGATTGCCCATAATGCAGCTATTCTTGATGAAACGAGGAGGCGAAGAGATATATGTTGGGCCATTAGGACGGCACTCGTCTAACTTAATCCAATATTTTGAGGTTGTTCGAATAGTTCAATCGCCATCATTAATAACTTAGTCTCTGTTGCTATTTTTTTTTCTTTTCTTCATCGTTGAATCTATCATCAGGCAATTCAAGGAGTTCAAAAGATAAGAGACGGCTACAATCCCGCCACGTGGATGCTCGAGGTAACATCCTCCGCCCAAGAATTGATGTTAGGGGTCGACTTCGCAGAAATATACAGAAACTCAGAGCTTTACAGGTAAAAAAATACTCTAAATTCATCATGCTATAGTTAAACATTGCAATAACACCTTTTTTTATTATTTATACAATTAAGGAGAATCAAAGCTCTTATTAAGGAATTGAGCCAACCTCAACCTGAGACCAAAGATATCAGCTTCGAGAGCACATATTCTCAGCCAATTTTCGTACAATGCATGGCATGTCTTTGGAAACAACACTGGTCTTATTGGCGCAATCCGCTCTACACGGCTGTCAGAATTCTGTACACTGTCTTTTTAGCCATCATGTTCGGGTCCATGTTTTGGGATCTCGGCTCCAAAAAGTAAGCATTTACTTAGGTTGATTGAACTCTATATTGAGTGAAAAAAATAGAAACTTAGGTTGATATAACTCTAATAATGAGTGAAAAATAATAAAAGCTTAGGTCAATTGATGCTTTTTTAATGTAACTTATAAGGGATACCCAAGGAGACATATTCAATGCCATGGGATCAATGTATGCCTCGGTGTTTTTTCTCGGGGTACAAATAGCCTCGTCAATACAACCCATCGTGGCAATCGAGAGGACAGTTTTCTACAGAGAAAGAGCAGCTGGGATGTATTCTCCACTGCCTTATGCTTTTGGGCAGGTTTTGAACATAATAAAACTTAAATGCATGGCACTAATAAAGACGTCGAGTTTAATTTTCATGATTGCACTGGGTTAAAATTTTGCAGGCTGCTATCGAACTACCTTACTGTTTGGTTCAAGCCCTGACATACGGTACCATCGTGTACGCAATGATAGGGTTCGAATGGACTGCCACGAAGTACTTTTGGTACATATTTTTCATGTTCTTCACATTGGTGTACTTCACCTTCTACGGCATGATGGTCGTGGCCATGACGCCCAACCTTCAGATCGCAAACATCATGTCCTTCTTCTTCTACGGGTTATGGAATTTGTTCTCGGGATTTGTTATTCCACGACCCGTAAGTGTTTTATTACAATGATTGCTTAGTGTAGTCATAGAGGTAGCAATTTAATAGTAATAAGAATATGAGTAGTATGGTGCAATATTTATTGATGTTATTGAACAGAGAACGCCGGCGTGGTGGAGATGGTACCATTGGGCAAATCCCGTGGCTTGGACGTTGTACGGGTTAGTCACTTCTCAATACGGTGACGTGGCAAATCATATCGGCGACACGAATGAGACGGTGGAAGAATTTGTGAGGAGTTATTTCGGCTTTAGGCACGACTATATAGGTGGAATTGCTGCTGGGGTGCTTGGCTTTGGCCTTGTTTTTGGCGCAACTTTCGCACTCTCAGTCAAGGCATTCAATTTTCAGAGAAGATGAAAAATTAAGGTTATTGCAACAGCTCTTCCACGCTTGTCGTGCGTGTGTATGTATTATTACTCGCCGCAGCTTTTTTTCTTTCCTCTAAAATAATGCAGCTTATTTATACATTGGCATGTAAGATACTCTCCTTGTCCAAGACTATATATAGATAGTTGTAGTGCTCGTCCTATGAGTAGGGATTATATAGCAAATAAGATTGTTCTACTATTTTCAGTTTATTACAAATACCCTATCGTTACGATCCTTTACGCTTAATTATAAAAGATAGTTGGTGATTTTTTTTTAATTTGTTGTTAATTTTTTTGTTTGAAATTGACAGACCAAGGGGCAGTTTATAGCCCTCATGCTTAATAAAATATAATTGATAAAACATATTATAAATGATAAATTGAGCTACTAAAGCTTAAAAAAAGAACACGACAGATGAAATCTTTTCAGATAAATAGGCATTTAAGACATCAAACCCCCCTAATGGATTTATATTAGTTATTTCAATGGCCCACGTGAATCATGTATCAATCTGTAAATATCATCATATATAGCTCTGAAAATATTATAGATTCATTTTTTGTTTTCGTCGGTGATTGGAAAGCAAGGAAGACACTAGTTCATTAGATTGAATCATCTTCGGATTGCTCATCAAGTGTCCACCTGAATTTTTATTATTTCCACAACATAATTCGGTCGAAATGGTCCAAAATGTCCTTCTGAACAAATAAATGTATTGTTAGTCATACACTCATGGATAGCATGCGTTTTAGTGATCTTAGGATAAATATAGTACAACACAAAGTCAAAAGAAGGAAATATTTTCTACAAATGTTTTATCATTCAAAATCACTTTATAGTTATTCAATGTCCCCTTTTTCTGAAGTCTCAACATAATAACAATTATAACAAATACTATAAAGCTTAATAAACAAACTTATTTGAAACTTAGGAGAATACAAGACGAATTTCTTTTATTTTCCTTCGACCAGTAAAACGTTAGATCTTTCAGAGCCTTCAATTATATTATGCTAGTAATAGCACTGACTTCTTGCATCTCACGATGATTGAAATATTTCTTATTTTTCATAATCATAGAAGTCGTTGTACTACCTATAAGACGCAATTATGCATTGCGCATGTGTCCATTATCAGTGACGGAACCAGGATTAGGGACGTGGGAGGTCGATTTATTCGAAAAAATTATCCATAGAGACATTCCTATAAAATAAAATAATATCTTTAGTTACAAAAATCAATATAGATTTCATAAGACAAGAAAAAAATAATGCTCACCCGTCACCTTAATCCCATCTTCTCCGCACAGTGAACGATCTCGATTCCCGGTTGTTAATGGGCCAATGGCGCAAATGGAAATAATTTCTTTTTTTTTTCTATTTTCTTAACAGATTTTTTGGTATTTAAATTAAGATTTGATTAAAACAGAATGCCCAAGCCTGTTTTATCATAATATTTATGTTATACCAGCATCCGAGATGTCGATCAATGACACCTAGAAGGTGTCAATTAAGATGACTTAACCTCGAATATCGACGTCGGATGTTGACATGGCACGAATCGGTGCCACATCTACAGGTCCACTCAAGGTGGTCATATAAGGTGATCACAATAAAATTCCACTATGTATATTAATGAAAAATGATGTGTTACAAACATATGACCGAAATTCGCTAGGCGCTAGTCGAGCAGTCGAGGGGGGCAGCGTCGAGACGGTGTAGGGGGCCTAGGCAGTTTCTAGCGGAAATTAGTTGGTATACCGATTTTTTTTATTATTTTTGTTTATATGCTAATATAACAAAGTAAAGGTATACCAGTTTAGCTATTTTTTTTCGAACGATAGCTCGTATTAATCAACAAAATACAGGGGCTAAATAGCCCAATGGGTTTTTTAGGTGACATCAGTATCTGGTAGAGAACAAATGCTTACACTGGAGCATAACACCACAAAGTGACAAAAGACGACAGAAAACAAATAAACCCGAACTTGGACCAAAGAACTATAAAACATACCACAAAAGGCTATTAATCCAAATCTACAGTACTATACACTTTCTTTGTCCAACGACTCGAGGCCTTCGTCTTCATTGGAAGGGGCTCCACAGGAGGAAAAAGGGCTCCACAGGAGAAAAGAGCTCCTGACCAATGGCCGGGAGAAATGAGCTCTACACGGGAGACTCATGAGTGGTTGGTGGCGAGAAGTGGCGGAATGTGGTGGTGGGTGACGGCCGGCGGATGGCTGCGGCGAGGCAAAGGCAGCGGAGTGACAAACGACAAGCAATTTTTTTTTAATATATGAAATCAAAGGAAAAAGAAGGAAAGAATAAATAGAAGCTCCCCCACCTCAATTGATGGAGGTGGAACCCTCCATTGATGGAAGTGGAGGAGGAGGAAAGGAGAGGAAGTGGCGGCGGCTAGCTAGGGTTCTTTTTTGTGGAGAGGTTTCGGGAATAGTAATGGATGCACTTAAAATAATGTTAATACCAATAATGTATTTTTATTTAGAAAAATTTTCCCATAAAAAATGCATTTAGAAAATTTTTTCCAAAAAAAGAATAAAACAAAAAATGAGATCGCCTAGTCGGCCGCCACCGATTAATTAGCCATCTAAACGAGTATCGCCTCAAACAGGGCCCCCTAGGCCGAGTTTTACAACAGTGCATATAACTGAAACAATACTTCAAACAGTACATAACAAATCACACGATAGTAAAATACATTATAATACATAAAACCATAACAGATCAATTTTCTTCATCTCGAAATATTAGAAAATTCGCAAAATCCAAATTCGTATTTTCTTCCTTGACATCAGAAGCATAGGAAAATAAATCTGACAAGACTGATTTTACTAATTTTCTTCTCTTAGTCTTTTGGAATTTTTGATATAACTCAACAATATGTTTTAGCGCACGAATATCATGCGTAGCCCAAAACTTGCCACAACAATAACATTGTTCATCATATTCTTTTGTACGGTGTGTTTCCTCCATCTTTGTTCTAAATTTGTTATCTCTTGTTGGAACAATTTTGATGGCCGCCACGATAGCTATGATAATTACCCTTGAATTACCACCACCGTAATGTCCTCAACCACGACCATCGCCTTGATACCGATCACGTCCATGATTAAGATATTAACCATAACTATGTATGTGCACAACCATTATCGCTATTGCCTTTGACTTCATTTGTTTGAGGGAGTACGATATAACCATTCGAGTGGAATTCGTATTTTCATCAATAAGTCATTATTTTGATCATCCACCAGTAGGCAAAAAATTAGATCTTAATCATTTCTGAATTTTCTCTCCGAATGTTGTTATTAGAAATCGAGGGGTCCTTCCTAAAACCAATTGGTAATAGGAGGAGAAAGCCTCTTATATATATACTAGTTTCAAGAGCTTGAATTATCTGATGTGGGACGAAACTCACTTAGAATCTCAACACGCCCCCTCACGTGTGGCATGACTGGCCTAACACGTGGACATATGAATCGGGTGACGGTGAGCGGAAGCTCGCTCTGATACCATATTAGAAATTGAGGGGTCCTTCCTAAAACCAATTGGTGATAGGAAGGACCCCCCATATTAGAAATTGAGGGGTCCTTCCTAAAACCAATTGGTAATAGGAGGAGAAAGCCTCTTATATATATACTAGTTTCAAGAGCTTGAATTATCCGATGTGGGACGAAACTCACTTAGAATCTCAACAGTTGTTGTGATACTACATTGGTATTATCTAACATATCTTTATTGGTAATTGTTCCTCCACGTAATTTCAATGTCCAAGTATTATATAAATGTCGGAACTACAATATCGATTTATAATTTGTATTCGGAAATTCGCACACTCGTACCTCACAATTTGAGAAAATAACAGTTAAAGAAGATTATATCGATCAACATGATTTTCCTCGTATCTTTAGAACTTTTATTCTTAACTCTTTGATGAATGCTGTGGCAAAAAATATGTACAACCTTTATACACTAAAACAAATCTGAACCTTTGATTATTTTTTTCCACAAAAATTAAGTAAGAATCATAAATCAACTCGGCAATCAAGCGGTGAGAAAATTGGAAGGCACCAAGTAGGATTTTCAAATTTACTTAGCGGAGAAAATGCTGATCTGCTCCAACATACGAAGATATCTATTTCTACTATTATCAAATGCAGTGGGCACAAAATCGAAATTGGTATTGTGATCCATTATATATCATACGAAAACATGCGTCTTTGCTTTTTTTTTCCTTTTTTTTTTCTTTTCAAACCAATGATGAATATATTGATATTATGCATATATATATATATATATATAAATATATGTTAGGAATCATGAATTTAAAGAATTCAGATAAACAGTTTTGGTGATTGGACTTAACTTAATTGAGTATACCGGTTAGACATAGGTAAAACCGGATACCGGACAGCAGTTCGACAAACGCGACCAGCAACCGGATCAAGAATGCTACCAGAAGGTCACTGACGACCGGAAAGCAGATACCCGATGTGCCACGTTGGACTAAGATTCAAATTCATTTCAAGAGCGGTAAGTTGAAGACTTCTGACAAGCAATTAATTCACGGCTGACAGCAAGAGCCAAGTTGAAGTCAAACTCAGCCAAATAAGGAATAAAACAAAGTGCACAGGGCGATTGCTGCAAAGATCGGACATACCCATTTTGGGGTAAGTCATTAAAAGCTCTGTCCGATACAAAGAGCTATATCACAACGGTCTTCTACATCAAGTCGAACTATAAAAAGGAGAGAGGCAAGATGAAGAACATACTTCACCATTCTTGAAATAAAGGAACGAGAGAAAAAGGTCAAGCTCACAAGCGATTAAGCAAGGAAATCTTTAGGTGTTGCCCTCATTACATTAGACCGGTTCGGTTAGTGAGTGAGTTGTTCTCAAGGGATTGTAAAAAGCTATTGAAAGTAGACGGACTGTAACAGGGGCGGAGCTAGTAGATGATTTGAGGGTGGGCAAAATTTTTTAAAATAAATCTAAGACGAAATAAATTATATCATATCTAATGAAAAGTGAACTTACAAATTATTGTTTTTTATTTGTTTACAAGTCTTTCATATTTTAAAAAAATCATTGTGTGATAGCATCATTATCAACATTAAGAAATATTTCAGATCAATATAAACCAAACGCTTCAATACTGACATTTGAAACGCTTTTTACCTTCTCTAATCTTTCTACTGTAGATATATTTTATATTAAAAATGGTGAAATATTGGATAAAACAAACCATATAATAATGCAATTATATTTTGGACTTTACTATTTTTGTTGATGTCTAATGGAGGATTTATATGTATATTTATAGATGAGATTATGAATTCCATTCATGAATTTTGGAAAGATAATCAATTACTTCCATAAAGAGACGTTATTATAATTTATAATAAGAAAATTGCCCATCGATTACTTCCTAAACAATGATTTCATTAATGTGCCATGGTCCAAGGAGAATAACTATCTTACCATAAAATTAATATTATTTAAATATATATTGGACTTACATGCAGAATTTAGGTGGCGATGGGCCGATGGGGGCTTCACTCGTACAACATGGTATATGTAAATAGATATATTATATGTAAACATACATATATAGGACATTTTTTTTTTCAGGGTAGGCAAAGGTGGCTCCGCCCATGACTGTAAAAAGCTATTTTGTTGGTGTTTAGGAGTTTAGTTAGCTGAGTATAGCCGTGTGGGTTGTATTGTGTTAGTCTAGCTAAGGAGGTTGTGCAACGGGGGTTGTAAAACCAAGTCTTCTAGTGGCGCCTTCCTTGCGGGGAAGAAGGGGAGAGGTGGGAGATTTTTGGCTCCGAACTTCCAGAAACAAGTTCGTGTCTTTCGCAAACACACACACACACACACACAAATCACACCTCATGTCCGATCTTGGTTCAAAACTGACCGGTTTACTTCCGCACAAGTCACAAACACAAATATCAAGCACTGGTATCTAACCTTAACCGGTAAGAACCGAAAAAGAGCGAATGTTTATTCACCCCCCTTCTAAACACGTAACCGATCCTAACAATATATATACAAAATAAAAGAAAGAGATAGGTTGTTTTTCTACTAGACCCACACTTATCGACACAGTTGCGCACTTTGTAGAACTCTGCAATATGTAATAAAATGTTTAGAGAAGGTAATAACATCCAACGCGACGCGGAAATTACATGTCTATATGATCAGGGATACATTATTGGAAAGGGACAAAGTTAAATACCACGTAATCCGAATATCATGGTTGACAACCGACTTCTCAAAAAATCATTTTCAAGCTCAAAGTCAAACAGTTTTTTCTGACCATTAAATTTGTTGTCAACCACAAAAGAATATTCTCTTCCACAACTTGATTTTTCACTACTATCCAAATATTTTACAACAATTAAACTACATTATATGTTACATCGTGTTGAGAAAATACCTAATAAAATTATTGCTTCTACCTATAAAAAATTCGAAAAAAAATTGCTTATTAAAAACAAAGCTCAAGACCGCGTGTTTAAGGGTTTTCCAGGTGATGCCAAGGTATGTTTCAAACCATGTATCCTTGCGTTTAAGGCCTATTGAAATTGAGGGTTCCAACTTCAACGACATCATCCACTCCATCATCAACATGGACGCTGACGTCATCACCATTGAGAACTCCCGCTCTGATACCATATTGAAATTGAGGGTTCCAACCTAAAACCAATTGGTGATAGGAGGAGAAACCTCTTTAATTATATACTGAGTCGGGTGATATGTTTTTCCCGATGTGGGACAGAAATTCTCAACAAGGCCTTTTCAATCAGTAGTAAAAGTTCCTTTCAATTCTAATAGGTACCCCGATGGTATGACCAAATATAACATTTTAATTTTAGAAGACCATAAATGGGATTTAGGTGTAGGTGTGTTTTTTGTGTTTTCTAGAATTTCATTAGCAAACAACAAACCCTATAACTAGCAGTCCAATTTTTGGGTTTTGAAAGTCAAGAGTACGTACGTTTGATCATACTTTATGGGCAACCACCGGATTTCAACAATGCTTTGGCCGCGGAATAGGAAAGCCTTAAACAAGGGAAATTCACTGAACTGAAAACAAGTTTGGACACCAACCGAAAAAAACTTAGGGGTACTTACCAGAGCTCAAAAATAGTTTGGACACCAACTGAAAAAGCATTAAACACGGTACCAACTGAATTTCCCTATAATTAAAAATGTTCAAAATCATTTTACCTGCCCCACGAAGTTATAAAATATTATAAATTAGTATTTCCTTTAATGATATATATTTGGACCCCGCTAATATTTATATTCTACCTCCCCCTGTAATTTTGGTGTTCGTTTGAATTGAAGATGCTCATACACAAGGAAGTATAATATAATAAAAACAACGATGCCTTCTGGCATTCCAGATAATAAATGTTTCTTACAAGTTAAAATGACTAAAAAATGCAAAGAATGAAATTGACAATAAGATACATTTGACATATGGAACAGTTGTATGACGATATTTTTACCTTTGCCAAATCGAGCACATCGCTTCAAAGAGCAAAGCAATTGACTGCGGTTGATCCTTCTGCTACGCACCTCATCTATGAGGCAATGAACTAAGCAGTTTAAGGAACAAAAATAATGATCTCCTAACAACAAAAAACAGTCTGAAGCACATCCATTGAAACAGCTTACGACAAACACCGATGTGACTCGGCTCACGTGTAACAACATCAACATTCCGATCATCATTTTCATGATCATTATACTCTTATTTTACTTAAAAGAGTGATTATCTTGGTGGTTATTGTTACTTTGTTTCATATCATAGAGCGTATATATATATATATATATATATATATATCAATGTCTTATAAAGGTGCGCATTGACTAGTTTTTGCCATCTGACAAAGATGGTAGAGGTAAACTAAAGCAAACTTGTTTGACGATAATATACGATGTCGTAACCCAAGCGACGTTATTCCAATCATTTTCATGGATATTATATGTGATGTGAAGAACTTTTTAATTACATATGTCCAATCAACACTAGATGGGATAGTGCGGGAAGAAAAATGAAACTGGATAAATGTGGTTTTAAGGACCTAAAGATTTAAAACAATGGTAGGGAGTTTTCCCATGATTGTAAGGATAAATGTTTTAGACTACATCCATGACATCTTGAATAATGTTATAGATTTCTTGGAATTTTGATAGACATATAGGTTCTGCATGTTAAACTGTGTTACATTGACGTTCAACAAAATTAACGATTAAAATTAGAATACTTTGTCGGCATAATAGATTAAGTAGTAAAAAAAAGGGAGTTACTATTCACCGCCCGTTTTTCCTAGTCACCGGCCCCCTAAAGGGCTATAAAAAGACGTTTTTGCCCTTATGATATTTAAATTAATTTAAAAAGAAAAAACTAACTAAATATATAATTTCGGTATGAAATACTGAAAACTACATACACAAATAAATTCGAACGATCAATCGATACGAAAAAAAAATTTTGATTTAAAATTTTAGGACCGATCGATCGATTTTAGGACCGACCGATCGATATTGTCGTAAAAATCATTCGTACGTAGATGAATTAGCGAACACGGATCGAAATAGTTTGAAAAAAGTCCCGACCGAACAAAAATTTCGGCCGGCACTTGGTACGGCCGAACAATAATTTCG
The DNA here is from genome assembly GCA_027422505.1 of Craterostigma plantagineum. NCBI lineage: Eukaryota > Viridiplantae > Streptophyta > Magnoliopsida > Lamiales > Linderniaceae > Craterostigma > Craterostigma plantagineum. The sequence continues at coordinate 5,516,746 of JAPQWV010000005.1, forward strand.
GCCGCCACAAGGCACGGCCGAAACACAATTTCGGCTGTCACATGTGGTGGCCGAAATTCTTGTTCGGCCGTACCAAGTGCCGGCCGAAATTTTTGTTCGGTCTGGACTTTTTTCAAACTATTTCGATCCGTGTTCGCTAATTCATCTACGTACGAATGATTTTTACGACAATATCGGTCGATCGGTCCGAAAATATCGATCGATCGGTCCTAAAATGTTAAATCAAAAAAAAAAAAAATTTTCCGTATCGATCGATCGTTTGAATTTATTTGTGTATGTAGTTTTCAGTATTTCGTACCGAAATATATATTTAGTTAGTTTTTTCTTTTTAAATTAATTTAAATATCATAAGGGCAAAAACATCTTTTTCAATCCCTTTAGGGGGCGGTGACTAGGAAAAAGGGGGCGGTGATAGCAATCCAGTAAAAAAAATGGAATGAGAACGTATTTAAGCATATGCTTATTTTGTTGAAACTGATGTTTTAATTTTATGTTGTCTTGTGGGCTTTTATATCTTTGGGTCTTATGATAGGAAATGGCCGTGTCGTCATTAGGGTGTTTATGTCTACTTTATATGAAAAACAAGATTATCAAAAAGCAAAAAAAAAAAAAAAGTTTTGAGCCGTGAGTGAAAACGACCGTGGCCTCTTGTTGGATTATAATATCTAGCAATCTAGTTTGTGACCACAAACTTATTATTGTGTTACTAACATATTTAATTAAGTGTGTAGGTGAGCTCGGTTCGAAAAACGGATATCAAATATGAGCTCAGGGCGAAAAAACGGGTAGGTCAACTCCCGGTCAACGCAGTCAATGCTGGTCAACCGGTTAGGACTGGTTTGGTTGGTCGCTGGTACTGCTAAAGGTCGGTTGGTCAGTCTCCGGACGAACACTGGACATGGACTGACCGATTAGGACGGATATTGGTCGATCAAGACTGGTTGGTACCTAACTAGTCGGTCGGTTGGTACCTGACTGGTCGTGGTTGGTACATGAGTGGTCGGTAGCTTGGTACCTGGCTGGCCATGGTGCCTGACTGGTTCTGGATAGGACGCTCAACTCGATCAGCACTGGTCAACTGCTGGACTGATGTAGAAGCCTTCTACTACAAAAAATACAAGCAACTGAAGGTGACATCATTGACTAAGTCGATAAAAGCTTCCAACGGCTCTATTAATGTGCCTAACGGCTATATCAAGATTGGAAGATTATAAAAGCATAAGAGGAAACAAAAACAAATAGAGGATCTAGAGCAAACAAACACACGTCCAAAAGAGAGATTCAAGAGAGAAGAACAAGGGCAAAGAACACAAAATCAATAGGGTTCTTCTCTCATATGTGGGATACAAAAGATAGCGAGAGCAACAAAGTTCAAACCCACACACCTCACTCACACGATAGATAGATGATCGATAAAGATTAGTTGAGTGAAAGTATTAACACAAAGACGTTAAACTATGTATTTGTAGTGTTCGCATAAAGACATAAAACAAGTGCTTGTAGTCTACCGTTGGACTGTAAAAAAGCTGCCGGTAGTGCGTTCACTAGTAGCTAAGCAGGACTTAGCGGGTTGGTTGCACGAGTTTAATATGTTAATCGAAGTTCTAGTGAATCCTTCCTTGCGGTGAAGAAGGGGAGACGTAGAGTAACTCCTAACTTCCGTAAACAAATCGAGTGGCCCTTGCATCGCATTCATACATTGAAGCATTTTAAGTGTTTAAATGCCTCAACCAAGTGGTTACCAGCTTGCATAATTTTCCGCTTGGTTTAAAATTCAAAGTCGTTTAATCTGTCGATGTTTTTCTCAAGAACACGAGTTATTGCAACTCAAGTACTTTTAAAAGTTTTAAAAGTATTTATTCACCCTCTCCAAACACTAAACCGATCCTATTACCCCCACTTTTATCTCTTCACTGTGCCATCATCATATATATAAAAAACAGAATTTAAGCTTCGTTTAGTATGAAAAGGCCAACATATTTGAGTGTATCCGTATCTAAAGGGGTCATGCCGTTTTACCTCCCGATCGCGAACTACGGCTTTGGACGACGGTCGATGATTGCGTAAAGAGATATCATGCCGATCTCGTGGTGTCTCGAGTCGAGATTCTTCCTTGGATGACTCGAGGAGAGTTCAGCCGATGCTGTTGGTCCGTATTACACCAAACAAATCTAACCTAGGACGGATTTACCACACGAATAATCAAGAAATCGATGCAAATGGTGTGGGGTGCTTTAGAGGATAAGATGGAGGCTCACAATTTATCTCTCTAAAATAAAAACACACACAAGTACACCTAACATGTGTTAGGATTTTAGTATTTATACCCCAAATTGGTATATAATTCTTGGGCCCTTGTAAGCCCATTACAATAAAAAGATCACCAGGCTCTACAAACATTAAAGACTAATTCACTTAAATAAATACAAGGCTAAGATAACTAATTTAATTGAACATAATAAATTAATTCCTAACAATTGAGCGATGGTTATCTTTGTCTTGTATGGTGATCCTGAGTCAACGATGGTTATCTTTGTCTTGTATGGTGATCCTGAGTCTTAGAAGAGCACGTATCAAAGTATGCATTGGCGGAAGCGTGTGCATGCATGTTCTTCAATTATCTCCTCCTTTATCTTGTCTTGTGACCTCTTCTTTAGGAGATCCAAGCTCACCAACTCTTGGATCCCCCTACAATTGTTCAAACTCGTGTTGTGATTGGGGAGTTCTCTTAAATTGGAGAGGCGTTCACGAGGCGGCAGCTTCAATTTTTTAAGTACATGATGTTCACTTGATTCTTCGTCGATGCTTGAGGATTTATCATGTCTGATCTATCTTGCACTTTGTCGTGGTATTGCTCTCATTTTGCCTTAGTTCAACTCCCCCTCATGAAGATCGAGTTGGGGAGATCGTCATGCGATGGATCAAAATGGGGCATCATCTTTGGCAAGAAGTTCACGTCGTCGGGACATGAAGATGGAGTTGATACTCAGGTGAATCTTCTTCTTCGTGGCGCCAGCGCCAAATACGGATACACCCCCGTGGGCTTTGACAATATTATTAATCAATTCCATAATGAGTACCGTTTTACCAACCCCAGCCCCCCCAAATAGTCCGATTTTTCCCCCACGGCGATAAGGGGCTAAAAGATCTACTACTTTAATTCTTGTTTCAAAATCGATAATTTTCATCTTTTTCGAAGGAAGTTGTCTGGTTCGGCTTCGAGGAACCTTGTTTGGCTCCAGGAGAAGGTGTACATGGGGTGTGTTTTAAATTGTGCCAAGGCTCCTTTAGATTGTACATTCAAGTGCAGGAGTGCCCGGCTTTAGAGTGGTACGCTCGGCGGAATGTGGTGGATGGTCCGACCTGTTTGTTTATGCGTGTCCACCCGAACGACGGTCGGTTATATAATAACCAGACGAAGCCACTAAGGCAATTCGTCGACACGACTTCAGAGTTAAACTCTGAGACGTGGCATGTGAGAACATGGCTTGATCAACCAGGGCCACATAGGCGTCCCATTTACATCGTTCTAGAAGTGTAGCTCGTAGACGATGGCCTGAAACCGTTGTTGTTTTGATATTGCAACGGCATGACTTCATTCCGATCATCAAAGCATGTCTTAAGATGACTTGTCTACGGAAGTTCTGATCTGGTCACGAAGTCCAGATGAGAAAAGGCGTATGTGTCCTAGAAAAGTATAAAACATTAAGATAGTGAGGACACCTATACTCGATGTGTTCAAGAAAGTACAGTGGTGTGGGGCTAACTACCACTTAGTTCAATATTTTCATCTTCCAAGTGAAGCGGTGATAGATTACGTGGCTCCCCGTGATTTAATGAAACATCGTTCTATTGGGAGATCGATGAGTGGATAAGGCTCGGTTGTGCATGCTCCATTGGACCAAATGAGGCGACTTCTACCCGGGAGTTGATAAAAATCAGCTCCTCCACCTACATGGGGTGGCCCGAATGTTATGTGAGGTGATGGATATGTGTATCGTCCGCTCTTCGGTCTTGTCAAGAATTGCCAAGTAGGAATGTGGCTTTTATGAGCTTGAAATCTTCACTAACACTCGGCTACGTTTTGGGGTTAGGTTCAGTTTGGTCTGACTGAACCATGGGAACTTAGAATCCATGCGTCCATCAATTTTCGTGAGTGCTGCTTGATCAGCAAGTCGGAGCAGGTTGGTTGAGATCATCTTCGTGATAGAATATGGATGTCACGCCTTTTGGAATTCTTGAATTCTTGAGGGTTGAGTTTTCAGTTGAAGTCCGTCTTGGGAGGTGGAAGTGATTGAGAGCAAGCATGCTCATTTTTAACCGTAACCGGCGGTTCAACCGGCTAACCGCCGAACCGTAACCGGCCGGTACCCGTAACCGGCAACCGGCATCAGCCGGTTACGGGGCGGTTAGGGGTTTTCCCAAACCGCCAACCGCCGTTATTAACCGCCAGTTAGGCGGTTAACCGGCGGTTATAACCGTTAAATAAAAAAATAAAAAATTATTTTAATTTATTAATATTAATATTAATTAATTAGAAATACTATGTAACTTTACTAATTATAATCGTAATTAATTAGAAATTTCTGAAAATATGGATTTTATATTGTATTAAAATTTGTAATATATTATGATTCATAAAATTTATCATATTTAAAATTTTACATCAAAATAGTAAAATACGAACGAAAATACACCGAAAATTCATTTAACTTTGCAGTAAATTGCAAAATAAAAAACAAAAAAAATTAACCGGCGGTTTAACCGCCGGTTCGGTTGACTAACCGGCGGTTAGATTAACCGGCAACCGGGGACGGCTAACCGTCAACCGCCCCCGGCCGGTTAGGTTATGATTAGTCCAGGACTAACCGTCAACCGCCGGTTACTAATCGGCGGTTGGGCATCTCTATGAGAGGGTTTTTCTTTCTTTTTCCCTTTTTTCCTTTTTTTCTTTATTTTCCCTTTGTGTATATATATATATATATATATCTATGTATTATCGTAACAGTAATATATATAGATATATATGTATACATATATGTATATGGGTCAAAGTGAGTTTTATCCCCCTCAAATCGTGCACCTTAATATGTACTCCCCCTAAAATGTAATCTCCCCTCGTAAATATGGAGTGATACTCCCACTCTATCTATGCACGTTTAAAAATGTAAGATTTCTCCCAATTAAATGAGCGTGAACGTATTTTTCTTTTCAGAGCAGATGCAAACTAAAGAATTATTGTTCTTTAAAAATGCATATTAGAATGTACGTTTTTTGCTTTTAAACACTTCCAAAAAGATAGTCATTTTTGGCGATTCAGTTTATATGCATACGTGAATGTTTAAGCTCGAAAGTTTTTTAAGATATATGCATAGTTAAAATGTATCTATAACATGGTATTTAGACATTTCTGGTGATGTATGCATGCAAAATTTGAAAGTTAAAGTCCCTTTAAGCATGCAAAGCTATAATGTACCCTATGGTTTCAAAGTAGGTATATTATCTTTTCAGTTTCATATGCATGCCAAATTTACTATGGAATGCATATTTAGAATTTACCTATGGCGTAGTTGCTCACAGTACTTCCATTTATCACGTATGTGGAGCAACTTCAGAGTACCATATATGAGGGATGTTGTGGCTGCCCTCATAGCATACCAGTCATGGTTGTGGAGCAGCTCTCTCTAATTACCTACCTATGCTGGGATCTGCATAACATTAACGGGACTTTGGTACCCATTGTTGGATGGTCCTCCCTGATTAGCAAAAAATGAGTTAAGCACAATTGGTTCAAATAATGATCCTAAATCATCCCTTAAAGCCTAATTCATTTTATTTTGTGATTTAGGAATCCAAGTTTGGTGAATCTTTGAAGGAAATTACAATTCAGAGCCGGTGAATGTGTCCCTAGGTTTAGAAGACCTAAATATTTTCTCCCTAGCCCGTCGTAGAAGGTGTCTTTCAGACTTGTTCTGGACTGGGTATTTCAAGTAGGGATACGAGCTGATGACATTATATGCGTCATCGGACGATGAGTCGTATTGCCTACGAGAGTTCAAATCTATAACGGATAGATGACAAGCATTTAATCCATGTTGTACTCTTCATTGTTCAAAGATGCATGTCGACTAATACTTATCTGACAATAACGATGAAACATGGAGACAATGTGGTGGTCACTACGATTTCAACATAGTAGCTCCAATTTTGCTATTCGTGGCTTTCCTTAATTTGTCTCGATTGAATACGAAAAATTCATCAACGATGGATCCAACACATTTAACAACACATGAGTAACCGAAGATCAGAATATTATACCTATTCCATCGAAACCTAAAACAAGACATCGTGCTAACGTGACGTTAGATGTGATTCCTATAACTTTTGGTTACGTTTAACTTTTCAACTCACATAAAATACAATATTCAAATCTGTAACAGATAGATGACGAGTGATACCAGTTAAATCTGTTGTTGTACCTCTTCATTGTTCATAGATGTATGTCGACTGATACTTGTTCGTCCTCCGATAATAACGATTGATTTCACTACATACCGCTTGTGTTTCATGCTTAAATTTCTCAGACGACTTCACTTTCAGTTTCGTTCACCTAGAACGACGAACGATGGAGCCAATGCGGGTGGCGCTACGCAACCTACATGCTATGGGTCACTATGATTCGAACATAGTAGCTCCAATTTTGTTATTCGATTCACAAATGTTTTTCCCAAATTTGCGTCGATTGAATACAAAAAAATCCTCAACGATGGTTCCAACTCATTTAATTGCACATGACTAACCGACAGTCAGGATATTATACATATTCCTTCGAAACTTAAAACAAGTCATATAGCTAAACTGACACTAGATGTGCTTCCTATAACTTTAGGTTAGGTTTAACTTTTCAATTCACATAAAATAATTTATCCAAATCTGTAACGGATAGATGAGGAACGATACGTGTTAAATACGTGGTTATACCTCTTCATTGTTCAGAGATGTATGTCGAGTGATACTTGTTGGTCCTCCAACACTAACGATTGAGTTCCACTACATACCGCTTGTGTTTCAGGCTTAAATTTTTTGGACGATTTCATTTCCAGTTCCGTTCACCTGGAACGACGAACGATGCAGCCAACGCGGTGGCGCTACACAGTCTACAGGCAATGGGTCACTACGATTTCAACATAGTAGCTCCAATTTTGTTTCCGAAAATGGGATTCGATTCACAATTGTTTTTCCCCAATTTGCGTCGCCTGAATACGAAAAATTTCCTCAACGATGGATACAACCCATTTAACGGCATATGAGTACCGAATGTCAGGACATTATGCCTATTCCTTCGAAACTGAAAACAAGGCATCCTGCTAATTTAATGCTAGGTGTGCTTTCGTAAGTTTTGATTAATTTTAATTTTACAATCCAGGAAAATCAAAATTTCAAATTTGTAACGGGTAGATGATGATTTTCACCATCTAAACCTTTTTATATACCTCTTCGTTGTTCAGAGATGTATGACGACCTATACCAATTCGTTATCAAATTATAAAAATTAAGTTCGATTCATAAAGCTTGTGTTTCGGGCCAATCTTCTCAGACGACTTCATTTTCAGTTCCGTTCACCTTGAATGACGAACGATGGAGCCAGCGCCGTGGCGCTACACAATCTACAGACTATGGGTCACTACAATTTCAACGTAGTAGCTCTAATTTGTTTCCGAAAATGGGATTCGATTCACAAATTTTTTCCCCAATTTGCGTCAATGCGAGAAAATGCCTCAATGAAGGTACAATTGACGAAATAAAGTTCATAATAAACCCTGGAGGACACATAAACTTGCTTGGTACAAGACAATCTTTGTACATTAAATTTCGGTTGTCAAAGCTAAAATTTTTGTTATGGTAAACCACTTATGTACTAAAAATTAACGACATCTTATCTCTATAACACTTCATAATAACAGTAGTAGTTGAAACTCTTCGTTCAACATTATAGAAGAAGGGTATTTTGATCAGGACGGATTTTAGGTCTTTTATACTACGTTTATATAGATTATGTCCTTAACACTATGTTTTTCTGACAAGAGTTTGATTCACAAATTAAAACTGAGGGGCTGAACTCCAAAGCTCTAAAAACGAAAACAAAAAATTTTGATGTCAACGTCAATCAGAATCTATACTTTATTAAGCATGATGGCTTTGGTTAAACTGTCACTAATTCAATTAATTTGATCTGTCTATTGACCAATCATATCTCATCTACAAAATAATACTTAAGTATTTAAAAAAAATATATAAAAATTAAAAAATATAACTATAAAAAAATATTAAAATTTTAATAAAAACTATATAAAAAAAAAACCATCCACTCTTTTTCCTGTAAATCTAAATTTTGTATGTAATTTATACTCTCATTTTCAGCCCTCCAATGAATTACTATTTTACATTAACTTCATATTAAATTATATTTCCTTTCTATATATTTATAAAGATAGATCATATTTAAATTTTCCACTACGTATTGTAAATAAAATTAATATAATATATATGTCAATGTGCACGTTACTAGTCACAAGAAAGGATCATAGTCAATAATTCATCCATAAACCTGAAAAATATATCTGCTTATAACATAACTTACTCGCGTGGACATTAGTAAAAGAAAGAAGAAAAGCAGGCAAACACATTAAGAATAAAACCATAACCAGACTCGGACGTCTCAGCTCCTCTATGTCTCCTCAATTCTGGCAAACACATTACGTGCCCCAAACAGCTCTGGAAAATTCAGGCATTGGTCGATATATATCAGTCATGTTTGATACTGGTGACGACGACGGTTTAAATTGCTGAAATTCACGGGGGAGATAACGGTTGCTCATCCTCCATAGGTGGTGTTGTTCCAAAGGGAAACGGAAATTCTGACACCCTCGGCGGAGGTAGTGGTTGCTCCTCCACCACTGGCGGCGTTGATCCAAACGGAATTGGAAATTCTGACACCCTTGGCGGAGGCTCCTCCACCACTGGCGGTGTATTTCCAAAAGGAAACGGAAATTCCGACACCCTTGGGGGAGGTAGCGGTTGTTCCTCCACCACTGGCGGTGCTGTTCCGAAGGGAAATGGAAATTCAGGCATCTGCGGCGGAGGCAGAGGTTGTTCCTCCACCTCCGGCGGAGTCGTTCCAAACGGAAACGGAAACAACGGGCTATCTGGGGTGTTCTGCTCCGGCGGAGGTAGAAGAAACACAGGTAACGCAGGCGGTGTAAAGAATGTTTCAGGTGGCGTCTCCGGCAGCGGCGGCGGGAAGACGAGGTCGGGTATCGACGGTGGGGAGTCTCCTCCGCCGCTCTCCGGCGGAGTCAGCCATGGGACTACTGGTTCTTGGTCCGGCGGAGGCGGCGACGCGACCAAGGGAGGTGGGAAGACTATGGGAGACACGTCTGGTGGTGGAGGCGACGACGGTGAAGGTGGTGGTGGGGAGGAAACGAGGGGCGGAGGTGGTGACGCCGGTGGAGGCGGTGACGCCGGTGGAGGCGGCGACGGAGGAGGTGCCGATGGCGGCGGGGATTGAGGCGGTGGAGCCATAGGTGGTGATTGAGGCGGTGGTGATTGAGGCGGTGGTGAGGATTCTACTGGCGGCGGAGATATAGGTGGTGGAGATAGGGATATGATTGGAGGCGGCGATGCCATTAGAGGCGGTGGGTACACAATTTGTGGGGTCGGCGGCAGTGGAATAAGCGGTGGAGAAGGGAGGAGCGGTGGTGGACGGCGGGGAGTTTGTGGACGGAAGGGATTGTTCCTTGAGTTTCTTGAGAAGGGCCATTGACCACAATTTCCAAATAGGAATGAGTACAAAGGGTCGCAACTTGATCTTGAATTTGATCTTCGCTTCTCTTCTCTATCTCTATTTCCGGCACTAGTACTATGATTGTCGTGATTCAAAGTGAGACCTTCGGATTGTGCTGCTAAGAATACTACTAGTAGTAGTAGTAGTAGTCTTAATCTTACTATTATTTTTGTTTTTGTTGTCATTTTACATCTTTTCATTTTCTGGGTTCGGTTCTTGATTGATCACTATGGTGTTGTTTATTATATAAAGAGGGTCAAGATGGAGTTAATTCGCAGGATAGGTACAGTTAGGGGAGGGGGATAATTCATTAATGAAAGCCATATTGTCTTGTTTTACGTGCCATTTCTTGAATAATTCAATCCCATAATCATAAATGTATGAGGCTTACTAAGTAACTTTACCAACGTCCCGCTTCCCAACACGTTTACAGTCGTCAAGAGCTTTCAATTCCATTATCAGATTCATGATCATTGAATAAAGTTAATCTTGTCTTTTCAATTAATTATTTTTCAATGTCATCTACTGAATTCTGCACAAAGCATTTTAAATACATAATAAACCAACGTACCCCGCGAAAGCATGCAATGCAATGCAAACGAATTCCATGCAACACCCAAGAAAATTCTAGTTATGTAACAAAAAATGAAGGATCCATGTAGGGAAGATATATAATCACGTAACTTAGTCACGGTAGTAGAAATGCTAAAAACAGCATTCAACTTCCGAAAAGTCTATAATTTGAAAAAATCTGAAAATGTTTCGAAACATGCATAATCAAGGCAGCATAGATTAGTGTTGGGGAGAAAAGAAAAGAACATGCCGTTTCCATGGACAAATTACCAATAACTTAAGTAACGAAAAGAAACTTTAAATCGGCTTCGGTGAGTTTAGCAAGCGCCTCCGAAGATCCACCAACCGTCCTGCATAGCAAGGAATAAAATACACGTTTTTATTTATCACGCATCTTATATTATCAATTATAACATAATCATATGACATTGTATATAGTAATAATACCCTTCAAAAACTAGCTCCTTCTTTTCCTGCAACTTCAAGATCCTCTCCTCTATAGTGTTCTCAATTACAAACCTCACAATCCTACATCAGCAGCAGCAGAAAACGAGAAAAGCATATTAACAACAACAATGCCCATGAACGATGAAGGAAATGGAATTAGATTGACATACGTTATTGGTTTGTATTGGCCAATTCTATGTATCCTATCCTGAGCTTGCCGTTCCACAGCAGGATTCCACCATGGATCCATCAAAAAGACCTGCGAAATTTTCCATTATCATCAAACAAACATCTCCGATTAAGTAATCATTGCTACAGAACAAATGAAGTGATTAAAAATTCATACATAGTACCTATGTGTTGAGTTATGATGCTATGCAAGTGTTACTTACATTTGAGGCTACGGTGAGGTTCAACGCAACTCCCCCAGCTTTGAGGCTCATTAGAAAGATTCTGCAATCAGGATCCTCGGTGAACTTTTTGATAGCAGCTTCTCTTGCTCCCATTGTCATCGACCCATCTAACCTAACACAGTTCACTCCACACTGAAAAGAAACAAAAGAGTATTATTATAACTCCATTTAAATTCTTATTAGCATTTCATAGTAGACGTGTGTACCTTCTGAAGAGAATAATGTATAAGATCCAGAAAGGACGAGAATTGGCTGAAGACAATTCCCTTGGCAGAACCATCCCTTTCAACCATTGATCTAATTTCTTCCTTCTGTAATTATTAGGCAAATCATGGCATTATTATGATAGATTACATAGTAAGTGAACAGACACGGTAGGAAGTAAAACACATTTAGGAAACTTCCATTGAACGTGGAGGTTACAAAAAGTTACAAACACTGTCTGTATTCTGTGAGTTAGAATATTAGCAAGGGAACCCAACAATGAATATGATCGAGGCATAATGACCAAAACACAGAAACCTAGAAGAAATACAAAAGGATTGTAGCAGAATATGGAGATCTTGAGGATTATTTCACAGAAAGCACCCGCAATGTTACCAAGCGTCGATTTCCACAATGAAAAATTGACAATTTTCAACTTTTATTTGATCATAGCGAGAAGGGGGTGCATTAATCAATTTCTTATTTCCATGTTCATATTCATTCTTTCAATTCAAGCAGACAAAGTGATGAAGTTTCACATACCAGAGCCTCAATCTTTGTGCTTGTTTGAAAGCAATCAAGTTGAATTCTGTTCAAGATGCTCGAGGCTCTGAATCCTTTGATTGTTGTTTTAGAGACGCGCTCCTTATCCTCGTTGGAAGTGAAATCAACAGTAAGTGGCTTCGAACATGAAGGGCAGGAGTTCTGACCCAAAGTTGAGCTAAAATCAATCAGGCATTGCTTGCAGAAGACATGCCCACAGGACGTGACCTATATTGGTGACAAGAAAGTAGTCAAAAGTGATGAAAAGGCATAATGAAGAATGCCTCTTGGAATCAAATATGGTTAGTGTTTCGCACTAACAAATAATTTCCAGGATGAAGCATAAACAAGTCTTGAATCTTCATAGAAATTAACTATTAATAAATATGTAAAAGTTGACTCGCATACATCCATAACCTCACTTCTGTAAGCAGCGTTTCTGCTTAAACACTCTAAAAAGACTACGTTAAAACAGAACCAACAGTTAAAATTTACCACACACAATGGCAATCATGTCCAATCATAAAACTCGTTGACACAGCCAAAACACAAAAAATCCAGAAAGTGAGGAACAAATCAAAACAGCCATATTAACCTAGAGAACATACTCTGAAAGACATTGGACTAGCTGGAACAAAAGAATCGTAGTCGTGCATTTTAGCCAGTTTCCAACCAATTTGAATAACTGAACCACACAGTTCTTAATTCTGATATATACTCACCACTGTATCTTCTTCAGGGTCATGGCACAAACTACATTTTTCATCATTAACATTGTCAACTGTATTAACCTTTCTCTGCATTGAGGTACGAGAATACTCAACAAGGTAAGGATGATCAACTGCCTGCACATCAGAGTGTGATCGGGTTAAAGCTTTAGAATAACCTTATCACCAAGGTCAAGGCTACATGAAAATTTGACTATCTAGCAGCAAGACTTTCCTTAGAACATCATGTGACAGTTAATGATCATAGAATTCATCAGGGTAGACTCTAAACAATTTCTCAATTAATAATTAACCGAAACAGGCATAACCAGGAAACCTTATCATGTGATCTTAAGTAACAACACATTCATGAAAAAGGAAAGGATGGACATAGTAATCTGCCGAACCAGTAATCTTGTTCGATGATTTGTCAACGCCTCAGAGAAGAGATTTGTAAATGAAATAAAATAGTGGATCTTAAAGTAGGAAAACTACTAACCTGCCGAAGGCGTGTTAGAAGATCAAATATGTGAGCATAGTTATTCAAGACTGTCCCTGCCGCGATGTATCTGCAATATATAGTAACAGATGGAGCAACAAACTAGAACTTAGTAATAAAACAGAGGAAGTTAAAAATCTCATGTAATTAAAAAAATTAAGATGAAGCCATATGAATCATGCCCAATCACATACTGTACCTATACTAAATATACCCAACCATGTGTGTTTATGAGAGGGATAAACAATGTTGACAAGTCGGGAAAATGTATAAACCCAGAATACCAAAAAGCAACACAAGTAAAATTCATCGATAAGTTCATCACGGCAAAAGACTACATGATAACAAATCTACGGATACTGCAATCACTTGTAGCTTGAAATGTGTATTTAACCTTTTATTACGGCACTAAACGCGACTGTCTCACCCCATGAGCAGTTAAGTTGATTGACAGATGAGAGATGAGCCATTTATGCTTTATACATTTATTATCTAAGATGGCCACTCATGTGCAGGTGTACTCATTTTCACAAAATGCACAACATGTTAGGAATTGTTCATACATGGATGGATAAAAAGGACATTAATTCAAAACCTTTTTTTTTTCTAAAATAGTTTCAACTATTAAAGACTATCTCATCTATGAAGCTATTGACACAGATAACATACGTGTTAAACTGTGCCTGACTTTCATTGTACAGTGCTGTATAGTAGTCTTCTTCAACAACATCAAGAGAATCCCGTCTAAGAGTCACCTGAAGTTAATAATATGTTATAAGCCAGGATTGTAGTAAACAAAAATGGAGTTTGTATTTAGAACTAAAAACTTACTATTCTAGGAGGAAGCGCAAGGTCAGCCGTACGTCCCTTTTTTCTACGCCTTAACAATAGGCTTTTCAAAATTTTGTGTTTCAACAGAATCATAGCATCTCCACCAGACCCGTTATTTCCATGATCTTGTATTGGTGTCGCAATATACTGAAAAAAAAAATCCGTAATGGTAATTCATGTGGAAGAGTATAAGAATAAGAGTCCTACAATCAGAGCCACTTACTTTATTCCACCAACAAAAGTGCCTAACAGTGCTATGAATACAATGTGAACATCCTGATTTGGTTCTGTAACAAATAAAAAACAAAATTCAGATGCATGTATTATGATGAAGAAAATTCAACAGCAGTGCAATGAGAAAGCTACAAAGGAAGGAAGTTCTAGATTCTACAATTATTATCTTTTACTCGTTCAAACAAGCAAAATAGATGAAAACATACAACAATTATGCAAAAAAAAACAAGGAAGGAGTGTCTACTTCAATCATGGAACCACATACTATGACACTTTGGTTAGGGTAGAGTTCATGTTATCATCTTAGATTCTGCTAAGAGTGGGGTAAAACTTTTGTCAATTTTCATGTAGAGTTGTAGCTTAGATTCTGCAGGTTTATTTCTTGCACTGCACTACGCTCGTTTATCCTTCCTAGAGAGTAAAAAAAGGCAAGAGAAACGGGAGCCAATAAAGGGTATAATTGTATTTTTTTTCTAGAAAATTCACAGAATACCCGTAATCAAGGTTACGGCAATCGCAATTCTTGCAGAAATAATAAGAATACGGAACTACTTGCAGAAAACGGACCTGCACAAAGTAAATATAGGCATTGTCATGATTTAAAGATAAACAGTGACGAGAAAATCATGTAACTTACAAGTGAATACAGCTCTCCAACACGATTTTGAAGGGGGGTGCCACTCAAAGCCCATGTATACGAAGATTTTATAGCAAGAACCATAGTTTTTAAAGGCGCGGGGCGCAAAAAGGCGACGAGGGCTTCGCCTTGCCTCATGAGGCGAGGCGCAGTCGAGGCGCTCGCCTCAATTAGCGAGGCGCACTGTAAATTACGTAAATAATATATATAAGTAACATATGTGAAATTATATTATGCTCATCAAAAGGAGTTTAACAAAATACGTATCATAATTCATGACAATAATGTTGCAAGTTTTGGAAATTAACATATTACTTACATGCCGATTGTACTTAGAATGTATGGTGGCTTCAAAATATATACTGTAAATTATGAGTTTAGTTGTAAGATATTTGTAAATTCACCATTATATGATATTAAAAAAAAAGTTAGTAATGAATAAAATGAAATTATTTAACTTAATTAATCGTTAATATCAAGTTTATTTTTACAAATAGATAAATTTTTTATACAAAGATTTAATACACACATTAAAATCGATTAGGCCATTTTAGCATTTTTATATATATATTTACTAACATTCATTTGAAAGGCCCAAGCCCATTAAATTAGGGTTTTCACTTCATCGTCTTCAACCTCATCGTCTTCAACCTCCCAATCTCGTCAGTCACCACCATAGCAAATAACCAAAGAATTATCACCACCCAACGCCTAATAACAGCCATTCCGGCCAGGAAAACCCCGACCCGACCAAAAACATCTAATAATTGGGCGCAATTGTGGACAATGGTGGTGAGGCGAGAAAGGCGAGCGCCTCAGAAGACGTCGCCTCGTTACGAGGCGCTCGCCCGAGGCGCGCCTCAGTGAAGTGAGGTGAGTCGAGGCGGGTTGAGGCGAATTGCCGTTGCCTCACCTCGCCTCTCGCCTTAGGCGCGCCTCGGCTCGCCTTTTAAAACTATGGCAAGAACAGCTCTGGTTGTGTTGCTGCGTCTCGCTTTTATATAATGGGCCTAGTCAAGAGGCAAAAGGAAAAGTTCAATAAAACAAGAAGTCAGTAAAAGTGATGTAATTGTTAAAATCAAAATCCACGAACAGCAGCATAAATGACAGAATTAGGCGACAACTATTCAGTTTAATATTTTCATCAACAGAAAGCAGAGAAGGTTTCCAACAGGGCGAGTCGAAAATATAATATATCAGCTTGCAAAAAAAACGATTGTTATGAGGATAGATGATAAACACCACATAAGAACATTCAGATACAACCAGTTATTGATTATTTGAGACCCAATGCTTCAATACAATTCTCGTTTCAAACAATGTCAAAAAAAAGATACCAACAAAGACCAGTAGGACTAAACTAGGTGAAAATTAACCAATCAAGCATAACTAATGTTATCACATCACGCATCTGCTAAATCATAACACTGAAACGAATAACCATGTATGCAAAGGGTAGTTAGTGTTTTGCAGGAAACAGTGTATCACGTCAAAAAAGAAAATATAGATGCATGAAGAAATGTACCAATAAAAATTCTTACTTCATCCAATATAATCCGATTCCATTCAAACGAATGCAAAATGGATTTTTTCCCCTGATCATCTGTAGAATGGAGTTTCTCCTTTTCCTTACCTACATGGCTCATATTAACTTCAGACATGGGTGCCTTTTTTGTTCTTGATTCTTTCTTGAGCTGCTTTGACTGCTTAGCCGTCTTAACAGCATTGGGTCCACAGAAATACCTCAAGTGGAGTTTTAACTTCTTAGGCTGGAATAACTTTCCACAGTAATAGCACTTGTCTTTTGGGGGCATTACAAACTTCCGAAATTCAGACTCAACAATAGAATATGTTGTAACGACAAAATCATAGTCGGAAAATTTATAGTGATTTTTCTCCCTGTTGGATCCATGATAGACGAGCACCTTTGTGCTTCCTTTCAAAGTGAAGCGCTCGATCTCACCCACCCACTGCATTACAGCTACCAAGGGGCATATAACAAGTGTGCCTTTGATTACAGGTAGCATCTCTGATGAAGCTGAAGACGAGCATATATTGTGCCCACAAACTCCCTGCATCTCTCTTTTGAGTAGGACAAGAGCTATTGCCTGGAGTGTTTTACCCATTCCCATTTCATCTGCAAGGATGCCACCCCTAACAGCAGATTCTTCTTGCTTCAAAGCCCAAGCTAACCACTCTTTCTGGTACCTCAGAAGTGGAATTATCAAATCATTAGAAGGTTCGGCAATTTCATGCACAATATCATTCTGATCTAAGTCGGTTTCTCTCCCCAAATTTTCCGTAACCCATATATCATTTTCCTTCTGCATTTCATGCCACATCAATACAGGCTTATCTTTCTTCTTGGGTTTCTTCTTTCTACCCTTCTTTCCGTTATCAACCTTTTCTTCTGCCTCAACAACTACATTTTCAATTTCATTCCCCACACCATCTCTTGGGTGTCTTCTGTGTCCTTCCCCACTCCGTCCCCGTCTTCTATTCCTTACATTCGGAACATTGAGTGTCTCACCACTACTAAGATCATGTCCCGTCTCTGCTCCATCGTCAAGATCGTTATACATATCTTCACCTTTTGTACGAAGAGAAAGAAAAAGAATGATGCTGTCAGTTGCTTCTCCTCAGAGAGAGGACAAAGGGCAAGGTATGGAGAAGATACAACTCCAATTTCTAATAATGATTTAATACATCGTGCGTGAGCAAGGACATACACATTTTTGGGCAAGACAAAAACAAAGACAAGGCATTTCTGATAATCCAAGCATTAGGCACAAGTCGTGCGTGCTTGATTTAACACGGCAATACCTAAGTTGAACACAGTAGTAACATTCAACAAACCAACCTTCATCACTTGGTAGTTTATAATCAGAATCGGACGAACTATCTCCATCCGAAAGCTCCTTGTATTTCCTCTTTGACTTCCCTGCTTCAAATGCACATAGATCATAAGTAAACAAAAGTAAAATCAAACCAGGAAAAATTTACCACAAAGAGAAGCCAGTAACTGTTATAAAGAAAGTAGCTCTCTTCATGTAAAATTGGCAAACAATAACCCAAATGATTAAAAATTAGAGAGCGGAGTCAGAAACATGTAAAACGGAAAGAGAACGACAAAGAGGTACGTGCTATGATACCCCTCGCAGAGGATGATGGACCTGCGCCACGATAACGACGCTTCATCTCTAGGGTTTCTTTCTTCTCTGAAAATGGATGGTATAATTGTCTAGGTTTTGCCTTTGGGCGGGCGACGCACTTAGGTCGCGACTGTGAGTGAAACTGACCTAACCTTTTAAGTGATGATTGTTCCGAATAATTTGTAGAGAGGAAAGAAATATCACACACTAATAATATACACGGAAGGAAACAGCTGAGTGACAGAGTCGCCAAGTACTTCGGGGCGGCGGGAAAAGAATCAATGAATGTTTCTAGTAAAACGGGCCAAGCCCATCGGGTTAGCCCGAATAATATGCGAGCATAAACGGGCTGCTCTACTTTTGTTGGGTAATGTTGTTGGGCTTGTTGGTCCAATTGAATCTTGCCAAGCATGACTTAGCGGGTATTGCATCTATTTTCTTTTATTAAGCGTCGTAAACTGCCCCTCGATCATTTCACAAAAAATTTAACAAACAAATTTTAAAAATCACCCCTATTTAAGTAGTTAATATTTTAATTAATTACAATTTTTAGTTAATTCTTATACCCTTACTTTTATAATTTATATATACATAAATTTAAATTATAATTCCAACTAACTATTTTAAATTAAATTTAATATAAATATTTATATATGAACACGTATTTGAGCTTGCAGAGGGTATTAACGAAAAATAAGCAAGAGAATAGTTGCACGTTACTATCTCGCTAGATTGGCCGTTTGGCCAACCGTCGAAAGGAGGGAAGCCTGTTTGATGAATAACTAAGAATTAATACAACGTAATAGAGAAAATTTAATGATAAAATCGAATTATCAAGGTGCCACGTCATATATGTGTATTTGTATGTTACCTTTTTGAATTGGTCCGTCGACACGCCATTTTTCATCTGAAAGAGCATTGACATTCCCCATCACGCAAATCTTGATTAAATCACTGATGCGCAGGGCCTTCGGCCAGCCACACCTCGATCCCGGTGATAGGCCTGTTAGTATTATTTTCCACATTCTGTAGTAGTCCAACTCTTTCCTTTACTTTAGGAATTTGTTTATCATATTTCAAGTAGTCTCGTTGGTGACTTAGTATGCAAATTAGTTAGTGACTCAGTGGGAAGTTAGTCATATGTATGCCTTATATTGAGGCCATCGTTATAATGAATGAAAATAGAATATAGTTTCAGTCATATGCCTTCTATCAGCCGTTCACTTCATATCAATGGTATCAGAGGTCGGTCGTGAATCATCCTTGATACATCAATGACCAAAGATTTGTTGCGAAATGGAAAGCGAAACGATATTGGAAATAACCGTAAGGATAAAATGGACACGAGAATTTACGTGGAAAACTCCTTTTTACTTGGTTTTTGGTGTGAGATTACAATGAATCTAACAAGCCTATTTATAGGCTAAACTCAAACTACATGACAATAATATATATGTCATGACTTAGCTCACATTTAACTAAAATACTATAATGTTGGCCTACTAATTTGATTCCCTTGGCCTTATTATTTATTTTGTCTATTTCAATATTTAATTCTACACAAGATTCTAATTTTGTGAATGCCGCCTTACCTCACCACTAGAGCATGCTAATAGAGTATTTCTTGCAGTCGACGGATTACTGGCCCATCATCGAAGTTGGCACTCAAACTCCCCGGAAGGTGCAACTAACATTCAAAAATCTAATCTGAAGCTAGAAAGCTGAATGATTTGAAGGCGAAAAATTCTCCATCCAAGCCATTGTCCCACCTTGGAAACTATTCTTTGCAAAGAAACAAGAATATTTGGGATTCGATGAAAATAAATATCAAGGATCGACGAGAGTGAAGCGTGCACGCTTCAAGCTTTAAGAAGAACAATTGAATCTTAAATCAGTTTGCCCTTCTGCTCTTTTTGACTCTCGCATATATTTTCCTCGTGTTGGGCGAGATTGTCAAAAACGGCATGGATACCATCCTATCCAATTTTTTATTTTGCCGGATTTGAGTGGTGATTTTCTTCCATTCCGCTCGCAAAGAAGATAGAAATCTAATATTCGTTTTCATGTTCGTCTTATTGATGGCTATCTTCCTCATCTCAAGAGTGAGATATCGCTGGTACACATCATACAAGCTTTCCACGGGTTTTGCTTTGAAACGGGTCATAAGCAGCCAAAATGTTTGCTTTTTTAGCCTTGACGCCTACTTCTATTCGCTGCATCATTCTATGGAGTTCATACCACATGCCTTTAGCCGTTGGGAGTCTATTTGCATGTAGATGTCATTGAGGATGCCTTGCATTAATGCATTTTTGGCTGCAAGATCGGCTTTAGCTCTAAGTCTCCCCTCCTTGGTATATTCACTAGGATGTTTAAGTCTCCTAGTAGCGGGAATTGGAGGATCGCATGTATCGTCGCCTTCTAGAGTGAACCAGAACTCAGCTGGTCCTTCCACAAGAGAAGCGAGGAGATTTACAACCTGATCTTTGAGCTCGATGAAGTTAAAGAAGCGGCTGCGCCATAAGGTGTATTTGCCTCTTTTCAGAATGATGTAACATCCCGTCTCATATCAGGACCCACTTGTAACATCCGTCCCTGTCGGGACCTATGGGGTTGGGCCCACCGCACCCGACTGATAGTCTGGCACCTCTGTATCACCACTTAACCTTCCAGTGTGTTTCGCACTGCACGCACCCTGAGCTACTTTCCAGAGGGTCACCCATCCCAAGATTGCCCCAAGTCAAGCACGCTTAACTTTGAAGTTCTTATGGATGGACTCCCGAAAAGGTAGGTCGACCCAGGTGATATGAGTAGTACTATAACTGTAAATTCGGGGATTTTCACTATACTTTGAGTTATATTTTGGTTTGTCGTTTTGTTCCCGCTGCAAATAATCCTCTTCGAAACATACGTTATGATGCTGGTTAAATATTCTTTTGGGCTGTTTTAATACCCGAAGATCGAGGATTGAATTAATGTTGCTTAGTGTTGTGTTTAAGCCATTATTTTCTTAACTAGGCGGAGGAACGACGTCAAGATCTATGAGGGCAGCCGGTGACGCTTCGGAAAATTAGTGTTCACCGGGTGAGTTGATAATACGAGGACATCTTCCCTTTCGTGGGAAGTGTGGACTCGCGGTGTCTCGTCTTTTATTATACCACATGATATGTTACTTGATGATGTGATAGTAAGCCTTGTCGGCTATAAGTTATGTGTTATATTATGTGAGAAAAGGCCTTATCGGCTATAGGACTCTATGAGATATTTACTTACGTGATGTGACTTTTGTTGATAAACGTGGTTGCTTTGGGGATTGATACGATTACTCGTGACTTTGTTTATGACGTTACGTGTCTCATTGGTATCAATGAGCTATTTGTGGCTTGCGCCGTGATTTTGGTTATTCATTTGATGTTGCATACTCGGTACCGAGATATTAGTAGCCCCAACCCGCCATGATTCGGGTGAGTGAGAGTGGCACGTTGATATTAGTAGCCCGAACCCGCCACGATTCGGGTGAGTGAGAGTGGCATTAGTAGCCTGTGGTTTGCAAACCCGGGTGAGTGTGGCCTGACGATTGCACCTATCCATTTGCCGTTGTTATTGGAAGGTGATCATCGGGATTTGGTTCGGCCAACGTCACCGGTGTGTGGGACATGCATGATATACATTGTTTATAGTAATATTCATGGCATTTGGTCTAGAGTACGGTGACGGATTCGTCTGACTCTCGACGGGGAGTTCAGTTCGAGATAGGTTATGGCTACCCACTCGTCGTTTATGTGATAACGACGTGGATTGTCGTTACGTGCTCATTTTTGTGTGGTGACTTGATTGTTGAATAGATTTATTTCGATATAAGTGAACTATTTTCCTCGGTGGTTGATTATCGTGTTGGTGTTAATCGTTTGAGGACATGCCTTCCGTGAGGATTAGGCGTGTCTGTATTATCTTCTCACTGAGCTAGTGGTTTGCTCACCCCGTATAAACCTCTTTCTCTTTTAGGTTATCATTTTGACTGGAGGTTTTCCATCGTTTGATCATCCTTTCCGTTGTTGTTCTCATCCTACTCGGTACCCTATTTTGCTTTGTTGAAGGATCCATTGGCGATTATATATATTTTTGGAAGGAGGTTTTGGATTGTATATTTTATTCCTTCGCTGATCGATCTTCGATGTTGTATAAACATTGTAAACCTCCTTTGATATGTAAATATACCTTTTGTTGAGCTTCAAATCTGTATCCTCGTTATTATTTGAGTTAATGTCATCAGCCTTGCATTTCTCGAGAAGAAGCGCGGTGGCTGTCATGCCTCCGGTTTGGGTCGGGGCGTGACAGGAGTACGATTGTCGTTGCCGAGAGCATACACATCCATATTCTTCGAGTTGATTTGTAGGATCTTCGTAAAATGTTGAGTGATTGTTTGAAGTAATGTGCTTCACAAGTAATAAAGTAGTCAGTAATGTTTGGTGCGTAATCGATCGAGAAATATTTTTGGTTCAATCTTTAAAGTTTGATCCAAAGATAAAATCTTTGAAATATAGTAGTTACTGTTTTCGCGCGCAAAAGTACTTTTCGAAAAAGAAAATTTCGAGCGGAATAAATTTTTCGAACTGAGAATGTATTTCAAATAGAAATTGTTTTAAAAACTATGAAGTCTATCGAAAAATTAAGTTCCGTGAAGTTTTGTGATCGAAAAATTTAATGGTCGAAAAAATTTCTTTGACCGAAATATCAAAATGTAGGCTTTTTTGAAATGTTTGACTCGAAAAGTTGACTAGACTTTTCGAGTGTACAGCGACTCCAGTAACAAATTTGAATTCTAAACGAGAAAATTTCTCGAACAGAGTTTTCGATCGAGAAATTCAACCGATCGAAAACCTGGTCGAGAAAAATTAAGCTATCGTAAACAGTCACAGAATGCAAAATTTAGACGAAATTCAAGTAAGAACAACGAATTAAGCACTGAAACTCTGAGTAAATACTCGAATTAGCCTAACGACGACGCATGAACAAGAGATTAAACACGTAATGAAGCAACAAATGATGAATTTAAGCGAAATCAGAACGTGTTCAACATGTTCAATCGCAAACACTGACAATCGCAGAATCCAAATTCAGTCAGAATCGAAGCTTAAACTATTGTCGATCGACTCACAGATGATTTCTAACACTTAAGCGAACATAAATACATGAAATTCAATTCATTTAATCGCAGGAAAAAGCTATTAGATCGAAATCGCAATTTCGCGCGAAAATTCTTTCGAACGATCGAAAAACTTGTCAGAATGAATTTCGATCTAATTCCAACAATTAAGCCTCAAAACAGATACGAATCTGCTCTAATACCAATTGTTAGGTCCTAATTATCAACTCGTATGATCCTGGCCTAGCAATCTTTGGTTTTCGATTAGTTAGAATTATGAGAATTATACCTTCGGTCGAAATTACCTATTTGAAGAAAACGAGAGAGAATCCTTTGAGAGAAAGTCATGTTTGTTTCTCTCTTTAGAATTCGAAATGCAAGCCTTTCGGATCAAATTGACTAACTTTCTCTATTGATATTCGATGTGTACAAAGGTATTTATACCAAACAAACTTGGTACAAATAACTAGCTAGTCCTAAACTATGGACTATTAATAGAAAAGCCCCTAATTACAAAGATAGCAAATAAATCAAAGCACAATTCAAACATTAGGCTATTTAGCTTATATTTTTTATTGTAAATTAAAACTATCTTTTCTCAAAAAAAAAAACACCTAACAACAACTAAATTTAGTAATCTCCGAGCCCTTATATTCAGTAAACAATGTCTTAGTGAGGATTCAAATGATTATCGCCCAAAGTCCTTGAACCAACTATTTTGGCTGAACTAGACGATGTTCTATTGTGCTGACAAAACCGACACCTATACAACACGTGGGGGCTATTTGTAACATTTGTAATGAATCTAACATACGGTTGTTGGTAACTATCATCGCCTATAGTGTACTAATACCATAGGCGACCGACAGCTGCGGAACAACAACCGTCGTCTATAGTCTTACTTAACACTAAATCCCCAATTTTTCCTCCTTCTATATATTTGTCTTATCTTAACTCGTGGCGATTACCCGCAACCTCCTGTCGCTCTTCCTCGCCTATAAACTCTATTTCTACACTAGTTTTCACTCAAACTCATTATTTTTACAGTAAAATCAAATTCCTATATTACTATCATAATTAACTTATTAAATTTTATTATATTAAATTAAAGAGTCAATATATTATATTATTAATATTTAAAAATTAAATAAATTATAAAATTAGGATATTAGTTAAGTATAATTTTATTAAACTAAAAGGAAAATATCAATAAAAAGAAAATAATATATTTTTACTTTTTATTATTATAAGAATATATCAAATATTTTAAATATAATAATATATATTTTATTAATAAATATAAATGAATAGAAAATAAAACTCTATTTTTGTGTTGAAAATTGTGTGCTCTAGAACAAAAGTTTCTTTGATAATCAGCACAATATTTGTGTTAAACATAGAGTTCTATTGGAGTAGAAATGTACTCAATTTTTTGTATTTTACACAAAAATAAAGTAGGCGTGGGAGATGCTGAGAGACAGAATTGGCGTCCTAGGTAAGGGAAGAAGCGAAACGCACTGAGACGCGCCAACAACGACCTTATCAAGCAAGTACAAGGGATTGAGATGAACTGTTTCAGCGATGTGAAAGAGATTATGACAATCAATTGTTAAGGAAATAAGTAAGTTATTGGTCGAGTACTTCAAAAAGTTTGTCTAGTGACAATGAAATGGTTAATATAATTTGATTGATATAATTATTGAGTCCAAAAGCGTATCATTGCAGGTATATTGGGTGAAAGTATATACAAAAAATTAAAAAAATACAAGAATAGGCGACCGTCGTCCATAACATAGTATAGGCGATTGTTATTACGAACAACTTTCGCCTAAGTCGAGTATGGGCGACGGTAAACAGTCGTCGCCTATTAGCTGGAGTATGTGCGTGGTGGCTCTGTGCATCGCCGAGAAACCTTCGTCCATAACCCCTAACAACCGTCGTCCATTACAGTTTTTGTACTAGTGAATTGTTCAATTCGCTTTCGGTCCAGTTTCGATTATAATTTAGTCTTTAAATCGCCAGACCGATATCAATTCGCATTAGTTAGTTTTTATTGGTAATTGTCCTTTAGCAGTTCCAGTTGGAATTAATTATAATTATACAAATGGAGAAAATGTAGGATCTTTTGGACGCAAATACATGGATTTATTAGCTCAAATCAAAATAATGTTCAAGTCAATGCATAGCCTCTCTGTCCTATCTCGATTTACCAGAAGACAATTTTGTCCGTATTTTCCATCCTTAAACAAAGTCCTCCACATCAGTTTTAGCTTTCATATGTTACAAAATTATCTTCTTCTTGTCGCAATACAAGCCATTGAGGCCACTTTTATCTTGTCCTTTCTCTGCACATCACGTAAATACTAAAAGATAACAATGAATGGCATCATAATTCAGAATATTTCGACTTGTCTTCATCGTTTTCCCGACTATGATATGCTCGAGAAAGAACTATTTTTCATGTCCAGCTCCATATTGTGGAAAAACAGATCATCTTTCTCGTGATCTCCAGTTGACTTGGGATGCTTGCCTTGGGAGTTCAAGTACGTTTTTTTTCATGTACAACCTAACTCTTTTGTACTATGATGTATAAGAAGATGACACTTGTTTCTCCTCTACTGAACAGGTGATGCAGGCAATAAATGGGCTGCTTTTTTTGCATCCCCAGAATTCATTACAGCAGCTACTGTGGTATCAATAATCGCAGGAACAGCCATTTTACTACTCTTGATCAAAGTTATCGTCATGAGATTACGTAACATTAATTCATCAGACAGCATCAACGTTGCGATAACGACAAGTGCTGAAATACAAGAACCACCCACTGAAAGTAGTACAGCACCTGCTGAAACTAGCAGAGGTTGTGAGAAAAAGAGAATAAAAGACCGTACGAAACTAATGGTTTTGAGCGAGAGCCAAGCTTCATCTCTTCCTATCGACGTGGCATGCCCGATATGCCTCGGGGAATATCGTGTTAATGATAATATGAGGTATTTGTCTCAGTGCGGGCATTATTTTCATGCACAGTGTGTTGATCCATGGCTGCAGAAGAATGGCACATGTCCAGTTTGCAGAAATGGTTTGGATTATTCAAGTGTCTGTTAGCTTTACTTTCGTATATTTTTCTTTGCTCCAATGCGTTGTTGTCGATGCTTGAATAATACTTATCGCCCCTTATCAACAAGATGATGCTTTTATTTTAACAGAACCCTAAAGTGTTTCAGTGAAAATCTTATTTGCTACCCTGAGTTTGACATGCTTAGATGTGGCCATAATAGGCCGAAATACCCTACTTGATGCTATTTCATGAACAAAGGGGGTAAGAAATATCACTTACAAGTCACGAGTCGAGCGACTTATTTTGTGGGGGGAAAAAAAGATCGAAGAACCAAATATGTTCTGCTAGGATCGGTTACGTGTTTAGAAGGGGATGAATAAAAAGTTGTTAGATTTTTCGGCACTGAATTGGTTAAGGCCAGATATCGGTGCTTGATATTCGTGTATGCGACTGTTGGGTTTGGGCTCCCAACTATGTGGATAAAAGCCCAGCTCTCAGCCCACTTAACACCAAATAATTACTAGCAACAAAGAAGATCTCAACTACCACACAAAGAAACCATCGATCAAGCTCAAAAAGGAAGAAATTTTCTGCAATTTTCTTACCAGCAGCAGGTTCGGATTTCTCACATTTGTAGGGGCAAACGTTGTCCGATTGGCCTGAAATTTCAGGAGAAGGTAGAAGACTCATTGATCTTCATTCTCCCCAAGGGTTTTTCATTTCGAGGTCTGTACTGTGAGTTACGAATTTCTGAAGTCTGCTGCGATTTTCTGTGACGAATTTGGTGCTTTGATCTTGTTTTGAGTTGTGGTGCTTTTGGAGCTTTGATTTGGTGTTCATAGCTCGTGTGGTTGTGTTGTGGGTGTAATCTTGCTGTAATCGAAGTGGTGATAGTGGATTTTGGATCGTTTGATCCCGTGGTTTTTACCCCGTCGATTTGAAGGGGGTTTTCCACGTTATATCGCCGTGTTACTTTCATTTTTCCGTTGCATTGATAATTCTTGAGCTGTCGATTTGCATTCGCTGCCATAATATTTTGTTATTGGTGCCGTCCGATCCTAACATAGTGGTATCAGAGCTTTTGGTTGTTCTGTTGGTATTCTTTGATCAGTGCAGGATGGAGGCGAATTTGAACAGAATGGTTTGTTTGAACGGCGCGAATTATCACAAGTGGAAAGGCAAGATGAAAGATCTACTATTTGTAAAGAATTTGCATCTTCCAGTCTTCGCTTTATCAAAGCCCGATTCAAAAACTGATGAGCAATGGGAATTTGAGCACCTTCAAGTATGTGGTTTTATTCGGCAATGGGTTGAAGACAATGTGTTGAATCATATTGTGAATGAGACACATGCGAAGTCGTTGTGGGAAAAGCTTGAGACGTTATATGCTTCTAAAACAGGTAACAATAAATTGTTTCTTTTGAAGCAGGCGATGCATTTGCGATATCAAGAAAACACGTCCATTTCTGACCACATCAATGAGTTTCAAGGGTGTTTTGATCAGTTGTTTGGCATGGGCGTTAAGTTTGAATCGGAGGTTCTCGGTTTATGGCTGTTAAATACTCTCCCTGATTCTTGGGAAAGTTTTAGAGTTTCGTTGACCAATTCGGCCCCCAATGGTTTGGTAACCTTGGAGTACGTCAAGAGCGGCGTTTTGAACGAGGAGGTAAGAAGGAAAACGCAAGGTACTTCGTCACATTCTGAGGTGTTGGTTACTGAAAATAGGGGAGAAGCAGACATGTGGGCCAGAGCAGCAACCGAGGCTAGAGCAGAGGAAGAAGCAAGTCAAGATCGAAATATAAGGATCTTGAGTGTCATCACTGCGGGAAGAAAGGACATATCAAGAGATATTGCTATAAGTTGAAGAAGGAGCAGTCGAAGAAGAATGTTGACGACGGTGATGATCGCGTGAATACCACCACTACTCCAAATAACCTTGTTATTGTCTATGACGACGAGGGAATCAATCTTGTGAAAGGCGAGACTAGTTGGGTCTTGGACAGCGGTGCAGCTTATCATGTTACGGCTAATCGGGAATTCTTTGCATCATATACTCCGGGCGATTTTGGAGTCTTGAAGATGGGAAATGATGGTTTAGCGAAGGTGATAGGCGTTGGCACTATTTGTTTGGACACAGGATTGGGTTCGAAGTTGATATTGAAGGAGGTCAGACATACTCCTGATGTTCGATTGCATCTCATTTCTACTGGAAAGCTTGATGAAGAGGGTTATTCTTGCCACTTTGGTGATGGACATTGGAAGATCACTCGAGGCTCTTTGATCGTGGCTCGTGGTAAGAAATTTTCTAATTTGTATTGGTTTAACACTAATGTTTCTGCTAGTGGTGTGAACGCAGTTGATAGCGGGAATTCTTCTACTCTTTGGCATCGGAGATTGAGTCACATTAGCGAGAAAGGGCTCGATTGTTTGGCCAAGAAGAATTTACTTCCCGGCTTGAAAGGCGCTAAGTTAGACAGATGTGTGCATTGCTTAGCTGGAAAGCAGAAACGGGTTTCTTTTCATCATCATCCACCTCACAAGAAGGACGCTTTGCTTGAGTTAGTTCACTCAGATGTTTGTGGTCCTTTGAAGGTGAAATCGTTTGGAGGTGCTTCTTACTTTGTCACATTTATTGATGATCACTCGCGGAAATTATGGGTTCGCGCTTTGAAGTCAAAGGATCAGGTACTTGACGCTTTTGTTGAGTTTCATGTTTCTGTTGAGCGCAAGACAGGGAAGAAGTTAAAGTGCATCAGAACTGACAACGGAGGTGAATATCGCGGACCATTTGATTCTTATTGCCGACGATATGGTATTCGGCATCAGAAAACACCTCCTAAGACTCCTCAGTTGAATGGCTTAGCTGAACGGATGAATAGAACATTGATGGAGAGAGTCAGATGCGTACTATCAGAAGCAAAGTTGCCTCAGCATTTTTGGGGTGAGGCTTTATATACGGTTACTCGTATTATTAATTTGACTCCTTCAGTTGCCTTACATGGTGATGTTCCTAACAAAGTCTGGTATGGTAAGGATGTCTCATATGACCACTTGAGAGTTTTCGGGTGCAAGTGTTTTGTGCATGTCCCAAGAGATGAGAGATCAAAGTTGGATGCCAAAACAAGACAGTGCATTTTTCTTGGCTATGGCGATGACGAGTTCGGCTACAGATGTTATGATCCCATTGATAAGAAGCTTATCAGAAGCCGTGATGTTATCTTTATGGAGGATCAGACTATTGAGGATATCGAGAAGTCAGAAAAGCCAGTTATTCAGAATGACCACTTGATTGATTTGGATCACCTACTTACACCAAATCCAGGTGAAGCTGAGAATCAACCCGATGATCATGGTGCTGATGATGTTGCTCAGTAGGAGGAGACACACGTTGACTTGCCAGAACCTTCTGTTAGAAGATCTACGAGAGAGAGACGACCTTCTACTCGTTACTCATCCGACGAGTTTGTGCTTCTTACTAGTGAAGGAGAGCCAGAGAGTTACGATGAAGCAATTCAAAGTCCAGATAAAGATAAGTGGATTGCTTCTATGAAAGAAGAGATGGATTCTTTACGAGTAAATGACACGTATGAACTGGTGGAGCTTCCTAAAGGTAAAAGGGCCTTGAAGAACAGGTGGATTTACAAGGTGAAGCATGAAGAGCACTCACTTTCTCCCAGATTTAAATCCAGGTTGGTTGTCAAAGGCTTCAGTCAGAAGCAGGGGATTGATTTTAGTGAGATTTTTTCGCCAGTTGTGAAGATGACTTCTATCCGTGTTGTTTTGGGTTTGGCAGCGAGTCTTGATTTTGAGATTGAACAGATGGATGTCAAGACTGCTTTTCTTCATGGTGATCTTGATGAAGAAATTTATATGGAGCAACCCGAGGGCTTCGTTCAGAGAGGAAAGGAGAATTATGTCTGCAAATTGAAAAAGAGCTTGTATGGCTTGAAACAAGCTCCGAGGCAATGGTATAAGAAGTTTGAGTCTGTGATGATTCAAGAAGGGTATAAGAAGAATGATACTGACCATTGTGTTTTTATGCAGAGATTCCCCGACGATGATATCATCATTTTGTTACTTTATGTTGATGATATGCTTATTGTAGGTTCTTCGCCATCTCGAATTTACAAGTTAAAGAAGGACTTGAGCAAGTATTTCTCGATGAAGGATTTGGGGCCGGCTCAATGCATTCTTGGGATGACAATCACACGTGACCGAAAGAACAAGAAATTGTGGTTATCTCAAGAAAAGTATATCGAAAAGGTACTGCAACGCTTTAGCATGGAGAGAGCTAAACCGGTTAGTACTCCTCTTGCTACCTTTATTAGATTGAGCATGACACAGTGTCCTACAGACGAGAAAGAAAAAGAATTTATGGACCGAGTTCCCTATTCATCTGCCGTTGGTAGTCTTATGTATGCTATGGTGTGTACCAGACCCGATTTAGCTCATGCAGTTGGAGTTGTTAGTAGATTCATGTCTAATCCAGGGAAAGAGCATTGGAATGCTGTGAAATGGATTTTGAGATATCTCCGAGGTACGTCCAACATGAGATTGTGTTTTGGTTCTGACGAGCCTATTCTTGTTGGTTATACAGATTCAGATCTTGGCGGAGATGTGGATACGAGGAATCTACTTCGGGCTATTTGATTACTTTTGCAGGGGGAGCTGTATCTTGGCAGTCGAGACTTCAAAAGTGTATTGCTTTGTCTACGACGGAAGCAGAGTTTATTGCCGTTACAGAGACTTGCAAAGAGCTTCTTTGGATGAAGAACTTCATGAGTGAGCTTGGTTTTGATCAGCAAAGGTATGTCTTATTCTGTGACAGCCAGAGTGCGATTCATCTCAGTAAGAATCCGACGTTTCACGGGAAGTCGAAGCATATTGATATGCGTTATCATTGGATTCGTGAGATTTTGGATTCCAAGCAGCTTGAAGTTGAGAAGATTCATACCGATGATAATGGAGCTGATACGATGACTAAATCATTGCTGAGATCGAAGTTTGAAGCTTGTTGTATGATCGCCGGTTTGGCGATTTCCTCCACATAGTCGTGAGGGGGGAGATTTGTTGGGTTTGGGCTCCCAACTATGTGGATAAAAGCCCAGCTCTCAGCCCACTTAACACCAAATAATTACTAGCAACAAAGAAGATCTCAACTACCGCACAAAGAAACCATCGATCAAGCTCAAAAAGGAAGAAATTTTCTGCAATTTTCTTACCAGCAGCAGGTTCGGATTTCTCACATTTGGAGGGGCAAACGTTGTCCGATTGGCCTGAAATTTCAGGAGAAGGTAGAAGACTCATTGATCTTCATTCGCCCTAAAGGGTTTTTCATTTCGAGGTCTGTACTGTGAGTTACGAATTTCTGAAGTCTGCTGCGATTTTCTGTGACGAATTTGGTGTTTTGATCTTGTTTTGACTTGTGGTGCTTTTGGAGCTTTGATTTGGTATTCATAGCTCGTGTGGTTGTGTTGTGGGTGTAATCTTGCTGTAATCGAAGTGGTGATAGTGGATTTTGGATCGTTTGATCCCGTGGTTTTTACCCCGTCGATTTGAAGGGGGTTTTCCACGTTATATCGCCGTGTTACTTTCATTTTTCCGTTGCATTGATAATTCTTGAGCTGTCGATTTGCATTCGCTGCCATAATATTTTGTTATTGGTGCCGTCCGATCCTAACAGCGACTTGTGCGGAAGCTAACCTGTTGATTTTGAACCAAGACCGGATGTGAGATGTGATGTGTGTGTGTTTGCGAAAGACAGATTTGTTTTTGGAAGTTAGGAGCAAAATCTCCTACGTCTCCCCTTCTTCCCCGCAAGGAAGGTATCGCTAGAAGCCTCGGTTTACAACCTAGTTGTACAACCTCCATAGCTAGCCTTATACAATACAACCCTCCTCACGGCTATACTCAGCTAACTAAACTCACAGACACCACTTAGACAGCCTTTTAAAGTCCGTCAACTATCAAGAGATTTTTACAGTCCCTTGAGAAAATCACTCACTAACCGTTCCGGTATAGTGCAGTGATGACAACACCTGATTCTTTTCTCGATAAAGAACTTAATGTTTTGAAAGCTTGAGCTAATTCTCTCGTTCTAAAATTCGTAGTTGGTGAAGTAGTTGTCTTCAGCTTGCATCCCTCCTATTTATAGTTGAGGTTTGAAGTTGAAGCCGTTGTGAGATAGCTCTTGTGTACCGGATACTGCATTAATTGACTCTACCCAAAATGGGTCTGTTCGGTCTTCGCAGCAGTCGCGTTGTGCCTTTTGCTTTATTCCTTAATAAGCTTTTGACAACTTTGCTCTAGCTGACAGCCTTGTTCGTCAGAAGTCTTCACCTTGTTGCGCCTTGAGTATATTTGAAATTGT
The DNA here is from genome assembly GCA_027422505.1 of Craterostigma plantagineum. NCBI lineage: Eukaryota > Viridiplantae > Streptophyta > Magnoliopsida > Lamiales > Linderniaceae > Craterostigma > Craterostigma plantagineum. The sequence goes on from JAPQWV010000005.1 coordinate 5,549,401, forward strand.
CCAGCGTGGCACTTCCGGTATCGTGCAGTCCGGTCTTCAATCCAGTTCCAGTACGCAGTCTTGATCCGGTTTCTGATTGCACTATTGTACTGTTATCTGTTTTCGGTTTCACTCAAGTCTAATCGGTATACTTATTTAGTTTAGTTCAATCACCAAAACTGTTAATCTGAATATTTAAATTCACGATTTCTAACATGTTCCGATATATGTAAGTTGGTGACCAATATTACGATTATCGGATATAGTGATCCAAGACCGAAACGGACATATTTGCGACATTTCATATGCATTTATACATCCTTAGTCTGAGTTATACAAATAAATCATTGTCTTTTGTAGAATATATATATATATATATACACACACACTAGATGATGGGAGCCGCGCCGTGCACGGCGATAAATGCCATAGTATCGTGTAAACATATTTTATCAATTATCTGTTTAATCATCTACGGCACTTTACGCATTTTCGACAAAGTAAACATCATATAATAAATAATTTACATATGAGAAAGAAAGTAAATTCAAAAGACAAATAGAATTCAAGCTAAGACCATCTCCAACCGAAAAAAAAATCTCAAACCCAAACGCATTCTCAAACTCAAAATGCAGTAATTCTTCTCCAACCGACAGACCAATTCTCAAAATCAAACGACCATCATTGTAATATTCTCTTCTACTTCATTTTTTAATAATGCCCATGTAATTTACAACTTTACAAATTAAACCACACTGTTATTTTAATTCGATTAGAAAAAATAATGTCACAAAATTAATAGTACACTCAATATTTTTTCATATAAAAAACATAAAAAAAATATAATTATCAATAACAGGAGTCATTTATATACTTTTATTTATTTTTTTATATGGATACTTCAATAGTTAAAATAAAAAGGGTATATATTGTAATTTTTAAAACATCACGCATCTTTTGGGGTAAAATTTGCAATAATGTCTCATCGAATGAACATAAAGGTAAAATTTGCAATAATGTCTCAAAAAACAAACCCTAATACCTAAATCTTTTTTATTCATACTATTAAGCATATGAGGAGTGAATGTACATTTTGGAAAAAACTATAAACACACCTACCTAGAGCCGTCAATTCGGCCCGTGGCCCGTGGGCCGGCCCGCCCCGCCCTGCCTAGGGGGCGGGTTGGGCTGCGATTTTTAAGGCCCACCAGAAGGCGGGCCGAAACGGGCTAGTCGGGGCGGGGCGGGGCGGGGCGGGCTGGCACTTAGCCCAGCCCATAACAATTTTTCCCTATTTCAAGTCCAACCCAAATTAATAACAAACAAAATTCCCAATCGCATATTAGCTTCTTCATCTTCCCAAACCTAGCACCTGCGATTCCCTCCCTCTTACATGCACAGCTCTCGCACCAGAAATCAGAATACGGCCAGTTCCCTCGCCCGCGCTCAATCCATCATTCAGCGACTTCGACGAAGCCAACAGCCCCATCGTCTCGACGCGAACTCCCTCGGCCACCTCGCGGAGAAATTCCATTTGCTGGTTCTTCTTCGTCGTCAACAGTCGCCGCGCCTTTTGTGTGCTTTGCTCGTACCATTTTCTTTTGTTTGTGTGATTTGCTTGTTACAGTTGGAATTTGCTTGGATTGATGCTTAGTGACTTTGTTTGGGTTCATTGAAGGTTTATGACTGGTCTGTTATGCTCGTTCTGTTTTATATATATATATACATATAAAACTGGCCCGCCCGGCCCGCCGGCGGGGCGGGCCTCAAATATACAGGCCCGCCAAATGGCGGGCCAGTCCGCCCCGGCCCGGCCCATTGAAAGCAGCGCACCTACCTATGCGTGCTCCGAGGCAAAAAGGTAAAATTTGCCGTATTGATTAAGGACAAGTTTGTGTGATTTGTTCATCAATTAGAAACTTTCTCCGGACATCAATATTTGAAACCCATCCTCGAGTTCACACAATCTCTTGTTGACGCCATCATCCGAAAATAAAAAAAAAAAAAAAAAAAAAAAAAGGAAAAGAAAAATCCCTCACTAGCAAGTAGGGTTGCAAACGAATCGAATCGAGTCGAATACCACCATATTCTATTTGTGTTCTTTTATATTTCGAATATTCATATTCGTATTCTTTTATTATTCGAATACTAAAATTATTTCATATTCTATTTGATAATATATTCGAATATAATTGCGAATATTCGAATATTCTGATACGAATAAATTTTTTCAGAAAATCTATTTTTACAAAAAATATAAAGCAAAAAAAAAACGTAGTGGATGAAATATGCGTTTACGACATAAAAAGAAAAATGTAGCAAAAACATATCATTAGTTTATCCAACACATCATACGAAAGCACAAAAAAATTTCATCGATAAATTCCAACAATAATTGTTTTCCTTAGCTTGCTTCATATTAATATTTTAGTTTAACTACAAGTATTTATAATATATATTGTTTAGTATATATTATATTATTCGAATCGAATATTCTAAAAAGATTCGAATCGGATATTGTCTTATTGTATTCGTATTCTAAAATTATTCGAATCGAAAAAAATATTCTTATTCGGATTTGATATTCTAATATTTCGAATCCGAATCTTAAATTTCGAATCGAATTTCGAATCGAACAAAAAGATTCTATTCATTTGCAACCCTACTAGCAAGCTGCCATGATTTTTTTTGTTATTATTATTTCTTTTTCATTTTCGATCATCGGTCGATTACACCTAACTATATAGCTGCTCCCAATCAAAAAGGTAATTCGCATTACGTGACCTAGACAAAACTTTATACGGTAGACATGTCACAAAAAAATTAATTCACTGCTCCATTGATTTTTTTTCATTCGACCATCGGTCGATATACATATTTTCATGGAGGATAATATGTATAGAATGACAAGCTCTTGCGTCGAATTTCAATTCTAATGTACAGTTGAGGAAGTTAGTAATGGAATACTATTTTTAATATTACCCGAAATTTGTGATTGCCCTAGTTTTATATTATAACAACATGACATCGACTAAATACTTAAGCATTTGGAAAAAAATATATAAATATAATATATATATTTTCATCGAGGATAATATGTATAGAATGAGAGAATCTTGCATCGAATTTCAATTCTAATGGATAATTAAGGAAGCTAGTAGTAAGTAATGAAATATAATTTTTAATATTATCCGAAATTTGTGATTGTCCTAGTTTTATATTAACGACATGAAATCGACTAAACACTTAATCATTTGGAAAAAATATATATAAATATAATATATATAGATCTATATATATTATATATAGATCTATATATATATAGATATATATATTAAGGACGAGTTTGTGTGATGTTTGTTCATCAATGAGAAACTTTTTCCAGACACTAATATTTGAGACCCATCCTGGATTTGGATTTCACACAATCTCTTCTTGACGCCATCATCCAAAAAAAAAAAAAAGTGGAAAAGAAAAATCTCTCACTAGAAAGCGGCCATGATTTTTTTTGTTATTATTAATTTTATTTAAATTATTGAATGGAATCTGACACCAGTCCAAGAAATTCACATGACAAAATACACAGGACAAATAGTGCTATTTGCTAAAATTTTACTACCCAGTAAATGCTTTGCACACCTAACGTTATGTAGTAGACTACAAACACTTCGTGACTGTGAATTTTTTTTTCACTTTCGACCATCGATCGATTACACCTAACTATGTAGCTGCTCCCAGCCAAGAAGGTAATTCGCATTACGTGACCAATACTAGATAAAACTTTATACGATAGACATGTCACCAACAAAATAATTCACTGCTCCATTGATTTTTTTCATTTTCGACCATCGGTCGATTACGCCTAACTATCTAGCTGCTCCCAATCAAAAAGTAACGTTGCCCAACATTAGCTACACAACATGGTAACATGCATTTTTGTGTGTGTGTGTATATATACCTCAGATTCAAAACGACAACATATATAATATATAACATATTTTTACATTTTTTTCGTCGAGGATGATAATACATATATAGTATATTATACATATTTTTTCATCGAGGATAATATGTATAGTATGAGAAAATCTTGCGTCGAATTTCAATTCTAATGGATAATTGAGGAAGTTTTAGTAATGGAATATTTTTAATATTATCCGAAATTTGTGATTGTCCTAGTTTTATATATAATGACATGACATCGACTAAACACTTAATCATTTGGAGAAAAATATATAAATGTAATATATATATTTTTTCATCGAGGATAATATGTATAGAATGAGAAAATCTTGCGTCGAATTTCAATTCTAATCGATAATTGAGGAAGCTAGTAATGGAATATTATTTTTAATATTATCCGTTATTGTCCTAGTTTATACTATAAAGACATGGCATCGACTAAACACTTAATCATTTGGAAAAAAATATATAAATATAATATATATAGATCTATATATATTATATATTATATAAATAGATAAATATATTGTTAGGTGACCTTGATTGGAACAAATGGTCTTTGACCATTCAAAGTTCAACAAAGACAGCTGCATTTTCACGTGAGGTAAAGAAAAAGCAAAGAAAGGACAAGGATGCTATTATCTGTCAGGCGCCGAGTTATTAGATCAAAGGTTACGGCTGAATTTTTATTATTCAGTTCACATGGCATCGCAACCCATTCTTTCGCCTATAAATAGGCATTAGGCGATGAAGAGAAAATGCACCACACTGATCTTTGTTCCCTCTGTACAAGTTTTTCTATAACATACTCCTTACATTTTTGTAGCTGCTTTTATACCACGTCAGTGTACGTGTTTGTAATCTCTCCACATAATAAAGAAGTTCTACCCACCGGCCCGTGGACGTAGGTCATTCTGATCGAACCACGTAAATCTCGTGTCACTGTCCAAATTTATTTTTTGTCTCGTTTATTTATTATTGTCATTTTTCGGGCAAAATAATTATCGAGGATTTCCGCATATCCTAACAAATTGGTGATAACAAAAATGTCAATTGAAAAGTTCGACAGAAATGTCAACTTTGCAATGTGGAGTCTCAAGATGGAGGCCACACTCATTCAAGACGGTTGTGAGGTGGCGCTTGAAGGCGCAAAGAAGAAACCAACCGAAATGAAGGACGATCAATTTAATGAATTGGATAAGAAAGCCAGATCGGCTATTATATTAAATCTCTCTTACGAGGTTTTACAAGAAGTTGCCACGGAGACGACGGCCATGGGTATGTGGGATGCGTTAAAAGCTATCTACATGAAGAAGACTAAGGAGAATCGGCTTTATTTAAAGCAGAAGCTATATAGTATGAAAATGACGGAAGGTACTTCTATTCTCTCGCATCTCGATAAATTCGATTCTATCATTATTGATTTGGCGAACGTAGAAGTCAAAGTGACGGACGAAGATCAGGCCATAATATTGTTGCGTTCCCTTCACTCGTCTTTAAAACATTTTCGTGACACGATTATATACGGAAAGGACACAATATCATATTCTAGTGTCAAATCCGCATTACAATCGAAAGAACAGATAGACAGGGATATTACGGGAGAAACAAGTGGTAGCCAGGCAGAAGGCTTGTTTGCACGGGGAAGACCAGAACGTAGAGATGCTGAAAGTAGCAGATCTAAAGAAAGGTCAAAATCCAGGTACAGAAATAAAGTCTGTAATTTTTGCAAGAAAAAGGGTCACATTAAAGCTGATTGTTTTAAATTAAAAAATAAGGAGAAAAATAATCAGCAATTTAATAAACCCGCCGAAGCTATTGTAGCTGCTGATGAGAGTGATGGAACTATTTTTGTAGCAACTGCAAATATTGTTAGGTCTGATAATGAGTGGATCTTAGATTCGGGTTGTTCTTACCACATAAGTCGGAGTCGGGACTGTTTTTCCACATATGAAAATTTTGATGGTGGATATGTCTTAATGGGAAATGATGCTCCGTGTAAAGTTATTGGTAAAGGCACAGTTAGGATCAAGATGTTCGACGGAATCATCCGAACGCTCACAGAAGTCAGACATGTTCCAGATATGAAGAGAAATCTGATCTCTTTAGGCACACTTGAATCTCAAGGGTGCAGGTTCTCAGGTGAAGGTGGAGTTTTGAAAATTGCCAGAGGTGCCCTTGTCGTGATGAAAGCTTGCAGGTCTGGAAATTTGTATATTTTGCAGGGAACTACTGTTACAGGTTCCGCTGCAGTTTCGACATCCCCGGAGGTTGATACCACGAGATTATGGCATATGCGACTTGGACACATGGGAGAAAAAGGCTTGACAATTTTAAGCAAGCGGGGCCTACTTTGCGGTCAAAGTACTGGTAAGATGGACTTTTGCGAACACTGTATTTTTGGGAAGCAGAAACGAGTCAGCTTCAATTCGCCAGCTGTCCACATGACGAAAGGTACTTTGGACTATATTCATTCTGATGTATGGGGTCCTTCTCGTGTTCCGTCCAAAGGTGGTGCAAGATATATGTTGACTTTCATCGATGATTTTTCGAGGAAAGTCTGGGTCTATTTTCTTAAACAGAAAAGTGATGTTTTCCTAACATTTAAACAATGGAAAGCTTTGATTGAAAAGCAGACAGGAAAACAGATCAAGCGGTTGCGGACAGATAATGGCTTAGAATTTTGTGGAAGCGAGTTCAACGAATTTTGCAAGAATGAAGGTATTGCTCGACATCACACTGTTCGAATGACGCCTCAACAAAACGGTGTTGCCGAGCGCATGAACCGGACGCTTTTAGAGAGAGCTCGATGTATGATCTCCAACGCTGGGTTGACAAATGATTTTTGGGCTGAAGCTATCGCCGCAGCATGTTATATTGTCAACCGTTCACCGTGTTCACCGATCAACTTCAAGACTCCTGAGGAAGTATGGTCAGGTACTCCTGCTGATTACCAACTTAAGAATATTTGGGTGCCCAGCTTATATGCACGTAAACGAGGGAAAGTTAGAGCCTAGAGCTAAGAAATGTATTTTTCTCGGTTACGCTTCAGGGGTGAAAGGATATAGACTATATAATCCTGATCTCAAGTCACCCAAATTTATAATTAGCAGAGATGTTACATTTGACTAGTCTTCTATGTTACATCCTTCAAAAGAGTCTACTAATCCCTCTAATCAAGAAAAGAAGGATAGTGTACACAGCGAGGTGGAGCTCGAGATCAACAAAGATCCTTCAGATGATCCTGCTACGAGTTCAACAGATCGAGAGGATGAGGCAGAACCTAATTCAGATCCTGTTGAGGATGAAAGCACCGATCACGAATATTCTATAGCCAGAGATAGGGAGAGACGAGAGATTCGACTACCACAGCGGTACGTAAATTTAGTTTCGTACGATTTATCAGTGGCGCAAGAAACAGGTGGAGGCGGCGAACCTTCTACCTATTCGGAGGCAATAAGCGATGATAATTCTGATAAGTGGCTGGTAGCGATGAATGAAGAAATGGAGTCTCTGCCCAAGAATGGTACTTGGATTCTTGTGCCGCCGCCGAAGAAAAAGAAAATAGTCGGATGTAAGTGGGTCTTCAAGAAGAAAGAAGGTTTATCTGGTTCTGACGATGCAAGGTATAAGGCACGATTAGTCGCGAAAGGCTATAGTCAGGTACAAGGTGTTGATTTTAATGATGTATTCTCACCTGTCGTTAGACATAGCTCTATTTGTGTATTGCTTGCATTCTGTAACGACCCGTCCCATACCGGGTGTCACTAAAGCTTCGGTCCCTACCGGGACTAGTGGGGTTGGGCCCACCACACTCCGACTGATAGTCTGGCCCCACTGTACCACCATTAAACCTTTTAGCGTGCTTCGTGCACTCGCTCACACGCACCCTGAGAAACTTCCCAGGGGGTCACCCATCCCTAGATTGCCCCAAGTCAAGCACGCTTAACTTCGAAGTTTCTATAGATGGACTCCCGAAAAGGTAGGTCGACCTTGGTGATATGAGTAGTACTATCAATTCTATTATACGATTCTTAGCCTGACACGCCCATACATTGTCAGTCTCATGATCCCCTCTCATTCGGGTGTCGGATCGGTGCGTTCATGTACCCCTTCGCCTAGAAGTCTGCCAGGAGCCGCTCCTTGTCCGTGCACCCTGGCACCGGCGATCACTCCCCGCCCTCTTCGGCCCCGGGCGTCACACATTCGTTGCCATGTATGATTTGGAGTTAGAACAGCTTGACGTCAAGACAGCGTTCTTACATGGCGATTTAGATGAACAGATTTATATGAAGCAACCTGAAGGCTTCATAGTTGAAGGAAAAGAAGACCAAGTTTGTTTGTTGAAGAAATCCTTATACGGATTAAAGCAGTCTCCAAGACAGTGGTATAAACGGTTTGATTCTTTCATGTTGGGTCATGGTTTCTCCAGGAGCAAGTATGATAGTTGTGTTTACTTCCGGAAGTTAAATGACAGTTCGTTCATTTATCTGTTATTATATGTTGATGACATGCTCATTGCGGCTAAGAATCTTGCAGAAATTCACCAGTTGAAGGCCTTATTAAATGGTGAATTTGAAATGAAGGATTTAGGAGCAGCTAAGAAGATTCTTGGTATGGAGATTAGACGTGATAGAGGTGCTGGTAAGTTGCACCTGACCCAGGAAAGTTACCTCAGAAAGGTTTTGGAGAGATTTGGCATGAGCGATGCCAAACCAGTCACCACTCCTCTTGCTAGCCATTTTAGGCTAAGCGCTGCTCAGTCACCATCATCAGATGAGGAAGAAGCGTACATGGCACGAGTTCCCTTCTCGAGTGCAGTCGGCAGTATTATGTATGCAATGGTATGTACACGTCCTGATATTTCACAGGCTGTTAGTGTTGTTAGCAGGTATATGGCTAACCCAGGGAAAGAACACTGGCAAGCAGTGAAGTGGATTCTCAAATACTTGAAGGGTACTCTAAGCTTTTGTTTGGAGTTTGGCAGAAACAGTGATACTCTCGTTGGCTTCGTTGATTCAGACTACGCAGGTGATCTCGATAAACGACGATCTCTTACTGGTTATGTATTTTCTATTGGAGGTTGTGCAGTTAGCTGGAAAGCAACTCTACAGCATGTAGTGGCGTTGTCTACTACTGAAGCAGAATACATGGCGATTACTGATGCGATCAAGGAAGCATTATGGTTGACAGGGTTATTCGGCGAATTAACCCAGAGTCAGGGAGTCATTACTATTTTCTGTGATAGTCAAAGCGCGATTCATTTGACTAAGGATCAGATGTATCACGAAAGGACTAAACATATTGATGTTAAGTATCATTTTATTCGTGATATCATTGCAGATAAGAAGGTGTTTATCAAGAAGATTAACACGAAGGATAATCCTGCGGATTTATTTACGAAAGCTCTTCCAGTTTCCAAGTTTAAGCATTGCTTGGACTTGATTGGTGTTTTAAAGTTGGTGAACTAGCCCATCGGGGCTACGGTCGGAGGGAGATAAAAGTATTTCTACATTAAGGTGGAGTAATTTTCGAAATCAAGGCCAAGGTGGAGATTTGTTAGGTGACCTTGATTGGAACAAATGGTCTTTGACCATTCAAAGTTCAACAAAGACAGCTGCATTTTCACGTGAGGTAAAGAAAAAGCAAAGAAAGGACAAGGATGCTATTATCTGTCAGGCGCCGAGTTATTAGATCAAAGGTTACGGCTGAATTTTTATTATTCAGTTCACATGGCATCGCAACCCATTCTTTCGCCTATAAATAGGCATTAGGCGATGAAGAGAAAATACACCACATACAGCAAGATCTCTCTCATCTCATATCATTTTCTATAGCATACTCCTTATATTTTTGTAGCTGCTTTTATACCACGTCAGTGTACGTGTTTGTTGTAACGACCCGTCCCATACCGGGTGTCACTATAGCATCGGTCCCTACCAGGACTAGTGGGGTTGGGCCCACCACACTCCGACTGATAGTCTAGCCCCACTGTACCACCATTTAACCTTTTAGCGTGCTTCGTGCACTCGCTCACACGCACCCTGGGCAAACTTCCCAGGGGGTCACCCATCCCTAGATTGCCCCAAGTCAAGCACGCTTAACTTCGGAGTTTCTATAGATGGACTCCCGAAAAGGTAGGTCGACCTTGGTGATATGAGTAGTACTATCAATCCTTTTATACGATTCTTAGCCTGACACGCCCATACATTGTCAGTCTCAGGATTCCCTCTCATTCTGGTGTTGGATCGGTTCGTTCATGTACCCCTTCGCCTAGAAGCCTGCCAGGAGCCGCTCATTGTCCGTGCACCCTGGCACCGGCGATCACTCCCCGCCCTCTTCGGCCCCGGGCGTCACATTTGTAATCTCTCCACATAATAAAGAAGTTCTACCCACCGGCCCGTGGACGTAGGTCATTCTGATCGAACCACGTAAATCTCGTGTCACTGTCCAAATTTATTTTTCGTCTCGTTTATTTATTATTGTCATTTTTCGGGCAAAATAATTATCGGGGATTTCCGCATATCCTAACATATATTATATATTATATATATAGATATATATATATACACACAAAAAACGCATGTTACCATGTTGTGCAGCTAATGTTTGGCAACGTATGCTTCTCCTATTAAATCCTAAAATCTCAACCGTCCATTTATTACACATTGGTACTATATTATATATATACCCCTCAAATCCATTGCAAAAATTCATATCCGTTCTCATATTACATTAAAGTCTGCACTCCAAGCATTCGAAACTGACATACGAGCGAGGAAAAGCCACTTTCTCCACTCTTCAAAAATGTCATCTTAGAACTGTCAAAGGAGGTAATAATCGATTGATTTTAGGTTTTCCTTTTCCTTTTTTCTTCCTATGTTTTCCTCTACATGAGCTCAAAGAACCTTCGAATTTAATTCAATGAAGGTCCGTATGTCAAAATGCTTACACAAAGTGGGGAGAGACCACAAATGATTAAGTTTAAATAATTATTTATTTATTTATTACATAGGTTAAGTTTGCGCACGACAATGATCATGGTGAAGATGATGGATACACATGCGATGGAAGTATAGATTTTTATGGGGAGAACGAACTGGGAAATGGTTTGCTGGTGTTATTATCCTCCGTAAGTAAATTATTACCGATAAAATCTTTATATGCGCATGAGTTATTTTAAATCATAATACACAATACATGCTTACAAACATACACAACCAAGGAGAGACAAAGCATAGAGCAGTGAATTTGCTAATATTAAAAATGTAACTTCACTTACTACCAATTAATTTTAATGCTGAAGAGCACGATTCTAACATTTTATTTTTTTTCCTTTTTCTTTTACCCTAAATTGATCCAACACTATGACGCAGTGAATCATTGGCCACGCTGGCATTCTTCGGTGTTGGGGTAAACTTTGTCCTGTTTCTTACAAGAGTCATTCAACATGACCACGCCGATGCGGCGAACAGCGTCAGCAAATGGACGGGTACGGTTTACATATTCTCCCTCGTTGGCGCTTTCCTTAGTGACTCTTACTTGGGACTTTTCAAAACTTGCGCCATTTTTCAAGCCATTTTCGTCCTCGTACAATCTCTCTCTCTCTCTCTCTCTCTCTCTCTCTCTCTCTCTCTCTCTCTCTCTCTCTCTCCAAGCCAAGTTAAAAATTTCTGACGTTGTATTGATGCATAGTACAAAGGAGTAATAATTATATCTCCTTGATTTACGCCTATTTACTTTAACGCATATATACATATTTTTACTATATGTATATGTATATATATATATATATACACATGCGCTAATACTATCTCTCTCTCTCGGAAGCGGTCCTAATCTCGTAATTTGGTAATGCTAGGGTTTGGCGTTAGTTGCCCTAACGACGCAACAAGCCAAGAGGTTGTGGGGACGAAAAGACTCCATGCGGGTCCCACTCGAGTTGGGAGATAGGGCTCTTTCACATATCCATATACATGATCGCATTGGGAAACAGAAGCTACCAACCCAACACAGCCAAGTTCGGGGCGGACCAGTTCGATCTGGTCCCGACGAGGGCCGATCGAAAGTAACCTTCTTCAGCTACTTTTACCTGGCGTTGAACCTCGGCTCCCTATTTTCCAACACCGTGTTGGGCTACTTTGAGTACGAGGGTTTGTGGGCCCTCGGATTTGGGCCTCGAGCACCTCGGCGTTCATGGCCATGGTCCTCTTTCTCGGAGGCACAAAGAGGTACAAACACTTCAAGCCGAGCGGAAATCCCTTGTCGAGGTTTTGTCAGGTCTTCGTCGCTGCTTCAAAGAAGTACGATGTCGATGCCTCGCTACTCGACGATGAGGGTAACTTGTTCATGTAAGTCGCTACAAATTCGAAAAAAAAAATTAGGATTTTGGGTCGATCGATCGATGTGACTAGGGTTTTAAACCGTAAATTCTTGGATCGGGCAGCATTCATTACATCGCGAGACCTAGACCACCTCAAGCGAAAGCCCTTTAACCCGTGGATACTATGTCCGGTCTCCGAAGTCGAGGAGGTCAAATGCATACTGAGGCTCATCTCGATCTGGCTATGCACCATACTGTACTCCGTCGTCTTCACACAGATGGCCTCCATATTCGTCGAGCAGGGCGACGCCATGAACACAAGCCTCGGGAACTTCAAGATCCCGGCGGCGCGGCGGCAAGCATGTCGAGCTTCGACATCTTGAGTGTGGGACTCTTCATATTCCTCTACTGAAGGGTCATAAACCCCGGCATCCGAAACTTCAAGGCGGTCAACGGAGGGCGCGGGCTCGCCATAGCCATCGCGGCCATGGTCTCGTCGGGCTCATGGAGATGTACAAATTGAAATACACGACGGGGGGCTATAAGCGGTGTGAGGGGCTCGAGCACGCTGAGCATCTTATGGAAAATGCCGCAAAGTAATGCCTGATCGGCGCGTTGGAGGTTTTCATGTACGTGGGTGAGGTCTTCAACGCATAGATGCCCAACGGTCTGAAGAGCTTTGGGAGCGCACTGTGCATGACTTCAAAAATTACGTCAGTAGTCTTTTGGTGTCGATAGTGATGAAGATATCGACTGAGAACCACATACCTGGGTGGGTTACCGGGAATCTCAACAAGGGCCATTTGGATAGGTTTTACTTCCTCTTGGCGGGGTTGACCGTGGTCGACTTGATTGTCTAGGTGGGGTGTGCTACGGGGTATCGGAGCATGAAAGGTTCAATTATTTTGTACAAATTTCACTTTGAGCAGACTTTCGCATAATTAATTTTTTACAACTACTTCCTATAGATGAATAATTGCGAAATTGTATAATATTAAAAATAGGATGAGCATACTTTGACCGTTGCCAAACATTAGTTACACAACATGGTAACATGCGTTTTGTGTGTGTATATATATAATTCAGTTCAATTGAGTTCTCACTATATATATGGATTGACATATAATATATATGTATATATATATAATATGGATTGACATATATAATATATGTCAAATTCAGTTCTTACCCACAAGTATATATATGGATTGATAATATATATATATATATATTATATATTTATATATTTTTTTCAAATAAGTGTTTAGTCGATGTCATGTCGTTATAATATAAAACTAGGACAATCACAAATTTCGGATAGTATTAAAATAATATTCCATTACTAACTTCCTCAATTATCCATTAGAATTGAAATTAGACGCAAGATTTTCTCATTCTATACACATTATCCTCGATGAAAATATATATATATATATAAATATTATATTAATATATTTTTTTCAAATGATTAAGTGTTTAGTCGATGCATGTCGTTATAATATAAAACTAGGACAATCACAAATTTCGGATAATATTATAAATTATATTCCATTACTAACATCCTCAATTATCCATTAGAATTGAAATTCGACGCAAGATTTTCTCATTCTAGACATGTTATCCTAGATGAAAAAATATGTATAATATTATATACATATATATATGTGTGTGTGTATAATCATCCTCGATGAAAGAAACGTAAAAATATGTTATATATTATATATGTTGTCGTTTTGTAAATGAATATTTGTTCGTTGTCCAATAAGAACCAAGAAATAATTGCATTTAATTACGGAGTGCAATAATTTTAAGTTTAACATCGCATGTTCCACAAGTTTAATTCTTGTACGCATGATCGCCGCGTCGGAGGTTGAGATTTTAGGATTTAATAGGAGAAGCATACATCGCCAACAGTGACGGATCCAGGATTGTACACCTGGGGGGCTCGACAGGTCGTATTTTGACCCGTTCATCTAGACCACTTCATCTTCTTCCTCCAAAGACTTTCATCCCTTACAACTATACTGAGCTAAACACAATTCTGAAGCAAAAGAATGAAAAAAAAAAAAAAAAAGATCAACCCAAAACAAAAGTCGAATTGTTCTCTGAGTGAAAAGCCCAGCTCAAAAATTGCATAATCAAGAAAAAAAAGTTCAAACAATGCCCAAACCCAGCCCAGCCCAGCAATAGTTTTCTTTACGAAAAAACAAAAAACAATAGAAATTAAAGGAAGCCCAAACCATTTTTTTAGCCAAAACCCAACTCAGCCCATCTACGATGCCCTCCCTGTTCATCATCTCTTCAGGCTCTGTAAAGCGTACGCGTCTTTAGGGGGGGCTCTGCAAAACGTTGCCCTAAGGAAAAACACCCATCTGAGTTGCTGCTAGCGTACATCTAGGGGAAGCCGGCCGGCCGGGGGGGGCAACTGACCCCCCGAGCCCTGCTGTAGCTCCGTCCCTGATTGCCAAACATTAGCTACACAACATTGTAACATGGGTTTTGTGTGTGTGTATATACATATTTATATATCTATATATTATCTTTATAGAGGTTTGCTATGGTGTCCACCTACCATGAGCAACCACCGTGAGCACCATAAGCAAATCTCTCAATTGTTTGCTTTTTTTCGATTCTCAACGACGCCAACCCCTCCGTAAACCCTCTCATATCCATTGTTAACCTAAATCACCATCTGCAACACGTTAATTTTTAAGAAAATTCATTATTTCGTATTCACTGTTGACGAAGTACCGAGGTGGTGATTTTCTTAAAAATTAACGTGTTGGAGATGGCGATTTAGGTTAGCAATGGATATGAGAGGGTTTACGGAGGTATTGGCATCGTTGAGAATCGAAAAAAAAGCAAATAATTGAGAGATTTGCTTATGGTGCTCACGGTGGTTGCTCACGGTAGGTGGGCACCATAGCAAACCTCTATCTTTATATATTTTTTTTCCAAATGATTAAGTGTCTAGTCTATGTCATGTCGTTATTAATATAAAACTATGATAATCACAAATTTCAGATAATATTAAAATAATATTCAATTATTAACTTCCTCGAATTGAAATTGGATGCAAGATTTTCTCAATTTATACATATTATCCTCGATGAAAAAATATTTATAATATACTATATATGTATAATCATCCCCGATAAAAAAAAATATAAAAATATGTTATATATTATATATGTTGTCGTTTTGTAAATGAATATTCCAATAAGAACCAAGAAATAATTGCATTTAGTTACCGAGTGCAATAGTTTTAATTTTAACATCGCCTGTTCCATAGTTAATTCTCGACGCATGACGTGTTTGTGAGCATTGGCTTAACGAAATTGTAATCGTTGAAGTACATTGATGATTTCATTCATCTTATCAAACACATGTGATTGATCTTATACTTTTTTGGCCTTTTTCACTCCTCATATGCTTAACAGAATGAATAAAAAAAAGAGTTCGGTATTAGGATGTGTTTTTTGAGACGTTATTGCAAATTTTATCTTAGGTACATTCGATGAGATATTATTGCAAATTTGACCATTTTGTCGTGGTGCAAGCATAGGTAGGTGTGTTCCACCGCATTGGTCGGACAATGAACATAAAGGTTCCTTGAAGAACATGAAATGAAAGGCAATAACTTTGTGTTAAAGTATATAACTTGTTCCCATGATTTATATCACGTTTGAGATTTTTGTTTCTATTTTTCATATGAAAAACGATAGATTCATGACATGCATTTTCTGTAATGGAACTGAAAATTATTGTACACGTGGTAGATTTTGTGTTCCCTTGAAGAATGAAGGATGAAGTGGGCCTAACTGGGTATTGACTGAATTGTTAATTGGGCCAAATCATTGGCCCAAAATATCCATTGGGCCGTTTTCTAGTAACTGTAATTTGGATTATTTACTAAACTATTAACAGATAATCGAACTTTACCGCACCGATAAATAACTGCGAAGCAAAAACCCACAGTTCATTTCCCGCCTGCTCATACTTTTTTTCCCGCTTGACAGAACCCTAATTTCTCGAAAATGGGAACGAAGCATGGATCGTCGTCGGCATCTACTTCCGACAACAAGAAGCCTCGCCGCGCTAGGTTTTCCGAGATTGGTAGCTGAAGCATCTCGGAACCTTTTATTCCTCGTTACCTTCGTTACAGTTGCCTCTTTTTTTTTTCTTGTTTGTCAATGGAAATGTAAGCTTGAATCTCACACGTTACTCTTCGGTGCGCAGATGCTGGAATTGAACCTAGTCAGTGCTTCAAAATTTATCTAGGTATTTCTTCTTGATCTTGCAGTTTAATTTTTCTGTCATTAGGATCCTCATTTTATTGTTTTTTGTTAACTGCGTCGAACGACGCATTTCCTATTCTGAGTTGCAGCGATTGGAGTGTGTTGGTACGTATTGACTAGGAATGACGATTGAATTAGGATGTATAGCCTTGAATGCTGAAGCTTGCGTGTTATGTGAATTTTTTGGTCGGAAGGCAATGCGTAGTTTAAATAAAGTAGTATCTATGAATCAGCCCTTGTAAATTTCTGTACATTCGGTGTTAGGCGCCGATCATTTGGGATTGCTTGAAAAATAATGTTTCAGTAAATATCGGTTTGTGAATTTTAAATGAATGGAGAGCTCGGGTTCATATCAGTAATGATGTGATATGCAGTTGTCTCGGGTATTATATTTTTATGTTATTTATATTTACTGACTAAATGTATGGAAATAGTGTCTAACAGGAATGAAGTGGATTCACCAGACTGTTTCCAAATTGAACCTGTTGATTTGAGCAATTTCTTTGAAGAGGATGGAAAGATATATGGTTATGAGGGTCTGAAGGTATGAGTGATTTGTTGTGTTTGTTGTTTGCAGATACTTGGGCATTATTGAAGCAAATATTAGTATGTTTACGACTTTTGTAACATTTCTGCGTACCCTGTTTGTCAATACAGATCACTGTTTGGCTTAGCAGCGTATCCTTCCATGCTTATGCTGATATCTCATTCACTAAATCGTCCAATGTAAGTTTTACCTTCTCATGACATAACTGGGTGATATGACAGACGACACACGACATGGTTCCCTATTATTTTGAAGTGCCTTTCCTTTCCTGAATTTCTTGCTTAAATTCCTTGCTAAATGTTGGGATCCTTCCTAATTTTTGCTTATTGCTCTTTTTGAATTATAAAGGGGGCCAAGGGGATAACAGATCTCGAGTCTTCACTTAAGGTATCCATATTGTGAATATACTTTTTTCAATTTTTTACCATGATTATAAGTACTAATAAGAATCGTTATTATGACAGAATATTTTTGCTGATAATCTTGTTCAGAAGAAAGATGACTTTCTTGAAACATTTTCAACCGACTGCGACTATGTAAAGTATGTTGTGTTTGCATTGATTTACCTGTTTAACCTCCGACGATTGGTTGCTGACTCCTCTCTCACTTTGGTGCATCAAACTGTTCTTGCAACTAGATCACTTGTTTCCAGTGCAGAAGAAATAGAAAATCGTCCCGATGATGAGTCTGATGTTACTAAGGTGCGTGTTTTTCTTTTTTGCATCCAGCGAAGTTAGAATTTGAAAAATCAGGCCTTGTGCAATAAACACCTATTTCATAAATCTGTAATTGACTCTTGTGGTCTGTTTTTATCTCCCATCTTTTTGCTACTTAAGATATGATTTTTTCTTCTTTCTTTTTTCCTTTTGCTAGATAGATTTCACTCCCTGTAGATGAACATTCCTGTTATCAGTTCATAAATTTCCTTTGCATCGATGTAGGTTCTCCGGGTAAATGGCAATAGTGTCGGGCATCTTTACTGCAGAGTGGTCCCACTTGTTCTTCTCCTTGTGGACGGTAAATCACTCCTTTTGTTAGGGTTTATATGGCAAAACAAATCTCATTCGCGCTGATGCTAATTGTTTTCGCTTGGGCGCAGGTAGCAATCCAATTGATGTTACTGATCCAAGATGGGATATGTACATACTGGTGCAGGTCGGTCAACAAGATAGTCCCACTAAGTTGCTTGGCTTTGCTGCTGTCTATCGCTTCTATCGATACCCTGATGGCCATAGGCTACGACTCGGTCAGGTGAGGCAATTCGTATATGTCTCCATCCATACTCCTAAAGCTCACAGATTCACCCAACTGTACATTTGCTCATAAATCGTTTCGCCGACAGATATTAATCTTGCCACCGTACCAACGCAAGGGCTTTGGTCGTAAACTCATAGAGGCTCTCAACGACGTCGCGGTATCGACCGACGCTTACGACCTGACAGTTGAGGAACCAGTCGACGCCCTCCAACACGTGAGAACTTTCATCGACATAAACCGCCTGCTCGCCTTCGACCCAATTCGTCCCACACTAAATGACGTAGTTTCGAAGCTGAAGCAAGACGACCTTCCCGAGCCTTGCCACGTCAGACCTCATTCATCCATCGTCGAACAAGTGAGGAAAAGTCTGAAAATCAACAGGAGACAGTTCCTCCAATGCTGGGAGATTCTGATCTATCTTCACTTGGAGCCCATTGAGAGGTACCTGGAAAAATACGCAGTTATCGTTAGGGATCGTGTGAAGGCTGATGTGGTTGGTAAAGCTTCTGATGTGAGTACGAAGCGCTTGTTTAACATCCCTACTAAGTTCGAGGAAGAGACTTCGTTTTCCATGTTAAAATCCGAGGGCAGTGAGGGTTCCGTTAAGAAGGTGGAAGAGGATCAAGCCAAGCAAGAGGAGCTTCTCGGGCAACTTGTTGAGGAAAGGATGGAACAGATCAGAGCTGTTGCATCGAAAGTGACGATCGCCGGGAAATCGAGTTAGGAAGTTAGCACTTTCAGTACTGTTGTTAGTTAGTCTTTCAGAATTGCTTGTCATGAATGAAATAGCATATGTTGTGGAGGATCTGAGTTTTGACAGTTGTGCGAATTGACAAAATTGGTCGTGGTAATTTTACCATTTCAGAACGTTACATATCCTCTTTTAGATGAGGCCCATATTGTGGCCCATGTTTCCAAGCCCAAAATCCTTGGGCAGCTCTCAAGATCCTCATTTGTCGTTGATCAACTTCTTTCTGCTCAATCGTATATGTTATGTCCACTTCTTGCAAGACCTGAGAGAGAGAGTCTTCTTGTCGATTCGCGGATACGTTAGTGTATTATTTGGGAGAAACATGTATCGAGCGGCGGCTTCTCGAGTTAGAGCTCTTAAGGTCCGTCCCTATTTGACTTTTAGTTTTTGTTGTACCTTGCGAAATTACTCGTTCGATGGGTGGCATTTTTGTGTATGTTGTATTGGATACGTCAATGATTTCGTGTGTGTTGTACTCTCTGGGTTTTTCTATTTGCGTTGGATTGGGATCTGATTTGCTGTTAACGGCTGATTTGCTTGCTAGTGAGGGATTTTTCTTTTCCTTTTTTATTTTTAGGATGGGTCTCAAATATTCATGTCTGAAAAAAAGTTTCTAATTGATGAACAAACATCACACAAACTCGTCCTTAATCAATACGGGAATCCTTTTAGGGCACCTGTTAAGCACTCAACTTCTTTCTAGATGTTATGGATAGATGATGTCCCAAATTATTCTTCTGAATTGTGGAGTAGAGAGTTTATGTCGTTTAGGATTAAAACTTCGCTGAAAGGGTTCGTTATTTTCTATTTTTTTTCAGGGATGGAATGGCTGTAGCAAATTGTCTAGATATGCTTCAAGTGCCCTCACAAGGCAATTGTCCTCCAGCAGTTTGTTAAGTTGGTTTACGGGTGAAAGTTCATCGAAACTTCCACCTCTAGACTTTCCATTGAAGGGTGTCGATCTTCCCCCTTCACTTCCAGACATCGTGGAACCTGCAAGGACCAAAATCACAACACTCGCTAATGGTCTCAAGATTGCATCTGAAACAGCAGCGGTACACATATTTTTTTTCTTCACTGAAAAAAAAATATTTTGGTTCCTAGCGTTATTTAAAGAAATCTTGTATTTCGAAGCAGAGCCCAATTGCTTCGATGGGATTGTTTGTTGATTGTGGTTCGATCTATGAAAACCCGAGTTCTTACGGTGTTACGCATCTCTTGGAGCGTTTGGCCTTTAAAAGTACCACTAATAGGAGCCATTTGCGTATTGTGCGAGAAATTGAGGCAATTGGTGGAAACGTAACTGCTTCAGCCTCCAGAGAGCATATGAGTTATTCATATGATGCGATTAAGACCTATGTTCCCCATATGGTGGAGCTTCTCGTTGACTGTGTTAGAAATCCAGCCTTCTTGGACTGGGAAGTCAATGAGCAGGTATGGTTGGCTCTTATTCTTGTTGATAATTTATTTACCATAGATGTAAATAAGCTGTAATGCACATCACTTTACCTTTGCAGTTGCATAAGATGGCTTCCGAAATCAGTGAATATGCTAAAAACCCTCATCACTTTCTTCTTGAGGCTGTTCATTCAACTGGTTACTCGGGTCCCTTCGCCAATGCTCTTATGGCATCAGAATCTGCAATAAGTGGATTAAACAGTTCCGTTCTAGAGGAATTTGTTGCTGTGAGTTTCCTTTTTAACATTTTTTGTCAGTTACCGTGTAGGTCACGACCTCTTGTAAATTGTTTCTTACATTCCATTGATGCAATAATCATAATATCCTATAGATGTTTATGACATGGTTCAGGAACATTACACTGCCCCCAGGATGGTCCTAGCAGCATCAGGTGTTGACCATGATCTGCTATTAAAATATGCAGAGCCTATCTTGAGTGACCTGCCTAAAGCTTCTCGTCCTTCAGAGCCGAAACCAATCTATACAGGTGGCGATTTTCGTCGCCAAGGGGAGGCTGGGGTGTGTTTCACGAATAACTGACTTTGAATTCCTTCAGTTTTCAGTCTTTCCTTCCTTGTAATATATCTAAACAACGGGTCACAAACACTTGTGGTTAGGTGACTCACTTCGCCCTTGCTTTTGAACTTCCTGGTGGTTGGATCAATGATAAGGATGCCATAACATTAACAGTTCTTCAGGTTCGTTTCAGCTTTTTAAATTTTCCTTTTTAATTGTCAAAAGGCCTGGTTAGTTCGTTGCTTCTGAATGGGAAGAAACAATCTGCAGTTTGTTAGTTTTTTTTCTTGCTGGTGTTCACATATTTAACGAGACCCCATGTTATAATCTCATTTGGTGGTGGATCACTCTTGAATTTTTAATGCCTTGTAAGATTATACTATTTATTTGCAATCGTTGTAGATGCTCATGGGAGGTGGTGGATCTTTCTCAGCAGGTGGTCCTGGAAAGGGAATGCACTCAAGATTATGTAAGTAACAATTACATTGCTGCATAATCAAATTACTATTACATGTGAGTGAACACTTTCACCTACACATTCTATCTATCATTGGCATTACGAGGCTGGAGAAGTTAGAAAGATATCAGAAATGCTATATTAGTACTTTTGTTTGTACCTTCTGATAAACTTCAGTCTTCGTCTAGTTTATGCCACATTTACTCTTGGATAAACTGTGACCATATAGATTCTATTGAATCTATTCATATTGTTGTTTTGTCTGATAAGCAGATCTTCGAGTCCTGAATGGGAATCCCGAGATTCAATCTTTTTCTGCCTTCAACAGCATATACAATCACTCTGGCTTATTTGGAATTCAAGCCACCACGGTAAGAAGCTTCCATTTGGTTGCTCAAGGATATACAGCTATCTGTGAGGGAGCCATACAGAGGGCTTAAGATAAACTGTTCGCTTTATTTATTGTGTTTCTTTTAAATGTTGACTTCCTCGAACTTAACAAGATACTCAATTTACCCCTTTCTTTGTTCAGACATCTGATTTCGCAGAAAAGGCCATCGATATTGCTGCTAAAGAACTCATTCAAGTTACTCATCAAGGAGAAGGTTTGCTGCTAATTTATTCAATTTTTTTATGGATGCCAGCTATCAATTTTTCCATCCTGTTTTCATGATGCATTTTGGTGTTATTCCGAAAAGCGTACGCCAAACATCTTTGCCTTGCTTGTCTTCATGCAGTTGACTCCTCTCAGCTTGCCCGTGCGAAGAATTTAACCAAGTCTGCCATTTTGATGAATCTTGAATCTCGAGTAAGGATATAATTTATTACTTAATTTACAATATCAGAAGAACGAATACTCATTAGGCTCGAATCTTGCTTCACAAGAAGCATTTCAATCTTTCTTTCACTTTAATCAATACGATCGTTTATGTTCATTCTTGCAGATGGTTGTGGCTGAAGATATTGGAAAACAAATATTGACTTATGGAGAGAGGTGAGTTCCAATATGAATCCCTTCGCCTTCTCTTCTATTAAACTTTGATCAAAATGAAGATAAATTCGACCTGAACAATCGCATCCTTATTCCTCTTATCGACTGGTTGCTATGCTTCTACTTTACTTTTCCCTGAACCTATCTTATTTCTTAAGACAGATTTAATCCATAACCGTAATGAATACGAACAGGAAACCCGTGGAGCATTTCTTGAAGGCTGTCGAAGAAGTTACGGAAAAAGATATTACCCAAATAATGAAGAAACTTCTTTCATCACCCCTCACAATGGCATCTTACGGCGATGGTAATAAAAGCTCATTCTTCTCCGTTTCTTCTATTTCATCGCATGAGTCGAACTCCGTTAATAAACGTGATACGAATTATCATTTCTCTGCTTGATTCTACTCCCAGTGCTTCACCTCCCGAGCTACGACGCAGTTGCCAAAAGGTTCCGCTGAGAAATGTGAAGTAATTAATTTGAAGCAAACGATGAAAGCTTCGTTCGTCTCCTTTTTGTGGCGTTTTTTACAACTTGCTTGAGCTGCTTTTTAGTGCCTTGGCAAAAATAAGGATCTCTTTTGGAAAAAAAATTGCATGGAAAAGTAATCATTTGAATCATTGTTGACTGTGGGAAGTAGGCTTGCCCACGTCCTTAATCTGTCTTGTCTGTATTTTTGCTGCGTGATAGATTTTCCTAAGCAGTATTTATCCTTTGTCATCAATGCAATATGAACTCTTTGTTTAATATATTTTTGTTTTCTTTTATTTACCTTAGCATAAATTTTGTCCAAAGTTTAACATCGTTTAACCATATGCTTTTTTTTTTTTTGGTATGAAAGATTTTCATTACCACAATGACCAAGTTTTACACATTACATCCATTCATAACTACTCGCTAGTTACATCGTAGGTACTGTAGGAATTGTTCATCCCTTTGCTTCTTCCTCTTAAAACTCATCCCACTAACTTGCATCTTGACATCCTTCTTGATCAGCCACACCTGGTCCAAAGCATCCCTATCCTCTGATCCATGTAATCGAGCATTCCTCTCCTTCCATAAACTGTAGACCATAGCCGCTATTCCCGCAAGTTGTACCTTGGATATTACATTTTTTGCCTTCCCTAGTTTTACCAGCACTCTCTCCCAACCATCACATGTTATCTTACCCATTTTCAGCCATTTGGTAGTCTCATCCATAATCAATTTACTGTAGGAACATCCGAATAGAATGTGGTTCAGACATTCGTCCTCCTGCCAAAATAGAGCACATCGAGGGTCAGGGACTTGCACTCCCCATTGGATTAGCCGATCTCTAGTTAATAACTTGTTGTGCATAATAAGCCACATTATAAAAGAATGTTTAGGGAGATTCCAGCGATTCCACACAACCTGCGCTAAGGCAACCTTTTCTCTGTCCCCCTTAAGCCAATTGTACCCTGAAGCAATAGAATAAGTCCCATCAGAAGCTGCCTCCCATTTCCCCTCACTATAACCACTTTGAAACATTCCCCTCGCTTTTAGAAGCTGTTTCCATTGCCAGCTGCTATCACCAGGCCGTTAGTATTCCCAGAAATCAGCACCTTTTAGATAAACACTGTGAAGCCACTTAATCCATAAACTGTCTTTTTTACTAGAGATATCCCATATATGTTTGCCAATACTCGCATAGTTCCAAGTCCCACAATCTTTAATGTTTAATCCACCCCATTGCTTCTTCAAGCAAACCGTATCCCATGCAACCAAGGCTTTGATCCTACCTCCAATTCCCTTCCCCCACAAGAATTCTCTGCACTTTTGATCTACCCTCTTTACCACACTTTTAGGTAGCAAAAACAGAGACCCCCAGTAGCTATGTAATGACAGCAATACAGAGTTTATTAAACAACATTTACCAGCGTAGGAGAGATTCCTCGAGGACCAACAAGTGATTCTTTTCACAATTTTTCCAACCAAAGTCTCACAGTCACTCCTACTCCATTTTGTGGGTGATATAGGAACTCCAAGGTACTTCATAGGAAATGTACCCTCTTCATATCCAGTGAGTTCAAGTAGCTTTTGTTTAGTAGCTAGAGTAGTCCCAGCGATGTAGATATTTGACTTTAGGGCATTCGCAGTCAAGCCAGATGCCATCTGAAAATGGTCCAAGCTGGATTTGATCAAGGCTACTGACTCCTGTTGTGCCTTACATACTATCAATAAGTCATCCGCAAAGCACATACTGACCAGTTTCACCTGCTTACAGAGAGGGTGGAACCTGAACCCCGTTTGTGTAGAAGCCAGTAGCAACCTTCTAGTTAAGTATTCCATAATCAAAACAAACAGTAGTGGAGAGATAGGATCTCCTTGTCTCAATCCTCTAGCCCCCCGAATATTCCCCTCAAGGCAGCCATTTATAGCCAATTTGTAATTGACTGTTGAGATACACTGGTTCACCCAAGTAATAAACTTGACTGGGAATTTCAGTTTTCCGAGAAGGCTAAGTAGAAATTTCCATTCAACCGAGTCATAGGCCTTCTTTAGATCTATCTTCATCATACATCTAGCTGTAGCGTTCCCTCTATTATATAGTCTCAACAATTCTTGGCTAAGCAGAATGTTGTCTCCAATGGATCTGCCAGCCACAAAAGCCCCTTGGTTTTCGTGTATGAGTCTTGGTAACACTTCCTTTAATCTGATACACAAGAGCTTGGAGACACATTTATATATGGTGTTGCAGCAAGCAATGGGCCTATAGTCCCGGCCAGTGCTAGGTTGAGCAACTTTAGGTACAAGAGTGATGGTTGTATTATTGAAAGACTTTACTATTCTGCCTTCCCTGAAAAATTCCAGTACAGTATCAGTTACATCGTCTCCAACAATAGACCAAGCTGACTTAAAAAATTCACTGTTGTAGCCATCCGGACCCGGGGCTTTTCCACTGTGAATAGAGAACATAGCCTCCTTAACATCCCTCCTAGTAAAGGGAGCTATGAGTCCTAGCTGGTCTGCTACGGATAGGGTATTTCCCTGGGCAATAGCAGCCTCATCAATCTCAACCAGATCCCTCCCAGTTGTCCCCAGAATATTGTGATAATAATTCACAAAGTAGGAAACAATTGCTTCAGGGTCCTCCAGAATCCTCCCATCCTCATGTGTCACAGAGATTATCCTATTCTGGTATACTCTTTGGTTGATTAATGCATGGAAATACTTAGTAATCTGATCCCCCTCTTTTAACCAAACAGCTTTGGCCTTTTGAGCCAAAAACTTGACACACGCTTTACTAATATATCTGAATTCCTCCGCAGTAGCCCTTTCATTATCAATAAGTGCAGCATTCAATGGGTTTTGATTGAGGTCTGCCTGGATAGATGCTAACCTCTGCCTGCATTCCTCTGTTTTAAGGACAATATTGGCATATTGTTCCTTATTGAGAACTCGCAATGGACCTCTGAGTAGGTATAGTTGTTGTATAAGATGCCTACCTCTATTCCCTTCCATAGGCCACTTGCTCCAGTTTTGCTCGACAACGGTTAGGAAGTGAGGGGAATCTACCCACATATTAAAGAACTTGAATTCTCTCCTTGGCTGCGGCTGAGAACCCAGAGCCCTGAGGTATATGAGAGAGTGATCAGAGACACTTTCTGGCAGGAAGTGTGCCTCTGT
This sequence comes from Craterostigma plantagineum, assembly GCA_027422505.1. NCBI lineage: Eukaryota > Viridiplantae > Streptophyta > Magnoliopsida > Lamiales > Linderniaceae > Craterostigma > Craterostigma plantagineum. The sequence goes on from JAPQWV010000005.1 coordinate 5,575,590, forward strand.
ATCCATATATGTTTGCATCCACTGAAGGTTCCCAAAAGCCCAGTCTATTTTGCTATAGACTCTGGTTTCAGCTCCCTGTTTATTCGACCAAGTATAGAAGTTGCCTTTCCTTCTGACTTCTTCAAGCCCACAGTCCCTAAGGCACTGCCTGAAGGCCTCATATTCAGTGGCAATGACAGGATTACCTCCCAGTCTGTCCTCACTTGAGAGAACATTATTAAAATCACCCCAAACAAGCCATGGTTCAGAATTTTGTTGGATATTCCTGAGATCATCCCATAGGGCTGCCCTGAGGGAACAGTTATTCTGCCCATAGACACAAGTCATGTGTATTACAGTCCTTTGTCTCTCAATTTTTGTATGAATAAACTGGTCAGATTGCTGTAGAACGTTCACCTTCCATTCCTTATTCCACAATAACAGGATCCTACCATTAGGATGGTTAGTTAGGTTATGTACATAGTTCCATCCTTTGAAACATCGAGCCATAATCAGTCCCAGATTTTCTTTTTTTATTTTTGTCTCCACTAGGCACACTAGATCAGACTGAAGTTTGCCACACCTCAATCTAATCTCAGCCTGTTTATTAGGGGTGTTCATACCCCTCACATTCCATAGTATAGCTTTATCCATAAGGTGGGGGCAAGTTCTCACCACACTGCCGATGTTCCTCAGAAGGGTATCCCTTATTGGATGGTCCAATGTCATCAGTTAGGGTAACCAGTCCCGCTTCTACAGTCTGCCCCTGCCTAAGCCTCTGCGTGTTATTAGTCTGCTGGGAGTTAGTGTTAGGACCACTCATGTGCAGTTTCCTTCTCCCTTGGGTTTTCCACCCATCAGCCTCAACCTTTGCCTCAGGTTCCGTGTTGTTCCCAACAGGGGGATGAGCAGTCTCAGTTATTGGTTGCCATTCTTTCCTCACAACTTTCCTACATACTTCTGTGACATGCCCAAACTTTCCGCAATTTACACACTTAACTGGTTTCCACTCGTAAGTCACCTCCTGCTCTACCAGTTGTTCGCGCTCGTTAAGAAATGTGACTTTTTCCTTCAACTCCGTTTTCAAGTCCACCTTCATCAATACCCTAGCATATTGTAACCTATCTTTGTTCATTGTGACTTGGTCCGCCATTATAGGGTTACCCACTAAGCTAGCAATCTTGCTTAAGCCCCTTATCCCCCAGTATTTTAACTCAAGATGTGGAAACTGAACCCAAATGGGGATTTTATCTATCTCTCCTTTCTTGAACTCAGTGTCAGCGGTCCATGGAGCAAGAATTACAGGCCTCTTATCAAATTGAAGAAGCTCAGACTGAAGAATTGTATCTCTGGTTCCCTCATTCTCAAACTTGGCCAAAAACAGACCAGCTCTTATTTGCATCACTTTCTGCAACCCATATTTTTTCCACACCCTGTTCAGGAAACCATTCATAATAGCAAAGGGTGGGTTGGATCCAAGAACATAGCATACAATCGCGGATTTCCAGTATTGAACCTCCTCAGTAATGTCGTCTTGGACAATCCGACCCATTACTTGATCTCCGGCTATTTCTGGTTCAATGAAATCAAGTTTTCGTTCCCGCCTTGCGCAATTTTGATATGTCAAAGTTAGCCCAAACCGATTGAGCATTACCCGTTGTCCGTTCAGCCTTCTTCTCTGCCACTGTATCCCTTTTTTCCTCCATATCCTTCACAGCCCTAGTTAATATGGCAACTTCGTTCGGTTCAGCGCTACTGATATAGTGTTCTATAAGCTGAGTAACATCATTCAATGTAGGTGCTGGTGTTTGGGGGATTTGATTTTGGGGCTTGTTCATGCTCCCCATTAGGAGACTTCACCTCATCCTGATCGTGAGATGGAACCACCTTTCTGACCGTTCTCTTCTTCTTAGCCATCAGCCCGGCGACAGCGCCGCCAAAGAAGTGCGCCGGTCAATGTAACAGTGATCGAATCCTTGTGTGTGTAAATCGCTAACCATATGCTTTAACAATAATAAAATAAATGAATATATACGTGGTTTTCAGCAATTGCAAAATGTCTACATTGATATTTAAGATATAACAATTTGGTTACATTTAGTCATTTCAATTCTAAATGTTCTCACTGAAAATTTTTAATTTACATAACCTACTCGGGCCGTAGATGAGCCGAGCTCGGCTCATTTTTTGGGCTCGAGCTCGACGAGCTTTTGAGCTCCGAGCTCGAGCTTTTTAATAATAAAAAATTAATAAAAATTAATTAAAAATTAACAAATAAATAAATAAAAAATGCTCGTGAGCCAGTTCATGAGCTTTCGAGCTCTTATGTCTGGGCTCAAGCTCGAGCTCAATATAAATGAGCTCGAGACGAGCATTTGTCAAGCCGGCTCGGCTCATCATTCACCCCTATACCCTACTCACGAGAGTGATAATATTATGTGTTGTCGATTTGAAAGTATTATTAGAGCATAAATTTTTTAATATGTTCAGCGCACGCTTTTCGCGATATAGCTATAAACTTTCACCATGTAAAAATATTGATAATTTTTCTTGATATAATTGTTGTAAACGAACATTACTCGTGTCAAATTACGTATGCGCATAATTCGATTTAGCGACCGAGAACGGAATAGTGAACATAAGTTCATCTCGGTATTCCATTTCCAAAACAAATTGGCTAATTCGGTTCAGTATTAGTTTGGGGTGAATTGACGCCGAACAAATTATTGAATATCATTTTTCCATTAATTAAATATAAGTCAACAAATACAAAGGACGTCCAAAATAAACATTAACGCAAAACCAAAACCCGCACGAGTGCATTTCAAAATAATTTGAAAAAGAAAAAACTGCAAATTAAATATCTCCCATACACCTTTCTACACACCTAACTTCTAGAAAGAAATACACAATTAAATGGCCACAAGACAAAACTTATCCTTAACAATCTGACAATTAATAATCCCACACCTTCCTATCCACCAATAATATTATTTTTGAGATATAACTCCTTTAAGAAATTATAACAATCTTTCACATTCATCACTAAGCATAACAAAATCCAACTTAGATTCACACAATAAATAAATCCCCACAACCCCACAAAATCAATACTTTACCATTCACCCAAGAATATTCCACTCGACATTTAACGCCATTTCCACAATCATTAACTCCATCATTTAATTACGAGCGCCAAAACTCTAACCTTATATATATAGTATAGTACCTCCGCTCAAAACCCTCACACTACCAAAAAAACAAAAAGAAAAAAAAACCTCTTCTTCCCAACAATGGCAACGATGAGATCGAAAAGCCTACGCTTCTTCTCCCGCCCCAACTTCTTCCAACCATCAAAAACCGAGCTGATAGAAGACCCATTCGAGCTCGACGAGTCAGACGTATGGCCCACAAACGACCCGCCCACCAAACCCTCTTCGCCCGTCGCCCCGCCCATGCAACAAATGAAGAAGACCAAGAATTGCGCGTCCCCGCCCGTGGGGCCCGCGAAATCTTTGCCGTTGGATGTGACAGAGCGGTCGGAGAACTTAGGCCCGGAGTTTCCCGAGGAGGAGTTCGATGGGAGTTTGCCTCCTCACGAGTACCTGGCGAGGAAGGGGCCCGCGTCTCTCTCCATGCACGAAGGCGCTGGGGGACGTTGAGGAAGGGGAGGATTAATCTGCGCAGGGTGAGGAATGCGATTTGGAAGAAGCTAGGGTTCGAAGAGATGTAGTGTAGAGAATTGTTTTTTATTTTTTTTCGGAATTATTGGTTGTTGTTGTTGCTGTTGAAATAGAGGTTGTTCGTTCTGAGCTGTTACGTTGTCGGTTGGTAAAAAGATTAAAGCGAGAATGTTTTAAATCGGTGGTGGCGGACTTTGGCGCTCCATCGCGCATTTTTTGCTCGAAACGCGTAGAATATCGTTTTTCTGTTCGAAAGTAAGCTCTATGTATGGCATGACATGTCATAGGAGCAATTTATCGCGTTATTTATGATATTGATATGTGGAATTTTTTTTTTCGTTTTAGTTTTAAGAATAATAAATGTGGTATGTTAAAATTTAACTTGAAAAAAAACTTAAAAAGTAAAAAAAAAAAAAAAAGTTAAGAAAGCATTTTTAAAACACGGTTGCGTTTTATAAAATATGGTCATTTTATATTTTGAACATTTTATATTATTAATTAAGTTATTTTAAAAATAAAAGTTTAATTTAAGGATAAACTTGTAATAATTAACACAGTATTTTTAGCACATCCAAAGTATGTGCAATACATTTTATATTTTGAATATTTACATTACTAATTAAGTTATTTGAAAAAAATAAAAGTTTAAAGCAAGGATAAAGTTGTAATAAACTAAAAATTAAATGGTGACATGGTAAAAATACTTGACAACCAATTGAAAAATTTTAGACGCCATAGGCTCTTTTTATAAGAGTATAGATATTAATGTTAACATTATAATTAAGCAAATAACTTTAAAATTGTAAATTATTATTATTAAATTGACAGACTTATTTGATAGTTTTTATTCATAGGCTCAACTGCGTTTAGTTTGATGGATAAGTCAAGAAAAGGCCCATCTTATAACATTAAATATTGTTCAGTTTCCAACTTTTCCATCGTTATAAGCCCGCTATTAAACTAGGCCCGAGACAATAGCAGTAGATTCTCAAGATTGCTTGTCCAGTGGATTGGGCCAAGATTATAAATTCAGTACCCCATATTAAATAGACAATTACCAAAATATCCTCAATAAATCAGATGGGTTTTTCACACGACATCAGAAAGCCATTACAAAATTCTCCGAGGCAAGGACTTAGCGAGACTGCAAATATTCAGCCAACGCCAGAATCGAGTGTAGCAATCCCATTTCACAGTTCGAGAACGGTCTGAGCATGGTGAAAGCACAGTTGTGCGCCATTAAAAAGGGCTTTGAATAAAAATGAGATATCAAAAGGGGTACATTTGTTCGAGGTTAACAGTGTCCAAGAGCGCATGCGGTAGTGTGTGGAAGAATTTGCGGTATTTGTTTGTAACAATTTGACGAGCGCGTACATAAATTTTGGGGATTTCCATTTTGCTCGCAAGGTGTTCGATCATATGCAGGAAGGAATTTTGCTTCTTGGGCTGCAATGCTAAGTGGATACCATGAAGCTTTGAGGTTTTTGTTAGAGCTTGTTCACAATGGGACACAGATGAATGTATGCAAATTCAAGTTGGGTACCAGAATGACTCAATCGAGCTTCGTCAATTTTTCTTACAGTTTTCAAATTATGAAAAGGGTTATATTTGTCAATTGGCATGTATAAAAATAAGATATCAATTATCTTGTCTTGTCAAGTGAACAGCATTTGAATAGTCACGGATGTGATTATTATCTCAGTTTTTAACATGGGCTTTATTATACTTCATTTTCTTGTGCGGCGAAGTAAACGGGGCGTTATCAAAATGACTTTCGATTTGGGAGAAAAGAAAAAATCATGGCCGCAATAATCGGGCTTCGGCCCGGTTACTTTTCTCATTCTTTCTCTGAGCCCAGATGTTTGTTATCGGGCCGTTTATATATCCGCAGCCCGTTACATTTCATTAAATTAATATCAGACAACATATCTTTCTAAATCTTTACAGATATTCAATTGTCTGTCTCCCATCTAAATAAGATCTGTTTGCTTGCTTCTCTGTCACATATTTGTCTTCTTCATTACGGTTATTTAATAATTTTTATTGAATTTCTTTACGTGCTTTTTTAGCTATACATTTTCAGTTTTTGCATAAATGGGAGAAATGTGTAATTCATTTCTTGGGTATTTACATGATGTAGCAGAGTTTGACTTTAGTTAAGAAAAGAATTGGAGTTTATGTTTATAATATAATAAGTAAACTACGTACGATTACGGAAGGTCATTTATTGCAGAAGTTGAGTTATTTCTAAAAAAAGGCTTGAAGGTGGAATTTAATAATTATTTTTTTCGAGGCATTAATTCAGAAATGGTTGGCTTCGCCTCGTGCAAACAGCCTCATTTATGCAACATGAATTAAATACGGAAATAAATTAAATATTACATTTTTCAGAAAAGAAATCGTAAAATCTAGCTGTCCTTTTATTTGGGACAAACCACATGAAGAAAACTGTATTACATACTGGATCTCTGTGGTACATCATATAAATATAATAATAACGTACGTAATAATACTCTCGTTTTTTCATTAAAAAACAAAAATGATGTTGAAATATCATATCTTTGCTCCTCACATGTTCGAGGGATTGCAAAATCAGCCAATTTGGACATACATATATATAATATTGTAAAATGAAATGATGGACCGAGTACGAATGACATCTTATTATATTAGAATAGAAATGTAGGTGCCCTCAAATACTGCCACCTGTCAAATATAATTAAATATAATAAATAAATAAATATAAAAAATGAAAAACATAAACCCACTATCCCATGTTTATATACAATAACTACCAACTCAAATACAATTTAATATTTTTATTCACATAATCATATATATTTAGTACGGGTAAAAAACTAGTTTGACTAAATATTAATGTACATGTACGAAGCTTTATCATCTGTCACATGCATGCTTGTGCACAAGTGCCGCAATATAGATATATAATTTACGTTACATTAAAAATACAAAAACAAATAGTGTATAGTCACCAAGTTGCCCAACAATCGCACATGATTATTATTATTATTTTTTTTTTTGTATTAAGATGTGGACTATTCACCAACGGCTAAGTTCCTTTTTTTTTATTTGGGAGGTGAAAAAATACTAATGATTTTATAATTAATCAAATCGATTGCATACTCAGAAAGCAACACTCGTCCGTGTAATATTAAGGTAAAATGAGATCAAAGTGTACATATATATAGTCAAAACAATATGTAATCATTTAAATAGCGACAAATATCTAAAGTCATAATAGCATCGTAGCTATGAAAGATAGTCGAAATGGCTTACGAGACGTATCTCGACCTAATTATGACTATTGAACCGAATTTGCTTGATCTCAAATCTAATTTGTTTCCGCATGAAATTCACCACGTACAAGTAGAAAAACATGTGTTTATGTAACTTCAAAAGAAATGTGTCTAGATTATAATCAACCACTAATCACATTGTAATTTTGCTATGGTAACAAAATATATTTTCACACTTAAAACGAAAAAAAAAAAAAAAAAAGAGTTACGCAAAATATAAACGTTTAGGCTAATATTGCACACTGCTTTTTGACTCCGTTAAATATGGATATGTCAGAAAAATTGGAGCTTCGAAGTCAATCACCTTCAGACACTTAAAAAACAAAGAAACTCAACACTTCGACAAAGTTTTACATACGTTGGATCTGCCTGAAAATGAAATGAGCCAAGTTAAAAAAAAAAAGACAGCCTCAGCTGACAATAATTCCAAGATTTTCCCACACCTAAATACGAAAAGAAATGGAAAGAATAAATCGATAAGGAAATCTACCCACGTTCCCTTTTCGTCACCATCATCATTATCATCTCTCTCATCTCTCCATGTCCATTACTACCTACTCATCACCACCATGGAGAAGAAGAAGAGCGTAGAACTCTTTCAAGCACTGTTCCTCCTCCTCGCCGCCGTCGCCGTCCCGGCGGCGCGTGGCTTCGGCTCGATGGGCCCCATCGCCGCCTCCTTCGGAGAAAATGCTCTCTTCTGCGCCATAGACGCCAGCGGCAAGCAAGACGTAATCTGTTGGAACGCCAAGAATGGATCTCTTCATCAGCCCAACATTCTGTCGCCGATTTCTGCTCTCTCGGGAGGCTATGGTTTTATGTGCGGTATTTTAGCGAACACCTCGCAGGCGTATTGCTGGGACTCCATGGATTCTTCGAGGAGCGCCGACCTCGTCCCAGATTCGCTCAAGCGCAACGCCTACTCTCACGTCGCCGCCGGGAAGGACCACGTCTGCGCCGTGAGGGGTCCTTACTACGCCGAAAACAATACCCCCGCCGGCGTCGACTGCTGGGATGTGTATAGGGTTTCCAACGATACGCTGAGTGCGAGGGAGACATGGAGGTTCGCGGATCAGAATCTGAACCTTCTATCGTTTAAAGAGCTTGTCTCCGGCGATGGGTTCAGCTGCGGCAGCGTTAGGAGTGGTGGGATCGAGTGCTGGGGACCAAACGCCGCCGCTCTAGGCGTTTCCGGCCTGTCGTCGGAATCCTTCGCCGGATTGGCTTCCGGCGAGAACTCACTGTGCGGCGTTTCGCAAGTCTCCGGCGAAGTCAGGTGTTGGGGCGGCGACTTCAACGTCAGCAATTCCCATCCTTTTGGGGTCAGATTCATCTCTCTGTCCGCCGGCGACCGACACTTTTGTGGGATCAGAGAAGACGACCATGGCGCTCAGTGCTGGGGAGAGTTTAACGAGACGATGGTTCCTAAAGAGTCGGGTTTTCTCGCCGTCGCATCGTCGGACGCTCTCACCTGCGGCGTCAGAGAAGGCGACCTAGTCCTCGACTGTTGGTTCTCGGCGGCGGACTACGACCCGCCGCTGCAGCTGTGCAGCCCTGGGCTCTGTGCACCCGGTGGATGCGCCGCCGGCATGTTTACCTTCAACGCCAGCCAACTAAAGGAGCCAGATCTGACGAGCCTCTGCATACGCAGAGATCTGAGCATATGCTCGCCGTGCGGCGTCAGCTGCTCCAGTGGGTTCTTTCCGTCGAGCCCATGTTCCCAAAACGCCGACAGAATCTGCACTTCTTGCTCCCTCTGTCAGAACAGTTCTTGCTCCGACGTATGTGGGCTCCACCCCTCGCCGGAGATGAGACAGCGCAGGGACTTCGATGGGCCGCGCCAGCTCTTGCTCATCGTCGGCGCCTGCGCGGCGGTGGTGGGTTTAGCATTAATTATCATCTGCTACTGTTTCTCGAGTCGATTCGTCTTCTTCCCCAAGGCGGCGAAGAACAGCGACGGAAAAACCAAACCTTCGTACCTTCCTTCTTGCATCGGAAAACCTCGGCAAGAAGCCGATTCCGACGCCGAGAACCACCCACCGGCCACCGTGGCGCCGTGCCCTGGGATAGCTCAGATCTTCAGACTCACAGAGCTGAAAGACGCAACGAATGGGTTCAAGGAGTTCAACGAGCTCGGCCGAGGAAGCTACGGCTTCGTCTACAAGGCTGTGCTCTCCGACGGCAGGCAGGTGGCCGTGAAGAGGGCCAACGCCGCCACGATAATCCACACAAACAGCCGCGATTTCGAGGCGGAGCTCGAAACCCTATGCAGCTTAAGGCACGCAAACATCGTAAACCTTTTGGGTTACTGCGCCGAAATGGGGGAAAGGCTATTGGTCTACGAACTCATGCCCCACGGCTCGCTCCACGACCACCTCCACGGCGGCCTCTCCGCCCTAAATTGGAGCCTACGGCTCAGAATCGCGGCGCAGGCGGCCAAGGGGCTCGAGTATCTCCACGGAGAAATCGCGCCGCCCATCGTCCACCGCGGCGTTAGGAGCTCGAAAATACTCCTCGACGCCGATTGGGCGGCGAGGATCTCCGATTTCGGGCTTCTGAAGCCCGACGAGAGGGACGCATCCGCCGATGACGTGTACGGATTTGGGGTGGTTCTGCTCGAGATTTTGAGCGGGAGGAAACCCTACGACTCCGATTTCAGTCCTTCCGACATAGTTGAGTGGGCACTGCCGAAGATCAGGCTGGGAAGAGCGGCAGCGTTGATCGACCGCTGCGTTGCTCTGCCAAGAAACGTCGAGCCTCTGCTGAAGCTCGCCGAGATTGCTGAGCTGGCGTTGAAGGAAGACGTTGGCGAGAGAGCTTCCATGGCTGAGCTGACGGCGGCGTTGGATCAATTGGTGAGCGATGGATTGGTTTTGTAGTATTTTTTTTTCTGTTGCTTTTTGTTTTTTAAAGGGATGAACTTTGATCGATTTCTCTCCATTTCGAAAGAACATAGTATATAAGGTCATCTTCTTCTTGTGAGTGATTTGTTTCTTCTTCTTCTTCTTCGAATTGCAAACTGTAAATTTCTCCGAAGGTTTCATTTTGATTTTTGATAAAATAGAAAATTTGGTTTTGCCCAAGAACGATGTTAAGAGGCCCATTAGTAAAATGACTTTGAGTAAGCTCTTATTGCAGATTGATCGAACTCTTTGCTGCTTAGTTAGTTCAGCTCAACAAAGTAGTTTCAGACCAGATTTTACTTCGATCTTCAATAGAGTTTTGACTCACTTATTATATATATTTGTGTGTTTGTGGTATTATATGTATGACAGAAACCATGCATGTCCGAACATATTGAAAAAGACAAGTTTTTTGCTGATCTGATATTGGAATTTAGACGTACGTATGTACGTATGCACATAGGTTGCTTCTATACGAGTTAATGAAATCACAGTCGTCATTGATGAGATTGAAGATATATGTTTATATAAATAAATGTAAAATTGCTATGCGAAACAACAGACATGAATATGATAAACTAGTTAGTTGTACATTGAGATATTCATATATAGGAGAGATCAAGAATTAAGTTGGTGGGAAAATAAGATGAATCCTCAGCAAAATCTGATTCAATATAGTATGAGCTTCACTTCTTCTATATTCAAATACGAAATTGGGCATCGTCACCGATGGCTACTTTGTATTTATTTTATATTATAAAGTTGTGGAATATAATATATGAAAGTTTAAAAATTTCGAGCTTATCGATGTTTATACTTCTACCTATAGATTCTAAAAAAAATTCTAAGTGCGTTTTTATAGTCTAAACTTGGATGATCTTGTGTTAGGTTTGGTCTACTCTATTATATTTGGCTGTAATTGCGCTGGGTGTGAGCTTGATTATCGTTTGTTTTAGCCACAACTCCGTTCCCAAGCAGCAAAATAGATTATAGATATACAAGTTTTTATTGAAATCGTTTCATTATATGAATGAAATTATTCATGTAAAAAGTAGTCCCTCCTTTCTTTCCTCAAACCGAATGAAATTGTTGTAATTACGATGGAATTGGAAACTCTTCCTCCAATGACAACTCTGTTCTCCCTTTTGGGAGATTCATTATTATTAGAAGATACACACTGAAATTTGTTCATAATTGACTTAATTTGAAGAATATAAATGGAAAATGTCGGAATTGAAAAAAAGATAATTAATGGGGCATTCCGAGAATTGAACTCGGGACCTCTCGCACCCTAAGCGAGAATCATACCACTAGACCAAATGGCCAACATATCACTTTATTGAACAAGTACAATTGTGTTTGCAAATGATTGAACAAGTATATTTACCATCTCCATTTTGCACACGAAACAAACTATCCCTGCGAAAGCCTACCATGTTTTTCTTAGGCTGTTTTCTATTAGGCTCGTGAATATTTAATTCAAGCCACTGATCCACTTCAAGAACAAGGGCTCTTATCTTAGCTTTGGATTAGCAGCTGCTTCATCTTCTACATCTCCAACGCTTGCTTCGCTCATCTTCGTCTTCTAAACTCTGCAACAATGGGGTACGTAATCACATTCAAAAAGAAGTTAATTTATGGAAACGTTTACATGGGTTTCAAGGATACGGATACCTGCCTCTGTGATGAGCTGTGGGCGCAGTCTCTTTGTATTCCAAGATATGGTTTAAAAATGCGTGCTTTATGTTGTAGAAGGCTGAAAGTGTGTTCCTTTGTTGTTTTATTCGTAGCTTTGCATTCTTGATGAATTCAAATTCCCAATTTGTACAATTGATTTCTATTGCTGATTCGTGACATTTTGAAACTATTACAGGAAGACACGTGGTATGGGAGCTGGTCGAAAGCTCAAGTCCCACCGTAGGAGACAAAGGTGGGCTGATAAAGCATACAAGAAATCTCACCTTGGAAATGAATGGAAGAAACCCTTCGCTGGAAAGGGATAGTGCTCGAAAAGATTTTAAAAAAATACCATAAATTTTCAATAGCTCTTGCTCTAATTTTGCCATTGCTAACCTTTGGAAAAACGCCCGCAGAGGTATGGAAGCGAAGCAGCCCAACTCTGCTATTCGAAAGTGTGCTAGGGTGCAGCTCATCAAGAATGGGAAAAAGATCGCTGCTTTCGTTCCAAACGATGGTTGCTTGAACTACATTGAAGAAAATGTTAGAAAGAAAAAGCTATTTCACTCAGTCGATCATTTCAGCGTTCCCTTGTTAATAATCTTTATACTGTTATAACTGATTTCTTTTGCAGGACGAAGTGTTGATTGCTGGTTTTGGTCGTAAGGGACACGCCGTGGGAAATATTCCTGGAGTTAGGTTTAAGGCTGTGAAGGTGTCTGGCGTTTCGCTCTTGGCTCTCTTCAAGGAGAAAAAGGAGAAGCCAAGGTTTTAGACACATTTCTTTGCTTGAAATTTTGATAAAACTATTGAGATCTATCTTCAGTCTTTCAGTTATGGATGGTTGGTAGGTGTTATTGACGGTACTTTTTCTTATCTTTGCTTGCTTTAATTGAAGTAATTATGATACCAACCATACGAGGAAAGGTCAAGCATTAACTCACTCGCTTTCATGGTAAGAATTGGGCAAAATACCAACCAAACTTCTAAAGCTTCACAGCCCTTTTCCTTTATCTTCTCTGATCTTGTTAGCCCAGTAATTGTTATATGATGAATAATTATTATCAATACATGCCTCCCATAAGAACAATAATCCAAGAAAAGCTTCTAAATTTATTAACATCGCTCTAATAATAGGAGTTTGGCTCGAAATGCCAAGAGCTTAATAGTAGGAAACTGAATAAATGGCAAATGCTAATAGGAGACTTAATAAACTGGACAAGAGAATAATTTGATCTGAATGAGAGAGCTCAATCTGTGCCTGGCATATGTAGCAGCATGTGTTGCCCTTGCTGCTGCAGATATGGAAGTAGAAAACGGAGTTACTAAATCAATGGAACTTTAGGGCATAAGAAGCCTCAATCAATCAATCAATCATCAGAAGCTAAATCTAGCAATTTTAAAAGGTCACTTCTAAAACATTTGTGGAGCAGCCCAAGATAAATAAATGCATGCTTTGATTAGTTAAATATATGGTAATAAGACACATAAAAGTATAGTCGGAAATTAGTACCTGAATGTTGCCATAACTCATGCCTTGTGGAAATGAACCTTGGTGAATATGCTGTCAAGTGAGACAACTTTTTTGGTTAGAAGTTCCCACGATCAAGAAATTCAAAGAGAAGAAAAAATACTTGTGGCGAGGGAAGAGAATGTGGGGACGAAACGATATTGTTGGCCGATTACCTGAGAACTAGGATTGGCTTGTTGTAATCCATCCTTCCTTGCTGATCCATCTGCACCCTTGGCCGCTCCCTTTGTGTCACCCTGACATGAATGAGTGAAAGATGAATAAAGGGTCCAACAGTTTTGAATATAACATTCATCAAGCAATATCAGATGAAAGCTTAACAGATATCAACTCACCTCCATCTAACAGACCGTAACAATCAATCCATGAGCCCAAGCCAGAAAGTTGGATAGTAAAAAAAAATATCAGTTAAACAATGAATCAACAATCGATCCACAGAAAAATTGGGAACGAAAACAAATCTAAGATGACAACTAACTTACCTCTCTATACTTGGCTAAGTACAGCTTTAGGGGGCTCGATGTAATCTTCAAACCCCAAAGTTGCCATAGCCCACAATAAATCATCCCCGTTGATCGTCTTTCTTTTCTCTTTCTGACACTTATCACTCGCCCTGAAAATTTTCACCATAAGTAAGCCGATAAATCTATTCTCAAATCCAAGTCAACTAAAATAATAAAACAACACGCGTACACCAAAGCAGAATCATAGGCTAGAGCTGCAATAATTCACAAAATCGTAGGCTATAATTGCTACCATACTGGCTATTGCAATAAATCGCAAAATCCAAAAAAAAAAAAATTATAATCATACTCGCTTGTAATGAAGCTAATGAACTCGGAAACACACTCCTGAACAGTCTCCTTAGAGTCCTTGGCAATCTTTCCATTGGCCGGAAGCCCTTTCTTCATAATCCGACTGATATTCGCTATAGGCAAGAACCTCTCCTGCTCGCGAGCGCCGGAGTTAGGGCTCTGATCACCTCCTCCGCTCTCGAGCGGACTTGCCGGACCACCACCATGCGACGACCTCGCCTCCGCCATTCGAAATCAAAACACAGAGAACCTAGCAAAGAAATTCCAAAACCTAAGTCGACAGACAAAATTAACAGATAAATACGAGGATTCTAGAGAGCATAAACGATCACCTGAAGAGGGAAATTCGTATTTGCGCGCGAGGAAGCAACGTATGTGATCGGAGGGTTGAGAGATGGAGAAAGTGGCTGATTGATGACGACTCAGATTGAGAGATTAAAATAGCAAAAATGGAATTAGGTTTTATCGCCACCGTTGGTTATATCTTATATGAGAAACATTGCGGGCCGTAAATTGTAAAGCCCAATGGGCCCAATAAAAATTGCGCTCCTGAAAAATTTTATTTAATCTATTATGTTCTAGTCTAGGGCCGTACTTAGCGGAGCTAACTATTGTATATAGTAACAAAATTGGGTCACTGTCCTCTTTTTTCTTATTATATACATACTTAGTGACCCAAATTTGTAACTATATACATACTTAGTGACCTAGTTTTGTTATTATATTACATATTTAGTGGCTTAGTTTTGTACTAGTGACCCAAATATACATACTTAGTGACCTAATTTTTGGCAAACATAGTGACCCAAAATAAAAAATGATATACTTAGTGACCCAATTTTATAATTTTGCCTATTTATTATATATGGGAAGGAATAGTTTCCTTAATAAAAGGAATTTTACCCGGGCTAAAGAACTCATATGGTCCTTTTGGAAATATTCGAAGACATAAGAAACTTTCTCTCGTCAAAGAGAGAAACACACATTAACCGAAAAAAGGAAACAAAATCCGAAGGAAAATATGATTCGAAGTTTGAATTAGAATAATTAAGAACCAGGTCAACCTAAAAACCCACAATAATGGCTTAAGATAATACACAAGAGAATATTTATTATTACCTTTAATATAATTCCGAAAACTCTAAGGGCTTGTTTGTAGATGGGTTATAATTAGAAGAATTTAAATTAAGATTTACATTAGACTAATTAATGATTATAAAATAAACGTGTTTAGATAAATACATCTGATGATAGATCACATGTTTTACATAATCCTGCGAACCAAACAAATTAACATGACCTAAATGAACTAACATTTAAAAATCCTAAACCTATTAATCAAACAAGCATTTTTAACATATTACCTAAGACAATTCATGTGACTAAAAAAATTTAGACTTGATTGGTTGGGGCAATTCATAAATGAATTAAACCCCTCAAAAAATTAGCGTATGCTGCTTAAATGTGGCAAGCACACGGTATTCTTTAGTAAAAGGCGAAAGAATAGTTCGCTTTGTGCGTACCACGCAGCTGCGTGATTTTTAAACGAAGCCCAAGTCGCCTTTTATAGCAATCCACTGTTCTCCAATCATATGTGAGTAATCGGTGTGGGACAAATCGAGAACAATAACAACACTCGATACCCTCCACAGGAACAACCATTAACAACAAATATAAAAAACAATACAACATCAATTACACCAAAAAAAAGCATAAAGAAGGTGAGGGAAAGGAAAAAAAAGAACACCATCAACCGAAAAGCCTATGCCCTTCACCGAGCGGTCGGCCTCGAAATGGACTCGTCGACTGACAAGTGGTGCTCACTCGATCCCATTTCCACCGAGCCCAAGTTGAGCGAAGAATGGACCGAATTCTTCGAAGCTACTTCCCCCGAGCTTCCTTCTCTAAGAGACTCGGCTCCTTTTTCGATAGCAATGGCGTCTTGGATCTCTTTGAGGACCTCGGATATCGAAGGCCTCATATTTCCGTGAGGCTGAACGCACATTAGGGCTCTCTCGGCGATCTTCCACATGGACTGTATGTCGTAGTCGTGTAGGGACGGGTCGATGATTCCTTGTATGTCTCCGCTCTCAATGTGCATTTTCGCCTGTGTAATAAACCATTTTTGTTGAACGACCACTTCACCGAAAAGCTCATATAATTTTCGAGTTTTATATATTTTCATCACATCCTCTTTCGTTCGGCCTGATTTCTTCCTTTTTCTAGCCTTAGACGTGTAATTTTTCTTAAGTGGGTGGTCGTTGAGATTCGTAAAAAAGGCATATTTTGGTCGCTAATCTCTGATACCGTGCTGAATGACCGCTTCACCTAAAAGCTTAAGCTTGTCGATGGAGTATCATTCAACTTAATATATTATATTTCTAGACGCCCCTTACGTCTAGGCTGATTTCTTTTAATAGCCTTACTTTCTTGAATGTGTGGTCGTGAGGATTCACTAAGAAGATTTCTTTAGTCCTTGAGTTCTGATATCATGTTTAACGATTCACCTAAAAGCTTACGCCTTAAGGTTGATTGTAGCGTATTTTAAATTTATTTACCAATAGATGCATAGTCTCTTACCCATTGTACTATGTTTCTGCAGTTCATGTCGAAGCTGTTGGAGATTGCTTCTTGACCAGAGATGAGCTCGAGGAGGATCACTCCGAAGCTGTACACGTCGCTCTTATCTGTCAGCTGCTGTGAGATGTAATACCTAAGAACCGAACAAAATTAGTTTTCTTTTTTCCTTTTTTGAAGATATGTAAGAGAAAAATACGAAGGATTGCAAAGTGGAAGACAAGAGGGCATACTCGGGGTCGAGATAACCAACTGTTCCTCGCACTATACTCGAGACGTGCGAAGCTCCGTCCACTGCTAGTTTCGAAAGACCGAAATCTGACACCTTAGCTCTCAAATTCTTGTCGAGGAGAATATTGCTCGTCTTTAAATCTCGGTGGATGATGCTCGGGACACAGCCCGTGTGAAGGTACTCGATTCCTGGGAACAAAATTTTATTTTTTTTCCGCAAACTTTTCGGTTGAGAAAAAATAAAAGTAACAAACGAAAAAAGTTGAAATTTTTCCGGTTAAAAACAAATCACCTCTCGCAGCGTCTTCAGCGATCTCAAGGCGTCTGATCCAATTAATATTTCTTCCATGCGTCAATGGCACTTTCGAAGAAAGTACTTTTCCACGTCAAGAATATGATGTTAGAAAGAAAAAAAAAAGATTAAAACTTGATGTACGACTAACCGTAAAGATGCTCTTTTAGTGTCCCGTTATGCATGAATTCATACACGAGGATGTTCTTCCCATCTTCTTGACAGTACCCGAGAAACTGTACAAGGTTTCTGTGGTGTATTCTTGAAAGAAGGGACACCTATGGAGCATGTAATAAGCTTTAGCGTTCGTTCAAATCAAAACGAAAACATCGATCAAATCATTAAGTGTTAAGTATCTTCGAAAGGGTACCTCGTTTGAGAACTCGCGCTTCCCCTGAAAGGAATCGTTGATCAATATCTTGACAGCGATTTCTTTCCCATCTTTTAATACGCCGTAATATACGACCCCGAAACCTCCCGCCCCAATCTTCCTCTCGAAGTTCTTCGTTGCTTCCTCAATCTCAGACAATGTGAAGTAATGAGCTGATTCAGCGCCTGTCTCACGCTCGAAAGACGAAGGCGCGGGCTTTTGAGCAGACAAGCCATGACTCTGTTTTCCTGTCGGAGAAAGAGAAACCCATGATTTGTAAGAACGATGACAACATTTTTCGAAGAGATAAAACGTAAATTATTGCAATGATAAGGATACCTTTTTGTGAAGGAACCTTCTTTCTTTTGGATATTAGGATGCAAGAGGCAATAATGGCAATAAGAAGAGCAGCAGCTCCTACCGTAGTTCCAATGATAATCTTCTTATGGTTTCCTCCATTGCTGCCTCCCATTTGCAGATTGAGGTTGTTAGAGTAACTGAGAATTCGTAAAAATGGGGACATCGATCAATGAAAGAAGAGAGGAGAAAGGCATATGATCGAATTTTAAGTATCAGTTGACTCACTTGAACGCCAAGTTTTTGTTAAGAAGACCCGACGGTATTTTCCCTGACAGCCTATTGTTTTGGACGTAACTGCATGATCATAGTTATTACAAGAGTGAGATGTTTCAGTTTTAGGACACAATTCCTTGGAAAACTGATGATTATTAAATTAGAAAATCCTACAATTCTCTCAAATTTGGTAGGGCTGCTAAAGAAGAAGGGAGGTTGCCAGTCAACTGATTATTCTCGAGATGCCTAGTGAGAAAAGGGAAAACAGCTTATTACATGACCCCGTAATATACACATAAATGCTAAAGAGAAAGATGAGGAGCAGCTTACATTTTCCTCAAGTTAGGACAGCCCGAAAAATCGGGTATTGAACCACTGAACGAATTATTATCAAGCCATCTGCAATTGAATTTGTAAGGCGTTAAGCATTACAGAGTATGAAAGAACTATAAGCAAGTGACGAAATGAACGAACAACTTTACAGCTCGACTAGGCCGGTCAGCTTAGTGAACTCCATTGGAATCGGGCCTGTAATATTCTTCCCAGACAGTTTACTGCAGAAGCATACGATGATAATGGATTGTCCAAATACGGATCAAAGCATGTGATAGTGAAGTAAAAGGAAAAAAAGAAAACATTTACAGTGATGTTATTTTTGGTTGGGAATCTGAACTACACTGAACCCATGTCCATGGAGTTGGCAAACATGGATCGCCACCCTCTTGTGCCCATGAAGCTGATGAATAACTCGACGTTACAGAGGCAAGAAGTGGCCCTGTAAGAAAAACAACCGAAAATAATCGGGTGAATCTTTGTAAGAAAGAACTGTTTATGCAACCCAATTCTCACCATCTGCGCAGCCATCGCTCTTTTCCAGGTACTTGTTTATCTCTATTGCATTAGCAGAGGTCCCAAAGTAGAGTCAGAAGTCTTTCCAAACCTAAAGGACAGCACAAAAGGCAGCGAAAGGTTGTAATAACCAGGCTCGTAAAGGCGATACTTTCCCTGCGCATTTTCTTGGATATTCACGACAGCTTTGCTTATATCGGGATCGCCTGGAAGCATTAGCCTGAACTTTCTGCTGTCGCTTTGGCTCATGTTTTCGATCTCAGCAAAATACGTAAAAGCCCAACCAAAACCTGGGAAACCGTCGAGGTTCAACCTATAAGTCAACGACCCATTCGTTCCAACTACAGCAGTTTGCATCACTTTTTGAGGAGGCCATTCGTCGTGGGAAACATCGATGGGCATATTCGTCGAAATCCTCTCAGTTCCCGGGGCAACATCGACGAGGTAGTTCGCCTTCTTTATAGTATCAGATTGCCATATCCTATCGAATGGATCGTCAGGGTACCTACAAAACAAAATACCCAGGAAAATAATCGAATCTTTACACTTCACTCGAACAAACTTTTCAAGAATGTAAGTACCTGACTGGGGCATCACTATCTGCACCGAAATTGATTCTTGCAGAGACGCTCAGATAAAACTGATTCTCAAACTGATTGTAATAAATGGATCCATTGAATCTTCGAAGCTCGAGGGTAGATATGAATGGCTGGCCAGTGGTAGCATTGGACAAGCATACGCTGATACTAGGTTCTGTTGCAAGAAATATGAGCTCTGAAGCTCGATTGTGTCAGCATCTGAGATGACTATCGTGGACCAATGAGTGGGCCCCAGGGAAATATCGAACTTGGGATATACGTTGTTGTTGTCGAAGTTTCCATACAAGAATGTTGCTCTAACGAGGTACCTTGTCCTGCTTATTACATCGAGTGTGTAGCAGTACTTGTTATTATCTGCCGGGAAATATCTAAGAGTTCTGTACTGTGTTCGCGTCTCATTAGCCACAGATATGTTGGCGATTTCACCGCTAAGCATGTGGTCGTCGGGCGTCCAATTCAGGCCTATGTTATCAGTGAAATTTCCCGAGCCCCCACAATCGAAACTCACAAAACCTGCGAATCATCAATCGAATGTAAGAGAGCCTTAAAGCGTCTAGCAGGGGAACAGATGCTTAAATAGATACAAGAAACTGAAGTGTAAGTGCAACTAACTAGCCGAACATTCAATGGTTTTGATTCTTTAAGAGATACCAAAAATCGGAAAAAGACATAGTATAGCAAAGTTTAAAGGTCTGAACAAGAATCATGTTTCATCGAATAAAAACAGAGGCGTGACAACTCTCTACAGATACAGAGATTCAAAGGTGGAATACTTCAAATCGTATCAGATATTTCTACCATATCAACCATATGTAAGAGAAAGTACTCTTTCTTGAGATTTTTTAAGCCCAAGGAAGGTTAGAAGTACATCTGCTGCTGAAAATTGCACTCCTAAACTAGTATGAGTTTTAATCTTTAAGCTTAGTACACAATAATAACTGTAAAACAGAGCAGTGCTTCAGCAACAAACAAGTCTAAGAAGAGAAATACAGGGAAAAATAAGGTTTAATTAAAGCAAGAACTTCATCTACGACAAAAATCCAAAGCTTATATATCCGAGGAAAATCACCTGGAATCTGGGCATTGAAGCTATCTAGGAGAAGCAGAGAACATAAACAAATCAGCAGAAATCTAACAGAGCCCATATCTTCTTCACTTGGTCTATAGCAAGAACACCAACGGTATGAAAACGAAGCTGAAGAAGGTAAGGGAGAAGAAAAGGAAGAACAAAAGTGGACAGATAGAAAGCCACTACACTACAAAAAATACGTATTTTTAGACAAATCTTAGTAGTGAAGATGTTAAACCCACAAGTCATTAGTTGTCAAAAAGGAGGATGATTAGGAGCAAAAGTGGATTAATGCATAGTCTGGAGAAAAAGATTCCATTTTTTTAAGCTCCTTAAATAATTGTAATAGCTAGGTTATTAATTACGATATTCTTGAAAAGATGTTCTTGATATGGTAAGTGGGGGCTGTTGTTATATGAAGAGAAAGGAAATTGAAGATGATAGGTTCTTCTCTTTCATATATTGTCGAGCTACGTTTTTACCATTTTTTGGCGCATGTCGTAACGTTTTATTTAAAATTGGTTAGTTCATCTCAATCATAAGATTTTTCATACGATTATATTAGTAGAACAATCATATTTTGATTTACGTATTTATATATGTGAATTATTTATGTATAATACAAGAAGTCTACGTACTATTGCGAGGATCAATAATGTACGACGCGGTCAAAGAATTAGACACGTGTCGCCTTATTATTGGCGGTGACATTCGCCAGGAATTACGTGGTAGGTAGACGGAGTGAGGTCGTAGGAACATGCAAATATTGGGCTTAAAAGCCCATCAAATATAAATGGAAGCCCATATATAACATAAAGCCCATTAACTTCATTGAATGCACAGCCCATTAGATATTGGCTTTCTTGGGCCGTTTCGATCGCAGATCTTTTAATGAGATCGTTTTCCACGTGCCAATAATAATCATTCATGAGCCTTTCTGTTTTGCATAATTTAAACCTATTTAAATTAATAAAATTGGGATCATTAAATTTTTTTAATTTAAAGAGTTACTAATATATCGATACATTAATATTTTATTAATTAAAAGTGAAATTTTTTAAATTCAGCTATTTCTTAGTCCCATACCAACGGCGGAACAAATCAAATTATAGCAAAAGTATATATATATATATATATATATATATATATATATTCATATTACATAAAATTATGTCACATACAATAATTTATCAATAAATAATATTCATCATTTTATTTGTTGTAATGATCTTGTATGACATGGTGATCATAGCAAAACTCATGAATATTTTACAATTGTAATAGTTTAGCAAAATCATTATAAATGTATAATCGTAATATTTATGAATTATTAATTTAGAGTTTAATGGGGCCTCACGTTTATAAAGGGATTTCCCAAAAAGTTATCATATTATTATCTTACGAATTTTATGCTATTTTACAAAGGCCCAAGTAGGGACCAGACTGTTAATGTTGACTAGCTCAGCTTTGACAATGTTGGGCTAACATTTCAGCCAACATTGTTGTCTGTCAACATTCGATTTTATCTTTCATACCCAAAACCGTTTAACCTTTTTTGTAGCTTTATTTACTGATATGCAGGATGTGGTAAAGTGCTGAAACGGGTCCAAACAGTGTGGAAAGCGTGTGGAGTTGCTTGAACGAATTTAGGAAGTGCAATTACTATAAATAGAAGATTTGAAGATCAAAGGAGATCAAGTCAAGCAATTACCATAATTAGAAGATCTGAATATCAAGGAGAATCAATCAATCAGTTTACCATAAATAGAAGATAAGAGATCGACCAATGAGATGGGAAGATCGAACTAAATATATACTATATTTAGGGAGATCTTCGAAGAGAGATTTGAAGAGATATTCAAGGGATCTTTTTACCAATTCAAGAGGGAGCCAATGTCTATAAATAAGAGTTATTTTCGAGCTGCAACTTACGACTTTCGAGAGAGCTTTCATGGAGTAACTTTGAGCGATATATCGAGCGAAAACGATGAGCGAAACACATATCGAGTTTGAGCGAGTTTTACATATTGCGAGAGTTGTCTTTTAGTCTAGCTTTTCAATCTCGAAAGATCTTATAGTTTGCAGAATCCTTTTTGATTCGTAGGTTTTGCTAGACGTGTTTTTACTATCGTCGGATAGTTATTTTGCCATCCATTGCTGTTAGTGGAATTTCGCCTTGAGGCACGCAGCAAGTTATTTGACTTGCTGCACAGATTTACATCTCGTGTTATTTCAGTTTCGTCACTAAGTAATTACTATATTCCGCTGTGCACCTGAATGTTAGGTTGAGTGTTACCCCGACATTTTACCCAACATCTAGTCTATACTTAGTGTTTTACATCCATATCGTACCGGGACCACTTCATAGTGGTATCAGAGCCTCCGCTTGACGTGACTAAGCGTTTATGATCCTTTTCCATGGATGTTACAAGCTCGAACTACATCGGCAAAGTTCCAGTGTTGGACGGCTCCAACTATGCCTATTGGAAGGTTCGCGTGCGCCAATGCATCAAATCCATAAACGTGCGAGCATGGGAATCTGTTCTCAACGGATACACTCCACCTCGATCTCCTCCAGATGCTAATGGCGAAGTCGTTGACAAGCCGATCGAAGAGTGGTCGATTGCTGAAAAGAATGCGGCCGAGTACAACGACAAAGCTCTTAATGCCATCTTCTCTTCGGTGGACATCTTCATGTTCAAAATTATTCAAAATAGTACTACGGCAAAGGATGCGATGGGTTCAACTCAGAAGGTAAGTAAAGGTAATGTTGGACAGAATGTTGACCCCACATCGTATAGTTCCATGATAGGCAGTCCATTATATCTTTCCGCTACTAGACCTGACATTATGTATAGCGTATGCGTATGTGCTAGATATCAGTCTGAGCCTAAAGTTTCCCATCTTAATGCTGTTAAGCGTATTCTTCGTTATGTGAGTGGATCGTGTAGCCTAAGATTGTGGTTCTCCAAAGATACTAATATGAGTCTTGTAGGCTATAGCGATGCTGATTGGGCAGGTGATGAGGATGATCGCAAGAGCACAAGTGGCGGCTGTTTCTTCTTAGGTAATAATCTTGTTGCATGGTATAGTAAGAAGCAAAATTGTGTGTCTTTATCTACTGCTGAGTCTGAGTATGTTGCGGCGGGTAGTTGCTGTACGCAATTAATTTGGTTGAATAGCATGTTGTGTGACTATGGGTTAGAGTGCGAATCTGTTCTCATGTATTGTGATAACCTTAGTGCCATCAACATATCTAGGAACCCTATCCAGCATTCACGCACGAAGCATATAGATATAAGACATCATTTTCTAAGAGATATGGTAGAAAAAGAGTTAGTTCGCATTGAGCATATTGACACGAAACATCAGTTAGCTGACATCTTCACGAAAGCATTGGATTATGAAAGGTTTTCGGACCTGAAAAAGTCCATAGGTTTGCATCAGACTGTCTGAATGTTGGTCCAACATTTGGATCAACATAGCATATGTCGAACTTGATGGTTACTGTTTTGATGTTTGATTTAATGTTCTTTCTGTTATTCTGTGAAATGATTTGACTCACCTAGACCGTTCCCTGAAATGACTCTCTTCCTTAAAAAAAAAAAAAAAAAAAATTTGCTCGTGATCCTTTTTCAAGATACAGGTTCAGGTAATAAGCTTCCCTAGGTACACGGCATTCGCGGTGACGATGTACTCTTTGCGACAAAAATCCTAACCTTGATGATAAGGAACGCATAAGGGCTGTAAGTAATAAGTCTATAACTGAGGTAAAGTAGGGCAGAAAATGAAAGGGAATTGAGTTTAGGGTGTTGAACAGAAAAGTCTGGAATTTCATAATAGAATGTTGAGTCTTATGTTGAGGCAACATATGTGACTGTCAGTTTGATCATGCTATATTTTTGTGCTTTCGTTTATTTGCTTTAGCTTTTAGGTCAGCATCTGTTAGTCTATTGTGTCTAGTTTAGATATCTCTCAGAATTGCATTAGAACTCCTCGAAGAACAGCTTGTTACATTTGTCTCAAGTGCTCATCATCGTCGCTCAAACGGTTAGTCTTGCTTGATTCTACCTTGACTTTTGACTTTGTGTCTTTGGGTTGAATCATGATCTAATATGCTCATATTTGCTCGCATGACTAATATGTCCACATACTATATTTTAGCTCCTTGTTTATTTAGACAGTTCTGACCTGATTCGACCTTATTCTCTAAACTGTCTAAATTATATTTGAGTGGCTCGCTAACATCACTCTCTGCCCCTACGTTTCTAATATAATTCACGGGTTATACATTCTGTGCTCATATCAATTTTTTTTTGGATTTATCTTTGATTTCTTTATGGCGAACTAACTTGTTTCTGAGTCTCAGAATGTTGGGTCAGATGTTACCTCAACATCTGCAAGTTGGCTAACAGAGAAGTTCTCTGAGTCTTTTCTTTCTTCCCAAAAAGGGGGAGAAGGTTGTGCAGATAAAAAGGGGGAGATATGGAAATTCAAGGGGAGCAGAATAAGGAGCCGAACAAACAGGGGGAGCTGACCAAGAAGGAGAAGCAACCGAGAAAGCATCAGAAGGAAACTCCATACTCCATTGAGAGTGAAGCTCTGATCCTTTCTATTTTGCATGCATAATTGATTTTCTGATGAATTTATTTTTACTATATGCATGCTGATTTGCTTCTTCGATATGTTTACATGATTGTCTGCTTACATGCCGGATATTTTTATTTTGCAGATTCGCCTAAAGATCGTTTCTTTTTACATGCGTAACTTTATGGTTATTTTGTGCATGCTGATCTGGTTAATTCTGCTTGTGTGACTATGTGGTTTGCCGGCATGCGTATGAACGGTTTATATTGTGCAGATGTTTAACTTAAGACCTTGTTATGGCTATATACTATTGTCGTAGTACTTTGAATAGTTTAATCGCTATTCTGTTTGCGTCTACTCTAACCATCTTTAAATGTTTTGTGGTTGAGTAGATTTTGCCTTCAGGGGGAGTTTTGGAACTTTTAAATCTGCATGGGTTTTGGGAAAAAAGATAAAAAGGGGGAGATTGTTAATGTTGACTAGCTCAGCTTTGACAATGTTGGGCTAACATTTCAGCCAACATTGTTGTCTGTCAACATTCGATTTTATCTTTCATACCCAAAACCGTTTAACCTTTTTTGTAGCTTTATTTACTGATATGCAGGACGTGGTAAAGTGCTGAAACGGGTCCAAACAGTGTGGAAAGCGTGTGGAGTTGCTTGAACGAATTTAGGAAGTGCAATTACTATAAATAGAAGATTTGAAGATCAAAGGAGATCAAGTCAAGCAATTAGCATAATTAGAAGATCTGAATATCAAGGAGAATCAGTCAATCAGTTTACCATAAATAGAAGATAAGAGATCGACCAATGAGATGGGAAGATCGAACTAAATATATACTATATTTAGGGAGATCTTCGAAGAGATATTTGAAGAGATATTCAAGGGATCTTTTTACCAATTCAAGAGGGAGCCAATGTCTATAAATAAGAGTTATTTTCGAGCTGCAACTTACGACTTTCGAGAGAGCTTTCATGGAGTAACTTTGAGCGACATATCGAGCGAAAACGATGAGCGAAACACATATCGAGTTTGAGCGAGTTTTACATATTGCAAGAGTTGTCTTTTAGTCTAGCTTTTCAAAGGTCGAAAGATCTTGTAGTTTGCAGAATCCTTTTTGATTCGTAGGTTTTGCTAGACGTGTTTTTACTATCTTCGGATAGTTATTTTGCCATCCATTGCTGTTAGTGGAATTTCGCCTTGAGGCACGCAGCAAGTTATTTGACTTGCTGCACAGATTTACATCTCGTGTTATTTCAGTTTCGTCACTAAGTAATTACTATATTCCGCTGTGCACCTGAATGTTAGGTTGAGTGTTACCCCGACATTTTACCCAACATCTAGTCTATACTTAGTGTTTTACATCCATATCGTACCGGGACCACTTCACATACGTTTTTATTATTTTAGAGAGTTTAATAATTTATAGAGTATTAATTTATAGAGTTTTTGTTGTATATTATTCAGAATAAATTATAACAAATAATATAAATTAGTATAAAAGGGAATACAGGAAAACATAGAGGAAATGATTTGAGTTTGATAATAATGTTTAAACTGTAAATCTTGAAAAATTATACTATAGCAACTCTAATATAAGGATCGTTGGAGATTGCCTAATTTGTTTTGACACTTAGATCGGTTATTACACCAACTCGAAATACACTCGTGCCTTGGCTTCTTCAGACAAACGTTGTCTGTTCTTTTTTGCCAATGCATGGGATGGGACCTTTCTGTTTCGAAACCAACATACAAAGTTACTAATAATTGGATGCATTATAATGAGATGAGACTAAGATGGATGGTTTAAAGAATAAAGAAATGTGATGATAATTCTTGTGACTATTGCTTAAGATCTTACATCCTCCTAATAGATGAAATGTTAACAGATGGATATGTAAGCTCTTTATCCATTATGAATATATATTTAATAACCAAACTGTGGTTGAAAAAGAGGTATATAACATTGATTTCCATATATATATATATATATATATATACATAATAATATACATATCACTTATACTTGTCTTCGGATGAGGAGACCAAATGGTCACCCTTTCTCCTCCTTTTCCTTCGAAGTCGTTTTCGACCATTATAAATGGGGAACATAAACTTTTCATGTAATGGCAAAATAATCATATGGTAATTTCAAAGAATAGTTGAATTAGATGTCAATTATATTGAAAGTTTAGAGTCATTATACATTGGATCACGCCGCGCAAATAGATCCTTTTTCGTGCCCATTATAAATAACAATATCATTTCGCTCATTTCCAATTGTGAATCACTCGCTAATCAATACAACCTAAGATACATTACGTAGCTGCTGAAAACTTTGGGTTACGATTTATATTATGCATTCGTCTGTAGTGATTCCTACAGCAATGGAAAAGCCCAACAAATGCAAGGTGGAGAAGAAGACGACTAAGAAGGTAATAACCCTCCCTCCAAGAAGAGGTAGAGTTATTAAAGACATTGTAAAGATGATCATAATATGTTTACCTCATCAAAATGAAAAGAGAGCATCATATGTTTCTGCCCTCCCAAGAATGCCCAAGGGTTGAAGACTACCTTTGTAATTAGTAATACTGTCGTTTCTTGTAAGTGATAATCTTAAACATATTTTGTATGAGAGTGACTGTACTTATGTATGTGCGTTAATCTCACGCGTTTAAGGCTATGGGCCGGGAACAACTTAACGGGCCTAAACGACACCCACGACGATTTAAGGCCCATTTATGATAGGCCCAATTCCCACGTGGTCATTTAACAAATACAACGTATGTTTTGTTTCCATATTTTTTTTTTGGTTCTTTGCCCAATTTAAGTTTATATTTGGCTTAGGGGTGTTCAAAAGTCGGTTAACCGACCGAACCGAACCGAAAACCGAAAGTTCGGTATGAACCGAATACCGACCGAAGAGATTCGGTTCGGTTTTCGGTTATTAAAAATGAAAAACCGAAAATTTCGGTTTTTTCGGTTCGGTAATTCGGTTAACCGAATAAAAACCGAAAAACCGATTTATCCGTATATCCTCTAAGCCCATATATCATGGCCCATTATACAAATATCTTATATGCACTTGGGTTGGGCTTGTAATAAAGCATTATCAGACTTTTAACGATTTTTAATGTATTTATTTTATTGTATTTCCCATTCCCAATTCAGACTAACTCGTTTCCATTCAACACATAGAAGCAACCCTATCTGAGAAGTCGGCGGTTGTTCGGACGTCATTAGGTAAATGGTTTTTTTTGCTTTTGTCTCATTTGATTCAAATTAGTTCAAGGTTTACCATTTAAAGTTAATGGGTTTAGGATGTGATGTGTTTGTTTCTAATGATTCTCAAGGAGATGAAAGTATTAGGCAGCGTTTGTCCTCCATTTCAATTACTGGTTTTAGTATTTTTTTTTCTGATTTACAAGCAATTTTTTCTATATTTTATGCATTTGTTATTCGATTGAGCATTTGAAATTCGTGGTACTTGTGTTTTAATTTTATGTTTACATGTTCTCACTTCTCAGCTATGAACACCGAAGGAAGAAGTTCGGCAGCTTCTACAGAACCTCCAAGTCTCATCCATTTTTTTTTTTTAAATTTTAAGTTCGGTTTTTCGGTAATTAACCGAAAAAAACCGAAAAAAATTCGGTTTTTACCGAAACCGAACCGATTAAATTCGGTTCGGTTTTCGGTTTTAATATTTCCGAACCGAAAATTTCGGTTAACCGAAATTTCGGTTCGGTTCGGTTCGGTTTTTACCGAATGAACAGCCCTAATTTGGCTATAAACTAGACTTCAAACAAGGATATGACAAGGGCTTTAACCTCAAACCTCGAGCCCCCTTCACCTTCACCATCACCATTGCCATGCCACATACACCATTCTTGGTAATGCCAAATTCAAGCAATTCTTTAACCAATTCAGTTGGGTGTTAAACCCAAGTTCCACGTCGAATAAATCGAAGAAGTTGATCATGTATATAAGCCTGTGGACTAAACAACATCTATTGCCAATTGAATTTAGAGAGGAACCCGACAAGCTAAGCTAAGCTGAGCTTCGAATGGAATTGGGTCTGACAAATTCCCTACAAATTGCAATTCGGATAAGGCTTTGATGGTTGACACTTCCTTAAAAGTAATAAATTATGGTTTTACGATACATAATCTAGGAGTTATTTCTTACTACTAAAGAATATTAGCCACAAACGGGCGCGGCCTACACCTGGCCATCAACGGCTTAACCTTAGGCGTAGTAACCCCAGCGCCTTCGCTCATATCAATCTCCCCAACCTTCTCCCAATCGAAGCACTGCAAAAGCGAGCCCAACCCCAACCCGATATTCATCATGCCCAAATTCTCCCCCGGGCAGGCTCGTCTGCCTGACCCGAAAGGAATCAGCTTAAACCCTAAGTCCCTCCGCCCGTCCGACCCGTCGAACCTCTCGGGTCGAAATACATCCGGGTCGACCCATACCCTCGGGTCGCGGTGGATCTCCCATACATTGACCAGCAGTACTGTGTTCGCGGGTACCGTAAAACCCGACACGTGGCAGCCTGTGGAGGAGAAATGGGGCAGGACGATGGATGCCGGCGGGTGAAGGCGGAGCGTCTCGAGGATGACGTGGCGGAGGTAGGGGAGTTTCGCCACGTCGGATTCTGAGATAAGGCGAGTGGGACCCATGTGGGCGTCGATTTCTGATTGGGCCTTCTTTAGGGCTTTTGGGTTGTCGAGGAGGAGAGAGAAGGCCCATTCTAGGGCAACCGTGGACGTTGATGAGCCTCCTTGTAGCAATACCTAAGTAAGGGCATTTAGAAACCCGTAAAATTTCGAAAAATAAATCAATACTCTATAAATTAACAAGATCTCTCTTCTGGTCCGACTTGGGCCTTTTTGGTCAAAAAAATCGTCAAGGTTGATAAGATAATAAGAAAATAATTTTTCGAAAAATCCCTTTGTAAATGGTAATTTGCTAAAACATGAATCTATTATTACTTTCATCCATAACTTTTTTTGTTTCATCCAAGACTTTGACGAACATATATGAATACTAAGTTAATTGAGTTTAAAATCTTTTCTTTTATTTAAGAAAATATTAATGTTTTGACATACCTTTAAAGTTAATAAATTTTAATAGTCTCAACATTATTAATTTATGGGATTTATTCTATTTGATTCTCAAAGGATCTACAACGTTATTCCCTCCCGCTAAAGTTGGGCAATATACATACTTTATATGACTATTTAGATAATTATGAGCACGAAATGACATAAGCTTACTCTAATTGATAACTCGACCCAATAATGCAGCAATAACAGCCAAGTTCCATGTCTATCTATTTCTATCTTTCTCTTAATATAAAAAAGGCACTGCTGACATATAATTGATGATTCATTTTAGGACCTAACTACAGATGTAGTTTGTCAGAACATAAGGCCATGCATTAATGAACTGTGTACCATATATCGTTGTACAAATATTTTATCACTCGTTAAACGCCACCGTTTTGTATCTATTTTCCCTCCTCTCCTCCATCGTATCATCACCACCAGGTGAAAAAAACAAACTCAAAATTATAAAATGATTAATAATAACAAACGATCAAGAAAATCTTACCAAGAGTAGGCTCTTGATGGTTTCATCAGTGTAATAATCAGGCTCAGACCTTTGCAAATCGAGCAATACTTCAACCATGGCTTTCCTCTGCTTCGTATCAGAAGAACTGCTACTCATCTCCTTCGCCATAACCCTTCTCTGCTCATCTATTACACTCTGCATAAACCTATCTCTCTTCCCATGAATCTCCATCAGCTTCTCCTCCACGTGTCTGAATCCAAACCACCTCATAAACGGCAGATAATCGACGACGTTGGTGTCGAAGGCGAGCTTCGCAGTTTCCTCCATGATTTCCTCCAACAGCTTTGCTTCCCTCGATTTCTCCTCGTCCCTCCTTCCGTAGTATCTGCCCAGATAAAAAAAAAAAAAGATTCAATCTTTATGCCATTTTCTTACCTAATGTAACGACGAAAGAAGCTCTGCTCTGAGTCTGAGGTACCTTTGCCCAGTAATCATCCTCGTCAATAGGTTGAACATGAACTCGAAAAGCGCCGACTTGACGCAGATAACCTGCCCGGGCTCGTCCTTAGCCACGGCGTGGCTCAGTTTCTTGACCAAACTGAGAGCCTCGTCGGCCCTGGCGTGGGACATCATCTGAAGCCTATGGCTCGAAAGTAGCTCTAAAGAGGAAATCCTCCTAAGGTTCCTCAGATGATCGCCGTAGGGCAGCCAAGAAAGGCTCGTAAAGTTGTACCCAAAGTACCTACCGTTGAGCAGATCGGGCCTGTTTGCAAAAACTACGTCGTTTTTGCCGCTCAGGCACTGTTCTGCTGCCTCCGGCGAGGAGATTAATAGGGCTCGCCGGGCGCCGAGCTGCAAGAACAGAACTGGGCCGTGTCTTCTAGAAACCTCGGCGAGGCTGCGGTGGAAGGGTTTCTTCAGAAGGTAGATGTGTCCGAGGAAAGGGAGCGATGGAAATGGGCTTGGAGGGAGGTTTCTTGCCCTGTTTAGTAGGTGTACGGCGGCGCTGTAGAAGAGTACGAGGAAAACAGGGGAGAGGTAATAAAAAAAACAGAGGAGGCTTGTGCTGCTCATCTTATCGTAAAAGTGTTCTCTTTTGGTTTTGGATCTTTTGTTCGAAGATGATTTTCTGTAGTTTGCAATAGGTAAGATATGATGTATTCTTGCAAGTGAGAAAACGAAGGAATAAACTCAGTGTTATGCTTCTGCCCCCTTTTTTTTTCTTTAATGTATATTATAGATGTAATGGGAAGTGCTGGTGAGCAGAAAATGCTCGGATTGCATGTGAAGTTGACTATGGCGTAATGCATTTTGCCAATTATATAATAGTGATGCATTTGCATTTGTTATTATTACTACTTACTTCGTTTAGTATTTATTGCCGTCGTTAGATATTTGTCAGTATTTGGATGAGCGAGCCAATCTGAAACTCAAAAGTCCAACTGTAACAACCAATGGAATTTGTTTTTGTGTAAATATTTTATGTATGGTTTCAGCAATGTGAAGCCAAATTTCATGTATAATGTCACTCCTCTGTAGATGATTAGCAAATTTACAATTTAAATGACGTTTTCAGTTTTGTCTTGCATTTTCTTCCCAACCAACACGACCCTTTAAAATATATTTCCAAAATCACCCCTAAACTCAACATTATGCATATGTTTGTTTTGGGATGATATTTAAATATCATCCTAATCCTCTCGTATACAACTTATCACTGCGTTTGTTTAGTTTAGGTGAGTCGTCATGTGAATCGTTTAGGTGATGAAAGTGGGGTGATATTTTATTGGATCACCTCAAAAAAGCTAAGTGATCCAACATCACGGTGATGGCGTGATTTACCTAATATTTTAATGTACAAAAATGCCCCTTATATTTTAACATTATTATCTTATATGACTTTATAAATATTTTAAATAAATAATTAACAAAATATTAGGATTTTAAAAATATTTAACACTAAAAAATTATAGAATTATAAATCATGCTTATAAGACATAGCTATTAAAATATTAA
The DNA here is from genome assembly GCA_027422505.1 of Craterostigma plantagineum. Taxonomy (NCBI): domain Eukaryota; kingdom Viridiplantae; phylum Streptophyta; class Magnoliopsida; order Lamiales; family Linderniaceae; genus Craterostigma; species Craterostigma plantagineum. Next base: position 5,608,235 of record JAPQWV010000005.1, read on the forward strand.
TCATTATCACTTGAAATATCACCATAAAAGAATTAACACATTATTAAAATAATATATTTAGGGTCAAATATGACATTTATACATCACCCTATACATAACAATACAGAAAGAATAATATAATTTCACATTGATCTGCAAAATGAAATATCACCCCAAAATAAATACACCGATGACATTATTTTGATCCATATTCATGCGGTGACGTGAATATCACCGTAATATCCGATCACCTCAAGCAAACATCCCCTTCAGCTCAAATCAGTAGCAAATCTAAACACTATGGGCCCGTTTGCTTTAACAGATTAGGCTAGATAATATTAATAATAGTATGTATTATAGTGTTCGGTTCGTTTTGTTCCAGCTCATTCTTATATCTTAGAGCCCGATATAAATAAAGCAAAAGAATTATCAAATTAATTATACTGGGTCTTGAATACTTAATATTATCGTGGCCCTTTTACTTATTTTTATAACACAAAACGTGCGCTGTAATCATAGACGTAACCTCGTTTACTTTTGAGTTCTTCGTGACATTTTCTTACTTTTTTCTACCCTTTTAGTTCTAATTACCTTCGCTTATTTCAAACAAAGGTTTCATTAATACAAATTTAAATAATACTAGCAAGAAATGGACGTTGACTACACTTGGCCATCAAAGGCAGAGCCTTAACCGTAGTCACGCCAACGCTGCCTTCACTTATATCAATCTCCCCAACTTTCTCCCAATCAAAGCACTGCAAAAGCAAGCCCAAGCCCAGCCCGATGCTCAAAATGCCGAAATTTTCTGCCGGACAGGCCCGTCTGCCCGACCCGAAAGGCAAGAACTTAAAGCCCGAATCCCTCCTCCCATCGAAGCCCTCGAACCTCTCGGGCCTAAACTCCAACGGGTCGGGCCAAGTCTTCGGGCTTCGGTGGATCTCCCATACGTTGACCAGCAGTACGGTGTTTGCGGGCACTCTGAAGCCCGCCACGTGGCACTGGGCGGAGGACGCGTGTGGCATGAGCATGGAAGCGGGCGGGTGAAGACGTAGGGTTTCGAGGATGACTTGGCGGAGGTAGGGTAGGTTTGCCAGGTCGGATTCCGAGAAGAGGCGGGCGGGACCCACGTGGGAGTCGATCTCTGATTGGGCCTTCTTGAGGATTTTCGGGTTGTCGAGGAGGAGCGAGAAGGCCCATTCTAGGGCTACAGTCGTTGTCGAGGTGCCTCCGACGAGCAACACCTGGCATATATGCATAGCAAGAATCACGAGTGACATTAAGGTTGTGTATGGATCGAGAAAAACGGTGAGGAAAAGAAAACTAAAGAGAACGATTTTCACTAGCTTTTCCTTCATTTTCCTCACCATTTGGAGAAGAAAATGTTTTCCATGTTTTTTGCTTTAAACTAACTTAAGTTTGTCTTCTTTTTTCTCATCTATTTCTCTAATCACCGAAAGAAAAATTGGTTTTTCTTTTCCTTTTCCTCACTAAATCTTGAGTTCGTTTAGTATGCGGAATTCAATGCGGAAAGGAAAGGAAAAGGTAATGATATTTATCCGATCATTGTACATCACGCATTGCGTGTCGTACAATCACACATAATCTTCTCTTTTCCACAACGAATTCTGCATACCAAACACGTTCTAATAAACCTAACACAACCCTAAAGAAAATATATGGTGAAATGGCGGTACTTTAGGTGCAACTTACTCGGTGGATTATAATTTACAAACGCTAACTTTCAAAATTGAATCAATTTACAGACACAATGCATCGAAAACCTAACTTCTAGCCGGAACTTCGACATGCGATCCACACGTGCCAAATATTTCGGAATAGAAATCCTACATGACTTTTTATTTGGAAATAAGCTCTACGTGTCAGTTTTCACGATACAACTTAACGGAATTTGCAATTTAAGGGTAATAGCTTTCAAAATTGAAGCAATTAAATGACACAATTGGGGTTCCGATCCGATGCATTGCATCCCTAAATTGCTCCAATTTAGACATATAACGTCCTGAAATTGCAAACCCATAAGTTGAGCTAAAAATAAAGCAAATTAGCCAAACTTACAATTGAAAGTTGAAACCCACGAGTTAGAGTCGAAAATGAAGTTAGTTATATGCATAAAACATGATTCACTTCTTACCAAGAGTAGATTCTTGATTATTCCTTCGGTGTAATATTCAGGTTCAGATCTCTGCAAATCGAGCAACACTTCAACCATGGATTTCTTCTTCTCCTCCTTTCGATCATCACTACCATTTGTCCCCTCCTCACCCTTCTCCTCCACCATCATTACACGCCTCTTCTCATCTATTACATTCTGCATGAACATATCCCTCTTCGCCTGAACTTTAACCATCTTCTCCTCAACCCTTTTAAACCTTCCAAACAACCTCATCAATGGCAGATAATCCACCACGCTCGCATCGAAAGCCAACCCACCAATCTCGGCCAAAATCTCCTCTAACAGCTTCACTTCCTGGGACTTCTCCCCATCCTTCTTACCGTAGTACCTCTTGCCGATTACAGTCCTCGTCATGACGTTGAACATGAACTCGAAAAGGGCCGACTTAACTCCGATCGGCCGGCCTGGCTCCTCCTCCGTGGCGCGGCGCAGCCTCTCGACTAACCTCGCCGCCTCGTCGGCCCTGACGTGGGCGAGCATCTTCAATTTGTTGCTCGACAGTAGCTCCAGCGAGGATATCCTCCTAAGGTTCCTCCAATGGTCGCCGTACGGCGACCAAGACAGGCTTGTGTAGTTACGACCGTAGTACTTCCCATCGAGCAGATTGGGCCTGTTGGCGAAGACTACGTCGTTTTGACCGCTCAAGCACTCCTCAGCTGCGGCGGGGGAGGAGATCAGTATGGCGGGCCGGGCTCCGAGCTGTAAGAACAGAACCGGCCCGTGTTTTCTTGAGATTTCAGAGAGGCTTCTGTGAAAAGCGGGTTTTAGAAGGTGTATGTGTCCGATGAAAGGGAGAGTTGGGAATGGGGTTGGAGGGAGGTTTCTTAGCTTGTTCAGTATGTGCACGGTGATGCTGTAAGAGAAGAGGAGGAGTAAAACAGGGGAGATGCAGTAGAAACAGAGGCTGCTCAGCATATTGGTGAATCGAGGGATTTTCTTGAAGAGGAGTTTTGGGTTTGTTTTGATTCTTGGGCAAAGGCATCTTCTTGTAGTGGTGTGCTTTTCCTTTTTGGGTTGGTGCAAACTGCAAATTGAGATATAATAATGTTGTTATGACAGTGCTTGAATGTGATGGCAGCATAACGCAGTTATATTTTATTGTAATAGAAACGCCGCAGTGATGGGACCCCTACATTTTTAGTGCCCGATGTTCGGATCATGGACGTTTTCGGCCATCCGTGTTTCGAAGTGTCACTTTTAGCCCACAATCTTATCAATTTTGTATTTTTTGGTCATCCGATTAATGTAATTACTAATTTAAATGGAATTTAACAATGAGAGCGCATCATCTTCTTCAACTAAAACGCACGTGAGCATCATTACGTATTACATTTAACTCATTTTCAAGTTGTCGATCAATTTCCTAAATGTGATGTATGATTATGTCCATGTGCGTTTAAATCGAAGAAGAAGATGTGTTATGAAGTTTTACATTTAGTTGAAGGAGATCATAAGTATGATGTTTTACATTTTCAAGTTGTCGATCAATTTCCTAAATGTGATGTATAATTATGTCCATGTGCGTTTAAATCGAAGAAGAAGATGTGCTATGAAGTTTTACATTTAATTGAAGGAGATCATGAGTCCTCACGTGTTAAATTTCGTCTAACTTAATCGGGCGAGATGGAGTTGTCAGGTGAAGGTCTCTTATGTTTTCTCTTTGTTGTTTGAAATGGGATATGACCACTTCAGTTCGTTCTATTTATCCATCTCAATCACGGATTGGTCCTTGTTCGACCATGGCGTGTCTTTGAACGGATCAACACTTACATAAGACACAAACGTTTCTTTTTTTAATTTCAGAAGTCTAAGACAAGCACTTATCCATAACACATCAAGTTGTCCAAGTAAAAAAAAACACAGCACAATCAAAAGTCATAATCAGAAAATAACACACAAGATGAAGATGGAAAGCATTCTATTAGTAGAGGGTGTCTAACCTTAAACTGCACTTTGCCATTCTCATGGAGACTCGCTTCCTCGGGGGGAACGAGCAGCATCAGCATTATTATCGTCTTCGATGGGGCTCCTCTCAGACCTTGGACTAGGGCTACGGTCAACACCATTGGCTTCAGCTGCACCACCGTTAGGGCTCTCACCGCCCCGCATTGGGCTCTCATCTCCTCTCTTTGGGCTTTCGCTATATTCGCGTTCCCTTTCCTCTCTCCTAGGTGTGATGCTTCGTTTTCGACCCTCAGATGGAGAGCGAGATCTCTTGGGCTCAGGGCTGTAGGGACTTCTTGATCTCCTTTCTTTACGGTCAAGGTCTCTCTCCCTTCTCCTTACAGGGGATCTCGATCGGCTACAGAAGAGACAACAAGGTCCCATGTTAAAGATAGGTAAAGTCAAATTATATTATTAGAACTTTAAATACAGAAAAGAGACAAGACTTGCCTGTAGCTTCTGCTTCGGCTGAAACTACGGCTTCTGCTTCTGCCACGGCGAGGAGACCGAGATCGAGATCTCACGGGTGAGCGTGAATAGCTTCGACCACGCCCACTGCATATATTGGAGGATAATTTAGCAATTCAAAAGTCGCAAGACAGTCCCCAAATAGTTAAAAGAAGAAACAACATAGGAAATTGTTTTATTAGAAGTCGCAAACTGTAATCATCAAACTATGGGTACAAAACCTGGTCTTCTTAGGACTGTTTCGACAGTCCCTCTCTATGTGACCTCTTTCTCCACAGCGATAGCACTTATTCTTCCAGTCTCCAGCCTTGCAATCACGAGCCCAGTGTCCATCAAGGCCACAGTTGAAGCAGCGCCCAGTACCAGGAGCGGGGCCCCTTCCAGCATATTCTCGAAGCCCTCCAGGCCCACGAGGCACCTGCATTCGCATAATGCACAATCAAGCTGATTAACTATTTGCAATAAAAAATGGAAACCAAGAGGGATATTGCTTAAAATGAGAGAGGCGAAAAATCGAATAGGGTATAACCAAAGGAAACATAAAACAAATCCACAGCCATAGTGACTCAAAGACTTTCGTTTTCATTATAAGAACAAGAAAAGAAGAAAACTCTGAAAATTGACTTACGCCTTTTGCAAATTCAACTGTAATACGATGTCCATCAACATCTCTTCCATCCAAACTGTATCGTGCATCGTCAGCATCTCTTGGATCGCTGAACTCCTGTAGATGAGAAGCAGCAACGAAGACCAAACAAGATACCATATTGTGTAATTGACAAAAACCAATGTATAGGTTAATCAAAATGATGTATATCACTTTTAATAAGAAGGAAAAGGAGAGTGATACATACAACGAATGCGTAGTCTCGCTTCATATCGACATCACGTACTCTGCGGAGAAATGGTTTCCAGAAATGGTAAGGCCATCAAAACTACTTATATACTGAAACTTGGTCCTCAGACGAACTAAACACCAGATTGATTGTTGCAATATCCATAAAAACATGCAATGACAAGACAAAGAATCGCCAAGGGTTCAAACAATCAATTGCACCAAGTCCACCATTTGAACACCAGGTCAGGGGAACTTCGCCCTCCAACCATTGACCATCAAAGGCTCAGAAACCTTCAACATAATCATCTAAAGTCAAATCTCGATAGCACCTACTGGACATCTTTCCTTCACAAATAACATAAGAAGTGCTGATGACACATTTTAAGACCTAGAACTATTCATAGACGGCGTTAAAGGTTTTCAGGAAGTATGAATAAAAAAATTGTCTTCAAAAAGAAAAAAACTGTCTGCTAAATCATTGCAAAATTTATAGTCTGAAAGATGCAACATCGCTGGACCCTGGGGTTAAAAAAACAAATTTATGTATTCTCGACGAAAAAAACTGATGTTAGAAAATCACTGCCGATTAAGAAAAGAACCCTCGAACAATAAAGAAGATTTGGAAAGGGGAAATAATAAATCGAGGAGCCAACCAATAAACAAATATACTGCGAAAATCAACATAGGACGACCAAAATAACAGCATACGCCACAAAATTACCTTCCATATCGACTGAATATGTGCTCCAGATCTCGCGAACGGGTCCTCGACGACAAATGGCCGACGTAAAGGCGAGTAGCACCACCATATCGATCATCACGAGGCATCTTTCAGCTGCGAGTCGAGAATTCGAGATCCAAAGTCATAAATCGAAAATAAAGCAGAACAGCAAACCCAAGGTAGAGAGTAAAACTCCGAAACTACAATAGAGCAGGACCACAAAAATCCAATCAAATCAAAACAGAAAAGAACCAAACTTACTACCGAAGTAGAAGACCCAAACTCAGACGACAACCCTAAATTTTCTCCAAAACGGCGATAGAGGAGCGTCGATATAGATAGATCTCGCTATTTATATAGGTATATAATAATAACAAACCGCGGTTTAAATGGGCCTATCATACTAAATTGGCCTACCATAACTAAAGCCCAATCTCAACGGACTTAGCGTAAAACATACACGCAAACATAATACTCCCTCCGTCCCGCTAATTTTATCACATTTTTCCATTCCGGGCGTCTCACTAACTTTATCACATTTCCTTTTTTGGTAAAAAATTATCACAAACAATCAATATAATAATATTAAATATTCTTAAAAGACGTGTCAAAATATATACTTTTTTACCTTTTCATTGTACTATATTATTATAATGCTTTAATATCCGTGCCCACTAAGAAATGTGATAAAAATCATGGACCGAGGGAGTAATACACAAAGGTAAAAGAGACAACAGTAGAACTTAGAAGGGTTATTTATTGTTTTATACATCTGCATATTATTACGAGATAAAAGAGTCGATACATGACGAAATATGTTCATTACAAGTCAAATGAACCCTTTCTTCAAAGACGGAACTTTTCACCCTTTAACTGCTAAATCTTCTCCATCGAGCAAAATGTAGTGCTCCTCCTCCTCCTTCTTCTCCTCTACAGGGCGAAACATGTAAAAGATCACAGAATAAAACGCCAGGCCAGCAATTTCTTCGGCTGCGTTAGCCACCCAAAGGTGCTCGTAACCAGCGAAAGTCCTCAAAGCGAACACCACAATCCTCGTGAAGAACAGATACCCTATCACGACGGCTAAAAATCCCCTGAGAATCGTCGACTTTTCCAAGTTCTTAGCTGCTTTTCCATCGCCAGCCTTCGACGCCTCTCTTCTCAGAGCCCTTATCGACAGAAAGATCGAGAAAACGACTGCGAAGCAGCAGATGATGTCTACTAAAAGGAAAAACTGATTCAACGCAACCCAATCCTTCATAAAAGGCCCAGTTTTGCCAATCACAACCAATGAGACACCAGCCAAAACCTGCAAAGGGATGATCACCATCAGCGCCTTAGTCCCCTTTTTCTGCAAGAAATGGTTCGGAAAAGACCACCCCGACCCGATAAGAACGACCACGGTGAACCAAAGCACGCCATTGATGAGCTGAAATAGGTAAAGCAACACTTCCCAGCCGTGTGGAGTAGTCCCTTTGGCCTTCACATAACGGTTATACTCGGCAGCAAAGAGCAGATTCAGAGCCTTTACGATGACCAACAGACCCATAAGCAAATGAATCGCCTGCACTGACTTCACCATCTTCGAACACTCGTATGCCCACAGCGTAAAGAATGCAGTGTAAAGGAACGAAGAGAGGAAGTACAGAAGGGGCAATTTGGTCCGACCAGCTGGTAAATAGTCCTTTTCACCGCCGTCTATGCTGTACAGATCCGTCGTTACGTCCATCGAAACTGTCGATTCAGGCGCGCCACAGTTGGCGAAGAATAGGGAATATTCCGATGGATAAGTCAGGGGGTACGAATGGTTGAACGACGAGGCCGGCGGAGGCGAGAGGTCGCGGAAGGTGAAGAGGAGATAAACGTATCTTGAGTCGAGTACGCAGAAGAAAGGGTTCGATTGGAGCTCCTCTAGGACTGCGATTAGGGATAGCTCGGATAAGAGGAAGAATCCCATCCTCGATTGGTCCGGAGATCCGACGGCGGAGACGGATGAGATGGAGATCGCGACGCGGCCGGAGCGGGTGAATCCGAAACGCTCGAATAGGATGATCGGACGGTCGTCGGAGCTTATCGTCACGGTTCTGATCTCGGCGGAGCAGAGACCAACCAGGACGAGGAGGAGATTCAAGGCTAGTAGTAGCTTCGTCATTTTCGCCGGCGTTGGTTTTTCAGTCGACGAAGAAACAAAAAATGCTGGTGTGAAAGTGAGACTGAATAATTTATGAAGGAACAAACAATTGAATTGTTTCGAGGTTGACTTGTGATTTGACTAATATACCCTCCGAATCTGATATGATTGACTCGGTCGTTATTTCTTTTAACAGATAAAGAACAATGTTATAACAACCAATAGCTTCTTCATCCAAGAACAGAGACGATTTGACATCTTCCTTTAGAAAAACAAACAACTCTGAACCATAGCTCTACGAATAACGATCAAAAGGCAACTTCGTTTTTCTCCTTGTAACGCAAAAAAATTCCGGAAAAGTTCAAATCGCCATACGATGATCTGAGCCATGGCTGGAATCAAATAGCATGATAGGATTCACTTCAGTCCCTTTGGCAAAAACATCAAAATAAGAAGGAAGACAACCAAGAAATAAAAGGAAGAAGCCCAAACGAATTATTTAAGTCAAAATTTCATTGCAACCCAACACATGACAACACAACACATAGATATACAGACATTATTCAGAAGCACTGCCAAGGACATACGAAAGGCAAACAGAAAAGAAAACAAAAGCGAACAAAGTACGATCCAAGCACACACACACAAACACACATGAATAAGAGCAACACAAATCCGAAAAGCAAAAGCAGATAACATAGAGAAAATGCGCGAAGAAAATCAATCAAGCGCCGCCGCCGACTAAGCCTTCGAGCCCATCGCGGAGCTTGCACCGAGCCTCCAATGGAACCGCCTTGGGCATGCTAAGCCCATTCCCCTCAGACAAGTCGACTTCCTTCCCATCGTCGACTCTCTTCCAATCAAAGCACCGTATCATCGAAGCCAACGCCAAACCAATCACCCTCTGCGCCAATCCGCTCCCAGGGCAAGACCTACTCCCCATCCCGAAAGGCAACAGCTTAGGCGGCTGCGCCGCCGCCGCGGAGGATTGGAACCTCTCGGGCTCGTCCCATATGTCGGGATCTCTGTGGATGGCCCATGCGTTGGCTATCAGAATGGTCCCAGCGGGCACGTCGTACCTTCCGATGGTGCAGTCGGCCGACGACTCGTGCTGCACGAGGAGTGGGGCCGCGGGGAACAGTCTGAACGTCTCGGAGATGATGCGCTGGAGGTATTGGAGCTTGGATAGGTCTTGCTCGGCGACTAGGCGGTTTTTTGCCCACAACGGCGTCGATTTCTTCTCGGGCCTTGGTTAGCTTTTCTGGGTGGTTGAGTAGGGCCGACATCGCCCCATTCTAAGGTGATCGCCGACGTGTCCGTTTCCCGTGTTCAGCATCACCTGGCAATCGAGAAAAGAATGTATCATTGCTGGTTGGAAATATAATATATTACTTTAAACTTGAAATGTGATCGTTAACATGTTATTAGAGCCCAGATGTCCTGGGTATGAATTTGATACTAATTTGATACATTTGTGAATTGTGAGTGTGTCATATTTTTTAATAATTAAGAGCTTTTAATATAATATAATTTAATATATTTTGCACACATTTTCAATAATAATAAAAATAATTATAAAATACAAATATATTTATTAAATAATAAAATAATAAATATTATAGGTTGTGTTGGATTGTTGCTAAAGTATGGAAATTATTGAGGTTGAGTTGATGTGTAGGTTGTGTATGTGGAGGAGAGGTATTAATATCTTATTCTCGTGAACGTGAGTAGTGTGTTGATAATCATAATCTTATTTGAGAATAGTAAATAACGCATGCAGTGTAGGTAACGCGTGGCAAATATTCAGTGTTGAGGAGAAAGGTGCCCAAAGCTACAATCACACTTTTCAGAGTCTCAAGCTCAACAATCACCTGTGCATTAAATCGCAAGAAGAATCCAAGAAATAGTTAAGAAAGGTGACGGTCTCCGTGAGGCTAAGCTCATTAATAAGGCTATTGAATGATGAATCCGATATGAATAGCGAGCGAGACTCGCTTAGTATAAGAAGGGACCATTTTAGTAAGAAATTTCTTACATTTTCACGATGAAGACGATGACGACGACGAGTATCATCAGCCTCAAGCTTTCGTCGATCTCTCTCTGCATTGTCCTCCTAGCTCTGATGTTGGGCTCCTCTGTTTCTTCTAGCAATCCATTGACAATAAAGGTGGTTCAGTTTCTTCAACAACCCAAATCAGCCGTAGAAGAAGAAGTCCAGAAAAAGAGCGGCCCATCAACACCCACCGAGCCGCCCCACCGCTTCTTCTTCCCCCGCAATGGGATTCTCCCGCCGTCGCCTTAGCCTTTTGCTTTAATTGTATAAAGTTACCAAGCAAAAAGCAGTGCGTTGTGATGTAATAAATAATCACCCAATGTGGTAAATAAATGCAATCGAAATGAAAGTAAACGGACTAAAACAAGAAAATAAGTTGGCTCAGCTCATCTAAAAGATTCTCAAGCAAAGATCATGGGCATTTGTTAATTGGCCCGTGTTTCTTTTGCTTCTATTCATGCAGGGATAAGGGTATTCTGGTACTTTTAACGTTTTCCCGGTCGCCGGATGGAGGTTGATAAATCAGCTTACTACTGCTTAGATTTTATATCATCTCATCGTACTCTTTACCACTGATACATATTGCGACAAGCTATCTTAGTTTACACACATTATTACATCTGTTATCATTTCATCCACTAATAGATTCGCAATTCCGTTACCTATAGCGTTGATTTGCGCCTTCATATCTGGCCAATGCATCTCTCCGTCGAGCGCTGAGAAAATCTCCATGTTCGAAGAGTCTTTGTCGATTAGCTTCTCAAAAGCGTCTCTTAGAGCTTCGTTCTGCCGTTTTAGGCCCAAACCTGATGGTTTAGGACTCACCCAAGGGTATAAGTCGACATGATTCCGAAAAACTTCTGAAATCTGCAAATTAATTACGTCGAAAAGCAATCTCCTCTCCGACGTCAAACTTCCCATCACATTGTCGAACTTCCTTTTGAGTTCGTCGAATAATAATTTGGGATCCAATGGACAATCGTGCGAGTCCCATGTTGTCATGTCGAATTCTTCGAGGCCATAAGGAGGAGTTTCCCAGTTTTCAGACGCAGATTCTTGCGTAGCGTGGTTTCGTTCGCATGCATCGGGAGATGCCTGATCAGCTTCGTCGAGATTTGACGAATCGGTAATTGCGCCCGACTCCATTTTCAGGAGATGGAGTTGCTTTCTTAGCTCTGAGATGAGAAAACAATCGAGGAAGATGAGAGATTTTTCCTCGAGAAATGTAAGAAATACCCAACGAATGTTGAAAAAGGTTCATTAATAGTTGTGACATTTCATACCGTGAAGTTCGACGCTGACTCTCTCGAAGCTTTCAGAAAATGGCGGATCGTCTGCAAGTGGGACCTCGAGGATTGAAATCGAACTGCGATGATCATCAGCATTGCCCTTGGAGCTTGCTGAAGAATTAGGCTCATCTCCAAGGTTGTGCGAGGACAGAGAATCTTGACGATTAGGCTTTTCCTTCTGAAGATCGATTATTCTGGTCAACTTATTACATCAAAACAACTATGTTAAAGGGAATAAATAGCAAGTGCAAACCTTGGAAGCAGAATCCTCTCGAGCATGGATTGCATTGTCCTCGTCGTCTACATCCGAATACAGTCGTTTTGGGAGCACATCGAAAGATTCTTTTACATGATTTTCGCAGTTATGTGGATCTTCCCATACGTTCTTTGTGTTAGCTGTCGTTAGAGTCTTGAAAATGGCATCCGACGAAGACCTTAAAATTCCATGAGTGAAATTTATCGGTGACTCAGACATACTGCTGCTGCAAGGGGAAGAAGAATTACCATGCAGTCGAACAGATTCATTCGACCAGCCGTCCCTACTACTAATGCCTAAAGGAGCAGCATTTTGTTTGTCGTCCCTACTAAGATGCAAATTCTTAGGCCTTAAATCTACGTCAGTCAAAGAAAGCATTTCACCGAGAGTGGTCCCTTTTGTAAAAGTTCTTAGATTTTCATACTTGTTTGCAGTTTTCAACTTCTCGGGGAGTCTCTTAGCCACCTTATTGGGAGATATCCCGACCAGAGGAGAAGATAAGTATCTGGACAAGTTAATATCGTTGGAGGATTTTGTCGGACACATCGTAATGACCTCTGACTCGCTGTCAGAATCAGTTTCATCAGGGTTGTATGAACTCTCATCCCCTGCATATCCAATGAAATGAGTAGACTTAACGTCCTTAGTCGCATCAGAGCTACTCGTTCTCATCTTCCTGGCAATTTTTCTGGCGATTTCTCTAGATTCTTTGGACGTGAGCCTCGAGGGTCCCACTTTACAATACGCCTCCTTACCGTGCGGCGTTCTTTCATCGCCTCCAACGCTTTTACAGTCCTCCATCGTCCTAATGCTGTGAGGACAATGATGCGAGCCAACGTTTGGTTTCAGAACAACGATTCTTGTAGGAAGAGACAGAATATTTCCCTCGTTGGTATCCTCTAAGGGAGCCCTTATTGACCTTCGAGCAACAGAAGCTCTGTGCCGCCCACCGTCGGGTTCCAGCAAAAGACCATCGAGGCGTTTCGTATGAGGCATAACACTTGGCGTATCTCTAGCTAATCTCCGTGGCTTGGCTATTCCTTGATACTTCTCGGGCTTCAAAATAGCTATATAACTGCCGGGCTGTGCTTCTGGAGAACGTATGTGCTTCACGAACGTATTATCCGAAGGTTGAAAATTTCGAACCAATAAGTCCTCGTCAGAAGCACGTGGATTCGAGCCAGCGTTTAGTTCGTTTGCAGCATATTGGAAGTTCTCATTTGCGAAAAGATGCTTCGCCTCAAATCTATCCCCTAAACTAGCATTTTCAGGCTCTGGGAGAATCGATTGAGCTTGGCCTTTCGGCAAACAGCTTCGATTAGCCATATGTGCTGCTGCTTCCAGATCCTCGTAGACATCCTTAAATTCCAGACGTTTTGAAGAGCACATCCTCTGATGGCTCTCAATAGCATTTTCCTGGTGTGTCTGAACATGCCGAGGAGATGGCAACGTTTCAAGACCCATTAATCTTGCGATAACGTTAGGCGATCGCTTCTTGGGCTCAACCTCGTCAGCTCTTAGCTTCCTCACTGGTAAGCTAGAAGTTGGTTCCAGAGATTTCTGCCCAAACTGAGACGCCAAAGGAAGAGGACGCAACAAACATTTTAGCTCACGGCTAACAGAAGGCGGCGAAACATAAACACAAGGTAAGAAAACAAAAGAAAAAATCATAACCACAAACCATATCATTGCGAATGATTCCATCAATCTGTTTCTGAGCCCGCTGAAAACCTGCTTCAGTAAAGCATGAAAGAAATTCAGCTTTTTTCTTTCCTGAATCTCAACGTTCAACTCAGCAAACCAGCGAGAAATCTCTCCTCAGAAGCGAAAGAAAAACACAATTCAGTACAATTTCTCACCTTCAGTAACAGAAGCAGCGCTCGATTTCCTGTGCCGATGTCTCTGCATTTCCTCGTTTCGGATCTCAACGAAAGATCTCCTCCAACAATAACAACAAGCTTCAGCGAACAGAAGAAAAAAAGCGTCAAAATACGATATGCTCTTCCCCCAATCCGAAACAGAAGTAATCGAATCAAACAGATCGCAGCTATCCCAAAACCATCGTGAGCTGTCAACGCAGCAAACTTCAGCTCAATTGGACAAAAAGGCGTATAATTCTGCTACTATGCACGAGTGAGTGAAAAAAGAGTTGACACATTTGAGAGAGAGAGAGAGAGAGAGAGAGAGAGAGAGAGAGAGATGAGCAATGATGACGGCAGCAAGTGAGAGTGGAATTTGAATCTGAGACATGAAGGGGAAGACTGATCAGCGAATACCAATTGGACATAAGATTATGATACGTCACCGATTGAGTGACTAATCACCGTTGGATGCATCCGATTAGAAAGAGGTGAAAAAGTAAACTATTTTCATTTCACGTAACAATTTAACTTACACCTATTCTATTGCATTAGCAGCAATATGAAGCCAAAGAGATGGATCAACCTTTCAATAAGTAAGATATACAATAATGTTTTTCAAATAATTCATAATACAATTCCATTAATTATTAGCGACGACATTAAAGCAACATGAATTATTGCCGAAGGAAGCTTTTCAATTTGTGCAATAACTGTTGTTGCGTAACTACTTGAACCAACTGTAATCACGTGAGCGCAATTAGATGTAGTAAACTACCAAACGAAAATTTTAATTGGCTTCATTTTATCTAACAATTATGCTATAGAAGTTGACTAACCACCATGCATATCGTTGCTCTACTTCAATAAAATTCAATATATATGTAGGTACTGAAATAAGGGGAGTTTACAGAAAAATTCCCGATTTTATAAACAATTAGCAAGTCAGTACCATGTCAGTACTTTTTTTATATATATAAGGACATATTAGAACAATTTTTTTGCACATTGGCGCCGGTCTGCCGCAAGGTACATCATATACACATTTCGGTACCATATAGAAATTGGTAAATAATACAGGGAAAAATGGTACATCATATAACACATTAAGATACCATAGAAATATATATATATATATATGTGTACCATATATGGGTACCATATAAACGCGTGACGTAGTACGTAATACACATATAAAAAGGTACGTCAAGACTGTAAAAATGGTACACACAAAACGAGTACTAATATAAAAAAATTTCAGACAAGGGTACTGACTTGCAAATTTTTTATATAAATTGGTATTTTTCTGTAGATTGACCTTTAAATTCTCGTAGAAGATTGTGGATGGTGTATTGAAATAAGGGTTAATTTCGTTTCAGGCCCCGTTAAAGTTTTAAAATAGGTTTCAGACCCTGTCAGGAAAAATTATTGTTTAAAGGACCTGATTTTTTTTTATAAAATTTAGTGATAAGGACCTAGACCACACAAGTGTAATAAATATGAACTGGTATCGGATGATCGGTTTGTGTTATTCCAGAACAATGAAGTGGTACTGTAGAACAATAAAGTGATACTGCGGAATAATGAAGTGGTACTGCAGAAATCGGATCCTTAAAACTAAATTTTTTTCGACGTAGCCTGAAAACTGAAATAAAATACTGACAATGCCTGAAATTTGCCCGGAAATAATCTCCTGATGGTATAATAAGACAAAAGTGTTAACAATGATTTAATAATTATAGGTTTCTTCCGCATAACAAGCAAAAGTTGATTGAACAATGGAGAGACAATGACGACAAAGAAACACGAATAAAAAAATAAACCTTTAAACTTTTTTGTATTTTTTCTTGTGGATGCAATTTATTTGTGGAAATTTCTGTCAAGATCTTGACTTCATGTGGAAACAGTCTGTACAACAACAGACTTTGTCAATGATTTCATATCTACGATTCTATTTCCACCCACGGTTATCCTCGATTTTCTACTATGGGCTTCGTTGGGTTGGGCCGGGCTAGCAGTGGTCCGACTAAATTGACCCACTAACTATGGCTTAAAAGCCCACATCCGTCTACGTAATACAATTATAAATTTATATATTAGTTTTTTTACCCGTGCAAGGCACAATATTACCTAATTATTATATGTAATAAAAATAATAAATATATGTTTGGTAGTGAATAATTATTGTGGAATTAACATGTGATAGGATTATTTTATTTTATTATTATATTAATTTTTTTGAGTTAAGGGACACGTGACAACATACGAGAAGACCTATATTTCTATAGTCATATAATAAAAATTTTCGATTGAAAATTAATTTAAAACAACAATTTTAAGTTGGCTTAGAAGCCTCCCTTAACATTGAGAGTGAATAAAACTTTGAAACCTACACAAACTTAGTGACAAACATAAGACAAACAAGTCCAGAATAACTCAAATTTTAGACTGCTACAAATCACTTCATAAATATGGTGATTAAGCCTAAATCTATAAAATGATTTACTTTCTTACGTCTTTAACTTCATAATCTTGCCTTTTTTGGAGACATATATACTCCTTCAAATGGAGAAAGAAATCCAACCTCCACTCCAATAATTAGGAAAGAGGGAAAATTGATTTTTTTTGTGTTCGTTTATTTTTTGGGTAAAAGAGAAGAGATGAAGAATAGTGGGAGAGGGGAAAGTAAGGCTTTTTAATTAAAATAGGGTTTTTTTAACCCAAATTCGATAAAATAGGGTTAATTTGGTGGAAATTAATAAAATCGAACGAAACGTGTTTATTAAAAGCGACGTCGCATCTATTGGTAGCGACGATGACGTGGAAATTAATAACCATCGCGAAAATATAGGTGGAATATAGGTGGGCCCGCCCGGGCCCGCAGGTGGCCCGCGTCGCGTTTATTGGACGCGACGTCGCGCTTATTAAACGCGACGTTTGACCTAGACACAGTAACGGCCACTAAACCCACCTCTAAACCCACTAACGACCTACTAACGACGGCCCATACGATAATGGGTCACCGTCGCTGTTAATGGGCGCATCGTCGCGGCTATTGCCCGCGACGTCGCTGTTTATGAATGCGACTCTTTCCCCTATTTAAAGGCGCTCAATTTTCGATTATCAATTCATAAAATTTCATACATATCCAATATGGTGTCTAGAAAAATTCAAATAGTTGTTTATTATGGCGGTGAAATCATACACGGATCAAACACCAGACAGTATAGTCTTCAACCCATCGGTTATCGACGAATTCGTCGCGATACCAATTTCGAGCAATTTCTTAGTATGCTGTACGACATGACTTCTGTCGACAGCAATGCTTTCTTTTTAATCGTTCGTGCGAAGAACGAGTACTATCAACACTCACAACTGTATCATAATCTCCTGCTATTGTCTAGTGATGCCGACCTGGCATACTTCTTGGATCCCGACAATGAGCTCGATTACATCGAGGTCTTTGTCGAGGCAACCGAGATCGTTCAGTCCGAGCGCAACGTATATCCTCCCGACGAGTACACGAATCCCGCGCCGAGCTTTTCGATTCCTGACATTGCTTCAGTTACTGAAGGATTGACGAATATTTCGTTTGCCCCTGACGAAGATATACATTCGAGCAGCCGTTGCGTTCCTATTAGTTCGACGGTGGCGCAGCCTGAGATTGATCACGACGCCGTCCAAGATGACGTCAGTGACTCTGAAGCCGATGACGAGGGTGGAGCACTAGACGATTTGCCAGATCCCGCAAATGCCGATGATGAAAATGACGATGAACCAATGCCAAGTGAGCTAGAAGAGAATAGAGCATTATACCAGTCGGCTCCGTTTAATACCTCTTATCAAATGGCTCGCACAGAAGCTGACGAAACTGGTGGTGATTTTTACGACACGGACGATCCCGCATTTTACGTAGGTATGACGTTTAATAGCAAAGAACAATTAAAATGTGCTGTTAACGATTACCATTTGAGGGTTGTTAGACGTGAGTACCACGTGACCGAAAGTAACAGAACCGCATGGAGCGTGAGATGCAACCACGACGACGATTGTAACTGGACACTGCGAGCAGTCTTCAAACCGAAAATTTTTTTTTGGAAAGTGACGAGATACGGTGGACCGCACACATGCTTCACGCACGAGTTGGCCAGCACCCATCGTAATGTTTCGCGTACTGAAATCGCGAGACTATTAATCCAAACGGTAAAGAACGACCCACAATATTTACCTAAAAACGTGCAACAGCTCGTAAAAGATACCTTTGGGTACGATATTCCGTACATTCAAGCATGGCATGGACTCAAGCGAGCAAAAGAGATTGTTTATGGTACTTGGGAAACGTCAATCCAACAGCTCCCTATATTCATGAAAGCGTTGCAACGATACAACCCCGGAACGGTGGTGAAGTGGTGGCATCTTCAAGACATGTCTGGAGTGAAAAAATTCGGGTATGTATTTTGGGCATTCAGACCTTGCATTGATGGCTTCAAGCATTGTCGTAGAGTGGTCTGTGTCGACGGTACGCACTTGTATTCGAAGTACAAGCATAAAATGTTGATTGCATGTGCGCTCGATGCAAATCAGAAAATTTTTCCACTTGCGTTTGCCATCGTTACAACCGAAAGCTTACATTCTTGGAGTTGGTTCTTGAACTTGCTTAATGTTCATGTATTGGAGGGACAAGCGGTATGCCTAATTTCAGATCGCCATCCAGGTATTTGTTGACTTCAGCTTAATCAAGTTGTTTTTTTTTTCTTTCTACTAAAATTATTTCATGTTACCTACGAACTGTACTGCAGGTTTAATGTCCGCAGTAGAACAGCTCGACGCTTACAGGTCTCCAAACGGAGTGCATCGTTACTGTTTACGTCATGTCGTATCAAATTTTAACAAGGACTTCAAAGACGCCGACCTAAAGAAATTGTGCCACAGAGCAGGGATGGCGCATACGGTGCAAAAATTCGAACGAATCATGGAGCATCTTAAGGGTCTGCGAAAAGAAGCATATGATTGGTTGTGCGAGATTGATCGAGAAAAGTGGACATTTGCTTACGATGGTGGGCTTAGGTGTGGTTCAATGACGACGAACATCTCAGAAGCGCTTAATGGTGTGTTCAAAGGGGCTCGCTTACTGCCTCCAAAAGCGATAGTCGACTTCAGCTTCCATCGATGTTCCGCATACTTTCGTGATAGATATCAACAAGCAGCTGCGGCAATGGAGAGTTCTGAAACCGAATGGACTCCTTATGCGTGGAGGATGTTTAGTGACTGGTCAAATGCCTCGTTCGGGCATTTCGTAACTGCATTTGACCCTCGAATGCAAACAGCAGAGGTGTATACTTCTTCATCGGTGACTCAAAGAAAACACGTGGTGAACATTCAAAGAAGAACATGCACTTGTGGAAAATGGGACCAACATTTCATTCCATGTTCTCATGCGCAGGCAGCATGCCGCCAGTTGAATGTTTCTAGCACACAGTTCATTGCTCCTTTCTACAGTAAAGTAGCATATTTTCAGTCATATCAGGGAACGTTTCATCCACTTGAGGACGAGCGATATTGGCATGCGGCTGATTTTTTCCTTGTGCATAATGAAGACCGATGTGAAAGAAGACGACCGGGTAGGCCAAAGACAACTCGTATTCGAAACGAAATGGATGAGGGTAGTTCAAGTCGGAGATCGAGACAGAGAGGTCGTGGGCGTTGATGTAATATGTAGTTGTATCTGTTGGTTGATGTAGAATGTCGTTGTAAAATGTTTCGGGCGATTTACGACTAAAAAAGTTGCTAGAAATATAAAAACATGTGGCAAACAAAACAACAAGAAACACAAATAAAAATCAACAGCGGTCCTAATTAGATAAAAAGTAAAGAACATAAAAACTAAGGTATATAATGCCCTCCTGTGCCACATCTACGTGGTCGTCTATTCCTGTGCAGATGGCCACGGTCAACAGGAGCATCGGGCTGCTCAGGGCGACGACGTCGCTGCTGGGGTCGCGGCGGTGACCCCTGCACAAATGGCTGATACGGAGGCGTGGCCTCGTCGTCATCATCATCATCAGCATCGCCGTAGCCGAGATCAAACCCCGGCGGTGTAAAGTAGCTACCATCACCGTACTGTGACGTACGACCACGTGAAGACGACGGGCCAGGCTCCTGCGTCCGCCCACGCGAAGATGACGGGACATGCATGTGTGTCGAGGGGACATCAGCCAACGACATGTGTCTTCGCTGTCGTCTGTCAAGGAAAAGACCCTGCATCTGATGTATGAGGTCCAATCCTCCTTCCATATCTCCTCCGCTTAATATCACCTGGGCCCTATCGACGTGCTGTGTCTAATAGGTAACAATTCACGTCTTAAATAACACGTCCAAAATAAAATAAAAACCTTCTTTAGTACCATGTCAGCCTAAAGAAGTACAGGTAACTAACCATAACGTCGATAAATGCACTATCTCCCATCTGGAATATAACATCTGCCCAAGTTAAGTCTGGCCTAAAAATCCAAACCTTTGAGCCCAAAACCTAAATTATTTTCGGCCCAATTCGGAATAGCCCATATAATGGTTCTAGCATATTCTTATGACTTTATCCTTTAGTCTCTCCATTCCCATGTAAACCTATCGGGCGAACCGTGCTTGTAAAGAAAAAAAAATGGAAATGAGCAGCAAACTAGAGGAACCGTCGGGCTTTTCATGTAGTGCTCATGTTTGATTTAAGGTTTACAAAGGTATCATGTGTTCTAATCTCGTTGGTTTCTCCATCTAGATATTGTTAGGGTTCTTAACCTTTGAGAAATGATTTCATCGCAGCTTCAGCTTTCAGCTAATTTGACTTAGCTGTTAATCTCCGGTTTTTTGAATCTTGTTTCTATTGAAAGCAAAGTTCTTCAGGTTTTCATATCCTCTTGAATCAAGTCAATCCGATGTTCCTATGATTTATTATGAATTTTTGAATACGAAACTGTTTCTGGAAATTGCTGTTTTTGGAGAAGAAAAGCGCAGCTTCTGTCTTTCCCAGTTCTGATGCATCTAGACTGCTCTGATCTATTCGAAATTGGTCTCGTTTGAAAGCTAAGATCTTTAGCTTTTCTCAGCCGCAGAAATCAGCTCAATCCGATACACGTAGAATTTCTTATGAATTTTCGAATATTCAGCTGTGAAACAGGAGAATTTCTGTTCGAGCAGTCCTGATTTTAGCGAATTTGAACTAGCTACAGTACTCCAAATCTTGCTAAACTTGTTTCTGTGGAAAGATGACTTTCTTGGCTGTTCACAGCCTTTGGAATCATCTCGATCCGATACTTGTGCGAATTGTTATGAATTTCTGAAGTTTATGCCGCAAAACAGAAATTTTCTGGTGACTTACCAAAGGATTTAGAAATATTTATCATTTACTGCTTCAGCTGCTCTTCAAACAAAATTACAGCTTCATATTATGTTCCTGTAGCAGTTCAACGCTCTTTTGATACCGGATTTCGTGTTTACGCTATAGTTCTTAAAAACCTCGCTTACTATCGATGCATTGACCTCTTCAGCTTATGATATCATGATTTAGGCGAAGGAGCAGCGACTACATTTACAAGAGTAGCCTCGGATTTTGGGAAAGCTGGAGTTCACCGGTGAGTTGGTAATACGGGGACACCTTCCCTTCGCGGGATGTGTGGACCCTGCTTCGGGTTTTTTTACACCGTATTTGATGTCATCAGTTTGTGTCGTCGTTATACTTCGTCGCTCTATAAAATGTGGTGATATTGTGGTGATTTGCAATTGGGAGCCTTGTCGGCTATAGAATATTTAGGTTTGTGGTGATCGAAGAGTTTTAGGGCATATGTGTTGCCTTGCATTGTTTCGACGGTTACACGTGCATTACATGACGTGATGACGTGTTATTATTTTACGTCTTGGTCTTACTGATAGGAGGCCTTGTCGGCTATAGATCATGTAGTCTTGTCGAGGTTGATGAGTAATTAGTTTTATGGGTGGCTTTTGAATTGAGTTGATGTTTGTATGAGTATACGTGACATGATGGCGTGTCACTGTTCAATATTGTTTATTCGATTGTGATACAAACGTGATATTGTTTGATATTTTGATGTTGCATAAACTTGGTACCAAGTCGAAGTAGCCCGAATTGCCACGGTTCGGGTGAGTGAGAGTGGCATATATCTATCAGTAGCCCGAATAGCCACGGTTCGGGTGAGTGAGAGTGGCACATATATTGATTAGTAGCCCGAATGGCCACGGTTCGGGTGAGTGAGAGTGGCATATTGAGTACTAGCTCGGCCAACATCACCGTGTGTGGGGTATGCATGTTATAGTAGTGGATGTATTAGTTTGCGGCTCATGGTCTAGAGTACGGTGATGGACTCGTCTGACTCTCGACGGGGAGATCAGTTCGAGGGAGTAGATGGCCACCCACGCGTATGATATGTGACTATGTGGATTTTTATTGACGTACCGAACTGTTTCGTGATAGCTGGTTGTCGTTTGTGTCTCGTATGAGTGGTGGAAAATGTTAACGTGTAAATGGAGTGATCGATATATTTGAATTGTTATGATTTCATAGTAAAGGGCGCACCTTCCGTTAGGGTAAAGTGTGTCCGTATTATATTCTCACTGAGCTTTGCTCACCCCATATATACATATATAAATATATATATATATCTATATATATTTCCTTCTAGGTCGTCTTTTGCTTGGGAGGTTTGCCATTCTCGTTCGTCATTTCTGCTGCTGATTCCTCTATTCTGGTATTCCACCTTCCTTTTACATCGATAGATCCATTGGCAGAGTATATCTTTTAGGTGGATGTTTTGTGTATAAATTCCTCCATTGGCCGAGGTTTGAATTATTATGTATAATGTGAAATATCATTCGATATTTCATCGAGTCTTTATTACAACTTCTTTCGTTTGATTTTTATTTCGCGAAGTGTGAGTTGATATCGAGCCTTGCGTTTATTGAAAAACGCGGCGGCTGTTGCAGCTTCGGCACGGGTCGGGGTGTGACAGTTCTGGTGGTATCAGAGCCTTGTTGCATTCATTATTATTTCTTTCCTTGGTATTGCCAATGGATCTATTCTCTTTCTTGGGGAAGATGTTTTATTCTCGACATTGGTCTCGATCTCTCTATCTGTTTCATTTATAGTCGTTATTGGCGCCTTCAATTCTTCTTGATGATGAGTCTAGGGACACGTCTTTCGTGGTCCTTCGAGCTATGTTTCTTGGTCTGTTCCTTGATACAGATGACACATTATTCATGGTTCTATGATTCCTATCGACCAAGCACAAGTTGAGATGTGAGTTGATCAAATGATGAAATCATAGCAATATCAGATGTATTAAGATTATGTTTGTATACATGGAGTTCCACCACATGCGAAGGGTTGATTTTTTTATTTTTTATTTTTACCTTAAGGTTTATGTGTTGTTCGTTTGTCCTCGAGAGTTAGGGATGTTCCTTAACACAAAGAATGAGTTGCCATTATTTAGTACATCAATTCTCAATCCAGATACATAATCTGGAGGGTTGAATCTTAGGGACGTATATGTTATTTATGATTCGTCACTAACGTGAGTGTTTCGACATTCGATGGTATGAGATGCGCTATAAAAGCGTGTGTAGGGCATTGAAGTCCTAGAGACATTAAATAACTTGGTGATCGACGCTATTGTGTGGATTGCAATGGAACGTTTGGACTAGGATGATGTGAGTCGACGGTTGTAGAAGTGTAAAACGACATTATCCGAGACTATTAGTTGGCTAATCTTGGTAGAAAATTTTGTTATCATTCTCATGAGTTCGACATTTTTCTCCTCATTCTTGCCCTCGAAACCTGACATATTGGCGGCAAATTTTCTCCGTTGGGCCAAGAGTTCCTTGGTGATCGCTCGAACTATATTATCATTGATCCAAGTTTTTATCGAATTGGCACAGTCTTGCTACAAGTCAACCAAATCTTGATTATCCCCTCTACATATGATTAACGGTTTATATTGCACGTGGGAATCTATTGATCGAGACTTGGCGTTCAAGAGTTGTTATATTCTCCTTAAGATCTGTGTAGCCAACTTGATACCTTTATCGTTGATTGATCTCAATGCCATTGGCATGAATCATCTATTTCATCGTCACACGCCACTCTTTATTGTTTAGTAAAGCTTTTTGCTTTCCGGAGGTTGAGATTCCAGAAATGGTATTTGAAGGTTAACGTCGACATGTATCACTTGCCGCCATCCTTTTTATACTTCTATCTCATAGCAGGATGTTAGGCATTCGTAGCTATGATGAAGATAGACGGTATTTCCGTTCTAAAATAATTCCTTCATGTATTACCAAAGATCTATATGAAGAATCATACACTGGACGATTTGTTTGCCATTGATACACTTCCCAAAACTACCCTTGTATCGATACCTCCTTACCGATTGGCCATAATCGAGCTTAGAAATCAGGACGCAATTGAGGGAGCTATTAGATAAGAAATTCATTCAGCCTATTGCATTTCTATGCAATGCTCCTGTCTTTATGTCATGAAAAGGATTAAGCCAGTTCATTGCTGTCTCGATTACTATCAGCGGAATAAAGGGGCGATCAAAAGAGATATCCTCTTCCTATGATTGATGATTTGTTCGATCAATTCCAGGGAGCAACATCTATTCTCAAAATTGATTGGTTATCTAATATTTGCGAAATTGATATCCCTAAGTCTATTTTTCGAGATTCGTATATTCATTTCGAATTCTATATTATGTCCCTTTGACTCAAAATGCTCTACCAGCCTTTACGAACTCCATATCTCGAATTTTTTTTTTTTTGCCATATTTCGATAAATTGGTAATTGTCGTTTTGCGAAAATTTTCAAACGTGAACTTTTGCAACTTTCTAGGTGAACGCCGTAGCCGATGAACTTAATATGAGTCTTCCATCTCACTTGCTCCGATCCAATTTTCTGATATTCCTCTATTGGAACAAATTACAGGCCTTCGTATATCAACCATCATAGGGTATCATGTGAAGCTTTACTCACTAATTTGAAGTTAGACATGCCTTTTCGAGCAGATTAGAGAAAGGAAGTTGCACGATGATCATCGATAACTCGTTGCAAAGGGAAAACAACTAGGGACATCAAGATTTGAAAAGATGTGATCTTATCTTACCTTCCGTAATCGTGTTTGTGTAACATTCGGCCTAGATCTTCGTAGAAATATTCTCAAGAAAATTCATTCTTCAGCCTATGCGATGCTTTTCGGTGGCACGGAGAGATATACACCTTTCTTTTGCGGTGAAGTCGACATCAAATAATTTTCTTGAAGATTTCCTTGTAGAAGAGCGTGTTATGAATTTGCATCATGGAAAGCTTTGTCCTAGGTATATCGTTTCGTTTGGCATTACCAGATTGGCCGTGTAGCGTGTAGGTCGTTTGATCTACTATCATAGCTATTTCAAATCAATATTTTGAAAATACGAGCTCGTTTGGGTATACTCGAGACTCCTTCACCTGAGTTAAAGGATAATTTCTTTTGCGAAGTCCAACCATCCGAATCTTCGATCAACAAAAGAAGAAACTTCGTAACAATTTCCTTTCCTACGACGTAAGTTGTTTAATGTAGCGACAAGTTGGAAGAAGAAAATTTAGAATCAGAAGCACATGTACGCTGTCAACATCCATACCTTTTCCGCTTCGCTAGGTACAGTTGCGTTTCGAGGACGAAACTTTTTGAAGGGGGGATATCTTATAACATCTGCCCAAGTTAAGTCTGGCCTAAAAATCCAAACCTTTGAGCCCAAAACCTAAATTATTTTCGGCCCAATTCGGAATAGCCCATATAATGGTTCTAGCATATTCTTATGACTTTATCCTTTAGTCTCTCCATTCCCATGTAAACCTATCGGGCGAACCGTGCTTGTAAAGAAAAAAAAATGGAAATGAGCAGCAAACTAGAGGAACCGTCGGGCTTTTCATGTAGTGCTCATGTTTGATTTAAGGTTTACAAAGGTATCATGTGTTCTAATCTCGTTGGTTTCTCCATCTAGATATTGTTAGGGTTCTTAACCTTTGAGAAATGATTTCATCGCAGCTTCAGCTTTCAGCTAATTTGACTTAGCTGTTAATCTCCGGTTTTTTTGAATCTTGTTTCTATTGAAAGCAAAGTTCTTCAGGTTTTCATATCCTCTTGAATCAAGTCAATCCGATGTTCCTATGATTTATTATGAATTTTTGAATACGAAACTGTTTCTGGAAATTGCTGTTTTTGGAGAAGAAAAGCGCAGCTTCTGTCTTTCCCAGTTCTGATGCATCTAGACTGCTCTGATCTATTCGAAATTGGTCTCGTTTGAAAGCTAAGATCTTTAGCTTTTCTCAGCCGCAGAAATCAGCTCAATCCGATACACGTAGAATTTCTTATGAATTTTCGAATATTCAGCTGTGAAACAGGAGAATTTCTGTTCGAGCAGTCCTGATTTTAGCGAATTTGAACTAGCTACAGTACTCCAAATCTTGCTAAACTTGTTTCTGTGGAAAGATGACTTTCTTGGCTGTTCACAGCCTTTGGAATCATCTCGATCCGATACTTGTGCGAATTGTTATGAATTTCTGAAGTTTATGCCGCAAAACAGAAATTTTCTGGTGACTTACCAAAGGATTTAGAAATATTTATCATTTACTGCTTCAGCTGCTCTTCAAACAAAATTACAGCTTCATATTATGTTCCTGTAGCAGTTCAACGCTCTTTTGATACCGGATTTCGTGTTTACGCTATAGTTCTTAAAAACCTCGCTTACTATCGATGCATTGACCTCTTCAGCTTATGATATCATGATTTAGGCGAAGGAGCAGCGACTACATTTACAAGAGTAGCCTCGGATTTTGGGAAAGCTGGAGTTCACCGGTGAGTTGGTAATACGGGGACACCTTCCCTTCGCGGGATGTGTGGACCCTGCTTCGGGTTTTTTTACACCGTATTTGATGTCATCAGTTTGTGTCGTCGTTATACTTCGTCGCTCTATAAAATGTGGTGATATTGTGGTGATTTGCAATTGGGAGCCTTGTCGGCTATAGAATATTTAGGTTTGTGGTGATCGAAGAGTTTTAGGGCATATGTGTTGCCTTGCATTGTTTCGACGGTTACACGTGCATTACATGACGTGATGACGTGTTATTATTTTACGTCTTGGTCTTACTGATAGGAGGCCTTGTCGGCTATAGATCATGTAGTCTTGTCGAGGTTGATGAGTAATTAGTTTTATGGGTGGCTTTTGAATTGAGTTGATGTTTGTATGAGTATACGTGACATGATGGCGTGTCACTGTTCAATATTGTTTATTCGATTGTGATACAAACGTGATATTGTTTGATATTTTGATGTTGCATAAACTTGGTACCAAGTCGAAGTAGCCCGAATTGCCACGGTTCGGGTGAGTGAGAGTGGCATATATCTATCAGTAGCCCGAATAGCCACGGTTCGGGTGAGTGAGAGTGGCACATATATTGATTAGTAGCCCGAATGGCCACGGTTCGGGTGAGTGAGAGTGGCATATTGAGTACTAGCTCGGCCAACATCACCGTGTGTGGGGTATGCATGTTATAGTAGTGGATGTATTAGTTTGCGGCTCATGGTCTAGAGTACGGTGATGGACTCGTCTGACTCTCGACGGGGAGATCAGTTCGAGGGAGTAGATGGCCACCCACGCGTATGATATGTGACTATGTGGATTTTTATTGACGTACCGAACTGTTTCGTGATAGCTGGTTGTCGTTTGTGTCTCGTATGAGTGGTGGAAAATGTTAACGTGTAAATGGAGTGATCGATATATTTGAATTGTTATGATTTCATAGTAAAGGGCGCACCTTCCGTTAGGGTAAAGTGTGTCCGTATTATATTCTCACTGAGCTTTGCTCACCCCATATATACATATATAAATATATATATATATCTATATATATTTCCTTCTAGGTCGTCTTTTGCTTGGGAGGTTTGCCATTCTCGTTCGTCATTTCTGCTGCTGATTCCTCTATTCTGGTATTCCACCTTCCTTTTACATCGATAGATCCATTGGCAGAGTATATCTTTTAGGTGGATGTTTTGTGTATAAATTCCTCCATTGGCCGAGGTTTGAATTATTATGTATAATGTGAAATATCATTCGATATTTCATCGAGTCTTTATTACAACTTCTTTCGTTTGATTTTTATTTCGCGAAGTGTGAGTTGATATCGAGCCTTGCGTTTATTGAAAAACGCGGCGGCTGTTGCAGCTTCGGCACGGGTCGGGGTGTGACATGGAATCCTCGATTCATGTGGATCGTCGATGGAGAGATGTAACGACGGGTGACCCTCCAGTACCATGGATAGTAATCTGGAGTGCACTGCGCACCACCAACTATCTCCATCGCACCGACTATCCTCTCGTAGCGAGACACCCACAAGGCTTCGTACTGCTCGTGGAAGGCCCTCCAATCCCTTCCCGCGACATTACGTGTACTGTGTCGATGAAGATCAACGTCGAGCTGTCTCGGACGTTGCGGGACGGACTGAACCATCCCGAACTGTCGTAGCACGCGATCGGGATAGTGCCACTCAACGATGTTGTAGAAGATGAGTGAACACGACGATCGAACGCATGCTGGTCGAGAGTCGGCTCTCAACGCCATAATCTCTGGTGCCTGATCGTCATAGGGTGTCCAGACGAACTGCTCCCAAGACATGCTATCGATCGACTCACGAATCGCACGCAAATTCGAGTGCGTCGATGTCGTATGATCGAAAAGCGCATTCCACCTGAAATCAAAAAAATATAAATATTTAAATATAAAATATATTAAAAAATAAAACAAAATATTAAATATTTTAATAAAAAATACCCTACCTCGCAGCATGTGACGGCATAGGCAACTGAATTCCATCTTCTTCGATGGGCATCATCCGATATCGCGGACGGATAATAACGGGCTGCACAGGTAATATATGAATCCATGCCCATACCTACACAAAATTTAAATTAGTATGTATACACCTCAAGACAATTCAATTACACAAACTAACGCACCTGAAGCAACCGTAGAGCTCCACCGATGTTCATCTTCTGACGCTGACACGAAGTACATAGCTCTCTGTACAAGAAAGCCAGCACGGCACTGCCCCAACTGTACGTGTGCACGGCGTCTATGTCTTCGAGCAACGGGAGTAAGGTCATGGACGTCGAGCTGCCGCTGGAGTCGGGGAACAAAACCGATCCCATGAGTAATAGCGCATATGCACGTGCCCGCTGATCGACCTCATAATTTGAGCTGTGATCATCGATCTCGTTGGCTTCTAGCCAGTCTGCAAATTTCCTCAGCGACACCTTCGTCCCGGTGTACGCCCCCACAGCAGATCTGTAACCAGTCAGCTCCTCCAAGTAATCGAGCCACTGATCCTGCGTCCTGTGCTGGATAACACCACTGACCGAGTGACCATCAACGGGGAGTCCCCACAGCACACCGACGTCCTCAAGAGTGACGGTGGCCTCACCCACAGGCAAGTGGAACGTATGCGTCTCCTTCCTTCACCTCTCTACGAGGGCCGTGATCAAGTGTGGATCTAACTTCTGAGACCCACAACTATACACGCCGTAGAAGGACATAGTATCCAACCTCTCCAGAACACGACCGTGCAACCGCACCGGTCGTGAAAGCTTACCCCAGACGACACTCTCCAAACCCCTAACGGTCAAAGGTGTGTCGAGGGCACCATCAGCGTTGGATAGTACATCGTTACAACGATGACTATCCTGGAATATCAAAAGTGATCTATCGATCGGACCGTAATATTCGTTCGTATCCATCCTAAATTAGCGTTTCAAAGTCAATACGCAACAAAAAACAATAAACACACACATAAATTGACTCATGTACTAACAAACGAATCAAATAACCTAGAAACCCTAATTTCAAAATTAGGTTTCGAAATTAGGGGAAATTTCTAAATCGAATCAATTATGTAAAATTAGTGTGTTATATCAATCTATTAAACAACCCACAATATCTAAAGCACATATTATACCAAAAACACAAACTTAAACGCAAGAATTCGACGAAATTTAACGAAACATCAAAATCAAGATTTAAACAAATTAGGAGTTTCATACCCAAAAAAAGCTTAATCGACGATGAGGATGAAGAATGGATCTATCACGTGGTGTTGGCCGCCGTCGTTCGCCGCTGTAAATCGCGGAATCGGTGGGGAGAAGAAGAGGAGAAATGGGGAGGAAGAAGAAGGGGCCGCGGCTATATTAATCGCGTCGTCGCGGCCATTAAGCGCGACGCCGCGGCTAATAGCCGCGACGAAGGGTTTACTAGGCCGAAGGTCGGCCCAGACAATTTTAATTTAAAAGTCGGGCCCGATATTCAAATATCGGGCCCAATCAGGCCCGATATTCAAATTTCGGGCCCGATCAGGCCCGCGCGAAGCCCATCGTCGTTGCCACGTCATCGTCGCGGGCAATGGATGCGGCGTCGCTATTAATAAACACGTTTCGCTCGATTTTATTAATTTCTGTCGAATTAGCCCTATTTTAGCTAATTTGGGTTAAAATAACCCTATTTTAATTAAAAAGCCGGAAAGTAATACATAATTACTATTTACAAGGTAAGAAAGAAAAGAAGTATGCAACCAATATAAACTATTAGTTGTATGTACGAACAAGTACATCACAAGACATATTCCTTATAGCAATATAGATTAATATATATTGTCCCGTTCTATGTACGGCCATGAAAAAAGATGGGATTTATTAATTATTTACGATGATATAACAAAGTTGGATTGGACACATTTGAAGACCAATGAATGGATGACAGAACGAACTAAAGGCAGTTGAGTCGAAATAAATAACATCGTTGTCAAAAATAATAAAATGTGGTTGGGCACCACACACACACAACAACACATGTATGTACTATATTTTACAGCATCAGTTTGAATCTCGTTTCTTCCAAGAATGTGACGTCTCTCTTTGGACACTTCCCGATGATTTCCCATCTTTTCTCCTCTTCTCTTCTCATATGCCAAGAAGAACTCTTTGTTCTCTTTCTCTAGCTCCTTCCACACTATATATGATAGACGCATATAACGTTTATTTTTTGTGTAGAAGAGAGATGAAGAATAGTGGGAGAGAACAATCAGCGAAGTTGTTGGCAGGGTTTGCTTTGTTCTCCCTCTGTTTCGTATCTGTTTCCGTTGGTAAGGTTTGTACTAACGGCGGCATGTCCCTTTCGCACACTTTATGGAGTCGATTGTTTTCCTCAAAGAACGAATCTTTTGAAGTAGAAGATCTCTCCCATGAGTCCCATTTGCATTTAATTCACAGCGACGACCAAACGTGGTCGACTCTGATTCCTAGAAAGACATTGAGGCAAGAGGAAGAGGTTAGCTGGAACATACTCTATCGAAAAATCGAGAACCCCAGTGGGCCCACAAATGGTGGAATGGGTTTCTTAAACGAAGTATCGCTTCACCATGTGAGATTGGACGACCCACCCTGATTCTGTACATGACGTGGCGCATCAGACCAATTTGGAGTACCTTTGATTGTTTGATAATGATAGGTTGCTTTGGAGCTTTAGAAAACTCGCTGGAGTCTCCTACACAAGAGATTCGTGGTCATTTCGTGGGTTAGATTCCATTACTTCTTATGATCTTATTTAAGATCGCTGTGATGGTTTGCTGTATCGTGGCGATATATGTAAGATCGAAATGAGGGAATCAATGTCAGAGATAGCTCATCTCATAGGTTTGTCCAAGAATGTTAAGATTGTGAACTTCAAATGGTGTTCCATGTATGGTTGGGAGTCTCCTACACAAGTGATTCGTGGTCATTTCGTGGGTTAAGTTTGCATTACTTCTTATGATCTTATTTAAGATCGCCGTGATGGTTTGCTGTAAAGATTTCGTGGCGATAGATGTAAGATCGAAATGAGGGAATCAATGTCAGAGATCTCATAGGTTTGTCCAAGAATGTTAGGATTGTGAACTTCAAATGGTGTTCCATGTATGAACAATTACCGTTCAGTCGACGACTGTCTTCTTTTCTTAGGTCATTACATGAGTGCAACGGCGCTAATGTGGGCTAGCACACATAACGCCGAACTCAAAGAAAATGTCTTTGTTAGTTTCTGCTCTATCAAAATGCCAGAAACAGATAGGCATTGGGTATATTTCGGCGTTTCCATCCGAGTTCTTCGACAGGTTCGAAGCGCTAGAACAAGTTTGGGCTCCATACTATACTATTCACAACGTATTCACAAATCCCCACTGGCTCTCGAAAGCCATCCACGAGAACTCCGACCAGGCTTTCCCACAGTGCCCACATAAAATATATACTAGCTGACCCACCACTGAAACCACCATGGAAAGTTCAGAACCAGCTCCTGTGACGACCCGCCATCTACTACTATTCTATTGCTCTAACCTACGTGACTAAATAAAATATAAAATATATTACATATGAAAATACTGATATTTTTTTTTCTTTTTACATATCAAACTCCACACTGCTATTTTACAATGCAAATATTATTCAAATCTTACATATAAAAACTTATTTTACAAAAACACACATAATTAAACATAACGCCCGCCTCACAGGTCGCATCCATGTACACACCACCCTCAAAAGTCACCGGAAGTTCCAGAAGGACCAGCCTCATCATCTAAACATTTACGTACCGGATTCGCTACGTCTACAACACATAAAAACATGGGATGAGCTATAAAGCTCAGTAAGTGGAAACATGCATGTATGCACGTGCCAAAATAGCAAAGGCATCCGCGCCAATCATAGTCACCACATTTGCTTTTCCTGGGTGGTAACTAATTACACAATCATAGTCTTTCACAAGTTCTAACCACCGTCTCTGCCTCATATTTAATTCCTTCTGAGTGAAGAAATATTTCAAGCTCTTGTGGTCCGTGAAAATTTCACATCGTTCCCCATATAAATAATGCCTCCAAATTTTTAGAGCGAACACCACTGCAGCTAACTCTAAATCATGAGTCGGATAATTCTTTTCATATTCTTTCAGTTGCCGAGAGGCATAAGCTATCACATTTCCATGTTGCATTAATACACAGCCCAAACCATTCCTTGATGCATCGCTATAGACTGAAAATCCTCCAGTCCCTGATGGTATTGTAAGAACTGGAGCTGAAGTGAGTCGCTTCTTTAACTCTTGAAAACTTTGCTCGCACTCCTCACTCCAATGGAATGGAACATTCTTCCTTGTTAACTTTGTCAGTGTTGATGCAATCTTTGAGAAGTCCTTAATAAACTTTCTGTAGTATCCAGCTAAGCCAAGAAAACTCCGTACTTCCGTGACATTGGTTGGTTGAGGCCAGTTGTTGATAGCTTCAATTTTGCTAGGATCCACAGAAATTCCTTCTCCAGAAACAATGTGCCCTAGAAATGCGACTTGACTCAACCAGAACTCGCATTTCTTGAACTTGGCATATAATTTATTTTCTCGTAATATTTCAAGAACAGTCTTCAAATGTTGCTCGTGTTCTTCCTTCGTTTTCGAGTAAATTAGAATGTCATCAATGAACACAATGACAAACTTGTCCAAGAACTGTTTGAACACTCGATTCATTAGATCCATAAACGCTGCTGGCGCATTAGTTACCCCAAAAGGCATAACTAAAAATTCGTAGTGTCCATATCGGGTACTGAATGCCGTCTTTGGAATATCTTCTTCTCGAACCTTCAATTGATGATACCCCGATCGTAAATCTATTTTTGAAAACACCGTTGCACCTTGAAGTTGATCAAATAAATCATCTATTCTTGGTAATGGGTATTTGTTCTTGATTGTGATCTTGTTCAGCTCCCTGTAATCGATACATAATCGCATCGACCCATCCTTCTTTCGCACGAACAAAACTGGCGCTCCCCAAGGAGAAAAACTAGGTTGAATAAATCCCTTCTGTAATAGATCGTCCAACTGTTCTCTTAGCTCTTTCAATTCAGTCGGCGCTAATCGATATGGAGTCTTAGAGATTGGAGCAGATCCCGGTATTAAATCAATCGTAAATTCAATTTCTCGATCTGGTGGTAATCCGGGTAAATCTTCAGGAAATACGTCAGGAAAATCTCGTACCACTAGCACATCCTCTAATTTCGGAGGTGAACGTTCCTCTGATTTCACTGCGAAAACTAAATAAGCTTCACATCCCACCTTGATCAAACGTTGTGCTTTCGTCGCTGAAATTCTAGAAACATTTCTTTCTTTGTTTGTTCCCACAAAAATGAAAGACTCCTTCTCTTCAATATTAAAGGTAACTGTCTTGCGATTACAGTCGATGACAGCTCCGTATTTCGATAGCCAGTCCATTCCAAGAATCACCTCATAATCGTTCATTGGAATGACTATTAAATCAACAGACAATTCTCTTTCACTAACTAACACAGGACAATTCCGTAAAACCAGATTGGTTCGCATCGCAACTCCGTGTGGGACGGTCACATTATATTCACAATCAGACAGGGTAGGCGTAATCCCGAGTCTCGTCACATATTTAGTGGATGCAAATGAATGCGTGGCTCCTGAATCTACTAAAATGCATGTCGGAAGTTTGTGAATAAGTAGATTACCTGCCACCACGGATGGATTAGTTTTTGCTTCCTCTGCAGTCAATGTATACACACGTGCTGGCACAGTTGGTGGTTTCGCTTGAACCATAGCTTGATTTCCTGGTGTCTTCTCTGAACATGATCTTGCGTAATGCCCCGTCTTCCCGCATTTGAAACAAATAGCATTCTGTGAGAAACAGATACCCGAATGATGTCGTCCACATCTTGGGCAAGCTGGCATTGGGCCTGTGGGTCTCCATTGATTAGAATTTTGTTGCTGAGGTGGTCCAGGCCTATTCTGAAAATTTGGCTTCCCACCTTTTGGAAAGAACTGTCGTTTCTGATTACCCCCACTCCACTTTGCTCCTTGCACAAACTTTCGCTTTGCCTCTTGAGCACGAATAATTCGTGTCTCAGCTTGTTCTGCAACCATCGCCCGCTCCGCCACTTGAGCATATGTAGTTCCTTGTAGTCCGGCCATATTAACGTCACGATACAACTCCGGCTTTAGACCCTCAAGGAATCGTTCAATCTTTAGGGCATCAGTGCTAACCATATGAGTCGCGAACCTTGACAGTTGTTCAAATTTTCTGATGTATTCCGCCACTGTCATCGCCCCTTGTTTGAGATTAATAAACTCATTCATGCGTTGGGCTCGCACAGGTGCAGTGAAGTATTTATTTCGAAATAATTCCTTGAAACGTTCCCAACTCATGTTAATTGGATCCTCTATCGCCAAAATAGTGTCCCACCAATGCCCTGCACTTCCTCGCAGTAGAAATGCAGCACACAGAACTTTCTCATTCTCAGGAATTCTGCTATATTGGAACATACTCTCTAATGTTCTGAGCCAATCTTCAGCAGATGTTGGATCGATAGCATCCTCAAAAGTCGGTGGGTTCAGTTTACGAAATCTTTCACCCACTGCTTCAACCCTATCAGCCTGAGAGATTCCGTTATTCCTTGTCCCCTCAGAGTTTTGCTGCTGAATCAATTCCCGAATCTGTTGAGACTGTTGACGCACTAATTCGGTGAGCTGAAGGATAGCCGAATCACGATTGTCAGTCGGGTTTACATTTTCGCCTTCATGATTGTTTCCTCCACTACCCTCTCCTCTAGTTCTAACCATGTTGTCTCTCTTACCCTAACAGTCCCTAAGGCCAATAAATTATGCAATGCAAGAAATTCATAATATCATATAACTTACAATTAAGGCTGACTTCCGCGCTTTTGAGTGTGTGTACATGGACAGTCTACAGAAACTGCAACCGAAGCTCTGATACCAACCTGTGACGACCCGCCATCTACTACTATTCTATTGCTCTAACCTACGTGACTAAATAAAATATAAAATATATTACATATGAAAATACTGATATTTTTTTTTTCTTTTTACATATCAAACTCCACACTGCTATTTTACAATGCAAATATTATTCAAATCTTACATACAATAAAAACTTATTTTACAAAAACACACATAATTAAACATAACGCCCGCCTCACAGGTCGCATCCATGTACACACCACCCTCAAAAGTCACCGGAAGTTCCAGAAGGACCAGCCTCATCATCTAAACATTTACGTACCGGATTCGCTACGTCTACAACACATAAAAACATGGGATGAGCTATAAAGCTCAGTAAGTGGAAACATGCATGTATGCACGTGCCAAAATAGCAAAGGCATCCGCGCCAATGCTTTCTAATACTATTCTCACATCATACTCATTCGTTTCTCATTTTCATCAGGGCCCATAGCTACTTACTAACCGCACCATCATATTATGAGCTCAAATCCTATACCGATAAAAATACGATAGTGGCCCACGCTGGCTAAGATAAAATTAGGGTTTATCTCCAATCTTATCATTCACCAGGTCGCCCCTCTATCACGTCACTTTCCTGGCACTATAGTTATACTATGTGCCTTCCCATTACCTAAATAATTTAGGTAAATATATTCGACGGTTTTACCCCCGTCATGGTGCCTTTGTAGAAGTAGCTATATTCTCATCTATCTACATTATAACTCGCTTTCCACTCGAGTAATACAATGCACGCTCATTCCTCAAAATACTCCATATGATTCGTGCGTGCACATGATCATGATGCATAAATAATGCGACAATAAATATTCCAAACAATCGCTTATAACAGATAATTCACATACCATATATTCATCGAAACAATTAGTCACGTAACAATACACATACCAATCAATTTATGTGTTGTAGGTGAAATTCCCACTTACCTGTCGTCCAAACTTATGTAACTTACTGCCTTTGAAACGTCCTCACCTTTTACCCTTATAGAACAAAATATTAAAATATCAAGATCATCACTAAATTAAATAACTAGTTCAAAATAATTAATTCAACTAGACTTATTTGTTAAAACCCTAAATCTTGACTAATAGTCTACCTTAGATTAATTAATATCATAATTTTAATCGAAACTTAGTATTATTTATCTCAATAATCACTGGGCCCTATCACGCTCAAGACTTAATTCCATTCGATTACCATACCAAACACCCAACTTGATCATGCTTTAAGACTTACTTCCATTAATTTAAAATTCGCTCAATTAATATAAATTAAACTCACTTTCGATCAAGTCATCATACACTAGGCTTTACTTTCGCCATAGTTTTCCCACCATCAAGTGATTTGATTGTTTAATTCTCAAATCGTCCTATTTGATATAAATTATACCCACTTTCGATAAGATTTATATTATAATATTCTTACTATTACGTGAAACTATACATGAAATGCTCACATCATTCGTTCAATTATTGCTTATATCAACATAAGTTTTGTTGTGTCATGACATCACGTTTATTGTATCTCCCAATTAATCTAACTTAAGATCACATTCGCCCGATTAAATATCATTATAACTTCTCCACTTTCGATCGACTCTATATAAATTAATTCATGTGCATATATGTAGCGGCGAAACTGCATCAATTTTTTATGCTTTCGATCGAATGCCAATTTAACATGTAATCGCCCGATCCTAGGATAATTTAAATTCACTTTCGATCGATTCTCAAATTGACCAACCTATAATTGTTTAACATCACATATATCACGGCGAAAGTGCTCAAATTCCTTAGTTTCGATCGATAGTCATCTTACACCAATGGTTTCGCTCGAAAGTGCTCTCATCAAAATCAATCAACCTTACATATTATTATTTTATTATAAAACTCAGCGAAACTCTATTCATTCTAAGCAGTTTCGACCGAAAGTGTATCTTTTCTTAGTAATCATAATCGATTTAACATGATGGCACACAATTTAATCGATCGAAACTTCATGTGTCATAGCACATCTTTCGATCGATTCTTTGACCCCTTCAATTTACCCTATTCCATGAAATTAAACAATTAAAATATATAACAACGAAGATTCATCTTTCTAAAATACATTCGATCGAAAGTTCACATAAACACCTAAATTTAAATCGAAAGCTACAAGTAAACCTCTTCTGACATATCATACATAAATCTTAAATAATCATGTTAGTATAATTTATATTTAGAAACCCTAAAATCAACAACTTGTATACAATCGTTATTCTCCTCGAATCTTATCCTAAACCCTAGTTCTCTTTGAAAACATACTAAATCATGATTTGAAAAAACGTAAACTTCACAGTAATGATCTTATACCGTTTCCAGTTTAAGCTTGATCTCTACTGCTCGAACTCTCACCTCTCTCTAGACTCCAATTTCTCCATAGCTAATAACGGAAATGTTTATTTCTTTATTCCTTCTACTTGATGTTAATGATAGCCAAATGACAAAGATCATACCTAACCCTCTAACTTTAGTCACGTAAGATTTATAATTATATTACTAATATACCCTCCTCTTTACTCACGTATAATATTGATTATTATAATTCTAAAGTGTTCGACACCCCACTACTAAAATTATTAGTTTAAAATATTCAACAGATTGCCAATTACCAAATTATGGAATTCTTCCCCATAAATCCCATAATTTTCACCAATTACCATTAACGAAATTTAATGCTCCTCATTATAAATATTAAAATCCACTCCTAAAAATTATTCTTCTAAATTCCGAAATATTTCATAATTTCGAAATTCCTTATTAAGTCACTTTTCCACATAACATATAATAAACAAATATAATTTATGCAGTCATATAGTCACGTAGTATGCATGCAAAATTATTGGCCAACTTACGCACGGGACCCGGGTATTACAGCTCCCCGCCGGCCAGACCCCACCCGAGCCTCGTCATGGTCAGCCAAGTGAGCACAACGTGCATCACCAGGACAACACCCGAGATAAAGGCTACGACAGCTATATTACCTGTGCTAGTAAGAAATTAGACATAGGAAAGTATATCGCGTAGGCATAAAGCTGTGGGATCATCCACAGCGAGAACCTCCCCGCTGCGTGGGAGACGTCACTGCGCTGTCCAATGAGCAGGAGGAACGGGGTGGCGAGAAGGTAAAGGATGGTTACGCGAAGTGCTGTCACCAACAACACTATCCACGACCACTGCATATATATTCCAAGCATAGACACATGACCACATTCGTAGGCTTGACCGGCAAGGGTTTCGAGGTTTTGGCATATGAATCAAAGTCAATCAAACTTCAAACACATAGAGGAAAGGAATCTAACTATCATATGCATATATTACTAGGAGTCCAGATGAGAAGACCCAAATGACCGAATCCTGGACCGAGAAGGCAGCTAGTTCAAGCGTACCTTCATGCCCAACAGAAGTTTGGGTTATCCAAAGAATACTGAAATATCGAAATTAAAATGGCAGGCCTAGCCAACTTCCAAAGCTGGGCTGATTCGCTGACGAAGCCCTCCATGAACGGTGTCGATGTACCACCGGGTAAGGGCATGGAAACGCCAGTCCGAGTCAGAAGCTGCGATGATGCAATCCGACGGAGTGTTAGCAACATGACCGTCACCGCCAGGGTCGGAGTCAGGAGCTGCAATGATGCAGTCGGAAGGAGTATCAGCTACATGACCGTCACCGCTAGGGTCCGAGTCAGAAGCTGCAATGATGTAGTCCGACGGAGCATCAGCAAGATGACCGTCACCGCCAAGGTCGGAGTCAGGAGCTTCGATGGTGCAGTCCGACGAAGTATCAGCTATGTGACCGTCAGTGCCAGGGTCTGAGTGAGAAGCTGCGATGATGCAGTAGGGTGGAGTATCAATAAC
The DNA here is from genome assembly GCA_027422505.1 of Craterostigma plantagineum. Taxonomy (NCBI): domain Eukaryota; kingdom Viridiplantae; phylum Streptophyta; class Magnoliopsida; order Lamiales; family Linderniaceae; genus Craterostigma; species Craterostigma plantagineum. The sequence goes on from JAPQWV010000005.1 coordinate 5,647,804, forward strand.
ACGACCGTCACCGCCTCCAAAGACGTGGGAGACGAATGTTGAGTATGAGCGACGTGAACGTGACCTGAAGAATCAATGTTAGGGATTTCTTGCTCTTCGTCGTCTTTCTCACTTTAGTGTGTAGAGTAGCAAGGTTAGCGAGTTCATTGTAAACGAGCGAAAATTAGAGTCGAGTGATAACCAGTCACTTGGAGAGAAAGTTGAGAGCTTGTAATTCCAATTCGTAGTTTGAATAAAATATCAAGATTCTGCCGTGGACGTAGGCTCGAACTATCGAGCCGAATCACGTAACACTTCTCTATTTTTCGTGTTTATCGCTGGTTTTCTTATTCGATCGTCGCCAAGAACGAATCCCTATTTCCTCAATCCACAAACCCTCGAAAGTTCATTAGGAATTTAGGGCGGTCAATTTCCCAACAATTGGTGCGGTGAGCGTGGAACGACAAGCGACCGAAGAAGATGACGACAAGATTCGAAACCGAGAAGTTTACGGGGGATAATGATTTTGGTTTGGAAGATCAAGATGAAGGCATTGCTAATTCAATAAGGGCTTGAAGAAGAGCTGAGCGCTTAAAAGGATATGTCTTCGGAGTCGGCGGCCAAGAAAGCGAAGCGAACCAAAGCACATAGTGCCATCGTTCTTTGTTTTGGGGATAAAGTTCGGAGAACTGTTTTGAAGGAGACAACGCCCGATGGTTTGTAGAATAAGCTCGATGAGATGTACATGGTGAGAACACTGGCGCAGAGGCTTTTCTTGAAGCAATCGTTATATTCATTTCGATGAGTTCAATCGAATGATCTTGGATCTTGAAAACGTTAAAGATCAAGGAAGAAGATAAGGCGTTGCTACTGCTTTGTGCATTGCCTATGGGGTTCAACACCTTCAAGGAGACCTTGCTCTATGGAAGGGATGCGTTGAAGCTCGTTGATGTCCAAACCGCTCTCATCTCAAGACAATTAAATTCGAGAAGGGACTGAATTTGTGCAACCTTCTGCCAAGATGTTGTATGCGGGGAATAAGGCGAATTCTTGGCACAAGAAAGAGGAGAAGAAGGGGAAATCCAAGCCAAGGAACCCCATAAAATGCTACGAATGTCATGAAGAAGGGCACATGCGAAGAGAATGCCCTAAACGAACGCAGAAGTCTTGGAATCAAGATCAAGCAGGTTGTGCCCATCAAGAAGATTATGAATCGGCCGAGGCTTTGTAAATCTCTAGGCCTGATCCTTGCAAGGAATCAGGTTGTACCTTCCATATTACCTGCAATAGGGCGTTGCTCAAGGACTTCAAGGAGATCAAAGGCGAAACGGTTCGTTTGGGCAACAATGAGGCGTTCCATGTTCTTGGCATAGGATCCGTGTGTTTGAGGCTGCATTCGGGCAAGACGAAGGTGCTCGAGGATGTGAGATATGTCCCAGAAATGAGGAGGAAACTAGTCTGTCGGAATCCTAGATGACCTTGGGTATTTAACCAACTGAAGCAGGGAAGATGAAGATTCTAAAAGGTTCGAAGGCGGTCTTGAAAGGATTCAAGAAGAATGGTATCTACGTTCAAGGATGAAATCCAATTATATTTTCAATTTAAGAAAACGCTAGTAACAACAGTTCTTATTTAGCGAAAGAATTTAATATTATTATTGCAAATTTAGTATTATTAATTTAGAAATCTAATGGGGCCTACTATTTATAAAAGAATTTTTTGAAGGAATATATTTTATTATTTTATTGAAAATTATAATTTTTACAAAGTCCAAGTCGGGACCGAAAGATTTTATTATTTAGAGAGCTTATGAATTTATATAGTATTAATTTATAGATGTTTCAATGTATTATTATTTGCTTATTATTTTTTAACTAAGAATTAATTATTACATTAGATATTGGTCGACTAACAAGAATGGGGCCCACAAGAAATGTAAGAACGGTACGTGGAATTGCCGTAGCGTCTTTACTAGGGCTGTCTGTTCGGTATGAACCGAACTGAACCAAAATTTCGGTTCGGCTATGTCCAAAACCGAATACCGAACCGAATTTATTGGTTCGGTATTCGGTTAAAGCCGAAATTTAATTCGGTTTTTTCGGTTAACTGAATTTATAAAAAAATAAAAAAAATAAAAAATCAGCTTCCGGTTGCACTATGAAGACCCAAAAAAAGCAGTAGTGCACTACGCCCAAAAATTGAGCACATGATATTGAGCAATATTTCCAAAAAATGCAGCGATGCTAAGACAAAAAACGACTTTAATTCTGGAAAATTAACTATATTCATCGAAAAGACTGTCAAATAGAGGATTGTTGTATCAAATTCGAATCAAGGAATTTCGTAAACACACTCACCAGAATAGGAAACTCCGAAAGCTTGAATCAACACAATAAAGGCGATGAAGATGGCTGTGCTGCGAGACAAACTGTTATCGAACTTTGGACGGATGAAAATAAGGTCTTCAATTTGGGGCTGTTTTGACTAGGGTTCGTCTGTGAGGTGACTGTGAGTGCGATGGTGTGATGTGTGAGTTGAGAGGTGCGTGAGGTGAGAGATGAGATAATTAATGGGCTGGGCTATTTACATGTTTTAATATTACTGAATAATATTTCAATAATGGGCTTGGTTATGTTTAGTTTTAACATATTTAATTTTTTTAATATAACAATTTGGTAATTCGGTTCGGCAGTATATCTGTACCGAACAGAATGACCAAAATTCTATTTTTTAAAAACCGAATACCGAAACGAAATTTCGGTTATTCGATCGGTTCGACCGGTTTACCGAAATGCGAACACCCCTAGTCTTTACTCACTCTTCCCTTGTCATGCGCAGCCAATCAAATTTTTTATATTTGTATAATTAAAGTGACAATGAAATTTTTTAGAATCAACTCTTTTCCTACACTTGAAAGGCGACGCATGTGAGAAGGATAACTTATTGGAAGTAGATCTGTCAATTGGGCCCGTGGCCCGCGGGCCGACTCCCCCCCCCCCCAGCGAATTCAATAACAATAGCATCTATCCACCACCCCCCCCCCCCCCGGGAAAAGGGCGGGCTGGACTGGGATATTTTAGGCCCGCCTCGGGCCAGCCCGAGCCCGCGGCCAGTTTTATTAAATTATATATTATATTATATTTAAAATATATTAATTTAATAGTTAATGATTCATTAATTATACCATAATTAATAACACATATATTTATAAATATATAATTAATACGTTGCTTATCCATAATTTATTATTAAATACCTTAATTAACTAAAACTAATAAATAAATTAAATTATAAAATAAATATAAAAAAATTAAGAATTTTTCTAGGCCGGTGGGCCTGGCCGCCTGGCCCGCAGCAGGGCGGGCCGGTCCCACATTTTTTAGGCCCGCCATCTGCCCGCCCCGCCAAGTGAGTGGAGGCTTATTTATTGGACGGACGATTGTTAAATTCATCAAATAATATACCAACATGGACCATTGCCTTTCAAAAATGGACCAAATAACATTTCTTAAAAAATTTGTGGTACATTTTAACTCCTTGCTAAATCTGATTAGAGCCTTTGCATGCAAAAAGCAAAGCCTATCTTTTCCCCCTTAAAAAGCGTAAAACTAGTCTATCCAACCAATCAACCAAACTAATCAATTATTTTTATTTATTATTAATAATAACATTATTATAATTCAACTCTTGAGGCATTTACCCTCAATTTGGCCTATGAAAAATAAAAGGGAAAGAAAATCGAAAGAAAAGAAAAAGAAATTAGTTTCTATGTTTGGTTGATGGAAGATACAAATAGGAACAATGAAAAAGAAAAAGAAATTTCTATTTGATCACCTTACATCTCCATTATATAGAATTAGGCTGCAAGTTATATCATAGGCCTGCAAATACTTTTAACCCACTAAGGACATCTCCAACCATTCCTCTACGTTTAGAGTTGCTACAGTACAACTCCTCTATATATAAAGTGTAAACATTACCAATTAACTCCAACCATTTCCTCTATATCTTACTCTATACACAATATTTATATTTTTCCATTATATAAATTTACAAATAAATTTTCATAATGATATAAATATTTTTTATGATAATTTAATTATATTAGTATTAATTCGTTTTATACTTAATAAGATTTAATATAATTTTACGTCCATTATTTATGCTATGTGCCGTTAATTAATGTTAATTTTTGTGCAAATTTTTAATTATCAATTAACATTCTCTCTCCTAGCAGCACTATTCATCGTCTTCCCCAAAACTTTTTTTTTTCTACACCAAATCGGTCCAACAGAGCAAAATGTATGAACATCCAGGTTGATTAAATATTATAACTACAAACAAAATCCTAAAATTAGTTGAATCGGAAAAAAGAAAAAAAGAAATTGAAACAAAAAAATTTAGGGTAGCGGGTGAACAGTGTCCGCTTAAAATAGCGGGGCATTGTTTATCTCTCCAGATTTACCGTGGCGTTAAGAGGTTCCTTGGAGCTCCTCCACCATTATGGCCGGCATGGCTGGCGTCCCACGTTGAATTTGAAGTGGCGTTGGAGATGCTCTAATCGTCTTTGCCCGACCCAATGAATTGAGCCTAATTTTTCAACAGGTGATCGAAGAAATAGACAGCAAAAAGGAAAAGAAACAAAAAAAGAAGAAAATGTAGCCAACTAAGAAAAACCAATTCTACGCCAAACCGTGAGGAAACCGAAAAAAAGAAAAACTTATTTTCCATCTTTCTTTTCTACGCTACTTTCTTCAATCCAAACAGAACTATCCATACAACGACAATCTATTCTGACTTAACCCTAAAACTCAGCCGAACAAACGTCGTCGTTCTGAACATCAACATCCATAGCTGCATGACCCATAAGCCAATCAAGAACCGCAAACCAACCCTCGTCCTTACACCCGCCGCCGCCCGTAATAAAAACCCTAACCTCCCCTCGGCCCGCCTCGACCCAACTACTTCCCGGGACCCGCCTCATCCCTTCCTCCCTCATCCTCCTCCTCACCTCCACCGCCTCCTCCCACCTCCCCAACGCACAGTAAGCGTTCGAAACCATCACATACGAAGACACAACGTCCCTCATCCCCCTCGGGCCCGGGCCCACCAGCCCGATAATCCTCCGCGCAGCCTCCCCACCCAACTCCACGTTCCAATGCGCCCGACACCCGCCCAGCACCGCCTTCCAAAACCCTAATCCCGGGTCGAAGGGCAGCCCGCCCATGAACCCCTCGACCTCACCAAACCTGCCAGAACGGGCCAGCAAGTCCACCATGCATGCATAGTGCTCGGGCCTCAGAAGCCCGCCCTTCTTCCCCTCGTTAAAGAATTCGTACGCTTCCTCGACGAGCCCAGCGTGGCTACAAGCCAATAGCAACCCTAGAAAAGTCACGCCATTTGGCTTTACGCCGAATTCCTTCATTTTACTGTGCGCTTCAATGGCTTTTCTTCCGAGGCCGTTCTGGGCGTACCCGCAAATCAAGGCATTCCAAGAAACGACGTTTTTATTGCGGGTTTTAAGGAAGGAGAGAGCGCTGTCTCCCATTTCCCCGCACTTTGCGTAGAAGCTCGTGAAAGAGTTCGAAACGTACACGCCGAGGTCGAAGCCCAGGGATTTTAAAGCGCAGGCATGCACGCTTTTCCCCAGGCCAAGCGAGCCCACGTTGGCCGAGGCGATGGCCAAGCAGGGGAAGGACGGGCGGGTGGGGCCCACGCCTCGCCTGAGCATGTCCCTGAAGAAGGCGATCGCCTCCTCATTCTTCCCTGTCTGGGCGGACCCGCTGATCATCGCGTTCCAAGAAACGACGTTCTTCTCGGGGATTCGACGGAAGATTTCCTGGGCTTCGGCGAACTTTTCTTCCTTGATAAATCCGTGGACGAGCGCCGTGTGGGAGACGACGTTGGGGTTTTTGGTGTCGTTGAACGATTTTAGGGCTTCGTCGGCGGTGCTCAGCTTTGCGTAGAGGTCGGTGAGTGCGCTGCCCACGAAGAGGTTTTGGGCGAGGCCGAGCTTTTCGGCGTAGGCGTGGCATTGTTCGCCGAGGGTGAGGGATTTTAGGGCGACGGAGGAGTGGATTACTGTGCCGAAGGTGTATTCGTTGGGTTTGACTAGGGTTGATTGCAGCATTCGAAGGAAGCAATGGATTGATTCTCTGTGCTTGTTTTGCCTTGCGAGGTGGCTTATGAGCGCTGTAGCTGATTCCACGTTTCGTTCGGGCAATTCGTCGAACAGTTTGTGGGCGTTTGCTTTGACGTCTGAAGTATTTGCTCGCTGTTCATGGCCTTGGTTCGAATTCTCTTGCAGCGAAGAGCTTTTGAGGGAGACGAAGCGAACGTAAAGCTTCAGTTTATCTTCTTGTGCCGATTTTTTTATGCTGCAGCCATTGTTACATCTCATCCTACGTAGTAATAGTAATCATAATAAGAAGAAAGCGGCAATTTTTTTGACTTTTAAGATATAAGATATTTTTTTTTTTTTCAACCCGGAGTATCCCCACTCAACCAGCTATGAGCTTACGCCGCACATTCCGGGGATGGGACTAGATCTCCAGTGACTAGGTAAACACGCCCCAAGTTTATCCAACACGATAGTCATGGGATAAATCCCATGGGGACTCTTAAGAATTTGGGGGAGGTGGGATTCGATCCCATGACCTTAGTCCCCAAGTTCTTAAGGCCTCCTCCTTGGCCACTAGACCAAATGCTCATTGGCGAAAAATATAAGATATGGATATCAAATTGATCATCATAAAACAAGGAATAAATTGGATGATTTACTTTTATCATATAAATCACACGAAATAACAATGATTTTATGATATGGTGGAATATTACTAAAACAATTAAAACATAAAGATGAAAATTTGTAAACCAACAAATCTGATCTTTTAGGACATAGAGGGAACATAATGTGTGGAACCGAAGATGTTATACTTAAGTTAATCTTTGACTAAAAATCGAATTATATTAAATTTTAAATTGAATCTTAACTTCACTTTTCGCTACCGGCATTGCCGGCCAAATACATAGTGTTTAAAAACTATATTTTTATGAATTTATTATTTAGTTTCCTATCATAGCAAAACTTAAATAAATATTGATGATACACTTTCCCTATCCCAACGGCAAATTTAACTTTTACAACGCGCCACGCGCCTCCTTTTCAAAAATTTCCACTACAGAAGAATATATTTGGACGACTCCGATAAATCATGTCTGAATTCACATAGTACGAAGAGATTTTTCACACTAGCCGTTGAAGCATTTCAAAATCAAGCTCGCAGAATTTTCACGTTCATCAATCGTTGAGCGACCTTCTTCTTCTTCAGCATCATATTTCAGCAGCTGCTACGCAGAAACCTTACGATGGAGAAGATGACGTCGTTGACTCCTGACGCTCGTAGGATGGGGACTGGAACGACGCCGTCTCCTTTACCCTTCTACACCCCTCGCCCAGAGAGAAGAAGGACCGATTCGAGGGATTGGAATTTGAACCATCGTCAGGACAAAGAAAAAGAAGCGAATGTCCAAGTTTTGCTTCGATGCAGGTCAATTGCTCACTGGGCTTTGAAACTTTTCGAATTCTTTTCATCTTTTGATGCGTTTAGAAAGCGGAATTCTATGTTTGGAGTGTTGGGTTTGCTCAATTGAATCGTTTTTGCCCGTTGACAATTTTCAATCTCTAAGGCCACTGAGTGATGAAGAGCAAAGGGTGAACGTTCCTAGCGTCATAGCTTGTAATGAGAGCAGAAGAGAAGTCAGTGTTGTGAGCAAGCAGTTGGACAGAGTTTTTACATTTGACAAGGTGCGGCTTCCTTTTTTCTGTAATGTAATGAAATCCTCGTTCTTAGTTTTCGATTCGCTTGTGTTAAAAGTTGAATCACGACCAAGATTGTCCTTTCTTTTGAACTGTTATCTTTCAAGGTGTTCGGACCGAAGGCACAGCAGCGAACGATATACGATCAGGCGATTGCTCCTATAGTGAGTGAAGTGTTGGAGGGTTTTAACTGCACTGTTTTTGCTTACGGGCAAACTGGGACTGGTAAGACTTATACAATGGAGGGCGGCATGAGAAACAAGGTAATAAAACTGCGTATCTATTCTTGCCCACGAAGAAAATTGGTAAGAAGAAGTGTTGAGTGAGTTGTTTTTTCTTGATTTAGGGAGGAGAATTGCCTGCCGAAGCAGGCATCATTCCTAGAGCAGTTCGTCAGATCTTCGACACTTTAGAAGCACAGAACGCAGATTACAGCATGAAGGTGACCTTCTCTGAGCTCTACAACGAAGAAATCGTCGACCTCATCGCAGCAGAAGATCAGCTAAGACCTTCAGAAGAGAGGCAGAGAAAAAACGTCACTTTGATGGAAGATGCAAAGGGATCTGTGGTTGTGAGAGGCCTTGAAGAGGAAGCAGTGTATAGTGCTAATGACATCTATACCTTGTTAGAGAGAGGTTCTTCAAGGCGACGAACGGCAGATACCTTACTAAATAAGCGCAGCAGGCAATTCATCTTATCTTGACCGTAATTGTGTGTTTTCATTTGTGGAATTTCGAATACTGATCGGTCAATTTGTACTTTCAGCCGCTCTCATTCGATATTCAGCGTAACGGTTCACATTAAAGAGGGAAGCATTGGCGAAGAAGAGCTCATCAAGTGTGGAAAGCTCAACCTCGTTGATTTAGCGGGGTCTGAAAATATTCATCGTTCGGGCGCCAGAGAGGTACGTTAGCTTAACAAGTGTTTCGAATTCGAACGATGAAAACTTTCTGACTTATATAAGGTACTCATTGAGGTTAGAATTGAATTAGGTGATATAGTTAAGTTAGAGCAGTTTTATTACAATTCTCAAGATCATGAATCTGAATGAGTTTGTTCGTTTAATACGTCAGTCTCGCGCAAGAGAAGCGGGAGAGATTAATAAGAGCTTACTCACATTGGGCCGTGTTATTACATCATTGGTGGAGCACTCTGTTCATGTTCCTTACAGGTACGAGGAAAAGTTTAATGTTCTGTTACTTTGATGTCTTGGGAGGCATTGCTGACATTTTCGATTCAACTTTTACAGAGATAGCAAGCTGACGAGGCTGCTAAGAGATTCGTTGGGTGGAAAAACGAAGACTTGCATCATTGCAACCATCTCTCCATCTGCACATTGTCTTGAAGAGACGTTAAGCACGTTGGACTATGCTTACCGAGCTAAAAGCATAAAAAACAAACCAGAGGTTTTTTGCTATATCCGTTTTCTTGTCCAGGACATCTCTGCAATAATCTGCTTACACCTTTGTATTCTAAACGAAGCTAGTTTTGTCTTGAAGGCGAACCAAAAGATCTCCAAAACCGTTCTGCTTAAGGATATGTATATGGAACTGGAGAGAATGAAGCAAGGTATGAATGAATGACATACATCTTTTTCTCTATTTCGTACGAAAGTAGCGAAGAAGCCTTCTAATTCGCTACAACGCTATTATTTGATTCAGATATTCGAGCTGCGAGAGAAAAGAATGGCGTTTATATTCCACACGAAAGATTTCTTCAGGAAGAAGCTGAAAAGAAGGTAATTTTCTCCTTCTTACAGTCTCTGTTAGAAGACAATCGAATTTTTTTAAGAGATCAGTTTATACCTATTTTTCTTCTTGCAGGCAAAAAACGAAAGGATTGAGCAGCTTGAGATTGATCTTCGTGAAAGTGAGAAGGTGATTTCTAGCTATGGTTCTCAATAAATAAACTTATTCTTGGCAATTTTCTACTAACTTGTTTGCCTCTTACGACCCGTCTAGCAATGCTACAACCGTCACCAGCTTTATCTTAGAGAACTTAATGAGAAGCAGAATATTGAAAATGAACTTAATGACTGCAAGGTAATGCATAAGTTCTTCATGGAGTATTTTTTCCTTGTTTCGTTCGATCATATAATTCATATTATGGTACACTTGTCTTTCAGACAAATTTAATAAGCATAAACAGATCCATGCAAGAACTAAAAGAAGATTACGACACAGCACTTTCAGAAATGAAGGAGAAGGAGAGAATCATCATGAAACTGCAAAGTTCAGGTAGAGAATCGAAGCTTGTCCACTGTAATCATCTCTGTTCTTACGGCTAAGTTTGTGTTTGACGTATCATCTCACAGAAAATACGCTAATTGCTTGCGCAAAGAAGCTGAGGGTCGACTTGCAAGATGCTTCCGAGGACATATCTCTTCTTTTCGGAAAATTAGGTAAAAAGTTCATCTTCTCATGAAGCTCACTTTCCTCGAGTTTATTTGCTTGCTGCATCAATTAATAGCAAAGCCTGATGAAATTCATTACAGATCACAAGGACAAACTAGAAAGAAAAAATCAAAATATCCTTCTTACATTTGGAGAACAGCTCGATGGAAGCTTGAAAGAACTGCAGAAGATCGTTGTCAGCTCCATAACTCAGCAAGAACTGCATATGAGAGATATCGAGGAGCGAAACAGCTCCTTCCTTGCCCGTAAATTCCAAGTGAGTCGTTATTTTTTTGTCCTTTTTGTTTACGCAGCTTTACTAATTTTCGATTACTTGTATCATCCCAGTCGAACAAGGCCATGGAAGAGAAAGTCAAGAAACTGTATGAGACGTATGCTTCAGAAGCCCTCAACCTGGACAAACATATCAGTGCTATGCAAACGAAAGCATCTTCTGATCTCGAGCAAGTGAATTCTATGTCCAAATCCCAGGCCACAGCAGTTGAGAATGTAAGAAGCAAGCCCATATAGACAGTCGATCATCTATTTAAGGCAGTGGTATTTCTGTAAACTGTACTAAGAACTCTGTTTTTCGTCCAGTTCGTGAAAACTGCAGTCTTAGAGGCCATGGAAATCATTTCGGACATGCAGAAGTCACTTGACGAAGAACGTGAAATATTGGCTTCCTCAGCTCAACAACAAGCAGAGGTTCGCAGAATCTTGGTCTCTATATATATATATATATATATATATATATATATATATATATCTGCTCAATTCATGGGGAACTCTTTCGAAAAAGTTCATACGTTTAAATGTCGAATATGTAATAAGCAGGGGCTAAATCGAAGAGTACTCTTATCAGAAATGTTATCGCAAGCAGCCATGAACTTCTCGAACGACCTCTACATGCGTGCCACGGAACTAATGAAACTGCTCGAAGAGAAGCAAATCAAAAAGTCCCTTCAGTTTCAGAATTTCGAAAAGATCTTTAAGGTCAGGAGAAGAAAGATAGATATTGCAAAGTTCCTGGATTGATTTTATTCATTTATTTATCTGAATAACAACCTTAAAATTTGTTTTTTCTTTTGGGACAGGAAGAAGCTGTTAAAGAAGAAGAACTTGCAATGGAAAAAATAGCAGCAATATTCTCATCCATGACTCGTAAAAAAATCAATACGGTAATCGCCACCACATTACCATCTCAAAATCGATAGATGGTATAAGTAGCTCGGAAAATGTTTCCTTAAAACATCGAAAAATTCAGGTGAGGGAAGCAGCAAAACGGTTTGAAGAATCTAGCGTACAAGAAAACAAGAAGCTGATGGCTGATTTGGGCGAAATGCAGCAAGTTCTAACATCTGAGATTGACGAGCTGAAGGGATACGCGGAGAAGGCGAAGGATCACTATGTTGAAGAGACATTCTCATTAAGCGAACACAGAGATATGATGGAACATTGCTTAAACGATTGGTAAGATTTCAATATTTCTTTACTTGGAATGTCTCTTGCAATAAGATCAACTTATGTTTGTGAGACCAATCTTCTTATTACAGTGCTGAGAAGGTGAGCATGTCTCGTCAACACTGGCAAAATACACAGTCTGAAGCGTCTAAGATTGTTAACAGCGGACTTTGCGACGTAGAATCTGCTGTGAAGTACGTTACTTAAATTTCTTTTTATTGAATGAATGAATATATTCACAATAATCACCAATTATTACGTGGCTCATAACTCTCATATATTCGTTTTCCCTTCGCAGGACGAAGAAATTCGAATCACATTCCTTACACGACAACCTAGTTTCGAGTTTGTCATCGCTAGGAGCAGAACTCAATTCCCAGCAAAACAGACTATTGATTTCTCTAAAAGGTAATCGATTCATTAAAGCCTCTTATTCTTCAAGACAGTTACTGTAACTGTTTCATCGTTTGTAGATTCTTTATCAATAGACCATACGAACGAAAAGGAGATAATCGCAATAACAGCATCAAGTATGAATCAGCTCAATGCAGCTAAAAACTGCTACATCGCTGGCGAATCTGATATTAGGAGCCAAACAGAGCAGTGTATACACAAAGATTACATGGTAAACTCCCTCTTTTTTTTTTTTTTTGAGTTCTTACGTAAATGGTTCTTACATAAAGATTTTTTTTACATGGTAAACTCTGTCTTTACTCGAGCAGATTGATCAGAAAACAGATGCGACTCCTAAGAAAAGAACGATCTCAGTTCCAAGCTTGGAGTCCATTGAAAAGACGAGAGCCATGATCAACGATGGCAACGATGATGTTATCGAAAATGGCATAAAATGGGACAAGACGAAGAACATGGCCTTGCAAGGCCAGCAAAGAACTCCTTTCCTTACGGTTAACATGGCGTGAATATGTTGTCTAAGTGATCGTCGATCGACTGTAATAACAAACGACAAGCGAAGAAATGTAACGATAAGCTAAGGAGTACTAATCCTACTACGAGGATGATAAGAGCATTGAACTCATCTTCAAAAAATCAGTGCATAATATTCTAATATTTCGCATCGTTGACGTGGAAACATAACGATCATTGGTTGATTTCAACCAATTGGCACGACGATGATGAAATTAAATTAGAAGATTAATAGCTAGAACGTTCGTCACGCGTGATGGGGCTCGCTTGGATTTTTCTAAGTTCTTCAAAGTTCGAATTCTTTTTAATAGTTTTAAGGGTTACGTCATAAATTTGATATTGCATAATTTTAATCTAAGTGCCGATTGCTCCTTAAGCTATCGTCACGATCATTTGAATATCTATGATGATGCGATAATAAGGTGGTGAATATTTTGAAAATTGCATGGTTTTTACTCCAAAGTATTAGGAAGGTTGCTTTCGGCTGAAATCACAAAATTGCATGCACTTCACATATAATATAACTAAGATGCTCGTTTACGCCACGCGTCATTTTCATGTAATTAGCTGTTTATTAAGAGATTTTATTACATAACTAACGATGATTTTAGGGAATATTATGTTTCAGGCCCCAAAAATGTTTTAAAATAGGTTTCAGACCCTTTCAAAAAATATTAGTTTAAAGGACCTAATTTTCGTAAAATTTAGAGACAAGGACCTAAAGTTACACAAGTGTTAGAGCATCTCCACCCGGTACCTAATTTACCACGCAAAATAGAAAAATAGCTCCAATCGGTACCTAAAGCCTGACGCAAAATGAGTTTACAGAATTTTCTCTCTCCTCTATACCTATATTTAGGTCTGTACTATTCATTTACTTACAACTTTTGAACTCTTACAAAGTCACCCTTCGTTAAGCTATAAATTAACTTTTACTATTTATAATATATTTATTTAACTTGAAAGTAATTCAACTATATATTTATTTAACTGAACAATACTGTTCCTAATTAAATATATCTTTCAGTTGTACTAATAATATTTCAATATTTATTTTATTAAATGTTTTCTCATTTATTTTTATAAAAGAATTTAAAATAATATTATTGTACTAATTTGTGAAGTTGTAAATACATGGATAATATTGAAAAGTTGTAAAATTTAGCGTGACAAAATATTCTTTTAAGTTTGAAAATGGGTTGAATGGTTGGAGAAGAATTACTGTTTGATGTGATATTTAATGTATTTTGGGTTTGAGAATAGGTTTTTCGGTTGGAGATGGCCTTACTTCAGAGCAATGAAGTGTTACTGAGTAGTGAGGAACAATAAAGTGTTATTGCAGAACAATGAAGTATAGGAACAATGAAGTGTTATTGCAGAACGACGAAATGTTACTGAGGACCAATGAAGTGTTACTGCAGAACAATTAAGTGTTACTGCAGAACAATGAAATGTTGCTGCAGAATCGGGTCCTTAAAACTAAATATTTTTCTGACAGGGCCTGAAATGAAATTTGCCCATGATTTTATTGGCTTTATATCGAGTTTGGTCTTTTCAAAACTCTTGTTGATTATTAATGGTGACTTCATTTTCTGACCTAATTGTCGAAAGTCGAAGCCTCTTCTGCCCTTGTCGGGAAACATGTTGGTTTTAGAAAAATATATATTTTTTTTTAGAGGAAGCTATAAAATCAAATGATTAAATGGTTATGCTCCTTAGTGGGAAAGCAGCGCACGACTTTGCCATCTTCGTTAGCATGAATTAGATCTACTATACTATGTGTTGCATTATTGAAAATGTACTCTGATACTTTCTGGAAAATATATTATATATATGCATGATTGTAGGTCGTGAGCTTTTTAGATAATTATGGGCTTAATGATGGTCACCACGACGAAGGTATTAGGTTCTTTTTTTCTTAAATATTATTTTTATGATTTGGATATTCTTAAGTACATTAATTTTGTGGCATGTGGGTTTGTAAGAGCATCTCCAACACATGGCATAAAAATACAGTCAATTTACGGAATAATACAGTACAGTGTTTTTACTCCAACTCATAAACTCTATTTTCTACACTAATTTTTACTCCAACATTAACTCTATATTTTACACCAAAAATCAAATTCATAATTATTACTATCATAATTGACTTATTAAACTTACATTATAATGATTAAAATGTCAATATATTATAATTATTAACATTTAAAAATTAATTATTAAAGTCGGCATATATATTAATTATAACTTTATTAAACGAAAAGAAAAACATCAATAAATAAACGAAAATTAATATAATTTTTTACCTCTAATATAGAATATTTTAAATATTATTACTTTTATTTTTTATTAGTTAAAATATAAATAAATAGAAACTGCAACTGTATTTTTGTGTTGAACATTGTGTATATTCTATCTACATCTAGAATATCGCTGCTCATCAACACAATATTTGTGTTAAATATAGAGTCTCATTGGATTAAAACGTACTATATTTTTATGTTTTATACAAAAATGCCATTGGAGATGCTCTTACCTAATTAATGTTATGGAAGGGAATCGTGATCTTTTTCTACAATCTTATCATCAAACAGTAAGGGAGATTGGAGATTCGTTAATTAATCTATTATTAATTAAGATTATTTAATTAATCGTATTCTTAAAACGTATTTAGTGGTCCAGCGACCTAACCCAATAATTAGTTCAGCACGTAGTATAAATAACTTCAATAAAATTTTCTACAAGTTATTTAATCCTACCCTTATTTAATTTAATTATCGTAATTTCATTTTCTACAAATTATTAATTTTATAGTAGGTAGTAGACAGTTTCAAGAAATGTCAAATATTTACTATTTGAGAAGTAGTTTCATTATCATTTGTTGTAGTTTCAATCGATCTGTAAAAACCAAATAAACCTACCAGTCGATCGTATCGTACCAAACAATTATAGCTCCCATTTTAATAGTTTTCATTTAAAATTTTCTGGGCGATGTTATATTATATTATAATGTTGTAGAAAGTGCTAAAATCTGCATCAATTATATAAAATGCCCCACCACGGACTCACATCACGGCGTTTACTTTCCAGATTAGACAACCTTTTACCTTTTCATATAATATGAATAAATGACATAAATGAAAGAGGCATACGTGAATAATGGTTAGCATTTTATGTAACTTTTATAAAGTGATACTTAAAATTACACATAAGTATAGAGATATGATGTGCGTCTGATTTTTTCTTTCCGAAAAATGAACGATAGTGGAAATGTAATAACTTTAAATAACATCCAAATTTACTAGGTGATCCGGAAATTTTTTTGTTAAAATCATATAGATGGATTAGATTAAACTTAAAAACTTTCTACTATTAAAAGATTTGATATCTACTTTACAAAATTACGAATATTAAATATAGAAAATCCAATCCCCAAATCAATATAAGTTCATCCTCTCCACTCATTCTCCACATCTTCAAAGCCAAATATTGAGGTACTTCTTACATCTTATATAAAAAAATATATATATGTATATATATATATATATATATATATATATATATATATATATATACACGACGTGAATATTATATTTCCATGCAAATCTAGTTAGGTGATCTCATCACACTGTTGCATACAAGTCGTGGTGTAAGACTACCTTCATTTCATGGGGCTGCTTCTATTTTCCCTGCAAATGGTTTTCTATTTAATTGTAAATATTAGATAATGATCTCCTCAGTTGTATTAGCCGCTCATATATAATTTATTCGATATGCAGTTGAATTATTCATAGCACACACAAACACACACACACACACACACACACACTATATATATATATATATATATATTTATATGTATAGAAGTCTATTTCATGTGGAGTAGTCCACTTGTTTTCCCTCTCCTCCAATAGCAGAATGAAATTAGATCGTAAATATCTTTAATTTTTGTTCTAGATTTGATATTTAAATAGCAACTGACTCGCTGGTCTTGGAGCTTTTAGACGTTGTTCTTACAGAGATGAGAGAAGAAGGCAGAAACGTTAAGGTACCTTTTGTAAACTTCTTTCGTATGTAATCAATCTTCTCTTATTTTTCTTTTTTTTCATTCTTTGAATTTTCAGTCTTCGTCGTGGCCAAAGATGGTGGCCAAGAAATGGTTGCATATAAAGAGTTTTAGAGAAGAGTTGCACTCAGATGATGGCAGAAAGCAAGGTACATTTTTGCCTTTTAAAAAGAAGCAAAAAAACTATTTTTTTTTTCTGAACATAAATAATCTGATATTTTACTTTGTAATAATATTGTCGATGCATGAAAATACAGATATGTTCCAACCAAGAAGAAACAGTTGCTCCGACGACGGCGTTTACGTGGTTGTGCCCGAAGAATTATCAGGTTTAATACCTATTGATTTTATTACATCAAATATGAACGTAATTATTGATTTAATGTCATTGCCCCCTTTGTAAAAGAAGCTTTAAAATTGAATTATTTCATTATATAATTTCATCAGAAGAGTGGTTGATGGAAACGAGTGATCAAGAAACTTCTCAGCCAACCGATCTGAGGTATAAACTAATCGGAAATTAAATATTTGATCGCGATTTAACTAAAATTAGGGTTTTTCCATATTTTCATTATTATTATTATTAGTTATACATAAATATATTTTTTCGCTGAAGGATGTTCGTGGGAACATGGAACGTAGGAGGAAAATCGCCTCACAATAACTTAAACCTAAGAGATTGGTTGAAGACCAAAGCACCTGCAGATATATACGTCCTAGGGTACTCTTTTTCTTTCCCTTCAAAATATGTTAATATTAATACCATTAGATCATGAAATTAAGACATTAAAAGGTAGTTAAACACTTAAGAAGTTGATTGATAAGCAGTTTTCAAGAAGTTGTCCCCCTAAACGCCGGCAACGTCTTAGGGCCCGAAGACTGCGGCCCAGCTTCGAAATGGCTCTCCTTAATCCGAAAAACCCTAAATAACAACGACGAGTCAAGGGTTAGCTTTTCAGAACTTCTATCCTTGGAAGAATCAACCCTAATCGAGCGTAATAACGATGACGTGGCGACGTCCTTATTGGGACCCACCGACGAGTACCGTCTTGTCGTGAGCAAACAGATGGTCGGAATCTTTCTGTGCGTTTGGGCCCGCAAGGATTTGCATCGAAATATCGAGGGCGTTAGGGTTTCGTGCGTCGGAAGGGGACTAATGGGCTACCTCGGGAACAAGGTATGATATCAGCACGCACACTTTGTGTGTTTTTTTTCGTTCGCATATTTGTTTGGTTATTGATTTTCGGCGTGCGATTATTTAGGGGTCGATATCTATCAGTATGAGTGTGCACGGAACGAGCTTCTGCTTCGTGTGCACGCACTTGGCCTCTGGAGAGAAGGAGAGCGACGCGGTGAGGAGGAATTTGGACGTAATGGAAATACTTAGGAGGACGAGGTTTGCGTCCCGGCATCAATTGAGAGGACGGGCCCCGCAGATCTCAATTTTGGATCACGAGTAAGTAATTTTAGTCTCTTTTTGTTTGAAAATAAAAGCCGCCTTAGCCCAAACTCAAAAGCCCAACATATAGGCCCAAGCATATATGCTGGTCATAAATTTTTTCTCTTAAACCATAGAGATTGAAATTGACGTCCTAAAAGACCTCTATTAATGTTAGGATTCAAATAATTCGAAACAAATCAGAATTCGAATATTACATGAGTTGTAACCTTAAATCATCTAATACTCAAAAAATGGGAGACACTCCCAACAATTAATGGAATTACTCATTCATTTCAATATTGTCTTATAATACGAATTCTCGATGATGCAGTAAGATCGTATGGCTCGGGGACTTGAATTATCGAATCGCATCGCTCTGCAACAACACCCGTCGGCTGGTACAAAGGAGTGAATGGCAAGCTCTTCTTGAGAAAGATGAGGTTGGTGAGCAACTTCTTCCAAGGCTATTTTGCCATGTTATTAATTATTATTTTTATTTAATTTATGATTGTATATTATTATTATTAGTTGAGAATAGAGAGAAGGGCGGGGAGGGTATTCAAAGGATGGGAAGAAGGCGAAATATACTTTGCGCCAACCTACAAATACCTAACTAATTCCGACCGTTACGCTGTCCAAACCTCCGCCGCCGCCACCAAAGAAAAACGGCGGACTCCTGCCTGGTAATAATAATAATAATAATAATAATAATAATAATAATAATAATAATAATAATAATCGAATTTTTTAGAATAAAAAACTAAAGAGGCGCCGACAAGGGAGACATGTCAGCAAACTACCTAACTCGATTTGATTATAGACATTGGACACATCATGACTTGTTTGATATTAACATGTAATGAAGAATAAATAAATAACTAGGAATATCCTATGGTAGCAAGGGTTTAATTTGGGTCGATTTGCTTGGTCATTTTTTTTTTGTGGCATGAGACAGTATATACACATCAAGATTTCGGTTGAAATTTGGGATCGATCAATACCTGACTGTCTAGGTATCAAACACAATCTCATATCGAATAACAAAAAAATATTTATGAGAGTATATAAGCATGCTGGCTACTCATATTGCTAATTGATTTTAGAGCACAACATACATGAACTCAGGGTAGATAGAGAGCATATTTCTCTAGACCAATAATATATGAGGTTCATATTTTGAACTAAAATGAGAAAAACTAAAAGTTGGAGTTTAGGCAAGAATTAAAGTTACAATGAGATCTCTCCAATGAAACTCTAGGAGCTTAGGTCAACCCTAGAATAGAACTAGACATATTTTGATAAAGTGGTCGGCATACATACCGCATACGTACTTGTTTATATTACGATCTTACGTTGGATTAAATTAATTTAATGATTATTCTTAATGATATGAAATAGGTGTGACAGAATCTTATGGAAAGGAGAAGGAATAGAGCAAATGTTCTACGTTAGGGGAGAATCGACGTTCTCCGATCACAGGCCCGTCTACTCGCTCTTCTCCGTTCAGCTCAGTGCGGGCCCGGGCCCAACGACCTCGGAGCCCGAGCCCTCGAACGGAGATCTTTTGTTGGTCGGCAGAACGCAGAGTTGCATACAGACAGCCTCGAGATTCTCTCTCGCGGGCTGAAAACTAAACGGGCCGAGCCCCATGATTTGATCGCGGGCTTTTTGTTAGTCGGGTCGAGGAAAGGATGCGTACGGTACCGGCGAAAATTACTTATTGTGCAGAGGATATGTAATTTAGTATTGGATTGTTGTGTTATACTAGTATTTTAGGCATATTCGATGTGTGTGCTGAAATATATATAAATTAATTATTCAGCGAATTTAAATGTTTAATAGATTGATTTATAGTTTTAAATTTGATTTTTTGTTGTTTTAAGTGCATAAAACAAATTATTTATGACAATATTGTTGTTATAAATAAAACGGAAGGGTAAAAAATGATCATTATTCAAACTGGACTAAATAAAATAGTAAAACGATAAAATATCAATTTAAGCAGATTTTAGAAGACTCCTGTAATATATATAAATTAATTACTCAGCGAATTTAAATATTTAATAGATTAAATTATAGTTTTAAATTTGATTGTTTGTTGTTTGATGTGCATAAAACAAATGATAAAAAATATCAATTTAAGCAGATTTTAGAAGACTCCTCACATTTGTCAAATAATACATAAATTACCATTATTATTATTATTACTATTCTAAATATTTGTGATTGGACCAATCACGGGCCAGCAAATATGGGCCTTATTGGGCCCAATAGGCTGAAAATAGGAAAAAATGCAACACTTGGATGGATAAGGCGGCTGGATAATACATCCAAATTCGGAAAAATCTACGTTTCCTCTTTCTAAAAAAGCGTATATATATTCTTCGTTATCCCATTCCCAATATCACACCATCGTCGTCGTCGTCTTTTAGGTGCCGTTTTCTTCGAGGGTTTTTGTCAGAGTTACACTCCTATCTTTCCGATGCTCAGCCACCCATAAAAAGATCGATCCATTTCTCTCGATTCTACGAGTTATAGTATCTTTAGATTCTTTTTTTTTTTTTTTTTTTAAGTTGGAGAACTGTAATCCGAAGAGCATCGGATGATGGGTTCGGTGCTTCCGGTCGATCTGCTTTTGATCTCGAACTATATGTCGTTCCAAGGTGGATCGTCTTCGCATCGTCTGAAACATCTTGAAAAAAGTGATCGTCGTGGTAATCTTAGTAGTTGAATTGAAGTTATCTGTTAGCTGAATCGGGGAGAAACTTTTCTGTCTTGAGAGTTTCTTACGTTATATTCTCGATCGATCCATCTTGTCTTGAAGAAGTTTACTTGATTTATCGAGAGAACGCTGGTAATTTTGCCCTGGGCCGGAGTTTCTTCTTGAGAGATTTTGAAGATTGTCAATTTTGTATTCGGAAGCTTGTGGATCAGAGTAGGTGCTGTTCTCCTTATTTTATTTGAGGTAGGTGTTCTCTTTTCTCGTAAATTGTTCTGTAGTTTAATTGTATTCTATGTATCTGATGAGTTTTTGCCTAAAGATGATAACTCCTAATTTTATGGAACAGATGATTTTATGATAGACAATATCAGAGATGCTGTGTTCTTGTAAAATTTATATGATGAACTTGCATTCTGGCATCATTTCATGTTTTAAATTCATGAATTTTTTTCATCCTTTTCAGCTAATCCTTCTGTAGATGGAAGTTTGTGTTCCTCCTAGTAAGTCACCTCATCTCGACTGTTACAGCAACTGTGGAAGTGGATCATTGAAAATTCCTCTGAAAACAACCCAGAATCCCCGGGCTGATCTTTCTGTAAGTGATCTCGAAACATGTTTGACTGAAATTCTAGTCCGAGATGGCATTGATGTAAAAGAATCTGAAAATCATGACGTAAGCCAAACGGAATGGGGAAATGAGATCAATGGAGAAGATTTGCACAAGAATAAATCAGCTCATTCAGCTTCTGAGAACTTCCTTGGCAAGTGTTGTAGTACATGTCCTCCTAAGCAGGAATCTAGTTCTATAATTCGGGACTTCAAGGAAAAACAGAAGGAAATTTCTACCAAGGCAGGCTTTGAAGCCAATCTCTTGTCGAATTCAGTGAATGACAATCAATCATGTTTGCAATCTAAATCGCTGCCTGTAAGTTTTTCCAGCCTTGTTATTTTTTTTATGGTCCTGGTAATTAAATATCATATGGCTAATATTTTGTGGGTCCAGCTATTCATGATAGTCTGCTAAATGTTGGATGATCACATTATCTTTAATTCATCTTCTGTTTGTTCGTACTTTCTAATACTTCCGTTTCTTCACGAGTCCTAAGTTTCCATCCTGAGATGTGAATTTCCACGAGGTAAGGATTTCTCATCCGCGCCCATTTTGGTAGTGAAGATATTGTGTTTCTTGCTATGATGCTAAGTGTTCGACAATGCAGGCTACTAAAGCTTGTATCTGGTTTTTAGGGGCATTTGAGTTATTTCACTGGGGAGAGAGTACCCTTTCTTTTCTTAATTGAGCTCCTTTAGTTGTGTAATTCTGATCCTTTGCAGCGTTAGGTTTAATCTGACATCGGTTTTCTCTGTGTAATGCTTGCTATCATCTCTCAGACTCCTTCAAAGGTTCTCTCTGCCTTGAAAGGCAGCAGAGAAAAACAGGGCATTCCTCCTAAGAAGCTTTCGGTCACTTGGGCACCCGACGTGTACGATCCCATACCAACTTCGGCGTCCCATGTGCCATCGAAGAATCATTATTACCGCCATTACGGTAAGAGAAAGAACAAGCAGCATAAACGCAGCGTCAAGTCTTCTAGAAGCAGCAGTAAAGACAGCAGAGAAAAGAAGCAAACTCGAAAAAGCGTTGGAACGTCATCATCGTCCTCGAAGCTGAAGCCTATGCTCGATTATGACCGTGGAATCGGTGTCTTTGCTGAGCCCATTGGGAGTGAGAATGCAATTTGTGGTAGTAGCAGTTTGCTACCGAAGAATTCCGTGCACTTTTCACCTGCTGAGGCGATATGAATGGTTGGTGAAGAAAGAAAAACAGAGTCTGCTGTTGTTCGTGGGAACTGAATTTGAATTCTCTTGTGTGTTTGAAGAAATCTGTAGATAAATAAATGGTGGGATTTTGTTGGTTGTTACATAATATTCTGCCCAATGGAGTTTTGCGTCCGATTTTGGATTGAGTTGTGATAATTTGGTTTGATGCTCTGTTTAACCTTTGTATATGTTTAACCTTTGTATATGTTTTGTTGTGCAACGATAAGTTAGGCTCAAAATTTAGCTTTGGCCCTCGAGTTTATAGCATGAAATGTTTAAATTGGATTAAAACAAGTTAAAAAATTAACAAAAAAAATTGTATTCTGAGCTTTTGATTTTGAACATTATGATAGAAGTTGGAACTCAAAGCTAACTTACCAGATGATGATATTCTCTAGGCGAAGTTTGAATTCATTGTGTTCTTTATTTATTTTAGTTCGTGGAATTGAGGCGAAATCATTTTGCAAGTTATTCCCGTAATAAAAGAATAATAATAATAATAATAATAATAATAATAATAATAATAAAAACCAAGATTTACGCGGCGTAGCGTGGTCGTATGAGTAACTTCTGACCTCCTTTTGTTTCTTAAACGAACTGCTGTAAGTATTTCAAGAGTCGAGACAAAGAACGACAGCTAGAAAGCACCAAACAATTCAATCAAAACGAGTTTTATTTCATCAGTTTTTCACTCCCCAAGCATTTTTCTGATCCCAATACACAACTAATGGTAAGCCATAGATCGATGACTTTGATCGTTTTTTCTTTCTCTCTCTCTCTCTCTCTCATTCGTTTTTTCTTGAATCGTCTTCCTCTTACGGCGACGAATTCTATTTCCCAGGCAAGTGCAGCTTCGGGCATGGCAGTGGACGACGATTGCAAGCTCAAGTTCTTACAACTCAAGGCAAAAAGGACCCACCGTTTCATCATCTTCAAGATCGAAGAAGAAAAACAGAAGCAAGTCATCGTAGAGAAGCTCGGCGAGCCTTCTCTAAACTACGACGACTTCTCCGCCGCCCTTCCCAGCGACGAGTGCCGCTACGCCGTCTACGATTTCGACTTCGTCACCGCAGATAACTGCAAGAAGAGCAAGATTTTCTTCATCGCCTGGTAAAAGAATGAATGGGTTGAACTTCGACCTTCTCATATTTCTGTGCAGATAATGTCAGAAAAAAAAATGTTCTTTTTTTTGGTTCGATTTTATTAAGGTGCCCTGAAACTGCACGTGTTAGAAGCAAGATGATCTACGCTAGTTCGAAGGAGAGGTTCAAGAAAGAACTCGATGGGATTCAAGTAGAGCTTCAAGCCACAGATCCAACCGAAATGGGAATCGATGTGATAAAAAATCGGGCCATTTGATTGATAGTAAGATCACAGATTTCTGCGTGCAATTTCTTGATATATTGCTGTGTTGTGAGCTGTATTGCAAGCTTATTGTGCCCATCGACAGTGTTGGTTATTACAGCCTCGGATTGTCCTAATGAATGAGAATCGAACATAAATCGACTCTATGGTTTTTCAGAGTTCTCAGCTGCTAAAAGTCTTTAACTTTGTCAATGCTAAATTCCCATAGTTTCTTGGCTAGTTCTTCGTCCCTCGCATGCTTGCTCGGCTTGTACTCGTTGCAGTCGACGAAGTACTTTCCCGATACCCCTTTCAAGCTCGGATGAAGCGCTACGTAGCAAGACGTGGCTGCTCCCTGAAAAAGGCGAAATTTTATACGTTTTTTTTAATCAGTAAGCTTAAAAACTCGAACAAAGGGGGAGAAAAATGGTACCTGAGGGATATTTTTCCATATGATAAACGAGAGCGGCTTCAGAATCTCTGCGTTACGGAGGTAAGAAAAATCTTTCAGTTCGAAGTGACCAAAATGGTACAAAATCGGTAACATTGGGGACAAAAAACGCCCATAACCCAAACTCTGGGGGACGAAAAAGTGGCATTCGCTCCTTAGTTCTATTAAGCTTACTCATTAGGAAGTCGTAATGTTTGAAAAGATTCGTAAGTATTAGTCCTGGGTGGACGGCGTTTGCCGTAATGTTAGCTTTCTCTGCCTTCAATCTCCGAGAGAGCTCAGTTGCGTGTAGTACGTTGGCTAGCTTCGATTGACCGTAGGCCTTCTTTGTATCGTAACTGTTGTATGATTTCTAACCGTAACTGCTGATGAAATCGAAAGGTAATGCGTTAAGGTCGACTTTTGTCTGGAAGACTGACCTGCTTTTGCAGTCGATCGCATCGAATGCGATCCCTTCGCCATAGGTATACTGATGGGCAACCGATGATAAAATGACGATCCTACCCTCGATCCCCGTCGAGTTTGCCGTCTCCTTCATCTTGTCGAGCAGAAGGTTCGTCAGGTAAAAGTGACCTAATGGAGGACGAAAAACCCGCCAAGATTCAAGAAAAAAAAAAGAAAAAGGAAAGGGAAAAAACCCATGGTTCCCGATGTTTACGGCATGGACCAATTTAGAAAGGGTTAAAAGTGACCTAATTTTTTTTATTTTTTTCCTTTTTAGTGTTAATTTTATGATTTTTTTTAAACCCGGCCAAGTATGTCGACACATGTCAGTTTTCTATCCAAATTAACGACAGGACTAATTTGGTTATAAATCGACAACATTGTAGTCTAAATTGGTCCAAGCGAAACATCGGGAACTAAATTGGTCCATGTATTAAACATCATGGACGTTTGGATTTTCTCCCAGAAAGAAACATACGAAAAAACCCTATTTGATGGATTATGGGTTATTACCGAGATGGTTAGTGGCGAACTGCGACTCGATGCCATCCTCGGAGAGTCCATACGGACAACACATGATTCCCGCGTTGTTTCTGAGAGACGAGACAGGTCTTAGTAAGTCCACGAAGACATCGATTAGAGTCAGAATAGTTAGGCTGTTTGGTACAATGATTTCGGTCAACATTTTGAAGCGCAAAACTATCATTGTTCGAATAGCTCGCTAACTTAATTTTTCATTGCGCTTTTCCCATGCGAATTCTGCACACCAAACGCAGCCTTAAATCTTCCTTCTTACTCTTACATTAGGACGTTGAGAGGGAGTTCGAGGGCTAAGAAGCTATCGGCGAACGCCTTGATGGATTTCGACGAGGCCAAGTCGAGCCTAAGGAAATCGATTCGAGCGTTTTCTTTTTCTCTGCAGACGAGGCGAATGGCTTCCTTCGCACCCTCGGGATCTCTCGCGGCTATGATCACGTGTGCGTTCCTCAGTGCGAGAATTCTCGCAGTCTCTAATCCTATCCCATTCGCACCGCCTACGTATAGACCGAACGAATGATGTGTGTGTGTGTGAGAGAGAGAGAGAGAGAGAGAGAGAGAGAGAGTGGGGCCTGGGGGAGAGAGAGAGATATAGAGAGAGAGAGAGAGTGGGGGAGAGAGAGAGAGAGAGAGGGATGAGGGAGAGAGAGAGGGAGAGAGAGAGAGAGAGAGACCTGTGACTATGGCGGTGAGATTAGAGGCGTCTATCCCACGAGTGACCTCTTCGGCGGTCGAAGACGACCCAAAGCCACTTGGGCCGGGCTTTCCAGTCAAGAATTTGATCATTTTTTATTCAGTTTTGATGATTACGATTTGTTTTCTGCAACTTTCTTGGAGGGTGACGAAGTTTATGTTTATGTATATATACAGAAAGTAAGGGAAAAGGCACGAGAAATGCGAGAAAAAAAAAAAAGATAAACTATTCACACGTTTATATAAAGAAACATTTTCGTGAAGAATATCAAGTCAAATTATAGGCACAACTGCCCTTTAGAACTATATAGCAAAGACGGGCTGTAATATCTCAACTTTGGTTGTAGATGAAACCTAATTATGATTCTTTTTCTTCCTATAATCATGTCAATATGTCTCGGTTATTAGTAGTTAACCAGTTATATCAAACTCCCCAACCACTTATGAATTTTCAAGAACGTCAACTTATTAAATTTTGAGGTCTCTTTCTCCCTTTGCATCACGTAACTCATGAAACCTACATGGCTTTTAATTGTAGAAGGTGATGTTGGCTTTTTATATGAGGGATTAGACTCGGACAAGAAACTTCGAAGATTGTATTTAACACAATTTCCTTAAAACAAATTCACTCCCTCCCGTTTGTGATAGAGGTTTTTCACGAGCATTTGTTTCCCAGGATACTCCGAAAACTTGGTGTTTGTTTTGCACGGAACAACACCAACAGCGAACTGGAAAAGCTATAAGATGAAACAGGACTTGTGAATTTTTCGTCTCCTTTCTTCACTGAGAATGGTCCTCTATTTATAGGATTCAAGGAATTTAATGGCTTTAAATCAAATTATTTAGTGGCCATAAAGTCTATTTATTATGGCTTTAAATCAAATAATTTAATGGTCATAAAGTCTATTTATTATGGCTTTAAATAAAATAATTGAATGGCCATAAAGTCTCTTTATTGCTGAACAATTATGGCTTTAAATCAAATAATTTAAAAGCCATTTCAAATGACTGTCCGTTGGACTTCTAGGTATCTTAACGGTCGCTTCCGGTCAGCCTAGCTAACCGGTCACGTAAAGCGACCATTTCAATCCGGTCTTAGCCAGTTTCACAAGCCATGTTAAATATTGGGAAATAAAATTTAAAACCTGTGCAAAACGCGGGTTGATCAGGCCCGTTAGTTTTCGGTTCAACATTCGTGTCAAACAATTCACATTCGTTAGCCCAAATAAAGCCCATGCTTTATCCAACATGTGATTGATCATATGACAATGACATACTCATGATGCAAAAGAAGTTGCTTGATCCATTCGATGGTTATAATCTGATGTTTATATCTATAGTATAGTTTCAGGGTTATTAGAGTAATTTAGCATGTGTTAGTTTTAGCTTGTTTATATTACTTAAAAGGTTGTAGTCGTGAAGAGACAAGCAGTTAGAACAGTTGAGAACAAAAGCTCAAAAGAGAATCCGTGTGATTCGGCAAATCTCTCGTACACATATTTTCCATACTTTCACTGCATTTCGTGCATCATATTCGATAACCTTTATTTAGATGAACACAGAGGATCGAAAACCCAGAATGTAATCTTTCATGTGATTGAACTGAGGTTTTAGAAAAAAATAATCGAATCTTTGACCTTTGCGAATACAGAGATAATTAGATAGATGCCTTCGAAATCCAACAATTTATAATTTGCTACACTTATGCCCAAGCAAAGCAGTCTCAGTTTGCTTGCCCTAATAAAATACATGGGAAAATCACAAGAAATAAACAACAAAGCAAACAAATAAACACACAGATGATCTTATGACAACAACATGGAAGTCGTCTTAATCTCCAGCAACCCTCGAGCCGCCTTTTCGAACATGTTATATACCTGCAAATGCGAAAAAATCAAACCTTCCTTAGCTCATTTTACTTCACTATCCAACAACGAATTCCCAGAAATGAAAAAGACTTCCTTTTTTTTTGCTTCACCTGCTTCGAAGAAAGGCCTATCTTCTGCAGATCGCTGACCGCCTTTAAAGGGCTCTCTTCCCTCAGCTCTATGATGTAATCGGCTATTTTCTCGCCAATTCCCTGCATTGCAGATAAAAGATAATCAACAAGTTTATTACTCACAAAGCTTCTGATTGAATTCTTGAAGTTTCGAGAAACTGTATTCTGCCTACCTTCAACTCCATTAGCTCCTCCCTACAATGAATGACAGTTCATAGAAACATGCAGAAAAGGCGCATCAGCTAACGTATGAAGAATAAACCGTAGTAATTTAAGACCTATACCTGCTTGCTGCATTCAGGAAATCGACGTAATGTTGGGCGAGAGAGCTCTGTCGATGAAATGGATCCGTGTTTTTATTACTACTATCCACCAAAATGCGGGTATATATATGTGTGTGTACATATCGAAAAAAGGTACCTTTAAGTTAGAACTCTTCCACGTCAATTTTGCGAGTGGAGTGCTCAGTTCATGCAGACCATTTTCCTCCGCGTCGAAAGGCGAGAAATTTACATTTGGAATCTTCTCTGCATTATCGTCTGTAGGAGATAGGACTTTTCTCAGAGGCGTTTCGATCTCAGTAAGCAAAGGCTCTTCTGAAAAGGGAAAAAAGACGAGGGATGAAAATTTTACTCCTCACTCGTCGAGATAGACAAAAAAATATTCATATGTTTACCAGACAAAATGGGACGTGAATTCGAAGCAGCAGCATCTTGGTCCTCCTAATATAAAAAAAAAATTAGATTGTTTTTCGAAAGTTGATCGAGGCCTATGCGATTATTACCTTTACACTGTTTTCTTCATTTTCTCGGCAGCGAAACTGACCTCCAACGACTTTGTCCAAAGCCCTAGAAGGTAAGAAAATCGACAACGATCAACGACAATATCTTCGAGCCTTGCAAACAGAAACAGGACAATTAATCGTAATTACCTCTGTTTCGAATTCGAAGGACCTAATTTTCCGATCGATTTAGGCACCGAAGAACTCGGAGTTGTAAGTAAAGGCCCCTTTCTCTGAGCACTGTGAGCGCCTTTTCCTTTCGATTCTAACCATGCGCAAAGCTTTTTCTCCATATCAATTTTTACAGTCGAATTTGCGCTTCTATGGGCCGAGGCTGGCAGAAAATTCGATATATGGCGAGACCTAGCTGCAAGGCTAACCGTATGAACAGACTCTTGGTATTTTCCAGGATTCTGCACCACAAAAAAAAAACCCGCAGGTTGAAGAAATGGGTACCAAGAACTTAATATGAACATCAAAAGCGTACGAAATGATAGATATATACCAAGCAAGCGACCATAAGCGCACGGCTCGTCCCTCCGAGGGAGTCTTGCAATATACGTGTCAGCTTGGTCTCTCTATACGGTATTCTTGGCTTTGCGTTGTTGAGTGCGTAAATAACGTTCGAAAGCGCGAAGAGAGATTGGTTTATCTTTGCGCTCTCTTGGAGGCGAATCCCTTCATTGCAAGACCTTCTATTGTCTTCGTTACCTAATTTTTTCAACTCATTACGAACGAAACTCAGCATCCATTGTCAGCTTAAGAAGCGAATATACATATATGTATCATTACGAACCTGCTAAATCGATAAGATTAAGCTTCCCAGTAGTTAATTTGTTCATTCCATCATTACAAGGCGTGGAAATGGTAATAGAAAGCACGACATGGCTCCTACTTGAGACATCGTTAAGGCTCGTTTGAGCAACCTTTCGCCTTTGAACGACCGAAGAGAAAATCTCACGAAATTGGGAAATCGAGCCCACTTGAACTTGAGCCAATCCCTTGAGGTGCGTTTGTCCTTCTTTGTCGTTCCATACCATCATCTCCTTTTCTTTCGGTTCTAACAGATCGTAGCACTTGTCGAGGTATATTTCGTAGTAAGAAATCGAAACTTTACTTCTTGTAGATTCAGACATCGAAAGGATGTTTGAAATCGCAAGTGGCATTAATCCGGGCAGCTGATCGCTTCCCTGCGTTTCAGTTGCGATTTCGAAACGACAATCGACTTATTTTAAAACTACGATTTCATACAAAAATTGTGTGATTTGAAAAAGCTAACCTGCATTGTATATGTCTTTCCACTCCCAGTGGCTCCATAGGCGAAGATCGTAGCATTAAAGCCCTGAAAAACTCCAGGGATCAAAGGCTTTACTTCTATGTCGAAAATATGGCTAACGTTGTTGTCTTCTTCGCCGAAGAAGGCGTCTAGTTTATAGTACTCGTTTCGACTGTAATCGAGGAAATCGCAAGAGGAAAATCGAAAAGCCCATTTCAAGTTCTTGAATTAGCCCACAAAAGGAACAGCCCAGAAACGTCAGACGAAAAGGAAAAAAAAAACGGACCTTGACTCGTAGTCTTTGAGTAGGACGGTGACGTCGCCGGCGCCCCCGTGGGAGGAATGCTCCGCCGGCGATTCTTGTAGGGAAACGCATGGGTTTGGGTTCCTATTTCTCGAGGCGATTTCTCGTGGGAGGAAGGGCCTAACTCTGATTATCACCCTAACGTTTGAGATTGATGAAATGGGCCGATGATGGTTTTTCAAGGGGGTGGCGAAGTTCTCCGTTTGATTCGTGAATTCCATGAGAAGGGCAACAAAAGATCTTCTTGAAAAGCAAAAGCTTGAAAATGGATAGACTTGAATTGAATCTCTGAGGAAGAAGCTATAGAGCTTCGTCGACCGTTGTTGATAAAGGTGCGATTTTTTCGTTTGAATGTTCAAAAATCAACCGTACGAGGCTTTGGGTTCCGCTACCGTAAAATCACTAGGAGAAAAACAGTAGGATTAAGGATAATTTAAATATTTTGAAATGAAAATAATATCGATTTTATAATTTATTAAAACTGAAAGTAAGACGAAGCATAAAGCTGATACCTTTTTGTGGAAGAGAAGAATTTGACCATCGTAAGTTCGTGTCTTTATCTTCTGATTGAGTTATTTGAATCTGATATCAGTATTTTTCTTTCACTTGACTGTTTTGGATTATAATTCTTTTCAGTTTAAGCAATGGGTAGTGTATGCTTACATTGGTTTTTGTGCTCCTTAAAAAACTTCTGTGGGACCACTTTATTAACACTTGAGAAATTGGATTTTTGATTAGTTTCATAGGCAAGCAAGGTGATCTACATATGAATAATTACGTTATGACAAGTCATTGATTTGGTTCCAATTTTCTGAAGATGCTCTTTGGATTTGAAGCTTTAGAGGTGATGAGCTATGGCAGAATTCGAAACGGCTTTGGCATTCATAGTGCTAAAAACTTGTTCCCTGATATAACTAACTCTCCGTGAAAAAATGCCAATCGAAGCCTTGAGTATACGAATTGGAACATACGTAAGAATCGAACAAAATCTACGATCTTCACATACCATTTCAACGTATTACATCATCGACAAAGCTGCGCACATAGCCCACGAATCTGTGAATCGGTAGGATTATCGAGAGTATACGTACTGTTTTTCCCACCGTTCGAGCAGTACAAAGTGTACTGATTCCCAGATTCCACGGCCTGCAAAAAAAATCACCGAATTCCGTTACACATCCATTTTATAGATCTGTAAGAATTTTCAGCTCCTACTAATCGAATGTTCAAACCTGGCAAGAAACTGCTTCTGTATTGCAGCTCCACCTCGAAGTAGGAACGCAACTGAGGTAATGGCACCAAGAACAGTGATAGTTCAAATCCACCCCACGAAAGAGAAGAACAAACCCAACGACGAACCTTCAGTTTTTCAAACATAATCCTCAGATCGAAGTAATGGGCTGGTGATGAACGAGGTTGTTCGAATCGAATCAGAACGCTTACCCTACGATGATGAGGATTAAAGAGATCGCCCAGAGAACGCACTGATAAGCCTTAAACTTTCTGCTTTTCGCAGTTACAGAAGCGTATCCGCTCAAATTGTACCTCTGATCGACCCATCTGAACTGCGGGCGGATCAAGAAAACGAAGCCGAGGAGAAACCCAGACAAGAACCCTCCGAGGTGGGCAAAGTTGTCTACGTGTGGGAGAATCCCAACTGCTAAGTTGACTGCTATGATTAGGACAAGGGTCACCAAAGCAGCTACCTGGGAAGAGAAAAAAAAGACCGCATTTTTAAGTCCAGTTCGTAAAATAAAGGCGTAACGAAAAGCTGTATACGCATACCTTGTTGGCGTAAATGGTCCAATTAGTTATCAGCTCGGATAACATCTCGCCCAGCAAGCCAAAGAGAGCGCCCGAGGCGCCTACTGAGATATTCGATTTGATGAAAAGCGCAGACGTTAAGCTTCCCCCCAGCCCAGAAATCAGATATAGCAGGCCAATTCGAGCTGCGTCGAGTGAGGATTTTTGCGTAAATTGAAATTTAATTCGATGGCGTGATTTTCGTAGCTGGGAAGATAACATACCGAATCCAAATTCTTGCTCGAGGCGTATGCCGATCACTAGCAGGCTAAGCATGTTTGCGAGAATGTGAAATAAGCCTCCGTGAAGCCACATACAAGTGAAGAGTCGCCATCCTTCGCTTTGATGGACTACTTTGCTTACGTCTAAAGCGCCCATCTTCACTAATCTGTAAAGAAAGAAAGGGTTGCAGTAAGAACAGTAGTCCAAGATTAGATCTTTCTTACAGTACATGTTAATGTTGACGAGCTCAGCTTTGACAAATGTTGGGCTAACATTTCAGCCAACATTGTTGTCTGTCAACATTCGATTTTATCTTTCATGCCCAAAACCGTTTAACCTCTTTTTGTAGCTTTATTTACTGATATGCAGGACGTGGTAAAGTGCTGAAACGTGTCCAAACCGTGTGGAAAGCGTGTGGAGCTGCTTGAACGAATTTAGGAAGTGCAATTACCATAAATAGAAGATTTGAAGATCAAAAGAGATCAAGTCAAGCAACGACCAAGATTAGAAGATCTGAATATCAAAGAGAATCATTCAACCAGCTGCCATAAATAGGAGATAAGGAATCGGCCAATGAGATGAGAAGATTCGAACTAAATATATATACTATATTTAGGGAGATATTCGAAGAGATATTTGAAGAGATATTCAAGGGATCTTTTTACCAATTCAAGAGGGAGCCAAGGTCTATAAATAAGAGTTATTTTCGAGCTGCAACTTACGACTTTCGAGAGAACTTTCATGGAGCCACTTTGAGCGA
Source organism: Craterostigma plantagineum (assembly GCA_027422505.1). Taxonomy (NCBI): domain Eukaryota; kingdom Viridiplantae; phylum Streptophyta; class Magnoliopsida; order Lamiales; family Linderniaceae; genus Craterostigma; species Craterostigma plantagineum. The sequence goes on from JAPQWV010000005.1 coordinate 5,681,047, forward strand.
TATATTGAGCGTAAAATATGAGCGAAGCACACATTGTGTTTGAGCGATTTTTATAGATGTCGAGAGTCGTCTTTTAGCCTAGTATTGAACCTTCTGAAGTCTTAGTTCTTCGTAGGTTTTCAGGATCGTGTCGATTCTTTTTCTAGGCTTGTTTTTACTATCTTCGGATAGTTGTTTTGCATCCATTGCTGTAGTGAAATTTTGCCTTGAGGCACGCAGCAAGTTTTTATAACTTGCTGCACAGATTTACATCCCGTGTTATTTCAGTTTCGTCACTAAGTAGTTAGAATATTCCGCTGTGCACCTGAATGTTAGGTTGAGTGTTACCCCGACATCCTACCCAACATCTAGTCTATACTTAGTGTTTTACATCCATATCGTACCGGGACCACTTCAAAGTGGTATCAGAGCCTCCGCTTGACGTGACTAAGCGTTTTGATCCTTTATAATGGATGTTACAAGCTCAAACCATCTCGCCAAAGTCCCTGTCTTAGACGGTTCCAATTATGGGTATTGGAAGGTTCGTGTGCGCCAATGCATCAAGTCCATAGATGTGCGAGCGTGGGAAGCTGTTCTCAACGGATACTCTCCACCTCGATCCCCTCCAGATGCTGATGGCGAAGTAGTCGACAAGCCTATCGAACAGTGGACTATTGCTGAAAAGAATGCGGCCGAGTATAACGACAAAGCTCTTAATGCCATCTTCTCCTCGGTGGACATCTTCATGTTCAAAATCATTCAGAATTGTTCGACGGCAAAGAACGCTTGGGATCTACTTCAGAGGTACTGCGAAGGCGATGCAAGCGTGAGGGAAACCAAACTGCGCTATCTCCTCAATCAGTTTGAAAACCTTAGAATGAAGGAAGACGAGGACATCACCACATACTTCGGGAAGATTTTGACGATTTCAAGCGAGTGTGCTAGCCTCGGAGATCCGATTGCAAATAAGGTAATGGTTTCTAAAGCTTTACGTACGCTAACCGAAAAGTTTAATGTGAAGGTAGCGGCCGTTGAGGAAGCACATAACCTGTCCACGATGGAATTCAACACGTTGATGAACATCATGAAGAACTATGAGACCAACCTTGAAGTCCAAAAGAGAGCTTCACGTGGCAAAAGCATTGCTCTAGTTAGTCAGTCATCCAAGGTGCAAACTGAAGTTGACCCTGACAATGATGAGGATATGGCTATGTTCGTGAAGAAATTCACAAAGTTCCTTCAGAAGAATAATGTCGAACAGAATGTTGGCCCAACATTCAGGAAGGGCCAGAATGCCAAATCAGAACCTTCATCGGCGCCTCCCTTCTTCAAACGCAATCCAGATGGAAAGAAGAAGAACATCAACTACGAATCTGTAAGATGCTATGAATGTCAAGGATGGGGTCATTTTGCCAACGAGTGTGCAAATACCCTCCGCAAGCACGGAAAAGCTCTGTGGATCGATCTTTCCGATGATGAAGAGGAAGAACAGTATGCCAAGGAGACTAAGCAATCATCAGTGACCATGCAATCCTTCTCGGACGATGAAGATTATCAAATCGGTTTCACTGCGGTAACTGATGTTGAGCCAACATCTGACTCAACATCTGAAAAACATATCATTTTCGATTATGATGATTCAAACTGTTTTGATGGGTATTCTAGTTCTGATGATGCAGGTTTAGAAACTGATGTTCGTGAAGAAGTTCAGACGAATGAAGCCTTCAAATTGCTGTCCACGGAGTATGCGAAGGAAAAGGCGAAAAACTCGGAACTGGAAGTAATCGTGAAAACGATGATCGAGGAAAATGAGAAGAGCAAAAAGATGATCAAAAGCCTGCTAGAAGGGATGAACAAGGTGGAAGTCGTGTTGAAGAGAAAAGACAAGGAGATCGATAAACTTCAGAAGCAAGTCGATAAGGCTGACGAGACGTTCTCAAAATTGAACAAGGGTAAATCGATTCTTGATGAGGTATTGTCAATAGGTATTTCTGATACTCATGGATTAGGTTACAATTCACAGCATGTTCTAGATTCTGCCACTTACGATCGATCAAAGTTTGTTTTTGAAAATTCCCATGTTGCTAACGATCGATGTGAGACTGTGACTATTAAGAAAAGTATGAAGCATGCTGCTTGTAAGTCTAAGGATAGATCGTTTAAGTGTCATTATCGTATGCAGCCTGGTCATATTAAACCATACTGCTGGAAATTGAAGGGGGAGATTTCTGCAAAGAAATCGATGTCGGCTGAAATGTCATCCAACATCCCGCTCAACATTGAGAAATCAGTGTTGAAAGGTGTGTCTGGAGAAAGTTCATCTGGCTCACCTTCAAATTCTGGTGGTCCAAATGCTGTTTTACCATCTAAGAAAGTTTGGGTAGAGAATTCTGTTCATAAATGCCATATAGTATATACCTCCTTGCGAGCTAACGTGACAGGTTCTTGGTACTTCGATAGCGGGTGTTTTCGACATATGACGGGTACCAAACAGTATATAAGTGATTACATGCCTTTATGGAGTGGATCTGTGACGTTTGGAGGAGGTGCTAAAGGAAGGATTCTCAGTCGAGATGACCTCGAGGACGTGTGCCAACTATCGAAAGACGATGACGGTGTTATACTTGGGCATTACAAACTGGGCCACGTTAACTACCAAACATTGGAGCAGCTTATCAAGCATGAGGCGATCAGAGGCGTTCCGAAGCTGAAGGAGTTTGGTAAGGTTGTATGTGAGCCATGTTTAAAGGGTAGGAAAATGCATGCTAGCCATAATGTTGATCAACATGTTACTCAACATTTTAAAACTGATAACTGTTTTCAGTTAATACACATGGATTTGATGGGCACGATAGCAGCAAGTAGTATTGGTGGTCGAAAATATGCTTATGTGCTGGTTGATGACTTGTTTAGATTTGCATGGATATTTTTTAGGGAAAAATCAGAATTGTTCGATTTTTTCAAAAACTTTTGTGATATGGTCAAGAATGATTTTCGTGGCCATATTTTTCATATTAGGACTGATCATGATAGAGAGTTTGAGACTCAGTTATTCTATGATTTCTGTGATGGAAATGGTGCGTTCTTGAATGGCTATATTGATAAAGATATTTATGTTGAGCAGTCGAAAGGATTTGAAGATCCACATGTTTCTAATTATGTTTTTAAGTTGCAGAAAGTGCTTTATGGTCTAAGGCAGGCTCCTCGAGCTTGGTATGGTAGGTTGACTATGTTCCTACTTGAATTTGGGTTCGTGCAAGGTGAAGCCGATCGAACACTCTTTGTAAAAAGAGTTGGTTCTGATATTTTAATAGCCCAGATTTATGTTGAAGATACTGATTTTGGCTGTAGATCTCAGTCTATGATAGACCAATTCCTACATGCTATGAATTCTACTTTCAAAATGAGTATAATTGGTGAACTAACCTTTTTCTTAGGATTACAGATTAAGCAAAGTAGTGACGGCATATTCATGTCTCAGGAGAAGTACGCGAAGAACATGGTGAAAAAGTTCGGACTCGACACAGCTAAGGTAATGAAAACTCCCATGGGGTCCTCACAAAAGGTTAGTAAAGACAATGTTGGACAGAATGTTGACCCAACATTATATCGATCCATGATAGGCAGTTTGCTTTATCTCTCAGCGAGTAGACCCGATATTATGTATAGCGTATGTGTCTGTGCTAGATATCAATCTGAGCCTAAGGTTTCCCATCTTAATGCTGTGAAGCGTATACTTCGATATGTGAGTGGATCGTGTAGCCTAGGGTTATGGTTCTCTAAAGATACTAATATGAGTCTTGTAGGCTACAGCGATGCTGATTGGGCAGGTGACGAGGATGATCGCAAGAGCACAAGTGGCGGCTGTTTCTTCTTAGGTAACAATATAGTTGCATGGTACAGTAAGAAACAGAATTGTGTGTCTTTATCTACTGCTGAGTCTGAGTATGTTGCTGCGGGTAGTTGCTGTACGCAATTAATATGGTTGAACAGCATGTTGTGTGACTATAGTTTAGAGTGCGAGTCAGTCCTCATGTATTGTGATAACCTTAGTGCCATCAACATATCTAAGAACCCTATCCAGCATTCACGCACGAAGCATATAGATATAAGACATCATTTTCTGAGAGATATGGTAGAGAAAGAATTAGTGTGCATTGAGCATGTAGACACGAAACATCAGTTAGCTGACATTTTCACGAAAGCATTGGATTTTGAAAGGTTTTCGGACCTGAAAAAATCCATAGGTTTGCATCAGTCTGTCTGAATGTTGGTCCAACATTTGGATCAACATAGCATATGTCGAACTTGATTGTCACTGTTTTGATGTTTGATTTAATGTTCTCTCTGTTATTCTGTGAAATGATTTGACTCATCTAGACCGTTCCTGAAATGACCCTCTTCCCTAAAAAAAAAAAAAAAAAAAAAAAAACGTAGACAAAAAAAAATACGAAAAAAAAATAAATATATATATATATATTGCTCTGATTCTTTTCAAGATATAGGTTCAGGTAATAAGTTCCCTAGGTGCACGGCATTCGCGGTGACGATGCACTCTTTGCGACAAAAATCCTAACCTTGATGATAAGAATCTTATAAGGGCTGTGCATATTACTAGTTTATAATGAGGTAAGTAGGGCAGAAAATGAAAGGGAATTGAGTTTAGGGTGTTGAACAGAAAAGTCTCGAATTTCAGAGTTGAATGTTGAGTCTTATGTTGGGGCAACATATGTGACTGTCAGTTTGATCATGCTATATTTTTTTGCTTTCGTTTATGTGCATTAGTTTTTAGGTCAGCATTTGTTGGTTTCATGTGTCTAGTTTAGATATCTCTCAGAATTGCATTAGAACTCTCGAAGAACAGCGTGTTACACTTGGCTCAAGTGATCCTCATTGTCGCTCAAACGGTTAGTCTCGCTCGATTCTATTATGACCTTTGACTTGGTATTTTTGGTTGAATCATGATCTGATTTGCTCCTATATTTTTTATGACCGATTCTTCCATATACCATATTAGCTCCTTGTTTAGTTAGACAGTTGTGACCTGATTCGACATTATCCTCTAAACTGTCTAAATTATATTTGAGTGGCTCGCTGACATTACTCTCTGCCCCTACATTTCTGATATAATTCACGGGTTATACATTCTGTGCTCATATCAATTTTTTTTGGATTTATCTTTGATTTCTTTATGGCGAACTAACTTGTTTCTGAGTCTCAGAATGTTGGGCCAGATGTTACCTCAACATCTGCAAGTTGGCTAACAGAGAAGTTCTCTGTGTCTTTTCTTTCTTCCCAAAAAGGGGGAGAAGGTTGTGCAGATAAAAAGGGGGAGATAAGGACATTCAGGGGGAGCAGAATAAGGAGCCGAACAAACAGGGGGAGCTCGAGAAAGCATCAGAAGTAAACACCACTCCATTGAGAATTTTGCCTTCAGGGGGAGTTTTGGAACTTTTAAATCTGCACGGGTTTTGGGAAGAAAGATAAAAATGGGGAGATTGTTAATGTTGACGAGCTCAGCTTTGACAAATGTTGGGCTAACATTTCAGCCAACATTGTTGTCTGTCAACATTCGATTTTATCTTTCATGCCCAAAACCGTTTAACCTCTTTTTGTAGCTTTATTTACTGATATGCAGGACGTGGTAAAGTGCTGAAACGTGTCCAAACCGTGTGGAAAGCGTGTGGAGCTGCTTGAACGAATTTAGGAAGTGCAATTACCATAAATAGAAGATTTGAAGATCAAAAGAGATCAAGTCAAGCAACGACCAAGATTAGAAGATCTGAATATCAAAGAGAATCATTCAACCAGCTGCCATAAATAGGAGATAAGGAATCGGCCAATGAGATGAGAAGATTCGAACTAAATATATATACTATATTTAGGGAGATATTCGAAGAGATATTTGAAGAGATATTCAAGGGATCTTTTTACCAATTCAAGAGGGAGCCAAGGTCTATAAATAAGAGTTATTTTCGAGCTGCAACTTACGACTTTCGAGAGAACTTTCATGGAGCCACTTTGAGCGATATATTGAGCGTAAAATATGAGCGAAGCACACATTGTGTTTGAGCGATTTTTATAGATGTCGAGAGTCGTCTTTTAGCCTAGTATTGAACCTTCTGAAGTCTTAGTTCTTCGTAGGTTTTCAGGATCGTGTCGATTCTTTTTCTAGGCTTGTTTTTACTATCTTCGGATAGTTGTTTTGCATCCATTGCTGTAGTGGAATTTTGCCTTGAGGCACGCAGCAAGTTTTTATAACTTGCTGCACAGATTTACATCCCGTGTTATTTCAGTTTCGTCACTAAGTAGTTAGAATATTCCGCTGTGCACCTGAATGTTAGGTTGAGTGTTACCCCGACATCCTACCCAACATCTAGTCTATACTTAGTGTTTTACATCCATATCGTACCGGGACCACTTCAGTACATACAGAAACTGAACTGTTATGTCCGAAGAACCCTAATTGATGTAAATTGCATGATTATGCTCACGGAAATTAGAAAGGGGGGAAAGCTCACTTACGTCGTGGAAGAAGGGCCAAGAAGAGGGTTTTCCTTGAAGGGCTGGAAAGAGAATCTTCCCAAGAATCCGGCGAGGCGAGAAACGGAGTTCTTGGGACAGTTGTTTACGGACATGGTGATTACAAACATGGCGGCGTTGACCACCACGAAGGTGGGTACCAGCCAAGGGAACCACTTCTTGAAATGCTTCACCTCACTGTGGTGAAAGCCGTCTCGGCCGGCGTTCATCGGCGGCGGCGGCGAAGAGGGTCGAATCGGGTGGATCGTGGTGGCGCCGCGGCGCGATTGGGCGTCGTTTGCCGCTGGAAAAGACATCGTCGGTGGAGGAGTACGTATGAGCGAAAATATTTGTCGGGTTAACGATGTCTTAGCTGAGACTGAGATCTAAAGAAGAAGAAGAATAGGAAAGGACAATGGTTGTTAGAGCAGTTGGTGTTTGCCAAGGAGTTGCTGGGCTCTTCTGTAATTTTCTTCTACTGTTCTTACATTATGACAACTTGCGCTTCTCTGTCTCTCTTTTCTTTCATTTCTCTAATGGATTATTAAATAATTTACTCTTCCATAAACACACGCCAGCCGATTTTCACACTCAAGAATTTGACGAAATTCAATAATTTATTCTTACATATTTTTTTCAGTTCTGATAAGATCGAGAGTCTTCGTATTATGACATTCACCTCCTTGAAGGGAGACTCTAGCTTTCTTTTCTTGTCCAAATATGCAGATATGCTTCTCTTCAATTCAAACTGCAGTCACAAAGAGCAATGTGAGGACTTCGCTTTCTCAAAATCAATTTCTTGCAATGAAATCAAAACCATAGGCAGGTATCAGTTTGTGGATGAACTGCAAGTTCTTACCAAGAACAGTCAGAATTCACGCATTACAGAAAAAAGATTCGAACTTTGACAAATCCCATGAAAAAAAAGGAAACAAACGAAGCACTAATCCCATCAAATTGAGGAAGCAAGAGATTTAACGGCGAAGATCATCATTGGGCTAAAATAGAATCAACCTTTTCACATTTTTATTCCATTGGATATTGATGCCGTCGAAAATGGATCTACCGCGAAAATGTGTTAACGAGCCTTTCCCCGCCTGATTTCCGACGTGTGTTGTGGCTGATAACTGTAAGACAAGGCGAATTTTGGGGGTCGTTTGCCCTCTTGCCTTAGTCAAGAGGGTGGTTCCGTTTCAAGGTAATGGTGAAAATATAAATGGGCAGAGTAACGGTGTGTTATCAGAAAAACGTACCTCGACTGTGGAGATTTCTGAAGTATTTATAGTGTGGCAAGGGATCTGCTTGGCGGTTGACGGTTATTCCCCACGTTCGACATCCCTCGGCGGTTTCCTTCACGTCTTGGTGATCACGTGCGCGAAGTTCGCGGAAGCCACGATCTAACATCGCTAGATCTTTCCTCCTAGGGCGTTGGTATGGAATAGTTCCCTTCGGGTGTTTCTTGTACGTGACCTCCCCTGGGAGCCTCGGGCTTTCATATGGGGTGGCTCCCTTCGGGCTCCTTTCGTACACGGCTTCCCCTAAGTGCTTCAGGGCTTTCTCCCGTAGGGCAGTTCCCAGGTTCTCCCATCGGCATATCCTCGAGGAGATGCCCCTTTTTTGCCTCGTAGTCTGGCAATTGGAACGTTGGACTCTGAACCTGATAACCCGGGTTCAGATCTCCTCGAGGGGCTTATTGATCAAACTACCCCGAGGGGAGCTCTCCCCGACCTCAGGTTAGTCAGGTGGTACGCAGGTGTTTAAGTTGGTTATGGTCGGTTCGGGTATTTTGCCGCGTTAGGGGTGAGAACCGGGGGTAACAATAGTCCCCCTTTCAAATAGTCCAAAAGAGTATGTGAATTTTGGACGTGTTTGATAGCGACGAAATACTCGAATTGGTGATAGGTCTATTCGGAGATTTATGCCAAGTCTTTCGGCCTTGATAGGAGCCCTTGATGGGAGCTTTCTTCGGCTGGTATGCTGCCTCACCTCATCCACCACGTGTCACCTCACATTGGCTACGGCCGATGGGACGTTTGGGCGAGAGTTCTGGAGCCTTTTCCCCTAATCGACGCGAGCCATCGCGATCCGTCGATTCATCTCTAATCCAAGTGTACAGATCGATCAGCTGGGGCCTATATATAGCCCACCTTTCGACTTCACTTTCTTCTTTACACTTTCTCTCTCTAACCAAATCAGTTCGAGCTCCCGATCCCACTCAGCTCTTTGTTCTTGCTCTAAGTACTTGTAAGTCTTCGCTTTTTTACTCCTTACTTCTTTCTTTTCTTTGCTATGTCTTCGGGTAGATCTTCGGGTAGTTCTTCTTCGGGTAGTTTGTCTTCGGGTAGTTTTTCTGATCAGAGTTCGGGTAGGACGGTTAGTGACACTAACATGGGGGGTGAGGGCCCTTCGGAGAATAGGCAATTAGTAATCCAGCCCGAACCCGCGGCTCCTCTGGGCCGTCCTCTCCTTAACTTAGATCCTCCCCCTCTAGAAACGAATTTCCCCAACGCGCGAGCCTACCGTAGGGCAGTAAGGGAATGGATTAAGTATGTAGAGGCACTTCGGGAAAATGCCGCGAGCCAAAAAAGGGGTGAAGAAGAGGAGGAGGAGGAGGAGGAGGAGGAGGAGGAGAGGGAATTCCTTCGCTGGCATGAGGTCAAAGTGTCTTCCTTTTCTTCCGTTCAAATTCCGCATCTTCGGGCTAAATCAGGCATGTCTGACCAATTCGAGGTCAGGGTGCCTTCTCTAACAGACGTTGCTAGTGACCCTCCCGAGGGCTTCGGGACGTACTTTTTAGATTACGTAGACATGGGCCTCCGATTTCCCCTTCCCCAGTTCCTTGTAGATATTCTTAAATACTATGGCATTTCTCCCGGCCAATTGGCCCCTAATTCTTTTAGCCCCATTATCTCTTTGGCGGTCCTCCTAAGTAGCTTCGGCTTTTCCCCCTCTGTCCCCCTGATCAATTCCTTTTTGAGAATCAGCAAGAGGGAAGAGGGGAAGTTCTTCTTTTCCCCGTCGCCTCGACACCCCGATTTAATTCAAGGGCATCCCTCATCTCACAAAGGCTGGATGAGTAAATACTTTTTCCTTTGATCTCCCGAAGGTAGTCCTGAGAACCAACTTCTTCCTTTTTCGTGGGAAGATGATACGTGTATTGAGAAACCCATTCCTTCCAGTTCCTCGGGCGAAGCGGAAACCTTCTTGGCGAAAATCGGGTAGAAGCATTTTTGGGCTCCCGAGCTAATAAAAGATGACCTCCTTTTTCTATTCGGATTTAGTCCCAAGGTGACCGAAGTGCCTCCCAACTTAGGTATATCTATTCATTGCCCGAACCTCATAGGCCCGAATATCCTTATGCAAAATTTTCTAACACTTCTTCTTTTGCAGCTCAACGAATGGATATCGCCACGAATATCCGGGACGCTATCTCCGCTACCTTAGGACAGGTAGGTTCTTGCGCCCTTGCCATTTTTAGGGGTTTTTATTGCTAACGACTTCATCCCATTTCCCCGTGTGCAGGGCCTCATCCTTGTGTCCGATGCCATGAAGCGTTGGGTTCATCTCTCCGGGAGCTACGAAACTCTGGAGAAAAATATCGAGGCCATGGAGGATGAGAAGGCCGAAGGCACGCGTCGAGAGGATCTCCTTCGGAAGCAACTAGTGGAAGCGAGGCAGCAGCTTGCTCGGGCCGAGGCGGATAAGAAACGGTCCGATGACCTTAGGGCTAATGTGGAATCGGTCCGTAGAGCTTTAGAAAAGCAGCTGGTCGAGGACCACTACTCGAAGAAGGACTTCGCGAAAGGGATGCGCCAGTACTTCAAATACTGCTTCTTCAGATGTCTCTCCCAGCTTCGGGAGAATGGGTACGATCGCTCTGCCCATCCCTTCAGCTTCCTCGATGCCAGCCTTGCTCTGCATAGTGCTCCGGAAGGTGGCTATAAGCCCGAACCCAGGGTCGAGGTTCCTCCCCCTAGAGCGCCGACTTCCCATGCCTCGGAGGAAGTGGTGGAGGAACCCGAAGCTGAGGAGGTTACTGCGGAGCCAGAGAAGCCCGAAGATGCTGAGGCGGATGTCGAGGCCGTCGAGACCCCGGGAGAGGATGTCGAGATCGAGGAGGCCACTGGAGAGCCCGCAGGGATTGATGAGGCTGGAGAGGATGCTGATGGGGAAGGCGATCAGGTCGGACCGGCCGAATGAAGAATTTTTCTTTTCTTTTTTGTCAAATGATGACCTAAGACATTACATATGTATTTTCTTTTTCGTGGTTGAACATAGCCCTTCGGGGCATAATATCTGTATATTTCGCCTTCGGGTCGTTCCTTTATGCTTCCTATTTTTCCTTTCCTTTTCGTTGCTGAACATAGCCCTTCGGGGTATAATATCTGTATATTTTGCCTTCGGGTCGTTCTTTATGTTTCCTATTCTTCCTTAACTTGATTTGTTCTACTCTTCCCCCGAGCGCTGTATGCCACCAACTACGTACTTTCGGGATTATTTAACTCGGGAACCGCACTTATTAGTTTATTTTCTTTGCCGCCTATTTATGTTTCCCCAACTCCAAATAACTCGTTCCCAACTTATTAGCGGGACTTAGTTGATTTAGCCGCGACTTTCCTATTTTTCCGCTCAAGAATCTCGCCGTGACTTGGTTGACACGGGACTTGGCCTTTTCTTAGGTGACGTTAGCATTTGAATAACCCACGAATGCCGCGGACCAGGTTAAACTCGAACGTTGCCTATGCGCCTGTTTTTCAAATTTGAACTACCTGACTTTCTGCATACGTCTGGGAACTCTCTCATATATATACGGGGTTCCTTTTGCTCCTTTCCTCTCATCTGCTCTCAATTATTTTCCTGCTTTTAGTGTTTTTGCGTCCCTTTCCCTTAGCGTCCTCATGGCTTTCTTTGCTTCTTCCAAGGGCAAATGCGTAGCTGGTTCTTCTTCTATGGCTGGGCGAACTTTCTTCGACCTAGATTGTACTCCTGAGCCTTACTCCGGCACGAATGTCCAGCAAGATCCTACTGTTGGGGTAAGGACGCCACTCCCCAGTGGAGATGGCGATGACAAGAACTACCGCAGAAATTTGGCCAAGTGGTCCGCTGAGGCGGAGGAGGTTCGTGCTAAAGCCAATTTACCCTGGCATCGGGCCAAGGTGTCTACTCTCAGCCCTTTGTCCCTTGGGGAATATCTTGAAAAAGCTCGAATCCCTTCTGATTATGAAGTTTTATTGCCGGGTCCTTTGCAAGTAGCTTCTGCTCCGCCCTTTGGCTTCCTCACCTTTTACACTGATCAGATAGATATGGGTCTTAGGTTCCCTATTCCTTCATTTCTTTTAGACCTTTGTGAGACCTTGGACATCTCCCCTGGCCAGATCTTCCCGAATTCATGCAGTTTGCTATTGGCTTTGGCCGCGGTTGCGAAGCGGGTTAACTTCCCCTTCACCACCGAGTTTGTTATAAGCTTCTTTCGTGTGTGTGAGAGGGATGCTGGCAAATTCGCTTTTGTGCCTTCCACTGATGTCCTTTACGACAACTTTACTGCTACCAAGGGATGGATGAACAAGTTCTTCTTCGTGCGTCCTTCACCTCAGCATCGGGATCGTCGATTCTCCCTACTGCGCTGGAGGTAGCAGTGCCAAATCCCCAGCGAATCTCCCGACCTTTTATCGCAATTTATGGCTCGGATCAGGGATCATCGCTTTTCGGTGCGAGAATTGGTATCGGGGATCCCTACTGAAGCGATTGTTTTCCCCAGGGTCGTAGGTAAGTTATTTCCTTTATTTCAGCGTTAGCTTTTCCTACTTTGGTTAATCTTCCCTTTTACCAGGTGATAGAGGGGGTTTTATCCCAGTTATGGCCCTTCGCGCTCAGAATACCCATAGTCGGCCCTCGGGGGAGGGCCCTTCTACCCCCTATCCGACAGGGGAAGTCGCCCCGGGGGGTCTCTCAACTCCCCGATCGGAGGCAGGGAGGTCCAAGCGCGTGAAGCCATCTTCCCCTCTTCCTCCAGCGGTGGTATCACGTGAAGTTCCTACAACGTCTCGACTTGCCCCACATCCTCCTTTCTTGTTGGAGAAAGATGGGGAATCCGCCTTATCTTATATGTTAAATTTTCTCACCCCTGAGGAGAAGGGCTTTACTAAGGAGTTGCCTGATGGTCGTTTTTGGAAGGAGTGGGCTCTGGCCCTAAGTCAGGTAAGATGGTTGCTTTCAGCTTCGAGTGAATACCCGTCATAACCGCCTTGTCTTGTCCTCAGGCATATTCCATGTCCTGTGAGGGAGCTCGTCGATACCGTTTTCAACAGAGGATGACGGACTCAGCTCGGAACTGCAATGTAGAGATGACTATGAAGGTTAGCGAGGAGGCTCAGGAGGTGGGTCGCTTGAAGAACTTGTTAGCCAAGGCCCAATTTGAGATCGGGAAACTTCGTCAGAAGCTTCATTCGGAGAGAGAGATCCGCCGAATTCGGGAATCCCAGGCGAGTCGAGAGGTGGTGCCCATTGAGAAAGTGTCCGAAGCGGCTAACCTGTATTTCAACTTTGGGTTCCAAGGGTGTTTATCCCAAATCAGAGCTAATGGCTTTCCGGAGAGCGCTCATCCTTTTGATTTTCTTGACCCAGAGGCAGCCTTTATGGCTCTGGCCCCCCGTCGCTCACCCCCGAAGAAAGTGAAGGGAAAAAGTCTCTGGGATGAGTTCGATTTAGGTAACGGCAGCGATGCTTCTCAAGATGGCGGCCCAGCTGGGGAGAGTTAGCTTGTTAGAGAATTAGTTTGAGTCTTTCGCTTTTTCCTTGTTTTTTCGGTAGATGTTCCCTTTTTCCGTCTTTATGCTTTGTTCGTCCTGATAACATTCAAGGTGTGTTTATAAATAAAGGGGTTTATGTCTTCCCTAATTTATGTGTTCAATGCTTTCTTTCCTTATTGCCTCAAACCATCGGTCGAAACATGCCAAGAATAAGGTCTCTTACCTTGGGTCAAGGGCGTCCCCTTGAACCCGAGGTGAGCCTTGGGGATCTCAGAAGATGTTCCAGAATCGAGTTGTGTGCTGCCTCTCGCGGAGGGGTTCAGTGTGCGCATAATCTTCTCTTCCCTTGGGGAAGATTTTAGCCTCTCGCAGAGGGATTCAGTGTGCGCGACGTTCCCGAAGGGAACAGTGAGCTGCCTCACGCAGAGGGATTCAGTGTGCGCGTGGTCTTCTCTTCCCCTGGGGGTCAGATATTGCTTCTCTTAGGGGATAAGTCTTCTACCCGGGTCTTCACGTCTTTTATTTGTTTTAAATGTTTGCCCGAATCATCCTCATACAGAAAAGGAAATGAATTGCATTAATAATAGTGTGTGGTTTACATCCAAGTAATTAGAAAGCAATCTTGGACAAAGGTCAAATTGTGCGAAACATAAAGAAAGAGTATAAGCATGCATAATGAGGGTACCCCCCCCTCTAGGGATAATATTTGCACAATTTGCGGGCGTTCCAGGGTCGGTCAAGTTGTTTCCCTTCGGCGTCTTCCAGGTAATAGGAGGCTTCTCCCACTTTCTTGACAACACGGTAAGGGCCCTCGAACTTAGGTTCCAGCTTCTTCCATCCATCCTGGTTGAGGATTTCTTTCATTACCAAGTCCCCCGCTTCGTACTTTTTAATCCGCACCTGGCGGTTATATGACTTGGTCATTCTTCTCTCGTAAGCGGTCATCCTAAGAGCTGCTCTTTCCCTTCCTTCCTCAATCAGATCGAGGTCTTCAGCTCGCAGTCGATTATTATCTTCGGGTACGTCAGGATCCGGGCGCTTTCCATGCCGATTTCTGCGGGCAGAACTGCTTCGCTTCCATAGACCAGTCTGAAAGGAGTCTCATTCGTTCCTTCTCGGGGAGTTGTTCGATATGACCAGAGGACGCTTTGGAGCTCGTTAAACCATGATTTTTCCAGTCCTTCCAGTCGAGCCTTCAATCCCTGGACGATGGTACGATTGGTGACTTCCACTTGACCATTACTTTGAGGATATACTACCGGGGTGAAGACTTGTTTTATCACTAGTTGCTCGCACCACTCCTTTAGCTTCTTTCCACTGAACTGCCTCATCGGGATTCCATAGCGACAGATAATATTTTTCTATATGAAAGCCATGATGGCTGCCTCAGTAATTTTTGCTAATGCTTCGGCCTCAACCCACTTCGAGAAGTAGTCCACGGCCACCAATAAGAACTTTTTTTGGGCCACATTCCCTGAGAAAGGGCCGACGATGTCTAAGCCCCACTGGTCGAAGGGGCATGGTGAGGTCACCGATTTCATAGCTTCAGCTGGCATTTTCTGCAAGCTGGCGCGTTTCTGGCAGTTAAGGCATCCTCGCACTATCTTCACAGCGTCTCCCTTCATTGTTGCCCAGAAGAAACCGGCTAAGAGCGCTTTCCTCGTGAGTGCTCAACTCCCGATGTGACTTCCGCATATTCCCTCATGAATTTCTCGAAGGGCATACTCGCCCTCTTCCTGGGATAGGCATCGCAGTAGCGGTCCAACGTAAGATCTCTTAAACAAAATTTTGCTAGTAAGGTGAAACGTTGGGCTCGCCTTAGAAGCTTCCGAGCTAGCGCCTTGTCTTCGGGTAAGAGTTGGTGACCCAGGTACTGGTATATCTCATACCTACAAACCCCTGGGGAAATTTTGGAGTCGTGTATGATCTGATCCTCGATTTGCTAGATAGACATGACTTTCCCCTTCTCCTCAGGCATTCCCATGGTGCTGGCCCACTTAGCCATTTGATCAGCCTTCTCATTTTCAGCTCGGGTGATTAGGATGATTTTAAGTTCCTCCAAGTCCTCTTTGATTTCCTCAAAAGCCTTGACGTACTTCTCCAGATTTTCCCCTTTTACTGCGAAGTTCCCCCCTAATTGCTGAACGACAAGTTGGGAATCTGAATGCAACGTCAGGCGGGTGATTCCCATCTTTCGAGCTGCTCGGAGCCCCGCGAGAAGTGCCTCATATTCTGTCTCGTTGTTCGACGCCTTGAAGTCTAACCTGATGGCCAGGTTGGTCTCTTCCCCCCACGGGGATATGAGTAATATGCCGACTCCATTTCCTGAGCTGCAAGAGGATCCGTCCACGAACATTTTCCACATTTCATCGGGAAAGTTCCCAACCATTTCCACCATGAAATCCGCCAGTGCTTGGGCCTTGATGGCTACTCGAGGCCTGTACTGGATGTCATATTCTCCAAGTTCGGTGGCCCACTTCACCGCCCTTCCTGAGACATCAGGTCGAGTGGCGATTTTGCCTATTGGATGATTTGTCAATACTGCGACAGGGTGCGATGAGTAGCGCAAGCAGCAGCTTACTGGCTGTGATGAGTAGCGCAAGCAGCAGCTTCTCGCAGTTGGTATATCTTGTCTCCGCGCCTTTCAGGATATGGCTCACGAAATAGATCGGCTTTTGGACATTCTCTTCTTTCCGGACCAGCACTGAGCTTACTGCCCGAGGGGTAGCTGCTAGATAGATTATTAGCTCTTCTCCAGGTGAGGGTTTGTTGAGCACGGGCAGTTCCTTCAGGTACTCTTTCAAGTCTTGAAACGCTTTTTCACATTCGGAAGTCCATTCAAAGTTTTGGACTTTGCGCAACACTTTGAAGAAGGGTAAGCTTCGGTCGGCAGATCGGGAGATGAAGCGCGAGAGGGCCGTGATTCGGCCTGTCAGCCTCTGTACTTCATTCAGGCACTTGGGAGGTGTCATATCTATTAATGCCTTAACCTTCTCGGGATTTTCTTCAATTTCCCTTCTTGTCACCATGTATCCCAAGAATTTCCCCGACCTGACCCCAAAGGTGCATTTATTAGGGTTCATCTTGAGGTTGTATCTTCGGGCGGTCGAGAGGGTTTCTTGCACGTCAGCTAGGAAGCAGCCGTGTTCTCGAGATTTTATCAGAATATCGTCTACATACACTTCCAAGTTCCTCCCTACCTGATCTTTGAAGATTTTGTCCATTAGCCTCTGATACGTGGCTCCAACGTTTTTTAGCCCGAAGGGCATGACGGTGTAGCAAAACGTCCCTCCAGCTGTGATGAAGCTTGTTTTCTCCTGATTCTCCTTGGCCAAGAGAATCTGATTGTATCCTTGAAAAGCATCGAGGAAACAAAGTAATTCATGTCCCGAAGTGAAATCGACCACCTGGTCTATTCGGGGTAGCGGGTAACAATCCTTCGGGCAAGCTTCATTTAAGTTCCTGAAGTCCACACACATACGCCATTTGCCCGAGGATTTCGGGACTAGAACCACATTTGAAAGCCCGATAGGGAATTGTACTTCCCGAATATGTCCCGCTTCTAACAGCTCTTCCACTTGGCGCTTGACTTCGGTGTCTTTTTCAGAGCTAAGATACCTTCTCTTCTGGAAGACGAGTCGGGTAGTTCGGGAGACGTTTAGTTTGTGCTCGATTATTCCCCTATCGACCCCTATCATGTCTTTAGATGCCCAGGCGAATATGTCTGAGTTCTTTGTTAATAGCTTAATAAGGTCCTCCCTTAAGTTCCGAGGTATATCTTTGGAAATTCTGGTCGTACCCTCAGGTGGTTTAATTACTACCTCTTCGGTTTCTTCCTCCGCGGTTTCCTTCTGAGCCGTTCCAATAGTGTATAGGGTTTCTCTCCCCTTCGGGTGATCGTCTCTTTTAGCCTTGGACGATTTTATCTCTACTCGGACTTCTTCCACATAACATTTCCGAGCCATCTTGCGGTCTCCCAATACTTCTCCTACTTTGTCCCCTACGGGAAATTTGATCTTTTAATGTAGCGCCGAGGCTATTGCTGTGAAGTAGGTTAATGCGGGCCTCCCCAGAATAATGTTGTATGGGCTCGATCCATTGATGATCATGAAGGGTGCTATCCGGGTCTTTCTCAAATCTCCCTCCCCGAGTGTGAATGGGAGATGTAAGATCCCTATCGCCTCGAAGCAATGTCCTGTGAAGCCGAAGAGGGCGGTTTCTACTCTATCCATGGGGTAGGCGCCCAAGTCCATTTGGTCGAGTGCCCTTTTGTAAATGATATTGACAGAACTTCCGTTGTCGACAAAGACACGTCCGACGTCATGATTATCCACTTCGGTGCGGATCACCAGGGCGTCCTCATGGGAGTCGTCCCCCATGAAAATCCTCGGGTCCGAAGCTGATCACCGACCCTGATCACTTGCTTCGTGACTTAATCTCAAAGCTCTCCAGTCGGCGAATTCCAGCCTTCCTTGCCGTATTAGAGTCTCCTCCTGTGGGTCCTCCCGAGATTATGTTGACTTGTCGAGGTGGTATTCGTATATCGGGAGATTTTCGGGGTTCCCGGTTATCATTGTGCATGCGCGCATCGTATTCATCTGGCCTCGGGCCTCTTCTTTCCTCTCTTTCTGGTGTTCTTCCTGGTGTTCCCCATCGATCAAGAGTTTGATGATCGGGTCGGGCATTGAATCGATTCCCGGTCCCGGGGTATCGTGGCTTGGTTCCGAATCCGCCCTCCCCTTCTGTCAATTTTGCCCTTGCTTCAGGATTCGACGCGATCGGCTTGTCCAACTCCCGTCCCAGCTGGAAACATCCTTCAGTGGTGTGCCCGTACTCATGATGGTAGTTACAGTAGGTGTCGGAGATCGGCCTCTTCGGGTTGTTATCGATGTAAGGGGGTCTGCGAAGGAAGTCGTACTCATCACATAGTTCTAGGGCTCGAACTTGTTGACTCGCCACTTGGGATGATTCGCTCGAGGCATAGTCGGGATGGGAATCGGGCGATCATCTCTTCGAGAGAAAGGCTTGTGGGCTTGGTCCCTAGGGGGATTCCTCTTCCTTTCTCGCGGGGGGCTTTTTTGCTTTTTGTATTCGGGTTCTCTGGCGTGGAACTCTTCCACCCGAACATACTTCTCTACTCGGGTCACTAGTTCCTCCACTGATGTCGGGTACTTCTTCACCAGGGATCTGAATAACTCCCCTTCACGGGGAGGTCGTGGTGAAATGCCCCGATGAGTAATTCGGGCGCTGTGTTGGGCACTCCATTTTTATCTGATTGAAGTGCCGAAGGTAATCCCGCAGGCTTTCCCCCTCCACCTGCCTTATATTCAACAATTTCACTGCCGAAGAAGGGCGCCTCCTGCTGCTCGAGAAGTGCTTCAGAAAGTGACGAGTAAGGTCCTGGAAATTGCCAATCTGTCCTGGAGGCAACAGTGCGAACCACTGCTGAGCTCCCCTTGTCAGGGTAGTGACAAATAGGCGGCATTTGACGGCGTCACCTAGTTGGTATAATGCTGCGTTTCCCTCAAAAACGGCTAAATGGTTCTCGGGATGTCCGGTCCCATCATATTTTCCCATCTCGAAGTTGCGAAAGTGTCCTGCCAGGGGGGCTGCCAGCACTTCGGGCGAGAACGGCGAAGCTCTGGGGGCTAGCGGCGCTTCTGGCGTATTTGCTAGGTCTTTGAGTTTGCGGATCTCCTCCCTCATGTCCTCCAATTCGGCCGTTCGTCTTTCAGCGCGCCTCCTCTTATTCTCGCGTACTTCCCTAAACTCTGAGGCTAGTGTCCTATTTTCGTCTTCTTGCTCACCTACGTTAGATTCGGCGTCATACTCTCCATTTGGCCCAGGCTGACGATTCTCTTCTCCGTTCGGTCCGGTCTGGCGATTCTCCTCTTCGTTTGGTGCAGGCTGGCGATTTCCTCTTCCATTTGGTCCGGGCTGGCGATTTCCTCCGCCATTTGGTCCAGGCTGGCGATTTTCTCTATTCCTTTCTGCCATGAGTATTCCAACGTCGGTTCCTATCCGCCCTATCTCTTCCATGGTGACAGCCATCATTTCAGCGAGGTCGGACAGGGTTGGCCCGTTACCATTGGGCGGTGCGTGATCATTCCGACAGTCACCATATTAAATTTCTATTGTAAGAAACCAGAAGTTCCCACAGACGGCGCCAAATTGATGCCGTCGAAAATGAATCTACCGCGAAAATGTGTTAACGAGCCTTTCCCCGCCTGATTTCCGCTGTGTGTTATGGCTGAGAACTGTAAGACAAGGCGAATTTTGGGGGTCGTTTGCCCTCTTGCCTTAGTCAAGAGGGTGGTTCCGTTTCAAGGTAATGGTGAAAATATAAATGGGCAGAGTAACGGTGTGTTATCAGAAAAACGTACCTCGACTGTGGAGATTTCTGAAGTATTTATAGTGTGGCAAGGGATCTGCTTGGCGGTCGACGGTTATTCCCCACGTTCGACATCCCTCGCTGGTTTCCTTCACGACTTGGTGATCACGTGCGCGAAGTTCGCGGAAGCCACGATCTAACATCGCTAGATCTTTCCTCCTAGGGCGTTGGTATGGAATAGTTCCCTTCGGGTGTTTCTTGTGCGTGACCTCCCCTGGGAGCCTCGGGCTTTCATATGGGGTGGCTCCCTTCGGGCTCCTTCCGTACACGGCTTCCCTTAGTGCTTCAGGGCTTTCTCCCGTAGGGCAGTTCCCAGGTTCTCCCTTCGGCATATCCTCGAGGAGATGCCCCTTTTATGCCTCGTAGTCTGGCAATTGGAACGTTGGACTCTGAACCTGATAACCCGGGTTCAGATCTCCTCGAGGGGCTTATTGATCAAAATACCCCGAGGGGAGCTCTCCCCGACCTCAGGTTAGTCAGGTGGTACGCAGGTGTTTAAGTTGGTTATGGCCGGTTCGGGTATTTTGCCGCGTTAGGGGTGAGAACCGGGGGTAACACATATATAATGTAGATTATTAGTACGGATTTCACCTTCTCTTCTAGCTCGCCTATATTATTTAAGGATAAGTTACTTTTTGCTTCATGGCTACCATTTTTCTTCAAACAAAAGCGATCCTAGTTCCATTTGTTACCAAACACATCATCGTGAAAATCGAATTCATGGCCTTCCCATAACTTTATTGAGAGGGAAACTTATACTCTTTCAATTGATTCATCGATAAATGGCAGCTAAGTAGAGAAGAGGTTGACGTACGTGAATAGTTGACTTGGTAAGACCATTTCTTGGAACACTTAAATGCCCAACAACTAACTTGTCCCCACTCTTGCAAAGCAGCCACACTTGTTGTATGAAAAGGGAAGAACGATCACAGTAGTAGTAGACCCTAAAGACGACTCAATAATACTATCAATTAGTTATCAAAAAAAGATCCCATGCATTGACAACGCCAAGAATCAACTTGCGACATCAAACCATTGCTCGTAATAATTGAGTGTTTATCTCGGTATGAAAGAGGTGGGCTCCATCCCAACCGTTCACGCCACGTCACCGGTCCTTTTTATATAAAGCCCTAGTGATCCAAAAGATTCGCACACATATGTCCATTATTACACCTCAAACAAAATCAAGAAAAACCTATGTAGTAATAATATATATGGAGGGCCTTATTCCGTTGCTTTATAGATCGTTCGTGCAATACAAGAAAGGGGATCGTCAATCGCCATATTACACGAGCCTCTCCTCGTTAAATAACGATGAATTTGGTTGCCTTTCTTCGAATAATTTGGATATACACAAGATTTTCAGACAAGACCAACGAGGATCCTCACCCTTGAATAAGGCGGCTCTTATTGAAGGTGTTGATGGAAACTATGATTCTATAAGGAAGAACAAGTGATGTTATTACAAGTTGTTCCAAGGTCTATGATTAAACGAGCAACATCTTTGGTCTAGCTCTCTCCTCGTAATTACTAGTCTACAAATTGCGTGTGTTATGTAAAATAATCATCAAGCAATGTCCGTGTAATGCAACTATGAGATATTTATATGTATAGGTTGGATCTTTTCTTTTAGATAAACGACTTGAATTGCTAAAGTATGCAACATTAGCGACTTGAATTTCGTGAAAGTTGATTAAAATGTAAGCATATAACATCATTGAACCTTTTTAACTTAGGTGATGTAATTGGGCCGTCCCACATAATGGGCTATGGAATTGGGCTGTAAATGAGATCCAAGTTCTTATATAAACTGGCCCATTTAAGTTGTGTGGTAAATTAATATTTGTGCCCATTTTTTTTTTCCAATTCTTTAGAAATGATAATAGTATACCACTTTGACTTTCAGACTACTATAATAGTTTGTGTGTATTTTATAGGTTCCACCACAGATACGCGGAATTAGTCAAGTGTGTATATTATGAGTTGACAAACAATGGAAACATACGACCAATCACTATTTTGACCTTTTTCTAAAAAAAGGTGGGAAAAAACTGGAATATTTAACTCTATGGGCTAAGTTTCATGATCTAATACATTATGGACTTAGTATAGGTACACGTGCGTGGAACTACGGCCCAAGTCATTGAATAATGGGTAAATTCCTTATCAGGCCCTGTCAGAAACTTAACTTCCTGTTCAGTACCCCTACGAAAAAATCTTCCTGTTAAGTACCCATCTACAAAAAGTTGTGTGTTTAATACCCATAAACAGTGAACGGACGGAAATACCCTTTCCTGATATTAAATTGGGCATCATACCAACTATTCTGATTATTATACCAACTGTTATTCTCATTATACCAAAAATAATGTTAAATTGGAAATTATACCAACTGTTATCGTTATTATACCAAAAGAATTGAACCTAATAAACAGATGGTATAATTTACTCAGTTTCTGGTATAATAGCAAAATTAGTTGGTATAATCTCCAATTTTGCTGTATAAAATTAAAATAACTTATTTATTGGTATAATAACTGAGATAGATGGTATAATAACGATAATGTATGGTATATTTTCCACAATTTATGGTATAATTGCAAACATTAGTTGGTATATAATTCAATTTCGCTCTATAAAATTAAAATAACAATATTTATTGGTATAATAACGAAAATAGATGGTATAATCTCCTCAATTTCTGGTATAATAGCAAAATCAGTTGGTATAATGCCTAATTTTTTTGTATAAATTATAATACCTTTATTTATTGGTATAATTACGAAAACAAATGGTACAATTGCCATAATTTCTAGTATAATAGCATAATCAGTTGGTATAATGTCCAATTTCATTTTATAAAATTCGAATTATAATAACGTAGTATAATGTTCGAACATTTGGTATAATTTCTATAAGTTTCTGGTATAATTTCAATTTTATTGGTATAATAACAAGTTTTGTTGGTATAATTCATGTGAAATAATTTATTCAACTTCAATGGAATATGTGAGACAGGGGTATTTTCGTCTTTTTAACGCTGAAAGACCTTTTTAGGTACTGCAGAGGAATGAATTTTCAGATAGGTACTTATAAGGAAGAACTAATTCGAGTGGTATTTAAGAGGAAGTTTAAACTTTGAGAGGGACAGATAAGGAATTAACCCTTGAATAATTGAATTACTCACGTTCTCTTGATGGAAAAATTGAATTTTTCTATTCGTTAAATAAAAAACTTGAGATTTGTATCATCAAGGGGACTTGGACAATTTGATATGTTGGCCTTTATTTTTGTACAGGTGAAGTGAATGCTTCTATGATCACCCCACTAGTAAAACATTTTCACTTTATAGCATGAAGCGTATCAAAGCTTGTTTCCATAAAACTAATAATCTTTCCTATATATTATGAAGCTGGCGCCAGGCATAGAGTAGTTATTTTTGTTTTCTAGAAGTAGAATCACATTTTAATTATTGAGTTCTATTCCTATATATTATGTAAGTTTTAATTTTAATCACGAGCTAAAAGATGGATAATAATAATACACATGCAAATTGCAAAGTCAGAGACAGAAATTCAGCTAGAGACAAAACGTTGAGCAGATGGTAGAAAACATATTGACTGTTGAAATCAATAGCGTGAAGGATTTGCTATAAATATATACAAATAAAACATTATATTGGCAACGAGGAAAATGCGTGTTTTTACGTGTTTCTTTCTATTCTTCGTGCTGTCAAATGGTTGGCGGTTGACTTTGACCTCTTTTCCAAGAATTCCCTTATTTTGAAAGTCTTCTCCGACCAAGTTGATTCCATCATCAATAGTAATAATAACAAAAACAATAATAGTACGTTGAATTCTCGATGAATGTTCTCCTTCTATCAGCCGAAACTTATCTCTTCCCCACTTTCCATCGCACCTTCCTTCTAACTTCTAAGGCTAACTCTTCCTATATATGAACTTCTTACAATTCTTCACTCTCACTAACATCTCAAATAGACATCAAATCCCATCGGTAAGAAAGACCCAAAAGCTTAAGTTTCGACCAAAGAAGATGGAGTTCACAAGCCTGTTAAATAGTACTTCGCTAGATCTTTCTATCAAGCCTCTTCGACTCATAGAAGAGGGTGGTCCCACTACGGTAAGAGAATCAAAGCTTTTATACTTTTTTAGTTGGTTATTACGAGGAAGACGAACACTAAATGGCTTCTCTTTGGCTTATGTTTTCAGAAACAAGAAGTGGATAGTGCTTTGTCTGCGGTGGGAGGGCATATAACCATAGAAGAAGAGGTTTGTGTCTATTGTCTTTGCTTGGCTTCCTTAAACTGAAGAAATGATTCGATAATTGGCATTAGAAAACTGAATCATCTTTTGACTTCTTTTCTGCTATCAGAAGGAAGCTTTAATGGCGAAACTGTAGAGGGTTACCGAAGAGAACAAGAAGCTGACAGAGCTAATAACAGTCTTGTTGGAGTAAACTGAATTTTTCAGTCACGTGGCTCTCTGTTTTAGGTTATCAAAGTAAGATGTTTTATGCTTTGTGTCTTTTATGTTATCGAGAAATGCTCAAAGCTTGTTGTCAGAACATGTGAACTAACATGTGAACTCTACTTGGTTTGGTTAGTTTAAATAAGTGTCGATGTAACTCATTTGTTAAGAGAGATGAGAAAAATAAACTAAGAAAAAAAATCCTTTCTTCTCCATCAAAAGTCTTCAGTTGATCTCCATTACTATCGATCTCTAAACTCAAAACAACAACAATCCTTTCATCAGACCAGCAACTATCAATCTGGTATCAGAGCCTTGTTCTCAAGATGTCAAGCCAACTCATTTCTCTCGTTCCCAATTCAGTGGAGAAAAATACGATTACTGGAGTAATCTCATGAAGTTGTGCCTTGAATCTCAGGATTTATGGGACGTGGTCGAAGAAGGTGTCGACGAACCAGAAGACGAAGACAACCTCACCGATGATGAAAAAAATGAGAAACGAAGAGACCGGAAAGCATTTTTTCAGATTTGTCAAGCGTTGGAGATCCCAGTCTACGAACGAATCGCAAAGGCGGAAAGCGCTAAAGAAGCATGGGACATGTTACAGACCACCTATTCTGGTCAAGAACATGTGAAGAAGGTCCGACTGCAAACACTACGGAAGGAATTCGAGAAGTTAGAGATGAGAGAAAGCGAAAAAATCTCAGACTACTTCACGCGGGTTACATCCATAGTAAACCAAATGTCCTCAAATGGAGAAATAATCGACGATGAAAAGATCGTCGAAAAAATTTTGCGGAGCTTGCCAGAAAAATTCGACCACATCGTTGTTGCCATTGAAGAGTCTCAAGACACTTCAAAAATGTCTTTCCAAAGTTTACAAGGAAGACTAGAAGCTCACGAAATCAGACTTCTTCAAAGGAATCCTAAAAATTCATCGCAAGATCAAGCGTTGAAGTCTCAACACATGGGAGGCCGTGAATCTTCTCGAGGACGTAGCAAATGGCGTGGAAGGGGAGGAAAACCCACCCAGTCACACCAGAAGGATAATGACTCCAAAAGCGAAGAAAGGGGATCGTCCAACAATCAAAAAGGAAAAGGACGCTACAAAGGTAACAAACCATATATTGAGTGCAACTTCTGTCATAAACCAGGACACAAGGAAGTTGACTGTTGGGAAAAATATCCGGAGAAGAAACGTGAAGCTGGTTACGTCCACAAAGATCAGTCTGAAAATTTCGAAACTCTTTTATTAGCTTCTGATGGGAATAAGAAGATGTTTGGTATTTGGACAGTGGCGCAAGCAAGCACATGACGGGAAATAAGAATTTATTTTCAGCAATAAAAGATGCTAACCATGGACAGGTGACTATTGGAGACGCTAAAACTCTCGAAATCCAAGGTGTTGGAGAAATCACGTTCCAGACGAAGACCGGCAGAACAGAGAAAATGTCCAACGTCTTTTACGTTCCAGGACTATCGAGTAATCTATTGAGCGTTGGTCACCTGATGAAAAAGGGGTTCGATTTTCACTTCGCTGGAGACTCATGCATCATGAAAAAGAACAATCTTCTAGTTGCGAAAATCGGTTTGGCTTCAAATAATTTGTTTCCTGTCAAACTTCACGTTGTTACTAACTCATGCTACGTTACTTCTAGCAAGGAAGAGTCCAAGTTGTGGCATGACCGATATGGGCACTTAAACTACCGAAGCTTGAAGGAGATGTCCAGCAAAAACATCGTCGAAGGGCTACCCAAAATAAATGATGCTGCTGAAATTTGCGAGGAGTGTCAGGTGGGAAAACAATCTCGCAATTCATTCCCATCGAAGTCAACCTGGACATCAAAGGCACCATTGGAGCTTGTTCATACCGACTTATGTGGTCCGATGAGGGTTGATTCTCTTGGCGGCAGCAGGTATTTCTTGTTATTTGTCGATGATTATACGAGAAAAATTTGGGTCTACTGCGTGAAGGAAAAATCAGAAGCACTCTCATGTTTCAAAGACTTCAAATTAAAAGTCGAAAAATCATCCGGGCTCGAAGTGAAGAACGTGAGAAGTGATCGTGGAGGCGAGTTCGTGTCTTCTCAATTTGCTGATTTTTGTCAGGAAAATGGCATTAGGCATGAATTGACGGCACGCTATACACCACAACAAAACGGCGTCGCGGAGCGCAAGAACCGAACGATCATGAACATGGTGAGATGCATGCTAAAGAGGAAAAACATGCCGGCTGTTTTCTGGGCTGAGGCGGTCTCATGTGCTGTATATTTGATCAACCGATCGCCGACGAAAAGATTGAAAGACGCTACTCCAAATGAGGTATGGCATGGGCGGAAACCGAATGTAAGTCATCTCAAAACTTTCGGTTGTCTAGCTTATTCTCACATACCTAATGCGTTGAGATCAAAGTTGGATGATAAAGCAGAAAAATGTGTCTTCATCGGGTACAGCCAAACAACTAAAGCCTACAAGCTTTACAATCCGAAAACAAAAAAAATTGTGATCAGTAGGGATGTGCGGTTTGACGAAGATGCTTGCTACGACTTTGATGAAAGGATAGAGTCTATCGATCATGAAACAATTGTAGGTGATCATTCTCGCATAACGGAAACGGAGAATCAAGAAGAGTTGATTTTACCAAATCATGAAGATTTTATTCCTCCCGAGAGTCCTGATAATTCACCAGGAAGAAGGACTCGAAGCTTGCAAGACATCTACGACGAAACTAATGAACCTAATGAAGAAGGCAATCTGTTTTTTGCTTTCTTTGCAGGTGAAGACCCGATATTTTTCGACGACGCAGCGAAAGAACAAAAATGGTGCGCCGTTATGGAAGAGGAGATCAAGTCGATCGAGAAAAATGGTACATGGGAGCTCACTTCTCTACCCCCCAACAAAAGTGCCATCGGCGTGAAATGGGTGTTCAAAACAAAAACCAATCCAGACGGTTCCATCAACAAACACAAAGCTCGATTAGTTGCGAAAGGGTACAAACAAAAGGAAGGAGAAGACTTCAGCGAGGTATTCGCTCCTGTATCTCGACTTGATACCGTTCGTTTAATAATATCTCTCGCAGCTCAAAACAAGTGGAAAATATTTCAAATGGACGTGAAATCGGCTTTTCTAAACGGCTATCTCGAACAAGAGGTTTACGTCGAGCAACCACCCGGTTTCATCAAAGACGGTGAACAAGACATGGTCTATAGGCTAAAGAAGGCGTTATACGGATTAAAACAATCACCTCGTGCGTGGTATGGAAGAATAAACGAGTATTTTTCAAAGTACGGATTTGAAAGGTGTCCATACGAGCACACTCTCTACGTCAAAAGAAGTCCAAAAGGCAGCTTCATGCTAGTAAGTATCTACGTAGACGATCTTATTTTCACCGGGGATGATTTGATAATGCTAGCAGATTTCAAGAAATCGATGATGAGAGAATTCGAAATGACCGACTTGGGGGAACTCCATCATTTCCTGGGAATCAATATCTCGCAAAGCAGCGAAGGAATCTTCATTTCGCAAGAAAAATATATTGGAGAAATTCTAAAGAAGTTCCAAATGGAATATGCAAATCCGGTCTCTACGCCATGTCTAACCGGAACGAAACTGAGCAAAGTAGGTGAAGGGAAACTTGTGAACGCCACAATGTTTAGAAGCCTCGTAGGAAATCTGATGTATCTCACAGCCTCTAGACCCGACATCATGTATGCGGTAAGTATGGTAAGTCGTTTCTTGGAAAAGCCGTACTCGAACCATTGGGAAGCTGCAAAAAGAATCCTTCGATACGTAAAAGGTACGAAGGATTATGGAATTTTTTATAAATCTGGTGTTGATGTCAAACTGGTTGGATACACCGACAGCGATCTTGGAGGATGCGTTGATGATTCGAGGAGCACCACCGGTTACGTGTTCAACCTAGGAAGTGGAGCAGTTTCTTGGTGTTCGAAAAAACAAAAGATTGTAGCTCTTTCAACGACGGAAGCCGAGTACATCGCGGCGTCAATGACTGCTTGTCATGCATTATGGCTAAGAAGCATTCTGAAGTATTTGAATCAGAAACAAAAAGATCCTACGGTAATCTACTGCGACAATAGTTCGACAATCTCAGTTTCAAAAGATCCAGTCTTGCATGGGCGTACAAAGCATATTCGGATGAGATACCACTCCTTGCGTGAACTCGTAAGTGAAGGCAAAATTATGCTCGAATACTGCCGAAGCAACAAGCAGGCTGCCGACATATTCACAAAACCACTTGGAGGGACGATTTTTGCGAAGAATGTTAATGAGCTAGGAGTATGCAGCAAATTAAGTTTACGGGAGGCATTTGTTGGAGTAAACTGAATTTTTCAGTCACGTGGCTCTCTGTTTTAGGTTATCAAAGTAAGATGTTTTATGCTTTGTGTCTTTTATGTTATCGAGAAATGCTCAAAGCTTGTTGTCAGAACATGTGAACTAACATGTGAACTCTACTTGGTTTGGTTAGTTTAAATAAGTGTCGATGTAACTCATTTGTTAAGAGAGATGAGAAAAATAAACTAAGAAAAAAAATCCTTTCTTCTCCATCAAAAGTCTTCAGTTGATCTCCATTACTATCGATCTCTAAACTCAAAACAACAACAATCCTTTCATCAGACCAGCAACTATCAAGTCTTGTCTCAGAACTACGCCGAGCTAAGGAGCAAATTAATGGAGCACAATAATATTATTACAGCCTCAGCTTCTTCTTCGAGGAAAAGAAAACCTGAAAACACCATAAATTTCGCTAGCAGTGACGACAACATAAGTTCTAGCAATGAAGATTCTTTCAAGAAACCCAAGGTAGATCACCTCAAGGCAAAGATCTATAGCCGTCAGTTCAAGACAGACCCATCTGATACAACCCTCGTAAGTACAAATCTGATCTTTTTGTGTTTATTCAAACTGAATCTTACGTAATAATTGATGGGTCTATCTATTTCAGATAGTGAAAGATGGATATCAATGGAGAAAGTACGGACAAAAGGTGACAAGGGACAATCCTTGTCCAAGGGCTTACTTCAAGTGTGCCATTGCTCCAAGCTGCCCAGTCAAGAAGAAGGTTAGAAAACTGTAAAACCCTTTCATCCATCATTCCATGTGTTTTCTCCAAAGTTTCTGTCCTAAATCGAAGCATATATTCGTTAATTTTAGGTTCAAAGAAGCGTAGAAGATCGATCGATCGTAATCGCTACTTACGAAGGAGAACACAATCATCCACAGCCATCTTCTTCTACCACGGCTTCTCAGAGCCCACCTTCGTCTGCCCAGAAAACTGCCCTCGATCTTATTACACAACCGCTAGTCAACGATCGAACTACAAAAGATGTAAGAAGCAGCAAAAGCGATCCTTCGCCACGTTTTCAGCAGTATTTTGTTGAGCAAATGGCTTCAGCGCTGACCAAAGATCCCAACTTTAAGGCTGTCTTAGCAGCTGCAATCTCAGGGAAGATTCTTCACCAGCAAAACGATTCTCAGACGTAGATCGATATATAATGCGTCGAAATCGTTCGATCCCATCGTTCTCGGAAGATCGAAAGCGAGCGCTTTTGCTCGCGCTGATTCAAGAAATTCGAAACTGTGTGTAAAAAAATAGATTCTTGGATTACGACGAACAAAGAGCTGCTGCTGAATTCGTATTCTCTTCTCTTGCACATTAAGAAAGTGTTTTTTCCCTCGACATGTAATGTAAAATTCGTTATACAATCAAATTACTGGATAAAAAAAACGAACATACGATTCGAGTTCTTCATTCGCACCTCCGTCAAATTCTTACCGCGAAACAACAAAAGCAAACAATGCAATAAGGGTCGTCATTTGAATCATTGCAGCGATACAAAAACCATCGCTCGGCAAATAAGGGTACAAATCGGGCGGAGGCATAACGCAATGATCGCCGTTGAAGTAAACTCGCCTGGGAAAAGCCCATCCTTGGCCGAGGGAAAACCTTCGATCTTTCTTCAACAAAATCTCCGACTGAACATTTCCCTCCATGCCCGCTTGCATCAGCACGTCGTTGTAGAACTTAACTCCCCAGAGCATCGCCGTATCGTCTGTATTTTACGCAATATTCGAAAAAAGGGTTAAATACTGAAATGCACGATACTATCCTATGTTTTTTTCATTGCAAGAAATTCACTTGTGATGTGCTAAACTTAGCACCATACATAACCCATGTGTTGTCTAAAATTTAGCATCATAACCCCCAATTAGAGGGTTAAATGATAAGAAGTGCATAATTAGATAAACTACGAGGGGTTTTTGTGCAGTTTTCAAATAATAAGGTATACATTTTGCCTAACCACAAGGAATTTTATGCTTTTTTTAGCAAAAAAACTAAATGTAAAAGGCTCAACATAAATAAAAAACGTAAACGTATCGCTTACTGATGGAGCCGTAGGGTGTCAACGGCGCGTAGTTGAAACTGAATAGCTGCGTAAGGTTGTCGAAGTTAGGGTGCTGAAGGACGACGTTCCACTGCGTATAGTTCGCCAAGTAGTTGAAGTTAGTTACGGCGATTTTCACTCGCCAGTATTGCTTGTAGTTGAGCTTCACGTGCCAGTGGACTCGAACCGGGCACATGTGGTCGGTGCACCCAACGAGCCGAGTCGTCGAGCCGCTGCGGTTCGTTCCCGAGACCACCGAAGTTATTTGCGGAGAATCCCGACTGAAATATAGGTCCATGCAGTATGAGAAGGAAATTTAGGGTGCGTTTTGGTATGCTGAATCCAGCGTAGAAAAGAAGAGGAAAACGTAAGTGATACGCATCGGATCATTGCACGTTACGCTTCGCGTGTCGTACCATAACACGTTTTTCTTTTTTTTTTTTTCAGCATCGAATTCCGCATACCAAACGAATACCTAAGGAAATAAGAAAGCGGGAAAGCGCGCGCTTACTCTACGCACGAGTCCGTATTCTTGCACCCGCAAGAGCACTTCGGGCAGTCGACGATCGTGCTGCTGTAGAAGGACGAGAGGGAGACGCAGCACGTGGGCGTGGTGCTAGACTGGAACTGATTGTACGTGCACGTAAGGCTCCACGTCACTGTTATATATATTCGCAGGCGTTATTACGAATCTGTTAAGAATAGGCGATGAACGACCCTTTCACCTAAAAGCTTAAACTTGAAGGTTGCAATATCGTATTTTAATCTTATATGTTATACACGTCCCTGCATGTCTAGACTTATTTCTTTATGGATTAATTATTTTTTTGTCCTGTCATTTGAAGGGTGACGTTATAGGGACAAAAAATTTAGGAGATCACATTATACGAAAGATAACATTTAAAATTAAACAATTTAGAGTCATTATATGTCAGAACCCTAAATTTAGCTCCAAATTATAGAGTCAATTAAGGAGGTGACATAGTGCAAATAATAACTTTCAAAATTAAGCAATTTTAGGACAAAATCTAGAATTCATGTGTAAAATGTCACTAAATTGGCTAACTTTAAAAGTTATTATCCGTTTAATACTACCTCGTAAATTATGTATTCCTACAATGCTACCCCCTAAGTTACAAATTAACCATTTCTATATTATCTAGTCTTAGACGCGCAATTTTTCTTAGGGACGATCGTGGAGAATTGTACCCAATACCTCTTATACCATGCTTAATAACCATTTCACTTAAAATCAGGAAATATATCATATTTTGATCTTATACGTTATATTTCCAACAGTACGTCCGCTTTCCCGACGCAAACCAAGACACAAACTTACTCAGAGCCTGCGTAGACCTCCGCCCGTCCGGCGTCGAGAACTTGCTAGGACTCCCCACGCTGGCCCGCCCGCAAGTGTACCCCGGGCCCGGAGCCACGAACGTGAAGTTCACGGGCAGCCCGACGGATTTCCGGGTCGACCCGGCCCGCCCGACGGTGACCTGAAAGGAGCTGACGGCGTTCTTCGGGTCTTGAACTAACGAGCTTATCACACCGCCTTTGCAGCAGTTTGAGATTTGCTGGTTGTAAGGAGTTCCCGGCAATAGGTCGACGATCGTCGGGCTTTTCTTACAGCAGTGAGGAATCGATTGCCTGAATTTCGAGCAGTCGCCTTGCTCGGTTGCCTGCCCGCCCATCGCCGACCAAATTACTTCCTTCGAAGCCCAAGTCCAGCGCAATTTCCAGCCAGGGGAATCGATGTGTCGGTATTTTTGGTAATTGAATATCGTGACGACGGCCTTTATATTTAGAGGGCGAGAAATCGAAAGGGTGAATATTTTTTTTTCTACACTTTTGGGATTGTGTAATAAAATAAAGCTACTGCATTGCCAGGGGCGGATCCAGAATCTTTTGACCGGGGGGGCCGCAAATGGCGTTGGTGATGAGGTCAATGTGATTCTAAATTTCCATTTGCTATCTTTATTTGAAAAGATTTATCAACTGAAAGAAATTTTTCCACTATAAAAAATATATTAAATTTTGTACAATTAACAAACAAAATTCCAATATAAAAAAGGAAAAATCGATGATAACCTTGACGAAGTACGAATAATGATAACAAGTCATGATTAGATATTGCTTAATATAATAATATGTTATAAATATAATAAAGGAGAAAATAACGCAAGTTCTTATGGATATCATGTGCAATAGCCTTTTATTTGATATTTTGTTTTTTATTTTGGCAAGCAATTTTAACTATAATAAGGCACATAATTAAAAAATTTTGGGAAAACGTTTTTTGAACAAGGTTTGGTATCTGTGAGTGCATCATAAAATATAAATGAAACTAGAGAAAAGATGAAAAAGATAATTATATATTGATTAATATATATTTATAATTAATTAGTTGTATTATTTGTTTAAACAAAAATATCTAAAAACTAAAACAAACAAAAAACTAACAAGAATAAAAAACTCTATAAGAAGAATAAAAAGCCTAAAACTAAAAAGAAAAAGAATTTGAAAATAAAGAACAAAAAACGCTATAAAAAGAAAATAGAAAAAGGGAATTAATACGCTAAGACAAAAACATATATAGATAAAAACTTTAAAAAGAAACGCGATTGGGATTTGAACCCAGGCCTTTGCAGTAAAAGGTGTCTCCATCACCACTACGCCACATGAAATTCTAGTCGACTTTTGATATCGAACTCTATATAAACGTATTATTCTATATACTGTACATATCATAGTAAAAATTTCGAAAATTTTCGGGGGGGCCGTGGCCCCCTCCGGCCCTACTGTAGATCCGCCCCTGCATTGCTATATGATATTTACTTACAAGGTAACCGTCGCTAGTCCAGCTTATTACATCCCATTTGATGGTTATGTTACCGTTAGGATCGAACGTGTCGTAAGCGTATGCTGTAAATAAAACCAAGAAGATTCGATAAGCGGTGTTTTTTTTTTTATGGTCTAACATGTAATCGACGTAGTTTTAGGTCTGATTAAAGCCCAGGTTGTAATAAACATCAAGAAACTCTTTTCTTGATTTATGCTAGCTATTTTCAAGAACAAAACCAATATGATTTTAGAGAGAAAAAAAATACTTTTTTTATGTTAGCATATCGAATAATATTTGATTTACCTGAGTAGCTGAAGGTAATACAGCAAAAGGCCAGAAACACCATGGAAATGGGCACCTTGGTGACCGACAAAGATTCCATTTTTTTTTTTTTTTTGCGTGGATTCACAACCTCTCTTTCTTTCTTTGTCGATAAGCTTGTTTGTGTTTTGCGAAGGTGACACTCAAAGCCTTAATAACTAAGAAGTTTCTTGTAACATAGATTGTGTCTGAGGATGGGAAAACCGTGTGTAATACCACCTTTTCATGCTGTTTTTTTATTATTATTAATTTATAGCCTAACTCTATATATATCTCTCTCATTACCTCTTGGGGGAAAAATGTCGAATTCAACTTTTGTGACTTGGAAGTAATTGGGTAAATAATCAAGAGACGTTCAAACTTCCCAATCACAGCACAGCTATGTTGCCAGTTGTTTGTTGAAGTCTATAATTTCACTATGATGGAATTTATTGATTTTTTAAAATCGTTTCCTAAATTGGTGAAGAACGTTAAATTTAGAATTGCCAGCTTGTGACATACGAAATGAATATATTCGTTTCCATGTGTTTGGTATGTTATTATCCATTATTGCATAAAGTTTTTTGTAGTCGGCCTGCTCATTTATAGTCCGATGATGACGATGGAGGGTTAGTTTTAACTTTTAAGTGTGATGGAATGGAACGCATATAGCCAGTAATGTATGATCTTATTATTGAAAATCAAATTAAATGTCTTATTTTATGAATATTAAGTGGGCTTACGGCGTACATTACTTAGACTATGTTTATCAACAACCTAGACAATCGTTCTTCCACTAAAGACAAACAAAAAGCAAATAAAAAATCGTTCTTCCACTAAAGACGTAAGCAAATAAAAAAATTCAAAAATAAAATAAATTGTCACAACCGTAGACCAACCTTGAACTTGACATGGTTGTGCACAAATCTCAATGTCTAACATTATTCAATAATCTCATGTTTGCTTTACAGACCCACTTATCAGAAAGGTCCAAGCCCGATAAAAAATAATATCAGACAATCCAAGACAAAGTAATAACAGGGGTCCATTTAGGATAAATTATAGAAAGGCCCGTTTGCTATTTTCGGGCTTTAATAAATTTCTCGGGCTTCATCTTATTAAACCAAACATCAGACTATATACTACTATTTATTTTGTAACCCATTTTCTTAGTTTACCCTGTATACCAAACACAGGCTCAATTGTCAAAATGTGATTGTTTTGTATGATCTTTTGAGATCATTATGATATTTTCAGTTATTTCTTAATTTTTTATTTTTTATTTCACCAAAATCCATGATTTTTTTCTCTATAAATAGAGGCTAATATTGATACATTTTGATTCAGAATTTCAAATCATGTTTATTAAAAATAATTAAGAGCTTTTAATATAATATAACTTAATATATTTTGCACACATTTGCAATAATAATAAAAATAATTATAAAATACAAATATATTTATTAAATAATAAAATAAATAAATATTATGGATTGTGTTGGGTTGTTAAAAAAGTATGAAAATTATTGAGGTTGAGTTGAGGAGAGAAATTAATATTTTATTCATAGTCTTTCGAAGATGTTGGTGCGATTCGTGATAAAGTAGAAGTATGGGTTATATTTGTTAATTTTTCGCAAAACAACGTCTTTCGCGCACGTGCATGTTATCCACACACGTGCGCCTACATCGACTTTTGCTATGAATAGGCATTTCCATTGCCCTACGCTCGCTCCTCTCCTCTCCTCACCTCTCCCAAAAATCTCCATCTTCTCCTCACCTAATTACGACAGTTCCAAAGCCTGTATATAGAGCCGAGGGAGACTCAAGATCGAACTCGATTACTCTGAGGTAACGATCGATAACCTTGTCTTTCTGTGTTTATGCCTTCGTTTCGTGCTGTTTCTGCATCGACTTTGACAATTTTCGCCTTCTTAGGCTTTGGATCTGTGTAGAAGTGATAAATCGAGGAAAAAAGGAGTGGAAAAAAATGAATAGGTGGGCGTATCAGCAGAACACCCTTGTCGTGGCGTCTTGCGTTTCTTCCCAGAACGACGTCGTTTGCCCGAAGCCACGAAGGGTTGGAGTCGTGCCGCTTTACTTCCACGAAAGGCCATCGTCTCGCTTCCTTCACATCAAGTACGGATATTTCTCCTATTTTCTATTCGTTTGTTGCTCTTCTTTTTCCGCGTGTTATTTGGCATTGTTATGTTCTGTGACTGAATTCTCTTCATCTGCTCGGAAAAAAGGAACCAAGAAGGGCAGTATTTGGACGCTACAGCTACTATTGAGCTTCTTGATCTTATTCAACCAAAGGTACTGTTTTATTCCTTTTATCTATCCTTTTACGGTATGGATTTTATCTATCATTTAGTTCTTCGGGTTTTAATCTGGCCTATTATGATTACATCTGCTATTTACGCCTGGATTTTTTTGTGTCTGAATCATGGTAAGTCGGTCTTTGTTATGAGAAGTTGCTGCGAAATAACGCAATTGCATCTGTCGTTAAAGCACCTCTAAGTTTCGACACCTTTGTTAAGGTGAATTTTCGAGTAGTACTCACAGCATTTGGAATTCGTAGAATTCGAACATCTTACATATCAGTTTATACCTGCTATATAGTTAGAGTTCTACTTTGCTTTTGGGACTTTCTTGCCTCTGTTTCCAATTCATTGCAATGCGTATGGTCTGTATAAGTTTGTCCCCCTTGATTGCTGTGATATTTCTTACACTCAAAGTGTTAATTTCCAATCAGGGTAGTTCAAGCGTTGAGAAATCGAATTTTCAGCTAGGCTCATCTCCGCCGTTCTTTAAAGGGTCTCCACCCTTAAGATCCTCGAATCCAGTAACGCAGGACGAGCAATTCTTGGACAGAAAAGTCGACTCTTTTTCACCTGCTTTCGACCCATCATCACCGACCCGAGGAAGCTTCAACCGTGTGAAATTTGGGTCCAAACCAGGGGTAAGAATCGAGGGGTTCAGTTGTAATGGAAAATGTAGCAGTATTTCAGCTTTAGGTTAGAGATTTGGGTGCAAACCAGCCAAAAAAAAAATCAGAAAGGAGATTTTTGGGAGAGGAAATCATTCGTTTAGCAGCTAATGTGTAGATGAAAGTTTACTAGACAAAGTGTTTAAGTGAGTTTTTCTTTTCTCTTTCCTTTGCGGCTCTAATATGGAGTTCATGTGAATTGTGTATATGTTGTTTTGATGAATCGTTGTAAAAAAATACTAAATCGTTTGCTTTTAGCCTTCGACCTTTTGTAGTTTCTTATATCTTTTTATTCGTTATCGATGATGTGATATTTCAGGCAAAATTATAATAACGGATCACTAAGTATATCATTTTTTTTATTTTGGGTCACTATCATTTTTTTATTTTGGATTACTATGTTTGTCAGTTACAAAATTAAGTCATTAAATATGTACATAGTAATAAAATTTGGGTCACTAGTTACAAAACTAGGTGACTAAGTATGTCTATAGTGGTTGAAATCATCTGTCCCATAATCCATGTCACATTTCCTGTCCCACTCTATTAAAATTGTTTTTTATGATTATCGAAAAATATATGATATGGATATCGAATCGATTATCATAAATC
Source organism: Craterostigma plantagineum (assembly GCA_027422505.1). Lineage (NCBI taxonomy): Eukaryota > Viridiplantae > Streptophyta > Magnoliopsida > Lamiales > Linderniaceae > Craterostigma > Craterostigma plantagineum. The sequence goes on from JAPQWV010000005.1 coordinate 5,718,322, forward strand.
AAAGAATAAATTGGATGTGTTTATTTATATCATATAAATCTCATGAAATAACAACGATTTTATGATTTGGTGGAATATAGGATTATAAGAATTAATAAATAAAAAAAAAAATTGTGAATCGTCGGATTTAAATTTTAACGGATCTGATCATTTGGGACATAGAGGTGGGCATAATTTGTGGGACCGATGATTTCATGCCTGTGTATAGTTACAAATTTGTTACTATATACATAATTAGTGACCTAGTTTTGTAACTGACAAACATAGTGACTCAAAATAAAAAAATTGGCATACTTAGTGACTCATTTTATAATTTTCGATATTTTATTTATGTGGATAGATTGAGAATTGAGATCACAAGTCAAATCAGATATTACACACTTGCTTTTTAAATTTTTTTTGTTATTATTTATTGCACACAATTCGTTCACTCAACAGCGGTCCAGGATTAGAAGTACACGTACATTCTTAGTCAGCATTGTTGATAGGGATTCGTTTGCACCAATCAAAAGCAATCACTATGTAAGGTCCAAAACTGTTTCTTTTTTTTTTTGTCTAAAATTCATCCAATCCTGGTTTCTTAAATATCATTGGAACCCTAATCAGGGAATGAAAAGTTGTGGGGACTGACTAACAATTTCCCAATTTTGACTTTTAATTCCAACTAGTGACATCAGAGTTTGTTATAATGAAAGAATAGTAACTGAAATGGTTTGTCCGTCAACAGTCGTTTGAACTCAATTTTGCCACAACAAATATTCTCGTTACAAAGAGTTGAATTTTCAGTAAAGAAAATGTATTACAATACTCTAAATCTTGTACGGAAATCAAATGACAGATTTATCCGTGTAAGGTTTCATCCCTAAAAAACATTTGATACTAGAGTTTTCTATTTTTGTCAATTTGAAATGTGGACGTTATACGAAATTATTGCGCATATACATTTTTGCGTTAAAAAATCCAAGCGACGAAGTTTTCTTATCGTTTTAATAGCCCTTTTTTTTTTTCTCATCAGCCTAACGCGGAGTTTCGATCTTTTAAACGTTTTATTTCCAGAAGAAGGCGATGATCGAACAAACCTTAGTAGGGTATTGAAAGTGTGGAAATTTTAAATGTCATCCACTTGGCTTGGCCTTTTCTGTAATTACATCTGAGTTGTATATTTTGAACATACAAACATCACAAAATCTGGAAAAAAAAATATTAAGAACATACGTACATTTGACTCTAGCTAGTCTATTTATTACTCATAATTGTTTCATCACCAAATATATTTCGAAATCCCGAGTTATTTATTACGAAGGATCATAGTAAAGGAGGACCATATTAATAAAAATGAATGTAATATGCCATTCCGAAAGTACTAAGTCAACACATGATAAATATATATCAAAAATTGAGGGCTCGGGTAATTATTGCCCATAAATTTATATTTTGACCTTCTTTTATTAAGTCAAATATTTTATGATAAATAGATTTCTACTTTTAGATTGAGGGTTCGAGTAATTAATTAAGAGAGAATTACATAAATAATGTTATTTTGAGAATGGAGTTACAAAACTAGTTGAGTTTTTAACATATTACAAAACTAATCAAGTTTTTTAATTCTAACTATTTTTATTTTCATTTTAACCACGAAAATAGTTAAAATTATAAATTTTCACTATTGTTATCTTCAAATAGCACAACACTTGTTAAAAATTAAAATTTTACCCCACTTTTAACTCAAATATGTTAAAAATATATTACTTAAAGAAATGATCAAAAGAAAAATAAAATTACTTGGCATGACTGTGACCTACTCCTTCCACGTGAGTTCGATATCTAGAGCTGTCAAAACGCGCCGCCGAGCCTGGCCGGCTTGTAGACCGCCACAGCCCGCATTGGGCGGGCGGGCGCGGGTAAGCCCACCGTCTGGCAAGCCTAGAAATTGAATGCCCGCCCCTCCCAAATAAAAAAAAAACAAATTCAAAACAAAAAGAAATAATTCGAAAAAAGAAAGAAAAACAATAAAAATTAAATATTTAAGTTCGAAAATAATTTAATCAAATCTAATATTGTAATAATAATTTATTTATATTATTATTGAGTAAATTAAAAATCGAAGCAAAAAAATACTAACATACCTATATAATTTAATTATATATCAATATTTAATAATTTTTTGAGCCCGCAAGAGTTATAATATGATGTTTTTTATGAATTCTTTTATGAATTATAAAAAAATATTTAATTCTTTTTTTTGAATTTTATATTTTTTCTTAATTTGGGGGGGGTGGGCCTTCAATCTCCAGGCCTGCCAAACGGCGCGCTTTGGCGAGCTACAGGTCGGCCCGCCCTGCCGGCCCGTTTTGACAGCTCTATATATCGAACTCACGTGGAAAGAGTAGGTCACGGTCACGCCAAGTAATTTTATTTTTCTTTTACTTATTTCTTTAAGTAATATATTTTTAATATATTTGAGTAATATAAGTTGGGGTAAAAATTAAATTATTAACAAGTGTTGTGCTATTTGAAGATAACATTAGTAAAATTTGTAATTTTAATATTTTCGTGGTTAAAATGAAAATAAAAATAGTTAAAATTAAAAAAGTTGATTAGTTTTGTAAAAGGTTTAAAAACTTAACTAGTTTTGTAATTCAATTCTCAAAATAATATTATTTATGTAATTCTCTCAATTAATTAATGCCTCTTATCAATATTGTTGACCAACTTTTCATGAAAATTTTGCTATATAAACAAATCTCTTCGTATTGTCTGTTACCACAACTTGCAGTAGAAACATCAAAATGAAAAAGGTTAAGGTTAGTAAATAATAAGCTTAATACTCTATGTAATACTTTAGTGTAATAATTAACTCTCCTCAATTAATATAACCTTCTTAATTACTATTCATAGGTAACTGCACCATACTTTGAAGATTTCGACCATGAATATCAATGCAAGAGAATAAACGGAATTCTCTTTCCCATGCCTGTTAAAACCATGGAAGATCACTTTCCACCTCCACCACCACCTTCACCTGCTCAAAAAGAAGATCATTCTTCGAAGGTATCGAAGAAATTACGCATTTTTTTTCAATTTTACGCGCATTTTTACATATGACGATATATAGAAATATATTTATTGTTACTAATCTCTATGTGTTGTTCTTAATAATTATAGGAGGATGGCTCTAGCTCGGGCGAATCGCCGAGGAAGAATGAAAATGTATCTTCCTAGACGGTTGCCCAATGCAAGGATTAAGGGTTTTTTTATTACATAATTTGTAATCGGTGATTGTATAATGGATATTCATCGAATCATCGATCGATTTTCCAATGTAGTAAATCATTTCGAGTTGATTGAAACTTGGGTTTTGGAAATTGAGTTGATTGTGCGTGTGCGTGTTTATGTTGCAAGCAAATTCATGCACACTTGATAAAAACAGTTGAGATTGAAAATTTTAAATAAATTCTTCAATAATTCTAAAACTTATACATAAAATGGTAAATTAAAACTTATTGGAACACACGAATTTTCTTACAAAGGTAAGGTTTCATCCCTCAAAACATTTGACACTTCGGGTTTTCTGTTTTTGCCACACCTACTTACAAGAACTACTTTCTGGTAAAGTGTGGTATCTGAAATGTCGACGACGTTATACGAAATTATTGCACATATACATTGACATATATGTTCTGAGTTAAAAATGCATGCGACGAAGTTTTCTTATCGCAATCGTAGTCGCATAATAATAAACTCGTGTAATAGCTCGTTTTTTCTCATCAGCGCCTAAGTTGGATCACACAAAGTTTCGATCATTTAAACGTTTTATTTCCAGAAGAAGGCGAGGCAACGAACAAACTTAGTAGGGTTGGGTTCACTTCCTTTCTATCACATAAAAAATTTAATTTAAATTATTATATATAGTGACCTTTCCCAAAAAAAAAAAAAAAAAAAAAAAGCTTAGTAGAAATTGTGGGATTTTAGATGTCATCTACAGATCTAGTGGCTTTTGGCCTTTTCTGTAAATTACATCTGAGTTGTATATTTTGAATATACAAACAAAACAATATCTAAAAAAAAAAAAAGAATATTAAGAACATACATTGGGACTCTAGCTAGTCTATTTACTACTCATAATTATTTCATCACCAAATATGAAAGTGTTATTTCGAAAGTCTGGGTTATTTATTACGAAGGATCATAGTAAGGAAGACCACATTAACAAAAATGACTGTAATATGCCATTCCGAAAGTACTAAGTCAACATAATGATAAATACATATCTAAAATTGAGGGCTCGGGTAAATATATGCCCATATAAATTTAATATTTTGACCTCTTTTTACTTAGTCAAATAGTATATGATAAATAGATTTCTACTTTTAGATTGAGGTTCGGGTAATTAATTAATACCTCTTATCAATATTCTTGACCAATTTGTCATGAAAATTTTGCTATATAAACAAACACCGTCCTACTGTCTTTTACCACAACTTGCAGAAGAAACATCAAAATGAAAAAGGTTAAGGTTAGTAATTAACAAGCTTAATTATTCTATATAATACATTCGTGTAAATAATTAACTGCTTCTTAATTAATATACCCTTCTTACTATTCATAGGTAACTACTCCATACTTCGAAGAATTCGACCATGAACATCAATGCAAGAGAATCAACGGAATTCTCTTTCCCATGCCTTTAAGAACCATGGAAAATCCTTTTCCACCTCCACCACCACCTTCAACGGCTCAAAAAGAAGATCGGTCTTCGAATCGAAGAATTACGCCTTTTTATTACAATTTTACGCGCATTTTTTACATATGAAAATAAATGGAAATATATCTATTGTTACTAATCTCTATGCGTTGTACTTTAAAATTATAGGAGGATGGCTCTAGCTCGGGCGAACCGCCCAGGAAGAAGGGGAATGTATCTTCCTCGACGGTTACCGAAAGCAAGGAATAGGGTTTTTTTTTCTTTATTATATGCTTAGTAAATTTAAGGAGATTGATTGTATAATGGTCTTTCTTCCAATGTAATAAATCATTTCATTGATTGAATCTTAGTTTTTCGTAATTGATTTTTTGTTGGGTTTAGAGCAATTGGGCCTTGGGCCCAAATGTGGTAATTGACCCATTAATAAAAAGTGTATAGGTTTTAATTAAATCGGGAAGCCATCCGATGTAGAAACGAGAAACCGTTGAAAGATTACGAATCTACGTTTCACGGGGAATCTAATGAATATTAATACGCTCAAAACTGATGTCGGGTGAATGAGAAATTAATTTTCGAAGTTGGCCCAATAACCATTAAAATGGTTGAAAGTGTTTAAGTGGGGGAATTAAGTGTGCCACATTGGTTAGACACTAAGAAAATCTTCACTATATATATAGAAACCTATTGGGTTTATTCAAAAGGTCATGCCATGCGAATGGGCTTAAATGGGCTGAAGTGGGCTTAGTGGGTTTGAGAAGCTTAAGTGAGTTTTAGCCCAAATAATAGTCCGGGTGGGAGTCGGTGCCTCGCACCGAGCACCGAGCCCGTGCCCGTCCGGAGGCCGAGGCCGAGCCGTTCCAAAGTGCGGGGCGCTTTGAGGCGGGCGGTGACCTGACCTGGCAGTCCCGGTGACATGGCAGTTGAGGTGGAGATGAGGTGGTGCTGCGAAAGCGCTGATTGGGGCAGCCCAGAAGAAGTGGCATGATCCATTGGATAAATGGGCCGCAGTAGGCTGTTGGACTGATCCGGCCCAACTCGAGGAGTTGTGGTCGGCCCAAGTGTAAGTGTCGGTCAGCCGCCTTGGACCGTCGTCGGAGAATCGGGCCGCCGCCGGTGGGACATGTCGGAGAATCGGGCCTGTCGCGGGCTGGTAAATTTACCGACAGTCCAGAAGTTTGAGATATATCTTTCAGACCCCTGGTAAATGACAGAAGCAGTCCAGCAAGTTTATGAATTTGCGGTTAAGCCCATGCGAGAAAAAATCTATAAATAGACCCCAAACGAGATGTAAAAATTCATTCATCTCAACCCACACGAATTTATATAACTCACTCCCACTCCCTAAAATCGCGAAGCAAGAAAAACTCGATTTCGAGTACGGTTCGCCGGAAAAACTCGTATCGTTGTGCTACGATTACAAGTTTAGAAGTCGTTGTATCTTGGGGACGATCGCTGCTAATCGAAAGAACTATATATATATATATATATATATATATATCGGGGCGATTTCGTCTTACGGACAGTGTGTTCAACACACGCCTTGACTGATCCTACGACGTTCACGGTCATGGACAATATGGAGAATTTCAACAAATTGTGAAACGAGCTGTTCATCCTCATGTGCTTACTCATGATCGTTCTAGCAGTTTTCATGTACTGGGCCCTCACGCACTGTATCTGCATCTAATCAACAATCCGACGTCCATTTGCACCGATCGAAGATTCACAAGAAACCATTTCATTCTACTGCCGCCGACCAGACCGCAACCGAATGAAACAACATATTTTTATGTAATTTTCATTACTTAATGTCAAAAATAATAATTACATTCAGATAGACATAGCAAATTCACACTTACTAAAAGACTCTCATCGATTACAAGTCTAGATGATAATTCAGAACAAAAATAGAAGTGTTTAAGTATCAAAAAAGAAAAAAAGACTAAGTTGTTTCGAAATTACGGTATTAGGAAAACTGTAACTATTGGGTCCGACCCATATTGGGTGGCTCATTAGCATGTATATAGTATTATGTAAAAAAAAATATATATAACACACACACGAACGAGCACAGTAGAGAGAAAATAGAGGAGAAAAGAAAGAAAAGAGGGAGAAAGATAAAAGGAGGAAGAAAATTTAGATCCGGATGATCCGTTACTCCGTTTTCATCGAAACTTCGGGAGTTGAATCATCTCGACGTGTTCTACGCATCTACCGGTCCAGATTGTGCGGTTTCGCACGTATCGGTGGTAATTCGCTTAACCTCTTTTGGTATTCCGGGTTTATAACCCGATGATTATTGAAGTTCCGAGTTTGTAACTCGACGTCGTTGGTGTGCTCACTTTATTGGTGTGATTTTGGGTTGTGTCGTTGTGTTGTTGGTTGCCTCGAGACGTTCTTGGGAGGCGTTGTCATTGTATCCGTCGAACTCCGTGATATAGTGGATTGTTTCCTTGGATCGGGAGAGCGATCCCGTGGTTTTTTCCGTTTTGGGTTTTCCACGTTAAAAATTGGCGTGTTATTTTCGCTTTCGTCGTTGGTTGATTGCCATTAATATTGCTCGTGATTTCGACAACCCCAACAAAGTGGTATCAAAGCGAGGTTGAGTCGCGTTATTGTGTTCGAAGTCATGGAGGGAAATTCTAGTCGGGTGGTTATGTTGAACGGCTCGAACTATCATATTTGGAAAGGAAAGATGGAGGATCTTTTGTATGTGAAAGATTATCATTCGCCCGTGTTCGATTTGGAGAAGCCGCAAGATAAAAGCGACAAGGAATGAGAATTGATCCATCGGCAGGTTTGCGGCTTTATTCGACAGTGGGTTGACGATAATGTTCTCAACCACGTAAGCGACGAGAAACATGCCAGGACCTTATGGAGCAAGCTTGAGCAGTTATACGCTCGAAAGACTGGGAACAACAAGCTTTTTCTCATAAAGCAGATGATGAGTTTGAAGTATCAAGAAGGGAGCAACATATCTGATCACTTGAATACATTCCAAGGAATTATTAATCAGCTAGCTGGAATGGGAATCAAGTTCGACGATAGTGCAGGGTTTGTGGCTTCTTGGTACATTGCCAGACTCATGGGAGACATTCAGGATGTCATTATCTAATTCGGCTCCGAATGGAATCTGTTCGATGGAATTGGTTAAAAGTAGTGTGCTTAACGAAGAGATGAGAAGAAAGTCACAGGGTTCTTCTACGCAGGCCGATTTCCTAGTCACATAGAATAGGGGGAGGAGCAAGGCCCAGGTGATCGAAACAGAAGTAAAAGCAAGTCTGGAAAGTATGCTAGCATTGAGTGTCATTATTGTGGCAAGAAGGGGCACATTAAAAGAGTTTGTCGAAAGTTCCTGAGAGAGAATAAGAATGCGAACAGTCAAGATCATCAGACGACGGATGCTGATAAGGTTGACAAGGTAACCGCAATCACGACAGATTTCTTTGTTGTGCGCGACGACGATGCTGTTAATATAACTAGTGATGAGACTAGTTGGGTGATCGATAGCGGTGCTACGATACATGCTACACCGTGACGGTATTGGCGACGTGCGCTTGCAGATGGAGAACGGCAATACATTGATTTTGAAGGCCGTGAAGCATGTTCCAGAACTTTGCCTGAGTTTGATTTCCACAGGGAAGCTCGATGATGAAGGTTTTCACAGCCACTTTGGAGATGAAAAATGAAAGCTCACTAAAGGCTCCTTGATCGTGGCGAAATGAGAGAAGACGTCATCTCAGCTTTATGTGACGCAAGCAAAGATTGCAGATTCTACTATTAATGCAGTCGACGATGGTGGCGCGACGGAGCTTTGGCATAATAGACTCAGTCACATGAGCGAAAAGGGACTGATGATACTAGCCACGAAGAATCTTCTATCTGGTGTGAAGAAACCTTCGTTACGAAGATGTGATCATTGCTTGGCTCGAAAGCAGACCCGAGTCGCGTTCAAGAACATCACTCACTCTCCGAAATCAGGTACATCGATCTAATTCACTCCGATGTTTGTGGTCCTATGAAAATAAGAACACTTGGTGGTGCTGTTTATTTTGTTACATTTGTAGATGATCATTCGAGGAATCTGGGCTTATACGCTGAAGTCCAAGGACCAGGTGCTAGATATTTTCAAGCAGTTTCACGCTTTGGTGGAGAGGCAGACCAACAAAAAGCTCAAGCGTATTCGAACGGACAACGGAGGTGAATATTGTGGTCCTTTTGATGAGTATTGCAAGAGATATGGTATTCGACATCAAAAGATGACTCCGAAGACACCTCAACTAAATGGCTTAGCTGAGAGGATGAATAGAACACTGATCAAGAGAGTGAGATGTTTGCTTTCACAGTCGCAGTTGCCGAACTCTTTCTGGGGTGAGGCGTTAAATACAGTTGTCCATGTTTTAAATCTCACACATTGTGTTCCTTTGAGATTTTAGGTACCATATAAGATTTGGTCGGGAAAGGAAGTCTCGTATGGTCATCTGCGCGTGTTTGGGTGCAAAGCCTTTGTTCACATCCCAAAAGACGAGCGATCGAAGCTTGATGTGAAGACCAGACCGTGTATATTCATCAGCTATGGACTTGATGAGTTCGGATACAGGTTCTATGATCCCGCGCCGAAGAAGCTTATCAGAAGCCGCGATGCTGTGTTTGTCGAAGACTAGTGTATACGAGACATTCAGTCACATATGTCGACTAAGAAGTCCAGCGGTAATCTCCCTGATTTAGATCTACCTCCTGTACGTGTAGCATATCATGATCAGGGGGGAGATTTTCCAGAATCTAGCGGTGTCGACAACGATGAAAATCCTATAGGCGATGTTGATGTTGAGCCAGCGGAACCTATTGATGAAGCTGTTGAAGAACCTTCGATTGAACCTCAGTTGAGAAGATCTGCTAGGGAGCATTGTTCGTCCACAAGATATTCTTCAGATGAGTACGTGATGCTAACAGATGCGGGAGAACCTGAGGATTACCAAGACGCAATTTCTTTTGACGACAATAATAAGCTACGGTGGAAGAGATGCGATCCCTCCATGATAACCACACTTATGATTTGGTAGAGCTACCTCGAGGCAAGAAGGCTCTCAAGAATCGATGGGTTTATCGACTGAAGATTGAAGAAAATAATTCTCAGCCAAGGTACGAAGCTCGGTTGGTCGTGAAAGGTTTCTGTCGGAAGAAAGGGATTGACTTTGATGATATATTCTCACCAGTGGTGAAGATGTCCTCGATCCGAGTTGCTCTTGGTTTGGCAGCGCGCTTGAACTTGGAGGTTGAGCAACTTGACGTGAAGACTGCATTTCTTCATGGTGACCTTGAAGAAGATATTTACATGGAGCAGCCCGAGGGATTCAAAGTCAAGGGAAAAGAGCAGCTTGTTTGCAAGTTGAAGAAGAGTTTGTACGGCCTGAAACAAGCTCCACGACAATGGTACAAGAAGTTTGATTCTTTTATGACCAGTTACGGGTACACCGGAACCTCTTCGAATCATTGTGTATTCATCAAGAGGTACTCCGATGACGACTTTATTATTCTTCTCTTGTACGTTGACGACATGTTGATTATAGGCCATGATACTAGCAAGATTGCGGCGTTGAAGAGAGAGTTGAGTAAATCTTTTGCGATGAAGGACTTGGGAGCGGTGAAGAAAATTCTCGGCATGAAGATTTCTCGTGACAGGAAAAATCGGAAGCTATGGTTATCTCAAGAAGACTACATTGAGAAAGTTCTCGAGAGATTTCACATGAGTAAAGCCAAGGCGGTTTGCTCTCCACTTGCAGGTCATTTCAAATTGTCATCTGAGAAATGCCCGAAAAGTGAGAAAGAGAAGGCTGACATGAGCAGATTTCCTTATCAGTCTGCGGTCGGTAGTTTGATGTATACCATGGTTTGTACTCGACCCGATATTGCCCATGCCGTTGGTGTTGTTAGCCGTTTTCTCTCTAATCCAGGGAAAGAGCACTGGGAAGCCGTAAAGTAGATATTGAGATATCTCAGAGGCACTTTCAAGACGTGTTTGTGTTTTGGCAACGGAGAGCCTATGCTAGTTGGATATACTGATTCAGACATGGCAGGTGATATTGACTCCAGAAAATCTATTTCGGGTTTTTTGATGACTTTTGCTGGGGGAGCTGTGTCATGGCAGTCGAAGCTGCAGAAGTACGTTGCGCTATCCACCACGGAAGCCGAGTACATTGCAATCACGGAGGGTTGAAAGGAATCTTTTTGGATGAAGAAGTTTTTCTCGAAGAACTTGGTTTACGGCAAGACAAGTACGTTGTTTACAGCGATAGTCAGAGTGCCATCCACCTCTCCAAGAACTCGTCATTCCATTCGGGATCCAAACATATCGACGTCAGATACCATTGGATTCGAGATGTGCTCGAGTTGAAGCAGTTGTATTTGGCGAAGGTACACACGAGCGAGAACGGATCAAATATGTTGACGAAGATTTTGCCGAAGGAGAAGCTCAAGACCTGTCGGTGAAAAGCGGGCTTGCTTGAGCCCACCGTATGAGCCGGAGGGGGAGTTTATTGGGTCCGGCCCATATTGGGTGGCCCATTAGCATGTATATAGTATTATGTAAAAAAAAACATATAACACACACACACGCGCACACGAATGAGCACAGTAGAGAGAAAAGAGAGGAGAAAAGAAAGAAAAGAGGGAGAAAATACAGATCCGGACGATCCGTTACTCCGTTTTCATCGAAACTTCGGGAGGTGAATCGTCTCGACGTGTTCTACGCATCTAACGGTCCAGATCGTGCGGTTTCGCACGTATCGGTGGTAATTCGCTTAACCTCTTTTGGTTCCGAGTTTGTAACTCGACGTCGTTGGTGTGCTCACTTTATTGGTATGATTTTGGTTGTGTCGTGTTGTTGGTTGCCTCGAGACGTTCTTGGGAGGCGTTGTCATTGTATTCGTCGAACTCCGTGATATAGTGGATTGTTTCCTTGGATCGGGAGAGTGATCCCGTGGTTTTTCCCGTTTTGGGGTTTCCACGTTAAAAGTTGGCGTGTTATTTTTGCTTTCGTCGTTTGTTGATTGCCGTTAATATTGCTCGTGATTTAGATAACCCCAACAGTAACAAAATCGTCATAAATTGCCTATGTAATCATAATCATTTATTATTGTTGACTGACTCTTTGATTATGATTTTTTGGAATTGTTGCCATGTCGAAAGATCCATAATGAAATGCTTGGCCTATTCTATATACTAGTATGTTCAGATCACATATGCTGTGCATATATATTAAATTATTTTAATATTTTGAACATTTTAGATTATTAATTAAGTTATCTAAAAAATAAAAATTTAAAGTAAAGATAAACTGTAATAAACTAAAATATTAAGGATTTAAATTGTATAAACACTTTATAGGCCAATTGACAATTTTTAGACCCCTTTATACAAAGAGTTTATAGAGTATAGACTAAGAAAATTTACTAATTTAGAAATATACGTTTCCAACAGGAGAAACCCAAAATAGTCCCCATTGTTTATCACATGGACCATTTAGTCCCCCATGTTTCCCGTGAGTCTCTGATGTTGTTAAAATTGAACCAATTTAGTTCCTCCGTTACTTGACCGTTAATTTTGAACAAAAGTGACACGTGTCAACATATGATTGGTCAGTCTTCAAAAATCATGAATTAACATTAAAAAAGGGAAAAAAAACTCTAAAAAACCTATAAATGTAAATTAAAATAAACAATAAAGAGAAAATAAAAAATAAAAAATCAAATAGAAAATAAAAAGAGAACAAAAAATATATTTAAATTAAAAATATTAATTTAAATAAAAAATGAAAATAGTAAATTAAATAAAAGCAAAATTAAAGAGAGAAATGTTAAAAATAAATAAATAAACTAATAATAAGACAATATAAAAATAAAACAAAAAATTTACTAAAACTAAATAAAGTAAAAAAAGTAAAGATAAAAAATTCCACTGAAAGTTTACTAGAATATCCGACCCCGCCCTATCAAGTTAACGAGGATGCAATCGTCCCACATCTCAAAATTCTCTTTTAGAGATGTTTTTTAAATATATGTAAATATTTTAGGTAATTTCATAGAATCTTTTAAACATTTCTAAATTTTAAAGAATTAGACGATACTTTTAAATTATATAATTTTTATATAAAGTATTTTTTACAAAAAATATTGTCAAGAATTGGAAGAATTGCATCCCGGTAACTTGGCAGGGATAAGGACGGAGATTCTCGTAAACTTCAAATGGTATTTTTATCTTTATTTTTCTTTTTAATTACGTTTTTAGTTTTTAATAAATAAATATTTTTTATTTTTATTCTAAACATCTTCTATCTTTTGTATTAATTTGTATTCAATTTATTTAATTTTTCAATGTATTTTTACTTTTAGAACATATTTTATTCTCTCTTTTTTTTAATTTTATTTTAATTATTATTTAAAAAATTCTCTATTTTTATATTTTTAATTTATAATATTTTTTTTTCCTTTTTTTGAATTTTTTCCTTTTGTAATGTTGATTATGATTTTTTAAGACTGGCTAATCACGACAGCTGTCACTTTCAGTCAAAATCAGTGTTTAAAAAAGCGTTGTATAGCGCGCCACGTGGCGCGCTATCGCGTTAAATTCTTCCGAAACGCGTCGTCGCGCATAGAGCTGTCAATGGGCCGGGGCGGGGCGGGCTGGCCCGCCGCCCGCCAAAGCCCGCCACTCGGCGGGGCGGGGCGGGCTGGCCCGCCATGTAGCGGGCCTGAAAATATGGAACCCAGCCCGCCCCGTGGCGGGCCAGGCCCGCCCGCATAGAAGTTTTTTATTTTTTTTTTAAAATTTTTAATTTTATACTTTAATTTATTATATTTTTTTTGTTAATTAAGGTATTTATTAATAAATTATGAATAACCAACATATAATTATATATTTATTACTATATATTTAGTTAATAATGGTCTAATTAATGAATTATTAACTATAAATTTAATTATATATTTATTAACATTAATATATTTTAAATATAATATAATATATATAATTAATAAAATGGGCGGGCCGGCCCGCCAAGCCCGCAGCCCGCGTGGGCTGGCCCGTTCAGGCCCGCTCCTCGGCGGGCCTAAAAAATTGCAGCCCAGCCCGCCCTTTTGGAGGGGCGGGGCGGGCCGGCCCGCGGGCCACGGGCCAAATTGACCGCTCTAGTCGCGCATTCCATTTTGCGTTTTATTTCTTTTTTTATTTTTTTATTTTTTTATTACTAATTTTGTGTAAAATCTGCCGGAACGGCGATTTCTCGGGTGGAACGTGATTTTTTCGGGCTGTTTACCGTGAGGAACGACGAGTTATCGAGTCAGATGGCCGTCGACGAACGGTATGTTTTATGGTGATTGACGGTAGATTTTGGTCGAAGGTTGAAGACGATGCTACAGTAAAAGGCTAAAACAATTCATATTTTAAGTTGGGCTTCTATAATGGGCCTTTAGTTAGTTTAAAAACTTATTTTAAAATATTAAGCACATATTTGATTTTTAACTTAATATTTTAATCTTTTTATTAAATAAAAAATCAAAAATTCAATTTAAAACATCTTTAAATTATTATTTATTTCATAAATAAACAAGTTCAATATGTTATTGAACTTATTATCTTATCATATATTTTTAATATCAATTATTTCTATAATATATCAACTTTTTAGAAATGGATAATTTAATTTGTTTGTTATATATATAATATATTATATATATTTGCAATATCGTAACTTGTCCAAAATACCCACGCAATACGCTACGCTATTTACGCTACGCGCTTCCGGAGTCAAATCGCGTCGCGTTGCGCTTCACGCATTTTAAAACATTGGTCAAAATTAACAGTCAAACTAACGGTAGGACTAAATTTGTTCAAATTTAACAACATCGGGGACTAAATTAGTTGATGGGAAACATTGGCGACTAACTCGATCATAGAATAAACATTGGGAACTCTTTTGGTTTTTTTTCCAGTTTCAGTATTAATTTTCCGTGTCTCCTGCAAAGATACGAACGAACAAATTGCAAATCAAAGCGGCAGCAGCCATTCGTCACTGTTCTTTTGTCTTTGCCTTTCGATTTCTCTCTTCAATCCCTTCTTTTTGCTTGATTTTCGCCGTTAAATATCCGAAAACTTCATCGCTGAGCTGAATTATCTGTTTTGAACCTTCATCGCCTCCACTCGATTGAGGACTTCGATTATCATCACTGGGAGCTTCCTTGCCCGATCGAAAAACGTAAACTTGGCTCTATTATTGTTCGAATTACTTTTCGTGTGTACCTTGTTTTTTTTTTCCTGTTGCAACGGGTATGTATTTGTAAGAGAATGATGTTTGGAGAATTAATGAAGATGGGCCAAAGGATTAGCAGATATTGCTAGGAAAGAAATAAGAATGAGGTGACGAAACAATTATGTAAAGCTTCTTAATGGGTGTCTTGGTGGCGATACGCGTACAGCTTAAGTTTGCTTCTGTTGTAATAAAAAACCGGCCGGCTTTTCCAACTCAGATGTAATTGGGGAACTTTAACCAGTGATTTTTTGGAGACCAAATGTCGAGATTATGTGTACAAATGTTTTTATAATATTTCTCCCTTTCGACTTATGGTTGTATAATGATCTTTCAGTTTCTCGTTAGCCAACAATTTTTCTGGTTTTAAATGAACTGTCTCTCGCAGTTGAGAGAAGATTTCTTGACGCGATATGGCTCAAGATGGTCATTCTGCTTTGGAATCACCAAGGAGAAGGACTGGACTTTTAAGGGATCAAGTTCAATTGGTCAAGCGAAAAGATTGCGATCGTTACGAAATTGCTCCTATTGAAGATACTCTGTCATTTGAGAAGGGTTTCTTTGCAGTTTATCGTGCTTGTCAGTTATTGGCCCAGAAAAATGAAGGGATCATATTGGTTGGTGTGGCTGGGCCTTCTGGTGCTGGAAAGACAGTGTTCACTGAGAAGATTATCACGTTTATGCAGAATGTTGGCATTATCAATATGGATAACTACAATGATGGAACGCGTGTTGTTGATGGGAACTTTGATGGTAAGTTAGCATAGGCCTGCATCTTTTCGAATGTGAAACCCACATCGTTGAGTGGTTAATATTGGAATTCCTTACTACCTAAACTTTCTGTTCAGACTTGGGCTTGCGAATATTTAAGGTTCTTGTTTGTTGTCTGGAATCTTTAGTTATTAATTATTACGTTCCTATATCTCTTTTACAGATCCTCGCTTGACAGACTATGATACCCTACTTGAAAATATTCATGGTCTCAAGGCAGGAAACCCCGTACAAATTCCCATTTACGATTATAAGTCCAGCTCCCGAATCGGTTACAGGTGATCTAACTAAGATGTTATGATTTATATTTTGTTTCTAGAAGGTTAAATCTAATATCTAAAACAGAAAAAAACCAATAAAAAAGATTTTCGATTGTGGTACGCAATGGTTGTGTCTAGTAATCCCACACCACCATAATTATGGCTATTTCCACTTCATTTCTGTAATTTCTAGTGTATTTCCATGGATTTGCAACAGAAGTAGGCAACAGGCACCCATGATTTACTAAGAACTTCTGATTTCCAAACAGGACTATGGATGTTCCAACATCTCGCATCATTTTCATCGAAGGGATTTATGCCTTGAGTCAAAAACTAAGGCCACTACTTGACCTCCGTGTCTCTGTCACTGGTGGTGTGCACTTTGACCTTGTAAAACGTGTTTTGAGGGATATTCAACGTGCTGGTCAAGAGCCTGAAGAGATCATTCATCAGATATCAGAAACAGTTCTCTCTTTCTCTTTCACAAACTTATATTAGCAGCGGAGTATATATGATAAATGGATAGTTGCTGATTTGTTCTATATGGTCTTGTTGTACCAGGTATATCCCATGTACAAAGCATTTATCGAGCCTGATCTCAAAACAGCTCATATTAAAATCATCAACAAGTTCAATCCTTTCTCAGGATTTCAAAACCCCACATATGTATTAAAGGTGATTCTCCTGTTAGAGGCACTCTACGGGGGCATGCACCTTATTCAACTTTTGCCGACAATTTATTTATTTATTTTTCTGCTCTAGTCGGCAAAAACAGTGACTGCCGATCAAATCAAGGCTGTTCTTTCTGAGGATTGTACAGAAACTACTGAGGAAACTTATGATATCTATCTTCTTCCACCTGGTGAAGATCCTGAAGCTTGCCAATCTTACTTGAGGATGAGGAACAGAGATGGGAAGTACAGCCTCATGTTTGAGGTACGCTGCTGATGGCAACTTCTGCTTTTTTTTTTTTATAATTATTCCATCATTCAAATCTTTACAACATTAATGTGAAACACAAAACTTATAGTTATCTTGTCGTGAACTCTGTTCAAAAGATCATTACTTTACTTGATACATACAGTTTGTCTCTTCTTCAGGAATGGGTGAATGATAGTCCCTTCATTATATCACCAAGAATCACTTTTGAGGTCAGTGTGCGTCTTCTTGGAGGTTTAATGGCGTTGGGGTATACGATCGCATCCATCTTGAAAAGAGACAGCCACGTGTTCTCCAATGATAGAGTCTGTGTCAAAACAGATTGGTTAGAGCAACTTAATCGCAAATATGTCCAGGTTGGTGGTTGTTCCTTTGATTTGAAGGATCCTAATGGTGCAATAAACATTTACATACTTGTCCTGAGAAGAAAACATTGTACTTTGAGTTCTTGAGGTACAATATGACATTGTATCTGATACCCTGATCCTCAAAATCAAGCCTGATATGCCTTCAATAAGTGCTTTAGTTTTTGGTCTTGAACAATGTACCATGTATACAGGTTCAAGGGAGAGATCGTATGTATGTCAAATACATAGCTGAGGAACTCGGCTTAGATGGCTCATATCTTCCACGCACATACATTGAACAGATTCAATTGGAAAAGCTCATAAATGATGTTATGGTTCGATCTTTGAAATACTGAGATATATTTTTTTCTGCAGTTTTACTTAAATTCGTAATGTAGACTCATCCATTAAGTTGGCAGACACTTCCTGATGACCTGAAGACAAAGCTCAGCATCGACGATGACGTGGCTTCAAGTCCCAAAGAAGCTCTATCACGAGCCTCTACTGATAGGAGAGTGAAGTTTCTTAATCGGTATGATTGTTATGTTCTCTTGATTTCTATTCTCTTTAATTTTTGTAAAATTTATATATTTCGTTCTTTCTCGAAATGGGAGTGGCATAAATCTCCAAAAAAAAAAAAAAAAAGAATTCATAGGAGTGCCATTGTTTGCAGTGGTATTTCTCAGTCATACACGAATCCCCGAGATAGGAACACGAACAAGCTGCCAAAACTTGATGTTTTCAGTCGAAGATATGACGGAAGAACGCCTGACTCACCTGCAGCAGTTGCTAATCAGGTGATTGTGTTGAATCCCACAATCTCTTCTTTTATATGGTTGTGAGTCGAGGTTTTAGTTAATTGTATGGTTTGCTAAAGTAATTTGTTCTTATTTCAGTCATCACAATACAAATCCAAAAAGGTTTAGCTGCACCTTTTGTGATATTTTGCATCATAAATGATGGTATTTGGAGAAAATGTTATATACAATCATTCATATGAACCACTTGTGTATTACAGGGCGTCGTATCTCAGCTATCAGAGCAAATTTCAACGCTCAACGAACGCATGGATGAGTTCACTTCTCGCATCGAAGAGCTGAACTCGAAGATTTCAACGAGGAACAATGCATCATTATCTGCTAGCCAACAAAACCTGGTAATGCAATCCGAGGCCTCCAATGCTGTATTAGCACAGCCTTCCCTCCTTGGGCTTGGCAATGGTTCTGTGAACGGCTCTCTACTACACGGCTCATCTTCAGCTTCCCAATTGGCTAGGGAATCGCCTTTCATGGAAGAGGTAAATACATAGATTCTGAGAGCACTCTGTGGTTTTTATTTTGGTACTTCCTCTACTTCTTAATATGATGTTGTTATGCTTACAGTTGGTACTTATAGCTCGCGGACAGCGTCAAATATTGCACCAAATAGACAACCTCAACACTTTCCTTAGGGAAAATTACAGCGAAAGACACCGTCAAGGGCTAACTAACCAGACAGGCGCCGTAACAAACATTGGATCATCCTATGGAGTCCCTCTTCTCCTTTCCTTTGCTATCGGCGGTTTAGGAATCGTTCTGTTCAAAGCCGTCTCATCACAGAAGTAAATAAAACAACTCGGTGTGCACAATAATACATCTTTGGAGATATATATGGTATAGAAAACTAAGCTCTCTTGTTCATTGCACATGTTTATGTTATATGAGATTGCAGGTGACTTCTTTCTGTATGTCTATACACAATGTATATCATAAACGAAATCTACACGTTATTACACTGACTTTCTTACTATCATCCTTATATTTCATGAGGCACAGGCGAGCTCCAAAGCTTTCGCAAGAGTTCGTCTGAGCCTATCGAAGTCCACGATACTCACATCTTGATCGTCCAAGTATATCGAACGATAACTTCTCCATCCCTTGTAATAAACTGCAAGAGGGTCTCTGTAAACCTCGCTTTCAACAGGATATTTCCCAGGCATAGAACTCTCCTTTAGAGTCGCTCTATACTCCAAGTACCTCAAGCCCATACCTTTCGCAGGCTCTTCGTAGTAGGGTTTTGCCAAGTGATCTACTCCAAAGGGCACAATCTGTATCAGCACCGAATTTTCGGGCAAGAAGACCATGTTAGTCAGACCAGCGCCGTGAACTCCCACCATTACATCGAAGGTGTTTACGAATCTTGGAATAACGGACATGTTCCATCCCAATTCTTCCACGGCGACGTCGAACCCTAATCGACGTGCCACGTCAGCGACTTCTTCGTTCGTCAATCGTCGGGTTTTCTCCCTCGATATCAAAAGCAGCCGAGGGGGCCCCACATTTCTTGCTATGACGAGGCGATCCCTTTGCAGCGAATACGTTCTTCGAAGGAACTGTCTGAAATCTTTCATGGAATAGTGTGGAGGAACATTTGTATCGATGCCGAGCTCCTTGTGGGCTATGAGCCCGACGATCATTCTTGAAAAGCATAGCACTCGATTATCCTTGTCGACGTCTATGGCCTCGTATTTGGATAAATTTCGCAGGATTGCTTTGTACTTGTAGTTCCACCAATAATGCCTATCGCTGATGAGAATGATGACAGACCCTTCGAACCTTCTAGAAGTAAGGTAAAGGGGAATGATTACGTCGGAGAAATCGTGGAATTGATTCCCTGCGTATCCGCCCGTGGAGAATAGGATCGCGGGGATTTCGCTGATGTTTTTGCTGCATTTTGGGGTTTTATTATTATTATGTGAAGTTTGTTCGATTATCGTGAAGGTTCTGACCCTATTCATGACGGTTTCGTCTTCTCTCCTTGGATAGGGTTTCGTCGTCCTGCTTGAATTTTCGTCGTTTATTTGGCTTGAGGATACGAAAATGGTGGATGAATCCATGGATTCTTACGTCTCCGTGTAGTTTGTAGACTTCTGAATTTGAGGTTGTTAGTTTGCCTGGGATTGGCTTCACAATCTCTGTAGGAATACTTGGAACTGTTGAAAACGAAGAATCATACGTTGAAGAAGATAATCTATCTATTACTAAGGAAGAAAGCCAAGCAATTTATGGATATGAAGGGATTCTTACAGATGAAGTTGGGACATAGATGAGTCTTGAAGATGCTAAAAACGGCTAACGCAACGACGAAGAAGCCAATAGATGACCATAGCCCAATCCTAGTAGTAGCTTCATATGCTCGTGCACTTTGAATCTTCTTATTGCAAGTATTTTCTCATTCAACATCGCTAATATCTCCAAGAAAATACATGCAAATAATGTTGGGAGTTATGGTGGTGGTGCTTGTTGAATTGCTTCAAGAAACACTCAGTGTGTGTGTGCGTGCGTGTCTTTCACCAAAATTTGATTCTCTTATTTAATGCATCTTACGTATGTATGTTCTTTACATTAATTGATTATTTAGTTGGATTTTGCGGGCTGGGAGGTAGGGTTGCAAACGAATCGAATCGAGTCGAATACCGCAATATTCTATTCGTATTCGGATGACAATCGAATACGAATACGAATACTCGAATATCTAATCGAATCATAAAATCGATTCTTATTCGAATTCGAATATATTCTCGAATATTCGAATCGAATCTCGAATATCTGTATTCAAAGTCATCTTTCATTTTTTATTTAATAAAATATAAACAATATTATATTTAAATATATATTGAATTATAATAAATTAAATTTAAACATATATTGAATTATAACATATTTATTTTTAAATGTTTTAGTGAGTTATCATATATTATATGTGAATATATATTAATTATACTATATTTTATGTTACATTATTCGAATCGAATAATTCTATTAATTTTCGAATCGAATATTGTGATTTCATATTCGTATTCGTATATTTCTCGAATCAAAAAAAAATATTCTTATTCGGATTCGTATTCTAAATATTCGAATTCGAATCTTAAAATTTCGAATCGAATCGCGAATCGAACCAAAAAAGTTCGATTCGTTTGCAACCCTACTGGGAGGTGAATGAGTGACGTCGGAGAAAAAAAAAAAGCATTGAAGACGAGAGAATATTAAATTTGAAGTCCAACTAGAGAATTTTATTTTTGCCCCACCGTGGGACGTTAGTTGGTGAATGAAATCAAATGATTTAGCCGGGCTTTCACAATTAAATTTAGCATGTTTTTATCGATTTTATTTATTATCTAATTCTGTTATATTAAGGGTGAGAGGCTAAGATGAACGGCCAAATGATCTGTTAATTGAGATTGGAAAAAAAATTAATTAATAAAATTATAAAACATCACTAACTACTTTAATTACAATATTTAGTCTAGTACTATTTTTAGTTACTTACTACTTTTAGTTAATTACTATCCTACTTTAAGTTTATAAATAAAATTAATTTTTCCTTTTTATATATCTAAAACATACAAATTAAATTTAAATTATGATTTCTATCAGGGGCGGATCTATTTTATGGCCCTAGGGGTCGCCACGCCCCCCGGGAATTTTTTAAAATTTTAGTACTATATAGCAAAATACGTATATATACTTTGGTCCAACTTTTTTGGGCCTCAGCAATGTTACTTTTTTTGTTATAGATATCCATTTTTTTGTTCTTTTTCTTAGCAATATTACTTTTTGGTATAGATATCCATTTTTTTGTTCTTTTTGTTTGGTTTTTGTGTTTGTGTTTTTAATAAAAACTCACTATGCAAGCGTTGTGGCGTTTAGCATTTTAGGTGTTTTTTAAAGCTAACATAATTTAATTACTAATACTTGTATATTTAATTTAATTAACCTTTACTTTTCTAATTTCTTTTACCTTTATACTATTAGATAAGTTTCTAATTATTTACCCACATAGTTGACAATAATAAAAAATAAATCTCATATACATATATCTATATAATTTTTAGATGTTTGTCATGGTGTATATTAATTTGTCCTCAAATTAACATTTTTTGTAATATAGAATAAATAGTATTCATCTTTTTTTTTTCAGGATCCATCAATGACCATCATTTTAAAAATTATGGTTTGAAATTAAAAATTTTTATTATGAACTTATAGTATAAACGTCAGTTGTATATTTTCAAATTATTAATGAGCCTTGAGAAAATTAAAACAATCACTTTTTAAGTAAAAAACACATCATCAAATAAAAAAATAAATACTACAATTTCTCTCCAAAAATCTCGAATAATATACTCCCCCCGTCCCGCTAATTTTATCACATTTTTCCATTTCGGGCGTTCCAATAATTTTATCGCATTTCCTTTTTTGGGTAAAAAATTAAATACCATTTTAAATGTAATTGGAGGGAAAAGTAAATGGTGGGAATAATTAGGAAAAGTTGATAAATTTAAACAAGTTGTTTATATCTAACTATTGTAATATATTATTATAATAATGCCACCTTAATTTGCGTGTCGAGCAACTTATGTGATAAAGTCACCCGACATGTGACTTGTGCAAAAAGAGCAAATGAAACTTCAGCTTCTATCCCCATCGCTAATATACACATTTTTATGAGTTAGATAACAATAATCTTAGTTCTTATTGATTTTCCAAATAAAGTTGGCGCAATTTGCACAATTTTCGATCGATCTGGCATTTATGCTTCAACTTATCGGCTATACAATGATACTGGCTTTAAATAACCAATCATCGTGATAATGTGATATGTGTAAAGTCGAGGAGTCTACACATACAACGTTGGCGTACTTATTTGGACCGAAGTCTTCGATTATTGTTGGACACAAAACTATAGCCTAAGATGTTTGACTAACTAACATTATTCCATTACCGTAGATCCCAACTGTCAAAATCACATGCGAATTCTTTGTCTTGTTTCCAATTGTCACCTTGTACCTTGGAACAATAATATCATCAGAGAATCTCCATCACACAAATCTCTTACTCCATTAATTGACTGATCTAACTATCTTTCGAGAAAAAAGAAAGAGAAAAAGTACTCAGAGATGCAGAGAGATGATGAAGAGAGCACCACGACGACGACGATCTCCCTACTCACCCCCACAGAACAACAAAGCATCATCGACGACGACGGCGGCGACGAACCGCCGCCGAGACATTTCTGTGGAGAAGATATCAGCAGCACCAATAATAATATCTCCGCCGAACTGAGCAAACAGCTATGGCTCGCTGGCCCTTTGATAGCAGTGTCACTCCTTAATTTCTGCTTACAGCTGATATCACTCATGTTCGTGGGCCATTTAGGAGAATTAGCCCTCGCCGGCGCTTCAATGGCTACTTCCTTCGCCACAGTAACTGGCTTCAGCCTATTGGTTAGTACTCATAGTCATCTTCTTCTTTGCTCTTTGATTTCGTCGTCTGAGTTACGTTTTCCCTTCTTATTACAACATCGTATAGATGGGAATGGCGAGCGCCTTAGACACGTTATGCGGCCAATCCTACGGAGCAAAGCAGTACCATATGCTCGGCATACACATGCAAAGAGCCATGTTCGTCCTCTTCCTCGTCTGCATACCATTGGCCTTAGTGTGGGCAAACACTGGCCAAATTCTAGCAGCAATTGGCCAAGACAGAAGCATATCAATGGAGGCAGGAAAGTACGCACGCTTTATGATCCCAAGCGTCTTCGGCTACGGTTTATTACAGTGCCAGGTCAGATTCTTGCAGACGCAGAACATCGTCTTCCCCATGATGCTTTGCTCAGCAGCCACCACTTGCCTTCACTTTGCCCTTTGCTGGGCCTTAGTTTTCAAGGCTGGGCTGGGCAGCCGTGGAGCCGCCGTGGCGAATTCTCTCTCCTATTGGATAAACGCTGGGCTTCTGGCGATTTACATAGGGTTTTCTTCCTCTTGTTCGAAGACTTGGGTAGGGTTTTCGAGGGAAGGGCTGAGCGATATCTTCGCTTTCGTTAGGCTTGCTGTGCCTTCTGCTGTCATGGTCTGGTAATATAATCGAATCGATTTTTTTATCCTAATACTGTTTGATAGGATGTAATAGTATTTTTCTTGATTCTTTCTGCATGGTTCGAAGACAGCTTGGAATCTTGGTCCTTTGAGATGACTGTTCTTCTTTCTGGGCTTCTGCCAAATCCTCAGCTAGAAACCTCAGTTCTTTCCATATGGTTAGAAACTGTCATTTCTTTATATGATCATTGTTGTCCTTAGTAATAGTAATGTGAATACCTTCTGTAATAGTTATTCGAGTCGAAAAAGCACCCATTCTGATTCATGTTTTCATGACAGCCTTAACACGCACTACAAAAATGAGCTGAGATAGTTACGGAAGCCGCGACAGAAATGCCGTCGCTCTGTTTTCGACGGTCTTTAGCGACGCCAGAGCCGCCGCAAATCTTTGCGACAGCAGGTCCGTTGCTAAACAGTCGGTAAATTTTGCAACGGTTTCTCCGTCGCAAATCTACAACGGAAACTCCGTTGGCCATGTCCGTCGCAAAATTGCGACGGATAAATGGTCGCTAATTTTTCCGACGGAAGTTTTGTGGCTATTCCGTCGCAAAAAATTGAGACGGTTTTCGTCGGGACCTCATCCGTCGCAATATTGCGACGGAAAGTCGGTCGCTATTTTTTCCGAGGGCTTCTCCGTGGCTAAACCGTAGCTAATATTTGAAACTGTTTACAAGTCAAATCTGTCGCATATAGCTACGGTACTTCCGTCGCTATTAGATTTAGGCGGTGAGGTCCAAAATTTAGGCGGAAGTCCGAAAAGATTTTGAAACGCATTCTTTATACATACAAGACAACACATACACACACGATCATCACATACAAGACAACACATGTACACACACGCGGGACTTGCATTCTTTTTCTTCAGCTTTTGTTTCTTCTTCTACTTTCAGCTTTTTTTTCGTCTTCTTCTTCTATTTTCAGCTCCTTGCAGGTTGGCGAGCTGGCGGATCATGCGGCGTTTTGGTGCAGAGCAGATCCGGCGGCAACAAACTCCAGCGGCGGCGGATCTGGCAGCGGCGAGCTCGGGCGGTGGCGGATCTGAAGGCGGAGAGCTCGGGCGGTGGCGGATCTGGCAGCGGCGAGCTCGGGCGGTGGCGGATCTGAAGGCGGAGAGCTCGGGCGGTGGCGGATCTGGCTGCGGAGAGCTTGGGTCGGGCGGTGGACATCTGTCGGCCGCAAGCTCGGGCAGCGGCGAAATCGGAGCGATATCGGATCTCGCAGCGGGAGCTTGAGTGGTGGCAGATTAGCGGCGATGACGTCGTGTGGCGGCGCATCTTGCCGCGGCGAGGTCCGGTGGTGGCCGGTTGCGGTCGTGAGGTCGGGTCAGGGTGGTAGATCTCACGACTGTGAGGTCTGGTGTTGTAAGGTGGCTACGGGTTTTTTATCTGGGAGCTGGAGCATCTCGGCGAGGTTAGCTCGCCGGTGCTCCGGCGAGTTTTTTTTTTTAATTTTTTATCCAGATTTAGCGACGGATATTCCGTCGCTAAATGCTTCAGCAGCAACGTGGGTTTCCGTGGCAGAACTCCGTCGCTAACTTTGTGACGGAGTAGCAGTCGCTTGCCCGTAGCTAATATTGTGACGGACTTTCCGTCGCAAATATAGCTTCGGTTTTGCCGTCGCAAATTTCCGACGCTAAATTAGCTACGGATTTTGCTACCGTTTCGATTTTTCCGACAGGCGATCAGCTACGGACGTGTTCCGTAGCTATTCCGTCGCTAAACCACTTTTCCCGACGGTTTTCCTACGGTATTCGCTGTCACTAAGTCGGCTCTTTTTTGTAGTGACGGGGGGCACCGTTTGGATGATCCCGTTTGGACTTAGCGGCGCAGTGAGGTGATGAAACGAACAAAATTTCGCTATAAATTCATCTCTTACAGTGTGTTTGGTTTGAGGAAAGTACGGTGGTGAAAAGAGAATATGAGAGAATGAGTTTTTTTTGTTAAGGTCGATTTTCCTTAGTTTTGAGTCAAAATTAAACTAATTTTCTTTTCTTTTCTGTTCCTTTACCTATTTCTTTTGATCAACCAAACGTAAAATTACAACGAGTTTTCCCTTTCCCTTCCATTTTCTTTTCCCTACTAATTTTCACAAACCAAACACACCCTTAAGCGTAATCTTCCTTTCTATTTAGCACTCGAGTTTCGAACGAATTGGGGGCGGACCATCCACGCGCGGCGAGAACAGCAGTTCGAGTTGTCTTAATCGCTGCCCTAACAGAAGGAATTCTTGTAGGAACTCTTTTAGTACTAATACGAAACGTATGGGGATACGCTTACAGCAACGAGGAAGAAGTCGCTAAGTACATTGCGAAAATGATGCCTATCCTCGCAATCTCCAACTTCATCGACGGCCTTCAGTGCGTTCTTTCAGGTCTGTAACTAAATTCTTAAGAATAAGAACCCTAAATAACTCACATGCATCCCATCCCACATGACTTGTATATAAGTAGATGAGCGACCCCACTATTAGCAATTGGTTTTAGGATGAAACCCCATCAACTTATTGGGACAACTCTTCTCTTAAGTGCGCCGATGTTAGGCCCAATAACAAAATTTCGCAAAAATCAAGAACGTCGGCCCGTTTTTTTTTTACACTACTTTGCGTCGACGTAATAATTAAGGCGCATAACTTCGAATAATGTTCTAGGCTATTTTTGTCTTAGGAGCTGTGAGGGGCTGTGGTTGGCAAAAAATCGGAGCGTTTATCAATTTGGGATCGTACTATATCGTAGGCATTCCAATGGCCGCCTTGCTGGCATTCGCCTTACGCATGGGAGGAAGAGTGAGTGCGCCTTTCGTTTTTACAAAATATCGACGTTGCGCTAAGAAAAAATTGAGCTTGAAAAAGCGCATTCGTTTTTCTTTTTCTTTTTAGGGTTTGTGGTTGGGGATCATATGTGCGTTGCTGGTGCAAGTGATGTGCTTGTTAGCCGTCGTCGTTCGAATGAATTGGGAAGATGAAGTAAATCGACGCTTTTTTTCGTTTTTTTGCATTTCGGCGTTCTTGCGCTTAGCTTCGGTCTTTATTGCAGGCGAAGAAGGTGAAAGAACGAGTCCGTAAATCGGCGCTTCCCAAGGCGACGCTCGAATGAAGATGAAAATAACTACGTTCGACTGAAAAAATCTTTAGATTTTGCGTAATTGATTTTGATGCGTACAGTCCGATTATATGACTGTTCTTCGGAGCCATGTGAAAATGTCGCTGTTCCACTCAACAGTATAAAATTAGACATGTAAAATGTATAATTTTAGTTTTATCGTAATGGTCTTATTACGAAAATTGAGTGAGATCTTAGCTTAGACCCAAGGTTACGGAGAGAATTACATATATAATGTTATTTTGAGAATTGAATTACAAAACTAGTTAAGTTTTTAAAACTTTTACAAAATTAATGAACTTTTTTTAATTTTAACTATTTTTATTTTCATTTTAACCACGAAAATACTTAAAATTACAAATTTTATTATTGCTATCTTCAAATAGCACAACACTTGTTAATAGCTCAATATGATATTTTTTCATTAAATATTGATATATAATAAAATTATATAGGTATGTTAGTTTTTTTAGCACCGATTTTTAATTTACACAATTTTAGTAATATTATAAATTATTATTACAATATTAGATTTGATTAAAATTAATTTCGAACTTAAAAATTTAATTTTTATTGTTTTTTTTTTCTTTTTTCGAATTATTTCTTTTTGTTTTGAATTTGTTTTTTTTTTTTTTATTTGGGCGGGGCGGGCCTTCAATTTCTAGGCATGCCAGACGGCGGGCTTACCCGCGCCCGCCCGCCCAATGCGGGGTTTGGCGGTCTACAGGCCGGCCAGGCCCGGCGGCCCGTTTTGACAGCTCTAGATATCGAACTCACGTGGAAGGAGTATGTCACAGTCATGCCAAGTAATTTTATTTTTCTTTTGATTATTTCTTTAAGTAATATATTTTTAATATATTTGAGTTAAAAGTTGGGGTAAAATTTTAATTTTTAACAAGTGTTGTGCTATTTGAAGATAACAATAATGAAAATTTATAATTTTTACTATTTTAGTGGTTAAAATGAAAATAAAAATAGTTAGAATTAAAAAAGTTGATTAGTTTTGTAATAGGTTTAAAAACTCAACTAGTTTTGTAATTCCATTCTCAAAATAACATTATTTATGTAATTCTCTCCAAGGTTATGAACTTGTTCTAGTGTAGTTATTCTTCTTGTGGTCCTATAATTTAAATTTGATGAAAGATGATTCATTGAAAGTTGAACCTATACTTTATATGGGGGGAACTCAATATTTAGAATAGGGAGAACGATATGGCGTTTTTGGTCCCCATGTTCTGAGGTTTCACTTTTAGTGCACAATCTTACCGATTTTGGGCCGTTTGGGTAAATTCGATTAACGTAATCACTAATTTAGACGAAATTTAACACATGAGAGCACATGACCTCTTTAACTTGACTTAACACCTCATGACTCGGCACCTTCTTCAACTAAAACGCACTTGAGCATTATTACGTATCACATTCAACTCATATTCAAGTTTGTCAATCCTTCCCTAAATTTGACGTTTAATGATGTTCATGTGCGTTTAAGTCGAAGAAGAATATGCATTATGAAGTTTTAAGTCGAGTAAAAGGATGTCATGTGCTCTCACATGTTAAATTCCGTCTAAATTAGCGACTAAATTAATTGAGATGCCAAAAACAATCCAAAGTCGATAACATTGGGACTAAAAGTGGTGACCTAAAAACATAAGGATTATAAACATACTAAAAATATCGTTACCCCTATAATATAATGTGGTAACTATGTTTCAAGCCCAATTAATATAGTTTCGTTAAGTTTTAGGACCCAATAACGTTTATAATAGAGATAGGTATCTATTTGAAGTTTTGTCTTAAAGTTAAGGACCAATTTTGAGCAAAACGACTCATTTGTCCCTTCCTGTTGCGCAAATTACACATGTTTGCCATCAGCTCTTCCAAACACTCGTCGGATACCACTTTGTGCATTCTTGGAAACACTTGATGAGGTGGTAACACTTCACCAATTACATGAAAGTGTTACCCAGAAATAAGGAAGTGGTAGCAGAAAAGCATGAAGTGGTAATACTTCATGAATTACAGGATAGTGTTATCCAGAAATAAGGAAGTGTTACCAGAAAAGCATGAAGTGGTAACACTTCATGAATTACAGGAAAGTGTTATCCAGAAATAAGGAAGTGTTACCTAAAAAGCATGAAGTGGTACCGAAACACCATGAAGTGTACCGAGCAAGCATGTTAATCGCACATGATTCAAAACTAATTTTATTCTGTTGATACCACTTATTAGCTATAGAGTAACACTTCACGAATCCTGCATAACACTTCTTGGGTTAACTACATTCTCTTACGAAAAAATGAATTACAAGAAAGTGTTAGCTAGAAACAAGGAAGTGTTATCCGGAAAGCATGAACTGTTACCCAGCATGTTAATCGCGTATGTTAATAGCCAGAAACAAGGAAGTGTTACCAGGAAAGCATGAAGTGTTGCCCAGAAACAAGGAAGTGTTACGCAAAAGTATGAAGTGTTATCAAGCAAGCATGTTAATGGCATATGCTTCAAAAGCTACATTTTATTGTGTTGATACCACTTATTGGATATACAGTAACACATTTGTGCGTGGTAATACTGCTTGTTATGCGATAACGATAACTGCAATTTGATAAAACAACAAGGGCGCTGGATACCACTTCTCATTACTCTTTTATAAGAGTATTTTGGTCAGAGGTCCTTTTCTTTAAGTAAAATTAAAAAACGGATCCTTAAAACTAAACTTTGTCTCACAGAGTCCTGAACCCCAATAATAGTTCATCTCCTCTCTTTGCGGGTGATAAAGAAAAAGAAAAGGTCTAAAACCTCTGAAAAGCCGCAAATCTGAAACCGGCTTTTTAAATAAAATAATGCAGTTTTAATCAAAATTTAATAAAATGGAGTTATTTCGTCCGAAATTAATAAAATAGGGCAAAACGCGGCCATTTCATGCGACGTAGCCGCGACGATGACGTGGCACCACTATGGAGGGCCTTTTTTATTTCTTGTATTGGGTGCGATGTTCACTTTTTTTATTATTTTTTTTAATTTATTTTATATTTATTATAAAATATCCACCAAATTATAAAATCATCGTTATTTCGTCTGATTTACATAATAAAAATCAATAAACGCATATAATTTATTGTTTGTTTCGGGACGATTAAAATGATATGCATATCTTATATTTTTCGATAATAAAAAATATTTAAAACCTCTGAAAAGCCCTAAATCTGAAACCCCAATTTTAATTTCTTCTGAGTCTCGAGAAAAAATGACAGCAGCTGCGAGATTATTCACCTCCATAGCTCCGACGATACTTCGAACCTCACAAAATGCTCCCAAAACGACGCAACTCAAGCTCAATAAGGTATTTAGCAGTCCTTTTCTGCGTTTCCATCGGTGCACTTACTCTGCAGTGGCAGCGCTTGAATCGGATGCGTCGTATTCCGATTCTTCGGGTCACCTTTGGCCCGAATGGGTTACTTTCATCGATAGATTGAAGGCCAAAGGTTATATATCCGTTTCGAAAGATGCGGATGGTGTTTATAGTGATGTGAAGGTGCTGAAGGAAGCTTGTCTGAGCTTCGCGCGCGACCGATTTGATATTTTCAGGTAATAATTGCTAGTTTCGTTCCGTTACCAAGTGAGTCCATGGTGGGCGCAGTGGCAATTTTATGCGTTTGAGTAAATAAAGTTTTTTTTTTTTTTTTCTATTGGTGATTTGTTTGCCGTTCAATTTTCCTTGCAGGTCACTGTCCACGGAAGACATGAAAACATTTGCTGAGAATGGCTGTCCTAACCTTCTGAGGAAGGCCGTTAACTCGGCAAAAAGGTTGAGAGCACATCTTCAACTTAGTGAAGGAGATGTAAGTTTAGATTCAATACTGTCAAAAGGAATTACTTGCAACATAGCTGATGCAGATAATCGAATAATACCTTCTATGCATTGTTTGCTTCAACGTAATAAGCAAATATCTGCCCAGTGATACCCCAATTTCTTGCAGGTTTGTGGTTCTTGCAATCTACGTGACTCATGTGATAAAGCATACGTCATGTTAAATGACTCCGAAGGTGCTCCACGTACAGTCGACGTCGTTCGTTTATTACTATTTTACGCTTTGGATCCACTTGTTAGCTCTCCAGAGAAGTCTCATCCCATCCAAACATCGTCGAAGAGATTGTTATCTCAGATGATTGCGCTTGACGACACTCCTATTGACCCTGAACTTCCAAAGCCCTCTTCAGTTGTTTTTGGGGCAAAGAATTTTTCTACAAAATCATACGACAATGAACGCTCAAGTAAACCTGACATGAAACCGGGCGATTGGGTGTGTAATGAGTAAGTGAAACAAATAATTTCATTACCGTTGCTTTACATGGTTTCTTACGTCCTTTCGTAACTGTTTTATGTACAAGTGGATAGATAGAATAACGCTTGAAAAACTGTAAGTTATGGTGTGGGCGCCGGGCGGCCAAACTTGAATTTTGAGATGATTTTCTCAACAAATTTGTGATTCGTTTATCTATCGAATGCCCTGTCAAGAACGATACGAATCATCCAATTTGCTACTGCAGGTGCAATTTTATGAACTTTGCAAGGAATGTGAGATGCCGGCAGTGTGACATGAAGAGACCAAATAGCATATCCTCTGCCCCGGGTCCCCCTGTAATGAAAAAAGGAGATTGGAATTGCCCGAGGTAATTTTCGAGCCATTACCATCTTTTCTTTCCCGACCTTCCTTACCTGTCGTGCGATGATGCTATTGTGGGACATTGTGTAGGTGTTCTTACATGAATTTTGCGCGCAACAAACACTGCGTGAACTGTCTAGAGCAGCCTCGTCCTCAGAGACAGCTAAGGCCTGGGGACTGGGAATGCCCTAAGTAAGTCGTCTATCTTCTTCACTTTCTCTATCCATTTTGATATCTCTGAAAAACAGAACGATCATCGAAATCTTCCATGTGCAGATGCGATTATGTCAACTTCAGTCACAACGACGTCTGCAAGAAATGCTCTGCTGGCGAACGCCCTCGAGAATCTGCTTCGAGATACGACGAGCGCTCGTGGAATAGGCCTTAATATGTTTAACGGTGTAAAATTGTCGAAAAGTTGCGAATTATAGGGAATTTTGCTATTGCATTGCAGCCTAGTGTGTCTTATTTCGTGAGGAACTCTTATGCTCTTGTGATGGATGAGCTTCACTTGAATCATGAGTTGTGTAATAACGACGGACCCATCGATTGAACTCAATTTTGCTTCGTAATTCCCTTTTTTAATTAATTTTTTTAATATTAAAAAATTATATATTTTGGAGAAAAAAATTAAAAACAGCGTTTGTTCTTCTCTTAAGAAACTGCATTTCAAGTTCAACTGAGTAAGCTCAGCATGTCGATTGAGATCAAACTATCTCGATTCAACCGTACCTATCGACCCAGTGTTAGTCAAAAGCTATCGATCACTATTAATCTGCGTAAGCTTCTTCTTATCGAATGATGTTCGCCGTGTTCTGAAGTCTTTTTTGTTTTTTTTTTTTGGGAAAATTTTTAGGAATCACTCGATGGGAAAATTATCGTGACGCTAACTTCTGCAATATCCCACCAATCGATTCGTATCACTGTTAATGGAGCTGTCAACTTGCAGGTTCTTCTCCTATAGTTAGCTCTTCTAGGTTTCATTTCGCAGGATTTATGTTGGTTGATTTGTTCAATTGCAGGTTCGCGGAGGATCGGCTGGAGTTATTGAGTCCTTTTATGGTGCAATCAAACCGATCCCAATTGTGTGAGTCTTTTTGTTTTTCATATAGCGAATTGGAAAATGGGAAAAAAGGGTAATCTTGAGGTTTGCTGTTATCATGGGCTGAAGATATTGTTGAATGTTTAAGCCAATGGTTTGATGTAGTTTCAAGCGAGGGTCTTACTTCTGCCTTGTCGATTTTATCTTCTATGGTGAATAGGAAGAAGGTTGTCAATATACGATCGTCTGGAAATATCGGTCCTGGCATCACTGAGGTATGGTGTTTGAAGATATTGCATATATGATTCTCTTTCGTTTTTGCTTCGTATAAGGTGCTACAGAATGGCATCTATTTCCTTGGTGAAATTTATGCTCGATTTGAAGCCATTTCTATGATTCATGCAGTTGATTGGGATGGGAACCATTTCTTACAATGCAACCAAAATAACTCACTTATGTCTAGGTTGCAGATGCAATCTTGACTTTCTCTCCTTCCGTTTTTATCCCAAAATGTGGTGATGTCTAGTTTTGCTTATGCCTTCTGTGGATGTTATGTCGTCCTTGGATTCGTCCTTTCGTTCAATTAGTAAGGAATTACTATGACACAGTAGTCGAGCTGAGTTGATATATGAAGGTTATATGCATACATTACTTAATGTCCAGACACAGTGCATAGAGTAAGATGTCCGTTTCTTTCTTGCCAGATACCATTTTCTGTTATCCTGAAAGACCCGAAAGAAGAGCATCTGGAAAAGTTCTATGAAACCTTCCATGGAGGAAATATTAGCATCCAGGTAAAGCATATATATTTTTTTTAATCTTCGTAACATGGAGGTAGCAAGCATACTGCTTTATTCGAAGAAATAGAGTATTAATAAATGTCATCATAGTATCTTGTAACCGCAGATATAGTGAGGGGCTACCTACACAAACCTCTGTCAGCAACAATGGAATTCATCGTTGAAAGTGAAAAAGGTAATTGCTTTATGCATCGTATATTTTATCGCCTAAGTTCATATCAAGAATAACTCATTTCTTCCGTCTTCCTCAGATAATCTTCCAGAAAAACCAGTCGAGCCTGAAATGGTCATGGTTTATATCACCCAGGACACACAAAGGCATGCCTTACTTCCTGAAATAAAATCAGGTTTCAAATTCTATGTTTTATGTTCTCCTTTCCCCTTGATGTTCGTATAACAATGTTTAAGGGTTTATCGAATCAATAGGTGGTTTTCGCATAATCGGGAAAATATGCACTCAATGCTCACTCTCGGACCCCATCTCAGGAGAATTATCAGTTGAATCATCTGAGGTTGCAATAGAATCTATCGACTTGCACTTGCTTCGAGTGGAGTCGATTCTGATAGGCGAAAAGATAGCAACTGAATCTACTCTCATACAAACAACTCAGGTATTTTCGCCGTGTTTCATTTCAAACACTCACCCATGGCCCCATTGTTTTCTTTTTTGTTGAGCATTTTACTGTTTTATTTTACTAGATAGCTGATGGAGATATTTGCAGAGGCTTGACTCTTCCAATTTATGTCGTTCTTCCTCGCCTTTTGACTTGCCCCACGATCTTTGCTGGGTATTATCTGACTTTCATCGTATGTTCGTTCGTAGTTTCTTACCGAAATTGCTAAAAATCGAAGCGGTGGTTTTGCTGTTTAGGCCATTTGCAGTCGAGTTCAAGGCCAGCATAGTGATCACCTTTAAATCAGATCAGCCTAAGAAGCATTCAAATTCTGATGCAAAAGCTCCCAAGCCATGGGTACTAAATCTTTCTCTGCCCTTATTTTGAATTTTCACCTTTTCTATTGAAATTTCTTTATATATATTTATTATTTTTATTCTAAATGTAGATGGCGATGGAAAGTGTGCCACTAGAACTGGTCCGATGTGGCTGAAGGGTGACTCGACTTTAGTTCTACTGATGATGTTAGAGACTTATTTACTTTGATTTTATGTCTAACTAATATTAATTAAAACTATTAAATTAAATCATAAAGATCCATCAATTTATAAGATTGAGATAGAAAATTACAACAGATAAACACGAAAACCCCGAAACATATATCGAATTAGTCATCTAAACAAAGTCGCAAAACGTGATTTTCCACAAAACGTGGCATAAATTTAGACGTAATCTTTAAAATGAAACAATAATAGAACATATTATAGATATACAGAAATGTTATGGTGCTCACCTTGCGTGAGCACCATCTGTGGGCACCTGTTGTGTGGCATTTTTTTGTGCCACGTCAACATGCCAAATCAACCCCCGACGGGTTCACTAATCCCATGTGTAGGTTATAGATCAATAAAAAATTCCATTGTATGCTGATTTGGCGTGTTGATGTGGTTGGTGCTCACGAAGGTGCTCACGCAAGGTGAGCACCATAACATTACTCTATAGATATGAAGCCGATAAACCCCCCAAAACGATACATCTCATTAGCCGAACTCTTCGGCGGCGACGGTGGTGAAGCAGCTATAGAAAAATCAACAAAAGGCAAACAAAAAAAAAAAAAGAAAAAAGTTAAAACCCACAATAATGGCAAAAGAAATCTAAGAGCCAGCCATATATTCAACATATAGATAGGATGAATTAAATATTAGAATTTTACGTACTTAATAATTCATTGCAAAGCGACTCATCGGAATCTGCGCCGCAAGCTTTAGCGAGGTTTAATGCATCTTTTAAAGTCACGTTGTTAAACAATTTTAAGATTTCGGCGTCGTTAAAGGCGGCGCACATACACTGCGCTTGATTGTCGACGACGTAACTTAGATGGATGCAGCACTTGGGTCACGGCCACGGCGTTAGGCTCTCCATGAAAGGCCGGCATTGCAGTAGAGTCTCTAGGCATGGATAGCTATCGCAGGCGCCGGCGCCGCCGACCTTTGTGCGGCCGGAAAATGAGCGCGTCAAATCATGAGTACTGAAGGGATTGAGGGTGACATGGTTTTGATGTGTTATTATGTTCAGGGTTTTGTTCTTGACGGCGATATGTATATATAGAGAGGGAGAGAGAGAATTGATCTATTATGTTGTGGCTGAAGACTTGGCAAAGACGGAGTTAGTGAGAGAGGGTCCCATTTCTGCGAGAGAATGGCAAAAATAATGTTATTTTTAAAGTACAATTGCAAAGTTAATTTTTTAACAATGTTGCAAAATTAAACAATTTTTCCAATTTTTATTAGGGGATTCAATACTTAAATACCTACGTCAATACAAATTAAACATTTCAGTCCCCTGTCAGACTTATTATTCACCTAGGTACCTACTTGAATTTATTTTACTGATAGGTACCTAACTGACGGATTTACCCCTGATAAAACTGATTTATTACATCCTTTACCTAGTTTCTTATTTCACCTTACGTTCGTTCTTTAAAAAAATAAAAATTTTTGCACCATCCCAAACCAACCAAATCGCGCGACTTTCTCCCAGAAATCGACCCGTGTTTGTTTTTGCTTCAGATTCAACGTCGTGGGTTCTCGTTCGTCGTGGTATTCCTCTTCTGAAATCGATAGGTAAATCCTTCGCAGCATTACAGTACGTCATGGCATTTCGTCGTGGTATTACCGTTACCAATAGGCTTGTATCTAGTTTGATTTTGTCGTTATTCGTTGGGTTTAAGCATTTTCAGTTCATGTTCGTAACAATAGCTGCGTATTTTTCGAATGACATCGATTTGTTGTTCGATTAGGGTTTCTTTGGAATGGTTCAATTTAGTGTGGTAGCTTTGTGCGTGTATCTTCGAATGGGTGGACTGATTGTTGTTGATTTGGGGGTTTTGGAATGGGTCGATTTGGGTTTTTTCGAATAGGGTCAATTTGTTTGGTACTACACGATCACTGTATTTGGTACCATCTGTTTGGGCAAATTGGATCCCGATCATAGATCAAAAGAGCGCAGGACGGCACCTGGAAGAAAGCTCAGATCTGTTCTGCGGAGGCATTTCTGCAAAAA
Source organism: Craterostigma plantagineum (assembly GCA_027422505.1). Lineage (NCBI taxonomy): Eukaryota > Viridiplantae > Streptophyta > Magnoliopsida > Lamiales > Linderniaceae > Craterostigma > Craterostigma plantagineum. The sequence continues at coordinate 5,755,351 of JAPQWV010000005.1, forward strand.
AGTAAAACTGCTAATAGGCAGTACTATTTTATACACACACGTCGTACCAATTTGCCCAAACAGATGGCAAATACGGACCCTACGTCGATACGACCTCTCTACAAGTATGACGATTATTCCCGTATTTCTCACATATTTTTCTATTGTTGGATCTTCTATCTACCTGAGAAGGAATCCTCCGCGTCTTTTGACGACCAGGAAGAACACGAATGTTCGGGTCACGAATAAAATTCCCGTCATCGATTTGAGCATTCATCTCGTGCGTCGTCGCTTCATTGATCAATAGTTGAATGACTCCCTTTTATACTCACACAATGCAAATAACGTCCCGCCACCAACCAAACTTGTAGACGACATATTTTCAGATAATATGACAACCTGTATAAATGGTACGGCTGTATAGTTTGCAATGGTACTGCGTACGCGTACATCTTGGTACCGTATAGACACGTACAATGGTACGTAATAAACATAACAAATGGTACGTAATATACATAACAAATGGTACGTCGTAACAGTTATATATAAAAAAATCAGAAATCACGATGGATTAGCCTCAATAACTATCAAATCCTAACATTCCACCATTATATCGAGCTCTAGGATCGTATTCAGCTCCAGATTTGGAATAAACCTTGAACAAACGAGTGCAATCGATTAACCAAACCCAAAGCAAAACAAAAGCTTACCTGACAAAATCGAGACCCAAAATCGAGAACCCAACATTGAAGACGCTCGTCGATCGTTGTTTGGCGCTGGCACGAGCGGAAGGAGGTGGTCAGCAAGAAGAAACTTCGTCGACGGCGGGATGGAGCTCGATAATTGCAGAGAAGAAAAAACTGAAATGAAATTGTAAATCAACTCATAAGGGTATTTTGGTAATCTTAGGTGATTAGGTACCTATCTGTGAATTTTTTATTCAAATGGGTACCTAGCTTAAAAAGATATTTGACAAGGGACTGAAGTGGCTTTTAAGTTTTATTTATGTGTAGATTGCCGTTTTTATTACTATTCTTTTTTATTTTCACCACAAAACTATTTAAATAACAATTTCTCACTCTCATTACTTTACAAAAGCAAAGGTTTATTGATAATTATATATTTAACCCCAATTTAATATAATCATTTTTAATTGAAAGATTTTAATTAAAATCAAGTTTCCCTTGCCTTTCACACGTCGAAGCAGCTAAGACGAATCTTTTCATAATATAGAGTATCATAATTATTATTGTTATTACTATTATTATTATTATTACTACTATTGTTATTGTTATTATTATTGAAAACTTGTTGCTATATTTTCTTTCAGGCATGTAAGTATTTTAAAGTTGATCCATGTGAATATGTTCCAGATGATTTTGGAATTGAAATATTGGAGGCAACATATTCTTCTCAATTTGAGTGTCCATTAGAGGAATCTCATTGGAAGCCTCCTTTTCAACTGGTACATAATCCGTATCTAAGCCAAGAGAGAAAAGCAGACGGAAGCGAACACGATGATATCCATGTGAAATGGATCGAAAGTCTCTCAATGAACTTTCAATGGAAATTAATGATGATGAAGCGTGACAGCTTTATAAAAATTGATTATTGTTAAATATTGCTTATTTGAATATTTTATGAATGATCATATTTTTCTTAATATTACGCAACACCATTTTCTAGAAGTTTTTTTACCTTTAAATTATTCTATTCAAAGGAAGCCCTTTCCTCCTTATCTCCATTAACGGAGGTGGGGGAGCCCTTCCCCTTCCCTTTTACTCTCTGTGTATTATAAAAAAGTTGTTTTCAGCCACAGTCGGCAGCTGCCGTTTGCCTCGACGCCGCTAGCTCCACCGTCGCCGCTGGTCTCCAGTGAGCCACTGCCGTCGCCGGATAAGTTTTGGTGTTTTCGATTTGGGTTTCTATTTCTTTTATAAAAAGAAAAAAAATTTTGCCGCCGCTGCCGTTCACACACCCTCGTCGCCGCTGTCGTTCACCCACCTTCGCTGCCGCTGTTGCTGCATTGTCATCCCTTGTGTCTCCCGACATTCCGGTCGGGAGCTCTTCCTCCCTTGGTTTGAGCCTCCCTCTCCCTTTGTGGCGCCCTTTTTTAAAAAGGCAAGATTCGTAGTCAATGACCCGAGCAAAATGAAGAGTGTCGTGGATTAGGCTTAACAACCTTTTTTTGTGATATGTTTTTTAGTTCTCGTCTTTAAGTCTACGTCTTTTATATTTCTGTCGGCTTCCTGTAGGTAACTTTTTACTCTGTATGAGTCTTTGTTCACTATCGGTTTGGGTGATTTTATCAGAGAGACGCATTGGACTTTTAGCCTTTGTATTTTGTTTTTTGAAATCAAAGCTGTCGTTTCTGAAAAAAAAAAAAAAAAAAGAAGACTTGGCCGGGGTACTAGTTATCAACTGACTTTGATGACCACAAATTCATTTTTTAAGAGTTTTCTTGAGTGAAAATTTTACATTTATTAACAATAAATTGGACTGTGGGAGACCATAGTGGAACAAAACAGTATCAAGAAAGCCCAAAATATGACGCGCATGTCTATTTAAAAGAAAGCCCATGTCAGAAAGAACTAAACTTTGATCATTCTTATCTTACAACAATGCAAATCGATAAATAAACAATCTTCAGACATTGAATTTTCCTGCCTAAAATCACTCTCTCGGAACAGAATAGGGGGAAAGAATGAGCTGTTCGAACCTCGTCTACTTCTCACCCGCGCACATCAGCCGCCGCCAGTCAATCACCCGGCGCCACGTCACCTTCGCCTCCGCCGCGACGCCCATCAACGTGGGTGTCAGCCCTACAGAAGCTAATCCGAAAACTGTGTCTCAGCTCGAGAGTTCCCAGGTAATCGCCGACGACAACAAATACATTGTGGGAACTTACGCTAGGACGCCGGTGGTGCTATCCAGCGGCAGCGGTTGTAAGCTACGCGACGTCGAGGGGCGTGAGTATCTCGACATGGCCTCGGGCATCGCCGTGAACGCCCTCGGCCATGGAGACGCCGATTGGTTGCGGGCCGTCGTCGACCAGGCCGGCGTTCTCGCCCATGTGAGCAATATATATTACTCTGTTCCACAGGTAAATCGAAGATTCGATTTTTAAGCTCCCTTTTCGATTGCAGTCCTCTCTTAAAGTCGTTGATTCTTGTTGGGTTTCTTTAGTTGATAATTTCGTCGCAGTCTTATGCAATTAATGCTGCGTATATGTAAGAAATTTTGGGGGTTTTGGTACGGTTTGACATGATTGTGCAATTCGTCTTAGAAATCTGTATAATTTCTTCTCTTCTTGTTGGTTTCTCTAGTTGATCATTTCTTTGCAGTCGTATGCACTGAATGTAAGAAATTTTGGAGGGTTTTTGACAAGATTGTTGTGTAATGCGTGTTAGAAATCTGTATAATTTCTTCCCTTCTCAACTCTTTGATTAGAGATTTTGCCTTAATTTTTCTGTGTAGAGAGCTTCATAAAATGTTACGTACATACCTCGGGCAAACAATTTGTAACATATCTGTGATTCATCGAATGGTTTTCCTTCTTACAAAGGTGGAGCTGGCGAAACGATTGGTCAGCACCTCATTCGCCGACCGCGTGTTCTTCTGCAACTCGGGCACCGAAGCCAACGAAGCAGCCATAAAATTCTCAAGAAAGTTCCAAAGATTCTCAAACCCTAACTCGAGCAATCCCCCAACTGAATTCATCGCCTTCACAAATAGCTTCCACGGAAGAACGATGGGCGCCTTAGCTCTCACGAGCAAAGAACAGTACAGAGCGCCCTTCGAGCCCGTCATGCCCGGGTGACGTTCTTACCGTACGGCGATTCCCGAGAAGCAGTTGAGAAGATCAAAAGCGGAAAGATCGCTGCTGTGATAGTCGAGCCCATCCAAGGCGAAGGCGGGATACACATTGCAACCAAAGAATTCTTGCAGTCTCTGCGCACTGCGTGCGATGACGCTGGGTGTCTCCTCGTGTACGACGAGGTAAGTATTCGACTTTTTTTTTTTTTTTTTTTTTTGCTTTGGTATTTTTTAGTCCTGTATATTCGGGGAGTAGCATTTCAAGTGCACCTGAATTGAGGGTGGTAATTTCACGACAATAAGCTTAAATATTACAGCAATATGAAGACACTCGAATTAAATGTTGCAATAAGTTTCAAAATTAAAGCAATTTGAGGATACCAACTGTCATAATAGAATCAATTTTAGGACAGTAAGATTCAGAATTCTTCAAATAATTGTTGTCTTCAAATTGCTCCCATATTGAAACTTCCCCAAGTTGCTTCAATTTTGAAACTTTTCCCAAATTACTTCAATTTGGGACCTACAGTCCTCAAATTTCAACATTCAATTTCGGTGTCCTCAACCTGTTCTAATGGTCCTAAGACTGTCACCCCCAGTTTAGGTTTCAAAATTAAAGCAATTTGTGAACAGTTCGAAAGTTATGTCCTAAGATTGTCACCCCCAACTAAATTGGGCATCCTTATAAAGCTACCACCCCAAACATGCAGGACACCAAAAAATTAAGCTTTCTCTCAAATGTCATTAGTTTGTAAATTACAACTAAAAACGTCCCTTTTTCACCATTCTTGAAATTCAACTAAAAAAGGTCCAATGCGGTCTGGGACGTACGGGCCACCTATGGGCCCACGAGCCCTACGAAGTATATCCTGACATTATGACCTTAGCCAAGCCATTAGCCAATGGCCTGCCCATCGGTGCAGTGTTAGTCAAAGAAAGAGTGGCCCAATCAATAAAGCCCGGCGACCATGGAAGCACATTTGCAGGCAATCCACTCGTCTGCAACGCAGCAGTTTCAGTTATGGATAAGATATCCCATCCGAGATTCTTGGCTGAAGTGTCTTCGAAGGGTCGATTCTTTAAGGATTTATTGTCTGAAAAATTAGCGAGAAACCCCCACGTGAAGGAGGTGAGAGGCGTGGGGCTTATTGTGGGGATAGAGCTCGACGTTTCTGCGTCGAAGCTTGTCGATGCTTGTCTGAAATCTGGGCTTTTGGTTCTTACGGCGGGGAAGGGGAATGTGGTTAGGATTGTCCCGCCTTTGGTCGTTTCTTCGTCTGAATTGGAAGCTGCTGTCGGGATTTTGGAGGCGTGTTTGCCCGTCCTTGATCAGAAAGAATCCGACGTTCAGTAACTGATCTGTGGTAAACTTATCGTGTTTGAAGAGTGAGTTGAGTGCAGTGAAATTGAAAGTAGTTGAAGTACGATGATGTTTGTTTTAGTTGTGTTTTATTTTGTTTCAGTACGATGTGATCAATGCTCTCCAGAATATTATGTCTTTTTACTGTGTTTCTTATTTTTGCCGTCAAATACAATAGTTTACCATATAAATAAAGGGTTAGTCATATTATCACAATCAAAGGATCCATATAAATAAAGGGTTAGTCATATTATCACAATCAAAGGATCCTAATTGTTGGATAAGCTCAATTGTGGACCCAAAAAGAAAGCAAAAAAAAAATATAAAATACAAAAGGAACCCAAGCGTGATAATATGGCAGCCAAGATCCAAGAAGTCAACACTAGCCGAAAGAAAGATACCATATAAGATATGATAAGATTTGTGTACTTAATTCTTAAGCTATAGTTGTCATCAATTATGTACTATATATACTCATGATATGAGTAGTAGAACATGTGTGAGTGAGCCAAACATTTATAGTTTCGGTACGTTGAGAAAAGGAAAGAGAGAACAAGAAAATTTATTGTCCTCGTATCTTTAGTTCACACGTCGGTACAAGAACTCCTCTCACACATAAATATTGTTCGATTCACCCTCCGAATTTATAAACAACAGTAAGTACAGTTTAAAAAATTTATGTCGGACATCAAGTTAAAAAAGTTGAGTAATTTGAGGATAATTAACGTCAGAAAACCTATTTTTTCGAATATAATTAAGCCCTTTCTAATATATAACTTTTTGAATAAAATGAAAGAGTGAAACAATCCCACGCATCGAACTATTGCAGACTCGAAGAAACATGTTTATTAATACAAAAGCATCGCCAATAATCGTTACATTTTATCAGCAACTTGAGATTATATCATTAGCAAGACAAGACCCATTACTTATTTTATTTTAAAATACAAGATCCTATAAATGAATTTAACTTCTGCACTGCGTAACTGCAGTGCACGCCCTCACGTAAGGATTAGCTTCTCCGCCTGGCTTACAGTTGTAATAAGACGTCCCCGAGATCGAACAAGGCACGCTATTTGCTGTCAGCGCACCGTAGCTTATGTACTGAGTCGTGGCTAATATGCGCCTGCTGTTCACTTCAGATGAGTCGTCCACGAATATCATGTTATTCAGCTCATCTTCTTCTTCTATCGTGCACTTACCTCCACACGATGACGTGGAACCACCTAAGTGATCTTTGCTGCGAATGGTTTTGTTTATGGGCATCCTCCAAGAACGGTGGTGGTTCTCACTGGCTTTTGCGGTGGCAAGGAGGAGCACCACCGTGAGTATGGTGGAGATGATGTCTTTTTGGTGAAGTGATAGAGAAGACCTTCTTCTCATAGTGAAATACAAAAAGTGTTATATTACTTCTTATATGTAAATAGATTTCGAAGAGGATTCGGTTCTATGATTGTATCGGCGAATCGATGATGATCTAGCTTGTCATGCGGGCCTTAAATAGCTGGTATTATTGACGGTGTAATTAATAGGGTGATAGAAATAAATGCGAATTTAAATTAATTTTTTTGTTGATTTTGCAATATTATGAGGACCGCAAAGGAAATATTTTATTTGGAGTGCGGAGACAAAAATAAATAAATAAAATGTACCAATCTTGGATTTAATATTTTATTTAGTACTCCCTCCGTCCCAGCAACTTTATCACATAAGTTGCTGGGCACGCAAATTAAGGTGGCATATTATAATAATATAGTACAATGAAAAGGTAAAAAAGTGTATATTTTGACACGTTTTTTATGAATATTTAATATTATTATATTGATTGTTTGATATAGTTTTTTGTTAAATAAGGAAATGTGATAAAATTGGGATGCCCGAAATGGAAAAGTGTGATAAAATTAGCGGGACGGAGGGAGTAATATGTATGTGAGATTTGGTAGGTTTGCCAACGCTAATCGTCGTGACGGACTGCTTCAAATAAGCGTTTCAGATAACTAACCTCCCGACAACTCCTAATAGGTTAGTTGTCCTAACCGTTGACCAAGTCATTATTATAATCATACGTACATATGAAAAAGACAGATATAAAGGAAGATATTCCATCATTTATCAACTGTCTAGTTGATATTATATGTCTATCATCGCCTAAAGGCTAAAGGCCAAGCAAATTATGGCTTTGTTTCTAAGACGTCTGACGTTAATTACCATCTACTCAGAATATCTTGAAATTCATGCCTATGATTTATAGTAGTTGATAATCGGTGACCTAACACATCTCTGTCCAGATTGAAGTGGAGTGTCTAAGAGATCAACTCGAAAGAGACTTAAGAGACAATCCATCAATCTTCCAACTCTTGGCAGTCTCACCCGCGATTGGTTCCCATTCAACTCTGATATACACAATCGAGAGGACAGATCGCACTCGAGAAGATATAGATGAGAGTCATCTACCCTAACTTGCTACCGACGAGGTGTACCGTCTATTTCATATGTACAACGCAAAGTTCAAAACGCATCAAGGTACATTATGAATGAAGGTCTCGAGGGCATAAAGAGATTCATGGTGCAGCAGATCAAGTATGACACCACACGATTTCACATGGCATTGGAGAACAATATGAAGATGGCCAACACGGACTCATCACCACTCTTCAAAGGATTTGAGCTCAACGACTTCCCCCGTGAATTACTTATTCAAGAAGCCAGACAATGCCATCACTTATGGCAATCCAATCATTGGAAAGTCGATAGTGATGACGGAGTCTGAGTTAAACAAGTTCTGCGACGGGACGTTAAAGCTGATCAAGAAGAATATTGAAAGGAGATGGGGCATAAGTATGTGTTCAATTCACCCCTCTGTGAGTTGCCAAGAGAAAATAATGACTCGGTGAAATTGAAAGTAGTTGAAGTACGATGATGTTTGTTTTAGTTGTTTTATTTTGTTTCAGTACGATGTGATCAATGCTCTCCAGAATATTATGTGCTTTTACTGTATTTCTTATTTTACCGTCAAATACAATATTCTACCGTATAAATATAGGGTGAATTATTTTTCTTAGTCATATTCTATGGACAATCGAAGGATCGTAATTGCAGTTTAAAAAATTATGAAGGACATCAAGTTAAAAAGTTGAGAGTAATTTGAGGATAATTAACGTCAGAAAACCTAATTTTTCGAATATAATTAAGCCCTTTCGAATATAATTGCAGACTCGAAGAGACATGGAAAATGAAAGAGTGAAACAATCCCACGCATCCAATATTTATTGCAGACTCGAAGAGACTTGGAAAATAACAAATAAACGAGCAATAATATCAAGAAGAAACCATAAGAAAATTAAATAAACTCGATGATCCATAAATCACCATCCACGTATTTAACGTTGTAAGGAAGATCTCTTATTACGCCTGCGAAAGGTTGCACTCCTTAGGAACTCCCCTAGGAAACCTATTAAAATCCGTGCAATAATTGTATATCATATGATACTTCTGAACCCAGCGAAGAAGGCTCCTTTGCTTCGCACTCAGACCCGCGGTCTTCCACGCCTGACCCGCTCCGAGACCCGTATTATTGTTGCATGAATTGAACGACCCGCTAACCGTGCAGGCGTTTGCGTTGTAGTTTTGGTAGGTGGCCTTGAACGGAGCCTGGGTCCAGTCGGTCTTGACCCGCCCGCCTTGGGTCGCCCAGTCCTCGGCATCCCATAAGCTTGCGTACACCTTCATTGGCTGGCTCATGGGGAATGCGATGCCCTTGGTGACGTAGTTGTTGAAAACCCTAATCGGGACGTTGTCCACCAAGTATCTGCATTTATTGTTTTGTTTTGTTATGTCAAAGTCGGATTGTATTGAGATTTCTATTCTATCCCACACGTAGGATAATTCAACCCATCTGACTCAATTAATATATCTACATATGCTTTCCTAGATAGGACCTAGTAAGATAAATAATAACTTGTTTTATGATGTTTGGTTTCTTTTCTGACAATCCGTTGGAATAATAGAACGGGCTTTGTGATAAATAGTCTTGGATAAATGGGTTACATAAAAATAAAACGGGCTTAACAAAAAATATTGTGTTTTGAGCTTTATCTGATATATTTTAACCAAACACAGCGCTAAAAAATAAGTTCACATATCGTTATATGGGTTTCCGTTGAAGCCCTCGATTTCTAAATAACTTGCACGGGTGTGAATTGGTTGAATTTGAAAGGATCGGGTTTTTAGGTTTCTTACATGACCCGAAAGGAGTTCCAGAGAACGGTGTAGGTGTGGAAGGCCATAGTGGGATCGAACCAGAGGCGGAACTGCTGTTCCCTGTTCCCGACTCCCTGCGCGAATATGTTGGTGTGTACGGTGTAGGGCTGTCCTGAAGCGTTTCCCAGGAACTCGAAGTCGATCTCGTCGTGTGCCGATCCTTGCGACGACAACTGCGATAATTGATGTGTAGTGAAAAACATCGTCAGTGTGTTTCAAGATTCTCATGACCGAATTTAGGGATAAAACATTATACGGACAGTAACTTTCATAATAAAGCAATTTTGGGACAAAATCTAGGGTTCTGTCGGATAACGCCCCAAATTTCGAAAATTATTATTCCTATCATGTCACCCCTAAATTCCTCGTCCCTATAACGACATTAACACTACGAAAACGATTACATCTCATATGTTCGATCAAAAAACCCTAGAAAACCCTAAGTCCGAAAACAACGAGACGACCAAATACGATGAGGATTCGATCGAAAGAAGCTTACGAAGAAGGTGGTGACCGTCCCGGCGGAATTGTTGGGCACGAGCTTGAGCTGCACGTCGAACCTTCCATACAGAAACGAGTTGACAGACTCGAAGCCCGAGCCCGAGATGTTGTCCAAGGACAAGGAAAGGGCTCGGCCTCCGTTGAGTATCTGGGCCCTCGACCCGCCCCACGTTACGTTCACGTCTTGGCTGAAGTTGCCAGCGTATGTTGAGGCCAAGAAGAAGGCCATGGCTATTATCGTCATCTTAATAAGCAATGAGATCGCCATTTCTTTCTCTTTATTGTTGATATTGATTGATGTCTGTGATTTTATGACATTGATGAACTTGACGAGGTTTATATATAGTGGGTGGAGGGTTTCATGGGATATTGAAGGGTGCTATGAATGGTTGACATTAGTTATGAGCACGAATGTAATCTATGCAAGGGACAACTGCATACAGCTAGTGTTGATGCTAGAGAAAATATTTATATATGTTATATATTTAGACTGTGTTTAGGGCAATTTCATTATGGTTGTAAGAATTGGAAAAAAAAAATTAACTTGGTCCAAACCGCGTCTTTATAACTAAAGGGAAATTAAATAACGTGTGACAATGTATGTCAAATTTGAGTAGCTTCTCAAACTGTTTTGAACATAAAGAATGCATTCTAACATCCCTTGACTTTATCTATTAGTCTGAGAGATGAGATTTTTTTTCTAATAAGGGGTAGGAAATTATCTCAAAATACTTCCTGATTTCAAACACCCCTTTTGTTGGTGGAGTTTTACAATGACAATTATTTTGAATCATGGAGTTTTTTTTCTATTGTTTTGTTTAGTATTATGTCGAATCTGTACAGTTTCAATTGTAAGGCACGATCGAACATTCTTACCAGCTCATTTAAATAATATACGCCTGTTTTCTCTTTAGTTTTAGTTTGGCAACTCCGATATTTACCAAAAAAAAATTCAGCACTTATTATAACCCCACGCACATATACATACACTAGTTAGTATCCGTTCGTGTGTGCATAAAAAAATTAAATTATTATTAAATATTTTTAATAAGTAATATACTAAAAATAGAATTTGGTAATTATTATGAGGATATGGAACGTAGGTTGTTTAATAAGTCTTTTTATTTTTTTTAATAGATGTAGAAAAATCTGCTGGTCAATTGTTACAGACTAATTGACGGTTTATCCTAACCCATCACCCTTATTATAATAGAATAGATATAGAAATATATATCCAATGGTGATGAGATTATTTTCAAGCATTTACTCACGGATTTGAAGATTTCAATTTGATCGAAGAGAGATTGCGCGTGAAGGAGAAAATTGGTGATGAAATTCTATTTTCACTAATTGAACTGTAATCGTAATCTGTACAAGGACGCTTTTATATACGCATTCATACTAATAATAAAATTACCAAAATACCCATACTAACGCTAACTAATGAAGCTAACAGACAACCCGCGTAATCAGTGTACTTCAAACTGAGCTGCTGAGGCTGGCTTAAGTGTTCGATTCGCTGTATAACTCTTCAGCCCCCCCTCAAGATGAGCATGGGGTACCCAAAAGCGCATCTTGGACAAAAGAGATAAAAAACCATTGGGCTGTAGTGACTTAGTAAAGAGATCCGCCAGGTTCAGAGAAGAAGGAACATGTTTGGGCAGGAGAAAACCATTCTTGAACTGATCACGAACGACATGGCAATCAATCTCGATATGCTTGGTACGCTCGTGGAAAACAGGGTTAGAAGTAATGTGGATGGCTGCTTTGTTGTCGCAGTGAAGAGAAATGGGCAGAGGCACAGAGATGTGCAAGCCGGACAGAATGTAGTGAAGCCATTGAAGTTCTCGCACTGTTGAGGCCATAGAACGATATTCTGACTCGGCAGTGGAGCAAGAAATGGTTGACTGCTTCTTCGTTTTCCAGGAAATCAGACTGTCCCCAAAAAGAATGCAATAACCTGTTAATGAGTGTCTTGTAGATCTGCACGCTCCCCAGTCGGCATCACTGTAAGCGCGTAGCTGCAGATCTGAGGTCCTTGAGAAGAAGAGGCCAGCAGAACTCGTGTGATTCAGGTACTTGAGAACGTGTAAGGCAGCCTGCCAGTGTGACTCATGAGGAGCATGGACAAATTGGCTGAGCTGTTGGATTGCATAGGTGATGTCAGGCCTTGTGAAATTCAGGTAGAGCAGTCGGCCGATGAGGCGCCTATACTTCAGAGGATCATCCATAGGTGGTGTAGAATCTGTGTCTTTGGTAACAAAAATGTGGCCGCCAGGAAGAGGTGTTGATACCGGCGAACTATCTAACATGTGGGTATCTCTGAGAATGTCGAGGACATATTTGCGTTGGCTCACATGCAGCCCTTCATCTGATGGCGTAATTTCCATCCCAAGAAAGAATCTTGCAGGTCCTAAATCCTTAATTGTGAATGCTGCATCAAGGAAAGTCTTCACTTCCTGCAATTTTCCTAGATCCGTACCAGTCAGTAAAACATCATCGACATAGACTAGCAGAAACACCTGAAACAGATCAGCAGTTAGAATGAACAGACAATGGTCATGAGAAGATTGTATAAAGCCGAACTCAATAAGCTTTGAGCTGAATTCCAGATTCCATTGACGAGAAGCCTGCTTTAATCCATACAAAGATCTTTTCAACTTGCAAACCTTTGAGCTGTCCCGAACTGAATACCCAGGTGGAAGACGCATGTAGACATCTTCATCAAGGTGTCCGTGGAGAAACGCGTTGTTCACATCAAGCTGATGTAAAGCCCATCCCTTTTTGGCTGCAAGGGCAAATATAACCCTCACTGTCACTATCTTTGCCACGGGTGAGAAAACCTCACTGTAATCTTCCCCCTCTGTTTGTGTAAAACCCTTAGCTATGAGTCGGGCTTATTTGTTGATGGAGCCATCAGCATTGCATTTAACACGATACACCCATTTACAACCAATCAACTTCTTGCCTTTTGAAAGGTCAACAAGTTCCCATGTGTTGTTGTCCTCGAGAGCTTGCAGCTCTTGTTGCATAGCATCAATCCACCTTTGATCTGTCCTGGCATGGTTATAGGAAGCAGGTTCTTGAAAGGTAGATAAGTTTGCCACAAAAGTTTTGTATGCATCAGTGAGTGTGTGAGGTGAAGGAAGCAGATTGGACTTGATATAGTCCTGAGTGCATGAATTTGTGCTAACAAAGTCTTTCATCCAGTTTGGTGGCCTCTTATTTCGAGTACTATGCCTCAAGGGTGGCTGTGAACCCGTGCTATCTGGTTGATAAAACCAGGAAGTCACAGATTCTGGATTGGATGAAGAAGAGGTGTCTAAGTTGGGCTGTGATGATGAAGCTGGTTCAGATGTAGATATCACCTCTTCAGTAGTACTCTGACTATTTCCTGAGCAGGTCTGATCAGGCAAGGAATGGTTGCAATCATCAGCAAATGGATCTCCAATACTTACATCTGGCAGAACTGTATCTAGTTTGTCAGAATTGAAAGATGGATATATGTCCTCATGAAATTCCACATCCCTCGAAATGATAACTCTGTTAAGAGAAGGGCAGAAGATTTTGTACCCTTTCTGTCCACTTGGGTACCCAACAAACAGCCCTCTTACCCCCTGGGATCAAGTTTGTCTTTCTGCGGATCTGTGTTTATAGCAAAAACCAGACATCCAAAGTTCCTGAAATGGTGATAGGTGGGAGGTTTGCTCATGAGGACCTCATAGGGACTTTTCCACCTGAGAATTCTAGATGGCAGCCTATTGAGGGTGTGAACTGAGGTCAAGACAGCTTCGCCCCAAAAGATTTTGGGTAACTTAGATTGAAATAAAAGAGATCTGGCAACCTGTAAAATGTGCTTGTGTTTCCTCTCAGCTACCCCATTCTGCTGTGGGGTGTATGGACATGTTCTCTGGTGCATTATTCCCTTGCCTGATAGAATTTCCTGAAAGGAACAGCTAAGAAATTCTGATCCATTGTCTGAGCGTATGATCTTTACTCTAGCCTCATATTGATTTCCAGTATAGATGAGAAACTTGCTGAATGTGGCAGTGGTCTGGGATTTGTACTTCATCAAGAAAACCCAGGTAAATCTGCTATAATCATCAACTATGGTTAAAAAATAATGGCATCCTGTAAGAGTAGGCAGCTTATAAGGTCCCCAAATATCCACATGAATCATCTCAAAGGCACATGATGTATGTATATGACTTGTGGGAAAGTTCAGTTTGTGTTGCTTAGACAGAGGACACACTTCACAAATAGGAAGATCAGAGCTGTTATTTTCTTTGATACCAATGTCAGGCAAATGTTTCATAAGATGAAATGATGGGTGGCCTAGTCTGCAATGCCATTTATGTAATGAAGTTACAGCAAGTGCATGACTAGGAATGACAGAAACTGTTTCATTTGGCAAGGATGAAATATTAGATGCATAAAACTGCTGTGCACTCAGGACTGCTCCCTTTGAAAAAGATGCTTTATCAAGTATAGGCCTCTGGTTGTCTTTCCTGCTGCCAGAACTTTGTTACTCTGCAACCCAATCAACAAAAAGAAATCAGTATAGAATTTGAAGTAAGTGTGGGACTCTCTTGTGAGTTTTCTGACTGATAGAAGATTGTAGCGAAAGCTGGGAATGAACAGGCATTCATTGAGAGAGATATCAGCTGAAAGGGTAATATTTCCCATGTGTGAAACAGCCTTTGATGCTTCCATCTGGTAAGCACACAGGAAGAAAAACCTTCACTGGTTTTGGGAATGACATCAAATTAAGGTTCTTGCACATATGACCTGTGGCACCCGTGTCTACTATCCAAGAATCATCACTTATCCCATCATATTCATTAGATCTGAGCTTAGGAAGGACTGTGCTACCTGCAAAATCTTCGAGGTGTGCAAAATTGACAGAAGCTGGCCCTGCTGTTTCAGTCATCTTGCCGTTCATCATTTTTGCAAATTCCCTCTTCATCATTTCCATCATTTGTGCATAGATTTTGCCTTGTTGTTTGTGATCTGTCACCTGTTCAGCTTCAACAGAGTTTGCTCTGAAACTGTTCTGCCCCCTTTTCTGAGCATTGTTGTTTCTACTTGCACCAAAGGTCTCTGGAAAGCCAATCAGCTTGTAACACTCTTCCCTGACATGCCCACCCTTCTTGCAGTGACTGCATTCAGGGAATCCATTTAGCTTGAAACACTCTTCCTTGTTGTGCCCTGACTTCTTACAGTAATTGCAAAACAAATTACTCATGTCCTGCTTTACAGGTTTGGAACAAATCTGCTTCCTATGGTTGAGGCCTTTCACCATCATTGCAGCATTATCTTCAGATGGGGTCATGTTCATGGAGACTTCCCGATGCTTTTCTGCCTTGACTATCATTGCATAGACTCTATTCACAGGGGGTAAATGCTCCAGAAATAACAGCTGATTCCTTTCTGCTTCAAACACATCACTAAGTCCCATCAGAAATTGCATCGACTTGTCTTCCATCTCTCTTTCTTCAATTCTGCTTCTAACAGGTTCCATTGCATCAATTGTTGGTCTCAGTTGCTCAAGCTGATCCCATAGATTTCGAATTTTGTTATAGTAGTCGACAACATTCATGTTCCCTTGCTTTAGAAAAGAAATTTCTCGCTTGATTTCATAGATGGCAGAAATATTAGATGTTCCATATCTTTCAGCTATCTCATCCCAAAGTTCTTTAGCATTATGAATAAACATGAAACTGGTTACAAGATCCTTCGAAATTGAGCTCTTGATCCATCCAGTTACCATGCTATTTACCTTTCGCCATTTTCTGTAATCTGATGAATCCGCAGCTGGTTTTGGATATTTTCCATTGATGAAACCTATCTTCATCTTCGCTTCAAGAGCCTCTACCATGGAGCTTTTCCAGATCAGATAATTGGACGAAGTTAGAGGAGTTGTCACGATCATCATGCCTGATTATCCGATCCGTGCAGCTGATAATCCTCCTCCATTTCCACAGCAGCGATTGCAAGACTTTCACTGTTTTCAGTTTCCGAACTCATGATTCAAAATTTCTCAGATACAAATTACGATTCTTGACGCTGAAAGAACAATTCAATGTCCTTTGATAGCTACTGAACAATCACAGGTGATTTCCGTTGATCACCTGCTCTGATACCATGAAGATTTCAATTTGATCGAAGAGAGATTGCGCGCGAAGGAGAAAATTGGTGATGAAATTCTGTTTTCATTAATTGAACTGTAATCGTAATCTGTACAAGGACGCTTTTATATACGCATTCATACTAATAATAAAATTACCAAAATACCCATACTAACGCTAACTAATGAAGCTAACAGACAACCCGCGTAATCAGTGTACTTCAAACTGAGCTGCTGAGGCTGGCTTAAGTGTTTGATTCGCTGTATAACTCTTCAGGATTCAAACTCCATGAATATTATCGATGTTGCATGAATTTGATCAATCATTTTTACCTGGTGTGGAGTAAGCTCATAACTGGCACCGTGGAACAAAATATATATGATTAATTATATCTTATCCATGTGGGAAACCGAGTAAATTTAGTTGAATATCTTTTACACGTCATAAAATATTTTAATTTCCGATCATGTGTCGAAAATCTAACGAAGTTTGATGATCAAATAATTGCTTTGGATCCAAGTGGATATGTCTAGGGGTGTTCATCGGCCGGTTCGGTTCAGTTTTTTATAATTTCGGTTAGGTTTTTCGATTTTCGGTTTTACGTATGCTTAATCCGATATCCGAACCGTTTAATTTGGTTCGATTCGGTTTTTAACAATTCGGTTCGGTTTCTTTTCGGTTAGAAATTTAATAACCAAAAAATATTATGAGCTGAAAATACATAAAATAATTTATGGTTATTAAGAAACAAAGAAGATTGAGTGACATGTAGCAAAAACAATTCAAAGGTCCGAAAAAAGAAAATATGAAAATGAAACAAAATCTAACCAATATAAAACATTCAGATACTACAAATTATTTGAGAGAAAAACTGTATTTGATTGGTGAGGAAAACACTCACCTAAAAATGGAAAAGTATAACAATGAAATTATATTTACTGTGTTGTTTACGTTATGGGAGAAAAACAAATGATTTTTAATATTTTTCTATTTTTAATGTAATATGTAATATGATAATTTCGATTCGATTTTTCGGTTTTCGATTTTACGTATGCTCAATCCGATATCCGAACTATTTTAATTTGGTTCGGTTCGATTTTTAACAATTCGATTCGATTCTTTTCGGTTCGGTCGGTTTTTTCGATTTTATCTGAAATTTGAACAACCCTAGATATATCCACCATTGGTGGGCCTCGTGTGAGCAGATGGGCTAGGCTCACTATATATATAAACACCTTGGCGCCACAGCGAAGCGTGCCACGTGTCTGATTACTTCCGGCACCTCCATGGTCTTCCAAGGCCAGCTCTCATGGCGATCGATGGCACTCGCAGTTATGAGCGTAGGCCATCGATTGTCTGTGTTTATCCCACATGCGCTGTACATCGCGGCTCAATGGCACGCCTTGGAGCTCGATTCTTCAGGTTTGTGTCTGTGATCATATTCATGGTATCTGTTACTTTATTGGGCGTGCTAGTCGCGTTTGGCCTTGTGGATTAGGGCGAGGAAATATTACAGGACAGGCAAATCGTATATTGAAGTTTGTCTTAGCTCAATCTGACGGATTAGGGTAGCTACATTGTAGATTGGGGATTTTTCTCCTAACATTCTTGATTTTTCGTTCGAACTAGTGTTGTTTTACTGGCACAAATGCTCCAAATTGTGTTAATTTCAGATGTGTCGATTATATCTAGTTTCTTTGGATTGCTCATGAATCCTATCCTTCGAAAGCATTTCAGATGTTTGAACTAGTGTCATAAAACGTTTTCGTTTCTGCTAGAATTCCATTCACCGAAGAACTACCCTTTGAACAAATTGATTGCAGGACAATGAGATGAATCACAATACCAGTACTTTGCTACACTTTTTGCATTAATCAAGACTGTAGGCCGAAGATGATACACCAAGAGAAGAGGCAAACGTAGCCGTCGTATCTCCGTTCAAATACTTCTTGAGCCTATCCAAATCGTCGGCGCAGTCGAGCATCGTGGGCCTCGTCGACGGAGAATCCATAGTGCAGAGCAGCCCTAGCTCGAGCAGCTCGCCGACGGCCACCTCCCAAACTCGCCTCATCTCTGGCGTTAGATTCCTCGAAGCTCTGAACAGTGAAGGATCCACAACGTCTTCCATTTGCCTGTGGAAGTTGGCTTTCACGTATTTGTGAAGGTTCATCCCTTCGCTGAACATTTCGTCTGTTGGCCTCTTTCTTGTCATCAGCTCTAGGACCAAGACTCCGAAGCTGTATACGTCTCCTTTCGTGGATGTGTTCAGCCCAAATCCGTACTCTTGAAAAGCGAAGAAATTGTGCCAAGGTTAGAAACTTTGTATTGGGTGATTCGATGAGTTTGAATGTGGAGAAAGTCTATTTATTTCTTCACCTGGTGCTATATATCCAATTGATCCACACATTGAGTTTAAGGTCGAATTTTCTGTGTTGTCAGTGGCTCCTCCATTGCCATTCGTGACAGTGACTAACCTCGCAATCCCAAAGTCGGATACCAAGGCTGTCATGTCCTCATTGAGAAGCACATTGCTGGGCTTCAAGTCACAGTGGACGACTTTCACGGGAGAATGATGATGAAGATAAGCCATGCCTTCAGCTATGTCGCTGCAAATGTTCACCCTCGTGATAAGGTCCAAATCAGACGAGCCCGTCGTTAACCCCTTCCCATTGTGAGGATACAGGCGGCTCTCTAAGCTCCCATTCGTCATGTAAGGTAAGACGATAGCCTTAAAATCGGGCAAGCTACACGCTGTAATAATCCTTATCAGGTTCCTATGGCGTATCCTCTTGAACACTTGGCATTCCCTGTTGAAGCTCTTGGTGGAGTTCCCCGTTTGCATCTGCAGTACTTTGACTGCTATTTGCGTTCCATCTGAGAGGATGCCTCTGTATACCCTACCGTAGCTTCCTCGCCCGACTTGTCTTTGGTCGCTGAAGCCTAAAGTTGCTTCTGAGAGCTCTTTGTAAGTGATTCTGGGAAAGTTATGGATCAAATCTGACTGTTTCTTGCTCACTCTTCGAGATTGAGAGATCGTAATTCTGAAGCGCCTAAACCCTATTATGCTACAGACTGCAGCAATGGAAGTAACTGCTATGAATATGACCATGAAGAAGGCGATCAAGAGGACACGTTGTCTGAGAAAGTGGAGTTTTTTCTTACAGGGTCGGATACCTTTGACATGATGAGCGCAGAGTTTAGGGTTTCCCAGGAAAGATGAGTATGTGACTAAATCAAAGACTCCTCCGCTCGGGATGGTCCCAGAGAAAGAGTTATTGGAGAGGTTTATGAATGAAAGCGTGGTTACTCTGTTTAAACTTGCGGGAATTTCTCCCGATAGATCGTTACTTGAAACATCAAGGCTTAGGAGGCTCTTGAGTTCCCCTATTGAATCTGGGAGATTCCCAGTCAGCGAGTTATTGGACAAGTTCAGCTTCGTCAGCGCATAGCAGTTTGAGATATGGTAATAGATGATCCCAGTGAAGTGGTTTGACGAAAGATCGATCTCTTCGATAGTCGAAAACTTTGTCAGCACAACTGGCAATTGCCCTTCGAGCTCGTTGTTCGATAGGTTGAGAAACCTTCTCATCTCGCTCAGTCCCAGTAGTTGCTGAGGAACTTCTCCCTTCAGTTTATTATAAGAAAGGTCAAGAGTGAGCAAGTTACTACATTTGCCTAAGCTTGGAGGTATTTTCCCCGAGAGTAGGTTGTTATTCAAAAACATAAAGTTTATGCTGCTCAGATTTCCTACTTCTTCTGGCATTTCACCAGATAGGTTGTTATGCGACAGATCCAATAATCCCAGCGACGTCAGCTTTCCTAACGCACCTAACGCTGCGCTATTGAAGAAGTTGAACGATAAAGACAGCTGCTCCAACCGTCTTAGGTTGCCTATCTCAGCTGGTATGGTCCCCGTAAGAAAATTCGACGTCAAGTTCAACAGAGTTAAGCTGCTCAAGTTTCCCATTTCTGAAGGAATTTCCCCTGAGATACTGTTTTCCTGCAGCTGAAATGTCCTGAGATTCCTACTCAGCCCTCCTACCGAACTAGACAAAACTCCCCCGAGCCTCAAACTAGTCAGCTCAAGCTCCAATAACTCAGTGCAGTTCCCCAATGCAGCGAAAAATGGCTCTAGGTTAGTGTTGTTATCGTGGCTCACCATTCGAGTGTTCGACAAGTGAAGATGCTGTAAAAAACGAAACTTTGAGAACAACTCCGAGGGCAGTTCGCCGGAGATCTCAGTGGACTCAACATCCAAGCTGATCAATCCCCTGGCATTCTGCAAAGTTAGCGGGATTTCTCCTTCGAGCTCCGTGCTGTAAAGATTGAGCCTCAAAAGGTTACGACAGTTCCCTATTTCCCTCGGTATGGGCCCCACAATCCCATTCTCCGAAAAGTCCACATTTTCCAGCACCGTGCAGTTGAAGAACAGCAAAGGCGGGATTGGACCGCTCAAGTTATTACCATTCAAATGCATCATCTTCAGCTTGGAAAGCAAAGACAAAGAACCTGGGATTTGCCCTTGAAAACCGTTGTAACTGAGTGAGAGGTCTACTAAGTTCCTAAGAGCAGAGAGTTCAGACGGTATAGAGCCGAAGAACAAGTTGTCGTCGAGGTACAAATACTTCAGCCTAGTGAGATTAGATACGATGGGCGGTAATAATCCTAGGAGAGACGAACCGCTGAGGCTCACTACGATGACACGATGGTTAAGTCTACCACAAGTAATACCAGTGAAGTTACACACGTCGAATGCCTCGTCCCAGTCGGCTAGAGTTGAATTTGGGTCCGATGAGATAACCTTTTTCAACGCTAAAAGGGCCGATTTGTCTGTGTCGATTGAGCGGCGGGGGTGTACATGGTGGCCCGAGGGGATGTTCTGCCCTTGTAATGGATTCAAATGATGTAAGAAGTACATGGACGTGAATAGCAACAGAAAAAGCGTCTTCTTCTTCTTCAAGAACATGATGAAAGAAAGACGAGGTTTTACAGAATTTTACAAACTCTGATTCGCCTAATCTTTCTAATGCTACTAATGTACAGTGGTTCGGGGCGATTGAATTTTCGGGCTTTGTTTATGTGGTCTGTATTGTTGTTGTATGGGTGAGTGAGCGTAGTTTGTGATGAAAGCATGATTTGTGGAAGGACTTGGGGCAGCACGAGTAGTTCTTGGCCATTATTGAACTGTAAGGCATGAATCTTGATCGGTAGACAATCACCTACCTACCTTGGATTGATAGTTAGAAATTTGTACTGTTTTTGCTTGATCAAGAGCCAAGAATTATGGGGTAGAGAGAGAGAGAGAGAGAGAGAGAGAGAGAGAGAGAGAGAGAGAGAGAGAGGGAGGGAGGGAGTGTTCCGACTTGAACAAAGTCCATGATTAGCCAATTTGTTTTCCTTGTAATTTTTTGTAGTTTAGTTTGGAACGAATCTTAACCTCGTTGTCGAAGAGTAAGACTATTCTGACTCAAATAAGACTGAAACTAAGGAGTCAAAGTGAAATCGCATTCATGATCTTCACACATGAAGATATTAGAAGTTGGACCATTAGATATATCCCTTGAAATATCTTTTATAAATGTTGACATCAAAAAACAAATCAATGAACCAGCTTTTATACATTGATGATAAATACCATCGTTAGGTCGATTGATATTAGATAGATATGGGGTGTGGCCCTAAAATGCGAAGTTCAAGTCATTACTTCGTCAACTATTACATCGAGTTGCCAACTTTGTGCTAGGTACAATTCACTTTAAAGCCCCACCATGATCTATGATTATATATTATAAATGTTAGGATTATGCTTTTACATGTGATTGTCGTGAGCCACCAAATAAAAAGCTTTTTGAACAATTACTTTATTTAATTATTCATTGTTACTTTTAGCTTTCACTAATTAAAATATCAACAGGGGCGTGCAGCACTTCAGTTATGAATCCAATCCTAATCGCAATTATCAGATAGGAATCTCTTACATGCTCGAGTAATTATGAAAAGTAGCGCATTCGCGACAAGTTATTTTTCGTTCTTTCTATTATATTCCGACATATTAATTGTGATTTCGAACATTGATTTAATTTTATTTTTTCCTCTAGTGGCGCATATATATGTATATACGTAATATGTTGGTTAGCAATTTATTCTAAGATTTGAACGGCATTTTTAATTAAATAATTAAAAAATCAAACATTAACGAAATAAACAAGAAATAAAAACCATTAATAAAATAAAGATTTTCGTGTTCTGGGATTACGAGTTACGCTGGCGTGGAAGTCTTACGTGGAGTAACTCGTAATCCCAGAATACGAGTTAGACTTGGGTTTCAAGTAACTCGTAATCCTAAGTTACGAGATACCCTCCTTTTTTTTATTTTTTTGTATTTTAATTTATTTTATATTTATTAATTATATAATACACCAAATCATAAAATCATCGTTATCTCATGTGATTTACATAATAAAAAACAATAAATGCATCTAATTTATTGTTTGTTTCGCGACGATTAAAATGATATGCATATCTTATATTTTTAGATATTAAAAAATATTTAATTATTTTTATAGACTTGGGAATCATTATCGTTAAGGCAATATTAATCGAAAATGGTGTACACATTAAATGTGTATATATTGTCTTATCTTCTTCTTTTTTTTCCAATTATGGAGATGACGTGTTTCTCCCAGAAAAAGGGGTACACAATGAATATATAGTTCAATCCATTATATATATATACTTATATATTTCGATTGATATTTCGTTAATGATAAGAAAAATAATTAAATATTTTCGATATTCGAAAAATATAAGATATGCATATCATTTTAATCGTCGCGAAACAAACAATAAATTAGATGCATTTATTGTTTTTGATTATGTAAATCACATGAGATAATGATGATTTTATGATTTGGTGGATTATATAATTAATAAATATAAAATAAATTAAAATACAAAAATAAAAATAAAAATAAAAAAATCAGATCTAACTCGTATTTTGGGATTACGAGTTACTCCACGTAAGACTCCCACGCCAGCGAGGATAGTAACTCGTATTCTGGGATTACGAGTTATGTCAGAATACGAAAATCTTTATTTTATTAATGGTTTTTATTTCTTGTTTATTTTGTTAATGTTTCATTTTTTTAATTACTTAATTAAAAAGCCGATTTGAACGAGTTTAAGTGGTGTCATATAGAGTGAGTGATCTAACCGATTAACAAAACAATACACACAGTATAATGGATTTTAGTGGGTAGGGTAGGACCTTTTTTTCTTGAAATCATGATATATTAATGGATGTTGATGATCAACACTTTCCCAAGAAAATAATAAATATATAAATATACCAACAACAGAAAAAAAAAACGTGGAGTGGAGATCCCACGGTGACGTCACTGTCATTCTAAGCACCTTAACGATGACGATCACCAACTCACGAAAGCACGCCCACTGTCCGAATGGGCTTTGCTTGATAAAACTCATTTATTAGGACCCTATTTTAATTTTGACTTTCCATTGACTTCTAATTTTGTTTTTATGGGAATCTTACAATATTTTTTCTAGCGGAGTCCTATATTTAGTTCCACCTAATCGTTCATTTTTTGAGATTTAGTTGTTTCCCGGCGTCTTTTTTTATTGGTTTTCTCATTTTTTCCAGATAAAACTGTTGGTAAAACTCTTTTTGTTCTTCACTTGAAATAAAACTCTATCGTTCTGGAAAAAAAATGAATTGGAACCTCTTTCAAAGAGTATGAAGTCATTTGTCCCACAAATTATGCCCTCCTCTATGTGTCAAAAGATCAGATCCGTTGAATTTTAAATACTGTATAGTTCACAAATTTTCTTTTTATTTATCAATTCTTCTAATCCTATACTCTATCAAATCATAAAAAATCATATTCATGTGATTTATATGACAAAAATAAATAAGCATATCCAATTTATCCTTGTTTTATGATGATCGATTTGATATCCATATTATATATTTTCGATAATCATAAGATTCATTTTTAACAAAGCGGGCATAAATGGGACATGAATTGTCGTACGGATGATTTCATCGAACAATATAGAATGCAGACAAGTAAATATATAAATATGCTATTGATTTAATACAAACAAGTAAAATATGCTGGTGATATACCATACAATAACACTATCCTATTTGATTTCTTACAAACAAAAAAAATATATAAATATGTCAATGAATGCAAACAGAATATTGACTTTTTAAAAAGTCAAAACTTCTATATAATGTGTAGAACTTGTCAACTCAAGTATTACAGTTGAAAGAGTATAAAATTAAAGGTAACACCTATAATATCTCAAGAACCTTAACACCATATTCCTCTTTGATTTATTACAATAGGAAAACACATGCCAATGAATGCAAAGTTAAAATTCTACATGTAATATGTAAAATTAGTCAAAGTCAAACATTACAAATAAAAGATTTTATATAATATTGTACAACACCTATAATACATATCAACAACACATCTCTACATATATATGAAGCAAAAAAAAAATACAAATAAACATTCTTATTATATATCTTGAACATCCTAAAAAAAAACAATCCTTCAATCATGTCTTCTACTTTCTGCACCTGTACCTCGTCCTTGTTCGTCCTCTTCCTCGTTTTAATCCCACATTGTCATAGCCAATCGACGCAAGACAACATCAACAGCATCTGCGGCAGAGTAGACGATTACTACTTCTGCCGAGAAGTTTTCAACCAAAACCTTTACACTCCAAACTTGGACGTAAAGGGACTTGAACAGATCGCCCTAACGCAAGCCCTAATAAACGCGACAAACACTCAGATTTTCATAAAGAAGGCGGAAGCTAACGAGAAGAGATCTGACGTCCTAAAGCTCTACAAGGCTTGCGACGCGCACTACGGCTCGTTGCAGGACAAGTTCGTGAGCGCCAACCTTGCGTTCGGTAGGGACGACTTGAAAGGCGTGGCTGTTCAGGTAAATTCGTGCGATAGGTTCGTCAGCGACTGTCAGAGCGGTGTTGGCTCGTCGTTGCCGGAGCTTCAGAAGCAGAACAATGAGAACCTCGTGCTGGTTCAGATGTCTATTATTTCTGCGAATAACTTGATTGGACAGTAGTTTTAGCTCTCATTGGTTAATGGATTTCTACGTATGCATGGATGAGATGAAATAAACGAAGCGTTGTTTTCTTGAGATTTGTGTTCTGTCCCACACCGAATAAGCGTAGTTCTCAAATCCACACTCAATTGGAGGCTATCTTCTTCTATCATCAACTGATTTTAAAAATGATTCCTCGATTTCAATATGAAATCAGAGTAATCTTCTACTCACTGTCACTCGATTCATATGTCCATATGTTAGGCCAGTCATCTCACACGTAAAGGGGGCATGTTGAGATTTCTATTCTAGCTATCAGTTCCACTTAATATATCATACGTTATCTCTTATATCACCAGTTCGCTTTAGGAATGATCCCTCAATTTCAATATTTTTGATGGTGTTACTATGAACTAGACTATGAATATATTATACTAAGAATATCGAATGCGGCAATAATCCGCCTCCAGCGAAATTTAGGGTTTATGAGTACAAAATATGTTTCCATTTATGCAATCAAGTGGTGAATGAGTTTCGTAGGAGAGATTGCAAGGAATAGAATAAAACACAGCTGTATTTTGTTCTTTTATTGTAGTTACTTGTTTTTAATCACTTTCTTGGAGGAAATATACAATACAATACAACAAACACCGCATGAACTAAGATCGTATTGTATATTATAACATGTGTATAAGTTAAAGAGAAGTTATATATTATCGCATGATCATGTTTAAAAAGACATTTATTTTTTTGTTTACAGATTTTTTTACGACTCGAGGTATGCCATGGGCAAGAGACATACGACTTCGAGATAACTTCGGGTCAATTATAATTATCATACCGAATATGCACTACAAAAAAGTCATTTGATGCGACGATTTTTTTCCTCACAAAATAGTAAATTTTCGTCACATAAATTTAATGTGAGGAAAAATTTTCGTCACCGGCTCGTCACCGAAGGCCCGTGGCATAAGATCAAATCGCGCCTAATGTGACGATATTTTATTTCCTCACGTTTGACATATGTGAGGAATGCAATTTCCTCGCATAAAATTCTTATTGTGACGAAATATTTCTCACAGTAGATTACTATTTTGTCACATATTTTGAACTTCCTCACATTTAAACATATAACGTAACAAAAATTTGTCACTTTAAATATATTTTTCCTCATAATTACCATAATATATACTACGAAAATATGCCTCACATTTAGGGATGGCAGCAGGACGGGTATGGGTCAGGTTTGGCCGGACCCGAGACCCGCCCCGGTCATTTTTAAGGGGACCCTGGACCCGCCCCGCCCCCGGGCCGGACAGGAACGAACCCAAACCCGGAAAGCTATTTTCTCCTTTTTCTTAATTTTTTAAATCGATTTTTTTTAAAATAGTACAGAACTAGGATTCGATCCCGTGACCTATAGTAAGTTAACTAAAGACTTATCCAGTAGGCTACAAAGCTTTTTATTAATAATTTGAACACTTTATGTATATATACATACAATAAAAATAAATTTAAATATAAAATATATATCGGGGAGGGTCTCGGGCCGGGTCTCGGGGCGGGTTTAGCAAGACCTAGACCCGCCCTGGATCCGGCCGGGTTGAGATTTTTCGGACCCGTTACCCGCCCCATTACCCGAATAGAAAAAACCGATTCATTAGGGGCGGGTCTAGGCGGGTCCGGGTCTAGACCCGCCCCATTGTCATTCCTACTCACATTAAAATAATTTTCCTCACAATAACCCTGATATATAATACGAAAATATTCGTCACAAAATAAATTTTCCTCACAATTACTATGATATATAATGCGAAAATATTCCTCACATTAAAAATATTTTTCCTCACAATTACTATTATATATACTACGAAAATATTCCTCACGTTAAACATATTTTTCCTCATAATTACCATGATTTTATAATACAGAAATATTCCTCACATTTCTAATGACAAAAATTATCATATACTCTAATACATATTATTAGTTGACGACACCTTCTCTTTTGTTTTATGTGAGGATTCTTTTGTCACATAAAAATTTACTTATTATTAGGAAATTTATTAACTATATGTGAGGATTTTATCTATCACATTAATGTTTAGCTTTTGTGAGGAAATATATTACTATTATGTGATGAAAAACAGTTTCCTCACATATTATATATTCACTTATGAGGAAAAAATTTCATCACATTATATAATAGTTATTGTGAGAAAAAATTATTTCCTCATATAATATAATTTTATGTGATGATTTTTAATGTTATCACAAAACATGGTCACATAAAATAACAATTTTTGTAGTGATGCAGCACTATTCTTTGATTTATTACAAACATAATATATATATATATATATTATGTTTGTAATAAATCAATATATATATATATATGCCAGTGAATACAATCATACTTTTGACTTTTCATAAAGTAAAAAACTTCTGTAAAACATGTAAAACTAGTCAAACAAAATATTACAAGTAAAAACATCTCCTAGTACCCTCCTATTTGATTTATTACAAACATAAAATACACAAATATGTAAATGAATACAAACTTATTTTCATTTATTGAGTAAAGATTTCTATATAAAATGTAAAACTAGTCATACCAAGTATTACAAGTGAAAAACATCTCCTAGTATTACTCCTATTTGATTTACTATAAATATAAAATACACAAATATTGTAAGTGAATACAAACATAATTTTGAGTAATTTCTATATATGTCAAACTAGTCAAGCCAAAGATTGTTTAAAAATGTAAGAACACCCATGAACATCTCCCTATATATATGCATGAAATGAAGTAAAAAAAAAAAAAAAAAACATCCACCGCCACATCTTAATTTTACTTCTCAAACATTTGAACAATCAATCATGGGCTCAACTATCTACTCATCACTGTTCCTTCTCTTTCTCGTTATAATCCCGCACTGCCACAGCAACCCAACTCAGGACGCTATCAAAAGCATCTGCGGCCAGACAATCGATTACTTCTACTGCAAAGACGTGTTCAACGAATACCTCTACACGCCCAACTTGGACGTGAAGGGCTTAGTTCAAATATCCCTAACGCAGACGCTGATCAACGCGACAACCACTGGGATCTTCATAAAGAAGGCGGAGGCCAACGAGAAGAGGTCCGAGGTCCTCAATCTTTACAAGATTTGCGATTCGGGCTATGGCATACTGCAGAACCAGTTCGTGAATGCCAACTTTGCTTTCGGTAAGGACGACTTCAACGACGTGGCTTTTCAGATAAAGTCGACCGATAGGTTCGTCAACGACTGCAATAAAGTTATAGGCTCGGTGATGCCGGAGCTTGGGAAGCAGAACAAGCAGAACTTAGTGCTAGTTCAGATGTCTATTGTTTCTACGAATAAGTTGATTGGGAGGTAGTTGAAGTTGTTTGTAATGAATATTGATGAATATCCGTTATTATGATATATTTTGTAATCTATACTTTTTAAAGAGCGTAGGGGGATAATCTGTTAAAATTGAACAATCAAAGTTTTTCTACTTTAATAACTATTAAAAAATATAAAACCTATTAAATCATAATAACCATCTCATTCTATTGTTAGTATATCAATTATTAAGAAAAACTTATTAAACCGCATAGCTTCAAAATTCATAATAACCACCTTATTGTATTTTTAGTATATAATTTATTAAAATCATCCACTAATATTTAATTTTATATTTTTGCACGCGCATAGAATGTGCTAAAAGTACTAAGTATGTAGAAATTTGGTTATATGTTATTCTAAAAGATCGTACGAAGAAATAAATAATTTTGATTTCTAATGGATAGGTTAAGTGGTGTAGTCTGAAGAAAAAAGGTAATTTTTTGTTGAATTTTAACCTTGTGTTATGGAAGAAATAGGAAAATGCCCTACGTAAAGCTTTTAAAACTAAAATTAACCTCCTTGAGATCGTTGTTCTTGTTTGTAGGATTTTACTAGGATTTTATGCTAGAGAGATTTACTGGGATTTTTTTTTTTCCCAATTTTACTGGGATTTTATGACGAGAAATTTTACTAGGATTTATTCCGAGTTACTCCGATTAAAATACTAACCAGTGAATTCAAGCAAACGTCTGCGAATGCCATTTGTTTGATGGTCATATAACAAAACGAGACAAATATTAGATTAAGCGTTTCGGAAAGAAAAACATTGTTATGTAAAAATACCAATTGGTCTCATAACACTACCCCAAAAAAAAAAAAAAATCAAATGGAACAAAAACCAGCCGTTTGTTCTCTCTCTGTGTTCATCTTAGTCGTCACGCCTGGTGTTTCTTCGGCGTGGAGCAGCAGCAGAATCTTCGTTTTGTTCGTCTTTCTCCTCAGCTGAGCCTTCTCTTTGGTTGTTCGATGTCTCCGACGCATTGCTTCTCTCTGTTTCTGCAGCTACCTTAGCCTGCAATTTTCCAAAGTGTTAATAGATAGAGAATCATTGAATCATATTATCGTCTTTTTAACAATCAATCATTCACATATATGAGGTGGACAAACGTTGTCAAACTCATACCTGCTTCTTCCCACCGAAGATGAGCCTGAAGAAGAGCGACAAGATAACAACTATAATGGCGACGATGACTCCAATTACGATGTTGGGTTGCTTCTCAGCTTTCTCAAGTGCGTCCTAGAAGAAGAACACAATGTATCAGTTAATAGATTTGAAAAGAAAACATAGGATTTAAGGAACGTGTACACGAGCAAATAATGAATGAACGAATGAAAGCTTACCAAGACTTTGGATTTGTGTTCTCCCAAGAAAGGAAGGTCTGCAACCTTGTAAAGGTAATCAAACACCAGTTTCTGATGTGCAGCACAAATAACATTCCGCTTTAGTTCCAACGCTCGATTTCGAGAACATAATGAAAATGGCAGCAAAATAATCTGAAATTACATTACCTGGTAGCCCTTAAGCCCATTCGAATCTGCACTGTCCTCCTCCTTTTGCTTCTCTTTCTCAGCATCGTACTTGGGCTTCCACCCACTCTCACGGTATGAATCAGCAGTTTTATCGCTCGAAGTTATCAGAATATTGTCGAACAGTATCCCGTCTTGCATTGTCCATATCTCAATACCAACAGCTGCAATAGGTTCAAAGTCAGGCTTATCGACCTCAAAGTACTCGGGATTTTCAATCTCCTGGGGCTTCCAAATACCCTTGTAATTAGGGTTATCGATCAACGGAGCGTGCCACTTTCCCTTATAAGCTGGGTTTGCCTTCGTCGGTCTCTTCCACGCTCCACAGCCAGGCGCCTCTTCACACTTTGGGTTGTCGATTTTCGGTGCCTCCCACTCGCCATCCTCTTCGTCGTCCCAATCTTCAGGTTTCGTAGCCTCGGGATCATCAACCTCCTCGGGCTCATCGTCCAACCAACCCTCGGCTTCACAGCTTCTTCATCTTCGATTTCCATGGGTGCGTCTTCATCCCAGTCGTCGGGCTTGGCGGCGTCTGGGTCGGGGATTTTCGCCCTTTCGTCCCAGTCCTCGGGTTTTTTATCATCGGGATCAGGGATGGTCTTTGATGGGATCAGAGATGGTTCGAAGTCGTCCTCAGAGAGGAAATTCGCCTTCTTTTTCTCTTCCCCATCGATCAATATCCTCAAATCGTTGTTTGGTTCCAAGATGGCTGTGTAGACGTGCGTCAGTTTATCAGAAGGAACTGATGGCGGGAACTTGAGATGGTGCTCTACGTACTTCCCAGTCTTGGGGTTCTTGTGCTTTAAGATGAAGTGAACCTTGTTTGTGCCCCCACATTTATCTGGGCCAAACATTATTGTGTAAGGAGAATCGTTGTCGAATTCCTTGGGAATCCATCCAGCGTCTTGAGGACGGAGATACTTGATGTACGCTCCACCACATTCGAGGCCATTTTGGAGGCGAACCTCGTATTGAAGGACAACTGTTCCGTCCTTGAGGTTGAGGGGCTCGTCAAGCTCCCTTCACGATAGCATGCTTTCTGGCCTGCTCGCTCACAAGAAGCCCATAGTCGTCGTGTCCTTCACTCTTCACATGCTTCCACGCACCTATGAACATACCAAACATAACAAAATTGTGTGAATATATGTCAGTGCTAAGCACCAAAGTCCAATTTTTCTTTTCAGTACCGATTTTTACTATCATTCCTAATGTTAAAATGTACTTCAATGAGTACATGTAATAAATCCAAAGTTCAAAAGTGCAGTAACGAGTACCACTCAAAGCCTAACACCTAGAACACAGAGCTATCGTTCCAAGAGTCAACTTTAGAAACATCATAAGCAGTTGCAGAAGAATATATAACCAGTCAATATATACAGAACAATGGTAGTAGTTTCAACTGAATTCTCAACACAAAATCTTGAGAAAGTGTTACTGAAGTGATAT
The DNA here is from genome assembly GCA_027422505.1 of Craterostigma plantagineum. Classification (NCBI taxonomy): domain Eukaryota; kingdom Viridiplantae; phylum Streptophyta; class Magnoliopsida; order Lamiales; family Linderniaceae; genus Craterostigma; species Craterostigma plantagineum. Next base: position 5,786,885 of record JAPQWV010000005.1, read on the forward strand.
TATTCATTTCCATTTATTACTAGGAGAACACAGAGGATCATAAAGCTTGAACAAGCTAACAAGGTCGAAACTAGAGATAGTCTTGAGTTAATAGATTTTGATGGAGCTCCATAGTATCTTATGTAATTAAAACCACAAACGAGCATTATGACGTTACAATCTAAGTTGATTCTCACAGATGTAAGCCTTAAGATTCATACTAAACAGTGAGGAGCTGATAAACCGGAAGGATGCTCAAATATTTTTCTGCAAAACCAAAACCTTTAAATTCTAGAGAGCTATATCGGGAACCGCACCTGTGTAATCAGCCTTCTCAGACACAGTCCATCTTCCTTCAAATGGCTCATCGAACGACTCGTAAAATTTCTACAAAGGCGAAATCGAATCAGCTCAGAAAAGAGCACATCCAATCAACCACACCAATTATGCTTTAAATCACGAAGAATAGATCTCATTACCACGTCATCGGAGGCTCTGAGCTGAGAGACAAGGCACGCGACGGATAGCAACAGAAGACACTGCTTCGTCGTAGACCAACGTCGCCGATCCTCCATTAAATCAAAACGACGAGAACGAAATCAACAAACTAATCCGTGATGGATCTGAGATTACAGAAGGGAGAAACCGTAGTGTGAGCGATCGTTCAGAGCATCTCCAACGGGTACTTTATTTTTGCGTAAAACACAAAAATAGAGTACTATTCTACTCCAATGGGACTTTATATTTAACACAAATATTGTGTTGATCAGCAGAGAAACTCTAGATCTAGAGTACGCACAATTTTTAACACAAAAATAGAGTTTTAATTCTATTTATTGTATTTATTTAATAATACATATTTTATTATATTTAAAATATTTGATACACTATTATAATAATAAAATTAAAAATAATATAATTTTATTTAATATAATAAAATTAAAATTAAATAATATGCTAATTTTATCATTTATTTAATTTTTAAATATTAATAATTAAAATATATTGACTTTTTATTTTATATAATAAAGTTTAATAAGTCAATTATGATAGTAATATATAGAAATTTGATTTTTAGTGTAAAAATAGAGTTAATGGATTGGAGTGAAAACTAGTGTAGAAAATAGAGTTTGTGGGTTGGAGTAAAAGCACTATAGCAACTTTATTATTGTGTAATATTACCTGTATTTTTATGCGTTGCGTTGGAGATGCTCTCACTGAGACGACGTACACATTATATATTTACCTCGGAGTGGTGTGGAAATAGCAAAATCGCACCACCGAGCTGTTCCCACCAATGAGGTCGCGAGCTACGTGGTGCTAACGAATGGTTAATGGACACGTGGCAAACCACGTTAAGCCTAGAATGACTGAATGACTAGTACTTGTTCAAAGCCGTTGCTTGGTCACGTCATTACAACTTAAATACAGCAACTTCTGTTATTTACGTACGAGTACCAACACTTTTAATCACTTCAATACAGCGCAATAAAAGATGAAACAAGGCATACATACAATACAAGGCAATTATTTATTCTAAAGCTTAGACCATCATTCATATATCATACAAGCCCAACATCCACATAAACATTGACCAAACTCTATAATACAAAATTTTTCAAAATCAAAACACAAGGCAAAACACACCACGACAACACATAAAAGGCCTCAGGCCACAGGCTCATAGCCGTCAGGACTTTCCCGTCTAGCCCAAAGGGCCACGAAGAGCCCAACTCCGACGAGCACCACAAAGCCAAACGAGCCCACGGCCCAATACCCAACGTTCACCTTAGCCGCAACATCGTGAGCCGCCCGGTGCCAAAGTCCCTCCTCTGGATAGGCCGACGGCTCGGCCACTAGCAGATAAATGAGGCCCATAACGCCCGTGTGGCCCTCCGAGCTGCTATAGTTAGACACGAGGGTTAGCCTTTCCCCGGGCGAAATCTTGACCGAGCCCGGCCAAGGGTAGCAAGTGGTCATTCCCACGATGTAGCCCGACTCGTTCCCCGCCTCGTATCCCTTTCCGTAAATCGGATACGAAGAGCATATCTCTCGTCCATCCTGTATGTAAAAATAATCAAGAATTACGTCGAGGCCAAACGACATTGAGAAAGAAAAAAAAGCTTAATATCCAGATTCGTTTAGTCCAGTTTATTTACAAGAGCGACATTCGAAAAAGTATCGCAATTTGTTGGCACATAAATCAAATGTTGCAATTCAGGACGATAACTTTGAAAATTAGAGCAATTTGTGGGCAATCAGTTTTCAATAGAAGCAATTTGAACACAATAAGTTTCAAAATCACGGCGTTAATAGTCCTCAACTGGCTTCGATTTGATAATATAAATTTGCATCATTTAATTTAACTGCTCCCAATTTCATTTTGAAACTTACGTCCTAAAATTGCAACCCCTTAAGTTAGGTATCCTGATAACGCCACCGCCCAAATATACACGACAAGAAAATAATTAACCCATTGTATACCTCTCCGTAAAGGGCAGTGCCCGTCCCTCCCGCGTGCTGATGCCCGACTCCATATATTACGTCGCCGTTTATCATCGGCAAGCTAACCTTTAAGACCCTCGTGTGGATACCTTCTCCTTCAGGATGGGGGTCCACGTCGTACTCAACCTAAAAGTACGCCGAACCGATCATATAGGGAAAACAAATCAACGATTTTAATCATGATTTCATACGCGAATAAGAGGGAGAGAAAACCCAAAATGGTCCTCAACTTTTACCATGCAGACCAATTCGGCCACCGATATGTCGCCTGAACCAATCCAATCCCAAATAAACCAAAAATCGACTACATTCAAGAGTAAATTAGTTCAGGCGAAACAACGTGACTAAATTGGTCCATATGGTAAACATCGAGGGACCGTTATTCAGTCACCAGGCAGTTATGTCGGGCTCGGGCGCCTCTAAACTCGTCCCCGTCGGTCCACAAATCCGTGACGTCGAGTATGAAGATCTTAACGGGGACGATCCAATCGCTCCAATCGACATACTTCACCGTGTACCTCAAATAAAGATCTCTCCTCATCGTCTCACCTTCACCAAACCCCAACTTAACCCTACACCTCGAACCATCGTAGCAACACCTCAACCCGCCCCCATAGCCCTCGGGCAAGGGGAACCCATAATGATCCACGGTAGCATTATACAAATCGCACCTACACTCAGTGCACCCCATCCTATTATACTCCTCGGCCCCTCGTGTGTCTATCGCGTGAATGTTGAGCGCCCACATATCCTCGTAGCCCTCGGGGACATCGCCACCCCCCACTTCGATACCGTAAGGGTTAGGTATGTCGGTGGAAGTCCTGCGAGTCTCCGACCCGATACCAAAGTACTGAGAGAGGGAGTTATCGCAGACTCCGTCGTTCTTGATTTTGATCACGTCGTTATTGGTAGTATTCGTAAAGGTAGCGCCTTTGCGTTTATAGTATCTCAGTACGACCCAATGGTGGAGGTAGGTTTCGTGGAGGGGAATAGGGTTTCCATGGCCGTCGACCACCTCTCCGTTGAAGCTCTTTATGGCTATGTGGCCTCGGGGAAAGTCGATGTTGTAGTAGGTCTTGTCTGAGACTAGGCCGGGCTGAAGCGTGAACTTGGGAGAGAGGAAGACTTCGGTCTTGATTCGTGGCTCGGGTTTTGCGTGGGCCCACGAAGACTCAGCTATTGTTAGTAGTGTGAAGAGCAGAAGTGCTGCGATTCCCGTCAAGAGAGTCATTTTGTCGAACAGTTGATCTGCAATCAGATAAAAGACGATGAGAGGACGATGAGAGGCTGTAAAGTAATCGGGGAAATCTACGTCGAAGATCATCGGCAATCACAGAACGAACAAAGAATCGACCGGCGCCGGCCGGCCGGCGGCAAAGTTTATTGCTCTAATCATATGAGGAAATTATGAAGAGCGTAAATAACGAGGAAACAGTAGAGAAGATATGAAGGAAGACTTGGGGTTTGTTTTACCAGAGATTGTGTTCTTGATCAGAAGAAGACTGTCTCTTCACGGATGAAGATGAACAAAGATGAACAAGAATTATAAATATCCAAGATTTGGGCATGCATGGCTGATCATAAAACGACGACGTTGATTTGCTAAATGTTACGTCGACCGTAGATATGCCTGACTGTGAAGACAGAGACATCTAGAAAGTAGATTGAGGATTTGATTTTTTACAATGTCATGTCATGCATATGGAAAGTCGTCTAGAAGCTCGACACGCACTCCATGACGTCATCTCTAATATATAAAAAAAAATATATATATATATATATATGTAGAAAGAGAGGATATTACGTGGAGGTTAATGGGATTTGTAGTTTTCGCCGTTTGTCTTGGAATTGGAGACGAGTGAAAACATGATGAAATTATATATGGTTAATTATGATTCAGGCCCATTTAATAAGTTTACTTTATAATTCAGGCCTCGTTTATGTTTCAAATAGATAGAAGTCCCTAAATTGAAGTTTCATTTAGAAATAAGGACATAATCCATGGAAAAAGACATATTTGCCCATAATAAACAAAAAAATTACGAACCATGCCATCGTCTTATTCAAACGTGCAAAGTAACCATGAAGAAGTGGTATAGACTGTACATGAAGTGGTATAGACTGTACATGAAGTGGTATTGTAGACCCATGAAGTGGTACTGTAGACCCATGAAGTGGTACTGGTGAACATTGAAGTGGTACAGTAGAACTGGTACGGGAGACCCATGAAGTGGTACTGTTGAACAGAGAAGTGTTATAGCATTTTTGTAGACCCATGAAGTGGTAATGTTGAACGGAGAAGTGGTACAGAAGATCTCCTAAGTATTTCTGCAGAAATAGGGTAAATATTTGCACAAGAAACATGTAAGAGTTCTTCCGTACCACTTCTCCATTCAACAATACCACTTCATGCGTCTACAAAATGCTGTACCAGTTCTCTGTGTCAACAGTACCACTTCATGGGTTTTCCGTACCAGTTCTTCTCTGGTCAACAGTACCATTTCATGGATCTACAAATGTTGTACCACTTCATGGATCTACCGTACCACTTCACTGTTCATCAGTACCACTTCATGGGTCTACAGTACCACTTCATGTTATGTTGCGCTAGATACCACTTCATGCGCGCTGGATACCACTTCATAACTATTTTTTGATGAGGGTATTTTCGTCCAACAACCTTTATTCTAACTAAAATTCTGAAATGGGTCCTTCAAATTAAATTTTTTCTGACATGGTCCTTGATTCTATTTAAAGTCTACAGTACCACTTCATGGTCCTTGATTCTATTTATTCCCAATTATATAATATATATAGACGTACATATCTATCTCTGATTTGTTAGCAATTGTTCTTTCACGCATGTCCATATCTGTAGACATTTATTTACCGACAGATCAAGTGTCTTTACACATAAGGACCCATTTGCGTAAAAACTTATAATTCGATAACTTGTCAGTATATTTTTATATGTAGGTACCTAATAGAATAAATTTTTTGCACATAGGTACCCGATCCGCCGCAGGTACGACATATAACACATTTATGTACCCCATGGCAACGTATTTTGGTACGTAATACGTTGAGAAAATGGTACGTCATATATAACGCATCAAGGTAGCATATAGAAACCGTATAAGGTACCGTATAAATGACGTGTACGCAATACACACATAAAAAGATACGGCAAGACTGATAATATTGGTACAAACAGTAAAATGGGTACCTATCTGTAAAAATTTCTGACATAAGTACTGATCTCAATTGGGTATTTTTCTATAGATCTCACACTAATCAAATAATTTCTTGCTTTCACACTTCAATCTAAGCCAAATTTAAGCATGTATAAATTATTACACAAATTTTAGTTAGAGAAATTAAAAAAAGGATAGATGGGAGAAAAGTGGTCCGAGAATGAGGATCTTTGCTCCACATAAGCCGTTCATTCCGTTCACAGAAGAATATATCAAACTATACACTAACAATAACAAAAAGATAACCAAAGAGAAATAAAAATAGCTTTCTTCCTTTAGATTTCACTTTTATCATAAACTTCCATTCATGCATGCAGCATGTGAGTTCCTCCTCTGCCTTGTTTAATAACGATGAACAAAAAAGAAAGGGCAAGCGAGCGACGAGAGAAACGACGCCAAGAGATCTCTCTACTCCGTACGATTCCTTATTCCGATCACCAAAGGTAGTAAGAAAACCAGATAAATTTGTACATCTATTACACCGATTCGATATTTAATTTGCGACGATCAAGTGCGAATCCCTGCGTCATTGCTGCAATTTTTTCGATATATTTTCTATGGGTTAGATTATAAAGTCTTCGAAGAGGCGAAAAGAGACTGAGACTTGCGGATTCTCGGTTTTCTTGTTCGAGGATGATGTATTCTAGTTACAATTCCGCGACTTTTCGTAATTATATTTTTCCGATTTTTTCTCCAGATGGTGGACGAAGGATACGATTGCGGCGGTGACGGGCGCGAATAGGGGAATAGGGTTCGAAATCGCCCACCAGCTTGCACTGCACGGGCTGACGGTGATTCTAACATCACGGGAGTCGAGCGTCGGAGAAGAGTCGGCGAAAGTATTGCAGGAAGGCGGGCTCAACGTGGTGTTCCATCAGTTGGATATTTTGGATCCCTCTTCGATCGAGGTGTTCGCCCAGTGGACCAAAGAAACTTACGGCGGCCTTGATATACTGGTAACAACTTATTGTTGTCTGGATATAGATATATCCGTTGTGAATTAGCTTGTCGGAAATAAAGTATCTCAAATTAAAGTATTAATACGCTACCTGCATGATTAAATTTTTAGGTGAGGTGGTCATTCAGCATGATATGAGAGTCTATAGGGATTCCGGATCATCTCTAATCCAAACTCATAAATAAGCCTTAGACTCTAGAAACAATTGGCAGTAGAGGGATTAACCCACATGCTTTATATATACAAGTCATACTTGTTTCGATTATCTGATTGTGTGATTAAGTTTGATACCCCAACGGAACTCTTGCATACGAGGCCATGAGTATGATGAATCATCACGAGACTGGATAAGAAATAAATCAGCACAAATGTGAGAGGACTTGCTTGAAATAAAGCATATACAATTGAAATATAATACAATTACCTTTTAGGTTAAGTTTTTAGGTGAACTGATCATTCAACATAACAGAAATGACCCATTTCCCAGGTCAACAACGCGGGAGTAAACTCCAGCGCCGAATCGGAGAACTCCGCGGAGAGCATCGAGAAAGTCATCGCCACCAACTACTTCGGGACCAAGAACATGATCAAAGCCATGATCCCCCTCCTGAGGCCCTCCGAGGCCGGCGCACGCATCGTCAACGTGAGCTCTAGGCTCGGACGCCTAAACGGCCGGAGAAACGTAAACCCCATTTTCCTTTTCATAAAAAAAAAAGAAAAATAAAAATCTATCGATCGACAGATCGAAAAACGCGCAGAAGATATTAGAAATCGAGGAGTACTTCCTATAACCATTTGGTGATAGGAGGAGAAATCCTCTTATATATATAGTGGATTGAAGAGCTTGAACTATCCGATGTTGGACATTGCCCAATTTTTCATAATCTCATCAGAGGATTGAAAACCTCGAACTGAGGAGACAGCTCGAGGACGCCGACGACCTGTCTGAGGAGCTCATCGACGGGACGCTCGAGAAATACCTCCAGCAGGTGAGGGACGGGACCCACAAGGAGGGCGGTTGGCCTCAGGTGTTTACCGACTACTCGCTTTCGAAGCTGGCCGTGAACTGCTACACAAGGCTCATGGCCCGAGAGTTCGAGGGTCGGGCGGAAGGGGAGAAGATATTCGTCAACTGCTACTGCCCGGGATGGGTCAGGACGGCAATGACGGGATGGGCGGGACACATTTCGCCAGAGGAAGGAGCCGACACGGCCGTGTGGCTCGCGCTCCTCCCCGACCAGTGCATCACAGGGAAGTTCTTCGCCGAGAGGCGTGAGGTTCATTTCTAAGACATAGGCCAAACAAGGGGTTATTATTATTGTTATTGTTTTTTTTATTTAGTGTGGTTCCATCTTAAGGCGTCTTTAAAATTTTGTTTTTCACGTTATGAATGTTGTTTTATTTTTGGTTGATTGGGTGTTCCTAGAATATTTTTTCTAATTCATGTTTGCTTTTGTTGGTTCCAGATCGACGAGGCAAATGAAAATCAACCGAATCATTAGAAGGAATTTTAATTATTTTCGATATGCAAGTTAGGAAGGTGGTATTACAGAAATAGAGGATTATAGGGTTTCATTACACGAAAAGTAACTTTAAAAAGTAAACAATTTTGGGACACTACACACCGAAAATCCTTACTATCCAAAAATTAGTGTATTTTGAAAGTTACTGTTCTTACATACCACCCTCTAAATTAGCAAAGACAACTCTAAATTATGCGCCAAAACCCTAGAATTAGGATAAAATTGTTAAGTGACCATTTTTCCTAAAAGATTAACCTAATTTATTTCCAACACGCCCCCTCATAAATGGATGGTCGTGAGTATTCGTACCCATGACCTGCTGATCCCTAAGCTCTGATACCATGTTAAGTGACCACTTTTCCTAAAAGGTCAACCCTGAAGGAATTGCATCACTTTTTAATTTTATATAATTTATTTCCAACAAAAATGTAGGCCTCCAAATATAATATCCTTAAATTGCTTAATATTGAAAGTTGCTATACCAATAATCATCTCCTAAATTCGTTGTGTCTCTATCATGTCACCCACCTAAGGCTTGAAACAATTAATCCAACAAAAACTAAAGAAGAAAAGAAACGACGTCGTCACACTTGAAACAAGCCATAACATCAAGTGTGGCTAAAAGTCGACTTTAAAAACATGACAAAACAATCAAAATGTATTCATTCCTCTGATGATGTCCAAAAACAAAATACTTACCAACTTTTGCTTCAATTCAAGAAGACGAATGAGAAGGATACTTCCACAGCACATCGCTCCAAGTGCTCGAACCCTCGGCCACCTCTTTGATCACAGACGCCACCTCATCAACATTTACGCGGATTTGCTGCTTGCTGTCCCTTTCTCGCACTGTAACAGATGCCTCCGAGTCCACCGTAATGGCAAAGGGGACGCCCAGTTCGTCCGTCCTAGCATACCTCTTTCCTATCGACGTCCCTGCAATAAAAAAAAAATCCCAAAATAGCGTAAGAATTTGACTTATATGTTATATCTTCAACACGCCCGTGTAATCTCTTTAGTCCATGAGCTTTGATTCCATGTTGAACGACCACTTCACCTAAAAGCTTAAAGCTTTTAGGGATTGCATCATTTTTTAATCCCATGTATTGTATTTCCAACAATAAGCATTGATTGTAACATAGAATGTTCCTCACCAGTGATATCGATCTTGTAAGAAATCCCAGCTGAGGTGAGCAGCTTGGCGATCTTCTTGGCGACTTCTTCGTACTGTTGGTTCTGAACGAGGGGGAACACGGTGCATTTGATGGGGGCGACGATTGGAGGGAAGCGAAAGACGTTGAGCTGATCGTCGCCGTCCTTGCTTGGCCTTGTGTAGAAAGAGTGCTCGTAGAGGCAGTATATGATTCGCCCGATTCCAAAGGAGGGTTCGATTACGGACGGCGTGAAGACCCTTTGGTGCTCCTTTTTCTTCTCCTTTGAGATGGATAGCATGTTGAGCTTGATGGTCACGGATTTCTCGAGGGTGCAGACGAAGAAGTCAGCCTCTCCTTTGGACTCTAGCGTTGATTTCAGTTCCATGGCTTCTTTTTCGCCCATGGCCTTTTTTTGGCGGTAGTAAATGGGTGAGATGAGATAGAAATTTCGTGAAACCAAAAAGAGCATAATATGAGGTGCATGCAAAGTGATACCTCTAGAGCTTCAACCACGTTCTTCTGATTTCCCTTGAATGCAAGGCCGAGCTCCTTCTTCACTGGAGCGATGATGAGTTTCTGGGGAAGGAGGTGGAAGGGCCGAATGACGACGACTAATAATCATCCAAATATTAGAAGTCGTGCAATATTAAGATTGCAGAGGTACCTCAACTTCTCTTGGCTCTGCGAATTTTTCTTGTGCCACCAGAGGTACACCACTTTTATCCTGAAGCAAAATATTCAAGTATCAAACCTTTCTTCACTGAATATGTAAATTGGGCATTTAAATCTAATTTTAAATGTTACCGTAACATTCTTACCGTGTGCGCACGCAAGTCGTACGCAGATCGATCAGCGATACCCACACACTCAATCCAGCCATAAGAGCATTCAATCTCAGCATCCCAACAGTCTGCAGCATAGTGTGCCATTTCATTTGCCAGGTGCTGGCGAAATCGTAAACGCTCTTTGTCGATACCAAGTTGCGTAAGGAAGAGGTATACTCTCCCAATGAAATATCCCAGAGTTTCATTATTCACGATCCCCTTGAACATTACGTAAAAGAAATATCATGAAACTGAAATACAAATTATATCATATGCCTAAAAGGAAAGAACCTAGGGAAGGAACGAAATCAATGACTTTTTTGTCTTTGAAGAAGAAACCTGAGAAACTGCATCTCCAACTTTGATTTTCCGAGCTTGACGTCCAGAAACTTGGTCTTCTCTTGGAAACATAAGAAATTCCAAGTTTGAAACTTCAGCAAATTTAGGGTGGGATTTGTTCTCAGGGTCCACGAAGTGTTCGATCTCAGCAAGCGTAAATTCACGGACCCTTAAAAGACCTTGACGGGGTGAGATCTGCAAATGTTCGCGTATTATTGTCTTGTCGCAAGTCATATATAAATATAAACCTCAAATATATAAAACATACATAGACCACATATTAATAAACAAAATGTTACTAAAACCTCATTACGGAATGCTTGACCAATCTGTGCAGCCGCAAAAGGAAGCTTGTTGCCGTTGTAGTAGTACAAGTCCTTGAAATTCACAAAAATACCTTGAGCTGTCTCAGGGCGCATATACCTGGAAGGAATGCGTTGCTCAAATTAATACAACTAAAAACATATCCACGAACAATGCATGTTGTAATACAACTTCTCACCCTGGACTCAACCCAGACGGTCCAATCGATGTCTGAAACATCAGATTAAAAGGATAGGGTTCGGAAAGTGCGTTCTTTGTATCGGGAGCAGTTATCCCGTATTCTTTTATTTTTGCACCAAGTTCATCAGCAGAAAGATCATCCAACACAGCAAGTACGTGCTTTAGTTCAGCAGCCTTATCAGGGATGAGACTAGTGTCTTTCTCGAGCTTGTCTTTGCAATAATCCTTGAGCAAATGATCAGCTCTGTAACAGGTTCCAGTTTTGACATCCTTAACCATGAGGTCTGTGAATTTATCAACATGGCCTGATGCCTTCAGCACGATCTCTGGCGTAACACATGGGCAATCGACCTCTAACATATTCTCTTCAAGTACAAAATGCTGTAAGGTTTGGATGAAATGATAAGTCAAATATTAAACAGGAAACAGAACAGTGAGCAGATCCCCTGAAACAAAAAAAAAAAAAAAGAAGCATAAAACTGAACTCGCACTTCGCAGCAGATAATTATCATTCGAAAACGAAAAAATCACTAATACTTTGAAACTATGTGACCGTAGAAAACATATAGGAGGAAGATTAAAAGGCTTCCTTCCATCCAACTAATGACGAAATCAGCTGCATTAAACCTAATAACCATATCTGTACAAAACTGATCGGCAATATCATGTAATCAGCAACTGTAATGACTGTGTTCGCCTCCTCAATGGTTGCTCAACTACACGTTATTTCCAGTCCTGCTTGGGAAGCATCTAAGGTAAATTAATTACTCCGTTTACAGCAGATCGCTCCCTCTATTGCATACACGCATCAGATGCTATTTCAACAACATCAACAACCAATCAACTAGACCAAATCCAATCGAAGCGAAATTAACAAAAAAGGAAACTGCGAACGACCTGACGCCAGAAAGCGAGGACATTAGCCTTGACGGCGCAGCCAGGCGGGCCGTAGTCGTAAAGGCCAGCGACGCCGCGGTAGATTTTGAAAGATGGGATGTAAAAGAGGCGACGCTCGAGGGTGTTGACGACGGCTTGACGGAACGCTTCTCTCTTCCGAGCTTCGCTTGCGGCGTCCATCGTCGAGGAATGAAGACACGCAAAATATCTCCTAAAGCCCTTGAGAGTAGTTTTAGCTGCGCTGGAAATGGATATTACGCTGGCGCCGCGTTTATATACTCTGCTCATTCCGCCGCATGCGTGCGTATGGGTTAGCGCGTGACACCAAGGCCCAGGGTTTATTGGTTTAATTGCTATGTTGTCCCCATTAAATTCAAATATATCAAATCTAGTCCCTGTCTTTGTTTTACTTTTTACTGTCACAAAGAACCATAGGAAAGAAATCATCTCTCTTTTCTTTCTTTTTTTTTGGACATCCTCACTCAATCAACTATATCTTCCAAGATCAGCTTCAGAAAGTGAGACTAATCTCCCAAAACAAGATGAGACTGTCCCACTCCCACGAACAACGGTAGAAAGTCAGTATTTGAAAACCCAAATTAAGCAAGAAATAGAATTTGAACTTTTGGTCCAAATTTCACTTTCAACATTTTAACAATATCATGTGTATATAAAAAATATGAAATTATTGGTGGTGCTCAAACCTTTAAATGTACCGTTTTGGTTCTTGAGTTTCGCAAAATTATTCCCTTTTATTTCTTTTACCGGTTCTTTAGGTCAAAAGAACAAAAAAATGACAGATTTTGTGAAGTTCAGGAACCAAGTTTGAGCACCAATAGTGAAATTATGGTATAGTTCAAGCATCATTTTTGCCATTTACTCCCATATGAAAACCCAAATTAAGCTAGAAATAGAGTTCAAATTCCAGTTTCAACATTTCAATCTGCCTAGTCGACAAGCCTAGTTGGAGATGAGAGTCGAGTAAAAACGCATTATCACCCTCGAAATAGCGAAAGACTACATCGTTGGAGTTGTTCTCCACCAACGGGCTAAACAACGTCATGATACTCGTTCTTTCTCAAATTTACGACGAAAACAATGTAATAGAAAATCGAGCATGCTTTACACGATTAACGAAGAAAGGTGATCGAATCATTATTCATTCGGACCAATCCCTCGAGCTCGCACGTAAGTCAAGAACTGATGTGGCAACTCTGCCAAAAGCGCTTGGACAACGGAAACCTCTCCGCCTGCACGCAAATCTAAACATTCAAGGAAGGATTTTGCATAGAAAATATCATCTTCAGACAGTACTCGAATGAATCATTTTCCTCGACCGATTCAAAAGAAGCTTACTCTGTACTTCCCGGAAAGGTACAAATTGTACAATGTCACGAGATGCTACACGCCCCGACGAACTCTCCAGTCTTTCACCTTTATCAGCATCTAGTATCTGATTGATATGAAAAAAAAATTTAGACCGATGCAGTTAAACCACTTATGATAAATAGGAAATTAGAGTTTCTTAGGGGAACCAAAGTACCTCCATTTCCTTAAAGTCAGCTCCTCCGACGCCAACAATGAGTATAGACAGAGGAAGGTCTGATGCCATTACTAAGGCATCTTTAGTTTCTTGAAGATCTGTGATCACTCCGTCCTAACAAAGTGGAGTAGAGCAACAATCATAAGACAAAATATATAGACATGTTGCGAATGCGTCCTTAATATGATATGGGAATATAAAGAGAACATTTATAATGCATTCAAGATCAATCATCGGTAGTATACCGTGATAATCAACAGAACGAAATACTTCCTCTCGTTTCTAGCAACAGCTCCGCTAGCTATCTGTGCAGCATGTGTAACGACATGTCCAAACAGTGTTGGTCCCGCTAGTGAGACATTGAAAAGAGCACTAGTGTATGCAGTCATTATTCCATGGATTCCTTCGACCTGAAAAAATAAATAACAAATATAAATTAAAAAAGTAAAATAAAACATTTTTTAAGTACAAAGATATAATGTAGGCCTCGAGCAAGATTCACCTCACAATACGTATTGCTGCCGTTTAAGTTAAAGCAGTGAGACACTGGACCATCGATTGGTCGTGCTCCAAAACCCCAAGCGGGAAACTTTTTGTCTGAATCATAAAACTGCAATACTCCGCCGACCTCTAAGATTGCCTATATTTAGAAAAACATAAACCAAACTAACACTCCTTCATATACATAGAATTTTAATTCTGGTTAGATGATACGTACGCTTTGGTATGCATTTGGCCGTCCTGAAGGATCAATATAGTGCAATGAATCGGGCAGACGGGGATTTCCATTTGAAGCTGATATGATAAACAAATATGGCTTAGTAATTGGTGTTTAGATCATATTATAAGATCGAAAACTACTTCATACCAGTGAAATCAATGGCCACCATGAAATTTAGCTCATAGCCACCAGACAAGTAATCGAGGAACGTGTGCTGAATGCTCTCTGAGTACTTGTCCACCCATAACTGACTCTTTAACACCTGCGTGGACATAAATATATGAGCATGTGACCAAAAATGAAACTAAGATACAAAATTCGTGTCAAAGTGCACCCTGTTTTGATGATTTTGTCCAACAGAGACTGGGACAGACATATTTTCCCCTGTTGAAGCATCGTGTAGCTTCTCCAACCCCGATAATGATTTTTTAATTTTTCTGGAGAAATTTTGGACAATTGAATGGCAATCAGAATCAGTTCAAAAACTCAGCAGCGGATTCATGGATCAAATCTCTTACCCCAGTAAATCATGTTTTCCATTGCTATTGAAGTTTAAACATTCAATTACTAAGGGACTGTCCTGCAACAGTTAGAAGCTTATTAAACTCAAATCCAGTCAATAAAAGCAAACACTCAAGCATGGAAGCATGCTGAGGCAAAGATACCCAAACTCAACAATCATGCTGGAAATTAATTTTCATTATTCGCATACAGATCAGGGCCACATTATTAAAATAAGGATGTGATCGTAGTGTCTGCTTTCACAATGAGATTGAATCAAAAGATCATTCACTGTTTTTCTTTTACCCCCATATATTAAGAGAATCAAAGGAAAAGTGCCAAGTAATGAAGCAGTATTAAGCTCCTTTCTGGTCAGATTTCAGTACCTTGCTTCCAACTTGCTGAATACTCAATGAGATTTGTTTCCATTTTGGGTTGTGATTGTTTTTCAGAACTTCGGTTTTGCAAATAGGAACGATCATTTCACTCTCTGTCATTTTCGATATCACCAGGAAAGGATCCTGAAATTTTGGATAGCACAAAAGAGCTTTGATTTTCCAACTTCACATGGTATAAAATATAAGCAAAAGGGAAAGGATCTTACACTTTTTGAGAACAAATCCTTGGATTCCAAGTCTGAACATCGCAGTATCAAGTCTGCTGTAGTTTTTGATGCAACACTTTCTTCAGCATAAATTGTGAGCTGGCCGTATTTATTACCATGGGCTGGAGCAGAAATTTCATCACGCACAAGATCTAAGGTTAATACCTTGTTTGATTTTGTGACTACCTACAAGAGATTAAAGATGATGAACAGCTATACTTTCTGAAAGAGTTACCAAACTATAGTAACCAAAAGACGCAAATATATAAGTTCAAAACTGAACACATAACACCACAGCATGCCAAGCGACATCTAGCCACAAAAATTGATGTATAACATGCTCAACATCGTCTCTCTCACGTTCAGGCAAAATAATAATCTAAAAAACAAATCCATCTAGAATGCACTCATTCATAAAAAAAAAAAAAAGCACAACATAACAATGATTTACACAAAAGACAGCTAGCTGGTGTTAACATGGTCATATCAAGAAAAACAGAGTGATTTATGGGTGTAACATGTTCTAGGTTCTATCGAATGTGGTCTTGTCAAACAAATGACATTCAATACACATTTGGGATTAATTGGGAGTATTGAAATACCTCCGATAGCACACAGCTTGCAGAACCAAGAAACTGTTGCTCTTCCAATTTAATTTCCTAGGCAAGAAAGTATAGCATGATTATACGAATTTAGGGTATGTCATGACATTTAGCCACACATGAATAATGAGAAATTTATTACAAAGGTTATTACAAGTACCTTGACGTTTATATTGTGAAACTGAGTATCAACATCATAAACATGAAACCTGTAATGGGAACCAATATCTCTGGATAACAGACAATAAAACCAGTAAAACTTTGCAATAATAATTGAACAAGTAAAAACTCACACCAAATTCTGCACCATCTCAAATTCGTAAGTAACAGTGCATTTTTTAATCCACTTAGGACTTAATGAATTTAGAATTACTTCAGTACGACCGAGCTCTTGAAGTGAACCATCTCTTCCTCTCATATAAAGTACTGCCATTGGATCACTCTAATGCAAAATAGAAAGTAAAGTTAAGATGTGGAGGTAATTTCATCACCACCACCAATGTAAGGAGCCAATGAATCTTGAAACAAAACAGAGAGTGAAAACGAAGCCATCTCCACAAACAAGAACATATCTCTTAAAAAATATTGGCACTATTGAATGACGTAACCTCATGAATAATCATTAATATAAAAAGGTATACACAAGAATCAATACTATCAATGTGACGGGGAATTCAGTGATAAGGCTCCAAGAGGCTTGCATCGAAATATATTTCACAATCACAAGTGCAAGAAATGTATGACAAATAGTTTATTTCTTGTAGAATAGAACAAGTAACAACGAACCTTTGAGAGGACATCCCTATCCCGCAAGTTTGTCGCAGATAGAGATAACTGCAAAATGTCATCATCTAAATTAGCGTCACAAGCGAAGAGAACCGCTTACGAGCAAACGTGTCATGGAGGGGCTTTGTTACTTTATATGGAGCAAGCAGTTAAATAGAGAGTATCAACACACAGAAAGACTAAGAGTCGTTACGATTCCATAACAGATGCCTCTAGCTTCACAAGATGAGGTTTAAGATTTCAACTTCTTACTGGTCAATTATAGTCCAGTTACTAAATTTAACAAAAAAAAATGTACATAAGCAGCTTAATTTAGTACTAGAGATTGGTTAGTAGTCATTTATCGATACCCTTCTTCAAATCTATCAAACAATTGCACTTCATGATAGCACAAAAACCTCCTTCCCTAAAGGGTTACGAATTTGATCAGCTATACCTCGGTGGCCAGAACTAACACCAATTACACCAAACTTAATCTTCAGTCCTCACCAAATTTGTTCTGCTAGGTTAGGCACCATGTCAGTATCTCCTATAAAGCTACAATCTAGACTTAACGAATAGTCCATAGAGAATATCCCTGCATACAGCCAATCCCCATATCTCACTCCTCAGTGGCTTTACTTGCAATCAATCGAACGTCATTTCACAGTGCTTTGTTTTTAACTAATTGGCACTACATTGAGTTCAACTTAATTGGCTACTCTCGCAAACATCACATGTCCACCTCACAAATCCAATTCCAAGATGCTGAGATCCACTCAATACCTCAACATCACTTCACTACAGCAAATTCGCACACAAAAGCACACGCTGTACGCACGAGCTGTCTCACACCGATCGAAAGTAAGGCGAAGTCCACCTACCGCCAGTTTATTTTGAGATACAAAACCCAAGATCAAACACACAACCTAAAAAGTCAAACTAGTCCTCGACGCAGCACAACCACCCAAATTCACACTTATTTCAAGCAGTAACCTCGAGCTCAAAAACTAAATCGAAACAATAAAAACCGACCTCGATCTGAGAGAAGAGGCCGCGGTAGCCTCGAGCGTTGAGGAATGCCTTGACGGCGTCGTTCTGAGGATCTCTGGCTGCAAAAGACGCCGTCGCGCCTCCCACGGCGGAACGACCTCCCGCCACGTCGGAACAGCAATTTCCCATCGATGCGTGCGTCTCACTGTCTGTATTATGGCGTACGAAAAGCTCAGCTGTAGATATTTAGCTATTTTTACGTAGTTACCATTGATCGATCGATCTATCTATTCTCAGATTGAAAATATATATACGTATATAATATAAATAAGCAAAAAAAGTAATAAATAATTAATTAGATAAGAGAAAAGGTAATAAATAATAAGATCACACTGACCAGACAAAAATGGGGACACAAAAAGCAAAGCGCAGCTGGTCAAGAAAGTGGCCTACTCTGTCTCTCGTTGTCTGATTCCGCGTTTTACATTTCATTATTACATATTTAAATAACGGAAATCTACACTTAAATACGTAACAGAAAACTAAAAAGCCACTTCAGTCCCTTGTCAGATATGTTTTATAGCTAGGTACCCATTTGAATAAAAATTTTACACTTAGGTACCTAATCACTTAAGATTACCAAAATACCCTCATAAAATGATTTACAATTTCATTTCAGTTTTTCTTTTCTCTGCAAAAATCGATTTTCATCCCTACGTCGATGAAATTCCGAGCTCCATCTCTGCAATTGACGACCGCCTTCCGCTCGTGGTGGCGCCGGACGACGAGCGACTTAATGTTGGGTTCTCGATTTCGGGTCTCGAATTTGTCATGTAAGTTTTTATTTTGCTTTGTGTTTGGTTAATCGATTGCACTAGTGAGATCAAGCTTAACCCAGATCCTTGAGCTAAATGCGATCTAAGAGCTCTAGGTAAGGGTAGGATGTCTGTATTTGATAGTTACTGAGGTGAATCCATCGGGATTATAGATTTCTTTATATAACTGTTATTACGTACCATTTGTTTTGTCTATTACGTACCATTGTATGTGTCTATACGGTACCAAGATGTACGCGTACGATGTACCATTGTAAACTAATTAGACGTACCATTTATACAAGTTGTCATATTATCTGAAAATATACCGTCTACAAGTTCGGTTAGTGGTGGGGCGTTATTTGCATTGTGTGAGTATAAAAGGAAGTCATTCTTAGTATCGATCAATGAAGCGACAACTCACGAGATGAATGCTCAAACCGATGACGGGAATTTTATTGGTCACCCGGACATTGGTGTTCTTCTTGGTTGCCGGAAAACGCGGAGGATTCCTTCTCAGTTAGATAGAAGATCCAACAAGTGCAAAACATGTGAGAAATAAGGGAATAATCGCCTTGTAGAGAGGTCGTATTGATGTGAGGTCCGTATTTGCCAATTTTGTTACTGCTTTTGTCCCAAAAAACCTTTTTTGTTCCTTTTTTGTATGGTAATGACACATTCTCTTATCCAAATAATGTCAGTAGGTTATTCTTTTGTCCAAATGTGTCAATAGGATATAGCTCATTTTTTTGTCTAAATGATGCCAACAGTGTACTGTAATATATGCCAATTTCGTACTGTAATATATGCCAGTTTGATACTGTAATATATGCCAGTTTGATACCATAATATATGCAAATTTGGTACTGTAATGTACGCCAGTTTGGTACCGTAATATATGCAAATTTGGTACTGTAATGTATGCGAGTTTGGTATCGTAATATATGTCAATTTGGTACGGTAATATATGCCAGCTTGATACCGTAATATATGCAATTTGATATTGTAATATATGCCAATTTGATATCGTAATATATGCATATTTCATACTGTATTATATGCCAGTTTGATACCGGAATATATGCAAATTTGGTACTGTAATATATGCCAGTTTGGTACCGTAATATATGTCAATTTGGTATTGTAATATACATCAGTTTAATACCGCAATATATATACAAATTTGATACTGTAATATATGCCTGTTTGATACCGTAATATATGCAAATTTGGTACTGTAATATATGCCAGTTTGGTACCGTAATATATGTGAATTTGGTACTGTAATATATGCCAGTTTGACACCTAAATATATGCAAATTTGATATCGTAATTTATGCCAGGTTGATACCGTAATATATGCAAATTTGGTACTGTAATATATGCCAGTTTGGTACCGTAATATATGTCAATTTGGTACTGTAATATATGCCAGTTTGATACCATAATATATGCAAATCTGATATCGTAATTTATGCCAGTTTGGTAATGTAATATATGAGAACAAAGAGATGGGCATATATGCCAACAAAGTACTGTAAAAGCCAACAAGTTACTCTAATATATGCCAATAAAGTACTGTAATATAAGCCAACTAGGTACTGTAATATAGGCAAATAAGGTACACTAAACATACCACGGATGGTACTGTATCGTTTCAGAAATAGGTACCGTATAAATTAAGTAAGTTCCAACTTAAGACTTGGCTATATTTCGTCAGAACGGAACATTTAAGAAGATGTTGATGTGGAGAAATAAAGAGACAACTTCTGACGCTTTTCTGTCATGACTGGACATATTTATGACATTTTTCTGTCATGAGTGGACAGAAATCTGACGTACGAGGTATTAAATCAAAAAGACAGCTCATCTGACATGTCATTGACTTTCATAAAATGTTCGATGTCATATGTAATTTTGGGTACTACAACCGTGTCTGAGATGGTACGCTTAAAATAAAAAAACAGATACCCCTACAAAGCTAGGTAAGGTACGACGTCCCTTAAATATGTGATACGTCATACTAGGGTTAGTATTTTTCGAGGTCGTACGAATTAGTTTTTCATCTGGAACCACCCTAAAACACTAATATAGAGTATTAGTTATGTTTCAGATCAAATTAGGTGCATTAGGCCTTACATGCATGAATTAACCTTTCGAACTCCAAGATTCATTAGAATATAAGGATAGAAGCAAGAACATCTTACAACATAATATGAAAAATCTGGTGAGTCCTACATGTGCGATTTTTTATATTTTTTTTATTCATGTTATATTGTTAGGTATTGTCAAATCATGCAGAACAACGCGATCCGCTTAGGAATCTATTTATTTCCGATTGTATAACAAATGGTACGGTATACTTGCATATTAGGGTAAAAGATATGTACACGTAGCGATACGGTAAACCTGCAGATTATGGTACTATATATGTAAATGATAAGGTACCTTACTGTACATGATAAGCTAATAACTTACTGTACACAGATAAGGTACTTCATATATTCTATTTATGGTACGGGACATATACACTTAAAGGTACGGTTAGCCCGCATATTATGGTACTTCGTATGTAAAAGATATGGTACGACAATATGAAAGACAAGGTACTTCATATCTTCTATTTATGGTACACCATATATTTACATAATGATACGGTTAACCTGCATATTATGGTACTCTGTATGTAAACGATATGGTACGGTAATATAAAAGACAATGCACTTCATATCTTCTGTTTATGGTGCGCTATATGTTTACATAATGGTACGGTTAAAGTGCATATTATGATATTCTGTATGTAAAATATAAAGTACGATCATATAAAAACATATGGTACTACATAAACTACGGACAGTCTCATAGAACTACACAACACAACACAACACAACACCTGGCAGTAACCGTCCAAACACAAAAAACCAACATAAACAACCACGGATCTCCAAACATTCTCCTCCCCAACTCAAATAAGTTAACCAACCTAAACAACACATTCTCTAAAATGTCTCACAGCATATTCAAGTAACTTAACGAAATAGATCTAGCATACAACTATGCTGGTCACGTAAAATGAGAGCAGCCATAGAAGCACGATACACATCCATGTTGACTTCTTTGCCATATTTCTTGAACTCTGGGATGTCGACAATGTAGTCCACTATGGTTAAACAGGTACTTTTGTGCCACTAACTCGTCAGAAAATGAGCCTGCACAATATAAAAACGACATTAACGCAGAACTGCAACACAGTCGACGGAATATGCACAATGTTAAAACTTACGAATGCTCTAGCGGCCCAGGTCATCTTATGCGAGGCCATCAGATTCCAAACGTAGATCGAAAGAGTGCAGGATGGCACCTAGAAGAAAGCTCAGATCTGTTCTGCGGAAGCATTTCTTCAAAAAAGTAACTGTTAAGAAGCAGTACTGTTTTATATACACACGGTGTACCAAATTGCCCAGACAGATGGTACCAAATAGAGTGATCATGTCGTACCAAAACAAATTGACCCCGTTCGAAAAACCCAAATCGACCTCGAAACCGGCAAATCGACCACAGTAAATTGAATCATCCGACATTGATGCAGAACTGCAACCAATATGCACAATGTTAAAACTTACGAATGCTCTAGCGGCCCAGGTCATCTTGCGAGGCCATCGGATCCCCAACATAGATCGAAAGAGCGTAGGATGGCACCTGGAAGAAAGCTTGGATCTGTTCTGCGGAGCATTTCTGCAAAAAGCAAAACTGTTAAGAAGCAGTACCATTTTATACACACAAGGCATACCAATTTGCCCATACAAATGGTACCAAATACAGTGATCATGTGGTACCAAATTGAACCCATTCGAAAAAACCCAAATCAACCCATTCGAAAATGGCCAAATCGGCCACAATAAATTGAAGCATTCAACAATACCCAAATCGACCCATTCAAAAAAAAACACGCACAAATCTACCACAATAAATTGACTCTCGAAAAAACCCAAATCGATTCATTCGAAAAAACACGCACAAATTGATATGAACATTAGCCGGAAATGCTTAAACCCAACGAATAACGACAAAGGCAAACTAGATACGAGCCTATTGGTTCTCCACAGAGTAAACGAAACCCACCAAGACGGAATAGAATTTCATAATGTCGATTTCTGAAGGCGAAGGACTTACCTTTTTGCGAAGACGATTTCAGAAGGCGAATACCACGAGGAAGCGAGAACCCAACGATGATGAATCTGAAGCAAAGCAACCACGGGTTGATTTGGGGAAGAATCGCTCGATTTGGGTTGGTATATGCTATTTTTTTTATGAACCAACGCTGAAATAAGAAACCACAGGTAATATTGTAATAAACCAGTTTTTGCAAGGTTAAATCCGTCAGTTAGGTACCTATGAGTAAAAAATGTTTCAACTGGGTACCTAGAGAAAACATTACTCTGACAGGGGACTGATATGTCTTTCTTTTATTCTTCTGGGTATTTAAGTGTTGAATCCCCTTTAAATAATTCATTATCCGAATATGTAGAGTCGTAGAAGAAAGTTAGAATTTAATTACGGGCCAACTACTATGCATTGTAAATGCAAATTATTGACTTTTTTAAAAAAAAGATTTAACCATTTTTAATATCTCAGTCTTCACGGAGCCATGAGAAATGCCACTTGCAACCATGTAACAGAATATATTCATATGTAAGAATGATAATCAAAGAATCTAATATTGCACCAAAAGACCAATCAAATGCCACTTTCTAACATTGAGGAATATAACCCATTTTAGGCTTTTTGAACCGAATATTTTTTTATTTATATTTACAAGTAGAATGAGTAAAGCTAGTGAGCCAGTCAATGTAAGGAAAAGGTTATGGTCAAGTCAAAGGGTGGTCAACCACCCATAGGAACTAAAATTGACATACTCAATTCAAGATTGTTGTTGTACCATCACTTGAATGAATGACTGAATTAGCACTATGTTTCGTAAGTGCCTTAATTTTTTTATATAAAAAGATTAATTGGTGAAATAGTACATCTCTCGAATTAAGGATAAGACATGTATGTACTTCGAGAGTTTTAAGAAAATGAGAAGACTACAATACTATGGTTGACTTGAAATCAAAGGAAACCAAATGCTTTGTCGATTATGAGTGTGATTCGATCGTAGGAGATTCTTCCCCGTTCCTAAATACTAGTCGTTTAAGATAATTAAACACATATTAAGAAATAAAACAAAATCTCTATTATAACCTTAATTAATTATTTTATCCTATTTAATCTAATGATTTTTATTTAAGATGAGGGATAAAGTTGTAAAATTCAAGCTATCTTCTTGAAAAAACCAACTTATATGAAAAGCAAAAATAAGAAGTATAGAACAACTTTTTTTTTTCAAGAGATTGCTTTAGGAATTCAAGAAGCCACCTTTATACATATATAGGGGTGTTCGTTCGGTACAAAACGAACCGAACCGAAATTTCGGTTCCCCCATTTCCAAAACCGAATACCGAACCGAATTTCTCGGTTCGATATTCGGTTATTACCGAAATTTTTTCGGTTAATTGGGTATTAACCGAATTTTCAATAAAAAATTTTTTTTAATTATATTTAATTAATATATATAATTTATTATAATTTTTTTCGGTTTATATAAAAAGTTATATTAAATTATATATATTAATTTAAATATTACTGAAAATTCGTTTTTTAATATATAATTTAATAAAATATAGTTATATTTTTATTATTAATAAAATATAATATATTTTAATTTTAAAATTTCGGTAATTCGGTATACCGAAATACCGAAAATCCAAAACCTATACCGAACCGAATTACCGAATTTTTCGGTTCGGTTCGGTTTTGTACCGAATTTTCGGTTTTTCGGTTATTCGGTTCGGTTAACCGAATAACGGACACCCCTATAATACATATATGATTTTTTCTCTAATATCTCGCACTTCCACTCAATTGGCTATAGATTGTACCACAAATTCCAAGGATGAGTAAATTTGAAAAAAAAAATTAATCTTATTCATTGTTACATGAAAGAAAATAGCATTATCACACAAGTTAAATGCGAAAATTACACCCTTACACTTTACCTTGCATATTACATAAATTTCGAGTTTGAACCCTTTTGCAAAGGTTAGAATAGAACAGAAAGAAAAAGGAGCAATTCTAACACAGCCCATCGTCTTAGATTTAGATTCAAAGCAAGAAACACAATACCACAAAAAAGGATCACAAGAAAGAATAATGTGAATGGAATATGCAAGTAAATAACTGCTCTGTATCAAACATCAATACACAGGTTCTGAGATTCAGTAATAATCAGACAAAACAAGGCAAGAATAAGTAATGTTGAGAGGATTTGCATTCAAATCATATCTGGGCAGCGAATTCATTGCGATGACACGAATAGACAGCGAAAACGTGCCTTTAAGAGGATATCGAATCAATTAACGAAGTAAGAATTGCCTACGGAAAGCATTTCCCGTTACGGATAAGGGAATGCAATGAATTATACACATACACGCACGACATATGCAAAGTTGACGGGCTAAAAAAATAAAGAAAATTGAGCAAATAAGTAAAAAACATAAAAGAGATTTCCGTAATGACACTTGAATAGATGCTTACCTGGTGATCATAAAGAATGTCACGCTCCTACGCGTCCCTGTAATAAATATTTTGCCACTTATATGATCAGTAATCATCACAGAGATACCCGGGCTATAAATTGTACAGAAATTTAGATATACTAATCATTGTCCTTTTTCAGAAAACGAAAAAAGGATGGCACATATTTATGTCTTAGATGGAGGTTCTTTGATCGATGTGCCCATCGAGGAGATACCATCCTTGGAAATGGCTGAACAGAGTTACTTAGCACAGAAAGGTCTTCCAAAGCGTACGCTGCAGAAAGACAAAGAGGTTTCTCCTATGGGGCGGGAAAACATTTCCAAAGAGGGTAATTCTTTCTCCAAATCGTTGGTGGGGTAACATAAACTGCTGTTTAATCACTATCCTCATTAACATCAAACCATAGAACAAACTGATTGGGAAAGTTTTCGACTTAGAGATAGAATGTTTGGTAGTAGGGTCATACTCATACTGATGAAACAGTTATTAGTTGCACCTGTCTGTCTAGGAACTCTTTTCGACTTGCAAGAATTCAAAGTAGATCATCTGGGAGAGATCATAATGTCTTGGTCTTGGCCGACTATATTAGTTGCTAATCTATTGATATCTCTGTAAATGATAGAAACCACAAACAAAAGGCAGAGAGGCTTGGATTTCATGGAGGGTTCTAAATCTAAAGAAGGTGCAAAACGACAAAGGAAATCATCGGTGGATTGCCCAGAAAATGGCATGAACATCACAATGCTGTGGTGGAGCCTGCAAAGGAACAACGACATGGTGAACAAGCTGGGAGAAGGTCTTAAGCTGATTAGAGAGCAACAGAAGGAACAGTATGAGAGTATACTGAAGGCTATTACCAAGATCACTGAGGATCTTCAGGAAATCGGCAAGAAGCTCAACTTCAAATAGAAGAAGAAATCGATATCCTTTGAGAGGGGATAACAGTTTCGTCTTAGCATCTGCATCTCTAAATTTGAACAGAAAACTTCTAGCTATCTTATTGATTCCAGCACCATTCACTACTTAGTCTATTCGGCATAAACGTTTATGATAAGCAGTAATCATACTTTTTTCCATCTTATGCCCAACTTTTCCTGACTCGTTTACCTAAATCGAAGGCTTCGAGTCAATTCAGCAGCAGAAAAAGTCAGCCTAATTAAAATTCTCAGAAACACCATAAGGTTACAAATGTTACTCGGAGCACTAATTGTTGTTCAATTCCAATCTCATAATCAAAAGGCCGAAATGGCAAGAAAGACTACTACATTGAAGATGTGATAACTGATAACATGAACAAATGGGCATCCCCTAACTACGATCAAACAAAAAAAAAAAAAAAAAAAAAAAAAAAAAAAAAACTGACCTTCTTCGCATTGAGCACCAAAAATCCACCAATACACAACAGACCCTCATCTAGGACATCATAAACTAATGCTATGCCACTAACTCAATTCTTATTCTCTTCACCAAGATTTCGGTTTCATGCCCCCACTCATAAAAGAAAAAAAGATGTCTTTTTTACTTCACATGTAATAATCGGAAAATAGTGTTTCGCATACGCATTTAAAGGAACAATCTTGGGCCAACTATGACGAGCCCAAAAGCGTAGATCTATCGATGGGATTCATTTTCGAGCCTAATCGTAATCGGCCCTTAATTTTCAAGTGCTATTTCTCAAAAAAAAAAAAAAAGAAAGCAAATATGCAATTGGGATTGGGACAAGTACTTCACCATTTGCATTGCATTTCTTTCGTCTTCTGCTCAGCTCAGTCTTGTCAATCAATTAGGGAAGAAGAAGAAAGACAGAGCAAAGTTAAGTATGAGATTAAGGTACGCAATGGTTTGCTCTTCGAATCAGAATCGAAGCATGGAGGCGCACTTCGTTCTGAAGAGGGAAGGGTTAGACGTGGCATCGTACGGAACTGGGCAACACGTTAAGCTTCCTGGACCTTCCCTCAGGGAACCAAACGTCTACGACTTCGGAACTCCATACAAGCACATGTTCGAGGAGCTACGCCGCAAAGATCCCGAATTGTAAATCCTTTTCTGTTTTGCCTTCAATTTCAGTCTCATTTGCCAATTTTACGGAGGTGGTTTTGCGGCTGTGTTCTGAGAAATCGATCGGAATGCTTTCAATTTGCGAGTGCTTGAAGCAGATTGAGAAATTGGGATCTTTTTAGTCAGAAGCGATATCGATTTTCGGGGTTAAATGCTCTGAGTAGACCTTTTCCTGGACTACTAAATTGAACTGATCCATTCAGCTATCATCCAATGATTTTTGTTCATTGTCTTCTTAGTTGTGCTTACTTTCAGCTTGCGAATGGCTGTGTGAAAGAATGATCATTTAACTTCATGATAGTGACTAATGAGTATCTAATCCTAAAGTATGTAGAACACTCACAAAATTCTGCATAATCTTGATGAAGAAATCCCCTTCTATTCGGTTTTCGTGGGCGAGCGTGTATATTAATGGGATTCATCACACATTGTATACCTCCTTTACGTGTAAATACTTGTTGGTCGAAGTTGTTTGGTGTTTCATGTGTATAAGTATTGTTTCTTAGATACCGAAGAAACGGTATACTGCCTATGCTGAAGAGGAACTTAGGCGTGAAAAATGCTCCCCAACGCTGGCAAGATAACGCAGCCGATGGTACATTCGACGTAGTCCTTACATTTGAAGAAAAAGTTTTCGATATGGTCATCGAAGGTTTGTCCTTTTTCTTTGATCTTTTCCTTCTGTCGACGTGCTTATAGTTGCTGTTGGTGGCATATACATAAACATATCAAAAGCTTATTCCTTTTAAATCTTGGCCTTACATAATTTCAGCTTAAGCCTATCAGATGATTACTTTTTTTAGTTTATTTGGGATTTAAATTCTGGGCTCGAAACTCGCTATCTGCAGATCTGCATAACCGTGATCAAGTTCTGTTAAAGCCCGTTTTGGTAATAAACTTGGAAGTGAAGGACAACCACGAGGAAGCAGCTGTAGGTGGTAGGCTTGCATTGCAATTGTGCCAAGAGGTAAGTAAAACACACACACACATGAAAGATTGTATTTTTTTAAATAATTTACGCTGAATAACACGGCGTCTGTTTATCCATGCATACACTGCAGATTGAGAAATACAGTGAGAATTGGGAGGATTCGATCGACGAAATTATCATAAATTTCGAGAGGCAGAACAATCGGAAGCTCGTTTACAGCATCTCCTATTATTGATTGATTCTTAGCGTTCGGAAAAAAAAAAGGTTGTCCTAGAAATAATGTCTCACTGATAATTAGAAACCTGGGATATTGGCCTTTATACAGATGTTTTGTTTAACTCCATAAAGATCGGCCTTATTTTTTTCCCTTCATTTAGATGGAAATTTATGGAAGTATAATAGCTTAAAAAATGTAACGTTACGTCTTAAATGTACTACTTGCTCAACAAAAGCCGTGAATATCAACACACATTTTGACACACTATAAGCTGCAGTGCAGCCATCTCTCTTTGTACTCATTCATATTTCTCCTTGCAACTATAGAACGTAAAAACACTCAGAAAAATAAATATTGCCAAAACTTTGGTGTATTTAAGCCATTTTGCTCTGAATTTGCCGATGGATATATATAAGGTGTTCGACGTACGAGCGACCGCCAGGGGACTTGTCTTCTACCATGTAAGAATAGAACATCATTCCTAACGACGACAAAACACACAAGTCAGATAGAAAAATGCAGAGAAATTTTCGGTAAATTTACGTTTTTCTCATATAATTTACCAGATGGGTCTCCCTTCTTGCACAGCTTCAAGCTGCATAAGATTTAAAAAAAAAACGGATAAAAAGCGTAAATAATGGTAATGCTATGCAAAGAAAACATGCAAGAATAATAGTAGTTTTATTACACACCGTAGGTAAGAGCAACGCTGGCGCCTTATTTCGTTCACAATGGCATTGAGTTTCTTCGACAAAGCATTGTCGTATTGCTGCAGAACGAACTGAGGAAGACGAAATAAAAATTCAATAATATATATAGTGATTCAAAAACAATGTACAAAACACATACCTGATTAGAAATTTCCTCAACTGATGAAATACCGAATAAATCTCTCAAGATGTGTGTCTCCACTGAATTTCCAGCGTATATTAAGCAATCTACACCGTTCTCAAGAATGTATACCCCATCATCAGATATGTGTTCGCTCGAAAGTGGAATCGAAGCGGGAATATGAGAATTATCCAAGTCCTAAGAGAAAATATAAAAAACAAAAACATAAGTCTTCAAGGAAAAGTCAAAATAAAGAAAGGGCGCACTGTGTTGTGGGTCAGAAACGAAAACGAAAAAACTTACGACCTGCTTATCAAGTTCATGAATGGCTATCAATCTTGGGTATACCAACGGGATTATTAGAGGAGTTGGTAAAGGGGCTACATAATTTATCCAAAATGCTCTATCGTCGATTCGACCATCTGAGCGCAACCCGGGACTTTTGAGCAAAGCTTTAACAAGAAAAGCCAAACTATTAGATAAAAAAGAAAAACTGCGTGGTTTATAGCTTCAATGGAGATTCACCAATTAAGATAGGGGGAACGATATTCGTACCAAGTGAATAAAGGGGCAACAACTTAAGTGCCTCGGGCAAAATGAGTTGTCCCGAAGATGACACGGTAGCGCAAAACTTGCGATATGAGTAGAGAATGTTAACACAAACGTTCGTCGACTGATCTCTAACTTGCGATAAGGGCAATGTTGTGAGTTCAGTAGCCGCTGTTGAGTAGGAAAGAACATCATGCCACCAAAATTTGACTTGGATAAGCAATCAAGTGCTTCATTTGCAAATAGAAAATTTCGTAACACTACTAACATGCAAGAATGCACACATTACGAAGCCAAGTACCTTGCTTCGTGATACACGCAAATTGGGTATCCAGGTCAGCAGAACGAAATAAATTACTTAACATGGTGGTGCATGGCAGAGACAAGTTTGAAACCCTTATTCTTCTTTGTCCATATACCGTGGTGTACAGAAGCGCACACTAGATAGAGAGAGAGAGAGATGTTGGCAAACATATATATATATATATATATAATATAATATATGAAGGGGGGGAGGGGAGAGAGAGAGAGAGAGATTGACCTGAAAAGCACATTCTGTGCCTTCTTGCAACTTATCATCATGCTTCAGAGTCACCATTATAGTTTTATCACAATCAATCTGCAAAAATGTAATCAACGAATGAGAGAAAAGCAAATCAATTCATTCATGTGAGGTTAGTCCAAAAGTTTATTACTGAGCAACAACAATCACATTATTATTCGGCTTACTAGACAATGACTCGATGAGAAAGAGAAAAAGATACATACTGCTGGAAGATCAACATCAGTGGGTATGCGCTTACAGAAGTTTCCAGAATATTCCTGAACTTGAATACCCTGTTGACAATCATAGATTAAGGTAGCATTAAATGTGCTGAGGTACTGCTACAGAAAAATTAACAAGAAATTTGAACATATAGGGGACCTGGCTGCATCTAACACGCATCACTGCTTCATATCCTTGGGGCCTTGTTACGTTCCACCGAAGATCATTATAAAGCTTCGCTGGGTCCGAAAGGGCTGAAAACGGGTAATAATAATACACCTACAAAATGGAAATTTAGAAATAAAATAATACAAATTTTTCCACAAGATAATACTCTACAACATGCTCAAGAATGCACTTGTGGGCCAAAAACTAAGTCCACTAAGGTCATTCGAAGGTACAAACATCATATAATGACTGGACTAATCTCTGATAAAAAAAAATCTAAGTTACCTGGCCTCCAGTTGTTCTTGGTATGACGGAGAGAGAAGCAATATCTACATATGTTTGCGTTGTAAGGAACAAATCGACACAAACCTGAGGTTAAAGAGGAAAGGAATAACTAATTGAATCGAATAGTCAAACCAACACGAACCCAAAAAACTTTCACAAGTATAATTGCTGGAACCAGACGTTGAAAATGACCTGATACTCAGCAAATTCAATTGCCATAGTTTTCAGAGTCTTGTCAGGTGGTTGGAGCAATCTATGAGCCTCCTGAAACCCAATAAATACTTCGAGTTAAATAACGTTCAGTGTAGATACTCAATAATATGCAGATATTCAGTCGTCAAGATAATCATTGGCAGATTAAGACATCATCAAAAAACAATTCAAAAAGCCACAACCAATGATAAAATGAGACACGAACAAGACTTCGCAAAAAAAAAAAACAACAGGCATAGAGCAAAAATGACATTGTTGTTATACCTTTTCACCAGCTGATATATTGCTCCTTCCTTCCGCTTCTCTAGCAGAAAGGGATCCGATGCCAGCTGAAGGCAGACCTGCATAGGCAATTATCAAGAAAATGATGTGAAATACCAAAACAGTGGAGAGATGTTAACAGTTTGAGAGTCATCAAGTGGAAGAGTAAGTTAAAAAGGTCAAATAAAAATTAGTGAAACAAAAATTTAAAAGATATGCAGGCTTCAGAAGACGAATTCAGTATTTGGTCAGTGCAAATGATTTCGTAAGTATCAAAAAAAAAAATATGATAATGCTTATTGGATTTTTCTAGGTAGAAAAAATATTGACATCGTGAGCTTTAGTGTGCAATTATGAACTAACGACAATAACGAAACATATTAATGGATTACCTGATTGGAAAACTAAGAGCTTCCCACCAGTGCTTTTGATTGCCAAGAAAGCTGCCTGGTGAAGAAAAAAAAAGAATTCAGTTTTGAATGCAGCAAAGAACATATATCCCGATGTTCGTAGACTTTTCATTTGAAGGCAACTTTCATTTTATAATAGTAAAATATAGAACATTGGATTCGTTTAACAGTCCATAGACCTTTTAATTAACTATAAATTATCCCACCAGTGTTCTGCAAACAAGCGAATAACTCCAGAAAATTTGTGAACAAGAAAGAGAAGGATTTGACAAGTTGCTTCAGTCTCATAGACTCATACCTTTGTTGCTGCACCGAAAGCTGAGTCAACAGTCCTGCTATTCTGAAACATGGTAGGAATGCTTTCGAGCAGCATCTCTAAATGTTGACGGCACTGCAATAACATTAACAATTTTTCATTTACTTCAGAATAACACAAACCTTGAAACCCCAACGCTGAAACCTAATTTATAAAGCAACTTTTCATGGAAAAGAGAAAAAAAATAGAAGTTTAAAAAAATGTTACATTACATGTGATTTGAGGTCTCTCAATTAAAATTGAGAAAATAGTAACAAACATACCTCAGCAAGTGGAACAACAACATCACTTTGAAGTGGAGTGTACACATCTTGTACATCAGGGACAATAAGCATTAAAGGCTGCAATGTAACAGCAGATAAATCCACCAAATAATATTACATCGTTCATAGAAGACAGCATTGCAAGAGGTAATTCGAAATAGAAGATTAATATTGTAAGCAATGATAGAATGACAGTGGCGAAAAACATTGGCTTGCTAGTGTTAAAAGATGATGGACACAACTTTGATGTACCAAGGCGATGAAAACATGACATACAATGCACTGTAAACAGCTAATGAAAGTACTCCCAAGGGTAAAAGAGCATTGTTGTTCTATACACCAAAGGCAGAAAGGTATTTGCCAACCTGCTGCAAAGCACGTTTTAAGTTGTAAAAGTGGATTGTGGAGTCATATGTAGCAATTCCCGCCATTGTTCTGGAATCTTCCTGCAAAAATAACAATTGAATATGAAACAAGAATATCTTTCATTATTTTTCGCACAAAAATCCAAGACTTCTTGCTCTGAAGAAATTGCAAGTAAGAGACTAGAACTCAAGCTAATGGCAGCAAATTAATTGCCTAAGAAAATTTATAACAATGATGCTTTCTCACGGCACCAGCTAAATAAGGTACTTTCAATACTTAAAATCTGGTAATAACGAGGGGCCATATTTCAAAATCCACAAATTTCAGAGTAAACTAGATCTTTGAGAATTTCAACAGCGTACCCTGGCGAAATGATCTATAAATGCCAATATTAACTAATCCCAAGCAAATTCACCGTACCCACGCCTTTAAGGAAAGTACATAATATACTCCCCCTAAAAACACGAGTGATCGTACAGCATAAACTTTGCCCTGGTAATATATATATATATATATGAACTTACAGGAAGGTCAGAGATGACTTGACTGATTGCGCTACAAGCTGCAGCTGTTGCACCAGTTTGTATAGCATTCATGGATACATCAATAAGGAAGAAAAACACAGCTGGCATTGGATCCCGTACCTGAAACACCACAAGGAGTAGAGATGAAAGAGACAACTAGGATGAGAACCTATGTTATTTCAAGTATCAGTTTCTCGATTTACCAAATTCAGTCATTGAGCCACATGTAATCCATCATTAATTTATTTACTTATCTACGATAAAACTGTGAAAAAGTCAGTATGGGTCCCACAGAATGTTCTGAAAAAAGTTCAGCATATGGGTCAAATTATGTTGGAAGATATTGGAATTTAGCCAGGTTCATTGAGTATCTTCCAAATATTAATCATTCACAGGTGGTACTAACCATGTATTCCTTGGAAGCAATAAATTCAACTGTTCCTCTACAAAGTTCGGGCCTTTCATCAGCATCTCTGCGCCGACCATCTGGGCCTAAGTTGCAGTGATAGTCTCGGGGGGTTTCATCGGTGAATCCTATAAATTGATCAAATGCATAAAATAGTTCGACGATTTAATTTTATTTCCAATGAGAAGTTGATTTTAAGCAATGAATTCAAGAAGACTGTTGACAACTATAACAGAATAACAACATATATGAAGAGCATCAACTAAATATGGAGACTACAAAACATAAGTTATCAAATAAATTGATATTGAGTTTCATAAATCTTGAATTAGCAAAAAAAGAACACCAACTAAGAAAACAATATGACATAGCCTATAGTATAATAACTACATCAACGCTATAGCCTTTAGTATAATAACTACATCAACGCTACTCATCACTAACATTGAAAAGAAAATGGTCTTACCACACAGGTTGCATATGAATCGTTTGCCTTGATCAATAAACTTCATAAAAGGGTTAATATACCCTTTGCAACGAGAACAACGAACAGGACCACTTTCTCCAAAATCAACAACCTAGGAAATAAAAATTAAATAATAAACGGTTCAGTGAATACCCTATCCCAATTCCCAGGCAGTCGAGATGCAGTGAATAAATGAGAAATCGCCTCAAAGTTCAAACTATGCCTCTTACAGCACAACATGCAAGATGCTCTCACAAAATAAAAACCATATTACTATGCAGGTATAATCCTAGTCCATAGAATATAGTGGTATATGAACATAAATGCCTTACAAAACCCAACTGATGATTTTGCTATATAACCCTAGACTGTATCACTGAGTCATATCTACACATCACAGATCAACAAACACAAAAGCCTACAAAAAGAGGGATAAAGTTCCAAAATTACATGGATGGGCTCCTCAGATGGGTGTTGCAGAGCTAAAGGCTGAACCAATAGAGCCAATTGCATTGCAGATGTAGACAAAAGGTCTACAGTACATGGAATCTGAAAACAGTTAAACAAAAGACTAGATACTATTAGCTACAACCTCATCGGCACATATACAACCAGGTACAGACCAACTGAACAAAAAATAGAGTTACCTGATTTATAGTACACCTCATATATCGTGGGCTGCAATTCCCAGTGTCCTTGACAATATACTCACTTGTCGCCGGCTTCAAACGTATCGATCATACAAATCAAGAAAAGATCAATACACTTTAAAGAAGAAATAGACAACAATCAAGTACCTTAGGAAAAGGTTGGTACCACTTTGCAATATGATGTGAACAAAAGCGAAGCAAAACGAAGACAAAGAAGAAAAACAGAAAAATAATATCTGAAACATAAAAGTATATGACTAACCGGAGGAGGATTAGCCTGGTTCCCTTGACGTGTCTCGTGCAAAATTACAGACGAACTTGTGGAGACATGAGGAATCTGTTCCGGGTCAATTTTTGATTGCCCCGTTTGACTCAAAGCTGTAGATTGATTCGGAAATTGCGGTGCACCTGGTGGCATCCCAAATACAGGTTGCTGCTGGTTCATGGGACCGGGTGCTTGAGAAGGTGTACCGAACTACAGATAACCATTCGATTTTATAGTACACATTAAATGATTAAAATGCGTGAATCTCACCAAAAGGTCAAAGGACAAGAAAATAGGTTTAATACAACAATTTTACTGCAATGCTTCGTCTAGTTATAAAAACCATATGCTCCATCCCCAAATCAGAAATGATACAAAAGGATAGGTCTTCTTGAATCTAATATTTGAACTGTTGGATTCTTTTAGGAGATTTTGCTTCAGCTATTTTTGCCAAACTGAAAGAATCAATCAAGTGTCGCTTATTATCAACTAACTGAAAGAACTTTTCAAGACCAGTACTGATACTGTGGCATCCTAAGTTACACATCTTGAATTTCAATCCTACGGTAAAAAACAGTAGGGTGAAACACTGAAGCATTACATTCAACTAGAACACACCACACAATATGAATGTAAATAACCTACACAACCTGCATTTCGCATTTCCACACAACAAGTTGCAGAGATAGCAACAGTAGCTGAAACCTTTCACAGACCCTACGATCCCAAGATCATATATCCCAGAAAGCACAAGCAGCAGCGCCACAAAACAACGAATAAACAAATCAAATGCCAAAACGATAAAACAACCTGTTGTGCTTGCGGTGGCCATGTCTGCATACCATAGGGAGAAGCCGCTGAAGGGGGCCCGCCCATTATTGGTGGAGGAAACGGCGATGAGCCACGAACTGGTGGCGGCGGCGGTGGAGCGACCGAAAATGGCGGCGCCACTGGCTGTGATAGGCCGGAGGCTGGCGGACTACCAAAGCTCGGACGCATATGTGGCGGTGGCTGGGGAGGTGTGGGACCCACCATTGATGGTGACTGTGGCCTTGCCACTTCACCCATTGAAGAAGGGAACCTCGGTCCAAAACCCTGAGCCACTGGCGCACCAGCGCCTAACGATGGCGGTCCATTACTTAACGAGCTTGAACCGCTCATTTGAGGCGGGCCAGTTGGAGCCGATGTAATCGGGCCTGTCGTGAAAGGCCCGGGACGAGGGGTGGGGCCCAATGGCCTTGATACGCCTGGCCCACCAACGCCTGGCGGTGGAGCTCTCAAAGCAAATGCACTTGGCTGAGAACCTTGTGGTGGAACGATAGGCCGACTAGGCAATGTGGCGGTTTGAGGGGCGGCGTTGGATGGAACGGTTCCTCTTTGGATGGAGGCCGGCGGCGGTGGGCCGGGTCGGGCTCCGGCGAAAGGTGGTGGCGGTTGCCCATATGGGGTGGTGGTGGTGGGCCTATGACCATAACCAACTGCGTTAGTTGATTGCTGCTGATTAGGTTGGTTGATTTGTAGGTTTCGGATGTTACTCGCTAATGCATTAGGGTTGTAATTTGGTGGAAAATTCCCCGGCCTAGGTCCTCCAGGGCTCGACATGATTCAATCGATTGGAACTGTTTAAACCTTGGTAGAGGCTCTGATCCTTAACGAAATCAAATCCTGGTGATCGATTCGCCCCCAATTCACCCAAAATCTGTAGAACAAACAAAAACCCATAATATGAAAATGACAAAAATCATAACAGATAAATAGCAGAACAGTCGTTTTTGCAAAAGTCAAACCGTGAGTGATGAAAAATGATTGGTACCGCGCGGGCAAACTTGCAGCATCTATTTACATGATTAAAACGACGGAACTAGAATCCCACGAATGACTCGATCTCAATCAACAGCTCACGAAATCGATTGTAATATAGAAAGAATCAGATCCAACTGAATACCAATGAGAAAAAGCATACACGAATGAACCTCGATTTTGAGAGCTTTAGAATAAAGAAAGATGTTGAAGTACCTCAATTCAAACTTCAGGGATAAGGGTTTTCGAATTGATCAGATAATAGCACACGCCGATCGATGTCTCGGGTGAAAAAGTACGGAAAATTGGTGCTTTATGTAACCGCAGCTCTTTCTTTTTCGTTTCTCACAGCTGTGTGTGTAAAAAGGCTAGGTAATTTAGTGAAACTCACCGCTCTTTTCTTTACACAGATATTTTAATCGGTAAATATATATAATATTATTTTTATATTTTAAGAGTTAATATTAATTTCAAATGTTATGAAATTTTAATTGGAGTAGAAAACTAAAATAAACAAATATAAAAGAGTAAAACTGCAAATACTCTATGAGTGGTCTAAGAAATTTTATTTGGGGATCCACACATATACAATAATCAACTAGTAATTTTCGCATACTCCACGTGTGTGCTTAAAAGAAATATAAGTATATTTTACTTTCAATTTTGATATTTATAAATTTAATACTAGATGGATGAAATAGTTTTTAAACATATAAAATGTTAGGGTATAATTAAAATAATTAAAGAAGTAAAATGATAACTTATTAAATTAATTACATTACAAATAGATGGATTAAATTGCAAATAAATGACAGATCATGTGCCAAGTGGAATCGAATCATTGACCTCCATTTAGAGATATCAAGAGCTACGTCACTTGACCTACCTCTTGGAATAAAATTTATTTATTTTCGTTCTAAGAAAAATAACCCTATAATACTAAAACAAATACTGTTGTGACCATTGGCAAAAGTGGTCTTTGACCATTCAACTAATACAGCTGTGAAGGAAACGTGAGACAAAGAAAAATGAAGAAAAGCAAAGTAGGCGCCTACTACAAAACGGAAAAATGCATGTGTGAGGAGAAACAGTTTTTCTCCTTTTGGCAGCCGAAGTCAAAGAAATAAGCTGACATTTTTTTCTTTTTGTTTACATGGCAAAGCATCGCATAACCTCTCTGTAGAGCCACTCAGACGAAGGAAAAAGAACACCACCACACAGCAAGATCTCTCTCGTCTCAGACCATTTTCTTTGTAGCTTATGCTAGTTGTGTAGCTGCTTTTGTATCACGTCAGTGTACGTGTCTGTAATATCTCCACATAATGAAGACGTTCTACCCTCCGACCCGTGGACGTAGGTCATTCTGACTGAACCACGTAAATCTCGTGTTCACTGTCCAAATTTATTTTCGTCTCTTTTATTTATTATCATCATTTTCCGGACAAATAATTATCGGGGATTTTCGACATATCCTAAAAAATTATAAAATGTGCGACTAGTTAATTGATAATAAATGTTATCTAAAATATACTTAGATTGTTAACTTATATTTTGATAATTGAACTTATCATATATTTTCCAAAACTTTATACTAGTCTAATTTCAATATTACAACCAATATTTACATCATTAAATAGATTTATCTCCTTAATGATCAACTAATTTAACAACGTTTAATCCAACTAGACATTTAAAATTTATCAAAACATAACATTTTATTTAGGGACGATTTGCAATCAGGACCTAGGCAATTTTAAACATAGTGATCAGGCCCTGTCAGATTTTTGTTTAGTTTTAAGGACCTTCTTTTTGAAAAATTTAAAGGTAAAGACCCAAAATATGCTTTGACTAAAATACCCTTAATAAACCGTTCAGTAAAGTGGTATTCGACGCCAGTTGTATGTTACAGATATATGACGCGTTGTTACTGTAAAACTTATAAGCGTTACTTTAAAATGATAATGTGTTACTTATCGATAGTAAAATGTTTTTAACAGATTTATATTTAGTTCTCCGGATAATCGAAATCCATTTTTCACAATGAATCGAGCACAATCGACTGCCCCATCAACCAATTAATTTCGACGTGTCACGTAGGTTTTATTCTAGTATTGATGAAGAATGATGTAAGAATTGTAATGAATTTTTATATGGGTTCCAATTTGAGAAAAATGTGGCCAAATCGAACTAGATTTTGGCAGCAATTGCAGCTAATCTGTGCGTATTCGAGATACCCATAGTTTGGGCGTTTCATAGGCTCTGTGAATTTTGAAATAATCGTTACCCCATCCCTTATATAACTTACGCTGTGTGAAAGCAGGTCGTATCGCAGCCATTGATTCATCGGGAACACATGTTACTATTTCATGCATTATTGTCACTACAATTCGTCTTAATGTTACAAAACTATACAAAAACGTTATTTTATTTCTCACATATTATATTTTTATCTCATTAATTGGTATTGTACGACTTTATTTTGTTTCTCGGAAGTATATATTTGGTATTTTTTGTCCTAACATATGGTACTAAGAACAAAGTGGGTCATGATACAATGGGTAACTCATAATGGACTTCTTCATCGATTAATTGGTATATTATGACCTAATTTTGATTTTCGTAAGTATTGATGGTGTATTTTGTTTAATAGACCTGTTCGATATTACGACCTACTTTAGTTTTTCGCAGACCTGTTTCGGTATTTGTTAACATCGAACTATTACTACATGAAATCGAAGCGTTACTTGGATTATCTGAAATGTTATATTACGAACTAACTTCTTTTAGAAGGCATGTTTCAATATTTTTTGACATTGAAACTGTTACTACATAAAACGAAAGCGTTACTTGTTGTTATCGGAACTGTTACTAAAAGTACATGATTTGTCACTAAATAAACAATAAATATTATCGTATTGCCATGAAGTGGTACTATACTTGCTAAATTTTAAACGGGATTTGTGGATTAATTGGGTTAATTGGGCGGGATATTGGTTTTGGATGGATTTACTGTATTTGCTAAACTTTGGGCGGGATTTTTGGATTGGTTGGGTTAATTGGGCGGGATTTATGCAACGATTGGGATTTTAGCGGGATTGCTAAATGAGTGCAA
This sequence comes from Craterostigma plantagineum, assembly GCA_027422505.1. Taxonomy (NCBI): domain Eukaryota; kingdom Viridiplantae; phylum Streptophyta; class Magnoliopsida; order Lamiales; family Linderniaceae; genus Craterostigma; species Craterostigma plantagineum. Next base: position 5,826,862 of record JAPQWV010000005.1, read on the forward strand.
ATGTGCTAATAACTATTTAACTGTTATCCATTTAGTTAAATATGTTACTAAAAGTTGCCTATGTGTTACAAATTGCTGTAGTTGTCGCACCAAGGTTTAGGGTTATGTGTTTTTTGAGATTAAGGTTTAATGTTTCAGGGTTACCCTTAAGGTTTCAGGATTTACGACATATAAACTGATATTTGTGGTTTAATTTTGAATTTTGATGGCATTCGTGCTAAAATTCATATGTGATGTTTCAATGAACAAAGTAATAGTTTATGTTTTGAATAACTATTGACCTCGAACATTCACTATCATCCATCCACCTCAATCGAACAATGTAGCTTTTAAAGGAATTTGGTGTGATAAATGCATCAAATCATACATTTACAAGATGTTAATCTTGTAAATCTCGAACAATGTCCATTTATGAACGAAATTAATCGGATTAGTAATGTGGTACTGGAAACCTATTATGTGGTATCATTATGTGTAAACACGTTATTCGATAGGTTCATATTGTTATTTTATAGCAAACATGTAGTATTACGTGCGGGCAATCTGGTACTGATGACGTTAACGAATCATCCTGTTAATATTCCTTAACAAATAACTTCGAGAATGTATCAAATACAGATTTACGACATATAAAATGATATTTGTGATTTAATTTTGAACTTTGAATACGTTTGTGATAAAATTCGTAATGTTATGTCTCATTAAAAGAGATACTAGTGTATATTGTGAAGGAAGAGCTATATGTTTACATGATATTTTATCTCAACTTTCACATATTGATATCAACATTCGCAAAACGTGTCTTTTAAAGAAATTTTGTGATTTAGCTTCATCATATCATCTATTTCCATGAATGTCAATCTTATATATCCGAACGAAATGAATTTATGAACGAAATTTAATCGAAATAGTGATGTGGTATTGATTAGCTATTATGTGGTACTTGTAGCTACAAATTTGTCATAAACATTGCATATATTGTTATTTTTTATCAGACATGTGGTATTATTTGCAGGCAATGTGGTAATATTAAGTTTGTAATGCTAATATCTCTGACAATATAGAACATTCTAGAATGTTCTTAATGATGTGTTACCCAGAAGACGTGAATTGTTACTCAGAATACATGAAGTGTTATTTACTTGTGATGAGTCGTTATTATTTTATCATTATATGTTCGTTTTGCGAAAACATTTGTTATAAAATTCAAGACATAAGGTATTATTGTTCCGTTAACTGTTACCCAGAAAGCATAAAGTGTTATCCAGTAACCATTTTAATTAGCAAAAGTTACCGCTTAAATCTCATCAAAATTCTTCGTTATTCCATGATTAACATCAATAATTATCGTCGATAACTAAGGCCCATGATGAAATTGTGTCGAATTTACATTATCCGGTCATTAAAGTCGAGATTTCATCGTATTAAATGAAATTTCCGAATTGTTTTTGAAGCATTCGTGCTTTATGAACTTCGAAAATTCTCTTTGATTATGATGACCCATGAAAAATTGAAGCCAATATAACTTTGTGCTGTTAGTAACGTCGAGATTGGGTCGGATTTGGAACGTGAATTTTTTCTTTCGACCGCTTGAGTGTAAAAAATGTGTTATTGCAGGAAGCGGTATTTTTCTTGAATGATGTGTTACTTCTGCGACATCATTTGTTATTTACTAAAAGAAACGTTGTATTTTCTGCTATACGGACAATATTTATTTTCTCACAATTAACGCCACTAATATCCGAAACTTATCAACACTTATGATCAAATTAACGATCATTTCAACTTAAATTATCACAATTGTGGAGATATGTTCGGGTCTGAGTGTGAAATCTCATTTCGATCGACGTCGCTTGTTTGGGAGAGATGATGGTACTTGTAAATTTTTGCAACAGTGAATAACAAATATGTCTTATTACAGGGTTTGGTTTTAATTTTCGTTGTAAAACTGGCAAATCTGTTATTCGTTGTATTAGTATTGGTATTCTCGTCTACAGCGTGAAGTACTCAATAAAAGACTCTTTGTTATTCAAATGAAAGGAACTGTTTTTTTCAGCGCAAAATTGTTATTATTATTTCGAAACTTGTTATCGCATCATTCAGGTAAAACTGATTCTAGAATGTTCTTAATGATATGTTACCCAGAATGCGTGAATTCTTACTCAGAACAAAAGAAGTGTTGTTTACTGGTGACGAGTCGTTATTATTTTCTCATTATCTGTTCGTTTTGCGGAAACATTTGTTATAAAATTCAAGACATATGGTATTCTTGTTCCGTTAACTGTTACTCAGAAAGCATGAAGTGTTATTCAGTAACCATTTTAATTAGCAAAAGTTACTGCTTGAATCTCATCAAAATTCTTCGTTATTCCATGATTAACATCAATAATTATCGTCGATAACTAAGGCCCACGATGAAATTGTGTCGAATTAACATTATCCGGTCATTAAAGTCGAGATTTCATCGTATTAAACGAAATTTCCGAATTGTTTTTTAAGCATTCGTGCTTTATGAACTTCGAAAATTCTATTTGATTATGATGACCCATGAAAAATTGAAGCCAATATAACTTTGTGCTGTTAGTAACGTCGAGATTGGTCGGATTTGGAACGTGAATTTTTTCTTTCGACCGCTTGAGTGTAAAAAATGTGTTATTGCAGGAAGCGGTATTTTTTTTGAATGATGTGTTACTTCTGCGACATCATTTGTTATTTACTAAAAGAAACGTGGTATTTTCTGCTATACGGGCAGTATTTATTTTCTCACAATTAACGTCACTAATATCCGAAATTTATCAACACTTTGATCAAATTAACGACAATTTCAACTTATATTGTCACAATTATGGAGATCTATTCGGGTCTGAGCGTGAAATCTCATTTCGATCGACGTCGGTTGTTTGGGAGAGATGATGGCATATTCTTGTAAATTTTTGCAACAGTGAAGGGCGAATATGTCTTATTACAGGGTTTGGGTCGTTTTCTCTGAACTTTCCGAAAAGTTGGTCCTTATTAATAAACTAAACTCTAGGGGGGCCTGAACCCAAATTCAAATATCTTATTAGGGCCTGAAATTGAATTAACCCTTTTATTTAAAGTTCTTTTCTTGTGTTTTGGGACAGGAAACTGGCCAATGAAACCCCATGACGATCCCAAGAACAAAGGTTAAGGAAGGAACACTTTTGTCTTGGAAAAAGTTACAATTTTTTAACAGTCGAAGAGTCGAGGGAGAAAAGAGACCAAAATGTTACCGTTTGATTTGAGATTTGGCGATACCCGACCCGATTAGCATGACCCGGTCTACCAACAAAGATTGTTCGTAAATAAATATGAAGTGAATTATTTGTCTTGTTCTGATTTTGGGGTGGAAACGGGAAAAAAAGTTAATAGCGATGGCCTTATTATAAACTTTAACACAACGGAACCATTTTACAAATAAAGTAATGTTTGGGATACGAATTGTAGTTACCCAAAATTTGAAACTTGAAATGCTAGAGGAAAACCCAGGAGAAACCGACGACGGCTCCATATTTTGCTTTTCAAATTTTCTTCTATACTCTCTCTCTCTCTCTCTCTCTCTCTATACACAGTCACCAACGGACAGATTTTGGTTCCAACGTTGAAGAAGCTCCTGTGATTTAATCGGTCAATTTTACGTTTTATCGAGTCGGAAAGGAACACTAAACCTTCTCTCAGTTTTGTGCATTTCGCGACGATCTGACAGGTGCCACGGATATTGCTGATGTCTTATGTTGAATTAATTGTTTTCCTCTGTACTTCCTTTTTGCTTGTATCTACTTACGCTGTATTGATTTATTAATATGCGCAAACTTGTATGGTTGCATTGTTTGTAGATTTATACTATGGGGATCGACAATTACCATGTCATAGGGCAGGTTGGTGCGGGTTCGTTTGGTACAGTATTTAAAGGACGGCGCAAGTTTACTGGCCAGGTATGTATGTGATTACTCTCGCGGTGTATGTGTGTGAATCTTCTTGGCTGATGATTTTCATCCCTTTTAATTTGAAGACGATCTTGTTCGACTTTTTATGTGCAGACTGTTGCGATGAAGTTCATCCCTAAGCAGGGAAAAAGCGAGAAGGACATTCTAAATTTAAGACAGGAAATAGAGGTACGGGGTCATATTATAGCTCTCTTTTTAGGTTTGGACGGAGTAGTGCTATTTCTTTGCGATTATACTGTCAAGTGCTCGCATATTCCTTAATATTAATAATGGTAGAACTGGTTATCTGCAGATATTAAGAAAATTAAAGCATGAAAATATTATAGCAATGCTTGACTCGTTTGAGAGCCCACAAGAATTTTGTGTTGTTACAGAGTTCGCTCAGGTAATTGATTGTATACTTACTAATGGTTACACTTACACATTACATGATCACTGTGTATAGTAAAGTTAAAGTTATTGAGATTCCTCTATTGCAGGGTGAACTCTTTGAAGTTCTTGAGGATGATAAGTGTCTTCCTGAAGAACAAGTTCAAGCAATTGCAAAGCAACTGGTATTATCTTATTGCTTTCGTTATATTTGCAGGGAAGTTTGTTGGTTTTTCATCATTTACTTACTTATTTTATTGATTGAATTTTAGTATATACCATATTGTGCCTCTTTCATTGCTGCTTCATTTATCAGGTAAAAGCATTGCATTATCTCCATTCAAACCGCATAATTCATCGGGACATGAAGCCACAAAACATCCTGATCGGTGCTGGATCTGTAGTTAAGGTTTGTGAGATAAAAAATTGCTTTATCTTTGGCCTACTGCAGCTGTATTGCGCCAATGTTATGATTATCATCACTTCAATCTGATTCATCGTCCTTGATCCCTGATATCTTCCAGTCATCCAGTTTATTTAGTGTGTGTTGATCTGTTGTTTAGCTTTGCGATTTTGGTTTTGCACGAGCTATGTCAGCAAACACAGTTGTCTTGCGGTCCATAAAAGGTACTAATTTTTTGTTGGATTCTTCGTCTTGCTTTGGCATCGTTTTTGGCATTCTACATTTGCTAATATATTTGCTTTCTCTCTATGGTTTTTTGACTGACATTAGGGACACCCTTGTACATGGCCCCGGAGTTAGTACGGGAACAACCATACAATCATACTGTTGATCTCTGGTCCCTTGGTGTTATTTTGTGAGTGATGAAGCCGATGCTCTTTGTGTCAACTATGAATCATTATGCTATTATCTGTATTAAGATAAATCAAATACTGATATATGCTAGGTGAAGAGAAAAATTGAATCAGATATTTCGACACTTTTATCCGTTTGGTTTAAATTCTTACTCAAATAATGCAGGTATGAACTCTTTGTCGGCCAACCTCCTTTTTATACAAATTCAGTATTTGAACTTATTCGTCACATTGTGAAGGTAATTGCTACTTTCTATTGTTGCACCAACTGCAGGGCTTGGTATGAGACTAACTATCTAGGTACTTGTTGCAGGATCCGGTTAAATATCCGGAAAATATGAGTTCAAATTTCAAAAGTTTCTTACATGGTTTGCTGAATAAGGTTATCTTTGTGCGTTGTGTAAACTACTTAACTTACTATTTCTCTGTAATTTAAATATTTCTTCTGCTTTTGGAATCAGAATCCACAGCGCAGATTGTCATGGCCTGCTCTTCTTGATCATCCATTTGTTAGAGAAGAATCAGAAGTAGAGGTGAAATTTGAAGTTTGGTGTTACATTAGAATTGCTTGAGAAGTTACCGCACATGCAACTAATTTTCAACAAACTGCAGGAATCATGTGTTGTGACTACGCCTTCTTCGAATGTTGCTAGTGCAGCATTTGGACAAGAGAAACACGTGCCACATGCTGTTGGATCTGCCATAGCAAGTCCTGAGAGTAAGTTACTTGTTTTTTTCCAAGAGACAATTGTAACTGTCCATAATCTTAATATCATTTTCGTTACATTTTGGCTTTAGATAGAAGATGTTCTCCTGCTGGCTCTGGAAACAGGAATGTGCAACACTCTCCAGTCGATTTGCATTCCCGCGAAGATAATTCAACAGCAGATAAGCCACTGCCGAGGGAGGAAGAGTTCCCAGGTTTCCCTAGTCATGACAGAATTGTAAAATCTGGTAAAGACCAGTAAGAATATTCATTTGTGTTCCTCATGGTATGATTATCAAACTTGTACTAATAAGTTGTAGGGTGATATGTATGCCAAGTTATTTTTAAATATCCTATCTGAAACTCATTAGTCCTTGTTGGAACTGGAACAACGTTGGGTGGTAACACTTCAAATAAACATTATCTTGATTTTGCATCTGAATGTGAAATTGAACAAAACATTGGTGATGCTTTTTTAACAGAGCCCAATGTGCTTTTATTTTTTGCCACACATTTCGTTATTTCGGGAGAACTACAAGTTCTGAGGGTTGTTATGTGGTGTTTCAGGTTGCCATGTGTTGGACCAGTTAGAGATTAGATCCCGCACTGTTCAAGGTGCTAAAGAAATCGGTGAGGACAATGAAGCATTGGCCGCTATTTTGCTTCCATTCAAAAAGTTTTCTGATGGATTGCAAAACTCAAGGTATATAATATCTTACTGCATTTTCTAGTTGACAACTTTATGACTGGTGTAGAACAATACAGCATTTCAAATGTTCTTTTCTATATAACACTTTTTTGCGAATAGAAGAGCCTGTCCTATAATATCGTTTTAGAAACCAATGGTGATTTGTATTTCAATAGGGATCAAGATGTTGTGACTTTTAACCAGTCAATGAGAATTCTTTCAAATCTAATTGCTGCTGAAGCTTTCAATTCAAGGGGAATTTTGGACGAAATAACTACTAGACTTCTCAGCTTGATTTCTGCTTTAGCTCAGATAAAATCTTCTGATGGAAATGATTTGATGGCAAAGGTATGTATGGTCTGAATTTGTCGAGAATGTCATTATTCTATCCTCGCATGTGAAACTAGAAATTCTTTCGACTAGGCAAGTTTTGAATTTTGATCTTAATGGTGTTTTCTTTTTCTTTTTCAAACAACCTTGGTATTCTGAAATTATTTATGCTTCATATGCACAGGGCTTCGCAATCACAAAAAGATTGTTGGATAACGCTGGTGGTAGCATTAGTGATCATTATTTCAGGCATTGGGTCACTATAGTTGAGATGTACTTGCAGGTTACTGTTATCTCTCTTATCAGTTGCTCATATTTGGTACATCAGATGCATCTATGTTGTTAAGCTTGCATTGTCTACTATCTGCAGGTGGTGGGGAACAATCATGAAATATGTGGAAGAGTTCTATACGAATCCACTGCATGTATGGCCGTCATGTTATCTCAAGTGGCTCAATCTGTTAGATCCTCTGCAGTTGCTTCGAACCCTGAGGCAGCTTCAACTTTGCCAGTGCTAAATAGAACTGTTCAGCAAATTCTGGCTCATGCTATGTCTTCACATGTTCTGGATTTTCTGTGCCTTTGCTTGGAAGCCTGTGGTTCAAGAGGCATATCAGACTCAACCAATATATTACGAGCTGCTTGTGAAGCTTGCTGCGCGATCTGGTCTCTCATTGATGCATATGAACTTTCATCCAATGAAGGGAGAGCAGCATTGCCACTGAGTTCCTTGCGGCATCCTTCTCTACATCAATTAAACATGAAAGACTGCGATGGAGGACCACCACATGTAAAAGAGTCACGAGCCGCTATCAATGTAATTACAAACGCATTTCTCGGGTCTGAAGCGTTTCGAGTTGCTGTATATTCTTGTCTTTGCCAAAAGCAGGAAATCAGTAGTCTCCTGGCCATGGTTCAGGTATTTCTATTTTAGATACATTGATAATATCTTATTGGATTCTGAGGGATAGTCTTCTGTTGGTCTCACATGCTCCGAACATTATTGTTCGCCACTGCAGATTGTTTCCAGATGTTGCATGCATAGCGAACTCGCTGTGTATATGTTATGTGGGTTGCCTAACAAATTGCCAGTGAACGCAATTGTGAATGGAGGTGAAGATGGTACTATTATTTCAGAGATTTTCTCAATACTGTCATTCTGTGCGGCTAGTAAAGAAAATAATCACCCAGAAGCTGACAACACAAAACCCAATATAGTAGATACTCATGCCCTGGTTTTGCACTCATCCCTTGTGCTTTCTTCAGTAGCTCAGTGTTTAAAATCCTTCGGAAGGTACTCAGCCATGTTTATGCTCACAACATCTTCGAAAAAGCAGTATGCCCGTATCACTATCCTTGCCCGCCATTTTTCTTCAGACGAAAGGATAAACTCTTCGCAGTTAAAACCTTCTTGTGCAGCTGCTATGCTTGCTCTTGCTTCAATTCTGGCTCTTGAAATGGGATCCCCATTTAAAAGTGCCATTCCAGAGATAGCTCTTCCTTTCATTCCACGAACAGCTACTCTCTGTGACCATCTCAGATGTCCCGAAACTAATGAAAATGTAGGGATTAACAATAACATGAACCTGCAAAAGACTTTGCTTCCATGCTTGTTTGGAATTAGAGATGCCTGTATCGGGCTGTTGTACTCCAGATTGTACTGGGGAGGGCCTCTCGCAGTGCAACAGTTATGCGCAAGTGGTGCTCCTCAGCTTTTGATTAATTTGCTGTCCAGAAATACATCCGATGCTTCTAAGCATAAATTCATTTGTTCGCAAGATCAAATCGGATTATCGCCATCTGCGGTTGTGTGGACTATCTCTTCACTAGGTCACTGCATTTCTGGTGGTATTTCTACATTTAGACAAATCTTGCTGAGAACAGAAAACATTAAATGCATCGTCGATCTAATATCTGATGCTCACCTTAGCCTTGTGAATTCCTGGAATGGACCTGGTGGTGGAAAATGTGGTGTGCGCGACACGATAAATTCAGTCATTGACCTCTTAGCATTCCCCTTTGTGGCTGTACAAAGTGTGCCAGGTTTGCCATCTGTTGCTCCAACTGCTTCCGTTAACAGTGGGTTCCTTCTGAACGCTTCGGGGTCTCCTGGTGGAAAGATCTGTGCTGAGGACAAGGACATGATAAAAACAATACATACAAACATGGATACATATGAACATATTCTCTTAGAGGTTAGACATTATATCTCCTGTTTCATATATTTGTTCCTGTTATGTCGTGCGGTTGAAAATTTTATGTGATTTTCAATTTCCTCAAACAAAATGATCCAAGTGACGACTGTAGCTTCCCGTAACTTGTCAGTTTTCAAATATCCGGTCTAATCATTTATTACAGTGTGATGTGCCGGCCATCATTTTACGATATATGGAGAAAGTGGAGTTGAATGATATAGCAAGGCCCGTTGCCTTTGTTGGGAAACTGACAACTCGAAGAACACTTGCTGTCCAACTTGTGGCTAAAGGCTTGTTGGATCAAACCAGAGTGAAAAGGCTACTTAGTGGCTCCTGTCCCAGAGATGTTACCTTGGATTTTCTCATGGTTCTTTCTGATTTAGCTCGAATGGACAAGGTATGGTGTTGTTTCTGGGGTAATTATCTTGAAAACTTCTTTCTCATGTAGATTGTCTTAGCAAGAAATTAATTCATCATCAAAAGTCATTAAACAGCAATGGTCATCACATTAACTTGTCCATCGAAAGTCATCAGTCATTTACTTTCTTATAAGATCATGAATCTTGGCTGTGTTTTAGTTCTTCATAGGGTTGTCAATGGGGCGGGGATTCCCCGTCCCCGCGGGGATCCGCCCCGAATAGGACGGGGAATCCCCGCTATTCTATCCCCGCGGGGCGGGGACGGGGGAATATTTTTCCCCGCGGATATCCCCGCCCCGTTCCCCGCCCCGTCCCGTCCCCGAAATTAAAATAATAATTATTATATTCAATTAATATTATTATAAGATAAATAATATGAAAATATACTTTGAATAATATTAAAATAATATAAATATGATTAAAATATAGTTTAAATAATTTAATTAATATTAAAATATAGTTTAAATAATATTAAAATAATATAAATTAAAATTTTTTTTTTAAATATTGACGGGGCGGGGAATCCCCGCGGGGACGGGGACGATTTCGTCCCCGTTTGCCTCGCGGGGCGGGGACGGGGATTAGATCCCCGCCCCGAACCCGCCCCGTTGACAACCCTAGTTCTTCAAGAGAAATGAATGTTTCCTTGGCGTCACGTGAAAATCTTTTAAACGGCAATTGAAATAGTCACTTCTGCAATGAATTACTGAAGCTGGAATGAGTTACTACTAACACCAATGTTTCACCAGGAAGAGCAGTTTAATGAGCATATCCATGCAGCCGATATCTTGGAGGATTTAAAGAAGTTTATTGCACATGATGATCCAAATCTACGTGCCAAGGCTTGTAGCGTTGTAGGAAACTTGTGTCGGCACAGCTCGTATTTCTACAGTTCGCTGGTACGCATCCATAAATTATCAGAAATTAACAGTTGCTTACTTTCTTCAACAATTACATGCAATGCTCTCACATTTTACTGTTTTAACATAACATACCAATCATGTTAAATTCTACTCTGAAAGGCTAAACATGGCATCATTGATATGCTGGTTGATCGATGCAACGACCCCGACAAACGCACCAGGAAATTCGCTTCTTTCGCTGTAAGTTCGTCCTACATCTTTCTTTTTGTGAAAATGAGCAAATAAGTTTTCCCTAACCAGGTCGGCAACGCTGCTTATCACAATGACTCGCTATACGACGAACTTAGAAGAGCCATTCCTCAGCTGAAAAACCTTTTGATGTCAAACGAGGAAGACAAAACTAAATCGAACGCCGCCGGCGCACTTAGCAACCTAGTTCGCCACTCCGATCGACTTTGCGAAGACATTGTTTCCAAAGGAGCCATACAGGTTTCGTTTTCTTCTCGTATCATGATCCGAGGATGAATTATGGTTTAAGCTTCAAAACTTGCTCGTCTTTTTCTTTTCCAGGCATTATTAAGCGTTGTCATGAGTTGTTCGACGGTGGCGCTGAATCCTCCTCGCAAGGATGTAATGAAGGATTCACCTCTGAGAGTGGCGTTGTTCTCTCTGGTCAAAATGTTTGCTCATCCACTTTGCAGGCAATATATTCGCACCTCGGAAGTTTTGCCTGTAATAGCACGCCTTCGCCAGTCGCCCGACTCTACGATAGCCATGTACGCCTCTTTCTTAACTAATAAAGCTTCTGAGTAAGTGTAGTAGCCTTCTTCATCATCTCCCCTGCTGTAGTTTCTCTGTGTAGTCTAGCATGTTTCCTAAGTTTATATTAGCAAGATTTGAGAGCATCGATATTATACCCCCCTTTTAATGTCGGTGGACGTGTGTATTGAATACCGTTACAATATTTTCAAGAAGTGATTGTCACATAACCCGTCACATGAAAGTTTCAACATTTGCTCTGAATGGTTTCAACTTGGAAAATATTAGATTAATAATATGACTTAGGAAACAGTTCTTGTTTTTTTATATTTTAAAAGTCCAATTTTAATTTTGGACTTAATTACTGTTAGGAGTTTGGCTGTCATTGTTTGGCAGGAATTGAGACTGTTCTTACCCGACTCCTATAATTAGTTCCATCTTCCAAGTGTGTAAACGCATACTTGATTAAGTGACAATTATTTTTTACCGGCATTTCCTAAAACCAAATAAAAAAAATAGAAAAAAATCCGTTATCAAAGTTGATTCAATCTTGATTTGTATCATTCTAAGTCCATATGACAAAAAAAAAAAATTAAAAAAAAAATATTGCTATTATTTATCTATGGAACTGGCCATTTGCTGGGTTGCACAAGATTGGAAGCTTGCCTACTAAAAACAATAATAGTAATAAACACAATAATGATTTTTCTTTTCAACTATGCAGTAATAATTAAAGTCCCATCTGCTTCATCCAAAGGGACCACTTCACAGCTTCAAGAAACATATCATTCCTCTTCAAAGCACTGATGAGATTAACATAAGTTATCCTATCAGGCTCTATCCCATTCTCCCTCATCTCCCTCACCAAACCCACACCTTCCTCGACCATCCCCGCAATACCGTACGCCTTTATAAGCGTATTATAACCGCAAACGTCGAACCCTAATCCAAACTCCTTAATCTCCTCCAAAACACGCCCCACCTCTTCGATCCACCCTCGTTCCCCATATATATTGATCAGTATGTTGTAAGTATAGCTATCACGCTCAACCTTCGAAGACTTCATACGCATCAAAACCTCCCTAAACTTCTCCATCTCCTTCTCCTTACCGTATGCGTCGAGCATCGAGTTGTACGCCTCGAGTGAGACGGTAAACCCGTCGAACTCCATTTTCCTTACGGCCGCCGACATGTTTCTCAGGTAACCGTTCTTGCCGTAGGATGCTATGATCGTGTTGTAGGAAATTACGTCTGCCAACCCTCGCTTTTTCGCCAGGTGGAATACCTTCTTCGCCCTTTCGAACATCTTCGACTTCCCGTAGGCGTGGAGCATCACGTTGAAGGGTGATGGTGCTGGGCTGAAACCCTCTTTCGAGCATTTCGTCGAACAGCTTCGAGAGCTCGTCGACGGGGAGGGCCCGCGAGCAGCAGTTTATGGCGCAGCTGTACATCTCCTCGTCCCAGCTTTTGATGTTCTTGAGGACTTTGTAGTACAGCTCGGCTAGCCTATCGTTCTTTTCGAGGCGTTGGTATATTCGTAGTATGTCCCTTAGGAGGTAAACGTCGGGGACGATCTCAGTTTGCTTCTCCATTGCGTCGATGACTTCGCAGGCCTTGTGTAAAGATTCGGCCTTTACGTACATTCTGATCAAAATGCTGAAGCCAATCATGTCTAATTTGACGTTGGGAAATCATCAGCTCTTCATAGAGTTGTTCGGCGTCCAAGAATTGGCTCGTCGAACTGTAGATTCCAATCATCGTACAGTATATATTAAGGTTTGGCTTGTCAGATTTCGGCATGTGGGCGAAGATTTTGATGGAATTCTCGACATGGCCCGAGTCCTTGCACGAACATATTAGGAGATGGTATAAGTTGTCCTCGAATAAAGGGTCTTCCCATCTCTTCTCTCTCAGAACTTTCAGCGCAGATTCGATCGAGCAGTTCTTGACGTAAGCTGCTGCAATAATCGCGCAAGAATTCTGATTTTCAAGGACGTGTTCGTATAGAGGGCCTTTGAGAATCGAAGACAGCTTTCGAAGCCTATTCGCCTTTTCGTACGACTTCAATACAATCCCGAGAACCGAAGACTTTGCACAGCCAATCATCAACATGTCTTCTATAGTTCTTAAGGCACTCTCATCATCTCCACGTTCGACTTGTAGCCTCATCAAAGTGTACAAATTCGACGGATTAGGCTGAAACCCTAACCTCTTCAGTTCGAAGTAGTAATAATTCGCCTTTTCGTAATTTCCCGCCCTGCCCCAGCCTTCGATCAGCGACCTATACGTCGTTTCGTCGGGCTCGACCCCAAATTCCTCGAGATTCGAGAACAATCTCTCTGCGCCGTCCATCGAAGAACTCTTCCCATACCCAGTGATCATTGTGTTGTACGCGATTATATTGGGAGAAAATCCATTTTTTCTCATGGAAGTTAAGACGTCCTCGGCCTCAGTCAACTTTCCCTGCTGACAGTAAGCGTTGAGAAGAACAAGCCAATTTTCTTGATTCAAAGGCACTCGATCTTCCCTCAAGAGTCTAACGACAGATTCTGCTTTGCTGTGCAATCCCATCCGCGTATATATCGTGATCATAGAAGAATACGCCGACTGGCATTTTATTTTCAGGTCCCTCATTTTCGAAAATGCAAATTCTGCCTCCTCGACAGCCCAGCCTTTCTGATACAGAGACATGAGCATTCCGAAAGTAGCTATGTTCGGCTCGACTTCGTAATCCATCATCATTCTGAAGAACTTAGAACCCATTTTAACGATGACGTTCTTATAACACGAGTAGATTACGGTGTTGAAGAACTGAAAGTTAAGCTCACAATGTGACTCGCTAATCATTTCTTTGATCACCGTTTCTGCTCTTTCATAGTCGAGTTTTCTGCCCAGAACTCTGAGGATCAGATTGTAAGCAGTAAAATTCTTCTTCAACTTCCCATTAACTCTCATCAATTGGAAGAAGTTCAGAGCTTCTTCTCCATCGTCGTTGTTCTTCTCAAGATTGCTCAATATAGCATTGCACCTATCTGAACTCAAATCAGTTCTTACATCACCGTAGTTAAAATTCACAACAGCTTTTCCATCCAATTTAGGGCTTGTAATGATTTTCTGACTAGATTTTTTATCACCTTTATATCTGTAACTGTGCTTCAAGCTTCTCCTCATCGTCTTCTTACCGCGTAGATTTCTCCAGATTTCAGTTCTTCTTTTATGGAAATCCTCACCCAAATATGTGCTTTCTGAATTGGGATTGTCGTCGATTTCGTCAACAGAAGCAGAATTTTCGACTCGATGATCATCCAATTTTGCTTCAGAAACATCGATGAACTCATTCTCTAACCTAGAAACCATAACGTGCTTAAGCCCGCAAAAGGGCTTCGCACCAAAATTCCCAGTTGCGCTCACATAGCTCGTAAAGAACGATACCGACGCGAATTTGAGCGATTTCAGATTCGAAATAACTCCCTTAGATTCGCAAGAGCTGTTATCTACGGTAAATGATAGCTTCAGAGAGGCCATGGATGCTAACTGGCCTCAGCTTAACTCGGTGCTAATTCTTCGCAGTAGAGTTCATCGAATGAAATCAATTAACTACACAAAACCCAAGCAAAAATCTTGTAAAAAAAAGTACCTTTTTTGGATCACAGAGTCATTGTTTGAAAGGATAACAGTAAGCAAGTGGTGGAAGAAGAAGAAGAAGAAGAAACTGATGATAGAGCGTTAGATATTTTTCCCACTAAAAATAAATGTGATGTGAGAAATTGCATACTGGTCCTCCAATTTTTGAAAGTTCGAATTCATGACCATATTAATTTCTTTCAAATTAAATACGGTATATTGACACCGACGTTATTGAAACAGGAAAGTTTATTGATCAAAATTGCATTTAATTTAATATTGATTAGAGTGTGGAAGTAATTTAGTATATGAGAGGACAATTTTGTAGTAATTTTTCACCCTAGTTGAGTAGGGCGTGGATTTTAGATTGTAATTGACTGACCAATTTATGATTTTATTTATCAAGAGTATGACGTTTATAAAAGATCATTGATATTATCAAACGTTTCATTCATATGTAATTGGCAAATATAGGTACTACCATTTTCAAGAACTTAATGTTAGAACACTTAACAAAGACATCCTAAATAAAGAACTGACCGTTGGCCGGTGATTTTGTTTTCTTGTTCTTACATTACTGTTTTAGTTTCTTGTCAGTCATTTTCCCTCCCTCCTTTAAAACTGATTCATTCTTCCAATTTCATTGTTCTACATATCACTGAAGAAGATCACAATCCAAACTCATCAACTAAATCGAATTTTTTCGAAACCTTTTGTCGAACACCGATAAAAATCGAATCTTTCTTTAAGCAACCATCCTAAAGAAAACCAATAAAGAACTGATCACTGCTGCTTATCAACAAGATCAAATAAGTCATCTCCAATTCCAAACCCAAGCATCCTCGCCATGTCCTTCGCTTTGATCCTCGGCATAGATACATCGTTCTCCTTCAACCACGAATAAACTACAAACACCTTCTTCACCACGAATAGCTCGAGAGCTTCAGGGTTGAAAACCACTCCTTTCTTCATGCTCATCTGATAAAACACAATCACAGCAGAAATCAATCAGCAAATTTCAGAGAAGTGATAATGTTCTTGCCCACTAACCTGGTGAGGTACAAGCATAGCAGCGTAGCGTGCAAGTTCCCCTGCCCTCCAATCAAGAACCGCCGGCAGCCATGGATATACGGCGTCCAACCTTACGAACCAAAGCCTTATGTCTGGGAATTCAGAGAGCTCGCGTGGGTCCCGCTCGTCTTCTCTGGCGTAGTTGATCGTAAAACCTACTGTGCGTTCGAGGAACTCCTTGGGATTATCTGCGGGGCAAAAAAGGGGGATACTGAGATATAGATTGGGTGTGAATTGAAATCTGAAAATAAAAATTAGGGCATACGTGATTTGGGCGTGGTTATGCCCATTGCCTGGTGAAATGGTGTCAGGTCTAGGCGTGCGATTGCGTCGTTGTCGATGACGACTTCGAATCGGCCCTGCGTCGGAGGCATCGGCGGCGGCGGAGCTTCTTCTTCTGTTACAAAATGGAGGCTCAGCGTAGGGAAAGCATAACGTGGAATTTATTGAGCAGTGCGTACCTTCATTGTCGTCGAGAGAAAGGTCGAGGTTTCCGTATGGGTTGAACGACACCGAGACGGCGGTGGGCCGTCGCGATTTGGCCGGCGGCGGCCGAGAATCCGACGAGGAGACGGAGAACTTTGTTAGAACTGAAGAAGAAGAAGAGGAAGAAGATGAAGTTAAGTGTTTGAGTGGACCATAGAAAGGATAGAAAACTTGCGCAGTGGCCATTTTCTAGCTCATAACAGTTATCTGCTTGCTTTATTTTTATTATTAATAATAATATTTCTTTAACTGTTATTGTTTATACTCGGGTCGGAAAAGTTTACCGTGGGCAAACGGATCAATCATCGGGTTAATAAACCGACCCGGGAAAATCCCATATTCTTGAACTTGTGACGTGTCAACATTATGGATGGGCCGACGTGTTGATTATTTTACATAGTTCGTTAAGATGGTTATTGGTCACTAATTTAAAGTCGGTTTACTTGTCAATCAACACCTAAATCCACGTTACGTTGATCCATAGTAGGCATACAAAGATTGTATTATTAAGCAATTGTAATATCATTGATGAAATATTTAAAATTCAAAGATAATAGATTCAAATATACATGTAGGTTGGAGGGTTTAATTATTTTAAATGTGGAAATTAGGAAATACCATAACATATACATATGCACTTGTCCTGCCGAAGTCGATTCGTTTTCATATGCAGGGATTCACTTCAGACCGAACTTAATCGGTGGATAACAATGTAATAAAACATTAAATAGTGTCGTGTGGTCCGTTTGGTAGGGAGGATGAGTTTAGATAGTATTAGCTTTGGTTGGGTTTAAATAATGGAGGGTATGGAATTTTACGGTGTTTGGTTGCTGAATTTAAATAATGATCTCGAATGCATTTAGTAGATAATTTTAGATATTTTTAAGTTTAATTAAACTTAAATGTTCCCATAATTTGAGTTGAATATTTAATAAATAAATGATAATTTTGTCATAGTTGCCTGAGATTAGCTAAATGTAGGGGATTGATAGTTTTAGCTAATGTCGCAATGGGGTATTAAAGAGATATTAACTAAATCACACATTTAAATAAACCCTCCTACCAAACACTACTTTGCTTAATCATAACCCCTGGGGTCGTTTGATATTTATGTTAATGGATTGCATGATATAAGTATAAGTTTTTGGTGTTTTAATATGTGTGTGATATGTGTATTAATTATTTGTGTAATGGTATTGTATTTGATAGATTTGTTTGAGGTGTGTATGGACTAGTGATACACATCTCATAACCACCTTAGAGTTGTGTATGCATATACAGGGCTTATAACCAAAATCCTTGTAATAGACGTGTATAGTCATACAAGGCATGTATGACTATACGCAGGTAACAAACACGAGGTAACTTATCATGCACATCATATAACCACCTATACACTGATATCAAACGAGGCCAATCCTCCTATTACCCAACCAAATGGAACCTAAGTCAAAGAAGTGCATTAGAGGAAAATAATTGGCACACGTCACGGCTTAACGTTTGGGATGAAGCTTCCCTTTAACGTGTGGTCATCACGCTCCTATTCAATTATTTAACTTTTTTTCCTATCTTCCTTTTTCCCTTGCAAGCAATGTAAGAAGTCCTTGGCTTTCACTTCATCCATTTTGACCTTTTGTTCTTTGGGATAAACAATCTCGCAAAAACAGTGAAAAAAGGAAAGAAAATGTCATTGTTTCACAGGATGAAGACAAAAGTTAAACCTTTTCTTTTTACCATGGCAACAAGTTTGAAGCCCTGTCCTAATCAATTACCGATGATATTTCTCTGTGCCTAATCTTTCTTAAAGGCAACGGAAAAAGCAAGAGAGTCCCAGATAAACATACCAACCAAATCCTCTTACAAACTCCCTACTTTTTTTCCTTCACGGAATGAAATTTCCCCTTTAGATCTCCCAAGAAACGGTTCTTCTTCGCATTGATCAGCTCAAGAAGAAGAAAGGGTCGTTTTGGCTTTGGTGGATTGAGCTTCTTGAGCTGTGTAGTTCGAATTGAAGAGTATATGCACAGTATGAGCACGGTGGTAAGGTTCCATCTTCCCCCGCTGGACTACCGCCATGGCGGCCACCGTAGAGCTGTTATGTGGGCCCCGCTAGTTGCTCCTAAGGGTAGACAGAGAAGATGGGTTTCGACTCCGTGCAGGTCTTTTAGGTCTGAAGAGAAGGAAAAGGATGGCGGTGAAGGGGATTTCGGCGTCGAAATAAGGGGAAGCGATGGAGTTTCGAGTTTGAGCAGAAGGTTCGAGGGCAAGCTCGTCGAAGCTCTTCGATGCGCCGTGTGGGGAGTTTCTAAGCCGAGCTTGCGGTCGGAATTTAGGGCATCGATGGAGAAATTGGAGGAGACTTTGTTTTCTGTAAGTTTAGATCTCTTTTTTCTTTCTTTGTTGGGAAGCTTCAGTTAGGTGTTCGACGAAAGTTCCCATAGAAGTCGGACTAGACTTGCTTCATGTTCTTTAATAATCAAGATCCCTTTGTGTTGTTCTCTGTGAAACAGCTTTCGATGCACATTGGAAGGTACATCATAACAATGTTGAGTACGGGCGTTATTCTTTTGAGCGGATTTCAGTTGTCAGGTAAGCCCAGAAATCTTTCATTTTCTCCCCAGTTAAGTACAATCACATCAACATTCAACATCAGAAATTGAAACTTTTTGCTTGTAGGTGGTGATGAACAAATGAACGCATTGGTGTGGTATAGCTGGCTTGGAGGGGTCATAATCGGAACTATGATTGGTTCTAACATGGTGTTGGAGGATGTTAGTCGATGTGGTCCTAGGAACGTTGTAGTAACTGGAAGGTTTGCTATTTTTTCAACGATTCCTTTTTTATTTCTCCTATGAGTTATATCAAATCTGTCGAAAGATTCATATCTTTCTCTTTTGTTCTTTGGCTCAGTACGAGAGGCTTAGGAAAGGCTTTAGCCCGGGAATTTCTTCTTTCTGGCGATAGGGTTGTTGTTACTTCACGAAGGTCTTTGAATTTTTTTATTTTTTTTTCAGATTGAAGTTCTTTGCCTTTGTCCTCTTTTGATACCTTAATGTTATAGCTGACTAATCAATTCTTGCAGCCCTGAAACTGTGGACATGACTGTGAAAGAACTTCTCGAGGATCTCGAGAATGTATTGGTCACTGCTGATGCATCGTACAAAACCCGCGTACGCCATGCAAAAGTCGTAGGAATTCCTTGTGACGTATCAAACCCCGACGATGTCAGAAAACTGGCGAACTTTGCTTCCAAGGAGCTCGGTTCCATTGATATTTGGGTAAGCAATTCGTTTACGCTGTGTTTGGATCGTGGAAAGTGGCGAGGAAAAGAAAACTAGAGAGAAATTGATTTCTGTTAGCTTTTCCGTCATTTTCCTCACCATTTGGTGAAGAAAATGATTTTCCATGGTTTTTGCTTCAAAACTAACTTAAGTTTTCTTTTCTTTTCTTTTCCTCACCTATTTCTATAGTCAACCAAACACAAAAATGATTTTCCTTTTCCATTTCCTTTTCCTTTCCTCACTAAATTCCTTGAACCAAACACACCCTTAAGCTTTTTCCCTGGCGACTTATATGTATTACTGAATAGCAACAGTTTCGCATGCTCATTTCTTACAACATATATTTGAAGTTTCTGCATAATTCTTAAAACTTTTTTTTTTTTAAACTTTGTGTAGGTGAACAACGCTGGGACAAACAAGGGATTTAGGCCCTTGATGGAGTTCAGTGATAGTGATATCATGCAGGTCATTCTTTCTTCCTATCGTAAACACTTGGTTAACGATCTAATCAAGAATGCTTTATATTACGAAATTTACACACTGAGATTATACGTTGATTAAAAAAAAGAACAGATTGTGTCGACAAATTTGATTGGATCCATACTATGTACCCGCGAAGCACTAAGAGTGATGAGCGCTCAAAAGAATCGAGGCCATATCTTTAACATGGACGGCGCAGGCTCGGGTGGATCGAGCACTCCATTAACGGCTGTGTAAGTCATCTTACTCAAATTTTTCACCCTTTTTTTTCACCCTTTTTTTTCCTTCCCTCCTTTGTTCTTCCTTTTACCATAAACTTCTTAAAAGACTGATTCAGACCGTTTTCTCAACCTTTCTTTACTTGTCGTTTCTTCATGGTAATAGATACGGTTCCACAAAGTGCGGTCTTAGGCAGCTTCAGTCTTCGCTTCTCAAAGAGTGCAGAAAAACCAAAGTTGGGGTCCACACAGCCTCGCCTGGCATGGTACTCACCGATTTGCTCTTGAGGTAACCATACACATCATAACTCAACATTCCTTTATTTACGTAAAGAAATGATTTGTTGAGTAATTTTGTGGCCCAATTCATGGCTCAGTGGTTCGAGCGTTAAAAACAAGCAGATGTTCAACATCATCTGTGAGCTGCCCGAGACAGTTGCGAGAACGTTAGTCCCGAGAATGAGGGTCGTAAAGGGAAGTGGAAAGGCGATTAACTATCTAACTCCTCCGAGGATCTTAATAGCACTTGTCTCAGCTTGGGTTAGGCGTGGGCGTTGGTTCGATGACAAGGTAGGGTGTAGTACAACCCTATTTATTACCTGCGAAAATCATTATACTGTACTTTGAATGGAAAAAATACGCACGTTTCTTACCATTTAGGGACGGGCGTTGTACGCTGCTGAGGCGGATAGGCTTCGAAACTGGGCAGAAAGTAGGGCCCGCTTCTCATTTACTGATGCGATGGAGATGTATACTGAGAACACTTGGGTTTCGGTTTTTTCGCTCTCTGTGGTTTGCGCTTTCATCATACTCTCGAGTACGAACAGCTCTTTGCCCGGGACATGAATGTATGTATTTATGTATATATATATATATATCATCTTCTTTAAGATGCTCTGCTTCAAAGTGGGAGCTTAGGAGGAACTAAAAGTATGAAGCAGAGCTCTCTTTACTCGTATGATTGTTTGGGGAAGGAATTGTATTCTATGTATTATTCTAAATAGTTGTACTTCTGCTTTTTCTGATTTACCTTGTAGGATTTATTTATGGTAAGAAGTCATTGTAAAAGAAGTGAAAACAGTTGATGTAATGATATCATTCTTTTCACCATATTTGCGGCTTTGCCCCAACGGATGATTTTTTTATTTGTGGGTTGGTTTATAGGATATTCAATGTGGGTCCCACATTAGGATTAGGGACGAACAAAATTGATCGGCAAACCTCATAATCAAAATCAATGAGGAAATAAATTACAGAAACAAAAGAAATCACATAAAGAAAGCTAATTAAACAAAAAATAAATCAAAGACGAAATACAAAACTGTAATTAAACGAACATATAAAATACGTACCCGAGGAGGAAAGTCTCCTCCCCTCCCTACGGCGGCGGACCTTCTTTCAGTTTTCCTAAACTCGCCGGACATATAAAAACAGAATCCACGCACAATCCACCTTTGGTGTGTGTGCAGTCGATCTGAGTCAACGAAAACCTAATTTTGGTCAACGAACTCGAATCGCTGACGGCAAAGTCTCCGACGTGGTGGTTCACCCAATTCCCAAGGCTGCCGAGCTTACACCTGGCGACGGCGTGCTGCCCTTCGTGCGTCTTCAGCTGAAACTGCACTGGCTTCGAGTCCCAGCCGTGGGTATTCTCGTAATTGCACACTCGCCGGCCCAATCGCCGGCTGACCTTCCCCAGGAGGAGCCTGAAGTATAGGCTGTACGTTCCGGCGGGTAATCGGAACTCTAGCTCGCCGACGATTTCCAGCCACCAGATCTGGTGGAGGTACGCCACCGTTTGGAATCTGCCGCCGCGCGAAAATCGAGGTTAAATCACGTTTTTCTTCAATCGATTTTGATTTCGAATTTACGAAATACCTCGATTCGTCGCTGGCGATGTAATTCCAGTACCGCCGATCTTTGATCCCGGTGATGTTCATCGCCTTCGATGAAATCGAAAGGCAAACGCCTCCGCTCGCCTTGTCGATCCACACTTCCTGCAGGCAACGATTATACTCAGTATCGTAAAATCGAATCGATTGCGAAGGAACAAAAATCGAGACATGCATGAAGAACAAGCATACCTTGGTTCCGCCGTCGAAGGAATGAGGCGAGCAAAGCAAGGAGTAAATCTCCTTTTTGTCCTTCGCCGCCGCGCCTCCACCGTCGGGCAGCTTGCTGAGGATATACTCGTAGGTCGAGGGCAGTTTAGGAATCCATATGAAGTCGGCGGAGGAGGCTGACCTGAAGGTACGGCTCAGTCCGGCGAGCTTGGCTATCTCCGGCGGGTCCAAGTAGGATAAAACCAGAGCCATGCATGATTCGGGTATGTCGTCGAGCTTGGGTCGGGTCGCGGGGCCCGACCCGTTTTGCTCGCCGCTTAAGTACGACGCATTCGCACCCATGAACTGACTTTTTAGAGAGAGAGAGAGGTGGTGGAAAAATGGCAGGCGTGGTGCTCTGTGTGTGTGCGTATATATAGCAGATGAATAAATTAGGTGTAATTTATTTGTTTAGTCTATTAATTATGAAAGCGTCAGAAGAATAAATTAGGTGTAATTTGTTTGTTTAGTCTAATTACGAAAGCGTTTGTGTGTACGTTGGAAACATGAGATTTTTTTAGTTATGTTATGTATGTGCATTTAATAATTATTGGTATATTTAATTTCAAAATAATAAAAATGGAATGGCACCTGAGTTGGATTTGCTGACTTGGAAAAAGCTGGGTTCTTATCCACTCTACAGTCATATGCTCACGCGCTATACGGAGCGTGACTCCCAAATAGCATTAATTATTATTTTTATATTTTTTATTTTCCCTCGAATTAAGTTCGGTTCAAAGCGAATCGAATATTAAAACTTAAATAATTCGCGTGTCACGCGTATATTATCGCAAATTTATACGAAGAATGAAAATAAAAAAAAAAAACTTAAATGTGACTAACTCACGAAATATACGTGGATATATATGTCACGAGCCACACCATTTTTTGAATAAACCTAAAAATTCAATATTATTTTTAAGCAATTTTCGGACCTATTTATGAAATTATATGACGTCGTCTGAGTATCTCAAATGTGACATATCAAAAAAGTGCCACTTGGCTCAAGCAAAATCCTTTTTTTTTTCCATAGTGGCGTGGCGTTTAGCTTGTTTTTTATTCTTTTTTCCTTCTTTTAAAAATATCATATAACATAAATAATAGAATCAACTTGCCATATGTGAATGGACTTATTTATTATGGAAATTAAGTCAGCAACTGACAACAGTACGCTACGCAAAGCATTATTTAACCTGTGTCATTTCTTTCGTTCTAAGAGACAACCTATGGCCCCTTAGAAACTATATTATATTTTTTTATAAAACAATAAGCAACAAATTTTTTATCCCTCGTTTTACTCTCACGTCACACCCCAATTAACTTTAGTAGTTTACACAATTGTCACTCTTATAAAACTCGGAGATATCATGAATCAATTAAACATACTCCTTGGAGACACGAAGAAACAAGAAGTTACTACGATCAATATTTTCAAATAGAGTAACTCTTATTTTAAACACTATTTACATCTTATAACAAGTTTGAGCACACCCATTGAAAAGGGACATGCAACGCTTTTAAAAAGTTCGTACCTTGAAAGTCATACATACTTACAATGTCTATCTTTTTATATGTATGGATTGCAATAAATGCGTCCCCTTTGGAAACCATGGCCCTTCGATTTATTAAAACGTATTTTAATCATTTTTTTAAATCCCATAATATCCACCTTCGTAAAATATGGTTGGACGTTAATATATTGCAATAATAAGAGGTCCCATTCTTTCACTATCCAACATGCATCTTTTCCCTTTCACTAGACAAAGCATCAACTAATTAACAATATTAGCACAATTAACAAACAACCACTATTCATAGACGTTTGAACCTTTTGAGATTAAACAAATGCAAAGGCAACAAAAGGGGTAGTTCTTTTTCTACTACATTATAAACAAATGCTAGGAACTATTTAATAAACGAATTTAATGACATGCTTAATGGTTCTATATTTTCTTTTTGTATATATGTGTTATTATGCGACAGATAAATACGACAATTAGCTCCCTCGCTTTAATGTGTGGATCTGAGTCAGCATAAACCTCGTAGACCACAGGCATTATTATTTCATTGAAAGGTATACATAAAAACACGTATATACGTATTTATATATGTATATATAGGTTTGAAATATGTTAATTATTCGTGCATTTTATAGTTATATGCGTGAAAACATTAAATTCCTTGATCTAAATGAGTAGATTGATTTCGTCTCTTGGTTTTGAATCTTTTGGTTTGGGCTTCTACGTAATAGAAGTAATGATTAGGCCCAATTTGATCTTGTGGGTATTTTTTCGGCGATCCTTTTTTTTTCAAATTTCTTGCGAGATCATTCTTATCTAGCTTAAGGGCTTTTGGATATTTCAATTTTCTAAAGTTGAGTTTACTACACAAAATAATAATTTATTCTAATATGTATTACGACGTACCGTACCATTTTCTCAACGTATTACGTACCACGATACGTTGCTATATGGTACCTAAATGTATTATATGACGTACCTAGGTGAAAAATATTTATTCTAATATGTATCTACATATAAAAAAGTAGTAACATGGTACTGAATTATAAGTTTTTATGCAAATGAGTATCTATGAGTAAAGAAACCAACAATTTTAATTCCTTGTAATAAAAAGGGAAAAAGGCAGAGAACAATCTCGTCTACCTCCGTAGGACCACCCTCACCGCCACCACCCCTTTCATGCCCCTGATGCTCAAAATTGATCGATACCACAGCACAAGAAATCTTCGATCAATCGAACTGGTTCCTAATTGGTACGATTCGCTCTTGATTCCGTTCTGATCTGCTCTTAATTTCATTATTTCTTTGGGATTTGTTTCTTTTCGATGGTCAATTTGCGCCCGGTGATAACGCTTCCACGGATGAATTTGTGAAATTTTGTATGGGTTTAGTTGGTTGCTAGTAATTCTTCTTATTTTTGTTTTTTGCTTCCGTGCTTGATTTCATCGAATTAGGGGACGTATCGGTTCATTATTTTTTGCTGGCTGTGTTTGATCATTTGTGTTGAGTTCTAAATTCCCAATTTTTCTTCGGATTTTAGGATTTGATTTAGGAATTACAAAGAAATGCTCACGCTCAATTCTCTCATGCCTATGATGTAACAGGTTTTTTTCCGATCAATCCATATAAAGTCTAATTGATCCAATGGAGCATCAGAAAGTGGAGAATGGGGTTGACTTTTTGCAGTACCTCGAGGTCGATGTGTCGATGCACATCATGAGTTTCTTAGATGATCCTGCCGACATTATACGTGCTAGTGCTGTTTCTCGCTTTTGGCATCGATTCGGTGAGTTTTTAGTTAGATAAAAAGCGTTAAAAAAAACATTTATTGGTTATGATATGTTGTCTGGTAACTGAATCTTCCATGCTTCCGTTTTTCCTACTACGTATATACGATGAGCTGACATTGGCTTACTGAAAATGCATGTGCTTGTGAGATCATATTCGCTTTTGTGGCAGTTGTTGAGCTATATTTAGCAAGGTCGTTATTGCGACATTTCGAGGAGTAGTCAATATTCGTGTTTTTTGTTTTTTGCTCTAATGATTTATCTACAATAGTAGCATTGCCGCTATGTGCAAGTCAATGTATGTAGTGCTGTAAGTAGGGGTGTGCGTGGTGCGGTTTTCGGCCAATTCCGCACCAAACCACTATATGCGGTTTCCTGAAAAAACAATTTTCAAACTGTGGTTTTGAAAAATAAACCACATGTACGGTTTCGAGCAGTTTGGTGCGGTTTTGCGGTTTTTAACCGAACAAATAAAATACTTATATTTTACCAAATGCAAAAATAGTTTTTAAAAATGTTAGGCGCAAAAAAGTGATGGGACATTGCCTTGCCTTAGAAACAAGGCGCAAGTCGAGGTATTTGCCTCATATGTCGAAGCGTCACCATTGTCCAAAAAAATTAGTATCGTTATCTTATTTTATATTAGGTTTTACTTATATTAGGGGCCAATTTTTTTTAGTATATTGGTTTAGCTTTGTGGTCCGATTGGAAGCTCAAAATATAAATAGTAGGTCAATTTGTTTTTAAATGTTCGAGTCGTATCTATTTTAACCCTACATGTTCGGCAGCTTATTCTTATAGGAACATGTTTAACATAAAAAATAAAATTAAGTATGCTAGTAATAATATAGTTTCATATGATCAACAAACTTAGCATATTATTAAAAGACTTATTAGTAAAGAAAAATAATTAAACTAAAAAATAAATTTCAGATATGACTAGTGTACGATTACCATAAAGAAAAAATCAGATGTAATTAGTAAAAAAATTTAGAAAACTAAAGTGTGGTTCAGTGCGGTGCGGTTTGTACCAAAAATTCACACCGCACCATTATTACGGTGCGGTTTTGTAAATAAAATTAAACTGCGGTTTTCGTGGTTAATTGTATTATACGGTGCGGTATGGTGTGGTGCGGGTGGTTCCGGCGGTTTTCTAAAACCATTGCACACCCTAGCTGTAAGGTTATATCACTTGTGATGAATTTTAGCGGAGTTAGAGTCAGAAAAATATTTAGACCCTTTTCTCAAGCTTCTTGTCTTGAGATCCGTTTGAGCTGGGACATGATACTTTCTCTCTTTCTTTATCCCACAATGTAAGAATATTTGAGCAAATCAAGAACTGCAAGTTGACGAAATTTTGTATAACATGTCGTTATCTTTATTGTGCAGTGGTTACAAGTGGATTTGCTAAGCATTTATGCTTGAAGAGATTCCCTGAACTTTCCAACATCGTTAACATACATACCCCCAGCGAAGAGATGGAGATTACCGTCGATGATGAATGTAACAACCCCGTGTATCACGAACCCCAGAACCAAAGCCTTGTCTATGCTTCTCTTCTTCAAGCTCTAACGAAATCGAAGATCTCCCCAAAGGACTGCATTTCTAATGCGATATGTGCCTCGAGCACTGATAATTATCCCGAGGAAAGTGTTGTGAATACTCTAAATCCAAGGGACAGGTTTATTCGAAGGGCTTCATACTGGTCGAGTAAAGGACAGAGCAATTCTCAAGTGCCCGAGACACTAATCTACAAACTAAGAGCTGGGATTTGGATTATTACTGAAATCGACATACAGCCTTTTGAAGGTAATAATTGCACAATATAATATTCCTTTTCCAAGTTTTGGGTGTTTTAATAGATCCTTGCAAACGGTATATTTTTGCATGTTCAGCCTTTTTTCAGCCCGGAAAACCGATATATTCGTCGAAGTTTGTCAGATTTCGCGTGGGATATCCTAAATCTCCAATAGAGTTTGGGAATGATATTAAGCAGTTGCCATTACAAAAGCCCGCCGACGACAAATTCGTATGGCATTATACTTCACCTGAATTTCCCATGGCCCAGGTTAGCCTTTTGCTTTCCTTTGAAGATCGAATCAAATTCATAGCTTATGTGATTCAGATTTTTAAAAAAAAAAGGAAAAATGAATTCTTTGCCGAAATACTATCGTGCAAACAGGAAAATCGCCTTCAGCCATTTAAGCTGCCCGAGCCAGTCCTTTGTATAGGGGGTTATTTGCAAATCGAGCTTTTGGGCCGAACGCAAAAGCAACAAATGGATGGTCTTTTCTACACATGGTACGTTACACATTCCGAGTAAAGAACCCTTTTTTTCCTCCCAACTGCTGATAATAGTTCTATCTTTTCTTTTCGATTTTCTCACACACTGTGCGTGTAGCGTGTGTTACGTTCGAATTCTTGGACGACCCCTTTCTCCAGCCTTCGACGTAGAAACCGTCAAAGAGCCTCAGGGGAAATACCTGCTGAAGTATTACCCCAAAAACCTTAATTCGATCCTTAAGAGCGTTTCTAGGGATGAGATTCCTTACCTTCGCCAGCTCGAAGAAGAGATGCTTTGGGAGAGGATAAGCTTGTTAGAGAATTTGCTGCGTGAGATTCAGCGTGGCCCGAACAATCCTTTCGTGTACGACGAGGACGATGACGAGGACGATGACGAGGCGATCAATGAGGGGCTTGTGCTGTGATTTTTCTGCTTTCTTCTTCATATCGAAGAATGTTTTCTCCCCTATATGTGCATAAAAAAGGGTCGAAGCATTTGCTCTTTTTTCGGCGAGTTTTATGAAGTATCGACTTTTTATGGCTCCGTCGATGTGAATGAGAGCAGTATTTGATTTTGTGCATTATATATGTCGTTGCTTTTTGTCTTAGTTTGCCCTTTTAGATTTTATTGTGACCTAAAACTCGGACAAAAGACACACAGACGTATAACATCGGATTGAAACATTACATAAAGAGTGAAAAATTAGAAATAATAACAATAATATAATGCTCGAGTTGTTCAATGAGCTTGTGAGCCGACTCAGACTCATTAAGAATTTGGATGGCAAAAACAAGATAACCATTTTCGAAATATTCCAATGATTATTTATGATATATAATAGGGTGTAGATGTATAGTGGGAAAGGAATCGAAATTAAAGCAAACCACCAATTTGCTAAGACGGTTGAATCCAAAGGCTTATGATGATTCAGTAATTTGATTTCTCAGTTGAAAGCAGTTGAAGCTCATTTTCATGGAGCCTTGGCCTTTGGGTGTGATGGAAGCAACTGCAAAGGTAAAAAGTTCAACAACTTAATTTACTCGCATATCTATATATATTATATAATGTTTATGTATGCATAATGTGTTAAACCCAAAGCACATTGGAAAGGAAAAGTGGTGATAGAATGCAGATTACCTGATAGCAAGATATGAGAGAGCTGACGAACCCAAAAGCACCCGTGAGACGAGGAGTGACCTTCTTCGGTGCTAGTTGAAGCAAACCAATTGCTACAACTACGTCCATGGAAGCTTTAATAAGAGCTAGAGATCTCTCTTTTGATTTCTGAACCTTCATTCGATATGCATCCATCTGTATTTATTTAAAAAGGCGTGAAGAATTCGTGTAATCTAAAACAAACATATGTATGGTTAAATTGTCTAGAGACAAACCTTTAGCTGGTCACGGTCAAGATCTTTCTCTAACTTCTTCATGGACGTCGAAAGCCTTCCAATTTCACCAGCCTTGAGCAAATGACGAGTAAGAACGTAAGGAAAATATACACATAAATTGTCTAGTTATAAGAAAAGTTTCCAAAAAAATTTTCGTAGTTACTAAGCGAATCGTTGATAGAACGTACACATACCTCAACCAGTGTGGTGCAAACTGATGAACCCAACCAGCAGAAAAGAGAGATGCGTCCGAGATATTCTGAACGTTCTTTGTTCTGAGATGGAAAGCCATTTGTTCTTAGGGTTATTGGAGTTATTAAAATATGGTTTAAGTTTATGCATTCAAATGAGATACAATACCTCGTATATGCCAGTCCTTCCTAGCCACACGATTTGGTCCAAAAACAAGAAAGTGGAAAGGAGTACATTTTTCGACTGCAATTAGGTATTAATTACAGAAAAGTAAACCAACGGATAACGAACATTTCAAATTGCGATTATTTTAAGTTTATAAACCTTTCCGAGCAATAACAGAGGAAGTGGAGTTCCAGGCGCTACAGGGCTGATGAGAGCATGAAGATCATTGATAAACTATCACAAAGCCAAAGATACAGAAATCTGATAAAAAACACATAAAATCTCATTTGGCCATATATTAAAGTAGTGGTCTACTCTATATAAATGCTAACCTTGAACAGGCGAAAAACCTTTCGAGCCAAACTAGTCGTTTTGTCGACATTCTGGGCAGTCCCAGGCTCTCCATTGCTCACGAACTTGGAACCATATTGTATCGCCCTGCATATTTTGTCTCTGGTTTCGGCCTTGTTGAGGTAGAGAATTGCAAGTGCCAGCTCGGCTCGTGCAACATCTATCGAGCTCATTTTTATGAATAAGAACCTGAAAATCTGAGGAAGGACAAACTCAATCAGTAGCCATGAGATAACAAGAACTAGAGGTAAGCCGACGATGATTTCAACAGGTTATAAGCGAGTGAATACAACTTCATGACTCCAAACTCGTAAGCAAATCAAAATAGGAACAAAACTACAACAATCGGAAGAAAATTTATCAATCCAGGCGCTATCTTCTACAACCTCGTTCATATCATAACAACTATCAAACACTCAGTCCATTTTACTATGCACATGACAGCTTGCTGCACCTCGCTGACAAAGATCATCGCGGTTATCAAACAACACAATCGAAAATCTATTATATCCGACCCGACCTCAGCCAATGTGAAAGAATCGTAATCGAATCAAAGCCACGTGAAAGAAAAAGCGATAGAAATCATCAGATAATAATGAAAAATCCACACACACACACACAACAGCCGATTATAGTGAAAGCTAGACGAGAAATTCGCGTACCTGAAAGGTAATTAATCAATGGCAGCAATCACACATTAGGGATTCTCCGTGCTTATAAAAGAAGGATTGTAAAGTGTACATACAAAAAGCTCTATATATAGGTGTACATGCAGCGTGGCGGCTGGGTCACTCACTGTGGGGAGTTGTGCCTTCCTTGATATTCGCAATTTATATATTTTTTGCTTTTTATTTATTATTTTCTGTAGATATTTTATCTACTCAGCTACAGGCCCATTGGGCCTAAGTCAAAGAAGCCCATTAATCTCTGAATATATAGTGCAAGCCCAATAATCTCAATTTAAAATAGTCGAAATAACTTCAAATAACCTTGCAACTTCACGAGATGTAATAATCCCACCCCACCACTTGCTGAGATGTCATAATCTTCTATTTTACAAATTTTACAAAAACGACAAACTACGAAACACGTAATATAATACAGTCGATGGTTAGTTGTGAAATTCAGAAGACATACCAACACAAAGCAACTTCCCAAACATATTCGACAATTTAGTGCCCAAGATAGAAGAATCCAATCCATGATACAATTACAGCAAAAGTGAGCCATCATTTCTTCTTCAGAAAAGACAACAGAAGTCAAACTCCATAAAGGGAAGCTAATCAATCAGAGCAATCTATTACTGATACATAAAGAAACATAGAACACTAACGATATCAAGATTCAAGCATGGGGTAGGGAGGAGTAATATAGCAGCAGCAGCAGCAGCAGATAGTATCCCTTCAGACAGAGTAGTCTTCAGTTTCAAGATCGGGATCTTCCCCGGCGAACTGGCGAACGACTGCATTGAATTTCGAAGAAAGAAAAAAAAAAGGAAAGAATAGCAATTAAGCTGGGAACAATACGCAAGCTGTCGGAATTTGAAGACTATTATGAGTTAAAGTGTTGAACAATAAATCACATAAATACCTGCGATATCTTTCTCCAGCGCCAGGGCTTTCCCTAGGTTCAGACCTTCTGTCATAGCCACGGTTTTCCTTTGTTTCAGACCTAGATTTTCCGTATTCGGGACTTTCCCTTGGCTCAGATCTTCTGCCATAACCAGGGCTTTCCTTCGCTTCAGATCTTGATTTGCCATAGTTAGGGCTTCTCCTCTCAGATCTTGAACTTCCATAATCGGGACTTGCCCTTCTATCAGATCTTGACTTGGGAACTGAGCCATGCCCATAATCTGGGCTCCCTCGATCCCTACGATATGGGCTTGGAGACCTTCCTCGCCCATAGCCTCTACCATCGGGTGATGGATCTCTGCCTCGTCTCCCAGGGCTGTTTCTTCGGTCATCATCATCTCTGATTGCATACTCGACAGATATAACGCGGTCCATGAACTTACTGTATCAATGAAAAAATAAATGAGAACAATACAAGCCATACTTTGATGCGCGAAAAGGACGTGATTTTTGTCCCTGTGTTGAAAAATATTCCATCTGATGGGGTTCACATAGTGATACAAAATGAATAACTTGCCAGTGATGAAATATCATACTCCAGTCACACAATAACCTTTCTTGGGCGTGGAGGAGAGGAAGAGGGGAGTACATCTTGAATAACATATTTCAAAAATGATGAGCAAACAAACCTCATATGAGTGGCTTCTAAAGCACGGGTGGCATCTTCCTGCGACTCAAATTGCACAAAAGAGAAGTTCTTTCGGATCCTGACATTTAATATCTTCCCATAAGGTTCAAAATGCCTCTCAATGTCTCTGGTCCTTGTATCGATAGGGTCAAAGTTGATAACAAACAATGTTTTTGAAGGTTTAGAACTGGCAGAAGATCTTCTGGAACTATCATGCCTTCGACCACCACGCTCATCCTGAATATAGTTCGAAGATAATTTGGATGAGATGCCAAAATCAATCAAGGAGAAAAATATGATACCCAGTAATTTGTTGATACCTTGGTCCATTCAACACGAATCCGACGTCCTTTTCTACCAAACTCTAAATTATCTAACCTCCGGATTGCATCCTCTGCATCGCGTTCATCTTCGATATACACAAATGCGAAGCCTAAAACACCAAAATCAAATGAACAAACCAACTAGGGAGCTTAAGAAAGCAAGAACATGTGGCATAACGATGACTCCGGTGAAGATGTAACTGCACACTGTACTTGAACACATTACAACCAAACCCTGCAAACAAATATGAAGAAAGAAGAGTTCTCTTTGAAGAATAAAAAACAACACCTGCCACTTGATCCGGATTGAACATGATATTATGTTGGAACATGTCGGATATTGAACAGCAAATTCATGAGGAATGCAAAAGGATGTAGTCTCAGGGAAGTGTAGGTTGGTGGGACCATGGCAGATCATATTGGTTCTTTCGAACAAACATAAGAACATGTATCTTGGACACAAGCCATAAAATAAATGCAGAAAACCACCCATTGAGGAAGATCATGGAATATCCAAGAGATCCTGCGTCAAAGAAACTACTGAGCTTGGGGATTCAATTATGCATAAACTTGCTTTTGTTTCTGAGAAAGAAGCACGAAGATATCATCAATTAGCAACGCAACCCATCCTTTTAAGTTTAATCCAAGGATTCATTCAAACCAAACATAATAAAAAAATCAGATGGGCAACTGTCTGCAGCATCCACATGCCTTAGCAGGCCCTCTCAAATGCTTATTTCATGTGCGCTTCATCATTCGAGAGCAGGGGATGGTTAACAGAGGAAAACCCAAAATTGTACGTATAGGCATTGATCCACCTCCTTTTTGGCACCAGATGCAGTGTTGCTCATAAACTGGCATTCTCAGAGAAAGCTGACCCAAAATCAGGACCAAAATACTCTTGCATTGTTATAAAGGGTATAGAGCACACAAAATTGAGTTCGAGCAGACCCACAACAATGACAACCAAATATTAAGAAATGCACCCCTACCAGATTTCATATCCACCCTGTCAACCCTTCCGTATTTCTTGAAAAGCCGTTCAACATCAGATTGGCGAGCATCAAAGTCCAAATTCCCACAAAATAAAGACCTCATTTTCGCAGTAGTTGCCTGCAGATGCAAAATTCACACATCCAACTGTGAAACAAAACTAGAAATGGAATACAGCTTGAAACTAGAAATGGAATACGCCAAGCTTGGCATTTTCTTACTTCATAATAAAAGAGATAATGAGCACGAACTACAAATTCCAAACCAAATGATCAACACGATCGCAGAATTCAACTAAGTTATCCTGATAGCCAACATTGATAATTACCAGATCTACGAATTCCAAACATACAAGCAAACATTTCACAGTACACTTTCCAATCCGAGAAAGACGGAGAACATAGAAATGGTTTTACCTGGGGAGCTTTTCCAAAGGCGAAATTTACGTGCCGAAACCCTAATAGAGTCGTAAGTTTGAATGCCGAACAGGACACAGAATGGTATATTAGTGCGCTCTAGCTGATATTGGGCTTTATTTGGGCCTTAACCCATCTCACAAGTCCAATTTTTCAATATTTTCTTTTTTATTTCATTTAATTGTTTGTGTTGATTAAAAATTCCAACGTATTTCATTATTTGTGGAGATTCTTTACTATATAACGTGTAATGACCCAATACGATGACATTAAAGAATTGGAGCACAAACTCTTAATCACATCGTTAGCGACGTGATTAG
The DNA here is from genome assembly GCA_027422505.1 of Craterostigma plantagineum. Taxonomy (NCBI): domain Eukaryota; kingdom Viridiplantae; phylum Streptophyta; class Magnoliopsida; order Lamiales; family Linderniaceae; genus Craterostigma; species Craterostigma plantagineum. Next base: position 5,861,235 of record JAPQWV010000005.1, read on the forward strand.
ATGACAATCAATGCAGTTGAAGAAAGTGGCAATTTTTTTAAATAATTAATAGGATTTTACTAAAAGAGGAATCTTTAATTTGCAGAGACTATGAAAGCGACAATCTGTTGATGTTATCCACAATGTCAACAAAACTCAAATCTTGTCTAGTTGTTATGATTAAGACATTATTTGAAACTTGTAATAGAAGGGCACATCGCCATCCATTTTCTTTTGTTTTTTCGACGAGTCCCATTATTATAGTTCAGTTTGTAAGGGAAGACTTGGTTCTCAGTCTCATCCATTTAATGCTCTTCTCTATAACTTGAAGTCCACTTCAAGAGATGGAAAAAAGGTTCCATTTTTGGACAAACCACCCATTTTTTTGCCCTTCCATTCATGGTTTCAAGTATTATTAATCTCTTTTGGAAATCTTGATTCGTATTTTTCTGTTCGTCATCGATCAAATTGGATTCTTCTTCTTGTTCTCCGTGTAATAGAGGACAACAGCTAAGTATGTTTCTTGAAAATCTTGGACATGGGCTGCTGTTATGTAATAAAAATCACTTATTTTCTTTCTTTTCCACATTAATGGGATCCTTCTCTGACTATCGAAATGTTTGCCATATGGGTTTTTCATCTAAAGAGGAATCTTGATCTTGGGCATTCATTTTTTCCCCCCATTTTCTTGTGAATCAAATCTTTCATCATATATTTTGTTTTTTCGATTTTGTTTTTTGGCGTTAGGAGGCCAAGGAATGAATCTGATAACAACGATCATAGGTTTTGGTATGAGTGCTACTTTCATCATCTTCATCTGCGCTCGACTCATTTGTGGTAGGCTTCGAAGGATTGAAGAAGATCACATGTTCGAAATCGAATCGAGGATTGATCTCGAAATGGTACTGTCAAATAAACACTTCACTTGAAAAGCTTAAAGCTTGAAATAAGTGCATTATATTTTTATTTTATATACTTTATTTCCAAAACGCTCCTCGTCTCATAGGTTGATTTATTTATTATGTAGACTCGTGCGTGAAATTTTCTTTTAATGGTTGCTGGTAGCCATGACATATACATGTCATTGAGTAACTCTGATATTATATTAGAAATTAAAAATTTCCTCAGCTGCTTGCTGATAAGTGAAGATTCTTCTTGTTATTGTTATATTAATTTATCTAATGTGCAACAACTTTTAATTTTTCAATTAGAAATTAAAAATTTCCTCTTAAAATAAGCTGATGTTGGGTTTAGTGTGGTTTTATATAAACTCATGGTTTAGATAAACCCACGAACCAAACAGTCATACATGTCTTAAACCCACCTTTAAAATCATTAAACCACCAAACCAAACAAGCACTAGTCTAACGAGTGACAACTTTTAATTTAGTCACATTATCTGATTTACCAAATCATGTATATTCTTACAGCAAGCCGAAGGTAGAATCACCGACGGGCTCGAACCCATATCAGTCTCTGCAATCCCGACCGTGAAGTTCAGCCGCGGGGCCCACGGTTCGACTGAGGGGGACCCACAGTGAGTCTACGATTACCAATCTATTTATTTTTTCGGTCGCCGATCGAATTAGATTATCAGTCGAAAAACGAGCATTTTAAACTAAATATGCAGATGCACTATATGCCTTGCCGAGTATCGAGAAAAGGAGGTGCTGAGAATAATGCCAAAGTGCGGCCATAGCTTTCACCTCAACTGCATAGACGTGTGGCTGAGGAAGCAACCGACCTGCCCCGTTTGCCGCCTCCCCGTAAGGGACGGCCGGCCGCCGGCGGAGGGAATTCTCGCCGGCGGCCAAGTTCGTAGGGAAGCAAGATTGATGTCAGTTACGTCTTAAAAGCAGCACTCTGTTTCTTGTTTATGTCCATACTGCAGCGCTTTGATGTAAATAGACACATAAAACAGAGCATATAAACCGTACAGAGAGAATACAGGGCATTAATTAATAAAAACAGTATCAATTGTAATAGAAAATTAGCAGATAACCGTCGATTAAAGATCAAACAAAGTTCACCTTAATTAATTGCAGCTCAAATTCGTAGAGAAGCAATATTGATGTCAGCCATGTCTTAAAAGCAGCAATCTGTCACGTACAGGAAACAGAGCATATAATACATACAGAAAACAGAGCATACAAGCAGTAATTCTAATAGACATTAGCAGATAACCATCGGATTAAAAGACCAAACAAGTTCACCTAAAGTTGATTGAGACACCGAGGAATCACTTGTCCTAATTCCGAAAACTAGCAAGAGAAACCTAAAATGGATACAGAAGCAGAGACAACGTTAGAATCCGCCCCGACCCGACTGGAAACCTTAATCTCTTCTTTAGAACAAGCAACCCACATGGCCAAGAAGCTCCGACATAGGCCCGCAAACCCAGCCCATCTCGGCCAGATACACAAGGTACTTCGCGCGGCCCACGAAGAGCTCTCTCTGCACCTCGGCGGAGCCGGCGAGCCGATGCAGGTGGAGGGAGCCGGCGGAAATTACGGAACTGACGACGGCGGCGGTTTTGGGGTTGAAATTGGATATTCGCCGAGGGACGTCGCTAAGGTTGAGGAGAGGATGAGGGAGGCGTTTTATATTCAGAACAGTAGTAAGAGGGCCAAGCGGCGGCTGTCGCCGGCGGCTGCGGCGGATGCTGAGGTGGAGAGGCGGCTTAGGGAGGCGGCGGAGGACGGTGGTGGGTCGAGGGAGGTTGACAAGCTCAGGTCTTTAGATTTGATTTATCAGTTTCATGCTTGAAGAAAGAAAGAAAGAAAGACGAGATTTTTTTTTTCAAATTGAGCAAACTTTGTCGCTGATTTCTATCTGATTTTCTGTATTGTATTTTTTATGATTCTCTGACAAGATTTGAACCTTTGGTCACTGTATTATCACTTAGAACATCAGAAGAACAAAGCTCAGCTTAAACATCAACACATTTATACAGACAAGAGACTTCAAAGAAAGATCTCTTACACAATCCTCAAACTTAACCGAACAGCAGTTTACGCCTAACCGATTTCGAAATTCCCGACGAGCTCGAACCTTTCCTCTTACCTTCGACAGGCGAATCAAAACTGCTCTTCGATCCCTTCTTTTCGTCAATCCCTTCATCGTTCACAGCAGCTTTTTTCGACGATCGATAGAACTCCTTAATGCTCAGCTGAACGCTCTGCGATGACTGAGAAACCTCCAAAGATTTCTTCTTTCTTGATTTTGCTTCTTTCAGTTCCTGCCAAGATTTTTACAACTATATACATAAACGTTCCAAGATCGATATATATAGAGAGAGAGGGAAAGTAGAGAAAGATTACCTTTTCCTTTATAAACAAAGAAGTCTCCATAGGAAAAGCATTTCTTACAAGCTCCACGTCTTCATCAGTAGAAAGAAGGCAGCAACCATTCTCATACCGTACTTCAGGGGCTTCAACATCTTCGAGCAAGTCAATGGCTTCATCGTTTTCTTCGACAATTTCACATTTTGAATCAAAGGGCTCTCTGGGAATTGCTCGTATTTCGCCGGGTTTCTTCCAATTGACAACATAGGATTCGTGCCCGTATCTCCTTTTGATGCGATGGATGCCAAGAAACTCATATTGTCCATGCAATAACTTGTCAGTCTTCTTCGAGACCATTTCCCTTAAATAGATAGTCGATAGCATTGGGAGGAATCTCTGCCTTGTGTAAGATGGCTCCCAATTCTGTTGATAGGTCAAGTAATCGACGAGCAGCTCTGTTCTTGGGCTCGACCAACCAATGCACGGTTCGTCATCTGATGATCGAGAAAATGTAAAGGTCGAAACTTTAGCTCAAATTATATGGGAAAAGCGTGATTTTGGTGTCCTTTTATCCTTATTACCTCGATTGAGAAGGAATTTAGGTGTTTTTAGTTGGTACTTTGAGGGACTAAATCAAAGGGGTGTGTCTAAAGAAGAACTAACTACTAACAGATAAGTTTTCGAATTTGAAGGACTTAAAACTATAGTACGTACCAATCCCATGATTGCTTCTGAGGTACATTTCTATGATTTCATCGTTCGGGAAATTTTCCTCAGACGCAATTTTCTTGCAAACAGTAATCTGCCAAGCTCTGTCCTTTTTCTTCTCTTCTTCTTGCAAGGACTAGCAAATTAGGACAAAACCCATTACGGAAACATAAGAAGAAATCCACACGCGAAAAATATGAAATAATAAAAATAAGAGCAAGACTTTTACCACGGCGCATGACAAGCACTCGCATTTAAATCCCGCCGGCTTTTGCAAGCAACTCTGACCGATCGTCGAATTGCAAAACTCGCAAGAAAATTTAAGGTGCGCTTTTTTGTTCCCAGGATGCCCACAGTGAGAACAGTGGCGCGATTTTCCATTTTTCGGCGATTTCTCATCAGAGTCTTCTTCATGACTTCCCCTCGCTATTTCATGCAACCTACGTCGTACATATATATGATTTGTTGTAATAAGCAGAACAAGCTATGCAACAAAAGTAAGCAAAGTAAGTAAAAGAGAAAAACCTGCTTAGTATTTCGTCTTTAGTGTATTGCTTGACGAATCGAACAGCAGTATCTATCCCAATTCCATATATGCCCTTCAGATCATGATCGTTCCCAACTAGCAAAGAAACAGCTATCAAATGCTCCCTTTTGAGCGCTAGCCCAGCTTCTATATCAGATATATGGTAGCACTCAAATGGCTCCTGCCCAAAAAATACGATTATGATTGTCTTAATTTCGATTGTCCTTTTCAAGAAAATCCAAGAAAATAGGATAGCAGGCACGAAAATGAAGGGAAAAACAGAGCATAAGAGGCTGCGATAAAGGGTCGCTCACTTTCGAGTTGGGCACGATTCTCTTTATTACGCATTGTGCTCCATATAGAAAGGCATCGCTATCAGCCGTAATACAAGCGTCTACGAAGCCTTCTCTGTTCAGCTGCGCACAAAGGGCTTCAGCTTCTGCTTTGGCTGTTAGAATTGGCATTCCCATGAGCTTAAGCAGTTCCTGTAATAAAATAGAAAAAAATCTATTGACACATAAAAGCCTGTTCCAAGATCTTCAACTTAAGGAGCAAATTGGGACTAAATTGACAGTTAAAAGGCAACTTTTTTCGCTGGAAATGGCTATATAGGAGCCCAAGTTCTAGCAGCATATATAAACTTTCTATAGTAAAATAATACGAAGAAATTATACTTACCACGCATTCTTCAACGCATTTGCTAAACAAACCGTTCCTTTTCGCCGAAGAACCCTTATCTGTATTTAGCGGATTCGAAGCATCAATTCCCGACGATCTGAAGAAACGGTTCATCCTCGCCTGAGATTTCAACGGCGAAGGAGTTCCATCCACCACAAAAACAGGGTATGCTCCAAACTGCAACACAAAAAGCATAAATGTCAAACAAAAAAGTCATGTTATTACAAGCCCGGCAATCAAGAGATACAAGAAAAGAATGTCCAAACGAGACACTCAAAAACATTAAAATTTGCAGTAATTGAGGGACAGAGTGATCAATAAATGCTCAATCCGAACAAAGGGAGAGAAGAAACAAAAAGGGTATAAACCCATACGCGAATTACCACATTGAACAACAACAAAAAAAAACAGCTTAAGAGCTAACCTTGGAGAAAAGATTAACAGTTCTGAAGAACATCAGACGTATGTGAGGCTTTCGAGCGTACCCTTTGATCGCCGTCTCGTGCTGTACGATCCAATACGAAAGGTCGACGGCGACGCGCTTATTCCTCAAGAAATCGAAACCTTCGTAGCGAGCGTGGGGTTTCAGCAAATCCCAGAAGTTCCCTCCAATGCCCATTGCTATAAGGCTCAGAAAAGATGAGCTTTTCTTGAAGAGAAAAAAAAAAAAAGATTACGTTTTTCAGACTACAGAGTTGGTGATGCACAGTAAGTGAGAGTGGGGAAGAAGAAAAAGGTGTTTGAAGGGCTTTTTAATGGGCCCCATTTTAGCCCGATTTCAGATTTTGTAAGTTTATAGATTTCGTTTTTGACAAATTTATTCTTATTACAGTATCTCCTTTGACCTTATAATAACAAGGAGGATCTTTTTCAGGAAAATCATTTACGAGGGCAAAAAGTGGGACAAATCAGTCAACGTAAAGGACATTCTACGGTGGAGATAAGCGTAGGATGATTCCCATGAATTCGAGCCCAACGATCGATCGATAGTTCATCGTTTTATTACACGAAACCCTTCAATCGACTGCTGCTCATAGACATGGGAAATTGCATCGAAGTTCTTGCCCAAGAATAAGACGAATTCTTCTTCAAGAAACGGCCCAAGATTAGCGAATACGGAAGAAAAAAGAGATCTTTATTAGGGTTTTTACACATTCATTCGTTCAAATTTGCAGCACTCAAACTTCTGAGATCTCACTTCCCTCACCAAGCACTAGGGTTTCATCAAACGATAGCAAAAGAAATCATCACTAGAACAATACGAAAGAAAAAAAGCGTAAAAGAACTACGAAACTGATCATAAGCAGCCATCGTCTTCATTTTATTACACGAGCCCAATGATCAAAACCGTTGATCACAGCCATGGGAGTTCCATCGAAGTTCTTGCCCAAGAATCAGACCAATTCTTCTTCAAGAAACGTCCCAAGATTAGCGAATACGGTGAACTCAAAACGAAAAAAAAAGGAAGGAAAAAGAGATCTTTATTTATTAGGGTTTTTGCACGTTCATATCAACTAGGCACCAAATGATCTAACTTCTGAGATCTCATTTCCCTCTCCCAAACACTAGGGTTTCGTCAATCGATAGCAAAAGAAATAACCACTAAAAAGAAAAAAAAAAACCTAAAAGAACCCTACGAACTCATAAGCAGCCATCATCAATCTTCACTACTGTTGATTCACCAATCCATGGAATTCCAAGACATTAGTCTGACACCTATCGAAAATCCTATTGCACGCAACAAGCTCAACAACGAAAGGCCTCTTCAATGGGTCCCACTCCAAGCACTGAACCACAATCGACTCAAACTCCTCCGAGAAAACCCTACTTCTTCGAAAAACTCTATTGTACTTATCGCGGGCCCACGATTTAAACCCTCCCTTCTTAGCGTAATCATGAACATGCCCCTTCCTGGGAAGCCTCTTGTTCTTACATATCCTCTTCACCACTGAATCCAAAACCCTTCTGCTCTCAAACTTAAGCTCTTCGCCGTACGCCAGCTCAAGGGCTAGCATGCCTATGGCCCACACGTCGCTCGCTTTGTTCAGTGGTTGCCTACGGTGATAAACCTCGGGCGCTAATTCAGTCGCTAGGGAGGGAAGGTGAGGCTCGGGCGAGTGATGATCAGCTTCAGTGTTAGTCATAGGCCGAGGAGAGCCTACGCCTGAAGAGTCGATGTCTGAAAACCCAATTTTTATTTCTGGGTTCTGTTTCAAGAATACGTTGCCTGCGTTTATGGTTCCACGGAAGTGGCCCGAAATGTGAATGAGCTGTAGATCGGTTAGGATTTGCTTTAAGATCATTATGATGAAGCGTTCTTCCATGCCATTGGGGAAGTGTGAGGCGATTATCGATCTTAGATCTCTCTCTGCCATTGATTATGGCGATGAACTACAGAGAGGTGAATTGAAGAGTTTTTATCTTTTCTTGGTTTTCTTGGAGGATTTGAGGTGTTTGAGAGATGAGTGGAAGGGTGAAATGAGTTGAAGATATGTGTGTGTGTGTATTGTGTGTATATATATATGTATAATCTCTCAAAGTTAAAGAAGCTTCGAGCTCGCGGGTTTATTAAGTTGCGGTTAACTAATTTTTCTCAAAGAAAAATAAATAGATAAATAAGTGAATAGATGATATCTTGGTGACGATTTTTAAGGTATGAATGAATTTTAAGCAATGGAAAGCTCTGTTTTTGTAATAATAAACTTAAAATTCAAAAATAAATAAATACATAAAATAAACGAATAGATAAATAATATCTTCTGATCTGACGAATTTTAATTTTTAAGTAATGAACGGTACGACGTTTGTTTTTGCGTTTGCAAATTGCATGCAACGGGAAAAAAAAATTGGGAGAATTTTTAAGTGGAATATGTATTTTGTATCATCTAATTTGATTTATTTTTTTCTCATATTGCATTCATCATAATGTATTTCAGTGCTCTTTTCCCTTATTTCTTTCTTTGCTTGGACTATATTGCTCATATCCATCGTAATCGCATCGAAAATGTCGCCGGAGAAAAAGAACAAAATAAAGTGGCGATAGAAATTCAAATGAAACAAAATCAAACAGTTTCAACACAAGATTCAAAATCCAAACTTATACGTTTCAGCTTTCATCAATCGATAGAAACATCACAAATCCTCAGAAACAAGAAAAAGAAAAACCCTAATCAACGAAGAACAAAACGAAAAGCACACAACCATTCACTCTTTCTTCAACGAGCAAAGAAATTGCCCAACATTAGCCTCACACTTAGCCAAGGCATCACTCTCAAGAAGCTCCATTACAGTCGCCCTCTTTGATGGGTCCCACGCCAAACACTTAGAAACCATAACCTCAAACCCTTTCGAAAAAACCCTACAATGAACAACTCTATCGTACCTATCTCGAACCCAAGAAAAAAACCCTCCTTTGTACTTACGCATATGTTCTTTCCTAGGAAGTCTCTTAATTTTATTCAGAGTCTTAACCATAGAATCCAAAGCTTCCCTACTCCTAAACCTAAGCCTGCCGTACGCCAACTCAATAGCCATAATTCCTATGAGCCAAATATCAGAAGCTTGAGAAGTTTGAAGCCCATCTCTGAACACTTCGGGCGCTACGTCCATTTCGAGGGGCAAATGGGGAGATCGAATCTGTTCTTCGCCGGCGTTTGAAGAAGAAGAAGAATCAGAAAACCCTAATTTGGTTTCTTCGGGCGATTCTATCAAGAATATGCATCCAGCGTTTATGTTTCCTCGTATTTGTCCCTGAGAATGTAGGGCTAATAGCTCGGTTAGGGTTTCCCTTAATGCCATTAGAATGAAGTGTTCTTCCATTCCTTGGGGGAAGTTGATAGCCATTATCGATCTAAGAGATCGTCTCTGTGCCATGGCTGTGATGAGCACAGAGATGAACGGTGAAAAGGGTTTTTTTTCCTGCTTTGTTCTTGGTTTAGGGTTTCTTGAAGAAAGGGGAGAGGGTTGAGAGTAAATGGTGGGGTGAGATGAGTTCATGAAGTGAGGAGATATTACGTATAAAATGGACTCATGGGATTTCGTTGCTAATTTTTCTCGGCAAATAAATGATAAGTATATAATCAACGGATAAATAATAATTAACTTACGTTCCCGCAGATTGGCGAAAAATAAATATAGGGAAGAATTGATGCAAACAGTATCGTATGAAATGCCACGGTTAGGGTGCAGATAATTATAATCATAAATATATTAGTATAGTTCTTGAAAACTAAACTAGAATGCGTATACAGTATAGATATATACACACACTACGTATAAAGTCTCGTTTCACCACCCTTTTAAATTTTATTTGACATCGGCTGTGTGCTTCGTTTTGTGATCTGTGGACAATCAAGATTAAGAGCAAAATAAACATCGTTTTTACTTTTAAATTTTAGCAACAAAAGCAGACGTCGTTGATGGGTGGGAGGGAGGACGACACTACTCTTTTAGGGGGTGTTTGTTTCAGGTGATCCAACATTACGGTGATACGCACATCACGGTGATGTGAGTATCACCGGAATGTAGATCAAGGTGATATGTCATCGATGTGTTTGTTTTAAGGTATATTTCATTTTTCAGATCAACGTGATATTGGAGTATTCTGTTGGTTTAATCACTGTGATGTGTAGGGTGATGTTGTATAAATGTCATCTTTGACCCTATACATATGATTTAAATAATGTGTTAATTTTTTTAAGGTGATATTTTATGTGATAATCATTAATATATTAAAATTAACATTTAATTTATAACCACTATTTATATTTATACTTTTTTAAATATAAGTATAAATATTTTTAAATAACTAATTTAAGATTTAATTATGTTAATCATGTAATTAAAATATTTATAATGGCATATAAAGTAATAATGTTAAAATATGAGGGGTATTTTCGTCCATTAAAAGTTATATAGATCACACCATCACCGTGATGTTGGATCACCTAAGTTTTTTGGGGTGATCTGAAATATGAAATATCACCCCATTTTCATCACCTAGGTGATCCATCATTCCGGTGATGACTTATCACCTAGACTAAACAAACACAGTGATAAGTGGTAAACGAGAGGATCACGGTGATGTTTTGGAAGATCACCCCAAAACAAACACCCCTTATATTATAATTCAAATAATTTCAACAAGCCGTTTATTTAAGTTTTTTTTATGCACTTTACTCGGTCAAAAATCGATTTTATTTGAAAATCAAATTCAAAACGACGCGGTTTTCACATACCCTGTCAAAACCCACTCTACTACATAAATATTTGTCTGAGTCTCGGAAACTCTTCTTCATCTCAATCTCATCCTCTCTTTGTAATTGTTTGTTCTAATTCAATTCAAACAAATGGAGCTAACTGCAAGAAGACCACCACCACCACCACCCGTCGTAATCCCTATTATCCTCGCCTCCCGTCGATCGTCTTCTTAGACGACACAGAACAAAGCAGCGGCGTCGTATCCTTCCAAGAGGCCTCGAGCAGATCAGCTTTTAGCTATGTATCTCTTGGGAGATTGTGATCGGGCAATGTCCGAGATTTTTACGGGTTTGAGTAGTAGTAGTAGACCCGTCAAAATGGCCCGCCCCGCCCTACCTAAGAGGTGGGTTGGACTGGGATTTTTAAGGCCGGCCTTCACGGGCTAACCCGCGCGGGCTAGACGGGGCGGGGCGGGCTGACCCGTGGGCCGGCCCGTCATATATTTTATTTAATTTATATTAAATATTAAATATATATTAATTTAATTAGAGGAATTAATTAATGATTTCATTTATAATTAATGATGCATTTATTAATTAATACATAATTAATGTATATAAATATCATAATTAATTAAAAAAATTAAATGAAAAAATTCCTTGCGGGCCGAGCCAGGCCCGCTTGCGAGGCGGGCTGGGCCTCAGTTTTGAAGGCAGCCCTCCCCGCCTCGCCAAACAGCAGGCTTTGGCGGGTTGCGGGCCGACCCACCCCGCCGACCCGTTTTGACAGTAGTAGTAGTAGTAGTGGTGGTGGTGGTGGTGGTGGTGGTGGTGGTGGTTGTGGTGGTGGTGGTCATGGTGGTGGTGGTCGTGGTGGTGGTGGTGGTTGTGGTGGTGGTCGTGGTGGTGGTGGTTGTGGTGGTGGTCGTGGTAGTAGTGGTGGTGGTGGTGGTGGTGGTGGTGGTGGTGGTGGTGGTGGTAGTAGTGATAGTGGTAGTGGTGGTGGTCGTGCTATGAATTGTTGCGACATTTGTTTGCTCTTGACGCAAGATATTAAGCTAAACCAAAATGATGGTACATCAACATCTAGCACATTGCAGAAATCACAGAATCATTGATTTATTTTTCATGCTTGATAAGTTACGATTTTACGTAGATTTTGTACCTCGTAAAAGCGCGCTATCATTTTTATTTTATCAAAATCGCCTCAAATATCTTCCCCTAAGAGTATATATTTTATTTGCACATACAGGAGAAAATAGACGAAAAAGCGGGAAGTTTGGACATGGAAAGAGTTTTTATTATTTTATCAAGCATTAATATATGGAATTGGGATGCTCATTCAACTCTTAGACCACACGTGTTTTTAAGATATATCACATACAAGACAAGGAGACAAAGAAGCATGCAAAGAAAAGTCTTCCACATCTTTTGCATGGTTCAAGGCGAATGATACTCATAAATAGAGGTGTCAAAACGGGCCGAGCCCGTCGGATTGGCCCGCCCCGCCATGAAAAATAGGTGGGTTGGGCCAACCAATTTCCGGTCCGTTTAAAGGCGGCCCGAAACGGGCCAGCCCGTTTGGGTTGCGGGTTGAGGCGGGTCGGGGCGGGCTGGCCCGCCAGTAATTTTTATTTTTTTATTTATTATGTATATATATTATAAACATTTTTAATGCTAAATATTAATAAATAATATTTATTAGTGATTAGTTATAATTAATTTAGTTAAGAATTTAATTTATAAATGATTTATTCGTTAATTATTCCAAAATTTAAGTATTATTTGCAACAAAAAATACAAAAATTTAAAAAAAATAAAAAAAATATATAGCGGGCTGGCCCGCCAACCCACCAACCCGCGGCGGATCGGGGCGGGCTACTAGTTTAGTAGCCCGTTATGTTGGCGGGCTGGCCCGCCCCGCCCCGTTTAATGGCGGGTTGAGCGGGGCGGGCCGGCCCGTTTGACAGCTCTACTCATAAAGCTAAAGTGGCTTATGTGTCATAAGAGACAAGACACATACTAAGCCCTCAAAGTGGAAATTCTTGCAATTCAAAGAGGGCTAATGGGGACAGACTTTCTATTTATTAAAACTTGAATATCTAAAGTTGATATAGATGGGTATGCAATAGACAAAAGGGAAGTGGAGGATAGTCCACTATATATACACTTCGATGGGAAAAAAAGGGGGGAGCTGAAGGCCACATATACGAATATTTGGCAGAGAACTCATTCAACGAGCTAAGGCCATATAGAAAAAAATCAGGCAGCTCTCTGGTTTTTCCTACTCACATATCACATACGTACAACTCACAAAGTCACCCAACACACACCTACCTCCCAAGCTGAAATAAAATTAGGAAAGGTAGCCATATACGCGCACACACGGCTAAGAATCTGCGACGACGCGAGGAGGCTACAGACGAGCCCGCAATTCCAAGACGGTTCTTTCCTCGGTCACACGAAGGAAAGCCCGGAAACGGCGTGTGGCTACTCGACACCGTGATAAGAGAAGTTTTTATGTTTTTGCATTTTCTATAATGTTTACGTTGAATATTTTGTTGTTGCTTTCGCTAATTAATATGTTAGCGTAAGTCGTTTTGTGGTTAAGGCCTTATTAGGAAGGATTATGAACTCGTATTAATGTTATCGTGCTTTATTTAATCGTTTGTGCTAAGTTATGTGTTGTTCGCTGATCTTAATGCCTGCGTATAATTGATCGCCACATGCTTGTTTTGTTGATTGATTTATGAGACCGAGAGGTGATTAGACCGATTAGAATTGAAGTGTCGAATATCACGACGTAAAACCGACCAGAGATGGAATTTGGTTTTGTTCGTGTGGTTTCTGAGACTTTAGGCGCCGAAAGCGTCTAAAGTCGGGGAAATTCTTAAAGTCGAATGCGTGCGGAGTAACTACAGTCATATAGGAATATAGTTGATTGGTTCACTCTCGCATAGGGTTGCTATACACGCGAGAGCGGGTAGCACGTATGTTAGGAATTTCTACCTTGACTTAAATCGTATTGATTAGATAAAGTCGATTGCATAAAGACGTAGATTAATCTGTGCCGAAATATGTGCTTTAATCACGTTTGTCGTCAATTAATATTTGTAATCGTTTTATAGCTGCTTATTTGTGTTTTTAATTCAACGAAAAAATAATTATTTATAAGTTAGAAGCGTATTTTAGAATTAATCGAGCTATCCTCGTGGATCGATACTCGGACTTACGTCCGTTTTATACTACTTGCACGACCTAGTATACTTGCTAGTATTCGAGCGTGCCAATGCTTGTAACGCCATAGAATGCAGCTAGCTAGTAACGTAAAAAAGATTTACAGCATGTCTTTCACGTAAACTTCAATGCATTGCGAAGTGTCTTACGCAGGTCATCCTTGTCGTTCTCGACAACTCGGCCCTGAGTCACTGATTTGTAGACATCAGTCACGGTCCCAACAAAGCTTTGAAAAATGTCTAGCTTTAGGATTTCTTCCACTGATGGTCTCTTTGTGTGATCTGCCTCGAGGCATTTCGAGATCATCTCACAGAAAGGAGGAGAAAGCTTATCTGCTTTTGTCTTCTTCTTCGGAGAGATCATCGACAACCCCTTTTTGAACAAAGACTTTTCCTTCAAATCCAAGTCGCCGTGGAGCAATTCTGTACCTATCAAACCTACTAAACATACGTCATATTTACTTGTTAGCCATTCTTGAGGTAAATGCTTCGCAGATCTCTCGAAAGGGGTTACAAAATCGATCATTGTAACCCCGTATCCTATCTTTAATTTGACCTGTTCCCCATTTTCTTCCACTTGAAGGTATACGCTGTCGCAATTAGCCTGCCGTGGAAGAGATATCTTTGGTTAATGAATGATATTGCTAAAAAATATCCTTCATTATCACCGTCGCCCACCTTTCGATTATGCCTTGCGGTGAATGGTTCTTAATGAATGACTTCAGACTGTATGAGACGTTTGGAACCACCACGCAGTACTAATGATAACAATGGTTTGTAAAGTGACACTTCACACCGAGTATTTTGATGTGAAGGTCTCCCAACGATGCACTTTGTTCATATTCCATTTTCAGTAGGTTATACGCTTTACCGTTCTCCGTGCCGATAACGATGATGAAGATTGATTCACCCTCCGCGCTACCCTTTTTTGCTGCATAAACAGGCACGCCGGGAACTATGGAGTATCCAACAGGTTCGCGGTCAAGGTAGTAAAGAGTGTCTTGATCGCTGCTCTGTTTATTATCCATGGTTCGTTGGATGACGTCTCTGCCATTAAAACTACTGTTCTTGGTTATAACTTCTCAAGGAAGAGGAGGGTTGAAGGTTATGGAGGCGTGGGAATAGATTGGTTGTGGTGTCCCCCACAAGCTTCGAACGCTGTAGTGTCCCTTGTTATGCGTATCTTCGCCTTCTTTTGGAGGACTTTGAAGAGTTGTGGCGATAGACGCCGACGTTCTGTGCTCGTTTTCGTCTTCATTTACACATTCGTTCTTCGGTCCAGGCACACGCTCTCTGTGTACGAAAGAGATACACGTAAATATATATATATATATATATATATACAAAACGTCGTCTTAGAATTAAAATTCATATACAAACGCATATATATGTAATATATCCACCTTGACAACGACGCATGTTGTCTCGTTAGAGGACAACTTTTTTTGCCTTTACAGTAGTGTTACTCGAGGTGGACAAACTGTCGCTTGAACCTATCTACGACTGAAAAAAAAAAATTTGCGTAGGAGAGATGAAGTAAGCAAATTGTATAATAGATTGCGTTATCGATTGTTAGAATTCAAAATCGAGGAAATAATTACATAAAATGTGGTACGAAGCAATGGTGGGCCCAACCTTGGGTACATAAAGTCGCTGGTCTGATCTCCGCCGCAGAGATATTCTTGAAGCATCTTAGGGTGATACTCTAAAATCAGTTCGCTTGAGATTCACAGTTTCCAAAATAAGAGACGAAAAAAAACTCCTAAAACTATGAAATGGAAAAAAAAAAATAAAAATGGAAAGCGCTACCTCTCGATAAATTAACTCCCTCACGTATTTCGCAAGTTTTCTTCTCTCGATATAATATTTTATTCCTCTGCTTATGACAATGTTTTAAAATGGATATTGGGTGGTTTGCTGAAGAGGATAACTGAAAAATCATGTTAAACCCAGCTGAGTTTTAGGATGCGTGCGCTTGTTTCGATTTATTTTTTTATTTTTTTATTTTTGATGATGTGTCTGAAAAGTTGAGGCTTAAATGTATCAAGCTGAAACATTCTTTTATAACCGTATCGTCCTCATATTTTGAACTTCCATTGCAATATCTAATTAGACTTATGATGTAAAGGAAATATTATTCTTAGTTTCTCTTGATTGCCAAAGGGATCTTGCTTTGCCATGTGTATCTTTTTCTCTTTTATGAGTTTGCTTGAAATTTCTGGGATGTTCATATTTGTTGATTGATTTTTTTGGCTTGCATTGTGTTTATGAATTGTTTGCTTTGGAGACCTTTGTTTATGAATTGTTCTTGACACAAAACATTAACCTAAATCAACATGATCCAACATCAAGTTCTAGTACATTGCATAGAATCAATGATTTATTTTGTTTCAAGCTTACACCATAAAATGCAGCTAGCTGTAACGTAAAAAAGATTATCGCATATGTCTTTCATGTAGACTTCAATGCTTCGCAATGTTTCTTACGCACGTCATCCTTGTCGTTCTCGACAACTTCGGGCTCAATCACTGATTTGTAGAAATCGGTTACGGTCCCAACACAACTTGGAACGATGTCGAGGTTTAGGATTTTATTTCACGGTTGGTCTTTTTATACGAGTTACTAGTCATCTCTGGCGAGTGCGTAGAGGATGTGGCGTAACTCGTATACTTTTTATACGAGTTAATAACTCGTATCATATTATTACGAGTTAGTATGCTTCTCATGTTTTTTTATTTTTTATTTGTTTCTTAGGGCCCCCCATGGGGTGACGTTCTTTGTTTTTATTTTTTTTATTTTCTACTTTTCTATTTTAAATTGTTTTATATTTATTAATTATATAATCCACCAAATCATTAAATCATCATTATTTCATGTGATTTACATAAAAAAAATCAATAAACGCATCTAATTTATTGTTTGTTTCACGACGATTAAAATGATATGCATATCTTATACTTTCGATATTTAAAAATATTTTTTTATTTTTACAAATTATAAAATACTTAAATAAAAAATATAAGAATATAAGATATGCATATCATTTTAATCGAAAATAAATTATATGCATATCTTATCAGATATAAGATATGCATATTTTTCATTTTTTAATTTAAGTATTTTATAATTTATAAAAATGAAAAAATATTTTTAAATATCGAAAATATAAGTGCATATCATTTTAATCGTCACGAAATAAACAATAAATTATATGCGTTTATTTATTTTTTTATGTAAATCACATGAAATAACGATGATTTTATGATTTGGTGGATTATATAATTAATAAATATAAAATAATTTACAATAAAAAAGAAAAAAAAAACAACAAAGATAAGAAACAAAAAAAAGGCGTAACTAACTCGTAATAATATGATACTGAGTTATTAACTCGTATAAAAAGTATACGAGTTACGCCACATCCTCTAGACACTCGCCAACGAGGACTAGTAACTATTAAAACATTATACGAGTTAGTAACTCGTATAATGTTTTTACGAGTATCTCTATTTTATTAATAGTTTTGATTGTATGTTTATTTTGTTAATGATTTATATTTTTTTAATTATTTTATTAAAAAAGCCAAATTATAATTAAAGTGATGTCTAAAAATTCCACCGTACCGTAGTCAGTAAATAAGTAGAAATATCTCATAGAAATTGGAGGTATATTTAGATAAGATTTCCAAATTTTCCCCCCCAACGCGCTCGCTCTCTTTTCTCTATACACGCCGCTATATAATAATCGATTTAGGGCTAATAAATCATAACTCTCTCTCTCTCTCAATCAAAAGGTTCCCCATTCTATTCTTTCAAAAGGTTTCCATAAACTAGTGAAATCTCCATCACTTTTTTGCGAGTGATTTCATTCAATAGGGATCTCAGTCAGTCGAAATTCCTACCTTATATTGTTTTCTTCAAGTTCTTGTTTGGGAAATCGTTGGATGGTGAGTTCGTCTTTTATCGTCACTAACGTTGCAATGTCTGAAATCAATTATCGATGGTTTCTCTCTATGCTGGATTTATACGGTGGTTCCGACCATCTTGTTTCCGTGCCGATCTTGGGAGTCTGTGGTTGGATCTCTGAAATTCGGATCTTTATTGGTTTTGACACGGATTACGATGGAAGGGGAAGGTGTTTCTATCCTCTTTTTGAATCTCCGTCTGATCGGTATTCGTTAGAGCCTGCGTTTATGTCTTCGTTAGAATTTAGGGTTAAGGATTTCGGGTGATCTTGATGGGTTTCCAAGTCTTGGATTTGTGTGGCTGGCAGTATTCCTTGCCTACATTGTGGAGTTTTGATTACCTTTCTTCCATGTTGATCTTCGAAGTGAGTTGGGAGATCTACAAGATACTGATCGTTCCAAGATGGAAGAGAAGATTGGTTAAGTTGGTTCAATTTTCTTATATGTCCTGTATTTGTGTCTTTTGTATAGTATTAGACGATGAAGGTTATTGCACAAAAGAGAATTCATGTGATCAATCGACTTGGGGGAAAGCAGAGCAATCAGAATATTTGCATCTATTGGCTTGAAGGGAGGTGCACGCGAAATCCCTGTAAATTCAGCCATCAGATATCACAGCCAAATACTCAGATAAAGCAACAGCTTCAGTACAAAGGATCTTATAATGAACCGAATTTTTCGAGGAAAAGCACCTGGAAGCACCCGAATTATGACGAATCCAAGAAGAGAACTTCTCCGAGTGCTGGAAAACAGGGATCTTCTACTTCCAGTAGCAGTGCGATCAGCAATGATATTGAAGAAAAGTGTGTTAAGTTGGATGATAAAATACCGAGGGACGGAGTAGTCCAAGAAACCCTTTTGAAAGTCCAAAAATTTGAGCATGCCAACTATATTGGTCCAGAAATTTCAGTAAATCTGTGCGAAGAGGTTACAGACAAATCTGTCGATGGAGAGAAGTGCAAAGATTTGCATTCTTGGTTCTCAGGTTCTGGGTTTACCATGTTGGCAAAGTTGGAAGGGCACAGCGAGGTGATATTTCTTTGATAAATTGTATTGGTAATTAACATGTTAAAATGTTTTCAAGCTTTTTCTTGCAGTAATTTGCTTACTATTATGTTGTGTGTACTATTAGGCTGTTACTGGCATTTCCCTCTGATCGAGCAGATCGAGTAATAAAATAAAACGAATACTAACAAACTATCCTACGCTCAACAGGCAAGTGTACCTATCGAAATAGCATAGACGTGGCAAATATTCGAGTATCGAATCCCAAGAGAACTATATATTTTAGAAAATCTTTCGCTTAAATATCCTAGCACGAATGTTCGGTTGTCGAAACGGTAAATAATAATACTTATGAAATCCAACTGAGTAAAATGGTACGGAGAAGAAAAACCTTATGGAAACAAACGTATTTGAGACTCGAATCCCCCTAGCTCGACCAAAACAAATATCTACTATACGTAAATTAAGCTATCATTAGACCGTGGAGATTCCTACTACATGCGTACGAATTCATACGACTGACGAAACTGCGCCTTATCATACGAGACTCGCAAACAACTAATCAACGCATTAAGTAGCCGGGCAAGCTTCCCTAACTACTTAATCGATGATCGCATTAAAATCACGGTGAATCCCGCTATTAGATTTGACTCTAATCCGGCGGGGTAGTTCAACCTATCTCTAGCGATGAGTTTATTCCGCTCGTTTACGAGTGGTCTAATCGTTCGCCCCTCTCTCGAGCGTAGCGCACGATTTCCCAATTATATTAACTAAATCACATAGACATGATCGAGCTAACTAGAAAATTTCAATCACATAGACATAATCAAAATCATATGCTTCTTAAACGAGTCATAACAATAGCAAAACATCAAATACACGTAAACATACGATCGATCGCACTAGGGTTCATCTCATCTCAAATATACAATATTTAGCTACTCATAATGATCACAACAAAACACGTAATTAACACCGAAGATATCATAAATGCTTCCCTGAATTCGGCTTCGAAGTTAATCCCGTCCTTCACTGAGTAGTTTTATCGAGCACGTGGTGAGCGAACTAAATATGTGTATGGGAGGTGTTCTTGGGTTTAATGAGGCAACGTGTTTGTACGTATATGAGCTTAGTTGTGTACCTTTTTTGCCTCACGTTCCTCCTCTCGCTTCTTATTACAATGGCTCTTTATATAGATGTCATGATTATCTCCTTTTGCTCTTTTGTTCAACGTAGAAACCAAGGAGTTGCCATTGACAGATTTCTTGAAAGATTTCTAGCATCCAAAGTCATAAAGCAGCCCCCAAAATCTGATTTCATGTCTGATATTAAGTTGAATGGCTTGGCTTATGCAGAGAATTGGTCCCAAGCTCTTACGTGCGTGATCTTTCTTTGACAAATGTGGCAAAATTTGATCTGCCTTGACTTTTAACATGGTTACATGGGACGTTCACGGCCTTCTTCTTCAAGTTCACGGCCATGACAATATAAAGCCTGAAGAAAAACATGTCTCTGCCCACTTTCACGGCTTAGGGTGTTAATGTTCACGGCCGTGACGAATTCGGGCTTAAAAATAGGCTTTCTGCCCGCATTCACGGCCTCCTGCACCTCCATTCACGGCCATGAAGCACCCTTCACGGCCTAGTTGATCAACGTTCACGGCCGTGGCAGAATCGGGTAAGAAAACAGCTCTCTGGTGCTCTTCACGGCCTCGTACAAGTCATTCACGGCCGTGACTCTTTTCCTGCAAAACAGCAGCACATTCAAAAATTCATATCTCCCAATCTAGAACTCGGATTGAAAATCCGTTCGGTCAGAATCAAGATTAACGAGTCCTCTATCTATGGTTAAAATTTCAGGTCCATCGGACATCATTTACCTCGTGATCATTGAGAAATTAGAAACTGTCGCAAAACTGCCGTAAAACGTTTGGTTTTGTTGTGAAACCATATTATAGCACAAAAATAATCCAAACGGCTTCACTTATCATGCAAACGACTTAAATGTAACATATATAAACGTAAGAAAATACGTTTATCAAATTTCCCCACACTTAAACGTTTGCTTGTCCTCAAGCAAATAAATGCAAATGGCATATAAAAGTATAAAATCATGCAACGTATCAATTAAGAATGAAATCATGTAGGAGATAATGCAAGTAAAGTCGGAAGGCATATTCAAAATCAACAACTAACCACACGACTTCCTTAGAAATACCTATCAAGATCCGTACCTCACAAAGATTCACTCAAATCACTAAGTGTATAGGTTAAGATGTCGGTGATATCTCTCGGGTCATGCACTAATCTAATCCCTACCATAAGCTTGCAAGTGATTCGTAAATCTACTACTTTTAATGATCAAGCGTGAATCGGAAGGTTTTTACCGGGTTATAAAAGGGCTCAACTGACTATATTGGAGAAAAATTTCCATCGAAAATATCAAAGTGGTCATGTCGGTGTCGTGCCATTTTTCGATAGCGCACCGGATGCATCGTGAATAGCTCTTGCCGACTTGGATTTTTTTTTTTTTTTTTAAACCTTGGCTAAGCCCCTCTTCTCTCATTTTTTTTTTTTTTAGCACGAGAGATTATCAAAGGAAGGGTTCTTAACATCTTCTCCACGTATCTAAGCTCCTTTTCTCGTGTCATTAAGCTCCTCTTCTCTCAGTCCCTTTGCGGGTGAAAGATTATCGATGGAGGAGTTCTTAACGACAGATTATTTAAAGGAGATTTTTTTTTTTTTTTTAGAACAACGGCCGGGCTACGCTTTTCGACATTGGCACTCAACCTCCACTTTCTCTATAGATCGGGTAAGATGATATCTGAAAGCTTCTCAGGTCAGCGGTTTAAAATTCCCGGGTTTTCTCAAATAAAAGGCTCAGGCTCAAAGTGGCTAACTACGGGGGCCAGTCGTGGTTGGATACTTTGGCTAGGGATTGAATTCCTAATGCCTTCCTCATTTTCACGCAATCACACTTTAAGTAGTTTCAAAACGTAATACACAAGCAAGTTCTGAATAGAAATAAATTAAGCATGATTCACACAACCTAAAGAAGTGAGCAAAAAGCTCTCAGGCTCAAAAATCTCACAAAAATAGGGTTATGTGTACGAATCTATCAAGTATCGCCAAGTTCATCATGTAAGAAAGAAGTCGACTCGCATATGTATCCTAATTACTCACAAGATTTCTAACATAAAGTCATCCTTTGATCAAAGTAAACATGATTTTCAAAAAAAATTCGCGCCAATTTTCGAAAATTTTATAGCAAAAAATGAAGTCATGCACATATATAAGATGTTCGCATCAATTTCGCAGAAATTTCCCTCCCCACACTTAAGATTTACGTTGTCCTCAACGTAACAATTACGTAACACAAGGAAAAGGAAATAAGTAGATAAGCGAACTTCCCTGAATAGTCCGATGTGCATGTTTTGTACAGCTCCTCCCCACACTTGAGATTTTGAGTTCCCTGCGATCATACGAAAAACAAAATAACATAAAACTAGAAATGCGCATAAGAAAATAAAAGAAAAACGTAAGATAGGCTTGGGGTGCCTCCCAAGTAGCGCTTTCTTTAATGTCTTTTAGCTAGACATCGTCTATTGATGATACGACCACCGGGCTACTTAAACTCCAAACATGGCGGTCCCTCGAATGAGCGCCTTTCTTTATCATGCTCCTTACTTCCCTTAATAGCCATGTCATTCTTCTTAGTGACTTGCAACGTACAGAACTTGCCACCAACCATGTCCTTTGTTCGACTAGTTGGGTATGGAATCGCCGGTTCACACGCCTTGACAGGAAGCTTAGTCGCAATTTCTTGTTGCTCGCTGAGTTGCTCATCCTCTACATAAACTTCATCCGTTTCGACCTTCTCTACCACTTCCTTTACTTGCTCTTCTTCGTGTATCTCTTTTTGTTCATCAATGGCATTCCTTCTTGCAGCTTTCTTCATGGCGCTTATCTTGGCCATGTATTCTCCGAATGGATCTTTTGGTATTCCCCGTGTTAAAGCTGTCGGGAAGGGAATTTTTGGTTGGTATGACCTCACGAATGGTTGATTGATCTCCTCCTCGCTTAAAACATTACGGCAGTTCTCCTTCGGATTTTTCTCCATATTGCTTTCTAATGTTCTGGGAGGGCACTGTTGAAGAGTCTCAGCTATCTGTCCGACTTGTTTCTCTAATGCTCTCAATGAGGACTCGGTATTTTGTAGTCGGGCTTCTTGAGTATCCAAGCGATAATCGAGCTTATCCATCAACTTGGCAACCTTGTCTGCAAGCTTATCCATCCGGCACTCGGGAGCATTCTCATAATTTCCGCCTTGGAACCCATTTGCTATTTGATTCTGAAATTCTAGTGGAGCTGGTTGATAATTTTCGAAGGCCATGTTCGAATGAAATTGGGGAGCGAAATTTCTCGGACCTTCGTAATATCCTAAATAGTCGACCTGCTCCATCGAAATAAAGGATGGACATTGACTTGCGTCATGGCTGCCACCGCAAGTAGTGCATAAAGGGATATATGTAGGGTATGGACGAGGAGGCATGAAAGCTGTGGGGATCATCAGGGCATGCTGCAAATGTACAGTGTTAACGGCCGACTGCGTTGTAAGATGCAGTAAGGCTGCATTCATTAAGGTCTGCATTTGAAGGCCGTTTGCTGTAATTTGTTGTTGTAGGACGTCGAACTTAGCATTGAACGCGGTTGTGTCGGTGACGTCATACATTTCTGGCAATTACTTTGCCTCCGATTTACCTAGAATAAGAGGAAAAAAAATACTCGTAAATAATACTAAAAATAATAATAATCACGCACAATAATAATAACAACAACAACAATAATAATAATAATATAGCTAGAATAATAAACTAAAGTTTCCCAAATATCAATAGTTCCCCGGCAACGGCGCCAAAAACTTGATCGAGCAGATCGAGTAATAAAATAAAACGAATACTAACAAACTATCCTACGCTCAACAGGCAAGTGTACCTATCGAAATAGCATAGACGTGGCAAATATTCGAGTATCGAATCCCAAGAGAACTATATATTTTAGAAAATCTTTCGCTTAAATATCCTAGCACGAATGTTCGGTTGTCGAAACGGTAAATAATAATACTTATGAAATCCAACTGAGTAAAATGGTACGGAGAAGAAAAACCTTATGGAAACAAACGTATTTGAGACTCGAATCCCCCTAGCTCGACCAAAACAAATATCTACTATACGTAAATTAAGCTATCATTAGACCGTGGAGATTCCTACTACATGCGTACGAATTCATACGACTGACGAAACTGCGCCTTATCATACGAGACTCGCAAACAACTAATCAACGCATTAAGTAGCCGGGCAAGCTTCCCTAACTACTTAATCGATGATCGCATTAAAATCACGGTGAATCCCGCTATTAGATTTGACTCTAATCCGGCGGGGTAGTTCAACCTATCTCTAGCGATGAGTTTATTCCGCTCGTTTACGAGTGGTCTAATCGTTCGCCCCTCTCTCGAGCGTAGCGCACGATTTCCCAATTATATTAACTAAATCACATAGACATGATCGAGCTAACTAGAAAATTTCAATCACATAGACATAATCAAAATCATATGCTTCTTAAACGAGTCATAACAATAGCAAAACATCAAATACACGTAAACATACGATCGATCGCACTAGGGTTCATCTCATCTCAAATATACAATATTTAGCTACTCATAATGATCACAACAAAACACGTAATTAACACCGAAGATATCATAAATGCTTCCCTGAATTCGGCTTCGAAGTTAATCCCGTCCTTCACTGA
Source organism: Craterostigma plantagineum (assembly GCA_027422505.1). NCBI lineage: Eukaryota > Viridiplantae > Streptophyta > Magnoliopsida > Lamiales > Linderniaceae > Craterostigma > Craterostigma plantagineum. The sequence continues at coordinate 5,885,623 of JAPQWV010000005.1, forward strand.
GTAGTTTTATCGAGCACGTGGTGAGCGAACTAAATATGTGTATGGGAGGTGTTCTTGGGTTTAATGAGGCAACGTGTTTGTACGTATATGAGCTTAGTTGTGTACCTTTTTTGCCTCACGTTCCTCCTCTCGCTTCTTATTACAATGGCTCTTTATATAGATGTCATGATTATCTCCTTTTGCTCTTTTGTTCAACGTAGAAACCAAGGAGTTGCCATTGACAGATTTCTTGAAAGATTTCTAGCATCCAAAGTCATAAAGCAGCCCCCAAAATCTGATTTCATGTCTGATATTAAGTTGAATGGCTTGGCTTATGCAGAGAATTGGTCCCAAGCTCTTACGTGCGTGATCTTTCTTTGACAAATGTGGCAAAATTTGATCTGCCTTGACTTTTAACATGGTTACATGGGACGTTCACGGCCTTCTTCTTCAAGTTCACGGCCATGACAATATAAAGCCTGAAGAAAAACATGTCTCTGCCCACTTTCACGGCTTAGGGTGTTAATGTTCACGGCCGTGACGAATTCGGGCTTAAAAATAGGCTTTCTGCCCGCATTCACGGCCTCCTGCACCTCCATTCACGGCCATGAAGCACCCTTCACGGCCTAGTTGATCAACGTTCACGGCCGTGGCAGAATCGGGTAAGAAAACAGCTCTCTGGTGCTCTTCACGGCCTCGTACAAGTCATTCACGGCCGTGACTCTTTTCCTGCAAAACAGCAGCACATTCAAAAATTCATATCTCCCAATCTAGAACTCGGATTGAAAATCCGTTCGGTCAGAATCAAGATTAACGAGTCCTCTATCTATGGTTAAAATTTCAGGTCCATCGGACATCATTTACCTCGTGATCATTGAGAAATTAGAAACTGTCGCAAAACTGCCGTAAAACGTTTGGTTTTGTTGTGAAACCATATTATAGCACAAAAATAATCCAAACGGCTTCACTTATCATGCAAACGACTTAAATGTAACATATATAAACGTAAGAAAATACGTTTATCACCCTCCCATATGGATGTGACAAGTTATATTCTGGTGGCAAAGACAAATCACTTCGGGCTTGGGATTGTAACAGTGGTCAGGTAGTAAGTATTTCATTATTGTTGGTGCCCTCATATTTCGTCAAGACATATGATTTACTAATTATATGAGTTTCTTGCTTGGCAGTGTGTTGGCTCTATGAGCCTTGATGGCGAGTTAGGCTGCATAATAAGTGAAGGTCCTTGGGTATTTGTTGGATTGCCCAATGTTTTGAAGGTACGTGTTTCTCATGTTTTCGCTGGTTTTGCATCTCGAGAAGTTGTTATTTTTCGTATACTTCATTCCAAGCCTTGTCCTTTCTACATTATAGGCGTGGAATCTTCAAAATCACACTGATGTTACCCTAAATGGACTGGTCGGGCAAGTCAATTGCATGACTTCAGATGATGGTGTTTTATATGCTGGAATGGAGGTAAGCACGAGAAACTCTCTGCACTTGAGTCCATTATCTTCTGCTTAAGAAAATGTTTTAACTTTTCGATCTTATCTTTTTGCCTACCATAGGATGGGAAGGTGTTGATATGGAAGTGGAATATCGAGACAATCATAGCCGAGCCGTTCGCAGTATTAAAGGAACACAACAATGCTGTGTGTTCTCTTGTGTTAGGAGCAGGTGCTCTCTATTCTGCTTCAGAGGATTGTACGGTAAAGGTATTTTGAACTGAAAATTTCAATTCAAACCATGTGAATTTATTCAATAGATTTGTGATTTACTTCTCTCTTTTTTTCTCAGATGTGGAATAGAGATAGTTTGCAATGTATGCAAACGCTATACGGTCACAAAAGTGCCGTCACGTCCCTTCTTTGCTGGGACAGATATTTGTTCACTGGCTCCCTCGACAGCACAATTAAGGTTCCATTTTACTTATTATGTAATGCTTCGTTTTATACTTTATTTGCGTTCTTGCTTCTTACACGTGCTAATTTATTATCCCTCCATTTCTTTCAATAGGTGTGGGGCGTTAATGAAGTTGGAACCTTGGATGTCGTCTACGAAAGGAAAGACGACTGTGTAAGTGCTTAACTTATCTTCTTAAAATCACTTTGTTTTTTTTTTTTGCTGATTTTGCATAACAGAGTTAAGTCCCTCGATACGATTTACGGTGATTCAGGGCGTAATTGCTATGTGTGGGATGCCAAGTTCAGACAAGAAGCCTATTTTGCTTTGTTCATACAAAGACGGCTCCGTAAGATTATACGAGCTACCTACGTGAGTTTTATGGTCACTCAAATTCTTGAAATTTTCTGTCTTCTCTTTGTACAAAATGTGGGTTTAAGTATGATTTGATTTTCAGATTTTCTGAAAGAGGGAGAATATTCTCGAAGCGCGAAGTACAAGTGATCGAGGCAGGCGATGGGCTCTTTTTCTCCGGCGATTCGAGTGGGGAGATTACAGTGTGGAAGATGATTTAAGGACAACATTAAAGAAGCTTCATTTTTATGGGCTTTCAAGCTTTGATAGATGGTCTATTTTTTTGTAATTACTATATTTTAGAAGTTGGAAATCAATATATATGTATATTCTTAAATTGCTAGATTGTGGTCTATGGTCTGCCCTTGCCCAATATTCTTTTGATGTGAAAAGGCAAAAGCCACATTCCGACGGCATGGTATATATTTATTTCATTGTATATTTTATCATTGTTTTGTCTAGAAAAAATATATGAAATCGTTATTATAATAGCTCTCCTTTTTGGGATTCCAAAACATGTTGTACTGAAGTTACTATAAATATCTCCTCGATAATGAATTCAATGGGCCTTTTGAGTTTTCTAACCATTTGTTCTTGCTTTGATGTGTTCATCTCTCACCGGGACCATTTATTTTGCTTTTTTGTGCAAGAAGAAACGATTTGATTTGTTGCACTTAGTTCAATCAAAGCATATTTAGGTGGCTAATGAATAGTTAATATATTGGTTTAGGTCCAAATAATATTTTTCTAACGTAATAATTTAATCTAATGAGTGGATTATAGTTGTCTGACAGATACTCAATTAGAGGTGGGCACCGAATCTATACTATGATATTAGGGTGAGGGTGACTACTAAATGTTAATTTGGTCAGTAAAATATTTAAAATTTAACATCTCTATTTCTAATTTCATTAATTAAATAATTATCACATTTCACCCCTCAATTTTTAGTTATTATACTTATACCCCTAATCGTTATTTTCCTTTATATATACAAAAATTATATTTCATCTACTAAACATAAATTATAAATCAAAAATAAAATTATAATAATTATATTTTAAGCACACGCATAGAGTGTGCAGATAGTACTAGTGGGGTTAATCGGGAGACGCGAGCCCATTGTGAGGATATTTCGGGATAAAATAAATTAATTGAGATTTAATTCTAACAATAATAACAAATTAAAATAATAATATAGATTCCTCAACCACACATTAAATTAGGTACAAATATATAATTTCGTATGTAAATCAGAAAAATAGAAATCATCATGATTGGTAGAAACTAGAAAGTGGTGTAGATTCGAGTAGCATTTTACACCTTATGTGAGCACCTTACGTGGGCATCTGTCGATGTGGCACTGATTCGTGCCATGTCGACCTGCCACATCAACATTAGATGATACGTAACACTAATTAACACATTTTAGGGGTCATTGGTCGACATATCGGACGATGATGTGGCATTTTTATGCTTTATATATATATATATATATATATATTCGGTTTAAATCTCGTGACTTAAGTTGTAGCTGAAATCGAAATATTTTCACTTGATCTATGGATTAGTTCCATTCGAAGGGTAGCGTCTTAGCTCGTACTAGATCGATTGATTGAGAATACTTTGGATAGAATATATATATATATATATGAATGTTGGAACACTAATTTTTCTCATAATGTAGAAATATTAAACTATTAAATAGAATATTGTAAAGAAGTCATACATACACGTTAAGATAATTTGTGCCACGCAAAACATAAAAGATAGAGATGTAGGCTTTCATTTTCAAAGGGAAGAAAAAAAGAGAGATTTATTGGGCAAAATAAGAGAAATAATCGAGTGGACACAACATAAGTTAAGGATTCATGTAAGGAAAAATTGAAATCTATGGACACCTTTTTAGGGCACTTGGTCCCCATGAGAGTACGACTCTCATCATTTAGTCCTTTCACTCATTTTCAAAATTAAATTATTTAAGAAAAAAAAAGGCCAAATACAAAGCTGACATATTTCTCTAACATCGTACGGATCTCATTGATTCCGATTTCTTGGGCATTTATGTCAAGTAATGTAAAAGTAAGTATCACATGAAAAGAGCTCTGGTAATGTATTTACATATTTGAAGATCATTTATAAGAAATAAGAATGATGATAATATTTAAATATTTAATATACATCCAACTTGGCTCAAATTGCATATAGCAAATAAGGGTTTTTTGGTTAATTTCTTTGCCCTTTTAATTGATTTCATACTGAAGTTAGTCGGATTGTGTTTTGGGTGGGCATTATTTGTGTATGGAGACCCCTGTGGCCCTGTCCCACAAACTGATAAAAATAAATCAAAGTAAATTCGGTTTAATTTGAAATTATCTTTTTACCAAATTTGGGCAAGGTTATTGCTCTTATTTGTAATATACTAGCATATAAATGTGGCCATGATATACGAACCTTTTGATGCTTTACTTTGTCCATTTGAAGAGTTGAGTCATAGGATGTGTAGTAAATACTAATTACTATTTTGGTCTTAAAAAAAAGAAATAGATAATATATATATATATATATATATATACATATATATCATTCATCTCACTTGTTCCTTCCCTTATTTAGACCTATTTCACTTCTCACCTGCATCTGAAAAGGTCTCCCTGAGCTTTTTCCATATTTGTAAGCTTACAAACATCCCTTCGATTTCTTGTTTTACTTCGATGTTCAGCTTTTCTATCATTTTCACGTCGCCTCTTTTGGCATAATCGTAGGAAAAAGAAAAGGTTTTTGTTGAATTGAATTTCTTTATCTGTACCTAACAAGTGTAATAATTTCTCTCTTTCCTGATCTGAAATAAACAGTTGAAGGAAGAAAAAAAGAATAATGGTTAGAGGCAAAACTCAGATGCGGCGAATAGAAAACGCCACAAGCAGGCAAGTGACGTTTTCGAAGAGGAGAAATGGGCTTCTAAAGAAGGCTTTTGAGCTTTCAGTTCTCTGCGATGCTGAGCTGGCGCTCATCATCTTCTCTCCGAGGGGAAAGCTCTATGAGTTTGCTAGCTCAAGGTATGAAAAACAAAACATAAAACACACAGAAACACGCAGTGGTGTGTGTTTTCATCAACTTCTGTGGTAGGTTTTATCTTCTGTCTTTCTGGGATTTTCTTACATCATATTAATATGGGATTCGCGAGATTTGCTTTTCTTGTGCTTCGATTCTTGATATACTTACATGTTTTAAGTAATATCGAAAGCTTCTTTCATGATCTTTCTTTTTTCTTTTTGTGATTTGAAGTACTTTAGAGCATCAAGATTTGTCCGTACTATCAAATGATGTTATAGGCTATTGCATTTGTCTTAACCTAAAACCTTCTTATTAATTGTAAGAACTCTCATCTTTTTCTGTACGATCTAAACAGGTGATTACTATCAAATAACTTTGTTTCCCTCTTCTTAAGATTCGTAGTTGTAAAGATCTTAAGCACACAAGCAACACTAACATGAGCTTACTTAAGCTAAATCAAGAAACTGACTATTCCCAGTAAAAAAGCATAATATATGATTCCAAAAATGAGAATACTATTTTCCTTTTTTATATATATGTGGTCTATAGAATAGAGCAAGTAAAAAGAACATTCGAATAAGTGTTAAAATCGTAGACAACAGTAAAAAATATAGTACAAAGGCTGTCTGAGATCAAGAGGCCATGCTCTTACCTGATATATCATATCAATGCTTTCTATTTGTACGGAAAATGCTTGCATGGCTTATATTATTATAACAAAGGCCTTACTTTGTCTTTAATTTTTTTTTGCTCCCTTTATTGCGTCAAATAAGTTCTTGTCGGCTACTCTTTTTGTAAGAAGTATTAAGCGATCATCCTTAGTGAAAATCATCCTATTGATCTATAATGTGAAAATGGGACTTAATTGAGCATTGCATTTGCTTCAGCATGCAAGAGACTATTCGTCGATACCAAAATCACGCCAGCGTTGTTAGAGCGAACAAACCTCCCGAAAATAACGAAAATGATACGCAGGTTTTTGCGCTTTTTAATTTCATTTCATGCGTATTTGAATAATATCACCTCTCTTATTATTTCGTCCAATTATTGAACTTTCTTTTTTTTTTACATCCTTAACTACGTGGTGTTACATTTTCCAGCATCTGAAGAACGAAACTGCAGATATGATGAAGAAGATCGAGCACCTCGAAAGTTCGAAAAGGTGCTACATATTAAATAAATCATCACTTCCATCTAAAAATTTAATCTTGAAGTGGAATACATCACATTTCATTTCCAACGCACAATATTCACGTCTTTGCTGATTTATTTCTTAGCCCGAGCTCTGATATAGCATGTTAAATGACAACTTCACCTAAATGTACATAATATTAACGTAGATTTGCATTTTTTGATTTTTTTTTCCATACATTGTTTTGTATATATAGGAAACTCCTTGGAGAAGGATTGGGCGAGTGCACCATTGAAGAGCTTCAAGACCTCGAGAAGAAGCTCGAGCAAAGCCTTAGTACTATACGAGCAAGAAAGGTAAATCCTTCGACTTTTATAACTAACTCGTAAAAACCCTCGATTATTCTTACATGCATATAATGCATACTATTACAACCTTTTAATTCATTCCTCATTTTGTACACAGATGCAAGTCTTCAAGGAACGGATTCATCGACTGAAGGAGAAGGAAAATGCCCTAGCTGCAGAAAACGCTATGCTTCTCGACAAGGTAATAATGATACTTTCGATCATTTTAAATTTCGATAATATGAGAAATCGAATCGAACTATATATATAAATACGATGATCGATTTCGTTTTAGTATGGGCCTAAAGCACAATTGGAAGTAGCAAATGAAGGGATAATAATAACACCAAATGGATATGCTTCGACGAATTCGGGGGAGACGAGTGAGATTTCATCAGATGTTGAAACTGATTTGTTCATTGGGCTATGGCCTGAGACGAGGACTAAGCGACCTCTTGATAAAAAAAATGATGATAGAATTATTGAATATTTGTGAATATATGAATTTAAATACATATACGTATACGTGTATGAGCATGTAATTTGAGTGTTATGAATTTATTGTGTATACAGTATTTTCAATGTCCGCTCTGTAGAATGGCAACTTATGTGCCAAACTTTTATTGAGTTTCTCATGGAACTATTTATCAAAACATTGAAAAGAATTGTTACTATATTTTATGCGGTTATGATCAATCTCGTAGCCGATATATTTGCGTGATAATACCATTTGAAAGGCTAATCAATTAGTTCGAGTAGATTGTTAATTTACGGTTTATAATTTTTTTAATGGTATCTACAAAATTTTATAGGATAATATGGCAAGCTTCTTTACTCCGATAAATGAGGACATTGACTTAGAAGATGAACGGCGATTTCTTTTTTTACCAAGAAAATTAGAGAAACCCTAGATTTTCTGACAGAAGTTATTTCTCACAATTCGCAAACAACGATAATAAAATAAAAATTAAAATAGAAAAATAAACACGAGAAACAAAGGAAATTGCGGCGCCTTAATAGCTCAAAGGGTTTATGCGCAAAAAAAAAACTAAAAGCCCTTTCATCATCTAACATGGATTTTGAAGAAAAGAAATATACACAGAGGAAAAGGATTACGCTTTCAAAGCTTCCATTAATTTACCAGTCAACATGCATTAAACAAAAATTAACACACATATATATTACATATGCAGATTAAGTTAGATCGCATACCATGCATAAATCCCTGAACAATTAAAAAGGCATAAAAATACTACTTACTAATTAAGAGGAGGAATATATGGCTCGAAAAGCCTAGCACAAGGATTAGGATCATGGTGCATTATCTCGGCAGCACGCTCGAATTCTTCCCTCAAAACCCTAATGCTGAACTTATCGACAACCCTACCGAGATCGTGGGATACCTCGAATGGATCCTCGATGCATATCAAGTGACGATCATTCCCAACTCTCCTCGTCCAGTCTTTCACTCTTTTGCTACAATAACCGTAAAGATTATAGTTATATCATGTCCTTCTATTTTTTTTCGGGCTCACAAAGGTTATATGTAATAGTTAGTTACCTCAGTGTTGTTCCTGTACGAATTGATATGACGTCGGTGGCGTAATCGTGGCAATAAGCCCAATAGTGGAAAAAGGCCCAAACTAATTCAGCGATGTTCTCTCTGTTTCGCACGCCAAAGTTGCGAAGCTTATCGACTTCGTCGTAAAAGGCACATTCAACTTGGTCTATGGTTGCATAATAAGTAGCATCCATTGCCTGTCAAGCAACTTCTTGAGAAAGGCCAATCGAACAACGAAGAGATTAAAAAAAAAAAAAAAACCTTAGTTACCAACCATACCTGTAAGCAGGGAAGGATAGCTGGTCTGCGCCGCTGTAAGAAATGAATGCACATCATAACATACCTGTAATAAAAGGGAGCAAAGAATTTCATTCATCAGACAAAAGAGATGGGCTGGTGTACAAAAAGTTCCAATAGGGTGGGTTACTTACGCATAGCTTGAAAGAGTTCCCTGATACGTCTCATTGATTCCTCGTGACTTAGCCCAGTGCTTCACGATAAATGCCAACTGCCTAAGTCTTGAATCTATCTGAGCGTAGTCTCGAAGCAGCTTAGTGTTGACAACAGCAAGGACGTTATTTATACAAATGTCACATGATATGCCTGTGACTGGATCCATGAGCTTGACTATAGGAACTCTAGCACGAGTGAGTGCCTAGACAAGAGAAAACACAAGAAATTAAGATTTTCCTAATTATAGACACTTTGGGAGAACGCCATAAGCAAAAAGAAATAGATAACCAAGCTATAATCTACTAAAAAGAAGGCACCGTGCACTATTCTAACCTGCACGTTTTGCAGATTCTCAGATTGTAGTATATCAGCCAGCCTTAGCAGGATATCTGACTTATCACGATCCCCAAGTTTCATTGCAAGGCAAACATCGATATCACTTTTTGAGAAGTCGAACGAGTTGGCGCACGATCCATAGAGGTGCAGTCGCGCCTCAGGCCATTCTCTGGTGACAAGCTTCTCCAATAATGTCAATAGCTGCTTTTGCTTGATCTTTTCTTCTTCAGGGGGGATTAATGACTCAAACACAGCTAAGAAAGGTCCATTATGCCTGTTTATATCTCTTCGGCAAAGAGATTGGCTTTTCACGATTCTCATCCTTTGGCCCATTATCCACTTGCCCCTTGTATCGGATCTATAATCCTGCGCATATAGGTGGAACAGAGTGAGCCACTGAGAAAGTGATGCCATAGTAATGTAAGTGGAACACATGTGCACTTACATTTAGACGTTCCACTGCATTTTCTATCACTACTGGAATCGGATTCTTACATGTGAGCAATATATACAGTTTAACCATGGGATATCAATGTAAAACTCAAACAAGAAACTAGCCACGTTTATGGTGCTATAAAAGTTCACTCAACCCAACATCTTCATGCAATCCACAAAATCGAATATCAAAACAACCAATAAAAGAAGCAATCAAGCACAATAGAGTCCCCAACCAAAAGAAACCAAACACAAGGAACGGGCACAAAAACAACAAACCTTATCACGATGAAATTTCTTTTCACTCTTTTCAGTAGGCTCATCAAGTACCAACGAGCCAACAAGATGTTCTTCCAAATCATCACTCTCATCATTAAGCGCCACCACAGAGTCGTTCGCATTGCTATTCGAGCCAGAAGCATCATCACTAACTCTGTGCGAAACATTTTGACTAATCGACCAGCAACTTCTATTCAAAGTCCCTGCATTACCCTCACCCATATTCTCTTTAACCCCAAATCCCGGCGGAGCTCGGTAATTCCCACTATGCCCTTCCCTCCTGCGATAGTCACTACTATGATCACCACCCTCACTACTCCCAAACGCTTCACTTCTCTCCCTATCATTCACAAATCCGTTATCTATCCTATCCACACCCGAACTTCGCTTCAAATTCCCGACAATGTCTCCCCCGCTCATATTCAAAGAGCCAAACACGATATTCTTCGGATCCAACTGATGCCTACCCACATTATCCACCGAAGCCCCGCCGTGAAAACCTCCCCTACCAAACTCGGCGCCATCCGACTGAAATATCCCACGATTGGGAGTATATCCTGGCGGATACTGAAAGTTAGGGTTTAAATTAGGGCTCCGCTGCTGTTGGAAGTAATTGTGCTGGGGCAAAGGCGGTGGAGCGTGGTATTGCATATCGAAAGCGTTGCGGGAGAGATAAGAGTTGTTGGGATGAGTGAATTTCGGTACTGAAGGTCCAACTGCTGCAACGGCTGGGTCGTTGGGATAAGCATGCGGCGGCGGCGGCGGCATCTGCGGCGGGTTGGCTGATGAAGAAGACCTTCGGAGGAGCTGGAGGAGGAACTCGCCGCCGTCCAAAGGTGGCGCGTCGCTTCCTCTGCTGTCCATGACGGTTGGTGTGCCGAGTTAGGAAAGTTCAGAAGGGAAGTGTGTTTTGATTAGATTTTGATTCCTTTTGTAAATTTCCTTGGGTTTGTAGCTAACTATTTCTCGCGACTTACGGGTCTTTAAGTTATTAATAAATTGGAAATATATAATATGAGAGATATTTACGGTGGGATTATGTAAACTTACCGTATCAGGAAAAATATATTAGCCTTCACTACGTCACATAGAATAAATATGATCATCATCCTCTCCTCTGCAGACTAAACAAACACGATATTTCAAATATAACCTCAATATGTAAGTTGTGGTTATTGCGGACGGGACCAAAAATCCCCTCCGAAGAACGGCTGGTTGATCACTAGACCCACGATCCTGGCCCGAGCCCGAGAGAGCAGTGCGGTCCGGTATGCCACGTTCCGGCCCGAGCTCTTCCCCATGAGGAAAACCCTAGAGTGGTCGGCTCGGTTGGCCAACCACGGCTCGGACCACCCCGCCGAGCCGTCGAGCCACTCGAGGGCCTCGATTGCGTCTTCGTAGGCCGCATGGAGGCGGTGCTCGGGAGCCAATCTGTACTTGACCGATGCGACGAGGCACGGGACGCGGGCCGACAGCTGTTCACACGGTCCGTGGACGAGCGGGCTCGACGGGCTCAGTAGGACGAACCCGCCCCGGTTGAAGTTCAGGACCAAGGGAAGCTTCTTCGCGTTGAGAGGCAGGTACAGGCGTAGGTAGTTTTTTTTTGTCGGGATTTAGGGGGACGTCTTTCGACCTGACGGTCTGACTAGGGTTTGACGAAGGTCGAGCTCGGGGCTCGTGGGAAGCTCGGGAAGTTGGTCGGTTCGGGATCAGTTTTAGGATTTTGTAGGATTCTTTGAGCGGTGGGAAGCTGATTGGGTTTTGTTGTTGAAAGGTCATGTTTTTGGAGAGAGTTGTTTGAGTTGTAGTTTTTCTTTACACTTATATATAAGCTCCCAACTAGAGCTGTCAAAACGGGTCGACGGGGCGAGCTGGCCGTAGCCCGCCAAAGCCCGACACACGCGTGGCCGCCCCGCCAAAGCCCGTGGCCTGCGCTCCCTAGCGGGCCTAAATATTTACAGCCCGCCCGCCACTTTGGCAGGGCCCGCGGGCTCGTTTGACACCTCTACTCCCAACTAGCCTGAGGAGTTTAAATTTCTTTCCCAAGTTTCTGATCGATTCTAGGCTATTGGGCCGTTAATGGGCTTGTGCATAGTACACACTCTTAGAACTAATCTCTGTGGTCAAGTCAGAGTATTAAGCTATCAACCTAACAACGAAAGGCGAGGTCTGTGGCGAAATCGGACCGACCTTCAGATTGAAATATTACATAAAATTAGATTAGATAATCTCAGGTAGTAGTTTTGATGTGCGTTGTATGAACCGGTCAAGATTGGGAAAGTCAAATAACGTAATTAAATGTAAATCATTATTTTGTAATTAGAGTTGACTATGTATGTTTATATGGATTTGATTTTGATTGGATAACGAAAATATAATAATATGTTTGGTCAGGCTATGTTGATTACAATTTTTTCTATGATGATCGTGTCATTAATGACGACCTATCTATATTAATATAAGGGTCCTACTATTCACACCCCCTATACCACTCTTTACACCCCTTAACACTTGATTTTTGTAATAATAATTTTAAATAATCACATGATTCAACAAAAAATATTTTATTAACTTATTTTCCATTAAATCAATAATATTAATTACATGGACTATTCAAAAACGATTAATTAAGTCATTTTAACCACTGACACATTTAGAACTAGCAAAAATGCTCGTGGCCCGCGGGCCCGCCCGCCCCACCCTGGTACTGTCAAATGGGCCCACGGGCCGTGGGCCCGCCAAAGTGACGGACGGGCTGCCATTTCTCAGGCCACCAGAGGACGGGCCTATGCAGGTAAACCCGTGCGGGCCGTGGGCAGGCCCGCCAAATATCAAATATCTTTTTTTCAAAAAAATTAATATATAAATGAATTATATAGGTTTTTTATTTTTTTTTGAGATCCGATTTTTAATTTAATCAAGTCTAATAACATAAATAAATTTTTATTAAAAAAATAAATTTGATTAGGAGTAATTTAACTTCATTAGTTTATTCTAATGTTTCTAATTTTTTATATAATTTTTTCATTTTTATTTTTTTGGACCAGCCGGGCCCACTAGGCCGCTACCCGCCAGTAGGGCGGGGCGGACTGCATATTTCTCAGGCCCACCAGAGGGCGGGCCTATGCTAGGAAGCCCGCGCGGGCCGCGGGCAGGCCCGCCAAATATCATAAAATATTCTTTTAAAAAATCAATATGTAAATGAATTATATGGATTTTTATATTTTTGAGATCCAACTTTTAATTTAATCAAATTTAATAACAAAATAAATTTTTATTAAAGAATTTAAATTTGATTAGGCGTAATTCAACTTCATTAGTTTATTTTAATATTTTTTTCTTTTTTTATATATATAATTTTTTCGTTTTATTTTTTAGGACGGACCGGGCCCACCAGGCCCGTTACCCGCTAGTAGGGCAGGGCGGGCCATCATTTACCATGCCCGTCAGTTGGAAAAATTATATTTTTTAATCGGCAAGTATTTATTTAATATTACTTAAATTATTAACATTGAACACCTTTTTCCTTTTTATATAGGGTATGTAATTGGTAAATAATTAATGTTTACTCTACATATTAATTATGGGGGTGCGAATAAAAAAAAGGTGGGTGCCAATAGAATTACCCTTAATATAATTGAGGGTAATTCTTTCTCTTCACACCCCGTGTTTTCCTTTTTTATCTAATTTTTTTATAAGTTATTTCTTGTCACATATTTAATGCATGCAACAACGAAAATAGTAAGATCTTATTAAAGTCAATTTGGACTAATTTTATATTATTTTCACTTATGTATTGCATACAAAATAAAAAAATAAATTAACTAATATTACTAACTTGTTTATTTCCAACGATAGTAAAACTTCTCATAAATATATAGATTTATATTTTAATTCTGTGCTACTATTAAAACTTCTCATATTTTTTATATATATGATATCTATAATGTAGGACTATTATGTTGTATTTGACTAATTAACTTATACCCGTTTTCAGTAATTATTAAATAAGTAATATTAGGTTTATATATTTAACATTATTACTTTTTAAATTGAATGTAAAAGTAGCGAGTAATCTTTAAGAAGTATTATTAAATACTGTGTTAGTAAAGAATAAATTAATTAATAAAATTATTGTTGTTGAATTCAAGATGAAAAAATTTAGTAAAAGGTAAATTTTACAAATCTCATGTTATTTTAAAAAAAATAAAATGATAAGTATTAAATTTTTAGGGGGTATGACCCTATAATTTATATGGACTTTCTCATCCACGGATTTCAATTGATACGTTGCCTATCACAAAATACAGCTAAGATCGATAATCATAATGGCTACCACTTGCGAGTCATAAAATGCGATCACTAATCGTAATATTTTATTTGAGCTAAAGATCCATTCGACTAAAGTATATATGTAGACATATATATGCGATATATAATTCGAGATATTTCAATAAAAGCGCAAACTTGGCCCAAGATCTAGGTAGTGAATATATCAGATTAGTCAATATGTGCAAAATTTTATATATTAAATGGGCCATCATCAGAACGAGTATTAATTTAGGATGAATTTTATGTCAGGCCCTAGTAAATTTTGAATTTTCTGTTCAGGGCATAGCACAAAATGAATAAGTTTAAAGGACCTACTTTATGTAAAAATTCGAGTGAAGGACAAAAACATATGATTTGACGAAAATACCCTTACTAACATGTTTTTTTTTTCAGCGAACGTGTTCGTGGTCTTATATGAAGCGTTATTTTTACTTTATCTTATGTTACTCACTTACAGAATATTATTACTTTAGGAAACAGACACATTATTTTTCAATAATATTGTGTTACTTTGTTATTGCAAAACGTTATCAACAAAATTTTTTTTTCTAACGATCGAACTCATTTTTCTTACACTGAATCGACTGCGCCCTCCAACCGATTTCGACATGTCATGTTGGATTTATTATGATATTCACGACGCACGAGGTAAATTGAATCTAGATTTCGACATAAAATGCAAGTAATCAGTATAAATTCGAGGTACCTATGAGAAATCGAGGTCTATTTTACATTATTGAGTCAATAACGCCGAGATTTATGCAGTTTTCATCTGTTTTTTAGTGTCGTTTGTGATTTTCGTTCTTTTCTCCCGATCCATTGCTTGTATATAGAATGTGTTATTGACGACAAACGAAACGTTATTACCTTTCAGTGATGTGTTACTTCTAAGTCAACATTTGTTATTAACCATAAGACATTTGTTATTTTTTGCTATGTTATAAGTATTTCTTTTTTACACGATTTAGGAAAAATATAATATCCATTTCTTGCAACTAATCCGTATAAATTCGAGGTACCCACGAGAAATTGAGGTCTATTTTACCTTATTGAGTCAATAACGACGAGATTTATGCAGTTTTCATATGTTTTTAAGTGTCGTTTGTGATTTTCGTTCTTTTCTCCCGATCCATTGGTTGCATACAGAATGTGTTATTAACGACAAACAAGGCGTTATTACCTTTCAGCGACGTGTTACTTCTAAGTCAACATTTATTATTATCTATAGGACATTTGTTATTTTTTTCTATGTTATAAGTATTTCTTTTTTACACTATTTAGGGAAAATATAATATCCGTTTATTGCAACTAATCGGTATAAATTCGAGGTACCCATGAGAAATTGAGGTCTATTTTATCTTATTGAGTCAATAACGCCGAGATTTATGCAGTTTTCATCTATTTTTTAGTATCGTTTGTGATTTTCGTTCTATTTATCCGATCCATTACTTGTTACAGAATGTGTTATTGGAGACAAGGCGTTATTACCTTTCAGTGATGTGTTATTTCTGATTCAACATTTGTTATTATCTATAAGACATTTGTTATTTTTTGCTATATTCGTTATTTCTGACGATTAAAGCTGCAAATTAGCAATACAAATCATACCCACGATCAAATTAACAATAATTTCAACATATTAGGTCATGAACTTTGATTTCGGCTACAATCTCAACGATTTTTGTGATTTATGTTTATCAATTTTTTCTGTAATTAGAATCCATAGATGCCTCGGTTTATAAGACATATAAGGGTTAACGAGTTCTGCAACATCAAATTGACATCGATTCCTCCTTATTCGATCTGCAACATAGTATTTACCCAAGTTTTA
Organism: Craterostigma plantagineum; assembly: GCA_027422505.1. Lineage (NCBI taxonomy): Eukaryota > Viridiplantae > Streptophyta > Magnoliopsida > Lamiales > Linderniaceae > Craterostigma > Craterostigma plantagineum. Next base: position 5,901,621 of record JAPQWV010000005.1, read on the forward strand.
ATAGATCTGCTTTTCGGTCGGATGTTGAAGACGATGGCATTTTCATCGTAATTGTGGCAAAATTAGGAGGTGAATATGTCATTTCTCGTCTAAATGGTTTTTTTCTCTAACTATTTCAAAAAGTTGGTCCTTATCAGCAACTCAAACATAAATAGGGGCTGAACCCAATTTAAAAGTATAAATAGGGCCTGACCCTAAATTAACCCTTTAATTTAATGGTCAGTATACGAAATACTTGAAACAAAGCCCGAATGTTTCATCGAATCATCTTTGCATAAATAAATAAATGTAAAAAGATAGGAGACGCACCATGTTTATTCTATCTCATAAAAAAAAAAAAAAAAAAACAGGAATCACCATTGTCATGATTAATATTAGGAGAATTTATCAAGTGTGGTAGTTGTTTCTTATTTTGGGTCATTATATTTGATAATTACAATATCAGATGGACGTTCCAACATTTTTTGATAAAATTAAGTCCGAAAACCGGCTTTTTCGAGGAAAAAACCATCTTACAATCCATTTATTTTAACTTAATTTTTCAGAAAGAATGATCATGAAATACAAATTCGTTGAATACATGAAGTTCATAAATGAATTTTTTTTAAAATCAAAATAGTTACCCAAAATCGAAAACCAATATACTTACTAACATAAAAATTTATAATATATATATATATATATATATATATTTATCACTAACTAGCCTCTATCTCTCACGTCTCGTCACTCAAAATGGGAAAGTGGACATACATGCCATTTGTCCCATATAATAGTAAGTAACTAGTATATAAGCACGTTCTATGTGCAATATATAAATATAAATATATTTTTATATTTGAAGTTATTTTTAGGGGTCTTTACACATAAATACCCATTTTGTAAAAACTTGTAATTTAATACCCTGTCAGATTTTTTTATATATAGGTACCTAGTAGAATAATTTTTTTGCAGATAGGTACCCGATCCGCCGCAGGTACGCCATACAACACATTTAGGTACCCTATATCAACGTATTGTGGTACATCATACGTTGAGAAAATGGTACGACGTATTAGCACATTTAGGTACGCCATCTATAACACATAAGGTACGCCGTATAAACAATTTAGGTACCATATATCAACGTATTATGGTACGCCATACACACAGAGAAGGTACGGCGTGACTGAAGAAACTGGTAAATATTAAATCGGGTACCTATCTGTAAAAATTTCTGACATGGGTACCTATCTGTAAAAATTTTATTCAAGTAGGTATTTATGTGTAGATGTCAGTTATTTTTAAATTAAATTGTAAGTTTAAATTTTATTACGTTTATTATGTCTAAGAAAATTGATTTGAGATATAATTGTAACATATTAATAATATCATGGATAAAGTTGTAATTATAATTGATACACTAAATTAATTTGCGGTAGTTATTACAAGCCTCTCCCCTTTAATCAAATCGAAAGATAAGAAATAGAACGATCTATTATTGATTTTATAAGAAAACCCTCAAATTTAACCAACTCTATCGTATTATTAATTTTATCGTATTATATATATGTCACTTAAAAATATTCCAATCTCTTGAGAAGCAGGCAAGCCATGTGTAGGCTTATCTTTTTTCTCAGAAGCAAAGCAACCCTTTTGTTATCTTCTTGCATATAAATCATTATTATCACTACATGCCATATTCACGGGGGCCATTCAATAATATAAAACTGAAATCATGACACTTTAAAAAAATAGAGAAAATGATATATAATTGATTGGTCCCGAAAAAGAGTTTGGTAACATGATCAGTTCATTAAAAAGTAAAGTAACGGCAAAAAAATACATTGGCCTTGCATGGGATTCCGAGTGTTAGATTATTACTAGGCTTGTCAATGGGGCGGGGAACGGGGCGGGGGATCCGCCCCGAACGGGGCGGGGAATCCCCGTGAGGCGGGATGGAGAAAATTTTGTCCCCGTAGGCGGGGATGGGGCGGGGACGGGGATCATAGTCCCCGCCCCGTCCCCGCCATTCATATTATTTAAAAAATATATTTTATATCTTAAATTAATATCTAACTAATATTTTTATACATAGTTTATATTATTATAGTTTAAAATAATATTTTTTTACTCATTTTTATTATTATAATATAAATATTATCTAAAATATAATATAAATAATATTTCTAATTTATATTTTAATGAAAATATAATTTTTTTAAAAAAAAACGTGGGGACGGGGAATCCCCGCGGGGGCGGGTACCCGACGGGGACGGGGATGGGGAAGAATTTTTCCCCGCTAAGTTCGCGGGGACGGGGATGGAAATTTCCCGTCGACGCGGGGACGGGGATGGAGACCTAATCCCCGGCCGCGCCCCGCCCCGTTGACATCCCTAATTATTACATTAATGTTAAACGAAAAGAAAAGAAAAGCATTTACCCATATAATTTCGCCATTTTGTCAAGACATCTCTATTTTTATTTTTATTTTTGATCATAAGACATCTCTAATTGAAAGCTTTGAATTCATATCTATTTGGATATTTCTATATCTATATCGGATGGGAATTAAGACGTTCTAACTTGACCGTACCAATAATCTGTTCAGGGATGGATACAAACCGTTCAAATCCAAATTGATTTGGTGTGTAAATTTCTCATTAATAAAATAATAATAATAATAATAATAATAATAATAATAATATAAACTAAACTCAACACCCACTAAGCGGTTAGTTAAACGTACACATAAAAACTACCCACTACTATTTTTAGTTAATTATGCTCTTTTTTTAATTTAATAGTATGATAAAAAGAAGGCATGCACTATATTTAATTACTAATTTTAGTTAATTATTATTCTAACTCTAATTTTATGATATAATATATTTATATTTTATAACACACACATCTGAGTGTGCAAGTAGTACTAGTATCTAGAATTGTTAGATGCAAGCCCATAGCTAATTAAGTGAATACAAGAGATAGGAAACACACACACATATAGTTTAAACAATTTTACAATTTATTACAATCGAGAAAAAAAACCACCAACAAGGGAGCAATAATTATCCATGTTGAGAGCAATCGAACTGTGACGCTGACTGGTGTGCGGAAGCTCACTATCAGGTATAGCTTTTGGCGCAATCGTATACGCTTGATCCTAGTAATTGGTATCAGAACAGATCACGGTTCGATCCTCATAGATTGCATAGAGATAAATTATTGGGGGAGATTATTGGAAAGCAATAATTGTTTTGCTGGGAGCAATCGACAGTGGCGTTGCTTTGCGGTTTAAGGAGTAGAGTTGCACGTTCATTCAGTTAGTTCTTGTTAGTATCAAACTCAATTCCTAATTGAATAAATCGAACGATTGAGAAGACCGAGTATCCTCTATTGCCTATTGATTTTAGAGTGGAATACATAAAAGACGACAAAAGTAAAATAATTAAACTCTTCTAACCGAATTAATAATCATAACAACCATATGAAATAACAAAATAGACAAAATAAATATACAATAAAAAAATCGATCCAAAAAATATCTAATTGCTCCTCCTCCTCGCCTTGATCGGAAAACCAAACGGCGGCGAAGGCGAGAATTCCGCAGGCAGCTCGGGCGGGACCCGCCCGCCCGACAGAATCTCCACCACTTCTCTCATCGTCGGCCTTTTCCCAGGCGACCTCTGCAAACATAGAAGCGCCACCGTGACGCACAGAACAGCCGCCCGCCCGCCGTCGTCGCCGACCCGCCGGACGTTCGGGTCGACGAGCTCCACCAGCCTACGGCCGCCGCCGCCGCCGCCTGCCGCCGCCAGGTGGCGGGCCCACGACACCAGGTTGGCCCTCTCGAATTCCGACAGGGGAGAGGCCGCCGCCACCTCCAGCGGCCTCCTCCCCGACACCACCACGAGCAGAAGAACCCCGAAACTGTACACGTCCCACTTCTCCGACGCGGCGGCGCCGCCGCCGCACTCCGGCGGGATGTAGCAGATCGTTCCCCTCATGCTGGGCGTGCTGCAGATGTCGGGCTTTTGTTCGGGCTTGGGCTTGGCCCGGCCCGGAGTAGTCTTCTTGGAAAGCTCGTCGCAGAACTCTTCCTTCCACCATTCTCTTGGCTGATGATTTTTCGTCGTTCTTTGATAATCCTTTCGATCCATCGAAGCCCACCATTCTAATTTCTTCTTCGTCGTCTTCTTCGATGTTTCGATGGGCCCTACGCCGGCGATCCAATCCCTGTCTGCGTATAAGGGTTTGCTCGTCGCCGTCCTCTTCTGGCGAGCGCCGTCGAAGCTAGCGCGGTTGAAGACACCTAGTTCTAACAAGTGGGACGGCGGCGGCGCCGCCGTGGGTCTATTCTCGGCCAAGTAATCGTCGCTGACGACCTTTTCATTACCTTCTTCCAAGGATTTCTTATTACCTAATCTCTGGGCAAGTCCGAAATCTGCAATCTTGGCGTTGAAATTGGAATCCAATAAGATGTTCGACGGCTTAACGTCGCCGTGGATGATCGGTGGATTGCAGTGAGAATGTAAGAATTCGAGGCCCTTAGCGACGCACATTATTACATGAAATCTCTTTTTCCAGCAATTTAATTCATTACACTTTCCATCTAAAAGTGCGTCTTGCAAGCTCCCATTTCGCATGTATTCGTAGACAAGAACAAGCTTCTTCTTCCCACCGTTTTCTGCGCTCTTCTCCGCCGCCGCCGCACCGCCGCCGCATAGGCGGCGGCCGAGCGTCCGACTTCCGCCGCGAATCCGCCTCAAGAAGTTCCAACCTTCGTCGCAGTCGTCGTCGTCCCACGCGGCGAAGCCCAGCAGAGAGACGATGTAAGGGCAGGAAACTGCGGTGGCGCCGGCGACGGCGACGAGAGATATTTCGTTGTGAAAGTCGCGCTCGCCTTGGGCCGAAGCGTTGTTCATGACCTTTACGGCGACTTCTTGACCCGAAGGGAGGACACCCTTGTAGACCGACCCGAACCCGCCTTGGCCGATTCGGTTCGCGGTGGAGAAACCGCCGGTGGCGCGGCGGACAACGGCGGGGGAGAATCTCTGCAGTGGCTGCTGCTTGGTGGGGGGAGACGACGCCGTGGGTAACAGTACGGATCTCTTGCGCGTGAGCTTTCTGTAGAAGATGAAGACGACGCTGCGATGAGGACGGCGGAGAGTGACAGTGCTGCGGCGGCGATGAGCGGCGCCGCGAGGTGGTTCCGGCGGTGGCGCGGTGGCGGTGGGGGCATTGTGTGAAGAAATCTATGCAAGAAAAGTAAAGGGTAGTATCTATCTTATTATCTATTATATGGTGAGAGAAATTAGTGAAACTATTCTTCGCATAATTTGATGTGTAATAATGAGTGAATATGACAGTTGTTTTGTTAATTGTAGTTTTCAGTATTCCTTTTCTATAGGTTTTTCAGCTGTGAATTTTTGTCGACTTGTGTGTCAGTGCCAAAAGCTACTTGAATTGAATGTGACACTAAGAAAAATATTTCATCTATTATACACAAATTAATTGTTTTTTACCTCCATATTTGTTGATAATTTTGAGGTTAAAATGGTATACAAATATAAAGAATGTCTTGGATATAGCGTTCGTCTCTATATATTCGTGTATCCATCGCATAAACTTGTTGCCCATAGGGAATATATATGATACTATAATAAGATATATTTGAAAGGAATATATGAAAATATTGTAATAAAATGATGTGATTTGATTCTTGCGGACAATAAGATAAAAAAAGATGTCTTGTATTCTTTCGTGCATAGAGATGAGGGAAAGAGAAAGAATACAACAACGAAAGAGGGCCCCTATGATCAAAAGTAATGTAATTTTAAAACTGTGATGTGTCACAGGGCCGGTTTTTCAGTTATGGAGGCCCCGTTCGCATAGTATAAGGAGGCCCATATTAATACAGATAACTATAAATTGAATATTTATTAGATTTTTTTCAAGGCCCACATTTTTTAATTATGTAATATGGGTCATTCCCTAAGTTATTTATATTATATTTTTCTCAGGGTCCATATTTAATTAATGTACTGGACCTTAGACGGGGCCCTAAAATGGCCCCCAAAATTTGGGGGCCCTGTGCTGTGGGTCTGTATGTTCTGCCTAAAATCCGGCCCTTGTGTCATCCCTATCAATCAAGTTGACTTCATAAGCGAAGTGTATGTAAGCATAAATCCGTTTTTTAGTAACAAGTAATTAAGTAATTAATAAATGTAATAATATTTTTCATTACATGAACCCAAAGATTCTCTCGCGTGTTTCCTGAAAAGGACGCCACTTTTCCACTTCCCATTAATAGTATTTTAATAATTCAATTGTTTCAATTAGCTTCGGTTCAGTAAGAGAAGGCACATAGACCATTAACCTTTCGTCATATGAGAGCACAGAGACTATCTTATGCGTAATAGCGTAGTCTTCTCTAATTTTAGATCAATTTTTTATGTACGATGAGCACCAATAGAAAATGAAATGTCGACTGTAAAGTTACACAATACAATAAACGTCGGTGGCTAATATAGAATATAGGTTTAGCTTAGGTTACCATTTTCTCTTTTTTCTTTTTCTTTCACGGACTGATATTATTACATGAGATGAGATGGAGAACCTCGTCACGGGTCTCAATTCTTTCCCAAGATGCACTTTTCAATCACGAGCATACTTTTGTCCATGTGCCTTTATTATTAATCATTATTATTTTTCTTCACTATAAAAAATATTCCATGCGACGCCACCGTAGATATATTCCAAGTCTCCTAAATATTAACCCTCCGACTAATTCAGTCTGAAACAAATGTGATCATCAACATCGGTTAATGGGTTAGATCTTTCTTGAATTTGTATGCTATTCCAAGTCTAGAGAACTTATGTACGGATCGAACTTATGATCTCTACGTAGAGAAAAATAATGCGATCACTTGACTTATCCCTCTAAGACGAACCCAAACGTCTCAAAATCACAACAAAGTTCGAAATGGTTCTATCCTACTACGACTCCCAACTTACCAAGAAAAAAATAAGTTCAATTCTCAACACATTAGCAGGTTAACAATCAAACACTATCACACTACACAAATATAAAGAAGTCAGAAACCAAACATATGCACTCGGAGGAAGGAACACACACACACCAACACAATATGTAAAGATTTCGAACTTACACTTAAAGCGGTTTCGCGCCTCCATTTTCTTGAACGGAGCTGTTCACGGGCGTGGAAGTCCCGCTCTTCTTCGACCCGCCCGAATGGCCCGTTATGGTCCGACCCATGAACTTCCCCGCCTTGCTCAGCCCGCTGCTAACGGCTCCAAGGCCGGTCCCAACGATCCCAGCGCCGAGCCCGACCCCGGCTCCTATGCCCGAGCCCACCATGCCCACCCCCGACCCAACCACCCCAGCCGCCCCGTCGAGGGCGTCCATGGTGCTTCCTATAACTCCGGCCTCTTTGAGCTTCTTCCTCTCTTCTAAGATCCTCTTTTCTTCCTCGAGGGCGGCGAACTGCTCTTCCTTGTCGAAGACGTGGTAGAAGGTTTGTACCGTTAAGGTTCCTCTGTCCTTCTTGTCTTTGACCTTGAGCATGTCGAGCGATGGGAGGAGCCTAAGTTCGATTTCTTTCGACTTTTCAGCTTCGAGCTCGTGTAGGGGTAGCTTTGCGATGCCCAGTTTCTTGTCCTGCCCAATGTCTTGATCGAATACCTATTTTTTGGGAAGAATTTCGGGTCGTTAGAAATTATTGGAAAGGCTACCAATTGGTTAAGAGATTGGGCGTACGAACCTCGAGAATGAGAGATTGTGTTTCCTTGTCTTCGACGATTAGGTCAAACGTTTGGTTCCAAACGGGGTTTAAGTTGTTGTCCACGACCTTCGTCTTGACTTTGAAGAGCGGGCGAATGTGTAGTGCGACGTAGGGGTCGGATTTTCCGATCAATTCCATGTTTTTTAAGTCGTTTGCCTTGACGACGGTTACCGTGAGCTTTCCTACTGGCTTAAGCTCTAAATCACTGAAATAAGTTGCGGAAGACAAATCAAGAATAAGCACTTAACTTCCCTTGACAAGATATGAGGCTTTATATATGATTCAATTCAAGAGACAAAAGGCCCAACTTTTCCCTACATTCCGACGAATTTGAGTTTATTTATTCTACGATACCTCAAAATCTGCCGATTGAGGTAAACTTTTTTCCACATAATCAAATGAAAATAGAATGAACATGAACTCACGTAGTATCCACAGGTATGCCACCAATAGGAACAACGATTCTGTGAGGCCATTGTAACATATCTGTCACAATAGTATTGACAGTGTCCTGATTGAGCAAAAAACACCAGTTTAGTCGAATATTAATGGAAAACGATTCAACAACAGAAAAAAATACCATCTGCCGTGACTTACACTAATCATATCTGAAATCCCAGGGACGGCAGTCAAACTTCCACCAACAGCCTTAAGAGTATAATCGATACGGGGCTTTGGCTGAACGTCAAAAAGAAAAATTACAGTGCATAGTGATTGATAAATCTCATGTTAATAAGACAACAACAATCCAACCGCATCAATTATGTGGAATGCTAAGAATGTACCTCGGCAAGAAGAGCAACGACAACTGCAGATATGCAGGGAATTTCATCAGCAAGTTGGAAAATAGCTCGAACCACAGTGAAAACCTGAAGATCTTTCAACTGCCAAAGAGAAAGGAAATCAATATTTCCATAAGCGAAAATAAATAAAAAAATATTAACGTTTACGCATATCATAAGAGAAGGATTTGAGATGATAATACGTAGGTAATATTCTATAAGCGAAGCACCAACCTGAATGGGTATTGAAGCAACAAGTGCGGCTTCGACAGCTAGAATAATACTTGGATCACCACCCCAACGAAGGTCAATATCCATTGTTATTTGGCCTTCCTTAAGACTTTGAACTCGAATCCCTGTATATAGCAAAACCACACATACATATAATAGAGAAGCACAGTGGCATACTAGCTGAATTGAATATAAATAAATAATAAAGAGTCGATTATTCATTAGTGAGGGCAACCTTCAATTTTCGGAGCCACAGTTCCAAGAGACAACTTGCTGAATTTCAACGAAGTAATCCCAGGAGGACGATATTCTTCCAAAAGTGGTTCAACTGATTCTTTAATCACTGCCTCTCCTGCCTGATAAAAAAACCATGCAAGAAACTCGGAAACTTTTATCATTTGAACTGATTTTAGTACTGTACATAACAGAAAACGGTAAGTTATGAAATAAGGAGCTTACGTCTGCAATAAATGGCCATAGCTTGTTCAGTTGCTTGTTGAGCCATTTGACCTGAAACAAGTGGAAAAGAACTATAACACAAATGACGAATACCAATTCCTTGTTGTCATTGAAGGACAAATAATTGGGAAAAACATCCATAAATACTCATGCAACATCCTTTCAATGAGAACGAAAAAGATACTTCTTCCCTCTGCAAAATCGCGTTAAGTCAATACATAAGCGGCATACACGCCTAACACCGATGAACGAAACCAGAATGAACCAATATTCTCACACAATGTCACGAAAACGAAACACAGAAACTAGAAACACAAAAAAAAGGCTCAAACCTGCTCGTAAACTGGAAATGATATCCACTCAGGGAAGTTCTCACCGCAGACTTTCTTCAAATCATCCCTGTTCAGCGAGCTCAGTAGCTTAATATCAACAGCCTGTCCACAATAGTACCAAAATAACTCCACGATTCAGAAACTGACGACCAAATACCCAATCAATCGATTCAAATTGTAGCACACAAAAGCATCAAACACAAAATTGACGAAGAAAAAGAGGGGAAATACCTTGGCCACACGCTTGTTACTTCGATAAATCATCATACGCTTCCAACCAGCCATAAGAGCGATCCCAAACAGCATCCCCATCACCATTCCCGATATCAAACCCATCTTTTTCTCACTAGAAATTGATCGCTGACGTTACAGAAACTAAGATACTTTCCACAACTGAAGTTACAACAGTTGAAAAATTTTTTGGGGACAGTGAGAGTTTAATTCTTTTGTCAATTTATGGTAATTAAAAAGGACAATTAAACGCTCGGATTATCTCAGGCCTTCATATGGAATCGTTTGTGCCACCGTTTGCAATTTGCATCATTAATGTCGAAATTTGATTTTAATTAATTAATGGAGGAGAAGAGGTAGGTGGTTGAAAATATTTATAAGACCAGTTATTAAATTATTATTCCATATTTAGTTTTGAATAATGTAACTAAATTCATGCAAAAGCTTGGAGTCGCCTTCCCGAATGCATGATTCCTGAACTTTATATTAGTTTTTAATTTTATAATTAAGTTTTGCTTACTTTCGAAAGCATATAGTTCAATAATAGTAATAAAATTGAATGAATGTAAGGTGTATGGCTGTAAAACGTTACAAGTGAGTATTTTATCTTTAATTGATCTCACACGTCGCTGTTTCTGTCACGTTCTGTGTTGCGACTTTCCATATATAAATATTGGCAATTAATTAAGATTACTTATTTTTTGTTAGAAGAATTGAATTTATAAATTTTGTTTGTTCACATTATCCAAACTTTTTTTAACCAATGGCGCTTTGCGTTGCCGACACATTTCATAGTCTTCGTCCCATTACTATTTGAAAGGTCCATAGCATGTGAAAGTGACGATGATATTTATATACATTATATATAATATATCTTTTAACAGTATTTACTTATGAAAATGAAGAACTAATGCATGCATTTAAAATAATGATGTCATAGTCAATGCTTTGTCAGAAATCGACTCTTACCCTTCTATTAATAGAAGCCGAATGTTAAGTCAATTGCTCTTTATTCAACCAATTAAGTTCAATCTAATTTGAAGGAAAAAAAAATTAGTTTTTTTTTTTTCTCAATTTTAACCGAAGTTACCATGAAGTGATTACGGATGATTTCCCATTGATTTTATTATTTGTTTACCTTTTGTCATTAAATTACTTTCTTTCGAACATTTTTTCGACCAAACTCCCATCGAAGGTAAAAAATATCAATTGGCCGACATCTTCACTTAAACTGTTTCATATTATTAGTATCTTTAATTCTTTATCACATCATATGTACGTGCAATAAAATAAAATTAATTGTTAGTTGACGGTTGTAATAACTGATATACTAAAATAAAATGAATTAATTATTATGAGGTTAAGAGGATTTCCAATGGGTACTTGTTCCTACTCCAATGAGACTCTATATTTAGCACTAATATTGTGTTGAGAGTAGAGAAATTCTACTTGTAGAGTCCACACAGTTTTCAACAAAAATTAGAGTTGCCGTTTCTATTTATTTATATTTTATTAAGTACAACATATTTTAATTATATTTAAAATATTTGATATTGTTATAATAATAAAAGTAAAAATAATATTAATTTATTTTATTAATTGATATTTTTACTAATTTAATATATTATTATTATTAAATAATATGCTATATATTTTTTGTTTTTTAAAATGAATAATTTATAATACATTAACTTTTGAATCATTATATATAAAGTTAATAAGTCAATTATGTCAGTAATTAATAGGAATTTGATTTTTAGCGTAAAAAATAGAGTTAATGGGTTGGAGTAAAAATTCGTGTAGAAAACATAGTTTATGAGTTGGAGTAAAAGCACTGTAGCAACTGCATTATTGTGTAAACTTAGCTGTATTTTTATGTTGTGGGTTGGAGATGCTCTAAAAGGATAAGTGGTTTGATAAGTTTTTTTAATAGTCTGATTGGTCAATTGACAAACCAATTTATAGTTCCACTCTACGCTCTTTATAAAATAGTATAGATGATAAGTTTGTGAATTTGAAAAAATTGTAGGGATGAAAAGGAAAACATGCAACTAAGCTAGCAAGATGAATATTAATTGGGCCGGGCCGGTTTTAAGCCCAAAATACAATTACGGGCCTCAGCTCACCGCTCAACAGTTTAAACTAAACACGCTAAATGGGCCCCACTTTACTCAATGATATCCGTTCTTTGTCATTTTCACGAATGTAGATGGATTTGGGAAAATTTAAAGATCGTGGGAATCAATAAATATTCTAAATATGCAATAATTCCAAATTTAATAATGAAGTTATTTATATGGAAATAAAGTATTTTTCCTTTAATTTGGCACACTCAACAATTATTCTCTTGTTGGTGGAAAAATATCTTTTTTAGTTAGTGGGATTGTGAAAGGGCCAATTCATCTATTTTCACATCTTAGATAGAAATGCTTGATTTGCTTTTACCAACATTCATATCTATGGACCACTCCATCGTCTTTATTTGTATTTGTTTGAATTTTTTTTTGTGTTACCTAACTCTATAAATTTGATAGCAAACACATCGATACTTATTACAAATTCAAATAATAGAATCTTCTAGTAATAACATTCTCCGTTTATGGTCCACCTTCTAAAATTATAACGTTGGTTGCTAAAGCTAAACACATCCAATAATCACATGAAAAAGTATTTGCACCTAAAACCATATACAAAAAATAACGCAACATCGAATTCGTATAATAATGGAATTCCCAATTCCCATTACTATTTTCCCTATGGGCACCATACATTTGAGGTATGTATGTAGCCCCAACTTTCAATGTGTTACAGCTGTGCCCGAGAAATAAATAAAATAAATATCTATTCGATTATATTAAGAGTCCATGGAGGATAAAAACGATAAATTGGTCTGTCAAAATTGATCAATCAATTTTTTTTCTACTTTAATTACTTATAAAAAATAAAAAAACGTATCAAATCAAAATAAGCACTTCATCCTATTTTTAGTATATCAATTATTAAAAAAACTTATTAAACCACGTAGCTTTAAACTCATAATAACCACCTCTTCTATTTTTAATATATAATTTATTAAAATCATCCACTAGTAATTAATTTTACATTTTTGCACACACATAGGGTGTGCTAAAAGTATTAGTATCAAATTAAAAAAAAAACTTATTAAACCATGTAGCTTTAAAACTCATAATAACCATATCATTCTATTTTTAGTACTAGTCTTTACTATAATAATAATAATATAAATTAAACTCAACCCCACTAGGCACTACCTACTAGTTAAACGTACACATAAAAAAAACTACCCACTACTAAACCCTCCTTTTTGCTTTATTAAAAAATAAAAGTAAATTAAAATTAAAAGAAAACCACTCATTACTCTCAATTAATTACTATTTTACCCTTCTATTTTTAGTTAAAATTAACATGATGTATTTATATGAGTGTGCAAACTTACTAGGTTGTATTTGCTATCCTAGATAATACTAGTTTAAAAAAATAATCAGTCATAATATGACAGTTTAATTTGTTTGGTTCTAAAGATGTGGCCCGCGATTGGGCCCGAAGCCCACACTTTACACTAAAAGCTAAGATAACTTAATCTTAGACGTTCACACCAGATTATTTATTCAATTCATCAGTTACACAGCAAATTACAAAAATACCTTACAACTTCATCTTCTCCAACCCCAAACCCCAGCTACAGAGATATTGATCCACCCTGATCTAACCAGCGTCAGCCCCAACTTCGAACCGACGTTGTCTTCCCAACTTCGACCGCCATCTTCTTCCGACGATAGTTGTTGGGCTGCTTCCAAAACCCATCATTACTTCGATTTTCATCGTCGTTGGGCTGCTTCGAAAAAACCCATCGTTACTTCAACTTTCATAGTTGGCGGCAAACGGAGGAGAAATTGACGGCGTCCTTTCGACGGGATTTTTCTTGCAAAAATGAACAAAGAGTTATACTTGTGGTACTTCTTGTGGTTCTTCTCCGACGCCAAATTTTCAACTTACCATTCCTAGTAGAGCCTTGATGCCTCCTTACGGTCTCAGCCTCGTCTGCAATTGTATAAAACCATGCATCATATAATGAGTATAGCGATTTGCCCGTCTTTGTTATTTGAAAATTCAAAAGCAAGAAGATGGAGAGCTGTGAATATATGGAATTATATTGACAGAAATAACAATGTATTCCCAAGATAAGGATAAAAATGGCTTCTGGCAAGATTCTTACGATGGATAAACACAGAGGCACATACACATACATGTGGGTTTGAGTGTGTCTGCAGTCTGCGCTAACTTGAGCTCTCTTTGGGAAGACGAAACAAATGAGAGAGAAAAGATGAACGAAGATGATTGTCAAGATAAGGTTGTAATTACTCATTCTATACCGGGTTTTCAAAGGAGTACGAAACCGACAACCAAACAATTTATAAAGTTATAACAGACCCAAGAATAAAAGAATTATATGGGGCATTCTTATTATCTTACATTTTCTTTCTTTATGAACCAAACAAACAGTCGTAGTGTAAAATAAAAGTCTCATCCATCATGTCCGTTGGTTCCGGAATTTAATGTCACACAAATTTAAATTTAAATTAAATAAATAAATTGCTTCTAATAAACGTATTCACTTCACTTCAGATTCAGAAGCCAACCTCTCAGCTCTCATTCAAAAGCAATGGCGCCGCCGCTCGCCGCCCTCTTCGCCTACTTCTCTCTTCTCTCCCTAACCCTCTCCGCCGCCGCCGCCTCCAACATCACCGACATTCTCGCCGGCCACCCAGAATACTCCGACTTCAACTCCCTCCTCTCTCAGACCAAGCTCGCCGACGAGATCAACTCGCGCGAGCCCGTCACCGTCTGCGTCCTCCCCAACGCCGCCGTGTCGCCGCTCTCCAAGTACCCCATCGCCGTCGTCAAGAACGTCCTCTCCCTCCACGTTTTGCTCGACTACTTCGACGCCGGCAAGCTCCACAAAATCTCCGACGGCTCAGTCTTGTCCACGACGCTGTACCAAACCACCGGCGCCGCCGACGGGAAATTAGGGTTCGTCAACATTACGGATCTCAAGGGGGGTAAAGTTGGGTTCGGGTCGGGCGTTCCCGGTTCGACCCTTGACTCCGCCTTTACCAAGTCGGTTGCCCAGGTAGGTAGTGATTTTCAGTCGTGTGTTTGTTGAAAGTCAAAATCTGACTTAAAAATGCAAATTTTATTACAGTTTCCGTACAACTTGTCCGTTATCGAGCTCAACCAAGCTATTGCACCCAAAGCTGTGCTGACGGCGGCGGCGCCGTCGGCCGCCGACGTGAACATAACGGCGCTGCTCGAAAAGGCGGGCTGCAAGACGTTTGCTTCTCTTCTGACGAAGAACGGCGTCGCAAAGGTCTTTGAGTCCGCCGTCGGAAAGGGTTTGACCGTCTTCGCGCCGAACGACGAGGCGTTCAAGGCCGCCGGCGTACCTAATTTGTCGGCGTTGACCAACGCCGAGCTGGTGAGCCTCCTACAGTACCACGCAATCGCCAGCTACTCGCCGGTGGGGACTCTTAAGCAGACGAAGGGGAGCATCGCTACGCTGGCGGCGAACGGAGTTGGGAAGTACGACTTCACGGTGAAGACCGCCGGCGACGAAGTGAAGCTCGTCACCGGCGTTGACTCGTCGAGGATTGCTTCGACGGTGCTCGATTCCGCGCCTCTGTGTATCTACACGGTGGACAGCGTCCTCCTCCCGGTGGAGCTTTTCGGGACGGCTCCGGCGCCGGCGCCCGGACCAGAAGCTGATACGCCATCTCCGGCGGCTTCGCCGTCGGCTGAGGCTCCTGCGCCTGTGGTCGGCGAGGCACCGACGCCGCTGCTGTCCCCTCCTGCGCCGCCGTCGAGCTCTCCAGGTAACTCTCCGTCAGACGCGCCGGCAGCAGACTCGGCGGACAGCAAGTCGGCGAACGACGGCGGAGTCTTGGAGGTGTCGGCGGTTGTTAGGTTGGCGGCTGCGGTCTTAGGGTTTGCTTGGGTCTTCATGTCCTAAAAAAGTGGACTGTGTTTGGTTGATCAATTTTCCATTTTCATTTTCTTTTCTCTTTTGACTATTTTCTTTTTATTTTTCGTGGTGTGAGTTATCCGTTTTAATGATTGTGTCTGTGGTTTTATTAAATCAGATTTTTTGTTTTGGAGTGGTGGACAAAGAAAAGTACCTAATTTTTTTTTTTTTATTATTTGTGGTTTGATGCGTTTTTTATTCTTAGTTTATCATAGTTCTTATCAAATCACATGATACTTTATATGTTTACAACTTCAAAAATTGTATTACCAAAACTGTACGACTAAAAAGTGTCGGTGGCAATTTGTAATGGTGGTCTGCGTGGCACGTGCAGAGAAACGTACATAGGAGATATTCAATTAGTACTACTAATAAATTTCAATTTTTGTATTAAACTTGTATATCTATTCAGTTCGTATACCTTATTTAAGTACAAAGTTAAAAAGATAAATGTTGGTTCTTAGCTTTCCTTTCTTTATCTTTACAAGTACATACATTTTGACCGGACATGTTCAACAAACTCATCGAATACTTCCAGGGAAAAAGAAAAAGGTTCCAATTTTGTTATTTTAAGGTTTAATTAAAGATCATGCACTACTAGCATTTTTAACTTTTGGTTCAGGCCCCCTTAGAATTTCGTTTAGGATAAAGGACCTAGTTTTCGAAAATTTAAGTGGAAACTACCTAAAGGCTACGAAAAGACATAATTATCCCTGAGATATGCAAAATTTACCACAAAATACCTAAATGATCCGATTACAGTTATCGAAATAAATATAACAGTTTAGGGCTGAAAAAAATACTTCCTTTCATTTGGATAGTCTATATTGAGTATAATATTGCATATATTTAGTAATAACTTTATCAATTATAATGTCAATACTAAGTCAACGAATAAATCAGATCCGAACAGATCTCCCAACAAGCGACGCATCGATCGAAACGAGATTTTACGCTCAGACCCGAACAGATCTCCACAATTGTGATAATATAAGTTGAAATTATCGTTAATTTGATCATAAGTGTTGATAAGTTTCGGATATTAGCGACGTTAATTGTGAGGAAATAATTTTGCCCGTATAGCACAAAATACCACGTTTCTTTTAGTAAATAACAATGATGTCGAAGGAGTAACACATTATTCAAAAATAATACCGCTTCCTGCAATAACACATTCCTTACACTCAAGCGGTCGAAAGAAAAAATTCACGTTCCAAATCCGACCCAATCTCGATGTTACTAACAGCACAAAGTTGTATCGGCTTCAATTTTTAATGGGTCTTCATAATCAAAGAAAATTTTCGAAGTTCATAAAGCACGAATGCTTCAAACACAATTCGGAAATTTCGTATAATACGGTGAAATCTCGACTTTAATGACCGGATAATGTAAATTCGACACAATTTCATCATGGGCCTTAGTTATCGACGATAATTATTGATGTTAATCATGGAATGACGAAGAATTTTGATGAGATCTAAGCGGTAAACGTTTGCTAATTAAAATGGTTACTGAATAACACTTCATGCTTCCTTGGTAACAATTCATGGAACAATAATACCATATGTCTTAATGTTTATAACAAACATTTCCGCAAAACGAACATATAATGAGAAAATAATAACGACCCGTCACCCGTAAATAACATATGTAATACCCAAGTAAATGCAAAGATGAATAGATCGTAAAATATCGAAAACACCCAAACAGGTGAAATCTCGACTTTAATAAACTAATAAGGTACATTCGAGTAAATTTGAGAGTTGCAATAAGACATTTAACTCTAACATATGCTAAATTGACGAAAAATTCTTAAATGATGCGATAACAAGTTTCGAAAAAATAATAACAGTTTCGTTTGAAATAAAAACAATTTACGCATTCTGGGTAACACATCATTAAGAACATTCTAGAAGGTTCATGATTGTCAGAGATATTAACAGTACAATAACTTAAAATTACCACATTGCCTGGAAATAATACCACATGTCTGATAAAAAATAACAATATACGCAAAGTTATAACACATTTGTAGCTACAAGTACCACAAAATAGCTAATCAATACCACATTACTATTTCGATTAATTTCGTTCATAAATTCATTTCGTTCGGATGTATAAGATTGACATTCATGGAAATAGATGATATAATGAAGCTAAAATCACAAAATTTCCTTAAAAGACACGTTTTGCGAATGTTGATATCAATATATGAAAGTTGAGATAAAATATCATGTAAACATATAGCACTTCCTTCACAACATACACTAGTATCTCTTTTATGAGACATAACGTTACGAATTTTATCACAAACGTATTCAAAGTTCAAAATTAAACCACAAATATCATTTTATATGTCGTAAATCTGTATTTGATACATTCTCGAAGTTATTTGTTAAGGAATATTAACAGGATGTTTCGATAACGTCACCAGTACCAGATTGCCCGCACGTAATACTATATGTTTGCTACAAAATAACAATACGAACCTATCGAATAACGTGTATACAGATAATGATACCACATAATAGGTTTCCAGTACCACATTACTAATCCGATTACTTTCGTTCATAAATGCACATTGTTCGAGATTTACAAGATTAACATCTTGTAAATGTATGATTTGATGCATTTATCACACCAAATTCCTGAGCTACATTGCTCGATTGAGGTGGATGATAGTGAATGTTCGAGGTCAATAGTTATTCAAAACATAGACTATTACTTTGTTAATTGAAACATCACATATGAATTTCAGCACGAATGCCATCAAAATTCAAAATTAAACCACAAATATCAGTTTATATGTCGTAAAACCTGAAACCTTAAGGGCAACCCTGAAACCTTAAACCTTAATCTCCATAAACACATAACCGTAATCCTTGGTGCGACAACTACAACAATTTGTAACCCATACAGAACTTTTAGTAACATATTTAACTAATGCATAACAGTTAAATAATTATTAGTAACACATTTGCACTGATTTAGAAATCCCGCCCAAAATCCCAACGTGGCATACATCCCGCCCAATTAACCCAATCAATCCACAAATCCCGCCCAAAATTTGGCAAGTATAGTACCACTTCACGGCAATACAGTAATATTTATTGTTTATTTAGTGACAAATCATGTACTTTTAGTAACAGTTACGATAAAACAAGTAACGCTTTGGTTTTATGTAGTAACAGTTTCAATGTCAAAAATTATCGAAACAGGCCTTCTAAAAGAACTTAGTTCGTAATATAACATTTCAGATAATCCAAGTAACGCGTCGATTTCATGTAGTAATAGTTCGATGTCAACAAATATCGAAACAGGTCTGCGAAAAACTAAAGTAGGTCGTAATATTACACTTGAGATAATCCAAGTAACGCTTTGGTTTAAAGTAGTAACACTTTGAGGTCAAAAAATATCGAAACTGGTCCACGAAAAAATAAAAGTCGGTCGTGGTATAACACATCAGATAATCCAAGTAACGCCTCGATTTTCATGTAGCAACAGTTCAATGGCAAATTATCGAAACATTTCTGCTAAAAAATTCCATATACTTCCGAGAAACAAAATAAAGTCGTACGATACCAATTAATGAGATAAAAATATAATATGTGAGAAATAAAATAACGTTTTTGTATAGTTTTGTAACATTAAGATGAGTCGTAGTGACAATAATGCATGAAATAGTAGCAAGTGTTCCCGATGAATCAATGGCTGCGATACGACCTACTTCACACAGCGTACGTTATAGAAGTGATGAGGTAACGATTGTTTCAAAATTCACAGAGCCTATGAAATGCCAAAACTATGGGTATCTCGAATACACATAGATTAGCTGCAATTGCTGCCAAAATATAGTTCGATTTGGTCAGATTTTTCTCAAATTTGAACCCATATAAAATTCATTACAATTCTTACATCGTTCTTCATCAATACTAGAATAAAACCTACGTGACACGTCGAAATTGATTGGTTGATGGGGCAGTCGATTGTGCTCGATTCATTGTGAAAAATGGATTTCGATTATCCGGAGAACTAAATATAAATCTGTTAAAACATTTTACTATCGATAAGTAACACATTATCATTTTAAAGTAACGCTTATAAATTTTACAGTAACAAGGCGTCGTATTTCTGTAACATACAACTGGCGTCGAATACCACTTTAGTGAACGGTTTATTAAGGGTATTTTAGTCAAAACATAGTTTGGATCTTTACCTTTAAATTTTTCAAAAAGAAGGTCCTTAAAACTAAATAAAAATCTGACAGGGCCTGATCATTATATTTAAAATTGCCTAGGGCCTGATTGCAAATCGTCCCTTATTTTAATTCACTCATGTTTTAGTTACTAACAATTTTATTTTATTATTTTAGAAGTGATGTTTGTTGGTGAAATTGAAAGGGCGCATGCATTTAAGCTCCGCCGCATATACCGAAGTGTCGCTGACAAATATTAATAATTGGGCTTAATAGTTAGCCCAAACCCATACATTATTTTTTTATTTTTTTAACCCAATGAGACATTCACATTCACATTTGAAGAAGGCATTAATTGTAATTTTTGGTATACACTCGGATGTATGCATGTATACTAGTATTTATCGCGCACTCCATATGCTTAAAAATATAAATATATTTATGTTATTTTAATTTTGATAATTATAATATGTCAGATGAAATATCGTGTTAAATATATAAAATGAAAACTAATGAATAGTGGTTTAATAACAGTGGCGGACCTAGCCTGATGGGCCTTGGGGGTCAAGATTTTGCCCAGCCCAATAATATCCAGCTTTATATTAAAAAATAACCTAAAAAACTGAGGTTCGAACTCGGGGCAATCCATAGCAATAAATTTCACGGCCGGGGGGTCGACCACTGTACTAGAGACATATTAATTTTTAGGCATATATTATACTCCCTCCGTCCCACTAATTTTATCACATTTTGCCATTTCGGGCGTCCCACTAATTTTATCACATTTCCTTATTTAGCAAAAAACTATCACAAACAATCAATATAATAATATTAAATATTCTTAAAAGACGTGTCAAAATATAAACTTTATTACCTTTTCAATGTACTATATTATTATAATAATACCACCTTAATTTACGTGCCCGGCAACTTATGTGATAAAGTTACCGGGACGGAGGGAGTACTTATTTTATCACGTCCGGGGGGTCAACTGACCCCACAATGGTATACGTGGGTCCGCCCTGGTTTATTACAATAACTTAAAAAATTGGAAGTGAAATGATAAATTATTAAATTAATTAAATTGTAAATAGAGGGACTAACTTGTAAATAAAATGACAGACCAAATCGGCAGTTTTAAGCCACCGTAGAACCTTTATATAATAGAATAGATTATATAGCATATTAATTTCATTTGAAATATATTATATTTAAATTTAATTATCTATATTTATACGTATATAAAAGGAAAATGTGATTTATTATGAAATTAAATGTAAAATAGTACTTCATTTGAGAAAGTGTTAAAAAATAAGATATGATTACATACTAAATTGAGAATTTACAGCAAAAGATAGTAGGTAATTTTTTTTAATTTTATTAATAGCTAAAATAAAAAGTAATTGACAAACCATAGCAATTTATAACCACATCCTTAATATAATTTTAATAACTAGTACTATCCACACTCGGATGCGTGTGCTATTATATATAAATATATAACATTAAATTTATTTTAATTTAAAATAGTTATTATATTTAAATTTAATTATGTATATATATATATAAATTCTTCAATTAAAGGTATATGAATTAACTAAAAATAGTGATTAACTTAAAAGTAGTAATTAAAAGATAGTGAGTAATATTTTAAGTTTAAATATTAATTTTTTTGTGCAATTGACGGACTAAGAGGCAGTTTATACTCATCCGTCAGGTTAAATAAAATAGAATAGATATATAAAAATAAATGTATAAGTTCAAAATAATAAATTTTATAGCTGTAGTAAACTGATGATACATAAATTAAAATATTGCAATTTTAGGATAATGCATTAAAGGTTTGATGACAATAAGTTTTAGCAATTTGAGAACAATTTAGTTTTAGTATCACGGATTTATTTGTCTTCAAATAGTTAAATTTTTTAAACTCATTATTTGAAACTTTTAAATTTTATGCCCTAACGCAGCTTCAAAACTAATTAAGAGTCTTATTTTTATTTCATTATATTTGTTTCTATCAAATATTATTTTCTATCAAAGCTTCCTCGACACGCCCAACCCCAAAATCCTACATATAATCGTCAGTGCTCACAATTCGCAAATCGCAATCAATTCTTCCTTTTCGCCCTCACTGATACCAAATGACTAAAGAAGTCGACAATCACAACTCCACCACCACTCCTCAGGCCGTAAAGGCCACTCCCAGCCACGGCCCGAGCCCGAAGCAGGTGCACCTGTCGGCGTCTCTTTCCGGCAACGGCGGCGGAATCGAAAACGACAAGCAGAGCAGGCGGGAGTTTATATCGTCCGTTGCCGCGAAAATTGCCGCTCAGCCGCTCCAGCATTTCGATCCCAATGTTTGGGGAGGGCTTACCGCCATTTCTGATAACGCTCGGAAGCGTGGTCCGGTCAGTGAAGTGTTCAGTTCCCAACCTCGAAAAATATGTCTAGTTATCGGGAATTTTAAGTAGGCTGATGTTGGCGTTTGTTTCATTTGGGTCTTGAAATTTGAGTCCTTGGACGATCAAAGTTAGTCGATTTTTTTGTGGTAGGTTTTGAGAATTGGGCCTGACGATGGTCTCCGGAAATGAAGTAATTTTTTTGCGAAATTGAAATTATAATTTTGAGGTTTGACTGTGTGAGTGCAGCTTGATGACGCTTGTCTAGTTCTTATGTGCTGAATTATATAAACCAAATTGAAGGGTTGTGTATAAAGCTTTCAGTTGCTACTGTCGAAGGCGAATGCATATTTGGAGTGAAAGTTAGGAAATTGTTGCATGCGTAAGCCGGTCTACGGTCTACCTTCAAATGTCGTAATTTGCAAATGAAAATAAGCATTGATGTTTGATGCGGGGACGTGGAAACTAATGTGGATTTTTGAATTTTTTTCCTGAGTTTTGCCACTATTGGGATTTAACTTATCTTTTTTTATCTAGCTAGTTCAAGTAGTTTTAAGCATGTATGTGTTTGTGTGAGCGCATGCAGTCGCTTTGGTTTGATTGCAAACTTAATGCATAAAGTGGATTGCAGGGACTTAATATTCTCCTGACTTTCGAAGAACACTCCATTGGTCGGTTAGTTGAGGATATTCGGTTCCAGATCATTGCACCTGCCGTTAGTGCTTATCATTGCAAGATTTATCGCAAGATGGTTGCGTCTGAAGAGACTGAAAATGTGTCAGAAAGTTGTTTCTCCGTGTTCTTGAAAGATTCTAGGTCAGTATATTTTAATTTTTTTTCTATGTTTTATTGTTTGTTATTATTTGTTTGGGAAGCAATTTCATTTCTCTGCTTCTTTGCAGCACGAATGGTACATATTTAAATTGGGAAAAACTGAAAAAGAGCAGCTCTGAAGCTATGCTGCACCATGGGGACATAATCTCGATTGCCTTTGCTCCAAATCATGGTAAGTATTGATTCTTGTTCTCGGAAATGTTAGTTTTTCGTAGCTTAATTAATTCTTTTTTTTTTTTTTTTTGTGGCAAGGGCTTGACATAACATCTAATTACACCATTACCATGACAGTTAGAGTGCCCCAAACTTGTGTATGTGACAGTGCGTTTGTGATTTGCAGAACATGCTTTTGCTTATGTGTATAGAGAAGTCCAAAGATCATCTTGCGTATCTCATGGCGGACTTCTAAAGAGAAAATCAGGTATGTTTCTGGAAAAACTATGTGTCGATATGTTACTTTTACGTCAAATCAAGAACATTTAACTAGAGTTAGTTTAAAGATTTGTTTATTTCTTATAAATCATTGCCCTATAATTTTGTCAAGATGAATATGATATTGAGAGCAAGAGGCTGAAAGGAATTGGCATTGGATCTTCTGGTGGTCCGATCTCTCTTGATGATTTCCGGAGCCTTCAAAGATCGAATACGGTTTTGATTTTACCATCTAGTATTTGCTAATACCCTTTGTTTGACACTGTCTTGCTATATAGTTGAGAAAAATACATTGACACGCCTTCTATTCTTCAATTTCTTGAGCTTCACTAATCAACAATGCACTTATAGGAACTGAGGAAACTTCTCGAGAATCAAGTTGCATCAGTTGAAGCTTTGCGCAGCGAGAATCGCGCTACTACAGAGAAGCATGAAATGGTAATATCTCCATTTTAATCTTGCTTCTCTCTCTCTGTATTTACTGATTACATCTTTTAATATTTATTGAATCATTTATAGGATTGTGGATAAGCTGGCATTCTGCTTTCTCTTCTCAGTAGCATTCACTTTTGCCAGCTTAGCTTATATTGATATCTCGAGACTCATAATAGTTTAAGGTTTTTCTTATGCAGGAAATGAGGGAGATGAAAGAGTTACTCATAAAGGATTATGATGGTCAGCTCAGTGCACTGAAGCAGTCCTTAGATGATAGGGACAAGGAACTATCCAATATAAATCGAATATCTGCTGAACAAAGGCACGAAATTGAGGACCTTAACGAGAGACTTAATGCGTCTGTTCAGTCTTGCATCGAGGCCAATGAAATAATGTCGAGGTGAAACTAATTTTCCCTTTCCCGATGCAAAATATCCCACAGTTTCAAGTCGACATGCTTCACGCTTTTGTTCATCAAAAAATGGACTAGACACCAAATCCAAATTTTCACTTTTCTCGTATTTCAGTTTTGTTATCCAATTTCTGCAGTCAAATAGTATCTATCTCAGAACTGAAAGCCCTGTTAGATGAAGAGCGTAAGCAGAGGAGAGAGGAGCGTGAAAAAGCTTCAACGGATTTGAAAACGTCGGTACAAAGAGTTCAAGCTGAGGCTGCTGAGGAAATAAAGCGAGTGTCAGAAGCTGCTTCAAGACGAGAGAAGGAGCTACAAGAGATGATAAATAAGCTTCAGGTAAGGATTACAGTTGCAGTTCACAAAATTATTTCTTATGCCTATATAGTATTTTCGACATGGTATCAGAGGATGCCTTACTATACGAAGATTTATTGCTATTATTTCCTGTAAAGTTGACTACACCTCTACATAAGTGGTGAAACACTATCCAGTTTCCATTTCTTTTTTGACGTTGTTCGTTTTATAGGATGCTGAAAAGGAAAGATGTTTGTTGGTGGAAAACTTGAGATCAAAACTGGTAAGTTCTAGTTGTTTCGTTCTAAAGTTTATTAACCTTTTCTTGCGCCGAGTTGAAAATGCATTACGATTCACGTTTATTACAGGAAGATACGAGGCAAAAGTTGGTAACTTCCGAAAACAAAGTGCGGCAATTAGAGTCTCAAGCACAGCAGGGCCAACAAATCTTAGCCTCCAATGGAAAAGTAATGAGGTTATTTATTGCATGATTTTAGGTTCAGATGGTCCTAAAATCGTCTTACTCTCTTTTTCGTGCAGAGAGTTGAAGAACTCGAGCAGGAAAGAAAAAGACTCACCAAAGAACTCGAGCATGAAAAG
This sequence comes from Craterostigma plantagineum, assembly GCA_027422505.1. Lineage (NCBI taxonomy): Eukaryota > Viridiplantae > Streptophyta > Magnoliopsida > Lamiales > Linderniaceae > Craterostigma > Craterostigma plantagineum. Next base: position 5,927,090 of record JAPQWV010000005.1, read on the forward strand.
GTAGGATTTTGTACTTACAACAAAGCTAGGTTTGATGTTATACGATTTCTGCCCAACTTCCCAAAAACGAAAAAAAAGTTCTTTTTTTTTTATCACTTTGAAATGAAAGTTATTTCAATTCCGATGTAGCAGTCAGCCCGCGAAGAAGCATGGGCTAAGGTTTCTGCCCTCGAACTCGAAATAAGCGCTGCAATAAGAGACCTAGATTTCGAAAGACGCAAGCTCAAGGGGGCTCGAGAGAGAATCATGCTACGGTTAGAACAGTTTTAAATCGGGAAATTGTAATACTTCATCTACGATGATGCTATAAAATTCATAGAAACTTGATGATGCAGAGAAACGCAGCTCCGCGCATTCTACTCGACGACAGAGGAAATCTCCTCACTCTTCACCAAGCAGCAAGAGCAGCTCAAGGCAATGCGAAGAACCCTCGAAGACGAAGAGAACTACGAATCTGCCTCAGCCGACGTCGACCCCAACCCACACTACGAAAAATTCACCCGATCGTTCTTCAAAACCCTAAAAGACGACGAACAGCAGAAACCCCATCAGAACAAAGCCAAGGCAGTTCGATCCAACGGCACAGATCCCCTACAACAAGCCCATTCATCGGGCGACGAAGCTGACAGCGTAACAGAGCGACAAGACTGCAACTCGAAAATCCTCGAGAATACTCGCGACGACACGCAAGACATCGAGTGCACAAGTAATAAGGATAGCATCAACAACGACGGACCTTTTGGTTCAGACATCAATAACGGGATCGGTGGTGGGACTCTGCCCATTTCTAACAACGACGGCGATGGTACTGAGCAGATCCCAGAATCGAACTTGGAAGTTGAGGCTGCTTTTGGGACTGAAGGAGTCTTAGAAACAGAGAGCCTCGGAGGAGGAAATCTGAACGAAAACCCAGTAACGGATGGCGGTGATGATAATTCGAAGGGCTCGCAGGCAAATATTGTAGTGGAAGAAGACACGGAAGGTTCTAGAGGTGTGAGGACGGCGGATCTTTTGGCCTCGGAGGTTATGGGGAGCTGGGCTTGCAGCACGGCTCCTTCGGTGCATGGAGAATCGCCTGGTAATAATAATAATGACGTTAATGATGAGAACGATTGTGGTGTAAGAAGGGAATGCGATGATTCCGAGCGTTTTGTTGGGGAGAGTCAAATTGCAGAATCGTCGTCGTCGGGGAAGAAGAATAGAGATAGAGAGAGAAGGGAGCTTAGTGAGATGATTGGGATTGTGGCGCCTGATTTGAAAGAGAGGTTTAGCGGTGCTGCTGTTAGAAGCGAAGACGACGAAGAAGATGATGATGAGATGAGCGAAAGAGAGAAACCAGACGATGTAATGGACGACGAAGATGATGATGATGCTACGCAAGAAGATTGAGTATGGTTTAATAAAAGCTGCGTTTTGCTAATTTTGTCGCTTGTAGATTATTATTAGTTGTAATTAGTTCTAATACAGTTGTTTTGTGGTGAGATGATTATTTAAGACTAACTAACTAGTTTGGTTGCCTTAGCTTTGGGGAGATGAAAAAAGAATGTCCGAAATTTTGGAATTCAAATGGGATTAAGTGACGATTAAGGTCGTGAAGTGGTCGTGAACTTGATTTTTTTTTTTGAAGTGAGGATTTCATTCTTTTAGACACAAGAGTACAACAGAGCATATTCAAAATATCACAACATATTTGACTATTTCTATTGCGTAAAAAACCGGTGATAGCACAATGTCTGTCAAAGCTATAAAGAAGGGGAAAATAGAAAAACCCCAAAGGGAACTCCCACGATGGGGAGAGAAAGGCTCCCACGAGGGGAGAGATAAACTCCTACAACGGGGAGGAACTCCAAAAAGGGTATCTCCCCCGAGAGAACCCGCCTGACACAAACGGCCGAGCGGTGGGTGGTGATGTGCGCAACACGCTGCAGGCGAACCAACGTTGGGATGGATATGTTGGTGGCTCCGAACGCGGCAAGCGGAGGCGGAGGCGGAGGTGGGTGCGGCTGGAGGAGGCGGGCGGGGATGGAGGAGCAGGCCGCCTGGGCTGGCGGAGGTGGTGGAGGCGGGCAGGGCTGGCGGAACCGGAGACGGCGGCGGGCAGAGACGTTGGAGGTGGAGAGCGGAGGTGGAGCGGAGATTGGCGCGCCAAAGGAAAAGAAAAGCTAAAAAAGAGAAAGAAAAGCAAAAAAATGAAGATAATGAAACACAAAAACCTGAAGGTGGGGGAGAAAGCCATTTTTTCTTTTGTGCGGCGAGAGAGTTGGGTAAGAGAAACCCTAGAGAGAGAATTATTTTTTCCTTTTGTCGTGAAGTTGATTATGCTGTAAAGTTATGGATGTTCAATTCAAATTTGATTCATATTAATTACAATGATGATTTGTTTTAACTAAATAGTTGATGATGATGCAACCCAACATTTGCCATGTTCAAATCTTTTTGACTTGTAAGTTGTCCATTATTGTTAATCCAAAATAGATTCGCCTCACATATGATTAATTAATTGCACTAATAAAAAAGATTGTAGAATATCATTAACAACCAACAATATCAACAGCAATACAATAATATTAGCAAATGACATGGATGACTCGAGATTTTAGTTTTAGTGAAATGCTTAAAAGTTCTTCCGCGAACAATGACACAGTGACTAAAAAAAATAATTTCATCGGCATGAAACTTTAGGTTATTTTAATACGTTCTTCCCTAGCTCGTAAAATCCGTAAAATGGTAATAAGTGATGATACCATATATAAAATGATTGCGACGCTTCTATGGAGAATTTATGCAGTGAATTACTTTCTATGCAGTGGAGTCTCTGTTGGAGTATCTCTATGCTGTGAATTACTTTCACTTTCCTGAATTTAGACACAAAACCCCAATGCTAGCTGCTATAATTCCTTCAGTGCCTCAGAGAGAGAGAGAGAGAGAGAGAGAGAGAGAGAGAGAGAGAGAGAGAGAGAGAGAGAGAGAGAGAGAGAGAGAGAGAGAGAGAGAGAGAGAGAGAGAGTACCTCGACATGGATCTGATCAAAATGTAATAATAATCCTTCAGCAGTGAAAGAGGGAGAGTTAGTTGTGCCTCGGAAAGGTGCCAAGTTCAGAGCAGTGGCATGTGCAAGAACATTCATACGCTAATTACTATGCAGTCAAACCCCCAAAATTTAAAGAGAAAAAAGAATCAAAACACACCCCCATAAATTTTGTTCTTCAGCATACACACAACCCATATTAAAACAATCTCTCTTCTTACATGTTCTTGAATTTAACGCATCCATATGGATACATATGATGAGAGGGTTCTTAAGAGAGCTTGAGGTGATGTGTGTGTGTGGATTTACCAAATTTTGGGTCATTTTATGTAAACCAAGAATAATATAAATATGTGGATCCATGAATAGTTTTTTTGTGGTTACGCTGTGTTGATGTAAAGGCTCAGTTTAGGTTTCAAGGATCAGGAAATAACTTCAAAGACACAAATTGGCCAACAATAAGAAAACCTTTTCAAACCTCTTTCTTCTTCTTATTCTTCTTCTTCAGATGATGATGATGATGATGACGAACTTATTTGTGCGACAAGAAATCACCACTTTGCAGTACAAATGTGAAGAAGGTAACTCTCATGGAATTTAATTGATACACTTCAATCTTATTCTCCCATCCCATTTGCTACAAACAATAGAGCTCTCCAATCTACTAGTTCTGAAAAATCAGTAAAGGGTTAGCTAGCATTCGAAGATTAAGGAGAAAAAACATATATAGGAATTAAGAAACAAAAAGGAATAGTTTTTCGAATTACAGTAACCAATCAGTAATCACTCATCATATTAATAATCAAACCCCATATCATATGAAATAAAAAAAAGGAAAACCTAAAAAACGTCTTTTTCCAAATTTTCCTTTCATTACAACCTAATACAACCCACACATTGCAAGAAGGAAGGTGAAATAATCATCAAAATTGCGGCCTAACACCACCCCAATACCCTTCGCCGGCGCTGTTCATTATCCCATGAAAAAGGTTATTACCACCGCCGGCGCTACTTCCATTGTTAACGTTGCTGCTGCTCTGAAGATCTCTGCCGGCGCCGACACCCACACTCACCTCCTTACCGGCGGCGGAGGCGCCGGTCGTGACAATCTCATCGTCTTCCAATGGCAGCCTCTCATACTCAGCGTTGCCAAAAGACGCCGCCATAACCACAATAGGACCCGCCGCCACCAAGGGTCCCACCACCGAGCCCCCAACCACCTGTCCCTGACCTCCGGCGAGGTACACCGTCAGGCCAGAGGCCGCCGCCGGCGCAGGTTCGGGGAGAAAGCTGCCCGAAAGAGACAGGAGCTCGAACCTTCCCTGAAGAGCCACGACCGCGTTCGGAGAAGTAGGCTTACGCAGGCTGACGTTGGCCACCGTCCCGGCGGCGCTTAGTACGCAGACGCCGCGCTGGCGGCGGGCGGCGTAGGAGGAGAGGCTCTCGTGTACGTCGCAGCCGCTTGAGATCTCCATCACGTGTGAACGGAGTGAGTTTGCGCTGTCTCTTGTTATTACGATTGGGGGCTTGGGCTTGTTCTTGGATCCCGACGGCCTCCCACGCGGGCGGCGGTCCGACGGAGGCGTGGCGTCGGCGGCTGTTGGATCTTCGGATTTTAGGGCTGGGCTGTCGCCGTCGGCGTCTTCGGGGTCTTGACGGTGGTGGAGTTGGTGCTGAAACTGATGGTGGTGGTGGAATTGGAGGTCTCCGGCGAGGAACGGCGGCGGAAGAGGGCGGTTGTGAGCTAATCGATTATCCATTTATCTTTTTTTCCCCTTCAGTAGCTGTAAATTTATTACCGAAAAGAAGCAAATTAGAGCCGAGACCTTTTAAGTGATGCTTGCTGTGAGTATTAGGGTTTTTTTTTCCACTTATTTCTTGATGATTGAAGATGATAGTTTTCGATGAGATTTATATAGATGATATAGACATTTATGAGGGTTTCTTGGAAAGAACTGTGAACTCAAGTTCTTTACTCGGTGAATCTCACACGAGTGCTTGTTTAAGAGAGAGAGAGAGAGAGAGAGAGAGAGAGAGAGAGAGAGAGAGAGAGAGAGATGGATAATAATGCAGTTGACTTGGGTAATTTTAATTTCTATGACGCTGGGAGCAACTGTAGTTAGCAGCTGAGCATGGTTAGGTTAGGGTTAGGGTTAGGGTTAGGGCTAGGGCTAGGGCTAATTCGATAAATGGCAAAGGTTTAGTGACTTGGAAACAACAAAGTCATATATATGTTCACAATAAAAACTCGTCAGTATAATTAAGGTTTTTATACAATGTATTTGGCTCTAAAGTGCCAATGTTAATTTGTATAAAAAAAACACTACTCAAGTTGGAAGATCTAATATGATGTATATGGACTAACAATCATAATTTTTTCCCCTAAAATAAGTCCAACTTTAGTCAATCATATCATGTTTCACTATGTAACAAGTTGATTTCGATTTGCTGATATGTGAAATCAATTTAACTTGAGCACAAATTTCAAACTCCATTTTTCTTGGGAGTATTTATATATATTTGTCAATGCTGGCGCTGATCTAATTACATATCGTCATTCTCAGTGAATTGAATACTTTCTTCCTAAGTTTAACTGCGCTAGTAATACATCAATCATGTTAACTAATGATTTTATCATGTTGGAACTTTTTTTTATCCCATTAACTCATATATATACATAATGTACTAAAAGACAGTTCGGAATTCTTTTGAATATACGTACGTTTTGCTTTTCATATATTAGGGGTCAATGCATTATCATCATGCACTTATAATCGCACGAGCTTGATTATTTTAGCGTAGTTACTATTTTCGAACACCGAGAATTTTAATCAAGATTAGGTCATCGACAACTCCTATGTTACAGAAAGAAAGAATAAAAACAAACGTAGTTCATTGCATTATTTTAAAGAGACTAGTATATAAATTATGCACCAATCCACGTGCATAAAATTTTGCAATTTATTGGCACTGCGACGTTTCCTATGAAGTTGCACGATCTTGGTTGAGCTCTATTATTACACTTCTTAATGAAATTATATAAAAATAACAGAATATTTCTATAAAGTTATTCTTCTAAGCGAGAAAAATTAAATCACTTAGTTTAGTTAATATATATGGGCTTTATTTGACCTTGCGAAGTATCACGCTTTTTAAAGCACGTGCCATTAATAAGCGATTCAAATTATACATTTCCTTATTGGCAACATCTATATACAATAGTTTAGCTGCCTTCATCTTGAGGTCATCTCCGTTCGAAAAACTAATTCTCAAACGCAAACTCATCCTCGACTCAATGCAGTAATTCTTCTCCAACTATTAAACTCATTTGCAATATTCTATTTCGCATCAACTTTTAAAAATTTTCAATGTGACCCACATATGTTACTATTTTTCAATATTACTCACATAAAGAAAAATAAATGATATTTTTTTAGACTCAATTTTGTAATAAATATTTTATTTACAATTTTGAACATTATACATGTGGTATATCTATTAAATAAAAAAACTAATTATAGTAATTTATGTAATAAAAGTTAATTACTAAATTTAGAATGAGTTGTTTTGTGAGAGGTAAAACTTATGCATTGATGTTAAATGAAAACGAATGCATGCGATTATAAGAGAGAAAATGACATAAAACCCATTTTGGGTATGCATTTGAGTGTTGGTTGGAGTATTTTTTTTTATTTTTGCGTCGGATTATTGGTACTCGTTGGAGATGGTCTCAACATCTTAAAAATGTGTGAAGGCAAAAGATATTTCCCTTTTATTTTAGTTTTGGCTAGGAAGACATAAAGACAAAGTTTGCAGAGTCAAAGGATGTCATTTGAACGAGAAACCACAAGGCATGGGCGTGAACGATCTCTCTCTCTCTCTCTCTCTCTCTCTCTCTATCTCTATCTCTCTCTCTCTCTCTCTCTATTACTCTCCGCAATGTATATATATTGAATGAATTCGAATTTTTTTATTCATGGTTATAATTATTTTGCAAATGATTGGCTAGGTACAATTTTTTCTCGGAGTCTATGAATGAACTATCATTCGGCTTTATATTCGAAATGGACCAACATACACGAAAAAGGAAAATATTAAATTCATTACTCATTTCTCCTTTCTGCCCTAAATTGAAAAAAAAATGCCAAAAATGTCTATTCGATGATTGAAATCAGCTGTGAAGAATATCATATGCCAGGCCAGACAATCGTTGAAAATAAGAAAAAAAAATGTTATATGTGATTAAGTTTTTACGGACCGAAATGTATTGGTCTTCAATAGATAGCTTATTATTGCCACAAAAATGTCGGCCAGCGATCAAAGTCAAATCGATCATTATCTTGGTTGGGTCCGAAGATAATAAATTTTATTTATAAAATCATCAAATGATAAAATTTTTAAGGTCACGGACAACAATAATACATTTATTTTTGTCCTTTTCCCGGTGGTAATCGGCGGTTGTATTGTATAGTTTATTGTATGGTAAGACATTTCACGTAATAAAATTTCAATACTTAGTTTAAATATGATTCAAATTTATTCTTAAAATGCTTGTCGTTATCAGTATACATCGATTAGATTATTGATCTATTTATCATTTTGAGAGTGGGCTTTATATGGACCACTTCACTGTAAATTTCATAAGAATCTTATTTCATGTTTATACTCTAAAACTATGAATCTTGTACAATTTATAGACCATCAAAAGCTACCAATATAAGCCCATTTTGAAGTTCTCATTTATAGAGATATAGAAAATCTTATAGATTTCTTCATGAATTTGTGTATCTTTATATTTCATTTCATACATTATGTTGAATGACTTACAGAGTCAAATAAGAGTGTTATTACATCCCCATATATAGATAGCTGTCTGAATGTGCCGTGAAAAAAGTTGTCTGCAATGCAACAACATCACTTTATGGAAAAGCATAATATACAAAACTTTATAAGTGGGATTGAATAATAATTATAATCAGACAAAAGCCGACCACATTTGAGGTCTCCATGTGAAAATGGATGGATTTGGAATCTCTTCCCAACATGATAAGATGCATAATTAAACAATTTTCATTTAATAATATATGGTCGATGGCGTAACATGAAGTTAATTATCATCCGTATATTTGCATCTACTCAACGGTTACTTTCATGTCATCTTAATTAATGAATTGACAGATGCAATAATAGCCGTTATTTGTACCGAAAAGCCATTTCGATAAAGAAAAGATGGAACTCAATTTTTTTTGAGTTAATCATGATTAAGGCCCCAATAAGTTTTAAAATCGAGTTCAGGTCCTCTCAGAAAAAGCATTTAGTTTTAAGGATCCGATTTTTGCATATCACTTCATCGTTCTGCAGTACCACTTCTTTGTTCTTCAGTACCACTTCTTTGTTATACAGAACAATTAAGTGGTACTGAAGAACAAAGAAGTGGTACTGCAGAACGATGAAGTGGTATGCAAAAATCGGGTCCTTAAAACTAATTGCTTTTTCTGACAAGGCCTGAACTCGAATTTTAAACTTGAATGGAGCCTGAATTGAAAAAGCCCTGAGCAAATTTCATTTCAGGCCCTTGTCAGAATGTTTATTCAGTTTTCAGGCCCTGTCAGAAAAATATTTAGTTTTAAGGACCTGATTTCTGCAGTAACACTTCATTGTTCTGCAGTAACACTTCATTGTTCCTCAGTAACACTTCATTGTTCTGAAATAACACTTCATTGTTCCACAGTAACACTTCATTGCTCTGAAGTAACACTTGTGTAACTTTAGGTCCTTCTCTCTAAAATTTACGAAAATTAGATCCTTTAAACTATTACTTTTTTCGAAAGGGCCTGAAACCTATTTTAAAACATTTTTGGGGCCTTAAACATAATATAACCTTTTTTTTTTGTAGCATCGAGGAGGGTTTTCAACCTTCAAAAAATTGAGGATAAATTGACATGATATCAAATTTCATGTGAAGTGGTCAATTCATAAAATGAAAATTCATTGTCTAAGTTAATAATAAAAGAAATCAACCTCGTGGTACGAATTCTCCCGTAAAGAAAAAAATCACGACTAAAAGCACTAAATAATGAATTCTGCCCAAACATAAGGAGTCGTCTTGAAACATAATATATAAAATTAAAATATAATACCCAACTTTTAGATGAGTAATTAATTATTTAACATTAGTTTGTCTATGTGCTTTAGCATTTGTACGCTTTTATAATTATTATTAATATACGGGAACATTCCAAAAAAAAAAAAAAAATCAGTTTTTCATCGTGTATCGTTTAATAGATGAGTAATTACTTAACGATAGTTTTCCATCGTGTATCGTTTAAAAATAATCAGATAATTCGTACCACATGCTTCATGCCATTGCCAATGCAAGACTTGAGGTGATATTGCCTCATCACAATCGCAATCAAAAAGTAGAAATCCTTACATTAAATAATCGGCCAATAATACACCTTGTGATTCAATGACCAATCAAAACCGTAGCCCTCGCTCGATGACCCATTAATCAACTCAAATAACTTTTTCCCCATAATATCAAACAATAACTTAAATCACATGATACATATAAAAATATATATTACATACGATGATACATATGAAAATATATATTACATATCACAATCACAATCACACCAAATAGTACAATTTTCTTTTCAACAACCAATTAAAAACACCAAACTTCTCCGCTCAATAACTGATCAAAATTCCAATCAGCAAATCTCCTTCGCCGCAGCCACGACTGCTTCGATGGTTATCCCAAACTCCTTAAAAAGCCTCTCCGCCGGCGCACTCGCCCCAAACCTATCGATCCCAACCGCCTTACCCTTCGGCCCGACGAACCTCTCCCACCCGAAAGTCGAGCCCGCCTCCACGCTAACCCTAGCCGTAACCCCCGAGGGCAAAACCGTCTCTCTATACTTCTCAGACTGCTCGGCGAACAACTCCCAACACACAAGCGAGACAACTCGGACCTTTTTGCCCTCCTTCCTGAGCTCGTCCCCGGCCCTAGCTGCTATCTCAAGCTCCGAGCCCGTCCCGATCACTATGACGTCGGGCTTACTATTCCCGCCCCTCGAATTATCCGAAATTACGTAACCGCCCTTGCTCACGCCCTCGATCGAAGTCCCGGGCAGTTGGGGTAGCTTCTGTCGGGCGAGCACGAGGATCGACGGGCGCTCGCCGTTTTGAACCGCGGCTCGGTAGGCCCCCGCGGTCTCGTTCCCGTCGGCGGGCCGAAGGGTCAAAATGTTGGGCATGGCCCGAAAGCTGGCTAGATGCTCCACGGGCTGGTGGGTCGGGCCGTCCTCGCCCAGCCCGATGGAGTCGTGGGTCATTATGTAGAGGACTCGGGCCTTGGAGAGGGCCGAGATTCTCATGGCGGCCCGCATGTAGTCGGTGAATACGAAGTAGGTCGCGCAGTAGGGGAGTAGGCCCGGGCTGTGTAGGGCCAGCCCGTTGCATATCGAGCCCATGGCGTGCTCGCGGGCCCCGAACTTTACGTTGCGCTCCCCGGGGGATTTTTTCTGGAAGTCGCCGGAGTTTTTGAGGAAGGCCATGTTGGACAGTGTTAGGTCGGCGCTCCCGCCGAGTAGGCCCGGGAGGACGTCTCCGAGCCCGTTGAGGATTTGGTGGGAGAGGGTTCGGGTTGGTAGGCCCGGGTTCTCTGGCGTGTACGTCTGTTTATTATTTTTTTTCAAGAAAGTATTTCATATCAGTCGTTATACATTGGTTTTTTTTGTATAATTTAGAAGTCTGGGACGTATAGATGTATCATTAAACTCACTGGAAAAATGCTTTCCCAGTTAGTCGGGAGTTCGCCGGTGATGATCGATTTGAGATCGGCGGCTTCCTCGGGAAATTTCTTCTGAAATTCGGCGAACTTTGCGTTCCAAGCCGATTCCAAAGCCGCCCCCTCGGCTATGTGTCGGCTCCAATGTCTAAATTTCGGACAAAAAAAAGCGCATTATGAGAACATATATTATTTTTTCCGATATGAAATACGATGTAAAGTTTTTTTTCAATGCGTCTCCTCACTTCTTAACGTCGTCGGGGACGTGGAACGGCTCGTAAGGCCATCCGAGGTTCTTCCTCGTTGCCTCCGCTTCTTTCGGCCCCAACGCATTTCCGTGCACGCCGTAAGTGTTCGCCTTGCTCGGCGCACCATAGCCGATCGTCGTAGTAACCTTTAAATCGGAACCGAGAAAAATATATAACTAATAACCAAACAATTTAGCATAAAAATTTAAAAAAAGGAAGGGTAACTGCCAGACCTTGATCATAGTGGGCCTGTCCTTAACAGACTTAGCCTCTTCGATGGCGGCCCTAATCTCATCGCACCCATCGTTCCCATTCTTGACCCATATCACGTGCCATCCCAAGGCGTCGAAGCGCTTGTCGACGTCCTCGGTGAAGGCAACGTCCGTGTCTCCGTCGATCGTTATGTGGTTATCGTCGTACAGCGCGATCAACTTCCCGAGCCCCCAGTGCGCCGCGAGGGAGCACGCCTCGTTCGAAACGCCTTCCATTTGGCAACCGTCGCCGAGTATCACATACCTAAATTTTTATATACAAATTTCATTAAAACCGATCTCTATTAAAGCAAAGAAAAAATAAAAATGCGGGTTTATATTTACATACGTGTAATGATCGACGATCTCAAAACCCGGCTTGTTGTACCGAGCGGCCAAGTGCTTCTCGGCTACCGCCAAGCCAACCGCGCTCGCAATGCCCTGGCCAAGCGGGCCTATAAAATTGGGCGCGGTAATGTAATAAATTCTATAGGAACAACAACCTTAATTTAAAAAACACGGAAATTTTTAAGGGGAATAAAAATATCGAATGAAACATATGGGACATAGTCTAGTCATTTGATACTTAATAAAAGGGAATCAAACAAGAATTATGTCACGTAGGACATGATTTAATTTTATTAGTTAAGTACCAGTCGTGACTTCAACTCCCGGCGTCTCGAAGTTCTCTGGGTGCGCCGGCGTCTTGCTTCCCCATTGCCTCAAACTCTTCAAATCCTCTTCCTAAGTAGCCATAATGCGTAAAAAGATTCAATCTTTACGCTAAACACTTACAAAACATTATTTTTCCTTTCGAATTTTCCATTTTCGAGACGAACCCGCCGCCGAAATGCGTGAAAAGATTCAATCTTTACGCTAAAAACGAAAAAAAGATCGAACCTTGACGGAATCGTAGCCAGACAAGTGAAGCAGTGCGTACTGCAGCATACAGCCGTGGCCGGCCGATAGCACGAACCTATCCCTATTGAACCAATATGGGTTCTTGGGATTGAACCGCATGAACTCATCGTAGAGAACGTGCCCCATCGGGGCGCAACCCATGGGCATGCCCGGGTGACCCGACTTGGCCTTCTCCACCGCGTCGATGGCTAAGAACCTTATCGTGTTCACCGACTTAGACACGAGCTCGGCTTCGGCGATTAAGGTTGTCTTGGGCGCCATTTTCTTATGGTGTTTTATGTTGCCTTTACTTTAGGTTCTATGTTGAAGTGAAGGTGAACTATATCGATTAATGGGTCGGTTATTTATACCGGAAAACGGACCGACGGTTGCCAATGAAATAATTTCAATGGTACTATTGTAAGATTGGGACATCTTTACACGCGGCTTGCTCTCATTTGCTTGGAATATATTATTGCAATTTGCACATGTGATTGGGAAGGGTTTGTTTGCTAAAATATTATTTTGAGGAAAGAAACGCAAGTGAAATTATACTACTAGCGAAGGAAATTGCCTTTGGGCCCACGCCGTCGTATATCAACAAAATGACTCTATTCTTATGTTGCATTATTAGTGTTGGTGGGGAGAGTTGTTATATTTCTTTGATCAAGAATTCGAATTAGGAATAAAAATGAGTCTATACATAAGTTAGTGTTGGAGCTCAAGCTAATGCAACCATAGTTCGAGCTCGGCTTTTACAGCCCTAGTTCGAACCCACGATTGTCATTGTTCGCGTGACTGGCAGGACTGACTTTTGAATGGTTACATTTTGGTCTATTACACAGTCAAATTTTAGGGGCCCAAATTTTTTGATCTAGTATAACCAAATTTAGGGTCAATTGATCAATGTTATCACATAAGACCACAAGAAGTAAAAAAAAAAAATGAATCTAGTGGTTCATAGCCAAAACAGATTCAGATCAGCTTAAGACTTAACTAAATCGAAATGTGTGGACTGATTGCGATGTTGTGTGGGATACGTCATGAATAATAAAAACTAGTATTTATGGCACACCCTACGTATGTGCAATAAATAAAGTTAATTATTATTAAATAATTTTAATAAGTTATATACCAAATATAGAATTTGGTAGTTATTATGAGGTTATGGAAGGTACGCGGTTTAATAAATATTTTTGTTATTTTATAATAGAGAAAAAATCTGATTGGTCAATTGATACATATTAATTGTTGATTTATCCTAACCCCTCTCCTTAACGTAATAGAATAGAGGTGAATCTATAGCAAAATACCCAATTGTATAAAAATTTTGCAAGTCAGTACCCATGTCAGAAATTTTTTTAGATAAGTACCCGTTCGACTGTGCATACCATTTTCCCGATCTTGACGTACCTTTTTATATGTGTATTGCATACCACGTTACGCATCTATATGGTACTCATATGTGGTACCTATATACATTCCATGCGGTACCTTGCGGCAAGCTATATGGTGGTACCATTTTCTAGTTGTATTACGTACCACAATACGTTTCTCTATGGTACCTAAATGTGTGATATGATGTACCTTGCGGCGGGCAGGTACCATTGTGCAAAAAATTTATGACAAGGTACCTACATATAAAAAATACTGACAGGGCACTGATTTGCTAATTTTTATATTAATGGGTATTTTTATGTAAAATCCCTAAAATAGATAATAATAATAAATTTTTTAGATGCATTATTGCATGATTTCTATGGTATTTTTTATATGCATTATTGCATAATTTCCTTGATCTTTGGGCATAACGGGGACCACGCACTTCGCTGTTTCATTATCTATCATGTGCGAAGATGCCGATGCGCATCTCGTGACGCCATTACCAATAATCTCGTACAATAATTCATCATAATTTTATATTATACTCGATTCGTCTAGATTACTATATATATTAATTCTGTGTTGTTCTTACACATATTCCAACGGCAAATGGGTTGTTAGTTGTTACACTCCAAGTTGGGATCCAATTACTTCAATTTAATATTTTTGTCCAAACCATGTGATTCATACCATACCATGTGATTCAATTTTTTATGGAACGCTTTTATATGAAATTTGACATATATTTAAACCAAGATAGTGATAACCTCCCCCGAGCAATGCTTATAGGTGAATTATAAAATTACATGTTATTACCCCCTTTTACAACTATTGTAAAGAATATATCATAAATAAAACTATGGAAATCCCTACAAACTCACAGTTTAGCTGAATTAGTCTTTTAACATGCAAATCAAAACATGATATCTATAAGCTTAAATTTTTTGAAGCGATCATTTATAAATATAAAATAATCCCTTTCACTCGATGATAGCAATAGTAAGCTTCACATCACACGCGTGGGGCCAAAATGTCTTAAATTATTAATGCACTAACCACTCCGCGTAAATATTTGACGATTTCAATGGAATGATTTCATAAAGCAACAAGTTTTGAGATAAAAGGATTATCGCCTAATATGATTAAATTTCCGTACGTTAGCATTAATTGATATTTATTTCTTTTGTTCGATTAGCTAGTGACTGCATGTTGCACGTGAGAGTAGCTACTACTTATTACCACGTTCGTATTGTTCACAACACCTGAAAAATTAATCTTTACGGTCCATTTGGCAGGGAGGATGTGTTTATATGGTATTAGCTTCAGCTGAGTTTAAATAATGGAGGGTATGAATTTTTACAGTGTTTGATTGATGAATTTAAATAATGATCTCGGATGGATTTGATAGATAATTTTAGATGTTTTTAAGTTTAATTAAACTCAATTACAAATTTATCCATATTTTGATTTGAAAATTTCATAAATAAATGGTAATTTTGTAATAAATGTCCGGGATTAGATAGAGGATGTGCAACTTTAGTTAATACATTAATGGGGGTATTAAGGAGGTATTAACTGAATTTCATATTTAAATAAACCCTCCAACCAAACACTACTTTACTTAATTCTAACTCATCTAATCCTCCCTAATACCCCCAACTAAACACACTAAGGGAGTTTTCGTCTTCTAAATTTATGGAATTTTATTTATTTTTATTATATTGTTGTAATTCAAAGCAAACAAAAGGGTATGTATTGCAATTTTCGCTCATTTACCATTTCAAACGTAAATTTGAGTTTCAAGCAGAAGAGGAAAAACAAAACCAAAAATTTGAATTTATGTTTTACGTACGGTTGAAACGTTTTTACTGCATTTCGTTCTTGTCTTGTGGTTCTTGGAAAATGCTTAGACTGATTTTTTTTTTTTTTTAATGCATGGTAGTGAGAATTCGTAGTCACGACCTCTTTGTGTGACCCTACTATCGTTAAAAATCACCTCACCTAAAACAAGGTCATAAACTTTACATTTTAGCTTTTAGCTTTTGATGGTCATTATTAGCTTTCAAATGTAGCAAAGCAATTTTAGTAGGTAAATAATGCTTTTAGCACTATCCTTCCCCTCATATATATTAATATGATGAGGGATGACCCACTGTTAATTGTTATGTCATAAAAGCACTTGAATGTAGAATGAAATAATAAAGGGCCCTTATTGAGCCTATACATTAAAATGTTTTTGAATATGGGCTGAGATTGACGTTATTAGGCTTTTAAAAGTGCATTTCTAGGGGCCCACCTACATAACAAGCATAATTTGTTTAGAACAAATAACTGGCTCAAAATCATCTTATTTCACTAGGTATTCCAAATCACTATTAATATACTAGTACTACTTGCACACCCTACGTGTATGGAAAAAAAAAAGAATAGAGAAAGATAATTAATTTTAGTAAAGCATGCACACCACTATTTGTATTGTAGTAATTATTTTTTCTATTTTGTTTTCCATTTTTTGGATTATTATTTCATATCTTTCGACTTGGGCCACTATAGCCCATTTATAAATATATTTTTTCTTTGCGCTGAAATATAATCCATGAACTATACGGTGGACGGTTCCTTAATGACGTGGGTTGCTGCTCGATTTTTGGTTTTTTATTTTATCAATTATTATTAATTATAGAAAAATATGATTGGTTAATTCACACACCAAATCAATTTTAATTTGACAGGTTATATCCCCTCTCCCCCTTTATATAATATAGTATAGATATTTCTCTCGAATTTCATCAAAATTATAAATTTTTTTTTTGTATTTATCACTATGTATATGATTATATGTGTGTGTAACGATATTTACGAGTGTTTTTACATAGGGGAGGTGTAACGATTTTTCCAAATTTGGAATACCTAATAGAATAGATGATCTCATACCCAAATAACATGATATGGCTCTTCTTAAACATCTTCTTATTGTACTAACGCTAATTTTATTTTTTATAAAATAATTATCATTATGCCACTCCGTTATTACTGATTTTTAGCTCGCTTCCCAACTTAACTACCATCGTGGTTTCCTTTTTCTTAAAAAAATAACCCATGATCGTTTCGATAATTTAAATATACAATAAATAATAAAAGTATTATAACAAAACCACCCACTACACAAGTTGAATAACTGTTTTTTCCTTCACTTAACTAGAGTGTGCTGAGGTGAGTAGTGAAAGTGAATCCTCATACTTTCTTATTCACTCCTTGAAATTGCAGTTATAACTGTTCTTCTGCCCAAGCTTACTCGTCGATAACAACGCGTATGAAAGTCGTAACTCGTAAGAGCAAAAAAATCGACAGATTCGTTCACTTGTCCAAACTCGCAATCTTATTTCGTTCGCAAATCATCGAAACGACGATCAGTTGCACGAAGTTCAAATCTCAGATAACTAATTCGAACGACGATGCAATGAAACCAATCACATGAATGCTGAAAGCATTCTGTAACTGAATCCAATCAAGAATCGAAAATGAAGCCGAATCTTAGACATAAACCAAAACGTAACGATGGACAACGTAATAACTTCGGTAAAGAAACGAACAATAACAGTCCCACCTACCACATTCGATCTTATTAAACGCATACAATAAATCCAAACAATGGAAGAAACCTCCAAATAACCGCAAACTTACATCAAATACAAAAAATCCCGCAAGCAATTAATGAGTCGACTGTCGGATTAGGCCAATGAAATACGGGCAACGATGAGCACATATACGTTAAGCAAAAAACAGTTGGTACGGAATTCGTTTAACTTCTTACTAGAAAAAGAATCAAAGAAAAAGGAAAAAACTCACAGTCAATGCGCTCTTTTCTTACCATTAACGTAGTGGCCTACGTACCATTTCACGAATTTCTTCAACCCCATATGCAAATCAGTCTTGGGATTATACCCCAACTCCCTCTGAGCCAAGCTTATGTTCGCATGAGTGTACTGAACATCGCCGTTCCTCGGCATCTTTATTACATTTCTCTTCGCCTTAACCTTAAGCAACCTCTCCAAAATGCTCACTAAATCAGAAACTGGGACGGGCGAAGTATTCCCCAAGTTGAACACCCTAAGCTGGGAGGGCCCTCTCTTCTTACCGCCCGAGCCCGTACTCTTCTCAGCAGTGTCCAAAGCTGCTACACAACCCTTCACAATATCATCGACGTAAGTGAAGTCCCTCGCAACTGTACCATGATTGGGACCTTCGAAGATAGGGATCGATTTCCCCTTAAGAATGTCCCTAGTGAAGAAGAAGTAAGCCATGTCAGGCCTTCCCCAAGGCCCGTAAACAGTGAAGAACCTCAAGCCCGTTAGGGAAAGCCCGTATATATGATTATAAGTGTGGGCGATTTCTTCTCCCGCCTTCTTAGTAGCAGCGTATAGGCTCGCTGGCTGATCGGTTCGATCTTTTTCTGAGAAGGGTACTTTCGTATTTAACCCATAGACCGAACTGCTAGAAGCCCATACGATGGCGGGCTGAGGATTTACGCCTTTGCACACTTCAAGAATGCTGACGAGCCCGGCGACGTTGCTGTGAATGTAAGAGCTCGGATTCTCCATTGCATAGCGTACGCCGGCCTGAGCTGCTAAGTGCATTACGTGGGTGAAAGGTACGATTTTGAACAGCTTTTTCAGCAGATTCGAGTCGTTTATATCGCCTTCGACGACGAAAACGCCAGCACGCGATAAGAGCTCTTGTCGGGCCCTTTTGAGAGAAGGGTCGTAGTAGCTGTTGAAATTGTCTAACCCTAATACGCCGTCGCCCCGACGTTTTAGGGCAACTGACACGTGCGTGCCCACAAAACCGGCGGCGCCGGTGACCAACACAGAGATCCCATTGCTCGATTTTATCTTAGCCGAGGATTTGACGCTTTTTTCGAAATTGGGGCCGCTGTTAGGGTTCGTTCTCAGAGATCTCCTATTGGGATCTGAGGTTAAATGGGACGCCGACGCCGACGCCGACGTCGACGTCGACGGCGGTCTATAGAAGAGCACGTAAATCAAACCCAGAAACACCAACGACCAAAATGAGAGCTTTCCAAAGGAGTAATACAATCTGTGCTTACTGAAAGGAGACTTATCGATCTTGATCTTCCCTGGGGTCGATGGGGCGCTGTCAATGTGCTTCATCTGTTAACCACAATCGCGCCAAGAACAGCTTCGTTGGGGAGGGATTTGCACTGTTTTTTGAGCCCTCAATCCGGCGATTAATTTCTTGAGAGAACGGCTTTAGGGTTCTTCGGCAAAGATTTGATATTATTTTTAATCTTTGATGAGAGCTGCCTTGAAATGGGATTACGGTGATTTTTGAATGAGTTTTGTTTTGATGGGAATCTATACTATGGTTTCTTGCAGGGAATGGGCTGTGCTTTGTTTTGGTGGTCATCAAAATTATTAATTTCGCAATTCCTTTTCTTTTAATTAATTAAATATGATCTCTATCTATGAACAAATGGCATGGATTTCAAAGAGTCAATTTAGTGGCTTTTGCCTTCTAAAGTGCCTTGAAAGTATGGTCTTTTTACTCTCTGCACATGGCTTTGTTTGTTCATACCAATGATTATTTGTGTGAGGATTATTATTATTATCATTAATATTATTTGTAAATAGTTCATCAAACAAAGCTTACAATAGAAGGCAAAAGCCAAAAGGCACTTTTATCAAGCATTTTTTTTTTTATAAATCCCATTTTATTAATTGCGCCACCAAGTCTATCCAAGTGTTGTGTGTGCGTGTCTTGATTAATTTTTCACCAAATAATTTGTTAACAAAAGGTTAACTAAAGCTGAATTTTTTAACGTATTTAGAGTATTTTGCATTATCCATACAATGTAAAGAGGTAAAAAGAGCAAGACTTTTTCGATAAAATCTTGACTTAATGGACAAGGCTCATAAATAACCTTTTGAGAGATGTCATAAAATAAAATTACGTTGAACTATAAAAAAAAAATGTCTATGTCACATATGGACATTTTAAATATGAATTTCGCGATTGTTGTAGTTATTGCGCATATATACTTTGAGTGAGTCTTTCACATTGATCTATCTTAACACAGATTACAAATGTCCTAATGCGAAGGAAGGTTAATGATCATTATTTATCTTTAACTTTTTTTATCTTAATTATTCACACTTACTGTAGTAAAATTACATCAAGGAAAAATACAAAAAAAAAAAAAAAAACCAGTAGTGTCTTTGTCCTCTTATCGACTGCATAAATCATGTGACAGGTTGGTATGAGAACGTGAAGGCATCACTTGCTCGGTTTGGTTGTTATTCATTTAAACAATAATACTTACCGATATAAAATATTTAATATTATCCTCAACTCGATGTGCTTGTTGATGGGCCTTTCCTCAAATGAGCCCATTTTCACGGCCCAACTATTATGCTAGGCCCAATTTTTGGTATTGGGCTTCATTTTTCTACTAATTTGGACTATAGTGGTAAACATATTATTAGGATATGCGAAAATCTCCGATAATATATTTGCCTGAGAAATGACGATAATAAATAAAATAGACAAAAAATAAATTTGGACAGTGAACACAAGATTTACGTGGTTCGGTCAGAATGACCTACGTCCACGGGCCGGAGGGTAGAACGTATTTATTATTGGAGTGATTACAGACAAGTACACCTCGTAAGGAGGAACTGTAGAAAAAAAGCTACAACGACTGTGAGAATAAAATGAACGAACTGACAGAAGATTTATTTGTTGTGGTGGTGTTTCTTCTGCCTCGTCTCATGCCTATTTATAGGCTGAGTTTTGCCTTGATCTACCGTTTGAACACATGTTTGTGAACATAGAAAAATTAAAGCAACAAATTTCTTCATTTGGCAGCACACGTGTTCCTCTATTAAGCCAACCATAGACTTTTCGAAGGCCACATGCTCTTTTGACCAAAACAATTCGGCGCCTCACCATCAAGGTCACCACATCAACAAATCTCCACATTGACCTTGATTCCGTAAATAACTCCACATTAATTAGTAACACATTTATCTCCCTCCGACCTTAGTCCAAACGGGCTAGTTCACCAACTTTAAAACACCAATCAAGTCCAAGTAATACTTGAACTTGGTAATTGGAAGAGCTTTCATAAACATAGCCGCAGGACTATCCTTCGTGTTAATCTTCTTGATAAACACATTCTTATCTGCAATGATATCACAAATAAAATGATAATTGACATCAATATGTTTAGTCATTTCGTGATACATCTGATCCTTAGTCAAATGAATCGCACTTTGACTATCACAGAAAATAGTAATAACTCCCTGATTCTAAGTTAATTCGCCGAATAACCCCATCAACCATAATGCTTCCTTGATCGCGTCAGTAATTGCCATGTATTCTGCTTCAGTAGTAGACACGCCGCTACGTGTTGTAGAGTAGCTTTCCAACTAACTGCACAACCTCCAATAGAAAATACATAACCAGTAAGAGATCGTCGTTTATCGAGATCACCTGCTAGTCTGAATCGACGAAGCTAACGAGAGTATCACTGTTTCTGCCAAACTCCAAACAAATGCTTAGAGTACCCTTCAAGTATCTGAGAATCCACTTCACTGCTTGCCAGTGTTTTTTCCGCGGGTTAGCCATATACCTGCTAACAATACCAACAGCCTGTGAAGTATCAGGACGTGTACATACCATTGGCTAGCAAGATGAGTGCTGACCGGTTTGGCATCGTTCATGCCAACTCTCTCCAAAACCCTCTTGAGGTAACTTTCGTGGGTCAGGTGTAACTTACTAGGTCCTCTATCACGTCTAATCTCCATACCAAGAATCTTCTTAGCTGCTCCTAAATTCTTCATTTCGAATTCACCGTTCAATAAGGCCTTCAATTGGTGAATTTCTGCAAGATTCTTAGCCGCAATGAGTATGTCATCAACATAAACAGATAAATGAACGAACTATCATTTAACTTTCGGAAGTAATCACAACTATCATACTTGCTCCTGGAGAAACCATGACCCAACATGAAAGAATCAAACCGTTTATACCACTGTCTTGGAGACTGCTTTAATCCATATAAGAATTTCTTCAGTAAGCGAACTTGATCTTCTTTTCCTTCAACTATGAAGCCTTCAGGTTGCTTCATATAAATCTGTTCATATAAATCGCCATGTAAGAACGCCATCTTAACGTCAAGCTGCTCTAACTCCAAATCATACATGGCAACGAATGCAAGTAATACATGAATAGAGTTATGTCTAACGACAGGTGAGAAATACGTCATTAAAATCAATACCTTGTACCTGACTATAGCCTTTCGCAACTAATCGTGCCTTATAATTTGTATCGTTTGAACCAGATAAACCTTCTTTCTTTTTGAAAATTCACTTACATCCGACTATTTTATTTTTATTCGACGGCGGCACAAGATTCCAAGTATCATTCTTGTGCAGAGACTCCATTTCTTCATTCATCGCTACCAGCCACTGACACGCTCAAATACTAGCAAATGTACTAGGTCGTGCAAGTAGTAAAACGGACGAAGTCTGAGTATCAATCCACGAAGACAGCTCGATTAATTCTAAGATAATATTCCTAATTCTAATTTCGACTAAGGGAATTGTATAAGTTTTGATGATTTGATAAAAGAGATAAAAGACGCAAATAATAAAATAAGCACAAATAAAATAGATTAAGATAGAGCAATGACAACGAACGTGATCAAGACACTAGCTCGGTACAAATTACTTCCACGTCTTCATGCAATCAAATCTATCTAATCAACATAAATCAAGTCAAGGTGGAATTTCCTAACATATGTGTTACTCGTTATTCACGTAACTAGCAACCCTACATGAATAGTGAACCAATCAACTATATTCCTATATGACTGTAGCCCCTACACGTGCATTTGATCTTCGTAAAATTCCCCGAGTTTAGGCGCTTTCGGCGCCTAAGGTCTCGGAAACTACACATACGAAACCGAATTCCATCTCTGGTCAGTTTTACGTAGTGATGTTCGATATTTTGATCTAACCTTTCTAATTACCTCTTCGATCTCATGTAATAGGTCAAGAATCGTGTGCGCTGTGGCCGGTCACACACACGTCAATAAACTCAAATAAAGAACATAACTTAAATCATATGATTAAAATAGATAATAATAGCATTAATATGCAGTCATAATCCGGCCTCACACGGCCTCAATCACAAAAGAAATTAGACTAGCATATTAATAAACGAAAACGACAATGAATCGAAAGAACACATTGTCGCGAACGAAATATTAAAAGATAAAGAATTCGCCCTCGTTACGGTGTTCGCGTCGTCGCGCTCTGGGCCGTCGGTTGTTTTCTCGTGGAGCTCTTTTTATTTCTAGCCGCAAGTCTGCTCTTTATTTTCAGTCGTCGCTCCCCTTCGCTTAGTCAGTGTGTGCATGTATATATAGATAGAGGGCAGCCGACTTTATTTTTTGGGCCGAATCTTCTCGCATTATTTGCATATTCCAAGTTTGAATTGGTCATGGGTGCTTAGATGTTTTCCTTCCTTGAATCACGTGCATATCTTGGGGTTTATATGTCCACGTTTTGACTTGTTCCTTAATTAGCAAATCTCTTGTAGACTTAGTTATTTTGATGGGCTGAAAATAAACTAAAAGCCCATTAAACCATTCTTGTGATGGTAGCCCAAATTCTCATAATCATGCTTAGTACGCATATTAGCTCGACTTTGTTCCATTTTGCTCCATTATCTGCCAAACAAAAGATATGAATGTAAACGCATAATATTCAAGTAAATTATGATTAATAACAACTGAAACTACGCTTTTGCGGGGTGTGAACATAGTGTAAAATCCTAACTTATCAGCCACTTATCAGAATTTGTATCGCTTATTGCCTCTGAATAGGTAGAAAGTTCGCCGCCTCCACCTGTTTCTTGTGCCACTGATAAAGCATATAAAACTAAATTCACGTACGGCTGTGGTAGTCAAATATCCCGTCTCTCCCTATCTCTGGCTATAAAATAATCCTGCTCGCTGCTTTCATCCTCAACAGGATCTGAATCAGGTTCTGGGTCATCCTCTTGATTTGTTGAACTCGTAGCACGACCATCTGAAAAATGTTTGTTGATCTCGAGCTCCACATCGCTGTGTACAATATCCTTCTTTTCTTGATTAGAAGAATTAGTAGACTCTTTTGAAGGATGTAACATAGAAGACTCATCAAATGTAACATCTCTGCTAATTATGAATTTGGGTGACTTGGGATCAGAATTATATAGTCTATATCCTTTCACCCCTGAAGCGTAACCGAGAAAAATATATTTTCTTAGCTCTCCTCGTTTACGTGCATACAAGTTGGACACCCAAATATTCTTAAGTTGGAATAATCAGCAGGAGTACCTGACCATACTTCCTCAGGAGTCTTAAAATTGATCGGTGAATACGGTTAACAATATAACATGTTGCGGTGATAGCTTCAGCCCAAAATCATTTGTCAATCCATCGTTGGAGATCATAAATTGAGCTCTCTCTAAAAGCATTCGGTTCATGCACTCGGAAATACCATTTTCTTGAGGAGTCATTCGAACAGTGTGATATCGAGCAATTCCTTCGTTCTTGCAAAATTCGTTGAACTCGCTTCCGCAAAATTCTAAGCCAATATCTTTCCGCAACTGCTTGATTTGTTTTTATATTTGAATTTCAATAAAAGCTTTCAATTATTTAAACGTTAGGAAAACATCACTTTTGTATTTAAGAAAATAGACCCAGACTTTCCTTAAAAAATCATCAATGAAAGTCAACATGTATCTTGCATCACCTTTGGATGGAACACGAGAAGAACCCCATACATCAGAATGAATATAGTCCAAAGTACCTTTAGTTCTATGGGCTGCTGGCGAATTGAACTTGACTCGTTTCTGCTTCCCAAAATTACAATGTTCGCAAAAGTTCATCTTACCAGTACTTTGACCGCATAGTAGGCCCGCCTGCTTAAAATTGTCAAGCCTTTTTCTCGCTTGTGTCCAAGTCGCATATGCCATAATCTCGTGGAATCAACCTCCGGGGATGTCGAAACTGCAGCGGAACCTGTAACTGTAGTTCCCAGACCTGCAAGCTTTCATTACGATAAGGGCACCTCTGGCAATTTTCAAATCCCCACCTTTACCTGAGAACCTGCACCCTTGAGATTCAAGTGTGCCTAAAGAGATAAGATTTCTCTTCTTATCTGAAACATGTCTGACTTCTGTGAGCGTTCGGATTCTTTCGTCGAACATCTTGATCTGAACTGTGCCTTTACCAATAACTTCACACGGAGCTCATTTCCCATTAACACGTATCCAACCATCAAATTTTTCATATGTAGAGAACTAGTCCTGACTCCGACTTATGTGGTAAGGGCAACCAGAATCTAAGATCCACTCATTATAAGACCTAACAATATTTGCAGTTGCTATACAAATAGTTCCATTGCTCTCATCAGCAGCTACACTAGCTTCGGTGAATTTATTATATTGCTGATTATTTTTCTCCTTACTTTTTAATTTATAACAATCAGCTTTGATGTGACCCCTTTTTCTTGCAATAATTACAGACTTTATTTCTGTACCTGGATTTCGACATTTCTTTAGATCTGCTACTTTCAGCATCTCTATGTTCTGGTCTTCCCCATGCAAACAGGCCTTCTGCTTGGCTCCACTTGTTTCTTCCGTTATATCCCTGTCTATCTGTTCTTTGGATTGTAACGCAGATTTGACACTAGAAAATGATATTATATATTTTCCATATATAATAGTGTCACGAAAATGCTTGCAAGACAAGGGAAGGGAATACAACAATATTATGGCCTGATCTTCATCCGTCACTTTAACTTCTACGTCATTTTCATACTTTAAAGCTTCTGTTTTAAATAAAGCCAATTCTCTTTAGTCTTCTTCATGTAGATAGCTTTTAATGCATCCCACATACCCATGGTCGTCGTCTCCGTGGCAACTTCTTGTAAAACCTCGTAAGAGAGATTTAATATAATAGTCAATCTGGCTTTCTTGTCCAATTCATTAAATTTTTGTCGTATTTCATTTCGGTTGGTTTCTTCTTTGCACCTTCAAGTGCCACCTCACAACCGTCTTGAATGAGTATGGCCTCCATCTTGAGACTCCACATTGCAAAGTTGACATTTCTGTCGAACTTTTCAATTGACATTTTTGTTATCGTCATGGTGGCTAAAATATAAATCGGGTTGTCTTTGATACCAATTTGTTAGGATATGCCCGAGAAATGACGATAATAAATAAAATAGACGAAAAATAAATTTGGACAGTGAACACGAGATTTACGTGGTTCGGTCAGAATAACCTACATCTACGGGCCGGAGGGTAGAACTTCTTTATTATGTGGAATGATTACAGACAAGTACACCTCGTAAGGAGGAACTGTAGAAAAACAGCTACAACGACTATGAGATAAAATGAACGGCCTGACATAAGATTTATTGTTGTGGTGGTGTTTCTTCTGCCTCGTCTCATGCCTATTTATAGCCCGAGTTTTGCCTTGATCTGCCGTTTGAACACATGTTTGTGAATGTAGAAAAATTAAAGCAGCAAGTTTTTCATTTGGCAGCCCACGTGTTCCTCTATTCAGTCAACCATAGACTTTTCGAAGGCCACATGCTCTTTTGACAAAAAACAATTCGGTGCCTCACCATCAAGGTCACCACATCAATGCATATGCTAGTTTCAAACTATCGAATAAAATTAATTGCAATTTAGACAGCCCATATAGTTTACACACTAAACTAAAGACTACATGACGTTGTGTTTGGATAGCTATGTGACATTCCACTATCTGCTTAATAAATATTTTAGACATTTTTTACTTTTGAAAAAATGTTGATAGTTTTTCGCTGTGAAAAATTTTGACAAACTTTTCGCACATTAGTTTACGAGACAATTAATGATTGTTGTAGTAGTAAGTTCGAAGATAATATTACGTCCATAAACATAACATAAGCCACGCTGGGGATTCATTCAAATCCTTTTCATTTTCATTTCAAACTCGCTACATAATAATAGTGATTCAACTCCTAATTAATTATGTATACTACATTATTATATTGTCGGTTGACCATCGTCTTGATTCTTCTTGCATCCATGACGACATAAAAAGGGCTTGCGGCTAACTAATAATTAAATCTCTAACATGCGAGAAAAGAATATGTTAAAATAATAACATAAAAGCATGCCAACTTTCATAATTAAATAGTATTACCATCAAACACTATCATAGCTTCCACTTCTCGCGGACAATACAACTAAACGAACATTAGATGAAATGTTATAATATCTAAATATATATATAAAATATATATATATGTGTGTGTGTATATGACATGATGAATTAAACGCGTAATAGTAAATTTTCATCACCAAGTATATCGATCTTTTATTTCACGTCTTAAATAACTACCTATGCAAAATTAGGTCTAACGATGATTTTTTAACTTGACATCCACTCTATTGTTGACAGGAATATAGGATTTTCGATCGGCAAATGATTGAAGACTCATATTTGTTCCAAATATGAAGCTAATACCTATTTTTCAACTATTAAAAATGGTGACGCAAACAAAAAATCGGCTTATATACTTGACCCAAATTTATAAAACGATGGATAAGTACGTGGATCTTTTTATAAAGGGAAATTTATATGCTGTGATCCACAAACTTGCTATAGGGTTTTCCACTAATTCTTTTTGTTCTACTTATAACTTAACAAAATCATTGGGAAAATCTCTTTCAACCGATTCATTCATGCTTTACCGAGATTTTCATCTTTAGTATGTCTCTTGAATGAAATAAAATAAAGCATGTATGTTATTATTGCACCGATGATATTGATTAAGGTCATTGCACTCTCTGTTAACTCCCAAAGCAACACGACAAAAAAGACGACTCCTTGGTTTCTGTCTGTACATGCTTCACTTAATTCGATCTAACATAAAATATTAGTTCATCTTATGAGTCATGAGCAACGACGACTACATGTTAAAATTTATTAAATTAAAATGGTACACACACTCAATGTTTGGTTTTTTCCCATGTGTTGGCGTGATAAAAATGCTCAAATTACTGGACATGATGCCAACGTGATTCAACTGTTCTCAATCAATTCATATATTTAAAATGCCAGAAAATTAATAAATATGCCTATATGTTAGAGATACCTACGCTTAACAAGGCTCCCAAAGATGTTGGTGGCACATGAAGAACTAGTTCTTGATTATATGTCAGAAATGAGACAAAAAAAAAAAATTTAAAAACTGTCGATCTTTTTTCGTTTCATATGAAATGAGCAATGTGCCCTTAGTGCCGATACAATAATGCAGCAGGTGATCATAGTAAGAGTACACATAGTTATGGCTGAATGGAGGCTCACTTCTAACATTCCAATGATTATCATTTCCCCCCTTTATTTTGTAAAGTATTGATCTTTTCTTTTTCTTTCCTTATCCTCAGTCTTAATATAATATTTTAAGCCTCTAAATAAATGCTTAGAGTCTTTTTTTTAAGAGGATGATGGTAGGAGAGCCCATCAGCTTAAATAAGGAACCCTGTAGATCATCAGACAACTACATCGTCATCTCTTAAATAGTTCATTACAATCTCTTTTTATTCTTTGTCTTAAAGAACTATGGTGAGTGTTTGAACTATATACTACAATTGAAATCTTTATTGCATTTCTCAAACACAATATTCATGTAGTTTGATCTGTACATGCAGGAAAAAGAAAGGGTTCTTAGAGATGATATCCCAAGACATGGGACAACAGATGATTTTCGAGAACCGAAGAACAAAGCAAAAATCGGAGGTTGGAGGGCGGGATCGTTGCTTCTCGGTATAAATTGAATTCGTTGAAAGACGCAAATGAGCTTACTTTTTTTTTTTGTTGATGAAATATATTTAATTCTCAATCTATGATCTTTCATAGCATTGCGATAATGTATTGTATCGATCATTGATAGTAATCCGCTTTTTTTTTTTTAATTTTTAATTTTTTTCTCCGCAGTAAGCGAAGGACTTGCGGCCCTCGCCTTTACGGGCGTGGAAGTAAATATGGTTCTTTTCGCAAAGACAGTTTTGCGCCAATCGAACGCAGACGCCGCGAAAACGTTCAGTTCGTGGATGGGAACTCTTAACATGTGCACTCTCTTTGGTGCCTTTCTTAGTGACTCTTATTTGGGGAGATACCTCACTTGTGTTGTCTTCCAAGTTGTTTTGCTCATTGTAAGTGAATTCAAATTTTTCCCAAATTCATAAATTTTAGGGTTTTTGACAATTTTTTACATATCTTTTAGGGTTTGATGCTATTTTCTCTATCGACTCAACTATTAATGCTCGAACCGAAGGGTTGCGGAAAGATCGGCGAACTATGCGACGAACCATCGCAAGCAAAAATCGCCACTTTCTACATATCAATCTACCTCTTAGCTCTTGGGAGCGGATCCATCGAGCCAGCGCTCGCCACGCTTGGCTCTGATCAGTTCGACGAAGAGGAGGAAGAAGAAGAAATAAAAGAAAAATCAGTAGACAATAAGTCGAAGGCCAAGTTCTTCAGCTACTACTACGTAGCTTTGAACCTCGGCTCGCTAGTCGCGGAGACCGTTTTGGCCTACATAGAAAACTCGGGAAATTGGGCGCTAGCGTGTTGGATCTCCACATCGTGCGCCTTTTTCGCGCTTGTTTTCTTGCTCGGCGGGACGAGGCGGTACAAGCACGTAAGGCCTCCTTCAGGAAATCCACTGTCGAGGTTTTGCCAGGTGATCTTCGCTTGTGCTAGAAAGGCGAACCTCAACAGGCCGTTGTATGGACAAGGTTTGTACGAAAATGGCGACGCAACGGATGACAAGCGAGAATGTGCAAGGAGGATATTGCTTAGCGACGATTTTAAGTAAGTTACCGTGTATTGTATAGCATCGCAGACTGTTTGAAAAATGTTGAATGACCAATTCACCTAATGGCATTATTTTATTTCAAATGCGTCCCTTCAAGTATAGGTTGATGTTTTTTCTCAACTAAATGTGTAGTAGTAAAATGTTTATTTAATGGGTTGTTGTGAGGATCGTACCCATGACATTTGGGCCCGTACTCTGATACCATGTTGAGTAATCAATTCACTTACAATCGATTTGAATTTTCAAACCTATTCTTCTTCTTTATTAGATTTCTCGACAAGGCGGCAGTAATGACTCAATCGGAGGAAACCCTAATCTCGACGAAAGGCGTACAACCAAACGCATGGCGCTTATGCTCAATTTCACAGGTCGAAGAGGTCAAATGCGTACTAAGACTACTCCCTATTTGGCTCTGCACCGTGGTCGCATCGATCATCTTCGTGCAAGTCCTCTCCCTCTTCGTCGAGCAAGGCTCAACTATGAACACGAGGATTTTCCCGTCCTCGAGCTTCCACATAGCGCCGGCGAGCATGACCACTTTCGACATCCTAAGCACCTCGGCGTTCATCCTATGCTACGAAAGGGTTTTGCTTCCCCTCTACGTAAAGCTCACCAAGAATGAGCCGAATCCTCCTAGCGAGCTTCAGAGGATCGGGATCGGCATGGTCATCTCCATAGTAGCCATGGTGAGCCTTAGTACCATATAAAATGTTTATTTTTTCGCTAAACTTAAGGCGCATTCGGCATAAGGATTTCGATGCAGGAAAGAAAAGAAAAAGTGTAATGGTACGTCATCTTGGAGCGTAACGTACCATTGTTCGATGCGTTGACTTTGTTTTTCTTTTTCGTCTTTCATGCACGAATTCCGCATACTGACGCATTTCAAGGGTCCGTTTGCTTCCCAGAATTCGATGCGCGAATAATGGCGCGCATCGAAAAATTTACGTTTCACGTGTCATATCATACGTTCTTCGTTTTTCTTTTCTTCATCGAATTCCGCATACCTGACGCAATCTGCGAAAAATTACAAAAATGACCTTGAGCATAGTTCTGGACATGGACAAAGCTAGAGGACGGAAAACGAATTTTCGTCACACGACTAAAATTTTAGCTACTATCCCTAATAAACAGATCGTCGCGGGAATGGTCGAGCAGTACAGGCTAAAATACGCCGAAGAGGGAGGCGAGACGAGCTCGTTGAGCATCTTCTGGCAAGCTCCTCAGTACGTGTTGGTTGGGGTTGCCGAGGCGTTCATCTACGTCGCTCAGTGGGAGTTCTTCGCCTCTCAAATACCCGACGGGCTCAAGAGCCTCGGGCTCGGGCTTTCCATGTCGTCCTCGGCCCTCGGAAGCTTCCTGTGCACGATCATCCTCACGGTGGTCACGAAGCTGACGTCGAGGCACGGAAAGGCGGGTTGGATACCTCCGAACCTAAATGACGGCCATTTGGATCGGTTTTTCTTTCTGTCGGCGGTGCTCATAGCGTTCGATCTTGCATGTTTCGTCGCGTGCGCTAATCGGTTTAAGCGCATCGATGCGTGTAATAGAAGGGATCGTCGAGGCGGTGAAGATTCTCGAGCTTTGCCTTGAAAAACCTTGCGGACGAGACGGAATTTTCTTTCGAAATCCAAACTTCTTTTTATAAATATCTTGAAGTGATTTCTACGATGATAGGAAAAATTATGAATGGCTTTTCAGGGCTACTGTGTAACGTAAGTACTATGAAGTGTCACTGACTTTCGATTTATTTCGACGGGTACGTTTTGATTGATACTAGTTTTATTCATTTTTTAGTTTAATTAATGTACGTTTTTATTCCGTATATATCATAGTCGATTCATTTGTATTGGAAAGATTACACTTAAGTATCTAATAGTACAAAACAAAATTAAACCAGTCCCTGGTTCAGAATTTTTTTTATGTGTACGTATCTAATAGAATGAATTTTTTACACATAGGTACACGTTTGACTGAAGCCGAGGGTACATCATATTAGAAATTTAGGTATCATAGGGAAACGTATTTTGGTATATAATACATTGAAAAAAGGGAATATCACACAACATATTAGGTACTACATAAACATGTGATATGATTCGCAATATATATATATATACATGTATATATATACATATATTATATATATATAAGATACGTAAAGGAGGGAAAATAGTGTTGTTTCTGTGGTTGCGTCTGGTCGGCGGCAGACAGTTTTGGCAATAGATAAACTTCGGCAGTAGATAGTCGAAAGATGGAGTGTTCTTCAAACGCAGGTGCAGTTCGCCAATACCCAGATAATGATGAGGGCATATGTGATAACTATTATACACAACATGAAGAATAAATACGCCTGAAGTTGATGAAGACTATCCATAACAGTTAACGTAGTCGAGGCGTGTGTTGGACACACTGTCCGTAAGACGAAATCGCCCCGATACCAGTGCTTTCGGTCAGCAGCGATCGTCCCCAAGATACAACGACCTTTTTCTTAATTCATAATCGCAGCACAACGACTAGAATTTCTGGCGAATTGTACTCGAAACCGAGTTATTTCTTGCTTCGGGATTTTAGGGAGTTGGGAGTGAATGATGTAATTTGTGTGGGTTGAAGTGAATGAAATTTCCAACTCATTTGGGGTCTATTTATAGACTTTTTCCCGCAGGGACCTCTCCGCAAATTCGAGAACTTGCTAGGCTGCTTCTGTAATTTTCCAGGGACTATATTGCAACATTTTGCAACTATTGGACTGTCGGTTTATTTACCGGCCCGCGACAGGCCCGATTCTCGGGCCGACAGCCCGAATCTCAGGCGTGTCCCACCGGCGGCGGCCCGATTCTCCGACCGACGGCCCGAGGCGGCTACCGACGCCTCTAGTTGGGCCGACCGACACTACCTTGAGTTGGGCCGAATTAGCCCAACAACCCACTTCAGCCCAATTGATCAAATGGATCAAGCCATCACATCTGGGCTACCCAATCATCCTCACCTCGACTGCCATGTCACCGGCACCGTCACCGTCGCCGCCCACCGGAGGAAAAATTTAAATAAGCTCCTCAATGCTCCTCGCTCCGATGCGTCGTGCGAAGTGCAAAGTGCGCGCCTCAAAGCGCCCATTGCGCACTTTGGCACGGCACGGCTCGGCTCGGCTCGGCCTCGGCCACGGGCACGGGCTCGGGCTCGGGCACGGGCTCGGTGCTCGGTGCTCGGTGCTCGTCGGTGCGAGGCACCGACTCGCACCGGGCTGTTATTTGGGCCAAAACTCACCCAAGTTTCTCAAGCCCACTTAAACCCACTTAATCCCACAAGCCCATTTAAGCTATACACATGGCAAGCCCTTTTGAATAAACCCACATGGGTTTCTATATATATAGTGAAGATTTTCTTAGTGTCTAACCAATGTGGGACACTTGATTCCCCACTTAAACACTACCAACCATTTTAATGATTATTGGGCCAACTTCGAAAATTAATTTCTCATTCACCCGATATCGGTTTTGAGTGTATTAATATTCGTTAGATTCCCCGTGAAACATAGATTCGTAATCTTTCAACGATTTCTCGTTTCGACATTCGATGGCTTCCCAATTTAATAAAAACCAAAACGGATTTTATTTAATGGGTTAATACCCATTTGGGCCCAAAGCCCATTTATCTTAATAAAATCCAACAATCCCCCACATGAATGGAAATTAATGCAAATGCTATGCATGCTGACTCTCGCAAGAAAAACTCGACAACTCGTCACTGCATCGGGATAGGTAGCTTGTGGCTTTGAACCTTCCATAGTGAAACGCAATAGAATTTACTTGCTGTTCAGTGAACATGATGTCTTGAACTGACAGCTTTTGTGTAAATTAAAACAACAGCGTACACACAGTGACGAATCTTATTTCTTTCGATTCTCACGTTGTGTCCATTTCAGCCTTGGACCATATCTTGGATTCATAAGTGTTGCATTGAAGCGGCCCCACTTCTCACTTATATAGGTGATCGACTATTAGGACTTAATCCTAGAGTATCCCGAAATACTCCACCAACAGGTATAGCCATCATTAAAAGCAAAATTGCTTACCCTTTACCACACGACATCGGTAATTACTTGGGCAGCTTATGAGAATGAGCTTCTTAGAAAAATTCCAAGTAAGCTACTGAACTACACTCAGCTTAGTTGTCTCATTGAACCAAGTTTGTGGGATCTCCACTCATCATGGTTGAGTTACCACCGAGCTTGTTCTTGGATGTGTGGTTTTTAAGCCCCATTCCCCTTACTGCGTTATAGTGCTGATCTCTAGCAATGCCTTTCGTCAAAGGATCTGCTATGTTCTCTTTAGACTTCACATAGTCAATAGAGATTATTCCACTAGAGATCAGTTGTCGTACGGTATTATGTCTTCGACGAATGTGTCGAGACTTTCCGTTATACATACTATTCTGTGCCCTACCAATTGCGGCCATACTGTCGCAATGTATCATAATAGGCGGTACAGGCTTATTCCAACAAGGAATGTCCTCCAAAAAATTCCGAAGCCATTCTGCTTCTTCACCGGCTTTGTCTAGTGCAATAAACTCCGATTCCATCGTAGATCGAGCTATGCACGTTTGTTTTGAGGATTTCCAAGAGATTGCTCCACCACCGATGGTAAATACATAACCACTCGTGGATTTGGAGTCTTTGCTGTCAGATATCCAGTTAGCATCGCAGTATCCTTCAAGAACTGCTGGATACCTCGTATAGAGTATGCCATGATTAATAGTGTGCTTCAGATATCTCAGCACCCTTCTCAAGGCTATCCAATGATTACTCCCAGGATTACTCGTAAACCTGCTGAGTTTACTTATTGAATATGCTATATCAGGTCTAGTGCAGTTCGATAAATACATTAGACTGCCAATCACTCGAGCATATTCATGTTGTGATATGGGTTCTCCTCTGTTTTTAGCCAAATGTAGATTTATATCTACAGGAGTCTTAGCCGGAGGATCATCGAAGGCATTAAATTTCTTTAACACGTTCTCAACATAATGAGATTGTGTCAACACAATTCCTTCGGACGCCTTAAAGACGTTTATCCCTAGTATGACTTTTGCCAAACCCATATCCTTCATATCGAAATGATTTTTCAACATAGTTTTCGTGTTTACAATCATTTTCTGATTGCTTCCCGTGATTAACATGTCGTCTACATAAAGACAGACAATCACGAATTCATTGGGTGTGCCCTTAATGTAAACACATTTGTCACACTCATTGATTTTGAATCCATTCGATAACATAGTCATATCGAATTTTTGGTGCCACTGTTTCGGTGCTTGTTTAAGCCCGTAAAGCGACTTCACGAGTCGGCACACTTTGTTTTCCTGTCCAGGTATTACAAACCCTTCAGGCTGATCCATGTATATTTCTTCTTCAAGGTCTCCATTTAGGAATGCCGTTTTTACATCCATTTGATGTACATCGAGATCATGCAATGCTGCAATAGCAAATAGGACCCGTATTGACGTAATTCTCGTTACAGGTGAATATGTATCGAAGAAATCATATCCTTCCTTTTGAGAATATCCCTTGGCTACTAAACGAGCCTTATATTTTTCAATTGATCCATCGGTTTTATATTTCCTTTTAAGGACCCACTTGCATCCTAAAGGTTTACACCCTTTTGGGAGATCTACCAACTCCCAAGTGTGGTTCTGCATTATGGACTCAATTTCGCTGTTTACAGCTTCTTTCCAGAATGGAGCTTCTGGAGTCGACAGAGCTTCTTGCACTGTCCTAGGTTCATCGTCTAACATGTATGTTAGGAAGTCAGGCCCAAATAATTTGGCCACCTTTTTACGCTTACTTTGCCGTGGTTCCTCAACTTCTGGAGGAGAACCTTTAACGGCTTCATAATTTCTTTTACAACTTATTTCATTTCTTTCCTTCGTTGGAAAGATGTTCTCAAAGAAAACAGCATTTCTCGATTCAATAATCATCCCAGAATTCATGTCTGGAATTTCGGACTTATGCACTAGAAATCTGTACGCATTACTATTTTCTGCATATCCAATGAAAATACAATCAACCGTTTTCGGTCCTATCTTGACCTGTTTTGGTTTAGGTACTTCGACCTTTGCTAGACACCCCCACACTTTAAGATATCCATAGGAAGGTTGTCTACCTTTCCACAATTCGTACGGTGTTTTATCCCGTTTCTTGTGTGGCAACATATTTAGAATGCGATTTGATGACAATATGGCTTCCCCCCACAAATTCTGAGGTAACCCTGAACTGATTAGCATCGCATTCATCATCTCCTTGAGAGTTCTATTTTTTCGTTCAGCAACGCCATTTGATTGAGGTGAATATGGCGCCGTCGTCTGATGAATAATACCATGTTCTTGGCAAAATTCCACAAACGGTGCCACGTATTCTCCTCCTCTGTCACTTCTTATTATTTTGATCTTAGAGTTAAGTTGATTCTCAACTTCATTCTTATATCTTTTGAAGGTATCAAGAGCTTCGTCTTTACCACTTAAAAGATACACGTGACAGTACTTCGTGCAATCGTCGATAAATGTTATAAAGTATTTCTTTCCACCTCTAGTTTGCACGAATTTCAGATCACATATATCAGTATGGATCAATTCTAATGGTGAACTATTTCTTTCGACAGATAAAAATGGTGCCTTGGCCATTTTTGCTTCTACACAGATTTCACACTTGTGTTGTGAATCAATTTCCATTTGTGGAAGTAAGTTTAAACTTATTAACTTTTTCAGTTTGTTTAAACTCACGTGTCCTAATCTACCATGCCATAAATTAGACAACTCAACCAAGTAAGAAGAACTGGCTTTATTATTATCAGCGATCTTAATATCGCGTTTTACAGGCATTACAGATAACTTAAAAAGGCCCTTCTCGAGGTAACCTTTGCCAATAAAATGACCATTCTTGGTCAGTACATATTTTCCAGCTTCAAACACTTGTCTAAATCCAGCGTTACTAAGCAGAGCGCCGGACACCAAATTCTTGCGGATGTCTGGGACATGCAGCACGTCCACAAGCGTCACTTCCTTGCCTGAAGTCATTTTCAACACCACCCGTCCCAATCCTACGATGTTGGACGTCGCCGCGTTCCCCATATAGAGCGTCCTACCCGAAATAGGCGTGTAAGTGGAGAACATTTCTTTGTCGGAGCAGATGTGGCGCGTTGCTCCGCTGTCGATGTACCAGTAGTTCGGATTTTCCACGACGTTTGCCTCGTACACGACGGCAGTCAAGTCTAGCTCCGACATGTCTTTCGCCGGCTGCTTCTCTTCAGTGAGATGCGCCCGAGTATTATTAACTCTCTTCTTTTTACGACAATCCTTGGCCATATGCCCTGGTTTATCGCAGTTATAACAGTTGCCCTTAATTCTTTTCGAATTCTGGTCTTGCTTCTTTTGCGGCGGACCTGGCCTTTTGCGCTTGTTTCCATAGCTCGGCTCGGCCAAGTTGGCTCCCGCCTCCATACCGCCCCTCTTGTTCTTGGCTTCGCTCTTTCGGTTATCTTCCTCGATCCGAAGCCGCACAATCAGGTCCTCAAGCCCCATCTCCTTTCGTTTGTGCTTGAGGTAATTCTTGAAATCCTTCCACAGAGGCGGCAACTTTTCGATAATCGCAGCTACCTGGAAGGTTTCGCTGATCTGCATATTTTCAGCATGAATATCGTGAATAATCAGCTGCAGATCACGGACTTGGTCCAGCACCGGCTTAGAGTCGGTCATCTTATAATCCAGGAATTTGCCGACGATGAATTTTTTCAGTCCGGCATCGTCGGTCTTATATTTCTTGTCCAACGAATCCCACAACTCTTTCGCAGTCGTAGCCACTGCATAGACGTTGTATAGGGAGTCGTCGAGGGCATTCAGAATATAATTGCGGCACATGAAATCATTATGATTCCATGCGTCTAACGCAGCCCTTTCTTGCTCAGATTGAGCGACACGGGCAGCGTAAGCTGCGTCGTTAGGGTTTTCACCCTCAGCTGGTGGAGCGACTTCAGTCACCGAAGGGGCAGTTTCTTTCAGAAAACGGACGAGGTGGAGAGTAGTGAGATAGAACATCATCTTTTGTTGCCAGCGTTTGAACTCCGTCCCGTTGAATTTGGCAGGACGTTCGACATGGTTGCCGGTAGGGATCGTTGCTGCGTTGGTTGCCATCGATCAAATCACGAACAATAAATTTCGTCTTACGATTGTTGTTTCTGTGGTTGCGTCTGGTCGGCGGCAGACAGTTTTGGCAATAGATAAACTTCGGCAGTAGATAGTCGAAAGATGGAGTGTTCTTCAAACGCAGGTGCAGT
Source organism: Craterostigma plantagineum (assembly GCA_027422505.1). NCBI lineage: Eukaryota > Viridiplantae > Streptophyta > Magnoliopsida > Lamiales > Linderniaceae > Craterostigma > Craterostigma plantagineum. Next base: position 5,964,972 of record JAPQWV010000005.1, read on the forward strand.
TCGCCAATACCCAGATAATGATGAGGGCATATGTGATAACTATTATACACAACATGAAGAATAAATACGCCTGAAGTTGATGAAGACTATCCATAACAGTTAACGTAGTCGAGGCATGTGTTGGACACACTGTCCGTAAGACGAAATCGCCCCGATACCAGTGCTTTCGGTTAGCAGCGATCGTCCCCAAGATACAACGACCTTTTTCTTAATTCATAATCGCAGCACAACGACTAGAATTTCTGGCGAATTGTACTCGAAACCGAGTTATTTCTTGCTTCGGGATTTTAGGGAGTTGGGAGTGAATGATGTAATTTGTGTGGGTTGAAGTGAATGAAATTTCCAACTCATTTGGGGTCTATTTATAGACTTTTTCCCGCAGGGACCTCTCCGCAAATTCGAGAACTTGCTAGGCTGCTTCTGTAATTTTCCAGGGACTATATTGCAACATTTTGCAACTATTGGACTGTCGGTTTATTTACCGGCCCGCGACAGGCCCGATTCTCGGGCCGACAGCCCGAATCTCAGGCGTGTCCCACCGGCGGCGGCCCGATTCTCCGACCGACGGCCCGAGGCGGCTACCGACGCCTCTAGTTGGGCCGACCGACACTACCTTGAGTTGGGCCGAATTAGCCCAACAACCCACTTCAGCCCAATTGATCAAATGGATCAAGCCATCACATCTGGGCTACCCAATCATCCTCACCTCGACTGCCATGTCACCGGCACCGTCACCGTCGCCGCCCACCGGAGGAAAAATTTAAATAAGCTCCTCAATGCTCCTCGCTCCGATGCGTCGTGCGAAGTGCAAAGTGCGCGCCTCAAAGCGCCCATTGCGCACTTTGGCACGGCACGGCTCGGCTCGGCTCGGCCTCGGCCACGGGCACGGGCTCGGGCTCGGGCACGGGCTCGGTGCTCGGTGCTCGGTGCTCGTCGGTGCGAGGCACCGACTCGCACCGGGCTGTTATTTGGGCCAAAACTCACCCAAGTTTCTCAAGCCCACTTAAACCCACTTAATCCCACAAGCCCATTTAAGCTATACACATGGCAAGCCCTTTTGAATAAACCCACATGGGTTTCTATATATATAGTGAAGATTTTCTTAGTGTCTAACCAATGTGGGACACTTGATTCCCCACTTAAACACTACCAACCATTTTAATGATTATTGGGCCAACTTCGAAAATTAATTTCTCATTCACCCGATATCGGTTTTGAGTGTATTAATATTCGTTAGATTCCCCGTGAAACATAGATTCGTAATCTTTCAACGATTTCTCGTTTCGACATTCGATGGCTTCCCAATTTAATAAAAACCAAAACGGATTTTATTTAATGGGTTAATACCCATTTGGGCCCAAAGCCCATTTATCTTAATAAAATCCAACAAATAGTACTAGCAACAACGGGTAGTTATGTGTAAAAACACCATTTTAACTATTATATAAAGCGTCAGGGTCTTCCACAAACCCGTCCAATTCTATTTGAATTGGTGTGTAATTATTAATCAATGACAATTTTTTTTCTGTAATTTGTGTATACTTAATAAATACTAAAAATAGACATAGTGAGAAATCCACGTGAGCTAAATTTGGTGTGTAGATTTATCTTTAATAAATTAATGAAAAAATATTATGAAAAACCCACTACTCATGTCACGCCCCGACCCGCATCGAGGCCACGACAGCCGCCGTGTTCCTCAAGGAACGCAAGGCTCAATCAACTCACGCATCGCAATCAAATCACACGAAAGAAATTGCAAGGAAATTCAACGAATAGAGATCCAACAAAAATATATATTTACAATGAAAGAAAGTTTACAATATGCCAATATAACAGCTCAAACATCGATCGATGAAGGAATATATGAACAAAGAAAATTTCCTTCCAAAATATATCCCTGCCAATGGATCCTCCAAAACAAAATGACAAAATACCGAACTAGAAGAAGCAGCAATGGGATGACGATCGACGACGAGGCAACCTCCGGTCAAAAGTGATATCAACCTAAAAAAAATATATGAATACACGGGGTGAGCAAACCACAGCTCAGTGAGATGATAATACAGACACGCCTTCGCCTCACAGAAGGTGTATCCTCAACGATGAACTCCATCATAATAACCAAACATCGCAACCACTTCCAAACTAAGTATTGGTTCCGCAAAATGTAGAAAGCAATTATCCAAGCTCACCATATAATAATCAATAATCCTATGACATGTCAAAAACATCACAAAAATCACACAAAACATATACGACGCGTGGGTGGCCATATCGTCCCTCGAACTGAACTCCCCGTCGAGAGTCAGACGAGGCCGTCACCGTACTCTAAAATGTGTACCGTGAACTATCATATCAACCGCACGTGACATGCATGTCCCACACCGTGACGTTGGCCAAGTCTCACAAAGGACTCTGATATCTCTCCAACGATCACCCTCCGATAGGTCAATAAGTGGCAAATGGACTGGTGAACTCGTTGGACCTCACTCACCCGGGTTTGCCAATCCACGGGCTACTTACTCGATTGCCACTCTCCACTCACCCGAACGTGGCCATTCGGGCTACTTATAACCTCGGTACCGTGTAAATGCAACATCAAAGCCAACAAATAACACAATCATAATTCCAAGTGCAACTCAATAGCACACGATAAACACACGTCAAAGCGTGACAGAATTCTCTGTGGAATCATCAAACCAAGTTTCACGAACCAACTCATATACCATATCTCGCCCATTTCGATAAATACGAATATCATATAGCCGACAAGGCTCTATATCACAAGAACACCGCAAGACCACCCAATTTGCATCAAAGGAATGTCAATCATCATTAAGCCGGCAAGGCTCACTAACACATAATAAAATAACGAAACAAACAACACATCGCGAGGTTCACACATCCCACGAAGGGAAGGAGTCCCCGCATTATCAACTCACTAGGTGAAGTCTAGCTTTCCCCAAAATCCGAGGCTACTCGTGTATATGTCTTCGCTGCTCCTTCGCCTAAATCAAGAGATAACAATCGAACTTCACCGTTAGACTAACAATTGATAATATTCGATGTCTTGTAAAACTCTATGAGAATACGACCTTCCAACAACATAACTGCCACAGGGATTTAAAAAAAGACGATCATAATTCTGTTTTACAGATGGTAAGAGGTCATTTGAAACAACAAAAACGAATTTCAAAAGCATTCACTAATTTCTGAAATTTTTCAGATTTGCTGTCAGTCTTCGAAAATTCGTAGAAAATTGCACAAATATCGGATTGAGGTGTTTTCGGTGGCTATGGAAAGCTAAGAAAGTCAGCTTTCAGCAGAACAAAACCTCGCAAGAATCCGAACATATTAGCTATATCAAAACTGTTAAACACCAAATCTGCGTCTGAACTTGATTTTTGAGAACTATGAGCTTAGAACAAGAGAGTAGTGACCTCTAGGACATGGATTACCTTTCTATGGAGAAGATACAACAAGAAAGAGCAGATTTTTGGAGCTGGAAACTGGTTTCGTCACTCGTTGCTTTCCTATTTTTTTTTTCCTTCGTTTTTTTTTCTTCCTTAGCTTATGGGTAATATAAGTGATAAAGATGAAAAATAAAAGGTAAAATCTATGGGGTGTGGGCTGAGAAAATGGGCCAAATTTTGGGCTAAAATTTATCTATTTACTTATTTATTTTTTTGTGGAATAAGTGTTATAACTCAACTACACATATCATTAGCACGTCAAAATTTTCTATTTTATGCACACGCTTTGAGTGTGCAAAAATGCTAGTAGATACAGTAAAACCTCTATAAAATAATACTCGATTAATTAATAACATCTCTAAAATAATAAGATTTTTTTGTCCCGACTTGGGCCTTTCTAAAAAATCGTCAAATTCGGTAAGATGATAATAATCCTTCTAAATTTCCTTTATAAATATTAGGTCTCATTAAAACTCTAAATTAATATTTCATAAATATTGCAATTATAAATATAATGATAATTTGCTAAAAGATGAATCTTTTGTTACTTGCGTTTTCTTAAAATTTAAATATATTAGGATTTCACCCTAACTTTTTAAACTGCAGTCAATTGTTCTAGTATCCATTAATATAATTGTTAATTGTATACAACGAATTAACGTTGTACATGAATATATTTATTTAGTTACAAACTAATTGGTTGATGGATGAATATACTCAATAAAACTTATAGAAATACAAAAGTAACTTAATTTATCGGTATCTTAATATCTCTTTAAATTAATAAAATTTAAGGTTCCAATATTATTAATTTAGAGAGGTTTTACGGTACAAGTCTTTTGACAGGTACTAAAATGATAAGTTTTTATTCTTTTGGGTATTAAATCATAGATACACCTTTATATTATATATTTATCATTTATGTATTGGCTTTTGTTATTCGAATATCCCATACGTAAAAGAAGTTAAAAGACAGAAACTACAAGAAAAGGCCACGTCATTGTCCCCTGCAAAATCCCCTATCCAATCCACCACCACCAAAGTCCGCCGCCTTTCGCCGCCGTATATGTCTACAACCACCGCGTTAACCCAGCAAATCCTTAAATACCACAACCAAACGAAGCACTCCTTCAGCCGATACTCACGCGGCCCGCCGACGCTAGACTGGTCGAATCAGCCCAACCCTTTCCGCCTATATCCGCCGTGCCCGATCGTCACCCTCCACCACCCTTCCGATCAAAATGACCTAATTACCCCTCCTTACCAAGCTCCCTTCACCCACCCCATCGCGCCGCCGCCGCACCCTCTCACCCTATCCACCATCTCCCACCTTCTCTATCACTCGCTCGCCCTCTCCGCGTGGAAATCGACCGCCTATTCCACGTGGTCTCTCCGAGTGAACCCAAGCAGCGGCAATTTACACCCGACGGAATCGTACGTAATCTCTCCGCCGGTGAAATCCCTATCGAAGCACGCCTTTGTGGCGCATTATGCGCCCAAGCACCACGCGTTGGAGCTGCGAGCGAGGATTCCGTCGGGATTCTTCGAATTGTTCCCTGAAAATTCGATTTTGCTGGGATTGACTTCGATTTTTTGGAGGGAGGCGTGGAAGTACGGCGAGAGGGCGTTTAGGTACTGCAATCACGACGTGGGTCATGCGATTGGGGCGGTGGCGGTGGCCGCCGCCGGAATTGGGTACGACGTTAGGGTTTTGGACGGATTAGGGTTTGAGGAATTGAAGGCTTTGATGGGATTGGGGGTTTTCCCCGAAATTGAAATTCCCGATAGGCCGGTGAAAGGGAAGATGCCTGAGATCGAATTCGAGCATCCCGACTGCGTACTGTGTGTTTTTCCTAGCGATTTGAGTCGTAATTTTGAGGTCGATTATGGGAAAATTAGGGAAGTTTTGCAGAAAGACTTTGACGGCGTTGAGTGGCTGGGAAAGCCCAATGTCCTCAGCAAAGAGCATATTTGTTGGGATATCATTTACAGAACAGCCAAATCTGCAGAGAAATTAATCACAAATCTTGGGAAAGAAGAACTAACAAAGCCATGGAAGAGCAGTGGAACTATCAGCGAGGATTCTTACAAGGGCTTTAGCTTGAGCGAAGTAGTGAGGAAGAGAAGAAGCGCTGTGGATATGGACGGGAAAACATCGATCGAAAGGGATACGTTTTATCAGATTTTACTACACTGCTTGCCTTCAGGCGCAGGGGCTACGCAGAATAAACAGTCGTCTCTGCCATTTAGAGCTTTGCCTTGGGATTCTGAGGTTCACGCTGTGATTTTCGTTCATAGGGTCGTGAATTTACCTAAAGGTTTATACTTTCTCGTGAGGAACGAAGATCACTTCGACGAGATTAGAGCAGAGACGAAAACAGAGTTTACTTGGACAAAGCCCGAGGGATGCCCTGACAATCTTCCCCTTTACGAACTCGTAAAAGGCGATTTTCGTGAGCCTTCGAAGCAGCTTTCTTGCTTTCAGGTTTGTTCATAGCCACTCCTCAGCTCTTCTCCATTGAGAGAGTAAACTAACTTTTAACTTTTCCAGGAAATAGCGAGCGATGGGTGCTTCAGCCTAGGCATGGTGGCCCGACTCGTGCCCGTCTTGAATGAGGTGGGCCCGTGGATGTACCCACGATTATTTTGGGAAACGGGCTTGCTGGGCCAAGTTCTGTACCTCGAAGCCCATGCAGTGGGGATTTCTGCTACTGGGATTGGATGCTTCTTCGACGATCACGGTATATTCTTGGGGATTGATTAGACTCGATCTTTTTCTTTAATTTTCTTAGATTTTACTTAATGGAATGTATAATCTGGGCAGTTCATGAGGTTTTGGGGCTGAAAGGGATGAAATTTCAGAGCCTATATCACTTTACGGTGGGAGGTGCCGTGGAAGATAAGAGGATCATGAGCTTGCCCGCTTATCCCGGGCCGGGCGACGATTTTAGTTTGGGAAATAATCGAGACGTTGTTTCGTCTTTCTAACGTATATATTGTGCAATTTAGAACATGCTTAGATTTTAATCGTTGATGTCTATGGAGAATTGTGAGATTGAGAATGTAATAAGTGGTGTCAACAAAGATTGAATAAGTTTTGATTACTTTTCTACTTTTCTACTCCCAATAAGTCAATCGAAAAAAAGAAAATTCTCCCCGTCCTCCATTAATGGAATGGAGGGTGGAGGTCTCTTTGTATTTATGTTCTTGATTATGCTTCTTTCTTCGTTTTTCTTCGTTTGCCCTGTTCTTTTTCCAATGTTTTTAGTTTTCATTTGCCTTTTTTCGTTGTCTTCTTCGTCTCTGTCCTGTGTTCTCTGTTTCCTCCCCACCATTTTTCTTTCTTCACATGTGTTTTCTCTTGTGTCGTATTCCTTGTTCTCTTTTGAGTGGTGTCTTTCTCCATCGTGTTTGTTTTGGACTTTTGTTTGTCACCAGTCTCTCGTCATGAGAGTTCCTGTCTCCTCATTGTAGGAGCTTTTTCTCCCTTTAAGGGAATGCAACTCCCGAAGAAACAAGAAGTTGAAGACGAACAGAAAATGAAGAGTACGATTAATCTGACTTAAAAGCCATTAGTATGGAATATTAGGTAGATTTGTAGTAGGTTCTTTAGTTCTTTTGTCTGTACTTTTAATATTGATTTCTTTCGGGCTTGTTTACTCTTTGTCTCTTTTTGTCTTGATTTGTGTTTGTTTCTCTCTTTGTGAGAGCTTTCTTCCCTCAGAACTGATGAATGTTATCGGACGGAGGGTTTATTTGGACTCTTTAGTCCCTGTAAATTTCTAGATTCTAATGAACCTATCGTTTGGAAAAAAAAAAAAAAAAGGGAATGCAATAAGTGGTAAATTCAGTCATGATTATTGAAGCTGAGTCATGATTTACTCAAGCTCGGTTCATTTGCCTCCCTAAAGTTTCTATTTTCATGCTACTTAGTATTTTTCTATTCTTTTGGCCAAAAACACTAAATATATTAAATGTAGTTTTGAAGTAGTAAATTAAGTTAGCACGTATGAGGCATGCAACAAGTTTGGAGACAACTCAATTAACCATTAGTTAATTAAAAAGTCTTGTAAAATAAATCCGTTGCACGATGCTTGAGAAGGCCTAAGATCTAAATCTTATTCTTTTAAAAAGATGAGACAGATACATAAATCAATGGTATTATGTAGGGTAGGTGGCAACTATAACAGAGATCGACCTTTTAGGACAAGAGATCTCAAATGGAGTTGACTGTGTCTTTCTGATCAGATGCGTATTGCATGGACCATGAAATCTGCTTATTCAAGTTTCCCCCCACATGATGATTTCTAACTAATCAAATATTATTTTAATCCACCATTTATTAGCCGTTTTCATAAGCTAATTGGGTGTAATTGTTTGGATTACTTAAGCTTAAATTTGAAATAACTTGTCAAACACATTCTTCTTGAAATAACGAACAGACAAAGCATTGTTCAAAAACCCTAGTGATCAAATTGCTCCAACACGAAGGAAGCTTCTTGTTCCACCTTCCACGGAGCCACAATCACATGCTTGTAATAAAACAATATGTCCAAATAAAATTCTAAATCTTTTAACATATGCTTCGCTTGTGAGCGAACCTCTTCTATATATAATCCCTATGATACGCACTCCATAACAAATTCATCAACACAAACCAAAGCATTCATTCAACTAAAAACCACTCTCATTCTTGAAGAAAACAAATGGCAAAATCACTAAAAATCACAACTTTTCTTCTCCTAACCCTAACCATAACCCTAACCCAAAGTCAAGCCAACCGCCCGACCATTCGGGCCCGATCTCGGGCCCGGGCCTTCATCGAGTCAGAATGTCGAACCACTCTCTACCGAGACCTATGCGTTCGAAGCCTATCCTACTACACACGAAATTTCAACAAAACCCTAACCCACAAGCAAATTGCCCAAATTGCCCTCCAAGTGAGCCTATCGAAGACCGAGTCCACGCGGGCCTACGTAACAAGCGTGGCCAACGATCTCAAGCATAAAAAGGGAACCAAAGACTTGAAATCGATTCAAGAATGTTTGACCCAAATCAACGACGGAGTTGACCAGCTCAGAAACTGCATCACAGAGACGCAGGGAATTAAGGAAAATGGGGAGACGAATGACTTTCCATGGCACGCGAGCAATGTAATAACGTGGATGAGCACGGCGGTGACCGACGCTACTATGTGCATGGACGGGTTTTTGGGCCGGGCCATTGGCGGGAAGACGAAGGCCATGATTCGGGCCAAGGTGCTTAATCTTCAGCAGACGACGAGCGTTTCCTTGGCTTTGTTCAATAGATTTGCCGCGAGATATATGTCTGCCCTAGCTTCGAAGCCCTAATTATAGTTTGATGTTGGCTTTCTTCATTTACTATATGGTGGAATTTGTGAATATTATTTTAGAATTTTTTTTTGGGTATTTTGTACCACTAAAATCAAATTTTATCCACTCAATTCCTCGTTGTTTTCAGGGAATCCGGCCTAGGGTTATAGCCGAGCCCGAACATGGCCCAGCTCGAACTCGGCTCTATTAGGCTTTATTGTGCTCGAACTCAGCTCGAGCTCGGCTCGGTTAAAAATACTAAAGCTAAGCTCGGCTCAACAAGCTTAGTATAGGCGGGGTCTTTGAGCTCAAATTCGGGCTCGAGCTCGACTTCGTTATATATTATTAAATAAATATGTATTTTAATGTAGAATATAAAAATATTTAATATAATAACATATAAAATTGTCGGCTCGATAAGGGTTCGACGAGCTACGGGCCCAGATATGATAGGCTCGAAGCTCGACGTTTTTTACCAGCTCGAATCAAGCTTTGACCGAGCGGGCTAGCGAGCAGCTCGGCTCGTTTACATCGCTAACCCCGTCCCACTGATTACCCAAATGCATAAGTAAAAAAAATTATCCAATTCAAAAATATATTTAATGTTTTTACAATTTTTGTTCTCATTATAAATAACTATAGGACGTCCCATCGAGTTCTTGTGAATTTATAGCACGTTCGTTCTCTTCCTATTTCATCCTGTAATAATTCAACAATAACATCAATTTTATTTCAAAAATAAAACATATGTAATATTGGATCGCGCATCAAATTTGTGTAGCAGCAAATGATATAATTTAATTACCAATGAAGGCTCTGTTTGCAAAAAGTGAGAAGTACAATCAGCACTGCCACGCTGGCCACCACTCCCAATATTATCGCCACCGTCCTTCCCACTTCGTCTCCGTCGTAAGAACCTGTTATTCACACCAAACCCCTCTTACTTCTCAAAATTACACATTTCCCCCTTTATTTCGTCATTCCTCTAATTTTACCAAATTGCCCTCAAACACAGAATAGTATTACGCGCACCTGAAGGGCCATGATCGTAATAACCAGCCTCCCAATACCTAACGTAACACTGAGCCAAGAACACATCTCCAGCCATAGCAGAGGGCCCACACAAAGCCTTGACCTGGTCAACGGCGTCAGAGAGACACGTGGCACAATCCTGACCGTTCAAATCGCCAACGCACTGAGAGTAGCCTTGGACTAAACCGCCCTTCGAAGAAGCGCTAACCTTAAATCCCGACGAGGGGGCGAATTGCAAATCCGCAAGAACGTCGTCCCTACGCGATAAAAAGCCGCCTCCCCAACGCTCTTCGCTGTTGTACCGTTGCTGCATCGCTTGTACCTTAGAGATGGATCTAATTGTCCCAAGAAATCCATGTTCTCGTACCTATTACATTATTAATCATTAATCCTTGAGTCTAAATACATGTCGTTTAAGGAAATTACGCTCATGTTATGAAATGAATGAAAATCTCTATTATACCCTTGTTTTAATTGTTTGATCCGAATTAATGTAACTTCATGTCCACATATTTAGCCATTTTAAAATAAGAGTAAAATTGGAAATATACAAGATTTCCTTAGCAAAACGACTTCTATTTAAGTATACAAGATTTCCAGCGTTAAACTGTCTTCAAATCTTACATTTTGAAACTTATTTTCCTAAAAATTTCCGATACTTAAATATGTGGCCGTACAATCACCTCCGATATACATGACTTGGAAAAAATAATTAAAACAAGAAAGGAACAAATTGAGATATATATTATTACAAGAAAGTACCTCACAAAGCAACGATCAAGTTGTATGCTAGCACCATAAGTGTACGGACACACCACCTTGATCTTGTTGAGCAAGCTACCTATGCACTTAGCACAATCTCGAGCTTTCAAATCGCCCCGACATTGATACAATCCGTATATAGCATTTTCGAGAGCGTATGCATTGAAAAGCGTTCGATAAGATGATCGAGCGATATTCGAAATCAAAGAATTCAAATTCGTTTCGTAAGGCGAATTGGGCTCGTACTTATCTTCGGAGCAAGTCGAGTATATGAAGATTTCGTGGGCTTCAATGAATATTAGGTAGCTACTATGGTTTTGTGTGAGGTAGAAGAAGAAGATGAGATGTAAGAAAAAATTGAAGGGGTTTGGCATTGTAATGAAAGGTTGGTGCTTGCTTTGCTTGATGTGTTTCTTGGCATATTTTTCTTTTTGGTGGTGGCTCCTTTTTCTTTCTTTTATTCTTATTTTATTGTTGGTTTCATGTATAAAATATATGTTTTAAGGAAAAGCTTTGGTTTTCAATATATTATCTTGTAAATGATTCGGTTTCGATTCCATGTTCTTGGTGGATAATCTTTGTGGGCTTTTAGAGAATATTTTGATATAGATTTGAGTTGCTTTATTTGATGCTCCTTTTTTAAGAAGAAAAAGAAAAGGTTAAATAAATATTTAAATCATCTTATTTGAGTACATGGGCTTTTGGTCCAAAAGGCGAGGCCCGAATAGTTTTATTAGATCAAGTATATAATTTATTCGTTTATTTTTGTTTTTCTTTTTAAATATCAAGAACGCTATTACTACAATTGATTTAAAATCTTTGGTCAATATCATTCTATATGCGTTTTTTGCGGTATTTAAATAAATTGTCGCCACTTTCTTATCGTCGAGGAATCTTCAAGATTAAAGAAATGAAGGCACACGTTTATGGCCACAAAAGGTTTCATCCCCTCACTTGATGTGAGATTGAGATTTTTCTTTTTTTACGATAATTATATGTAAAATGGCATTTCCGTAGAAATACATCTAGATTCTCTACCAATTGAGCATTTTTATTGACAAAGACCTTAGTGGATGCCACTTACAGAATTATCAACGTAAAAAAGTAGACATAAATTTTCCAATTAACGGGAATTTGAATTTTATGTTCACAAGGAATCATCATCAAATAAATAGTACAAAAACAAAATTAAGGTTTTTAGGAAATGAGGTCTTAACAGAAAATGGAAGAGAGGAAAACGTGGTTTACCACCATAATTAAGTGCTCGTTTGGTTGATAGGTTTATATTTATGAGGGTTTATTTAAGTAAGGGTTTATATAAAGCAAATTAATGGGTATAAATAAAATGCGTGTTTGGTTAGTGGGTTTAAATAAACACATGTGGGAGGTGTGCTTATTTAAACCCGTCTACATGGGTTTAGAGTGGTTTTATATAAACCAATAGTTTAGATAAACTAACGAACCAAACACACTAACATGCTTTAAACCCAAGTTTAAAATTACTAAACCCCTCAACCAAACAAGCACTAAGAGTTTCATACAACAAGAGGATATAATATAGAAAAATTATCTATTTAATTTGCAGCATGCGGATCATAAAATGGATCCAAAATATTATATAGAAGGATGCTAAAAGTAACCCGTTATGTTATACGGAGAATACTATTATGAAATCATTTACTAACAATTTGGGTGCAACTCTGCGATCCGATCATCTTAATACCTCACGGTCTATTTGGTATAACTAAATCTCACTAGGGTAATATTTATCGAGATATTACTATAGAAATCAAACTAGTACATTAACATACCATATATATAAACAACATATATATATATATATATATGTATACGAGTAAAATCGAAAAGATTATCTTCCTAAGAACATCAAGAGATCGATCGTAGGCACTCTCAACATGGGAAAACGGAAAAGATTGCCAAGCAAAAGAAGCCATTCAAAAAACCCTTATCAACGTTTGTCATCTCTTCCACAACTTTCGGGTCTCACACTCGTGAACGGACTTGACCCGAGTCCGAATCCGTTCGAACTCCGAGATCCGACAAGGAATAGTAATCCCACCTTGGTAATGAAACCCGAATTCATCCTCGGATTCTTTCAACAGATCGCCAAACAAAGGGTGGTTGATATAAACGACGGGGACCAAAACCCTCTCTGTCCCTTCGCCATCCTTTTGACCCACGTAAACCGCCACGTAGCCCTTGGGTACCGAAGACCCGTGTGGATTCGGGTCAGACCCGACCCGGATATAACCGTCGGGGCAGTCCGTGCGGCGGTGCTTGGCCGCTAGGATTGACCTGGCCTTTGACCCGAGTCGATTCGTCCATTTGGTGATGAGATCTGATATGGGCTTGACCCGAATTCTACCAAACGGGGCACCACCGATCAACCTATGGTAGGACGCCGGCGAGCTCCTCCGCCGGAAGAATCGCCGGAAAACTATCTTTAGGCGGCGTTTTAGCAAGAACACGCGCGTTTTGACCATTTTTGGGGGATTTTTTCTTAAAGAAAACGTGTGATTTGAGAGCTTGAACAGCGAACGATGTAAAAGGTGGAATCTTTTTATTATAGGATGATTTTGATTGGATGTTATAATTCGTCGGAGAACGGCCAAGGGTCGGCGACGGACATGGCTAGGCGGAAAAGAGTTAGGCAAACTTCAGAAAGAGAGGCAGGTATATTAGACATGGCTACTGTTTCTTCTTACACTGTATTTTATGTAAGAAAGACTCATTCGCGATACTTGAAAATGCGAGAAATACTCGTTGAAGAGCTTTGTGAGAGAGATTTCGTAACACATATATAGAGAATCAGCTCATCATGGGAAGTTTCTTTCTGGTGTTAATTGTAATTTGAAATAGAAATAGTCAATAAATTAGGAAATTTCTTATGCGTTTGGTATCGAGTAGGTGTACGGTCGTCATTTGATAGGACGGGGAATCATTGATTATTCATTTATTAATAATATTTCAGTTCCTTGAATTAATTTACGTTCTCGTATATTTTCAAAAGAGTTGACGTATGTATTCGGTTTATATATAGAATTGAATATTTCAATGGCCTACGGTTAGGCTTGGTAATGGAATGGGACATGAGAGGGGCTGATCGCCAACCATTTTTAGTGCTTTTTTTTTTAATTATGTCTGTAAAACGGTGTGGAAGATAAGATTTGACACTCCACAAATAGAGAAAAAATGGTAACAAAACCTTAGGTTTTAAAAAATTATTTTGAAAATAGGATTACGGAAACATAAAAATAGTTTCCTATTATATTCGACTAGGACTATAGCATGCGTGCAAATATTTCCTATCTAATTAATAATTTTTATTTAACGTTATTGCAAGAACGTAATTCAACAAAAGGACCATCATCGTCCTTGGAGGACTCGAAAGTACGGATTAATACAAATACTTGTCCGTACATACGAGTTTTGTATTTTTAATCTTCGGATTAGTGGTGGCCCCCACTTAATGAAAAGGAGCCATGCTTCTTATTCTAAAGTCGAAACGATATAGTGGGCGATGGACCATAAGGCCCACGTCGAAAGATTTATATCTACACGCATTCTTCCTCGTCATTGAATTTCCACAGAAACATTTATTTTTATTTGAAACTTAACAAACCATACCGAGCCTCGACAATAGGATACAACGTATTACTTGTCACGCTGATTGGTCATAGCTACATATTTTGTTGAATTTTATTTCAAATACTAGTTTAGAATGGCATGGGATGGGACTATGCAAGGAGGCTATATACTTGGCTTCGTTTTGATCACAAATTTCCTAAAATGATAACGTTATGATAAATTCATTTTTGTGTACGGTCAATGTAATTTAAATAATTGTGGGAACTACGTTGGCATTTATTGCCCTTGCCGAAGAAAAAAAAACAATAAGAGATAGAGAGTCGGCCTAGCCCAATTAGAAAGTTATTGCGAAATTCTATTCTATTCAGGCAATAGGCCCAAGAAAATTGGAAATATTGATACATATGACTTTAAATACTTGTTTGGTTAGTTTAACTATTTTAAAAACCTGTTTAGGAGATGTAAAAGTGTTTGGTATATACAAACCATGGGCTTATGTAACACAACTCTAAAACCATGATTACGAATTTAGATAACCTCCTCAGATCTAAACTCACTAAACAAACGCAACCCATTAAGTAATGTTATACAAACATTACTTATTTAAACTCTCCTCCTAAATGGATGGTAAAAAAAGATTAAGAAAAACGCCAAAACTGAACATTATGATATGACCTCTTTAGAAGGAAGCCCAGCAACACGCTGAAAAAGGCGACGTACGGCATTTCATCACTGCTTCTGTTTACGCTTGCGCTTCAACAGCTCCTTCATGAAAATAAGAAAGGGCAAATAGTTAAAAGCTCCCATTTAAGGTGGTAATAGTAAGTAATATCATTATAGTTGGGTGCACAAGGATACAACGCAACGTGATCATCTGTTTTGTTGGTCAACAACATCGAAATACAACAATTCAACAAAAAAAATCAACAAAAAGCAAGCTACTCCACACACAACAGACCAAAGATCAAACGTAAAATTAAGAGAGGTATCGAGAAATGTTGGTTTACATGGGAACTGAAGTTCATTGTATCGGTTATATAGGTCTGTGATTTATCCGCCGGAGAATTGGCGTGTTAGGGTTCCGACGCCACGTGGCGCCTAATAGTGATGGATATGGATGACTTCTGTAACTTCCGAATAGTTATGTGCACGAGACGACGCAAAGTGCTAATCAAAATTAGTGACAAAGTCAAATTTTTTATTTTAATTATTATTATTATTTCGAGTGTTCATCACAAATCTTTTAAATATTGCTTTTTTTTACCATAATCATTCGCAACTAACTATATCTTTAACCATAATCTTTTTAATACTTTCATAAACTAAGAAATCTCATATTTCAATCTTAGTAATTCAATATTAGTGATTTAGTTTCGAACAAATAAAACATAATCCAAATCATTAGTTGGCAATAAGAAATGTATTCCATTTTATATTGTAATAGATTATTTATTATTATTATTGTGTTATCGAATTTCTATTTGCTCTATTTTCGTTTCAAGTTTGCAAGCATGTTTTGATCCATGTGAATATGTTCCAGATAATGATTGAGATATGTTCATTAGTTTTTCCTTGGGTGTTCATTAGATTAGTCACGTTGGAAGGCACATTTTCATCTGGTAAATATTCCTTATTTACGTTCGGAGAGAAGGGTCGGGCAAAAGCGATCACATGTGACATGAATCAAAGATCTCACAAGAAAAACGCAAGGAAAAACTATGATGAGTTGTAATAAAAAAAAATAGAAAGTATTGTTAAAGAAAGAATACTGATTTGAAATATTCTATGAAGTATTACATTTTTCTCTTGAGTTTTTTTTTTGTTTGGTATTGCGTTAAATAAGAATGCTTCGATGGTAAATGGCGAGAATGTGAAAAATAATGAGTAAAAAATATTTGGGATTTAAATATAATTAAGAGCAATTACTTTACCTATTTGAAGTAATAATAGAGATCATTGTAACTTAAAATAATTTTGTGGTGAAAATTGAAAATAATATTAGTGTGAAGTGAAAAAGTTAATTAGTTTTGTAATATGGTGAGAAGGTTATCTACTTTTGTAATATCACTATTCAAAATTGTGTTATTCTCTCGTTTGTGCCGTGCACTCTAGCTCATAAAATTAAATTCATATATTAAAATTTAAATATAATAATTAAAAATCAAAATTGTACTCCAATCCTATTTTCTGCAAACCCTATTTTCTACACTAATTTTTACTCCAATCCTATAATTTTATTTTCTACTCAAAAATCAATATTCCTATGTTAAAATTTATATATAATAATTAGGCAATCAATAAATTATAATAGTTATTATTTAATTTAATTAAACTATAAAATTATCATATTATTTATTATAATTTATTAACTAAAAGGAAAATTTAACATTAGTTTTACTTTTTAATAAGAATATCAATTATTTAAATATAACTTAAAATATATTTATTAAATAAAGTATAAATAAAAAGTACCACACAATTTTTGTGTCAAAAATTGTATGCATATTACATCTAGAGTATATCTGCTAATTAAAATAATATTAGTGTTAGCGTAAAAGTCTCATTGGCGTAGAGACGTACTTTATTTTTGTGTTCTACACAAATAAAATACTCGTTCGAGATGCTCTTAAGTAAGTATTTTCGCGCTTAATGCATGTGTATTATAATATTTGCAAAATAATAAAGGATAAATTGAGAATAACAAAGAATAGTGGGTGCTTTTTATTTTTGATTTTATTATTTCTAATTATTCAAAATTGGCGTATCGAAGGACAATTTAATATAAAAACAGTATGGGTGTTGCAGTTTATGTAAATTATGATGGTGAACTTGCGCGCTTTCTACACTCCTTGTAATTGTCGAATTCGACTTGAGTGCGTGGATTGGATCACCACATGTCTAAAGTATTGTAAAGAAAATGATAAAAAGCTATTCTTACAACTACGTTCGATTGACCGCACTTCAGATTTTACTCCCACTTAACCACTTAAATTAATAAGAGTGCGTTTGGATTCGCGTATTTGAACGAAATCGCTTGATTTTAAATTATGAATTTCAGAATCGTAATTTCAAATCCAAATTCGCTGTTTGGCAAACGTTAGGATTTCGAAATTCGATTTCAAACAGAGCTCGACTCGAGCTCGTGAAGCTCGTCGACCTCGATTTCTAACTTTTCATAAAATAATTTAAAACGTACAAAATAAAATAAATAAAAATCATGAATATAAAAAAAAGCTCGTGAGACGGCTTGCGAGCTTTCGAGTGCCCACGAGTGAGCTCAAGCTCGAGCCGGCTCATTCGCGAACTCGTGACGAGCTCGACCTCGACAAGACCTCGTCGAGCTGGAGCCGGCTCATTCGCGAATTCATGACGAGCTCGAGTCAGCTCATCGAGCTTGCGAATAGGCTCGACTCATCGTCCACCCCTAATTATTATTATTATTATTATTATTATTATTATTATTATTATTATTATTATTATTGTTATTATTATTATTATTATTATATTTTTCATTATTATTTATTATTTATATTATATAGTATTATTGTTATATTATTACTATTATTATTATTATTATTATTAGTCGAAAAACTCGTTACGTGTTCAGTTTTGGATTTCGAAAACGGGTCATTTGACACGGAATTTCAAATCCGACAAATTATAAGAGTTTGGAATTCCCCTCGGATTTGGGCGAAATCGAAATCCAAATCGGTGTGATTGCCAAACGGAAGATTTGAGCGAAATCCGGATTTCAAATCGAAATCCGGAATCCAAACGGGGCATAAAAGAATATGAGAAGAAATTTCTCTTATGGTACGGTCTAATGATAGTTTGGGATTAAGCAAAGGGGTCTCACAATCAGAATGTGATAGAGCAAAGGGGTCTCAATCAGAAATGTGATTAAGCAAAGGGGTCTCAATCAGAAATGTGGGGCCCGCACTCTTTTCTTCGTGGAAAAATAAAAATAAAAATAAAAATAAAATTGACTCACTCGCATATAAAAGGGTGCCCATTCAACAACGACCATCATAAGGCCATTTATACTCTTCGGCGTTATGACAAAGCTCGCCTTCTCTATGGCACCTAATCCTCGTCGGAATAATAATAATGTGAGCAAGCGTACACTACTACCAAGAAAGTCGATCATAAGGTGAAAATTTCTTGAATAATTAATATATTAGTATTGTTGTTTTATTCTATTTTTTTGTAATTATCTGCACAATCGTAGTCCTCTAAGTGCAGTCCGAATTAAATTTGAATCCCACTGTTGGCCATGGGACGATCTCGACTTCTAGCAGGGCTACTCTCCATGGCCATTGCTTAATTTTTCAAACTACGATAATCAAGGAGTTCAAGTGAAATAGGACACCATATGTTATGGGATGAAAGGCCAAGTTGTTGTAAGTTAACTTCCTTTATTATCACTATTTTTTTCAGCAAAGTCGAGGCAAAAAGGCCAAGCCGAGGCTCATTCTACTTCTATCACGCCATCTTCAAATACGTACACAACCCTCTCCTTGCTTTCCTGATACTGAAGTACCAGCAATCGCCTCACGCCGTCTTCCGAGGAATGATCGGGCCACTGTGTTGCTATTTCATAAGCCTTTCTCTTTACGGTGCCATTGAGTACGCGAGCTCTAAAGGCTACAAATGCTATCGTACCACACTTTGCCATTTTACTCTGCGTTTGGTGATTGTCGCCACCGTCTCCTTGATTTCGATGTTGGTTACAACAAAATACATTCCTTTCGAGATTTGGATGGTTGTGCCCCTAATAGTAATTGTCTGGCCCTATGCTTATGCTTGGCTATGCAGAATAATCGTAAAGGGTTTCGCACGTAAATTAGATGTTGAGAGTTCGGGTCGGGTCGAGGAATGCGGGTCGAAGGGTCAAACATCGCCGTCGCCCGTGTGATTGAATAAGGATTAAGATTTTGTGTGCCATGCTTCTAAGTTGTAATAAAGGTGTGTTTGTCTTATTAGTTGCTTGATGATTTTATGTTGTAATTTGTAGTGTAATATTGCGTAACTTAGGCTTGCCAATAAGAATTGGTATTCCCTGCTTCTCTTCCCTTTGGAGGAGGGAATCATACTACCTGCTTTGGGGGATGTTAGTAATTTATGCTACGATATTATAACATATATTTGACAAATCGGTCAGTATTATGAACAAATCATGATTCATCAATAATGAATCATCAAAATTGTATGATTAAATGTGGATGTTTTTGGAATATTAATGACTCATGAATTATGATAAGATGGAGTGTATAAAATATATTGTATTTTTGTATGAGTTGTATAGATGATTAAATTGTATTTTAGTGTATAATTTTAGTATAAATAGGTGTTTTAAGTTGCATTGTAAAATTCATCAATATATAGAAAATATATTATCTTCCTTTAAATCTCTCCTTATATTATAATCATGATATATATATATATATAATAATCTTAATAAATCATAATAAATATTTTATAATACGTTATCAGCACGATCACGCTCCACCGTCAAGATCAACCTCCGCCGTAGAGATCAACTTCAACCGTCGAATCAACGTTTTTCAAAGTTCTTCAATTTGGTCGAGGTACCGTAATTTTATACTAATCCTTGGTTTAATTGTGGTATACGACTTTCTATTTTTATTAAGGTGATGAGATCCAGATTTTGATTATCTGTCATAACTTGTGAAAATATTTTAGCGAATCTTACAAAAATAGTTAAAAAAAAAATAATAAAATAATTTTTACTTATATTCTTGAATAGATTTCATTATATTATAATTTTTATCTATTAACTTATTTGACTTTAAAATTTTATAGAATCATGTCGTTGCTCTATCTGATGCTTGAAGAACATTTATTTATGTGTATTATTATTACGTGGGCACTTATTGGGATGCTAGTAATGTTTATTTGGATGTTGATAGAGTTTTTCTTTCGATTTTTTTCAAAAGAAGATACTGAAGAAGAAACTATCAAGGATATTAAAGAAGAGTGAATCTCTTTTAATATTTTGTTGTGTTTTTTTATTGTTTATATTTTATAGTAATATGACGAACTTGGCAAGCCTCGAATTTGTTGCACTGGATATCAACGGCAAGAACTATTTATCTTGGGCACTAGATGCCGAAATTCACCTGAAAGCCAAAGGTTTAGGTGACACCATTATCGCTGCGAAAACCACAACAAATCAGGATGCAGGCGCAACCGACGCCAGTAGCACAACCATATCCACCACTCCTCAGGATAAGGCAAAAGCCTTGATATTTCTTCGCCACTACATTCATGAAAGTCTGAAAACTGAATACTTAAATGAGAAGGATCCGGCTGAGTTGTGGAAAAGTTTGAAAGAACGATACGACCACCTGACAACTGTTATCCTGCCGAGAGCAAGGTACGAGTGGATAAATTTACGACTGCAGGATTTTAAATCGGTGAATGAATATAATTCTGCAGTTCATAGAATTACTTCTACATTGAAATTATGTGGAGAAGCAATCACCGATGATGATAAGCTCGAAAAAACATTCACCACTTTCCATCCGTCAAATGTAGTATTACAGCAACAATATCGTGAAAGGCAATTCAAAAGGTATGCAGAACTAATATATGTTTTATTGTGGCTGAGCAAAATAACGAATTGTTGATGAAAAACCACGAATCCCGACCAGCCGGTGCGGCTGTGCTCCCTGAAGCGAATGCGGTCAGGCGAAATAATAATGATAATAATCGAGGTAATGGTCGTGGACGTGGACGTGGCGAATATCGCGGCCGCGGACGAGGCCGTGGTCAAGGCCGAGGTCGTGGCCAAGGATATTATGGTGGTGATTATCAGTACTTCCGTGGTGGTTATCATAACAATCGTGATGGTTATCAAAGTCTTCCCCAGAAGAAGAAAAGCTATGATAATAAGGATGAGAAGAGGCACACCGAACAAAAGGATAATGATGAGCGATGCTATCGTTGCGGTGGTTTGGGCCATTGGTTGAAAACTTGTCGCACGCCCAAACATCTCGTTGAATTATATCAAAAGGACAAAGGAAAGAAAATTGAAACAAATCTTGTTCAGGATGATCTCGCCTCTACTTCTGGTGTCAATGATGAAAGTACTCATTTCGAAGCCGCGGATTTCCAATAAGCTTGATGTGATTCCCTTATGTGTTAGTATCATATGTTTAATTATGTGTGAGTATTATATGCTTGTATTATATGCTTGTATTATATGCATCGTTGTGTTAAGTTATTTGTATGTTTGCATGCTTTGTTATCAATAATAATGGTTTTTATGTGCTTATTATTAAGGACATTCATAAAACTGTTACGAGCATGTGCTATGGAGAATTATGTCTCGCAGACTGCGCAACGACTCATACGATTCTGAGAAATAAGAAATATTTTGATCATCTTGAAATGAAAGAAGAGAGTGGCATTACTATCTCGGGCAGTACAAATATAATTGAAGGCTCCGGAAGAGCTAGCATTTTACTGCCAAAAGGAACAAGGCTAATAATCGAAAATGCCTTATATTCTCCTAAGTCTCAAAGAAATTTACTAAGCTTTAAAGCTATTCGAAATAATGGATATCATGTTGAAACGGCAGAAAAGGGAGACGTCGAATATTTGCACATGACAAAAGTGATTTCAAATGATAAAAGAATCGTGGAAATATTACCTTCTTTTGACTCTGGGTTATACTATACATATCTAAAAACAATTGAGTCGTATGCTATCGTAAATCAAAAGTTTACTGAAGACAGTATATTTAATATTTGGCATGACCGGTTGGGCCATCCCGGTTCAATTATGATACGAAAAATAATTGAAAATTCACGTCGACATTCGATAAAGAACCAAAGGATTCTTCAATCTAATGAATTATCTTGTGCTGCTTGCTCTATAGGGAAGTTAATTGTTCGGCCATCACCAATGAAAGTAAAGAATGAATCTATTGTATTTTTGGAACGTATACATGGTGATATTTGTGGGCCGATACACCCATCATGTGGACCATTTAAATATTTTATGGTATTAATTGATGCATCGAGTAGATGGTCCCACATATGTTTATTATCTACAAGGAATGTGGCATTTGCGAAGTTGCTTGCTCAGTTGGTTCGATTAAGAGCATATTTTCCGGATTATCCGATAAAGAAAATACGCCTTGACAATGCTGGCGAATTTACTTCCAAGTCAGTTAATGATTATTGTATGTCTATCGGTATTGATGTTGAGCATCATGTGCCACATGTTCATACGCAAAACGATCTTGCAGAATCGTTGATTAAACGTCTGCAATTAATTGCAAGACCATTATTGATGAAGTCGAAGCTTCTCTCGTCTTGTTGGGGACATGCTATATTACATGCAGCGGCATTAATTCGCATCAGGCCAACAAGTTACCATGATATCTCCCCGTTACAAATGGTTTATGGTCAGGAACCAGATATTTCCCATCTAAGAATTTTTGGATGTGCGGTATATGTTCCAATTGCGCCACCACAACGCACAAAGATGGGACCTCAAAGGAGGTTGGGAATATATGTCGGATTTGAATCTCCATCTATTATAAGATATTTGGAACCGCTAACTGGAGATTTATTCACAGCTAGATTTGCCGACTGTCACTTCGATGAAACAAATTTTCCGACATTAGGGGGATAAAAGAAACAGCTGGAAAGAAATATTAGTTGAAATGAATTATCGCTAAATCATTATGATCCTCGAACGAAAGAATGTGAACTGGAAGTTCATAAGATAATTCATTTACAAAGCTTAGCGAATCAATTGCCAGACAGCTTTACTGCCCCAAAGAGAGTGACTAAGTCACATATTCCGACTGTTAATGCTCCTGCAAGGATTGATGTTTCTACGGAACAAACACGAGATATTGAGCCTAAACCACAACTGAAGCGTGGTAGGCCATTCGGTTCCAAAGATAAAAATCCTCGTAAAGAAAAGGAGCAAATAATAAGAATGGTCCAATCGAGGATTTATCTACTAAAGAAGAGTCGATGGGCATAAATGACGATACAAATGAAACTCAGGTACCTGAACATATTGAAAATAATGAAGAGATCTCCATCAATTAATTATGCCCAGAAGAGAATTAGATGGAACCGAGATAACGTCAACGTTGACGATAAATTCTCATTTAATGTAGCGCTACTTGAAATGAATGAGATGAATGAAAACGAGGATCATGAACCAAGGTCTGTAAACGAATGCAGACTACGAAAAGATTGGCCAAAATGGAAGGATGCAATCGAGGAAGAATTAAAATCACTTGAGAAACGAAAAATTTTCGGACCTGTAGTCCGCATACCAGAAAAATGTAAAGCCGGTTGGATTTAAATGGGTTTTTATTAGAAAGAGAAATAAAAATGGGGAAATTGTAAGATATAAAGCACGGCTTGTTGCACAAGGTTCTCGCAGAGACCTGGTATTGATTATGAGGAGACGTATTCTCCTATGGTGGACGCAACTACTTTTCGTTATATAATTAGTCTGGCAGTACGTGAAGGACTCGATATGCGTCTAATGGATGTCGTCACTGCTTATCTATATGGCTCACTTGACAGTGACATTTATATGAAGCTTCCGGAAGGATTTCAGCTGCCTGAAAATTCAGGGCCGCGAGATGAGTACTCAATTAAGCTAAATAAGTCGCTTTATGGATTGAAGCAATCCGAAAGTATGTGGTATAATCGCCTAAGTGAATATTTATTGAAAGAGGGCTATACAAATGATTAAATTTGCCCTTGTATATTTATGAGGAGATATGAAAACGAATTCGTCATTATAGCAGTATATGTCGACGACATCAATATAGTTGGAACTCATGAATAGTTGTCGAAAGCGGTTAATTGTTTGAAAAAGGAGTTCGAAATGAAAGATCTCGGTAAAACAAAATATTGTCTCGGACTGCAAATTGAATATTTGAAGAATGAGATATTTGTACATCAAGAAACTTATACGAAAAAGGTGTTGAAAAGGTTTTACATGGACAAAGCTCATCCACTGGATACTCCCATGATCGTCCGTTCATTAGACGTGAATAAAGATCCGTTCAGACCACGTGAAAATGATGAAGAGATACTTGGTCATGAAGTACCATATCTTAGTGCTATCGGAGCGCTAATGTATCTTACAAGTCATACACGACCTGATATAGCGTTTGCAGTAAATTTATTGGCAAGATACAGTTCTTCGCCAACTCGTAGACATTGGAACGGAGTTAAACGAATATTTCGATACCTTCAAGGAACAACTGATATGGGACTGTTCTTCTCTAATGAGTTGAAAACAGATTTAATTGGGTATGCAGATGCTGGTTTCTATCCGAGCCACATAATGCACGATCGCAAACGGGTTACTTATTTACGTATGGTGGAACTGCTATTTCATGGCGATCAGTTAAACGGAGTTTAATTGCCACTTCATCTAATCACGCTGAAATACTAAGCGATTCATGAAGCTAGCAGAGAATGTGTCTGGTTGTAATCGATTATTCAGCATATGCAACAAACTTGTGGATTATTATCGGAAAAGTTACTTCCGACGACATTATATGAAGATAATGTAGCATGCATTGCCCAATTAAAGGATGGATATATCAAAGGTGATAGAACAAAACATATATCACCAAAATTTTTCTTTACACATGAGCTGGAGAAAAGTGGTGATATTGAATTACAACAAGTGCGATCAAATAAAATATCTTGCAGATTTGTTCACAAAAGCACTTCCCCCAATAATTTTCAGAAGGTTAGTATATGAAATTGGCATTCGAAAACTTGGAGATTTAAAATGATGTCATCATCAGGGGGAGTAAATATGTGTTGCACTCTTTTTCCCTTAACTGTGGTTTTTCTCATGTGGTTTTCCCAGTAAGGTTTTTAATGAGGCAACAAGCTAAAACATATTCTTTGAAAAACATCCGAGGGGGAGTATTATGAACAAATCATGATTCATCAATAATGAATCATCAAAATTGTATGATTAAATTTGGATGTTTTTGGAATATTAATGACTCATGAATTATGATAAGATGATGTGTATAAAATATATTGTATTTTTGTATGAGTTGTATAGATGATTAAATTGTATTTTAGTGTATGATTTTAGTATAAATAGGTGTTTTAAGTTGCTTTGTAAAATTCATCAATATATAGAAAATATATTATCTTCCTTTAAATCTCTCCTTATATTATAGTGTAATCTATAGAAAAATACCTAATTGAATAAAATTTTTACACATAGGTACCCATGTCAGAAAATTTTTTAGTTAAGTACCCGTTCGATTGGGGGTACCATTTTTCTGGTGTTAACGTACCTTTTCATATGTGTATTGCGTACCGCGTTACGCATCTATATGGTACCCGTATATGGTACCTATATACGTTACATACGGTACCTTGCGGCAAGCTGTAGCCCGGTACCAATTCTACCTGTATTGATGTACCAAAATACATTGATATATGGTTACCTAAATGTGTTGTATGGCGTACCTACTGCGGATCGGGTACCTATCTGCAAAAAAAATATTCTTTAGGTACCTATATATAAAAAAAAGCCGACAGGGTACTGATTTACAAATTTTTTTTCAAATGGGTATTTATGTGTAAAAATCCCTATATTATAATCATAATATATATATATATATATAAAATAATATAATAAATCATAATAATTTATAACAGTCAGAATATATTTTTCTCTCACTCAAGGCCATTTTTTTAATTGTGGCCACGTTCGTATAGTATATGAGGGCCAAACTTGATATAAACAAATCTAATTTTAATATTTATTATAATTTTTTAAGGTCCACATTTATGAATCATGGAATGAATCATGGAATACGGGCAATAAAATAACGTTTCTAAATTCAACGTACCTGGATGTACAAGCTCAAATCCGACCCTGCTCTCGCTCAATTGGCTACAGATTTTGAATCCCATCGAAAAATTGATTTAATCTCTCTAATCGGCGAGGCGAGATGTATCATTTCCCACCCAACAAATTGTCAACCGGAAAACTTCGGACAAAGAACGGTACGACGTCGTTAGGTCTCATTCTTGCCATATGTCACGTTATCCTCAAAGCAGACGACGACCAAAAGAAGATAATACTGAATGACGTGATAAAACCCAACTAAAACCTCTCACCTTTGTGCTCGAACCTGGGAATGCTTCATCATCAGCGCAGCAGATAGATAATGGTCGTTGCACACAAAATCCCCACCGATTAATATCCCAAGTCCTCATCTTCCCAAGAACCCTAACTTCAAAATCCCAAATTTCAACCATTCCAATTTGTCTCCACAAGAACTCGGCTTCGGCTTTCACCTCCAATTTCGCGGCCGCCGGCGCTTCCCCGAATTCGCACCTAACCCAGCTCCTCAGCTCCAACGAGCTACAACGAGCCATAGATTTCATCGGGAAAGAGCCCCAGCGTGATGATATCGAAGGAGACACCATTGTTTTCCTGGTGAAGCTCTGCGAGTTCAAGGGGGCATCCAGCGAAGGGTCCTCCGTTTACTCTCTTCTCTCTAAATCGAGCAATCTCTTGAGCTTGAGGCTAGGAAACGCGCTTGTGGCCGTGGGTTATTTCTGAAGCAACCACGTCCGTGGAGCTCAAGGCTGTGGCCGTGGAGCTAAGGCAGAGGTGCTGCCCGTAAATCTCACGGCCGTGGGGCTCAAGTATGTGGCCGTGGGAGGTCGTCCGAAGCTGTTAAGGATTTCAATCTTTTTCGGTTCGAGGTTTACCAGTTCTATCACGAGGAATTGAGGCTTCAAGGGTCAAGATTGAAGCTTGGAGGATCAACGCACGACCCATCTAGTGGAGAATAATCGATCAAAATGCTCCCAAGCGGTTTCTACCGAAGTTGGTGGGGAAGTTACTAAACACACTACAAAAACATTTTTTTTGTGGCCAAGTGTGTATGTTGAACGACCAATAACTTGTGAACGAGAGAACTTGATGTTAACACGAAAGTTAGAGAGGAAGATCTGATCTTGTAATCTCAAAAGGTAGAATCAATAAAAATTCTCTGTTCGAATCGTGGACGTAGGCTAAAGTTGAAGCCGAACCACGTTAAAAGTTGTGTTCAGATTTTACATTTCTTTTGTTGTTTTTCATTTTGATCGAGCTTGATATCGAATCCCTCGATATTAAGGACGCACATACACGAAACTACGTCTAAATACGAATCTAGGTTGGCCTAATTCTGAACACATGCTCGTGAGGTTGGGCAATCTGAATGATGCATGCTACGTGTTCGGCAAAATGCAGGACAGAAACCTCTTCTCTTGGAACGTTCTGATCGAAGGCTACGCTAAGAACGGTTTCTTCGAAGAGGCGATCGAACTTTACGTAAGAATGCTTTGGGTCGGCGGTTTAGAAATCAGGCCCGACGTCTACACCATTCCCTGCGTTCTGAGAGCTTGCGGCGGTTTGAAGATGTTGAATTGGGGCAAAGAAATTCACGCTCACGTTTTATGGTTTGGGTTTGAGAATGAAGTCGACGTTGTGAACGCTTTGCTCTATTCGAAGATCTGATTAGATCGAACGTAAACCCTAACGAAGTCACCTTCATAGCCCTCTTATGCGCCTGCAGCAAATCGGGGATGGTCGAAGAAGGCTTGCTACTTCGAATCCATGGAAAAGGAGTACAACATCGCCCCTAACCTCAAGCACTACGCTTGCAAAGTGGACCTCCTCGGGCGGGCGGGGAAATTGGACGAAGCGTACGAGGTGAAGCTATTTTTTTAACATTGACTAAGCCAAAGACT
Source organism: Craterostigma plantagineum (assembly GCA_027422505.1). Taxonomy (NCBI): domain Eukaryota; kingdom Viridiplantae; phylum Streptophyta; class Magnoliopsida; order Lamiales; family Linderniaceae; genus Craterostigma; species Craterostigma plantagineum. The sequence continues at coordinate 5,992,977 of JAPQWV010000005.1, forward strand.
ATTTTTTTAAACGACCCGTGAAATTTTTTAATGTGCCCGTTTTGTCCTCAAGTTTGATGACTGTACAACTACAAAGTGAATAACTTTTATTTTTTCTTCCCTCTTAAAGGTAACTCTTTACTCATTTTTCATATTCAAATGGTGATGTTTATTAATTGTTAAATAATAATTACTAAAAATAAAAGCTAAATTTGGGAATATAAAATGCAATCCGGTGAGTTGTTTTCTTTTTAATTTAGTATTTTATTTTAATTAATTTTAAGACCAAACTTGACCGTATAAGTCCTTGACAATACTAAAAATTGGTATCGCACACCCCATGTGTGGCTATATAATTATATTATATAAAAAAATTATATTTTAAGTAAATTTTATATAGGTGAAATTATAATATTAAGTTTAATTTTATATTATATAAGTATATGAAAAAAGGATGTTAGTGGATATAATTGGAAATAATTTTAAATTAAGGGTAAATAGTAATTACGATGCTTGACACCTATCTGTCTATTATATTAAGGGAGAACATCTTAGAGTAACTCTCTCTTAATTTGATATGTCAATATTATATTTATATTATAAGTTTTATAATTTGGTCCGCTAATTTGATTTATTTAAGTATATCACTTCATTTCCCTTCCTAAAGTCATATGTTAATTTGATTCTTTGATATACTCGAAAGTAAGAACGGAGCCAACTACGTTTTGTTTTTGTTGTTCCAATTCAGCAAGGATTTATTTTAGTTAATCGTCTTGTGAGCAAACATGGCTGACGTGACAAATATATCGATATGTATATTCTCCATTCTCAAACTACATAGTCAAATATGTTGCACCAATCACGATTATGCTACACTTTCTCCGACGGTCATGTGGGGTCCGCACCTTTTTTTGTCTGTGGAAAAAAAAAAATCACACCTATAAAAAGGCGCACACTGCGCCAACCATCGATCGAGGCCATTTCAACACTTAAACCTCAAGTTATGACAAAGCCCACCTTCTCTATGGCAGCTAATCGTCGTCGGAATAATAATGTGAGCAAGCGTACAATACGACCGAGAAAGTTAATCACAAGGTGAGAATTTCTTGAATAATTAATACAATAGCAATGTTGTTCTATTCTTTTTTTTTTTATATAATATTTGCACCATCGTAGTCCTCAAACTTCGTTAAAGTTTATTTTGAATTGAATTTGAAACTCATTGTCGGTTATGGGACGACTCCGATTTCGAGCAGAGCTATATTCCATGGACAGTGCTTAATTTTCTAAATTCACACGGACTACGATGATCAAGGAGTTTAATTGGAATAGAACACTTGACATGAATGTGATGAATGGCCAATTTGTTGTAGGTTAACTTGTTAGGATGATTATTCTTTTTTATTACTATTTATACAGCAGAGTCGAGATAGAAAGGCCAAGCCCAGGCCCATTCTACTTCTTTCACGTCATCTTCAAATACGTACACAATCCTATCCTCGCTTGCCTGATACTGAAGTACCAGCAATCGCCTCACACCGTCTTCCGAGGAATGATCGGGCCCTTGTGCTGCTATTTCGTAAGCCTTTCTCTTTACGGTGCGATTGAGTACGCGAGCGCTAAAGGCTACAAATGTTATCGTACCACACTTCGCCATTTTACTCTACCCTTGGTGATTATCGCCACCATCTCCTTGATTTTGATGTTGGTTACAACAAAATACATTCCTTTCGAGATTTGGATGGTCGTGCCCTTAATAGTATTTGTCTGGCCCTATGCTTATGCTTGGCTACAACGAATGATCGAAAAGCGTTTAGAACGTAAATTAGATATTGAGAGTTCGGGTCGGGTCGAGGGAGGCAGGTCAGAGGGTCGGGCATCGTCGTCGTCGCCCGTGTGATTGCATAAGGATTAAGATTTTGTGTGACGTGTTTCTAAGTTGTACTAAAGCTGTGTTTGTCTTATTAGTTGCTTGATGCTTTTATGTTGTAATTTGTAGTATAATATGGTATGTAACCTAGGCTTGCCAAAGGATTGGTATTCCTTGCTTCTCTTCCCTTTGGAGGAGGGAATCATGCCTACCCGCTTTGAGGGATTCAATTTATGCTACAATATTGTAATATAGGTTTTGACAAATTGGTGAGAATCTATTTTTCTCACTAAGGGCCATTTTTTCTATTTTGTGGTCGCGTGTTTGAAGGCCCAACATTGATATAAACAAATATAAATTTAATAGCGTTTTTAAATTCAATTGATCAGAATGCAATATAAATTTAATATTTATTATAACAGGTCCACATTTATGAATCAGGGAATATGGGCCACAAAATAGCGTTTTTAAATTCAACTGATCAGAATGCACGGACCCAAATCCGACCCTTCTCGCTCAATTGGCTATAGATTTTGCATCACACCGAAAAATTGATTTAATCTCTCGATCATCGATGGTGTCTCATTTTCCACCAAACAATGATAGTCAATCGAAAAACTTTTTAGTTTAACGAAAAAAATAAGAAAATATTTGACAAAGGGTGGTACGACGCCGTTAGGGCTCATTCTTGCCACACGTCACGTTATCCTCAAAGAAGACGACGACCAAAAGAAGATAATACTGAATGACGTAATAAAACCCAACTAAAACCTCTCACCTTTGCGCTCGAACCTGGGAATGCTTCAACATCAGCGTAGCAGATAGATAATGGTCCTTGCACCAAAAGGCCCGCAAGAGCTCTGCTTTCAGCTCCAATTCCTCGGCCGGCGCCGCCGGCGTGTCCCCGAATTCGCACCTAACCCATCTCCTCAGCTCCAACGAGCCATAGATTTCCTCGCAAAAGAGTCCCAGCGTGACGATATCAAAGAAGACACCATTGTTTTCCTGGTGAAGCTCTGCGAGTTCAAAGGGGCGTCCAGCGAAGGTTCCTCCGTTTACTCTCTTCTCTCTAAATCGAGCAATCGCTTGAGTCTAGGAAACGCGCTATTAAGCATTGCATGTCGGGTGGGAATTCCGTTTGACCTTGCATCGTAACTGTGACCAATTCGTTGCAATCAACTTGATAATCAACAATGTATAGACTAAACATGCAAGAAAACTTGCTGAACAACTTCGATAAAGATAATGCTAGCCAATAAGTATCACGAGATAAATCTAACCAACTAAGACATTAAGAAGTTTGGTCATAACCAATAACATCACAAGTAGAGTGAGGAGCCACAACTTCTTGTGTTAGGCCTCACGCAATACGTTTTTGGATTTGTAGTCTTCACCTGAATTTTTAATCAAAGAAAGGGAGCGTTTGCCACCAACAAACCTGATTGTTCATGAAATAGCTCGAACACGCTTGAATTAAAGGAATAATTGAGCTCATACCTTAAACGCAACGTGCTCATCTGTTTTGTTGGTCAACAGCATCGAACGGGCGATCTGCTTCTTCAATTCAACTACTCAAAATACAACAATCCGACAAAAAAATCAACAAAAACCAAGCTATTCCACACTCAGCAGACCAAATCGAACGGAAATCTAACCGCAAAACCCCGTACTAAAAGAATCGGTGAAAAAGGAGGAGAAAAGTAAAGATCAAACGTAAAATTAACAGAGGTATCGAGAAAAGTTGGTTTACATGCGAATTGAAGTTCATTGGGCTCAATCTGCAAGAGCTCGCTGCTGGACATCGTATCGGTTAGATCGATCTGTGATTAATCCGCCGGAGAATTGGCGTGTTAGGGTTCCGGCACCGCGGGGCGACCAAGGTTGATGGATGATTTCTGCAAATTTCGAATAGTTTTGTGAAATTGTTTAACTACTATTTTTGTTTTTTTCAAACGATAGTCCATTAGATAAGAAAATTTATAGGGAATAGTGCACCCTATGGAAGCATTCATCGAAACCAGAGGGAAGAGAGCTCTCACAAAGAGATAATGATCACAAAGCTAAACACGAAGAAAAACAAACAATCCCGAAATAAAACAATATTAAAAGTACCTACAAAAGAAATAAAGAACCTACTACAAATATTCTAAAACTTCAAACGAATTCGATCAAGACCATCTCCAACAGTCAACCGCAAAAGCAAATGCATTTGCAGTAACAGTCATTGTTTGCAGTAACTGTTCTCCAACAGTCAACTGCAAACGCAAACGCAAACGGAAAAGGATTCCTGTAATATTCCATTCCATACCAACTTTTATAACTTTTCAATATCATCTCTATATTTTACTACTTTACAAACTAATCACAATATTCTTTTAGTTTTGAAGTCATTATTTATACCTATTAAAAACATAAAACAAAATATTTATTAAAGATATCGAAATTATACAACACAACAATTGAAATACATTGAGATACACGTCATACAAATAAAATATAAAAATTATATTTATGATTTTATATTACATATATATAAATATAAAAAAAATAATAAGATATAAAAAAATTATTACTAAAATAAGTGTCCAGGTTAAAATAACTATTTATTATATCAATATAATCGTAGTATACAATTTTCAAATTCTTTAATATATTTTTATATGTTCGATTTAATAATCAATACATATAAGGGCTTATTTGTACTTTAAAACATCAAACGCATTTTGCGTTCAGACGCAAATTTGCGTTCGAAACAGGAGAGAGAAAGCAAAAACGCATTTTGTGTTTGCATTTGCAGTATTGTTGGAGCAGTTTTACTGCATTTTTACGTTTGGCGTTTTGCAGTACTATTGGAGACGGTCAAAGTCAGATTAGTGGTATCTTCACTTTCTTTTGGTCTTCGAACTTCTACACCTTGTTTTCTTACAGAGCAGCCCTCCCATAAAGGGAGAGAAACCTCCTGCAATGAGGAGACGTGGACACTCTCATGATGTGAGACTGATGAGAACAAAGTCGAATGCGAAAACGGTGAAAAAAGGCGACAAAGAAAAGAAGGGTGGCGCGCTTCGAAGAAAGAGATCAAGGTAAAAAAAAAAACAAACGGGGGATACGGCGCAAGAGAAAAACGCATGGGAAGAAAGAAAATGGTGGAGAAAAAAGGGAAAACACGAGAGAAAGACAATGAAGATAAGGGAAATACGGGAAAGGGAAAAAAAAACCACAACAATGCGGAACAAAGAGGCAAACAACAAAAGAAAAAATACACACGTAAAGAAGCAAAATCAAGAACAGAAACTCATAGAGACCTCCCCACCCTCCATTAATGGAGGATGGGGAGAAATTTTTTTTTCGATTGACTTACTGTTAGAGCTTGGAGGGGAAGAGAGTGCTAGGGTTAGAGAAGATATCGGTTGGAAGACTAATGTTTAACTAGTATTCACTTACACACATAATGCTAAAAATATAATTATATTTAATGTTACTACATTGTTAATTATTATAATTTTAATGTTTATGAAACATTATTTTAAATACAAATAATGAAAATAATTAGGTGTAGATTACGGAGTAGAATGATAAAGAAGTGACATGATAAATTATTGTAAAGTATAATTAAATATTAATTTATTATGAGATATGCAAAATAAATAATTAAATTGTAATTAATACAAAAGAACGAAATTGTAGTTGTGATATGAGCCTTGATAAAATAAAAAGCATGATGAGCCTTAATAAAATATAAAAACACATCCCATTTATCATTTATGTAATGTAACATGGAAGTAACTTTTCGATTTCCTCCTTAAAAAGTAAAATAATGATGGTAACGAGTAAATTGCGCGCTTTCTACACTCGTAAAGTAGAATCGTTTGCCACTAAATGCATAGTGTTGCTTTTGCATTGACGATTCGTCATTGGCTCCCCTTATAGAGTAAAAATATGTGCGGACTATTATTTTTGTGTAAAAATAGAGTTAATTGATTGGAGTTAATAATTAGTGTAGACGCATAAGTTATATAAAAAACATTGTAACGACTGTCCTTTTTTTAAAACTGACTGTATTTTTGTATGATGGGTGAAAAATAAACCCACTGCCACTGCTAAAGCTCAGCTCTGGCTGGAAATTGTTGAATTGGACTTTCATCGTGCGTGGATCAAAGCTTATGCACTTTAAAGATGAAGTACTAAATGTGTAAAATATTGAAAAGAATATGTATGATAAAACGATAGAATCCTATAGTCATGCAACTAAAAAGTTCGCCACCACGTACATTTCTTCCACTTAAGTTATAAAATAATATGAGGTGAAATTTCTCGTATGTGGGATTATGCAGAGAAGAAAACCAACATGGCAGAATTCAACGATAAGAATATGGGGCCCGCACTCTTTTCTGCGTAAAATATAACCTCACTCGCCTATAAAATGGTGCACAACGCCATCGTTGCCATTTAACTCTTCGGCGCTATGACAAAGCTCGCCTTCTCTATGGCACCTAATCCTCGTCGGAATAATAATGTGAGCAACAGTACAATACTACCAAGAAAGCTAAATAATAAGGTGAGAATTTCTTGAATACTTAAACAAGATAGCAATGCTGTTCTATTCTTTTTGTAATTATTTGCACCATCGTAGGCCTCAAACTTCGTATAATTGCAGTTTGAATTGAATTTGAAATCTATTGTCGGTTACGTGACGATCTCGAAATCTAGCAGATTTTCTAAATTCACTCAAACTACGACAATCATGGAGTTCAAGTGAAATAGGACCTGATATATTATGGGCTACTGAAAGGTTAAGTTGTTATAAGTTAGCTTCATTTTTTACAACTATTCTTTCAGCAGAGTCGAGTTAGAAAGGCCAAGCCCAGGCCCATTCTACTTCTTTCACGTCATCTTCAAATACGTACACAACCCTCTCATCGCCTTCCTGATACTAAAGTACCAACAATCGCCTCACGCCGTCTTCCGAGGAATGATCGGGCCCTTGTGTTGCTATTTCGTAAGCCTTTTTCTTTACGGTGCGATTGAGTACGCGAGCGCTAAAGGGCACAAATGCTATAGTACCACACTTCGCCATTTTACTATGCCCTTGGTGATTATCGCCACAATCTCTTTGATTTCGATGTTGGTTACAACAAAATACATTCCTTTCGAGATTTGGATGGTCGTGTCATTAGTGGTATTTGTTGGGCCCTATGCTTATGCTTGGCTAAGCAGAATAATAGAAAAGGGGTTCGAACGTGAAGTAGATATTGAGAGTTCGGGTAGGTTCGAGGGAGGCGGGTCGGAGGGTCGGGCATCGTCGTCGCCCGTGTGATTGCATAAAGATTATGTTTGTGTGTCATGTTTCTAAGTTGTAATAAAGGTGAGTTTGTTTTATTAGTTGCTTGATGCTTTTATGCTGTAAATTGTGGTATAATATTGTAACCTAAGACCATCTCCAACCCAGAAACCCATTCGCAAACTCAAACGCAAAATGCAGTAATTTTTCTCAAACCGTTCAACTGATTCTCAAATTCAATAGACTATTTTGTAATATTCACTTTCACACCGATTTTTACAAATTTCAATACTACTCACGGTTATTTACAACTTTACAAATTAGACTATATATATTATTTTACAATCATTTTGTAAGACAAAGGGAAAATCGACAAAGACAAGAAGAACATAAAAACATTAAAATAGAGACAAGAAGAAAATAAAGGCTTCTGTAAAAAAAAAAGTAGATAATAATGATTACATATACTATTATTTTACAAGAAAATAAAAATAAGAAAATAAAGAGAAAGAACGAAAATAAAGACTAACACATTGTCAGCTTTTCTGACACAAAAGACATGATAAGAAGGAAGTTGTAATTTAATGCAATTAAAAAATCAATCGCATTGTAACTGCTTGAACGCATATATCCGTGCAAACGAGGAGAGAGACGATAGCCAACGCATTTTCAACTTCGTTTTGCCGTTCGATTGGAGTAAATTTACTCCAAATTTTGGATTTTTGTGTTCGGTTGGAAATGGTCTAAGCTTGCCAATAAGGATTGGTATTCCCAGCTTCTCTTCCCTTTGGAGGAGGGAACCATTATACAAGCTTTGGGGGATTCCATTGTGTAATTTATGCTGCAATATTGTATGTAACATAGGTTTTGATTTTTGACAAATTGATCATAATTTATTTCTCTCTCATCCATGGCCTTTTTGTGGCCGCGTTCTACTATAGGAAGGCCCATCATTGATATAGACAAAAATAATTTTAATATGTATTATAATTTTTTAAGGTCGACATTTATGAATTATGGAATATGGCCCATAAAATAACGTTTCTAAATTCCACGGATCAGGTTGCACCGGTCCAAATACGATCCTAATTTTGCATCCCATCGAAAAGTTGATTTAATCTCTCGAATCAGAAGGTTTCATTTCCACCCAACAATGATTGTCAACCTAAAAACGTTTTTTTATGACAAGAAATGGAGAGAAAATATTAGGAAAGGAGGTACGACGTCGTTAGGGCTCATTCTCTCCACACGTCACGTTATCCTCAAACAAGACGACGACCAAAAGAAGATATTGCCGAATGACGTAACAAAACCCAACTAAAACCTCTCACCTTTGCGCTCGAACCTGGTAATGCTTCACCATCAGTGCAGCAGATAGATAATGGTCCTTGCACCAAAATCCCCACCGATTAACATCCCAAGTCCTCATCTTCCGAAGAACCCTAGCTTCAAAATCCCAAATTTCAATCATGCCGTCTCAAAAAACAGCTCAATTTCCCTCCAAAAGAACTCGGTTTTCAGCTCCAATTCCGCGGCCGCCGGCGCCGCCGGCGCATCCCCGAATTCGCACCTAACCCAGCTCCTCAGCTCCAACGAGCTCCAGCGAGCCATAGATTTCCTCGCCAAAGAGCCCCAGCGTGACGATATCGAAGAAGACACCATTGTTTTCCTGGTGAAGCTCTGCGAATTCAAGGGGGCATCCAGCGAAGGGTCCTCCGTGTACTCTCTTCTCTCTAAATCGAGCAATCGCTTGAGCTTGAGGCTAGGAAACGCGCTGTTAAGCATGCTCGTGAGGTTGGGCAATCTGACTGATGCATGGTACGTGTTCGGCAAAATGCAGGACAGAAACCTCTTCTCTTGGAACGTTCTGATCGGAGGCTACGCTAAGAACGGTTTCTTCGAAGAGGCGATCGAACTGTACGAAAGAATGCTTTGGGTCGGCGGTTTAGAAATCAGGCCTGACGTCTACACCTTTCCCTGCGTTCTGAGAGCTTGCGGCGGTTTGAAGAGGTTAGATTGGGGCAGAGAGATTCATGCCCACGTTCTACGCTTTGGGTATGAGAACGACGTCGACGTTGTGAACGCTTTGATCACTATGTACGTTAAATGCTGCGATTTCATCAGTGGGAGGGTGGCGTTCGATAATATGATCAAAAGGGATAGAATATCGTGGAACGCCATGATCTCGGGATATTTCGAAAACGGCGAGTACTTGCAAGGGCTGAAGTTATTCTTCGCCATGAGAGAATCTTGCTTTCACCCCGACTTACTAACCATGACCAGCGTAATATCTGCGTGCGAGCTCTTCGGCGACGAAACCCTAGCGAAGGCTGTTCACGGCTACGTATCTAAGATGGATTACGGCGAAGACGAATCTCTGGGCAATGCGCTGATCCAAATGTACTCGAGTTTCGGAATGTGGGGCGAGGCAGAAAAGGTGTTCGATCGAATAGAGTGCAAGGACGTCGTTTCTTGGACTTCTATGATATCTGGCTATAGCAATAACGGCCTGGCGCTTAAAGCCATCGAAACATATCAAGCTATGATTCTCGGCGAAGTTTCCCCCGACGAAATAACCGTAGCAAGCGTTCTCTCGGCTTGCACTTCCCTCGGGAATTTAGATGTAGGCGTAAGGCTCCACGAGTTAGCCGAGAATACAGGGCTCATAAGGCACCTCATCGTCTCGAACGCCCTCGTAGACTTCTACTCGAAGTGCAAGCGCATCGACGAGGCTCTACAAGTCTTCCATCGAATCCCAGAGAAGAACGTCGTTTCCTGGACGTCGATCATCCTAGGCCTTCGAATCAACAAGCGCAGCTACGAGTCGATCCTCTACTTCAGGCAGATGAAGAAGGCGAGCGCGCTCGAGCCCAACGAAGTCACCTTCATCGCCGTGCTCTCGGCCTGCGCTCGAATCGGCGCTTTGAGTTCTGGGAAGGAGATTCACGCCCACGCCTTGAGGAAAGGGTTGCTGGCGTTCGAAGGGTTTCTTCCCAACGCAATCCTCGACTTGTACGTCAGGTGTGGAAGAATGGAGATGGCGAGAAATCAGTTCGCTTCCCAGAAAAAAGACGTTACTTCTTGGAACATACTCCTCATTGGGCACGCTCAGAAGGGCCAAGCTTCGTCGGCGATAGAACTATTCGAAGATCTGATTAGATCGAACGTAAACCCTAACGAAGTCACCTTCATAGCCCTCTTATGCGCCTGCAGCAAATCGGGAATGGTCGAAGAAGGCTTGAACTACTTCGTATCCATGGAAAAGGAGTACAACATCACCCCTAACCTCAAGCACTACGCTTGCAAAGTGGACCTCCTCGGGCGGGCGGGGAAACTGGACGAAGCGTACGAAGTCATCCAAAAAATGCCCGTAAAACCCGACCCGCCCGTATGGGGCGCCCTGTTAAACGCGTGCAGAATACACAGAAGGGTCGAGCTCGGCGAATTAGCTGCGAAGAAGATATTCGGGATGGACAGTCGAAGCATAGGTTATTACGTACTCCTCTGCAACTTATATTTGGACAGCGAAAAGTGGGACGAGGTTGCAAGGCTTAGGAAGGCGATGGGGGAAATGGGGCTCCGTATCGACCCGGGATGTAGCTGGGTCGAAGTGAAGGGCAAAGTCCACGCCTTTCTGAGCGGAGATAGTTCCCATCCTCGAATAGACGAAGTGAACGAAGCGCTGAGTGAGATATACGAGAAGATGGGACTCGGGAAAATCGACGTGGGGTCGAAAAAGGCGGACTTTTTCTGCGGGCATAGCGAGAGGCTTGCGGTCGGGTTCGGGCTCGTGAGCACTGTGCCCGGGACGCCGATTAGGGTGACGAAGAATCTTTACGTGTGCGGAGGTTGTCACGATTTTATGAAGTTTGCGTCGAGGGCTTTGAGGAGGGAGATTGAGGTTAGGGACGCCGAGGGATTTCATCGGTTTAGGGACGGGATTTGCTCGTGCGGGGACGAGGGGTATTGGGGACGGGAGAGTCGGTGACGGTTTTTTTTTTTGTTACGAATTGCATGGGAATGTATGTTGTGTGATTAGTGGGAAAAGTATTTGAATTTTGTGATGGATAATAGTGAATAGAATGAATTATGTTGGCAAAAAAAAATTTTGGAGATGGAATTGGGCTCTATTTCGTACTTGGGATTGAGTTCGACGCACAGACGGACCTTCTTTGAGTCGTACTTTTAGGGTGCGTTTGGTCTACGGAATTCGATGCAGCAAATAAAAGAATTGTCGTGGTACTCATCGAATCATTGTACATTACGTTTCGCGTATCGTACCAGTACACTTTTCCTTTTCTTTCCACGTCGAAGTCCACCTGGTGTGTTCATTCTAAAATTAATTGGAAAAATCAGATACTCATTTGGAAAAAAAAAAAAAATTAAATCTCATCTCGCCTATCATACAAGTTCAAGTATGGTTCACTCTAAAATTAATTGAAAATTTCCCTAAACCTTTCACAACTTTTGTTGTAACCAACTTGGAATTGAATTTGACATCAAACACACTATTATAAGAAGGGGAAAAAAAAGCGAATATGCTTCTTCTTTTAACAGTCAGTTGACTTTCACCAACAAACATAAACGCCAAATAAAAAAATTAAATAAGTCCAAGTACCAACTCTATTGACCAAATGTGTAACAACGACTTTCAACATTCTTTATAATAAAATAAAACATTATATTTCCACTCCCAAAGATCATTCATAGGATTATTAGACTAAAATGGTAACCTCATCACCTCCATCAACTTCAGCAGTAGGAAGATTCAGATCTATGCCATTCCCACTGTGGGTCCGCTTGTGCCCGCCCAGCGCCTGACCCGACCCGAAAACCCGTTCGCAGAACGGGCACTTGTACTCCACCCTCTCGACCCGTCCGTCCGGCTGGGCCAGGCCCTCAACGGGCCGGGCCTTCTTGTGGCTCGCCCTGTGACCGCCCAACGCCTGGTAGGACTTGAAATGCTTGCCGCACGTCTCACACCTATACCTCCCTCGAACTTTATTACCACTACTACTACTACGCCTGCGCTTCTTCGGAAAACGCAAATTACTATTTTGTCCTCCCCGAAAACGAATGCTTTCGTTGTATTCCATAATGTCTTCTACCACCCATTTGCCCCTCGAAAGCATTATAAGACATCGGGCTAATTGTCCCTCGGTCGTCGTGTCTGAAATCGAACTCGAATAATCATCTCCTTCTTCGTCGTCTGAACTAACGGGCTTTCTTTTCTTGGATTTTCGGGTCGACCCGTTTTCGCTATCGAGGTCTGAAGAGGCTTCGTTGGCAAAGGTCGAAACTTTATCGAAATCGTTGGAGGGAGACGAAGAAATCGACCGATCGCTCGACTCGCTTTCTTTTTTTCGTTCTTTACGATTATTCTTCGAAGAATCGAAAGTGTTCGCCATGTGAGATCTCATGTGCCTGCTAAGCGATCGGCCTTTTTCGAAGTCTCTGAAACATAGCTTGCATTTGTGTTTCTTCTCCACCATAGAAGTTGAAGAAGAAGAAAAAAAGGTAATTTTTTTTTCTAAAAGTTATTGTTTTTGAAGAAGCATATGGAGAGTGTTGTGGGCTAAGGCATAACGAGTAGGTGACAAGCATAACACTACACATGTGAATATATATATATATATATATATATATGTGTGTGTGTGTGTGTGTGGGAATGTGTAATATTGTGTGTAGCATGTTTTTTTTAGTCAAGAGTTATTGAAGCAAGATTTTGTAATGTATTTTGGGGTTATACTTGTGTAGAAACGGTAGTGTAGATTAATTGAAGTGGCTTGAATTGAATTAAAAGGGATTTGGTACACAAACATGTAACCTGCGAGATTTGCATTAAATTGTAATTTCTATTCTTTTACTATCCTTTGACTTCCATTGATTGTGTCATTCATTTATCTTTTGTGATATTTTGTTAGAAAAAAAAAAAGTCAAAGATGTTGTTAATATATATCCATAAGAGCTTTTGTGAGAATTGTGAGGAGATAAGCTATCCCTTTCACTTGCTTCTTGTATCAAGTCGAGCAAAGTCGAGCAAAGTGCTTATGGATGTTCGGTGATTTATTATGTTTTTACACGAAAAAAATGTGTGATAAGATTAGTTTCGCTAAAAATCAATGACTATTAAATAGCGTATATTATAATTCGAGTATTTTGATTATAAGATACATAAATATGAGAAATACAGTGGTAATGTGAGGATACCCAAGTATTTTCGTGAAATTTTTCGGAGTAACGCTAGGGGTGTTCAAATTAACCGAAAGACCGAAAAAATCGACCGAACCGAAAAGACCGGAACCGAAAAAAATCGAACCGAATTGTAAAAAACCGAACCGACCAAATTAAAATGGTTCGGATATCCGATTAAGCATACGTAAAATCGAAAAAACCGAAAAACCGAACTGAAATTATCATACTACATTAAAAATAAAAAATATCAAAAATAATTTGTTTTTCTCCCATAACGTAAACAATACAGTAAATATAATTTCATTGGTATACTTTTTTCATGTGTTTTTTATATTTTGGTTAGATTTTGTTCCATTTTCATGTTTTTTTTCGGACCTTTGAATTATTTTGCTACATGTCACGTTCCATAAATCTTCTTTGTTTTTTAATAACCATAAATTGTTTGATGTATTTTCAGCTCATAATATTTGTTTTTTGATATTAATTCCTAACCGAAAAACCGAACCGAAAAAAACCGAACCAAACTAAATTAAAACGTTCGGATATCAGATTAAGCATATGTAAAACCGAAAACCGAAAATCCGAAACGAAATTTGAAAAAACCGTACCGACCGATGAACACCCTTAGCAACGACAACCAAAAGAAAATAAAATTACTTTTCCAAAAAAAGAAAAACTTGTCCAAGTAAATTAATCGATTGCCACTGACACGTGGCGACATGTCATTGGCGAAGCGACGTGGTCTTCCTTGTGTATTAATTTTGATTTTAACATTTATAAAGTACAACACTTTTTCCCGTTCTTCGTTTATCGTCGATCTGAAATTTGTGAGGCATCCCAAATCAATCCCATTTTCCCGAACAAGGTACATCGATCTAAGACCGAATTTGTTTTCCGTCGAATTGATCTTGTGATATGTTTTTCAGCGTTGGGATTAATGAAAGAATCGCTCGTTTTTCTCTGATGATTTTAATGGCGTCGATTCCCTTTCTTCTTCCCCCTTTATTTTCGGTGAATCTGTTTCCCCAACCTTGATTTTGTTCGTACGGTATCAATTTCTGTATCCCTTTGTTGGTGAAGAAACGAAGTTTCCCCTTTTTCCGATTCGGAGATTTTCCAAGAACCCTAATTTCAGAGTCATGCCTTGTGTGATCGATCTTAGCTGTTCAATTCCTCTCACTTTTCGATTATTGCATTAAAACTGAAAAATTGCACTTTCGCTGCCTTTCTTTGTTTGGTTCGTTCTTCATAGACATGGCAGGTGGAAATGCTCCTCAGAGAGGCACCGCAGCGGCGGCGGCTGCCAACCTCCGGCGTCGTAGATCCGGCGGTGCAGCCGGCGCAGGAGGCGGTGGAGCCGCCGGCGGAGGAACCATGCTACAGTTTTACACCGATGATGCGCCTGGGCTCAAGATTTCGCCCAATGTGGTGCTTGTGATGAGCATTGGCTTTATTGCATTCGTAGCCATACTTCATGTCATGGGCAAGCTCTACTTTGTCCGCAAAGAGTAAAATCAAAGATATCTCAGTTGTAATAGTTGAAGGAATTGTCAGGTTTTGATCAAGAACTAAGTTGAAGTGATAGTTTGTTCGTTGAGTGCTTTGAATTTTCTGTTCGTTTGATTATCAATGGGTGTTCTTTGGGTTGTGTTATGCGTTTTACTAATAGTTTGAGTCAGCTTTTTTCAATTGGATTAAATGAAAATAAAAATTTCAAACAATGAGACAAAAGTCTTTTGGGTTGAGATTAACATACATTTATAAGAAATACTAGTCTTCAACTTGCTTGCTAGAAGTTTGAATTTATTTCAAAACCGACAATTTGGTTCAATTTCGATTCAAGATGGACTCAACAAGAATCATCTAATACTGAAAAAAATATGGCTAATAACTCGGGCATAATTATCATTTTATATTTCATTTTCTATTCCAAATAATGGCTAACGTATGTAATACTAACCAAATTAATTTGAATCATCGTTATTGGTGGCTTTATTAACATGGTTAACTATATCTTATGATTTATATTCTATCACAAACTACTACTTTGATCGAAAAAGCCACTGTTTCAACTTCAATCTATTTTCGAAGTATATTTCCCATAACCACACTTATGATAGAACACTTAATCAGAGAGCATCTTCAAATCGTGGGAGTTATATTGACTTCCATTAGCAGACGAGCTTACTTGAGTAATAAGTTGGTGTAGGCAAATTAAACAAAGATGAATATATTCATATACTTGGTGAATACTATGACAAATATATTCAACAATTAGAACAATCATAGACTTATTATCTATTTCCTTGAATAGATTGACCTAATTAGAAGATGCACGAAACTAAAAACAAGATCATGCATCTTCCTAGCTAAAATCACTCATAAATAACACGAAAAAAAATAAAATAAAAACACAACCTCAGCCAATCCAACGATCAAGATCTCGCCACGTCATCAAGTCAAGTTCACAGCCAAAGCATCCTCGACGACCTTCCCAACGAAGCCCGTAATTTTCTTCGCCTTCTTCTTCGCCGAGAAACCGCATAGAATCACAAACTCCTTAACAATCTCGTCGATCTCCTCGTCGCCCTTCGACTCGATCAATTCTCCCATCATCTTAGCCCTTCTTCGAACCGAATTTGAATCTCCATTCTTCACTACAACCGATCTTATTACACGCGCCACCTCATCGCTCTCCAACTGTCCAAAATCGTTCCTTACGACTTCTACCCCTACGCCAATTTCTTCGACAAGCCTAGCGTTCAATGGCTGATCCAAGTGCATGGGCATGGCTATAATGGGCACGCCGAATTTCATGCTTTCGAACATCGAACTGCACCCACAATGGCTAACAAATCCTCCTATGCTTTCGTGCTTCAAAATCTTGGCTTGTGGGGCCCAATCCAAGAGAACTAAACCCTTGTAAGAAACCCCAGTAAGAAACCCTAATGGCAAAGCTTCTTCTAAAGTGACTTGTTCGCCCTTGGGAAACCTTATCACCCATATGAAGTTAACGTCGCTCTTCTCCAACCCTAACGCTAGCTTTTCGATGTCTTCCTTTTTGAGGAAGTACTCGCTGCCAAAAGAGACGAAAACGGTCGAATTCTTCTCTTTTTCGTCGAGCCATGAGATTATTTCTTGCCCACCGAGGTCTGAATTAGGGTCTTGAACTAAAGCGCCGACGGGGACGATTTTCTTTCCCAAGAGGGTAGAAAGGTAATTGCTATACCTCCCTTCGATCTCATTGAAACCCTTGATTAGAACGATGTTAGAAGATCGCTCGACTCCCAAGAAAGCATCCCTCTTTACGCGCTCGTCGGAGGAAATTAGGTTATCGCGGTGGACAAATTCGTACTCTCGGTAATATATCGAGTCAAATGGGAAGTCGACTTTAGGGTTCACGAAAGAGTGGAACATGTAAGAGTTCATGGTCGAGTTGCTAGTGATGAACATCACCGAGGGAATGTCCATGCAAGAAGCTACCAATGGGGCCCACGGTTGCAGAAAATCGTATACGAGCAAGTCGGGCTTTATTTTTTTTAGGATTCTCGAAAATTCGGACCTCGACATTTCAAAGGCTTGTTTGAGCTTAGGCATGAGCTCGGGCGGTAGGCCATTGGTGGTGTGGTAATGAGAGGGTAGTTCGGGCAATTTGGGAAGGTTGAGATCGACGAGGTTGATTGAAATTGCGTCGCTTTTGTGTTTGATCGTCTTGAAATTCGCGGGTGTCGAACATAAGTGGATGATAAAGCCCTTCTTCGCAAGCCTTTTGGATAGTTCGAGGTATGGGGAAATGTGTCCATGGGCTAACCATGGGAACATTAGGACATGGAGTTTTTTGTGAGTTGTGGTTATGAGAAGTGACTCCATTGATTAATTTCTTGAAGAGATTTTTTTTGGTCTTGATTTCGATGAGGGATTGAAAGTTGTTGTATTTATAAGCATAACTAGGTTTTTTTCTAATGGCTTCGGTATGGCGAGTTACAAATGTGTAAAGATTCCATGAACGTTTCTATTTTTCTTGCATGATTTTTGTTTCCTCAATTACGGTCATAATTAGTTGCAGTTACATGTATGTTTGTTTTAGTACAGTTGATATGCTTCGAATGAATGTAATAAAGAACTTGAGTGGAATTTCATTGTGATCATGCCATGATTGGATTGAAATTTCAGTTATTAGTTTTTTAGATATATATAGCTATGTTATCGATTTTAATGCATGGTATCTTCACGTATATGTTGTTTTTAGGTATTTGGGGCTTAATTAGAAAACATGATTAATGCCGAGATTTATATACTTACTACAATTAACGATTTTACTAGTTCGATCGGTAATAATATCCTTTAAGCTGATAACCGCTAACGGAATGCCATAATTCAGTTGAGCAGAAATCTTTGTTGAAGTGTAAATAAGGATAAAGATACAAAAATTGACCAACGTAATTGAGAGGGAAATTGACATTAATAGGCAGGATTTGCGGGAGTAAATGAGGTAACTATTTACGTAAATTATCCATGTATTGTTCATATATGTAATCGAAGTTGGATATAAATATATATATATATATTATTTTATATGAAGTTGGTTTGTATATAGCAATGGTCATAAGCCTCTCACCTGACATAATAAGAAAGGTACATTTGCTATTTAAAACTAGGGGTGCTAAAAACCAACCCGACCCGCCAACCTGACACGAACTGCACACGAAAATAGCAGGTTTGGGTTATCATTTTCGACTTGTTTAAGTAAATGGGTAAACCCGAACCCAACCCGAATATTAAGTGGATCAGGTTAGGGTTCGAGTTTTCAACACGAAATCAACCCGAAATCAATCTGTTTATCAACCCATTTAACCCGAATAATATAAATTATTAAAAATATCCTTAATATAAATAAAAGAAACTGCTTTTATTTAATTTTATGACTTGTATTATTTGGAATTTTAATTGTTGTTGATATTTAGAAAAAAATTGCTTTGTTTCTCTATTGTTTATTTAATTTGGGTTTGTAGTTCTGATTATTTAGTGAGTTTTTCCCTTTTTTTTAATTTTAAACGGGTTGGCGGGTTAATGGGTTATATTTGGGTTAAAGCAGGTCGGGTTAGGGTTCTATATTTCAACCCGTTTAAGTAAACATGTCAGGTCAGGGTTGAAAGTTTTCAATCCGTTTATTAAACGCGTTGAACCCGAATGTGAACCCAACACGACCTGTTTACCACCCCTACTTAAAACCATCTCCAATCGAAAACATATTTCGAAACTCAAACTTAGTCTCAAACTTGAAATGCAGTAATTCTTCTCCAACCATTAAACTCATTCTCAAATTCAAAAGAAAATATTCCTAAGATTTTTTCTCCTACACAAACTTTTACAACTGGTCAAAATTATTCGTATTTTCTATAACTTCATAAACTAGACCATAATTTATTGAAAATTAAATTGATGAAATATACTATAAATTAAAATAACGAAATAAAGAAGAAACTAACTTCAATGCAATCTTCAAAAGAGTAAAAGTAGAAAAAAAAAGGACTTCAACGAAAAAATGCATGGCAAAATACAATAAATAAATATATTTGGTATTAGTTTTAGTTGGGTTTACACAATGGAGAGTATGAGTATTTTGGGGTGTTTGGTTGGTGGATTTAAATAATGATGTTTCATATATTTGGTAGATGGGTTTAGATGATATAAAATTTAATTAAGTTAAATTACGAATCTACCCTTATTTTGTTCTGATTGGACATATGGTCCTAATTATGGATGGTTATGTCCGAAAGGAGAGATGGATTAGAGAGAGAGAGAGAAAGAAAGAGAGAGAGATGGATTCAAGAGAGAGAGAGAAAGTTCGATATATATATATATATATATGGAGTTGAGAGATATAACGTAGAGTGAGGAGAGAGAGATATATGGAGTTGAGAGATATAACGTAGAGTGAGGAGAGAGAGAGAGAGAGAGAGAGAGAGAGAGAGAGAGAGAGAGAGAGAGAGAGAGAGAGAGAGAGAGAGAGACGATGATTTAATTTTTTAAATAAAAGAAGATAAAAAAAAAAGAAATAAAAGGATAAAATTGTCTAAGATGGGTGGGATTAGGTAAAAGTAGGGGATGAGGTCCCGTTAATTAATACCTTATTAGAGGTATTAAGGGGGTATTAGTCAATTCTTCCCTTTAAATATTCCTCCCAACCAAATACTACTTTAATAAATTCTAACCCCCCTAATCCCACCTAATACCCCCAACCAAACACACCCAAAGGACTTTAAATATTTATATTTACACTCGAAACGTATTTTCTGACGCAAAGATGCATATATGCATTTGAATGAAGAGAGGATAACATGAAATATTACTCATTCTTATCCTGTTTTTTTAGGGTTTTGAAATATCATTGGAGATGGTCTAAACCACAATATCCCCCAATTAATGCTTTCTTATCGGAGCAAAAAGCATCAGAAATATATGTTTTCGTACTAATTTCCCCAAAAAAAAAAACATTTGTCCAAAATTACGATAAGATTCACGTCAACCTTTCTCCACTACCTAGGCTATTACACGATCTTAAACTGAATATCCAAAAGAACATTTGCAAAGAGTTCAAAAGGAATCAAGTGTAAGATAAAATCCTACAAAAAAAAAAAAAAAAAACTAAACTAAACTTAAACTACCATCTTTCTCCATCGAAATCAAGCCCATCTCGAAGGGCTGGGAAGCGATTCAATCGAATCGAACATATCAATATCATGGCATAAATCATCGACAAAAATATCCTGCTTGTCAAAATGATGCTCCATTTTTGTTCCATCCATGAACATAGTACAACTTCCAAAGCATGGATCTCCAAGCTTAGGAAAAAGCTCTTGGCTTTCTAACGGCAAAGGGAATTCCAACTGTGGATTATAATTAGTAGTCAAAGGATCATAAGCATTGTTGTCACTGAACTGTGAATCGTTCCTAGAAACATCAAACACCTCAGGGCGAACTTCTTCGCTATTACACGATCCAATCTTAAGAAGGGTTGCCTGGCAAAAAGCAACATATATAGCACATACTTTACTTACACATTACATATCAATGATTGTAACAAGAATTTTCATGACCCACCTCATTTTCAGACACATTCTCGACGGTGTGATCGCTGCTACTGCTTGACTTCGATTTGCTCGACGAGGGTTTCGAAGTGCTCTTATTGTTTCTGCAGTTATTACTGCTACTGTGATTATTCTGATGAAGAGCCCTTCTTAATTTCTTTTGCCTGCTGCTCCAAAAATTCTTCACATCGTTATCAGTTCTTCCCGGCAAATACGTGGCGATCTTCGCCCATCTGTTTCCAAACTTTGACTGAAGATCTATCACTCTCCTCTCTTCTTCCCCAGAAAACTTCACACCACTGTAATAAAAAAAAAGAAAGCAAGAAATAATGTTTATTGGCAATTATCGAAGAACAGTTCATAAAACCCCAGAAACAAAACGCCCAACAACATTAAAACAAAGTTCAACATGGCATGATGATTTCATTCAATTATCTCAGAAATTCACACACACAAACACACACACACACACACTGAGCACTTACTTCCTCAAGCCAGGCCTGAGCTTATTGACCCATCTAAGCCGACAAGATTTTCCAGTTCTCTGCAGAAGTCCTTTTGTTCGTATTGAGCTCCAATCTCTTGGCCCGTGCTTCTTTACGTGGTTCAAAAGAACTTGATCTTCTTCGGATTTCCATGGACCCTTTATGATTTCGTCCCTAATTTTATGATAAACTCGGCTATTGCTGCTGCTTCTCTTCGTCGCCATCATCACCATTGTAGTCGTCGTCGATTTCTGTAGATAGTTGAAAGAAGAAACACCCTAATTTTTTCTTCGCTCCATGACTCTAATATATACGCGCGCGATGAATCGAGCAAACATTTTTCAGTGCGTAGAGGCCGAGAAATTCGCCGTGGGGAAGAAGAATGGTAGGGAGAACGTGCCTTTGAATTTTCTTTTTCCTTTTATTTTTTTAAACGTGGGTGAATTTTTTTAATCCCTGTGAGTGATGGTTATGGCGGCTATATTTTTTCCCACTGCTTAGCCCACGATTATTTTAAATCACGATTATCCTCAGCTCAGATATTTTCGGAATTCAAATTAATATGAAAAATAATAAGAAAAACGTAAAATTATGAAATGTCATGCTGTTGCTGACTGTTATCGCGCATGAAATCACGTCCCTAGAGCTGAAAGTTTGGCGGGCGGGCCCGACCCTGTCTGAGTGGACTGCCCGGATGTTAGCGGGCCGGGTCGGGCTGGCCCTAAAGAATATGGGCCTAATATTCTTAGGTCCAAACCCGTAACGTGATGTGCCGGGGCCAGCCCGTCGGGCTAATGGGCCAAGCTTTTTAATTTTTTTGTAATTTACTAATTTCAAAATCTTTGATTTATTATATAAGTTATATTTTATACTATTATTATACACAACATTACAAATATATAGTTACTGAAAAATTTTATATCTCATTAATACATCAAAAATATAATTTTTTTGCTTATAAATTGAATTTGATAAATATTATATATAGAAAAAGAAAAGAAAAACTAATAAATGGCCGGCCCAATTTGGCCCACGGCCCGTCGGTCTTTTTGGCCCGAAACCCGTCAGCCCAGCTGGCCTGACGGGCCAGGCCAAACAGCCCGGTCATGTTTTGGGCTCATAAAACTCGGGCCCAAGCCGGGTTTTTTCCGGGCGGGGTCGGGCCAGCCCATGGATTTGGGCCCAAATTTTCAGCTATATCTGTCCCGCAAATTATGTTCTCCTAAAAGATCAGATCCGTTGAATTTTAAATATGTGGTTCATAAGTTTTCTCTTTTATTTATTAATTCTTCTAATCCTATATTCCACCAAATCATAAAATCGTAGTTATTTCATATGATTTCCATGATAAAATTAAATAAACACATCCAATTTATTCCTCTTGTTTTGTGATGATGAATCTGATCGATATTATATATTTTTTTCGATAATCATAAGAATCATTTTAATAAAGTGGGACATGAAATGGAACAAGAATTGTATGATTAAGGGCTGTTATCGGGCCTGCGTCTCTTATACATTAGGTCCAAAACGATTTTGTAGTTCTTTCTTAATTTTGTAAAAAAGGAGGGCTACTAAGACATTCCCATCACTGGATGTTTAGCGCACATGTCATATTATTTCTATTTTTAACATTCCAGATTATTAACTAAGTTTTTTTAAGTATAAAATCTTAATTGAAGGATAAAATTATCATAAGATAAAAGAATAAAGGGTAACATTGTAATTAAACACATCGAATTGACATAATATTTGACGGTTGTTATCCACCCCAGACGCTTTATATAAGAGTATAGATTAAGCTAACTGTTGATTTGGAGGAAAGTAAATAAAGGTTGAAGCTTTTCCAGTTCATTTAAAGATACTAGTATTTTTGCACACTCCGATGTGTGTGTCTATATAAATACAATATATTAACTCATAAATGTGTGTTCGGTTAGTGGATTTAAATAAACTCACGTGAATGGGTGTGTTTATTTAAACCCCATGGGATGAGTTTAAAGCAGGATTATATAACCACATGGTTTATTTATACCTATGAACCAAAATTTGAACATGTACTAAACCCATGCTTAAAATAGCTAAACCCGTGAACCAAAATGTCTCTTATTGAATAAAATAGATATATATTGACTCAAGATTTTGTAAGCCCTATTCTTGAAAATTACATAAGAGATACGAACTCCACGTGCACAACATCCCATTATTAATCCATGGGTTTTCAAAGCTTTGATGACACATACTTCAAATGTGTAAGGTCCATCTATGTTTTCGATTGCCTATTTATTATAGTTTCTATACTCCATATATCGGAGATGTAAGCAAACAAATGATGATATTTAACATTAATTGCAAGATACAGCTTTGGGTGGTCGTGGCACACTACATTGACTAGTATTCTATACACATGGATTAGTATTTTTATTCATATTCGATGTGTATGTGCTAACATATAAATTTGTGTGATAACTTTTTGTATTTTAAGTTATTCATAAAAAAATTCAAAATGTTAGATATATGAAATTATAACCTAAGTGTTATTGTTCTAAATATATAAATAGTCGAAACACTTGAACCATGTCGAAAACAAGTGTGCATATTCGAATATAATATATCAAGAATCTGAATAATAATCGTATGCTTTCGGCTTATCATCAGTATAATAATGGGATATTCATTTCACAACTACTTGGAAGGAGAATGCGAATATTGGCCAAATTAATGTACTGCTTGATATCTTTTTCTCATTGTGGTTTTATCATGATCAGATTCACCACATAGATAAGAAAAGGCATGGGTATAGTATACCCCTACTTGATACTTAAAAGTTATAGTCAAATATATGTAATCTTCTAATATATAGTTTGGATCATCATACATTAAAAATATTCGCTATAGATAACAGAAAAATATGGGTTATACTCATGTGTGAACTCACGATATATATTTTATATCCACTCTATCTTTTTTATCTCCACCTTATCTTATCATTAATAACTGAAAAAAGAAACTTATTCCCAAGTGTTGGAATGGTTTGGTTGGTCTAAAAGTAACGTAAATGTCAAAGAAAGTCATGCAAGTAGAAATTTTTAATGCACAAAATTGAAGTTTGCGTTCATAAAACATGTAGCGGATTGAGAAACATATATTAAGAACTACTGCCAAAGTTTGAGTATTTATATTTTTACTAACTGCTTTGATTGATTTTTATCTGTGATCTAATAATTTTGATATGAAACTCGCCAAATCTCATGGAACATATAGAAAAAAATTGAAAATACCGAATGCGTTAATGCAAGTTGATTCTCGAATATACTTCGAAATTCCTTTCGAATTTTGTTTTATAAATAGCAAAACCGTCCTAGACTTTGTTCTTAATTCACTTTGCTATTTTTTTATAATTCTGCCAAATTATTATCCGAGTCTTATTACATAAATAACAACAAAGCGGTCCCTTTTATAAAAATCCGCAGATTTTGTTAATAAATAAGGAAAAGTTCAGATCAAACGTTATATTACAGCTTACGGTTTTCGGCAAATACTTTTGTTGAGAGAAAGGGAAAGCTATATTCATACATTACAGAGGAATAAATAAATAAATTCTCTCTCCTTTTTTCTTTGTGTTTTCCCCATTTTTCTTTCCCAACAACCCATTGAAATGCCCTCTTCTCTAGACTTTATCTCCTCAGAACTCACTTGTTTTCTAAGTTTTTATTTTCTCGCCGTCGCCGTTATTTCTCTGGGTAGAATCTTGATCAGGGATGTCCATCATTGATTACGATTTTCTTTCGATGTCTTCTGTTTGTAGACTATGTTGTAAGGAAATTTAATCTTCTCGTCTTGCCTTTGGTGAGTGTATGTACGGTAATGGAGATCATTGGGGGTGTTGTCTTCCTTTAGGTTCTTGAATTAGGTTTAATTTGGGGATTTTTAGTTACTTTCAACCGTAAGTTAGGTCTGTGGGGGGTTTGTTATAGTTTACGGTTCATAAAAATCCGATCTTTATGTGAATCCTTCAAGGGCGTTTCTCGCTTCTGCTTGTAGTTTTGTAATATAATACTTGTTATTACAGTTTAATTTTTTCTTGGGACATCTTGAATCATTCTTGATTTAAGCTTAGAAAGTATGTATATCGAGGAATTGAAGGGGGGAAATGTTGCTATTAAGGAGAGCGTAGATAGCCATGTCTTAGGTGGCGATTCGTGTAAGAATCCTTTGGCTGTTTCAGACACGAAGAGGGCTTTAGTTGGAGTCGGCGCTCGCGCCCTTTTTTACCCAACGCTTGTCTACAATGTTGTGAGGAATAAGATTCAAACAGAATTTCGATGGTGGGATAGAGTCGATGAGGTATATATCTTAAGTTTCCATCTCAGTTAACTAATCGTTTCATTTCTAGAAGCTTATCTTTTAACGGTTTAATTCGATTATGAATGCAAAAGGTTGTTTGTTAGACTTCTAGGGAATTTTATCGCCTTAGAAGTTAAGTCAATCATGTGTGAAGTTTTAGGATGGTACGAAAATGATAGGCGTTTTTCTTTTTGTTATTTTCAACGTTAAAGAAAATCTCTGAATTTCTAGCGGCAACAAGAGTCCACATTCGTCGCGTCATTTAAAGCGGGCAAAGCAATATTTTCAGCCGGGTTTTTTTTTGGTCTTATATATGCGTTATGTTTGCGAGAAATATCGCCCAAAAAAGAAGCTATGTGAATCACGTGTTTCATCCCGAGATGCCGCGTGTATTGTATATTACATGCATTATGCGACTTTGGGACACGTAATTTCTGTGCTTCTGTATATGCATGCGTATGCACGTCACTATTATCTGCATTTCGTTCTTAATTTATTGTTGCTATTACTATTATTGTAAATTATGATTTTAATTATTCATTATTCATCCTCGACTTTTTCTTTCTTCAGCATGTTTTGTTAGGCGCCGTTCCTTTTCCAAACGACGTGCCTCGCTTGAAGGCGCTCGGCGTCGGCGGCGTTGTTACACTAAATGAAGCGTACGAAACTTTGGTTCCTACGTCACTCTACTCCGTAAGTATATATTGTCTCGTATTTCTTTCTTTTTTGTTACATATCTTTCTTTTACCAATTTTTATATTTAAAATCATACTCCGAACTACTAAATTTAGATAGACGATTATTTATTACATTTTCAGGAACATGGCATTGAGCACTTGGTGATTCCCACAAGGGATTATCTTTTCGCCCCATCCCATGAGGATATACGCCGAGCTGTGGAATTTATCCACGGTGAGTAGCATTATATAACGTTTTCATCAATAAAAATAATCTCGAATCTTTCGCAAGTTGATATTTTTGCGCTCTCTAATTTAAGGTAATGCGCTTTGCGATAAAACTACGTATATTCACTGCAAGGCAGGGCGAGGTCGTAGCACCACCATTGTTCTCTGTTATCTGGTAATATTTATATGTAGCGTTTATTGATTTTCACTAATTCAATTTCATACCCATAAATGAGAAAAAAAACTTCGAAGTGATGGAAACTAACTATTTCGATATTAGGTAAAAAACAAGGAGATGACTCCAAAGTCTGCGTACGAATACGTACGATCTATAAGGCCAAGGGTTCTTCTGGCAACTGCTCAATGGCAGGTATTCATCATTTTCTAATTCTTCTATAAAGTAAATATGTATTTTTATTTTTTCGTCTAATTTCGACAGGCCGTTCAAGATTACTACAAGGGACTGAGAAAGGACGAACTACCGAAAACCATTAAAACGCTCGATTTTACCTCGAAGTTAAGCAATATCGAAGAGGAAGAAGAAGAGTTCGGCGACGAAGATGATGATGATAGCTCGTTGGTGTTAGTAACCGAAGAAGACCTCGATGGGTACGAAGGGGAAAGAGATCATGAATCTATTACAGTGTGTGAGAAAACGCCAGACGAAGAGTCAACTTTCGCTTGTAGGGTACAATTTGCCAGCCAATCAGCAATTTCGAGGCGTACTCAAGACGAAGAAAAAGCGTCGAGAAATAGTAGTAATAATAATAATAATAGTAATAATAATAATAACGGTAAGCTTCAGAGCTCGGCGAGTAGTAATAGCAGTAATAACATGGGAGTTGATATCCATGTGTTCGAGGGCGAATCGTTCTGTCTTTTGGCAGTTTGAAAGTTTTTTCGCTTTTTTTTTCGGGTGGCCCGTCGTTAGGTGTTAGGTCAATAAAGACGGGATTTTTTTCTCTCTCTTTTTTGCGTATATGCGTCGTGGCGAGTTTGAGGAAAAGGTTTTCGAGGCGTATCGGTTAAAATGTAATGCAAAGAGTCAGAACAGAGTCTTGTTCTTGGTGTGTTTTTTAGGCTTTGTAATGTAATGAATGTTTTCTCAGTTCAGGGGAGTTTTTACTTTGAATGATTAATCTAGCTATCTCCATTCATCATTTTTCCCTATATATATATAGGTATTGCTATACAGCTATGGGCTGATATCATCTTTTCATTATTGAATACATTATGTATACCTTGTGATTGCATGTAGAGTTAAGATTGGAGTGAATATGAGTGTAATATCTATAAATGTAGTAGGCTGCATTTGGTTTATGAACCCAGTTAAGGGAAAGGTCCAAGTCCCAAAAAATATTTGTAAGGCCATCTCCAATCGAAAACCTATTCTCATACTCAAACTCATTCTCAAACTCAAAATGCAGTAATTCTTCTCCAACCATTATACTCATTCTCAAACTCAAAAGGCTATATTGCAATACTCTTTCACACTAACTTTTAATACAACCACATATTTTATATTTTTTTCAAATTAGACCACGGGATTATTTTAAGTCAATTAAGAAATATATTAATAAAAATTAAGAATAAAATATTATTGTTCATAAATATTATGTATTATATATGATTGAAATATTATTATTTCAATCACGGGCTATATATTATTGGTATATATATATTATAAAATTAGACCACGGGCTACATATTATTGAAATATTATTGTTCAAAAATAATACGACTCATTACTATTTGCAATTATTAACATTATTTATGTATTATATATATAATGAAAGAAACAGATCCAATACAAAAGCGAAAGTAAAATATTTAGGGTAAAACTAAATTAATAATTTAGTTGGAGCCATTTTGTAGGAACTAAAAATTTATAGGTACATGAACAGTACAGACTCAAATTTCCGTTTATATGTTGCATAAATTGGTCAAAACTCATTATAGGTATTGATATGCGTGTCGATTGGACTCGAAAACTTATATTGAGTTTGCATAAGCGAATCCATTGGAGATGGCCTAAGACAATCAAGATAGTGGTTATAAAGGGTATATTATGGTCCCATCAAAATATATTTATAGCAAGCGCAGGTTTCTTCAGAGTTAATTCGCATCGGACATCTTCCCCAGGGCTCTAAAATTTCGTCCCATAGCATATAATGATGTTCAGATTCAACTCAAAATACAATCAGGTTTTGTTTGGTTATAAGAGCATCTCCAATCCATACCCAAAATATATACTAAAAGTTCTCCAACCGTACACCAAACGCAAACTCAAAATGCGTTTTCATCTTCTCTCTCCTGTTTTAAACGCATATATGCGTTTTGGGAATCGGATATCCCAAAAGATGCGTTTGATGTTTTAAAAATTACAATACATACCATTTATTATTTTTAATTACTAAAATAGCCATATAAAAAATCAAAAATAAATAAAAATATATAGAAGGATTTATGTTGTTAATAATTATTTTTTTCTACGTTTTTTATATGAAAAAATATTGAATTTATTATTAATTTTTTGAAATTAATTTTTTCAATCGAATTTAAAATAATAGTATGATCTGATTTGTAAAGCTGTAAATTTCATGGGTAATATTAAAAAATCGTACAGAAGATAATATTACAATAATGGTCTTTTTAGTTTGCGAATTGGTTTATCGGTTGGAGAAGAATTACTGCATTTTGAATATGAGAATGCGTTTTTTGGTTTGGGATTGTCTGATACTACTGTAAGTTCCAAAATAAGAAATAATAGATTATTTATATAAGGGCCAGTCCAAGATAAGAAATTATAGATTATTGATATAAGGCCAGTATAAGTTATCCAAGACCATTCCCTAGATTATTTTCTTGTCTTTACGGATTAGTTAGTAGTTGTTTTGTTTAATATTTCCTGAGTTTATTTTTTTTCCTTTTTTAAATCAATTAACGCTGTAAAGATGAGAACCTAGTTGTCACTTGTCACCATCAATCATAGCATTATCACAATACGGACTACAAAAAAAAAAATGCTTATTATCGTACCACTCCGCAGTACATGTATAACTCGAAGAACCCAACTTCAAATGCAGGAAACTCGCCGCTCCTCAAAATTCCGATGAGGCTCTTCGTTCAAATCAAAATTTGAAGTTTCAATTATTTCAACAAAAACCTCAAACAATTGTTCTTCGAATCGGGATGTATGAAAAATTGTAATTCGTTGTCGTAGGAGATTTGGAGTAGCTGATGAAAGAGGCGGGAATATTGAAAGTATTCATTTTTGGCATGGACAATCAACGAACAACGACTGCTATCAGCACCCGTAATTTCGAACAACAACGATATAAACTCAGAAAAATTGGTGTTGCGATGAATTCGCCTATACGCAATAGGACGGATACTATATTTGACGACAGAATCGGATGATTGAATTATTTCACCGCTATACTATGACTTGTACGCGACTCGACACCATTGTTTGTGTTGTGTTAAAAATCGGCAAGAGGGGGGGTATTTATAGAAACGTAACTCGTAACTAAATATTACGAGTTAAATGAATTATTGACTTTAACACGTAATTCGTAATATATTAATACGAGTTAAGTGAATTATTGACTTTAACTCGTAATTCGTAACAAAATATTACGAGTTACATGAATAATTCCTGACACGCTGCATGCGCATGCACGTTGGTCGGGCACTAACGTAACTCGTAGGATTATTTTACGAGTTACTGGAAAATATTGCGTATCTAGTTGATACGAGTTACTTAGAAATGTCATGTCAGGATTGCGGGCCACCGTGGACTAGTAACTCATTTCTATTATTACGAGTTACTAACTCGTATAAACAGGTTACGGAAATCTCTATTTTATTAATGATTTTGATTTCA
The DNA here is from genome assembly GCA_027422505.1 of Craterostigma plantagineum. Classification (NCBI taxonomy): domain Eukaryota; kingdom Viridiplantae; phylum Streptophyta; class Magnoliopsida; order Lamiales; family Linderniaceae; genus Craterostigma; species Craterostigma plantagineum. Next base: position 6,023,016 of record JAPQWV010000005.1, read on the forward strand.
TAATTATTTTGTTAATGGTTTAATTTTTTATTATTTTATTAAAAAGCCCACCAGGAATATCATAACTATTATTTCCTGCCATCTCACACTACAATATATCATGTTTGGTGTGATTTTAGCATGCCTTTTTTTTAATCATATTTATGACTTTTTATTACTCCCTCCGTCCCGGTAATATATGGACATTTGGGATTGTGTTCGGTTTTTAAGGAATATAATATTTTAATAGTATAGAGGAAGAAAAGTGTATGGGTGTGACACGTCTTTTAAGAATATTTAATGTTATTATATTGATTGTGTGTGGTAGTTTTTTACTAAATATGGAAATGTATAAAAGATAGTGGGACGCTCGATTTGGTAAAATGTACAAAAGTTACCGGAACGGAGGGAGTACTATTAATGCAATCCATTATGAATTACTAGTATATTTAGCACATCAAATGTGTGTGCAAACATATCCAGTATTTTATATTTTGAACACTTAATATTATCGATTAAGTTATTTATAAAATAATTTTAATTTAAGGATAAACTTGTAATAAATGAAATTTTTAAAGGTATAGTGTAATTAAGCAATTAAGGACAAAATTATAATCAAGCAATTAAGGATAAAATTGTTAGTGAACACATCAAATTGATATTCCAATTAAACAGTTTAACTCAACAACAACATATGCTCACCTGCAACTCAACTAAATAATTCAAATATTTAAATTATTTCAGGTGCAGCGAATCTTATCACCTCTCTTAAAATTACTAAATAATTCAAGAACTATTTCAAGTGGAGGGAATCTTATCACCTCTCCCAAAATTATCGGTCACGGTCCTTTGGAAACCGCAGGCATTCAATTCAATTTTAAATAAAAGGCAGTTGGCCCATCCTTTTCTATTATTCACAAATATTTTTTTTTATTCAACATGGAAGGCACATATATTATCTGGACGGTGCAGCAACTATTCAATATTTTATGCATCGTCAACCAATTTTGAATGCACCTAAAATTGCATTTGTCCGTGTATCATTTAGTTCGAGTTTTGATATATAAGTCTATATATGTATACTTTCATATAGAGAGAGTATGGGGATAAAACTGTCATATTAATCTGTCATATTTTAATATATAATTTACAATTATTACAGTTTTACCGCTAACATTATTTTTTATTTTATCCTTAAATTGAAATTTTATTTTTTAAATAACTTAATTGATAAAATAATATAAAATATTCAAAAAATTTAATAAATTTGGACACACATTCGGGGTGGTGAACATATTAGTATTTATAAAGTCCCCAAGTTTACGATTTCTTCAAAACAATATTTAATAGGAACAGGATTACAAGAGCTAAATAGGCTATAAAAACCATCTGGATACAATCCAACATTCAATATGAAAAAAAAAAAACCTCTACAAAAACTTAAAAGAATATAAAAAACCGAAAGAAAAATGAACTTACCTAACGACCATGATTTCAATTTAAATCTCATCAAGCTTCATGGACCACGATTTCAGTTTATGATTGGGTCTTTATAAATTAATTTCAATAGAATATTCATGCAACGATACATTGTGTATATAACACAAAATATTATATATGAAGAATAACGAAACTAGACCAATGTGAAATAGAAGAGCAAAAGTTGACGTGTACTTCCAATAATTCAATCATCTAACGACAAAAGGCTCGTGTTTACATGCATTATTATTGCATCTAATATTCTATTTCAAGTGTTACAACTCATCAGGGGCTCCAATTTCAATACCTCCTTTTTCAATCAATCCACTCTCAATATATAGAGAATTCAATTAACTTCAACATACCCTATTTTCCAAACATAAATAGAGAGTGTGAAGGAGAAGAAGTAGAGATGACTACTTTTTCGTCAGAAAACGACCGCGAATGGCTCGAATCGATACAAAACTTCCTCCTCGACGATTCCCCGCAAGAACTGACTACGTTCGACGGCCCGTCGACCGACGAAAAATCGCCGGGGAAGACCGTAAAAAACGTGCTAAATTCCATCGCATCGTTTCGAAACGATCCCAACAAAGGCCATTCGTCCCAAACGATCCGAGAGTTATTACTACAAGAAAAATTCCCGAGCGAAACTCATAGCAACTGCGAAGATTCAACGAATGAATCGAGAGAAATAATAAGCCCGGCGGGCCCACTGCGGGGAGGAGGAGGCAATACATAGGGGTGAGGAGAAGGCCTTGGGGGACGTACGCGGCCGAGATAAGGGACCCGAAGAAGAAGGGGTCAAGGGTTTGGCTCGGGACGTACGAGACGCCCGAGGAGGCGGCGCTGGCGTATGATCGGTCTGCGTTCGAGATTCGCGGGTCGAGGGCGAAGGTCAACTTCCCGCACTTGGTCGGGAATAATAGCGAGGTGAAGCTCAACAAGAAGGTTAAGAGGGGGAAGGGGAGTTTGTTAGTTGGTTAGGGTTTGGTGTAATGTAATGCAAGAGTGCATTTGGATTCGCGTATTTGAACAGAATCGAATGATTTAAAATTTGGATTTCAAATCTTATTTTCTAGTCCAGATCTATTGTTTGGCAAACGTTCGGATTTCAAAATCAAGCTCGAGCTCAAGAAGCTCGTCGAACTCGACTTCTAACTTTTTCTAAAAAAGATAAAAGGAACAAAACTAAAATAAAAATAATAAATCATAAAACAAAACTAGCTCACGAACTGGCTTGCGAGCTTTCGAGCACCGACAAGTGAGCTCGAGCTCGAGCAGGCTCATTCACGAGCCCGTAACGAGCTCGAGCTAGTTGATCGAGCTCGCAAGTCAGCTCGACTCATTTTGTTCACTCCCTAATTACTATTTTATTTTTATTTGACATGGAATTTTGAATCCGACAAGTAATAAGCGTTTAGATTTAACCTCGGATTTGGCCGAAATCAAAATCTATATCCATTCGGCTGCCAAAAAGAATATTTGGGGGAAACTCGGATTTCAAATCGAAATGCGAAATCCAAACGGACCATAATGGAATTTGATGTTGGTCGGTGGATCCATTGTGAAATTGTGTGATTTCCATAATTGATTCGATCGTACACTTACCGAAAAATTTCGACCCATCCCCATCATCACGGGGAATTCATGCTCCGTGCAGAACAATACTTTTGTATATATGGTACAAAAGGGGGATTTGGGCATGTGCAATCCTGGCCCGTTGCACAGGACAGGCCCCCAAATATTTGGCCCCCTAGTTAGGTTTTAGGGCCCTCAATTGGTGGCTCGATATTCAATAATTTTGTAAATTCAGCCTAAAAAACTATAATAAATATTAAAATTATATCATTTGCGTTGGACGTTCATATGAATTTAGAATTGTGCCCCCGAAATTAAAAAAACGAACATGGATACAATAACTTAAATGGTAACAGAATTCAAATTTATTCAACAACATTGCCGTATGTAAAATATATCCACAATAGTTAGATTGGCTGTCGTGAGAAAGAACAACAAAGAGTTAAATGATGAAATAAAACTTGGCTTTAATAGGTTATCTATGTATCAGATTTCTACAAAAAGATGGAGGTACTCCAGGGGGTGGGGAATCTCATGGGAGATTATCGTTCCATTGCCAAACCTAGTTGGGATTCTTTAGCCCAACCGTCTTATAATGATTTTGGCTATAAACTGTCACATTTGGTCTGTCACTTATTTGCATTTTAGTCCTCTCTTTGTTAATTAATTACTTTAATAATTTTTATATTACTTTTAAATTTTTTTATTTATTATACTTATATCCCTGCACATTATTTTAGTTTATATAGTTAAAAATTATATTTTTTATATATTAAAAATTACAAATAATGAATCTCAAAATTAGAAGTAACGTATACATAATTATATTCTAAGCACACGCATAGAGTGTGCAAAAACGTACTAGTAGTAAAGAAACTATGTAAAGGGTATGCCAATGGAATCTTAATGTATCATTTTATGCATTGTAAGACAATGATTATCAACACCCTCCACAATCGGTTGTGGAAATAAAATATTAATTTATCTCTCCTCCACATACACAACATACACCTCAACCCAAGCTAAATAATTTTCATAATTTATCAACAACCCAGCACAACGCATAATATTTATATTTATAATTATTTTTAGTAGTATTTGAATGTGTGAAAAATATATTACATTATACGATATAAAATTTAGATACTTTGGTCATTGGAGAAAGAAAAATAATATGAATTATGATAGATTCTAGAATGTAATATGGAAATAGATGATTTGAAATTGTGATTCAAAATGTATCAATATTAGTCTCTATTTATAGAGAAAAAAATTATACATTTTGGTAAAAAAATAAAAATAAAATTTTAATAGATAATCGAATGTATCATAAAATTCATAAAAAGCATTTAAACCCAATCTAATTTTGACACTAGGCGTCATTTGATCAATGTTAGTTATTGAGAAATGTGCACAACCATTTCATGACCAAGGTTGGTTCACCAACTATTTGTGAGAAATTATTTACTTATTTGATTTATTTTACTCATTTCTCTTTTGTCGTTAGTGCACAACAGGTTGTGGAGGAGAGAATTACGTAAATAGTGTTATTTTAATAATTTAATTACAAAACTAGTTGAGTTTTTAAAACTATTACAAAACTAATAAACTTTTTAATTTTAACTATTATTCTTTTCATTTTTCACCACAAAACTTTTCAAAATTACAATATTTTCACAGTTATTAGTTTAAGTTAGTAACATAACTACTAATAGTTATATAATTCACCACAATTCATTTTTTTACGACAAAAAATTTAACCCGTATAGAATAAATTTCGACGTGAATAAAAGATACCACTTTCAACTAAACTATCAAATAAAAGATTTCAAATAAATTAAAAATAAAATAATCTAATCCTCAAAATATTCTAATAATCGTAATCTAATAAAGACTAATTTTCGCCGAAAGATCTGACAACTATCAACATTACCCTTGAACGTTTCTTGTGAGTCTTTCGATCTATTTTATCTAAATATCATTCTGTTCGATTACGTCCAATTTTCGTCTTTTACATAAGTAAGGATTGTGTACCAAATGAGAAAGAGGCTTCCATCATGATCCCTTTAATAAAAATTCAACGGGTAAGAATACGCTGTCTCCATTATTTCAATTTAAAATCATTTGGAACATATTAACTGAACTTTCAAATACTTGCAAACCTAAAAAATAGAGCAATTATTAAATAATAACAATAATATACTTGACTGGCATGATTAACTTGAGGGGACGATATGGTTTACCAGGAACAAGAACACTCGTTGTCCAAGTAACTGTGAGATTGTTCAATTTTTAGTTTTCGTTGATTTAAGTAACTAATAAAACAATAGTAAAAGCATGTTTATAATAATAATTATTATTTTATTTAATCACGTGGGAGTGTAAGTTAGATTGCGTTTATTTTCATTTTATTTATTTCTTTAATTAATATATTTGGATAAAAAAATTAAAAATGAGTTTGATAAAAATGAGTTGTAAAAATTAATAATAAAAGTTATTTTATTTAATCACATGGGAGTGTAAGTTAGATTACGCTTATTTTCATATTTATTTCTTTAATTAATATATTTGGATAAAAAATTAAAGAGTTTGGTAAATTATAATTATTAACAAGTTTTATGTTATTTTAAGATAATATTACTGAAATTTTGTAGTTTTACATATTTTTGTGGTAGAAATGAAAATAATTATTAGTTAGAATTTAAAAAGTTGATTAGTTTTGTAATAGTCATAAAAACTCAACTAGTTTTGTAGTTAATTTCTCAAAATAGCACTATTTCGGTTGTGGAGGTTATTGATAAGGATAGTCTGATTGTTTTCCATCGTGTCCAAAATCTTCATAAAGCCCATTAACAGAATTGTCAGCCCAATCAATACTCTAAGGCCCAGGCCCATCATATCCCTCGCTATTCCATGTTTAAAAACAAAAAGGAAAAAGAAATTAAATTACCAATACTTCAGCGAATGAAAATACAACACTTGGACGCGACTCTCTCTATCTCTCTATGTGTACCTATATATAGTGCGACTAGGGTTTCACCAAACCCTACTCACGCTCTCATCTCTCCGTGGCTGACTCACTGGTAAAACTTCTTCGCATCTTATCCTTTTACGGCCTACAGAATCTCTAGCTCTATCTTCTAGCAATGGATAATCAATCGAATTAAGGGAAGCTCCGTCTCACATAGTGATATATCTCTTCGATTGAGTGTACTTTAAGTGAGAGGTATGGCGTCGATGAATCCATTTGATTTGTTGGGCGACGATGACGCTGAGGACCCGTCGCAGTTGATAGCTGCTCAGCAGGTGAAGGCCGAACCGAAGAAACCTTCAGCTAAGCCGACTACTAAGCCGGCGGCGCCTCAGGCCAAGCTGCCTAGCAAGCCTCTGCCGCCTTCTCAAGCAGGTTCGACCTTCCCACCGTGTAACTGTGCTATTTGTGGGTTTGCTTGTGTTTTGTGTTTATTTATTATGCTTATGTTGTGCGCTTGACCGTATAAGAATTAGCTGGTTGCTGATTTGATGGTCTTGAGGATGTGGTTTGCCGTTAGTTGCGTGTTTCTTTATCTACGAGGACTTTGTGCGCGAGAATGGTTTTTGGCCTGTTTTTTTGTGTCCTGTTTATTTGGTTCGTTGAAGTTAAGTTTGTTTTTTATTAGGATGGGGCGTGGCAGTGGTTGTTTTCCTTGTAATTTTGCCGTAGTTTTTATCTTATATCACTCTGAACTCTGAAGTGGCTCGATGGTGGTGAACTCATGTTGATGTCTTTCCTTTGCTTGGATTGAATTTTTTAACTTTTTCCATGCTTAAAAGTTTGGGTCTTGTGATTCCTTTATTGGACAAGAAAATGTCAGTTTTACCTTTCAACATTATCATGTCCTGTAAAAATTTATTTGCAGTGTCTAATTTTATTTCCAATCATATAAACAGTTAGAGAGGCAAGGTCTGAGTCTGCCCGTGGTGGTCGTGGTGGTGGTGCACGTGGTGGATTTGGCCGTGGCCGTGGTGGTGGAGCTTACCGTGACTCGAACCCTAGAGATAACTCATTCGGCTCTAGTGATCTTTCTACTGGTCAAGGAAATGCCGCTGCAGAGAATAATGGAAAAACATTTGAAAGGCGTGGTGGCTATGGTGGGCCACGTGGCGGTCGTCGTGGTGGTTTCAGCAATGGAGAGGCCAGAGAGGGTGACCTCGACCGCCCTCGTCGCACGTATGACCGTCGAAGTGGAACTGGTCGGGGGTAAATAATTCATTGGCTTTGTTTGGAGACAATAGTTTTACTCCATTGTTGATTATATGAATTGTTATGTTTTGATTTGATTGGTATTTGCAATTTAATTAGGAATTTGTATTGTGAGATGAAAATCCTACTATTATTGTCCTAACTCTTCGCATTTTTGGTTTGCTAAGAAATGAGATGAAAAGGGAAGGATCTGGTCGTGGGAATTGGGGAACTGAGGGCGATGAAGTGGCTCAGTGAGTGCTTAAGCTATTCCCCTTTTTAGTTTCTCTCTGTGAGAGGGTTTCTCTTGCTCCTACCAAGAAATCGTTTTCCATCTGATTTACCAACTCACTTTGTATTGTTCAGAGTTGTTGAGGAAGCAATTGAAGGTGGGAAACCTTTGAATGTTGAAAAGACCTCAGGAGAAGATGCTACTGTAGATGCTGACAAGGAAGCTCCTAAGAACGAGTCCGAGGTGAAGGAACCTGAGGACAAGGCAAGCATTTGATACACAGAAACTAGAATGCACCTCTTTCATCATTTCTCCGATAAAATTTTTATGAGTTGCCTGAAATTATTTACTCGCAGGAAATGACCCTAGAAGAGTATGAGAAGGTCCTAGAGGAGAAAAGGAAGGCTTTGTCGGCACTCAAAACCGAGGAAAGGAAGGTCGACCCAAACGAATTCGCCTCAATGCAACCCCTTGCAAACAAGAAAGCTGGCGATGATGTGTTCATCCAATTGGTAAAATCATCCTCTCCATCACCGATCTCACGTTTCTCTGTAATAATACTGAACATTTTTTTTTTTCGTAACGCGTCTGCGTAAACAATCATTCAGGGCTCTGGTAAGGACAAAAAGAAAGAGCAAGCTGAAAAAGAAGAGAGAGCCAATAAGGTATGTTAGTACTATATTATCTTGTCTACTTTTATTTTGTTTTGCTCTGCTATAATAATTAGGTCTATGCTTAATTTATTTCTGCAGTCTATGAGCATCAATGCATTCTTGAAGCCGGCCGAGGGCGAGAGAAACTATGGTAATAACCGCGGTCGAGGCCGAGGCCGTGGTGGTCAAAGGGGTTATTACAATGGAAACACATCAGCCAATGAAGCACCTGCTATTGAAGATCCAAGCCAATTCCCTTCCCTGGGTGGCAGCAAATGATGATTTGATTGATAACTTATTGTCTTGACACTTTTTCCGCCCTTTTTAATTCAAAATAATGAATCTTTGGTAGCCTTAGTTGCACCTTTTTTTTTCTCCTCCATGGGTTGAGTGAGACTCTTGTTTTTTCCTTTTTTTTTTTTTTTTTTCTGTTTCTTGACATTTGAGTTATGGACTCATTTGTGTAACTGGAGATGTGTGGATTACTCAATTTTGGTTTCTTGGAGAATCTATGCTCTTATCGTCAAATTTTATTCTGTCAATCCTCCCTCCCACAATTTCTCCTCCCCCATGCGCCTAAGGCCAATTACTATCGTTGTCAGGTGGATTTGGGATTTATCTATCTGGTCCCGGGATTAGTTCCACCTATATTTCTTATTGTACAATTCAATATTAATTTTCTATTTTTAGTATATCTATACTTTTTATTAAGCCGTAGGGCTTGGGATAAATTGTTAAATTTTGGTCTGTCAATTTAAACTAATCAAAAATAATAATATTAAAATTAAAAAAAAAACTAAAATCTATATCTTTTATTGTATATTTCAATATTATCCTTCTGTTTTTAGTATACATTTATACATAGTATAGCACACGCGTTTGAGTTGAAAAAATACTACTCCCTCTGTCCCAAATCTTTTTATACATTTGGGATTTGACACACAAATTAAGAAACTGTTTATTTTAATAATATAATACAATTAAGGGGTAACTTCCGTTAAATCCCCCTCCCCCTATTTTCTTACACATAACTCCCCATTCCATATTATTTATTAACACTCCCTAAATCAAAACAATCTTACACATCTCCCCATGGACGATTTTACCCCTATATTTTTGTAGTACCGATATACGTATGTTTGTAGTACCTCATGGACGATTTTACCCCCTCTATTAATTTACACGCCCTCACCCCAACTTGTAGTACCAATATACGCATGTTTGTAGTACCAATATATAGATGTTCGCCGTACCATCCCGTGAGCCCATGGACGATTTTTGTAGTACCAATATACAAATGTTCGTGGTACCAAAAAAACCTGTCAACACCCACGGACCACCCTTACCCAAAATTGTAGTACCAATATACGTATGTTTGTAGTACCAATATATAGATGTTCGCCGTACCACCTCGTGAGCCCATGGACGATTTTTGTAGTACCAATATATAGATGTTCGTGGTACCGTATTATATGCTAGTGTGGTACCAAGATTAGGTTACTCGTAGTACCAATATCTACGGTAACCGTCACGACAAAAAAAATTCGGATGGCGTCGAAAAATTCGTTACCAAAACTTGAAGTACCAATATACGTATGTTTGTAGTACCAGTGTATCGATGTTCGTGGTACCATACCGTGAGCTAGTGTGGTACCATACGTAGGTTGTGCTGAGCACATGGTACCGAAAAAAGATACCACAAGTAACCTACGTATGGTACCACACTATATCACGTTATGGTACCACGAATATCTATACATTGGTACTACAACTATACGTATATTGGTACTTCAAGTTTGGGTAAGGAATTTTCGGTCATCTGAATTATTTTTGTTCCGTGACGGTTGCCATAGATATTGGTACTACAAGTAACCTACTCATGGTACCACACTAGCTTACGATACGGTACCACGAACATCTGTATATTGGTACTACAAATATATGTATATTTGTCCTACAATTTTAGGGTAGGAGTTGCGATAGTTAAGCAAATGGTACGGAAAAGGTACTACAAATAACCTACGTATGGTACTACATTATCTCACGGAATGGTACCACGGTAAGGTACCACGAACATCTATACATTGGTACTACAAGAATACATATATTGGTACTACAAGTTTTGGGTAGGGGTCCGTGGGTACAATTTTAGGGTAGGAGTTGCGATAGTTAAGCAAATAGTACGGAAAAGGTACTACAAATAACCTACGTATGGTACTACATTATCTCACGGAATGGTACCATGATATGGTATCACGAACATCTATACATTGGTACTACAAGAATACGTATATTGGTACTACAAATTTTGGGTAGGGGGTCCGTGGGTGTTGACAGGTTTTTTGGTAATATTGTTGTTTTTATAAGGCTAAAATCGTCCATTAGGTAGCTATGTGATATAAAAGTTTGAAATGGGGAGTTTGATGATAAATGAATGGGAAGGGGGGAGTTAGTTGATTATTAGTTTGAGAGTAGGGTGTTATGTGTAGATTTGTCTACAATTAAAAGGTAAAAAAGTGTATATTTTAGCACGTTTTTTAAGAATATTTAATATTATTATATTGATTGTTTGTGATAGTTTTTTTGCTAAATAAGTAAATGTACAAAGATGTGGGACGCCCGATTGAGTAAAATGTATATAATGGTTTGAGACGGACGGAGTAGTATTTTTATGTTGTATAGAACATGCATTTGAGTATGAAAAATACAAGTGGTTATTATGACTTTTTGGAAATGTGTTCGGTTTGCTCCATATTTTATCTTGAATTTGTTTGATAATTATCGGACTTTTAGAATTTGTCATGCTCGTAATTTTTTTGTTTTCAATACAGTAGCCATAGTTTCAAAAGTTATCCGCTTCGAAATTGTCTTTGCCAACGTAGGATTTGAAATTTATCAAATAAAGGCCCGTTTGTTTTTGTTTTCCTTTTTGGCCCTTTTTTTTTTCTTTTCTCTAATAATATCGTACATTTCCTTTTAGTTTTCATTTTCTGATCCCAAATTATATATGTTAAAACCAACGCAGTCGATTCGTAATAGCTGAGCTGAGCTATGTGAACTGGCAATGATTGACGGCGCTTTGATTCACTGAACCGCTAGTTAGGGTTTCTCCGCAGGTAAGCTTATATGATTCGTATGTTGTAATCGTTGTGATTCGTGATTTCGATGTCTGTATGCAGACTGTTTCTAGCTAATGCAAAATCTGTGCATTGCTTGTCTTATGAATATATGATCGCCATTTAATATAATGCCTCACGAGTCTTATTATCAGTAGATTAGATCAATACGTGCTGCAAGTCATTTGCTGACGGCCTGCGTATCTAAGTAGCAATCATATTTGGGAATTTCTTCTCAGAGTGCATGAGGGTTCGTCTTGGAACCAATTTGGGAACGGGATAGTTGATTTATCGGTCAATATATTCCTTTTCTCTGAAGCTGCATTTTAGTAGTTCAAGCAATCTATGGGCACAGATAGAATGTGTGTTGCTGGTAGAGTTTGGAAAATGATCATGTTTCACTTCAAGTTCGTCATTGCAAATGACGTGTAATGCTTCTGACCTATCTGTCGTTTTTATGCCCTCGCTAACGCACGTGCATTGGAGATGATATTTTTTCTTTTAATTTGTTCACGCACGTCAATCAATTCATTTATTACTCTGAGACGCGTTAAAACAGTATAAGACGTATTTCAGACGTGTCGCGGTTTTGTGATGTCACGTGATTGAACTGAACCATTTTGTAGACTCAAGGCTAACCATAGCAAAATGCAGCCATAACGATGCCTAAATTAGTCTAGGAACTGTCAGCTTCATATTCACTCTTGTGATGTTGTACTCCATCTATTGGTTTTCCATGTAATTTGGGTGGTAAAAAATCTCAAGCTGAATTTTCCTTTTTGCGATACAGTGATGCATATACATATACCAGGTTCGAAAAGCACTTGAATTGCATAACACTAAGCACTTGCTTTTCAAAACAACCTTTTGCTGATGATTCTATTTTCACTTGACACCATTATGAAGTTTTCTTTCTTGCATTGTTAGTTATCATTACTATATATCTTTTGTCCTGAAGGCTCTGTGGATTTAGATATGGTCACAGATGAAGAATGCGTTGCACTTGCCTATACGATGAATAAGGAAGTCTGATGCTTTTATCTTTAGAGTTTAGCATAATATTGCATCTTTCCAACATAACAACAGACACATGATATATCCGAATTGTTCATTATGACTTCATTATTTTAACCTCCAGTAATTTTGAGTAATTGCTTATGTACTGGTAGGGTTACTAGAGATCGTATAATTATTATTACGTATAAATACTACGGCATAATTTATTTAGTGTAATCCACTATTTCAACTCCCCTCGACACGAACTACTACTCTATACATTTCTTGTTTCTTGACCCGTGTGTTCCAGAGTAATTGATGAAGACATCTTGAATAGAGGCACTTCTCTTATCGGTTACCTATCAAATCGTTCTCAATGTGTCTATATATCTTCCTTCCATTACATCTCTTTCAGACATAAACTGCAGAAAATCACCAAAGCTTCCTTCTTTGTAGGACAAAGGGCGTTCATCATCCACAAGTTCTGGAGCAGGTGCAATTTTTTTATGTATTGCCAGACTATGAATACTTGCGATGGAAATTCGCCTTTTTTCCGAGTTCAAAATTGCTCTGTGCATAACGCCTTTATACTGACCATTGCTAAGCACTTCCATTTGATCTCCTAACTGGACCACCAAGGCATCTTTTATCACAGGAACAGATTGCCACTTTCTTGTTCTGTTCATAATCTCTAAGCCATGATGATCTTGAAATAAGATCGTTAGCAGTCCATAGTCAGAATGTGGAGGCAGGCCCAGTGAAAGTTCTGGTTCTGGACAAGCGGGATAATAGTTGACAGACATGACCTGTGAGTTATGCTCCAGACTTTCCTGTAAGTAGTCTGGCCCTTAGACGTAAGCTCTCAAGTACTACCTCCATTAACTTTTTATGCAATATGTGCACAGCTTTTGCATAGTTTCCCATTTTCTTCCTGGGAAAATATTAAACAAAAAGATTATATTTTGCACTTGTTTTATGTCCTCTAAAAAGCTTTGAGGAACTTTATATGCTGCTTACTTGTAAGTTGGGGGATGTGATGGCCACAATTCGATCCAAGAAGAGAGTGGGTTAGAGTAATGCTTGATAAAGTCTCGCCAATAGTGAACTTTATCCCTGATCTGATTGAGACTTGTCCCATACCTCACAGGTTTATGAACATCAGTAGACGAGTAAGACATCTTCGTGTCATTTGGTAAGTTGAAAAACTCTTCAGAAACATCTAAAGCCTCCCGTATTGGTAAAGGTGAAATTCCATGGTTGACGACCTGCCAAAACAAGGGTTCAATACATACTTTCCACATGTAGTCGTGAAAATCCCAACATCGTCTAAGGAAAAAGCATACACTCTGATCTCATGCAGAGCATCTAGTGATGATAAACTCTGTCAAAGCTTCTTCTTTAGGTGACTTCAGGGACATGCTTTCCAATAAATTAGTCTTGCTACCATGCATCTACGTAAAAAGAATATCGTTTGTGGAATTTTTACCATCATACTATGTTTTCATACTTGCATGCAACTATGTGTTCGTAGAATATGCTGAATACCTGAAACATCCCGAATTCTGCCGAGGCTTTGCTAACTTGATCTATCACTTGTGAGCGAATTAAAGGATCCCCCAACAAGGAAAGATCTATAACTGGCACTTCATCGCATGGTTCGTGATCGACATTAGGACGTTGAGGTGGGGGCAGTACATAACTTTGAGGTACGTTAGTTATTCCCATCTGTGATAGAGTCATCGCACTCGTGAATGACTCCTCCCTCGAATTCTCTCTTTTTCCTGCCATTTTCTTTCTTTCCCAATATCACGTTTCTTTAAACTGCCAAGTTCAGTGTTGGTGGATCAAGTTGGTTGAAAAGCGATAGCATTTTGTACCCATTTATAACTTGCAAGAAAAAAGGTTGCAACTTCTTGGGAATGTACATATTACTCTTTTTATAAATATCATTTGGTAGGTATTGATAAACACGTAAAATCTGTCGTTACAAGTTATAACAGGTTCTTATCTGTTTGTGCTTGATACAATGTGCTGAACAATTTGTGGTGGTTTTCAAGGGTGGAAGATAGTGTGCTACTACTTGCTCCATTGGAAAAGAAGACAGGTGACCAAAGAAATGGGGGCCACTCTTTTCTGGGACTTGTACTATATTAGGAGGTAATGAATCTACTCAACTTGCATTATCTATTCTACTTTCAAATCTTTTTCAATATGTGACGCGTCTTCTGATTTGTTTAGTATATACTCACTAGTCCCTTATCTAACCCTATGCTTAGGGTATACACACGTCATGAAATGAATCTTAGGGTCGGTGCATGAACCAATCGTTGTTTATTAAAGTATTGTGCCTCCGCTTTTCCTTTGGCCCTAATAGGAATATCATATAATAAATAAAGATATGGACCCTAATGAATGGCCAGTCGTTTTTCCTTAAAGAAATATTAGCGTTGTAAACTATTAGAAATCGAGGGGTCCTTCCTAAAATCAGTTGGTGATAGGAGGATAAAGCCTCTTATATATATAGCGGCTCGAAGAGCTTGAATTAGTCGATGTGGAACAATGCCCACATTATAATCTCAACATAAACATTAGGTGTTCATCGGTCGGTTCGGTTCGGTTTTTTCAAATTTCGGTTTGGTTTTTCGGTTTTCGGTTTTACGTATGCTTAATCCGATATCCGAACCGTTTTAATTTGGTTCGGTTCTGTTTTTTATAATTCGGTTCGGTTTTTTCGGTTAGGAATTTAATATCAACAAAAAAAATATATGAACTGAAAATACATAAAACAATTTATGGTTATTAAAAAACAAAGAAGATTTATGGAACGTGACATGTAGCAAAATAATTCAAAGGTCTGAAAAAAAAAAAAAACAACATGAAAATGAAACAAAATTGAACCAAATATAAAAAATTTCATCTGAAGATACTATAAATTATTTGGAAGAAAAATAGTATTTGATTGGTGAGGAGAACATTCACCTAAAAAATGGAAAAAAGTGTACCAATGAAATTATATTTTACTGTGTTGTTTACGTTATGGAAGAAAAACAAATGATTTTTTATATTTTCTATTTTTAATGTAGTATGATAATTTCAGTTCGGTGCTTCGGTTTTTTCGGTTTTACGTATGCTTAATCCGATATCCGAACCATTTTAATTTGGTTCGGTTCGGTTTTTACAATTCGGTTCGGTTTTCTTCGGTTCCGGTCTTTCGATCCAGTTCTTTACGGTTCGGTCGGTTTTTTCGGTTTTCAGTTAATTTGAACACCCCTAATACCATTTGGATGGACAACTAACTCATGTCTATGTAGTAACGTGACAAAATTACCAAGTGTGTTTATGTTTGATTTGGATAGTAGAACGACGCTGTTTGATGTGTCGTGTGGAAGGGAGGAGTTGTTGTTCTATGATGTAAGATTAGGGCAAAGGTACAATAAATGGTATTGTTGTGTTGTGCGTCACGATATCTTCGAAAGAGTGGATTTAATTATCAATTGGATTAAATCAATCTCAAAACCAGAAACCACAACGGTTTTAACGGTTTTCTGTAGTTCTTAAGATAAAGACTATATTTGCCCTTTGGGTATATTGAAAGAGTTTATCATGGATTCGTCAATGTTTTTGGTCCTATAATTTCAGATTACAAATATGGGGAATGTTGTATATGATGCTGGGCCTAGGCCCAAATCCTTACGGCAGCCCAATTGGCCGAAAAAATTTAGGGTTCAATAATAATAATAATACTAATTTGTATTTTTAGCACTGTCTATGTTATGTAGGTGCAATAAAATAAAATTAATTGTATGTGATGATTTTAAATAAATTCTATACTACGAGTAGAATGAGTTAAAGTTAGTTGAATTTAATAAGTTTTTCTTAATATTAAATAATGTAGAAAAAAATTCGAGTGGTCAATTGATATACCAATTTATCGTTTTTATCCACATCTCTTTATAAAGAATAATAATAATAATAATAATAATAATAATAATAAAATAATAATAATAATGATAATAATAATTATTATTATACTAATAATATATTTTAAAAATCCATAGATTCTCGCATTGCACAATATCATTGGATCCTGTATGCTAATTAATCGTCCTTACGTGTGCTACGTGCATTATTTCTTGATTTAATCTCAAGTTATCTCGGATTCGGATGAAAATTTAAATATGTAACTCTTTTTATAGTTTCCATTAAAAGCAGAAATTGGTTCTAGTGGGAGGAATGCACTTTCTACAAATACATAACAAGAAAATGTATAGTGGAGTTTAAATTTCAACCATCAGATTTAAGAATAAGTAAATAGAAAATACATGCAAGCACGTCTAAATTAGGTATGCCAAGCATGCTTCCAATTAGTTGAATGCCTCTAATAAGTATTAGATAACCAAATTTAAAGAAAATCTTTTGCTATTGTTATTTGGAAAAATTAGAATTCAATCAACAGCCAACACGAGGACCATTCATACTAAACTTCCAACATAAAAGTAATTGGGATACTTAGCTTTTGTACACGTAATAAAAAGAAGGCAATAAGGCATCAGTTTGCTTGGCAAATAAATAAAGCTAACTTTTTTTTAGATTTGCATATGGCATTCCCATGCGATGTAGGCCATGATCACGACTTGAATTGCTTCTTTCATGATCACTATGCATTTAACCCATGAACCAAAATAACATATAATATAGATAAATAAAATCATGTGAATTGTATCTTAAACTGAATTTATTTTAGAAAGGAGAAATTAATTGTAGGGTATAAGTGGGACTCCGAATTTCTTTCTCCAACACATCATGTGACTGAAAAGAAAAAATAATATTTAGTATTCCGGTTTGGTACATGCTCTTTTTTTTTCCCTATAGAGGTATCAACTATCACATAACATCGCCATATATCCAAGTTGCAAATAGGGACATTTCGTACTACATATAACCTTATTATATATATATATATATATACATATATCTATGCTACATACAAAGATATTTGCTGCCGCTGACTATGATTTGACTTTAAATATAGTAATTTTGTAGGTAAAAGAGAATCTTGAGAGAAAAATCGAATAAATAATATAAATAAATGAAAATTTTGAAAAAGCAGTTGCGATTTTACAGATCATCTAAAACTCTCTCTCTTTCTCTCTCTCATAAAGAACGCGCAGGCCACCCAACAAAACAGAACGGCGAATACATACAAAAACCTCTCTCTCCATATTCGAAGTGAAGACATATAATACACAGCACAGCGCAGATGTATGCATAAATTGAAAGGAAAACGTTGTCCAATCCACAGTGAAATATGTAATGTTGTACGCTAATTCAATGTGCGCTTGTAATTGACGAGAAACTTCCGTTTGTGCGCTGGTTTATTCTTTCTATTTTGATGTGTTTTTTCGAATCTTGAAACCTAGGTAGATACGATTTTGGCGGATTCATTTAGCTAATTGCCACTTCAGAAGAATTTTATCGGATTGAAGTTGTGACTGTGTCGGGGGAATGGATGATAGAGGAGGATCGTTTGTGGCGGTTAGGAGGATATCCGAAGGAATCAATCGAGGAACGGCGTGCCATTCTTCTTCAGGTATCGATTCATTTTTATTTATTTATTTTGGCTGTTGTTGATTGTGTTGCTTCTTCTTTTATCTTCGCTTTTTTAACTTTTTGGTTTACCTAACTGTATTATATTCATTAATATAGAAACTTCATCATATCCTTATTCTCTGGTTATGTGTGTAAGAGTTCTGAGGATTCGTAGGAGTTTTACGCGAGTTAAATTGGAATATTAGCTCGACCGATGCTTGCTTGCATTGATTTTTGTGGTTTAGTTTCTAATTTCTCTGTCATTAAAACTTGTAGAGAATGCGTTCCCTTTCCTTTTAGGCTTTTTCCTTTATCAATAATCGTTTGAAGAAATTATTCTCTGAAATTGCTATATCCTCTTACTATGTGTTTGTTTAACGAACCATTATGCTCCTGTCAACTGTGATTTTCTGGGGCCAGTATGTGTATTCTGCCCTTAACAGATTAGATTTATATATATATATATATATATATATATATATGCAAAATACATGTAATCGATTAAGTCGTGGTAACGGTGTTAACATACTGGGAGAAGGTAATAGCTATGCTTTTTTATTTACTTCTATGATTTGAACTAAAGTTGGATAATTCTTTAAATCTTACTGTTATACATTTCGTCCTATTCAAACCTATGGAATTTAATGATTCTTTTAGTAATTTCAATTTGGGTAAACTATAAATTTTCTATTTAATGATTTAAGCTTTTGGTTTTCTGTATCTTTAAAGAAATAGCATGATAGGATCGAGCTTCTACGCTCATGAATATTTTGTTATTTGAAAGCTATGCTCTGTGATTGTTGAGGCAACTTTCAGCATAGAGTTTACCTAAACAATAATAAAATATCTGCCATTGGCATTCGAGTAAAGCATCGACGAGATCGTTTTGAGAGGACACGAACTTTTTTATTTATGCTGTGTCTTCCTTCTTTTGTGTTTTTCAATTCTAGAAATTTTTCTTTTGCAGCAGAGGTTGTGGCTGGATCGGCTGCATGGTTAGGCAGAGGCCTTTCGTGTGTTTTGTTCAGAGAAGAGACAGTGATGCTCGCCCATCCATTGATTTGTCACCAGCACTGTGTAATACCCAGACTGATTTCACTTGAGTGATCTCATGCACAAATTTCTTTGATCAGTTTATATAGAGAGAGCTTATAAATATGAAGTGATGTTTCACAGTTCCTACTGTTCATTATTGTCTTGCTTCATCCTGGTTGCTAATGCCCGATGTTCACCTGCTCGTGTAGGAGGAGTCCTTTACAAGGCTACAGAACCGTATTGATGTTTCCTATGATGGTTCTGTTGCAGAACATCAGGTGAAGACTATAAGCTGCTATGCACTCATATTATCGATTGTCTGAGCATTTAAAACAGATTAAAAGTTTCTTTTCTTTCTCATTCTTTTGTCCTTTCTTTCTTTTTCAGGAAGCTCTAAGATCACTGTGGCAAGCTGCATTCCCCGCCCAGCAGCTCGATAATTTAATATCAGACAAGTGGAAAGAAATGGGTTGGCAGGGGAAAGATCCATCCACAGATTTCCGGTATAGCATTCATTTTTTAAGTTGTCCTATCTTGTTGGTTGTGTGGGTTTTTTTAACTTCGAAGACCTTACCATTATAAGCTATCCTTTTTTAGGGGTGGTGGTTTCATATCATTGGAAAATTTGTTGTACCTTGCAAGGAACTTTCCAGTATGTTCACTATCTTACCTTCATTAATTCGTTGTCTCTTTCTTACTTGTTTGTGGGCCTATATCTTCGTTTTAGCTCTATAGCTCTATATATTCTTGGTAAAATCTCACACATCAGTTGAAGACTTGTCTTTGCCTTTTTTCTTTTGCCTTTATATATCCATACTATATAGTATTCTTGCTGTTAAAATTCTCAAAATGGTACTCTCCAGAGTACTTTTCAGGACCTTCTTTGGAAGCAGGAAGGTGACCGTGCATTGTGGGAATACCCATTTGCTGTAGCTGGTGTAAACATCACATTCATGCTTATCCAAATGCTCGATCTTGAAGCAGGTGAGCTTATGAGTGGTATACTCTGTACCTTTATACGCACTTGCATAATTGTGGCCCTCCTTTAATGAGGGCAACGCCTCAACTTCGCCTGGCTTCTGAAATCCGTCATCACACTTCTGATATATGTGATAGGTTCTTACCACATCGACTTTCTCCGCTCAAAGATGTGAACAGAGTTAAAATTTCAATCGATACGTTGGAGATGTGTCTTATAGCAGCTAATATGATGTTTTAATGCAGTTAAGCCAAGATCAATTGTAGGAGCTACCTTCTTAAAGTTTCTTTCTGGTAATAATTTACATGTACTCTTAACAAATGATATTACCTTTTTTTTTTCCTTTTTCAGTGAAATAATTGAATTACACATCATGAATGAGCTGATCCTTCTTTCCCTGTTATCTTACACAGAAAATGAATCAGCCTTTGATCTCCTGTATTGCATTGCTTTCAAGCTAATGGATCATCTGTGGCTCTCAATGCGTGCTTCTTACATGGACTTCAATGTGAGCTAATAATAATAATAATAATAATAATAATAATAATAATAATAATAATAATAAGCAGTTACTTTCCTTTCTTATATTTCATTCACTTATTGTTCTCTATTCCGTATACTCAGACGGTGATGAAAGCCACCCGTCGTCAACTGGAGAAAGAGCTTCTGCAAGACGACGTTACATGCCTCGAAGAAATGCCGTCTTACAAGCTTCTTCGTCGGTAGGCCCTTTTATGTTGTTTTCTTTCTATTTTAAGAAAGACTATCGACCTATCTATCAGTTTCCACTCGACTTTACTATTTGTTCTGATGTTTCTTCTAACTAGAGGGCTGTTTTTTGTGATATGGATGGATAACCTGAGATTTGATAACTTTCGATAATGAAATATATTTTCTTCTTTTCTTTGATAGTTTCTTTTGGGATAGAAAAGAAAAACGAGACAAATGTGACCTAAAGGAAATAAGATTGAGAGTTAGAACAAAAACAAAGGGGAATCAAGAACGTACTTAGTGGTAGATTAAAAGGAGAAAAGAAGGGTTGGCATTTTAGTCGAAATTGAGAAGCTCAACTTCGGCTACAAATTATTTTCTTGATTCATCAAACAACATAAGCAAAGATGTCTGATCCTTTTAATTCAACTCAACACAAACCATAGGACGTAGCTAGAGGCTATTACATAAAGCGACGAAGCATTCAAAAGAAGAAATCTTTCATACACAATAACAAAGTGAGTCGTCGTCGAACTTCACTACTCGTAAATCCACGAGTGAAGGCTGCTCCTCCACTCTGCAATCCCCTCGGGAAACCAAAGCGCAATCTCCTTCCTCGCGCTCTCAACTGCATCGCTTCCATGGATCACATTCCTTTAAGAGAGAAGGAAAAAAGAAGCTCAATCTAACTCAACTATTTTGTGATTTGAGTAGTCTAAGAAGCTCAGTGATTCATATTTTTTTACCTGCCGATATCAATTGCATAATCTCCACGGATGGTCCCGGGAGCTGACTCAGCAGGGTTCGTGGCTCCGATGATCTTCCTCCCCGTAGTTACTACGCCTTTGCCCTCCCAAACCATAGCAACGACTGGGCCCGAAATGATGTACTCGACGAGCCCGTTAAAGAATGGCTTAGTCGATAAATCGGCGTAGTGCTGCTCAGCAAAATGACGGTCCACGGTAATGAGCTTGAGACCTATTAGAGAGAGAGAGAGAGAGGGAGAGTCAATAGGTAGATTGAATCAGAAATTGGCAATTCATTAGGTGAGATGAAACCATGAAACAGAATCAAGATTCGAATGGGAATAGGTTCATCCAAGGTTAGGGAGCATAAGAGATTAGTTTTTATATGCTACATCTTTCCCCTGACTCCTGAACAAAGAGATGAGAAAATTGGATTTTGAACTGTGATTTTCTCACAAGAACACATCTGGCAATAAAAGTTGGAAGCTTTGACCATGATCTTGTAGCCAATGCTCTTGTTCTCAGATGAAACCAAACGTATAATAATTCCAAGATATCTATCATGGGAAGTTGCAGCAAGGAAATACCTTTCAAAGTGAATCCCTTCTTCTCAAACCTGCCAATGATCTCACCAACCTAAGAAATACATACGAGTCACATACAAATTCACCACCCTTTAGCACCGTTAATCGCTACTTCAATTATAGACAAAACCAGATAAAGTTGCATCAATTGGTCCCAAGTTCATATCTTTACAACTAACTGAAAAGAAATCCACAAAATGAGAGCATCAAATCGAACAAAAACGAAAAAAAAAGTTTTGCGAAACGCATACCAGGCCTCGCTGAACACCATCGGGCTTAATCATGATGAAGGTCTGCTCCATCTCTTACGTTTTTCTTTCTTTCTTTCAGCTCGGTAACGGCGATGGGTTCTGAAATATTAGCAGTGTGCGGCGGAGAAAGACACAGATTGTATTTGAAGGAGCACACAGTGAAGTAAACCCTTAGCAGAATATTCAGCAGCTAATTCATGGAATCGAACTAAATGGGCCGAAGAAAATGGTACCGTGCGTGGCAATTTTCTTGCATTCATCACTCGGCCCATATTTTTCATTGCAAATAAAAGTCGAAGAAAGCTTCAATTTTTTTTTCGGCTAATTTACTTTCGGGCCCAAATTCATATTTTCAATTAGAGATAAGGAACCATGTAAGTTTCATTTATAGATAATGACCCCAATTTAAGTTTCATTTAGAGAAAATGACACAACCACAGATCCATGAAGTGTTACCACAAACTCATGAAGTGTTACCACAGACTCATGAACCGTTACCACAGACCCATAAAGTGGTACCACAGACCGCGAAGTGTTACCACAGACCCATGGAGTTTACCACAGACTCATGAAGTGGTATTGGGGAACAATGAATTGTTTCTGGAAAAATTGGGTCCTTAAAACTATGAATTTTCTGACATGTGTCTGAACTCTAATTGAAACTTAAGTGGGGGCGCGAAACGAAAATTGCCCTTTCTTTTTCACGGGTTCAATTGATTGTATGCAGTACAGTAAAATTGTTTACGATTATATTAACCTTCAATTTTCCGACAAATCTTCAATTGTGGTGTCCCATTTCTTATCTCATCTACTTGAGGGAAAATGGATCTTATGAGGAATCTCAAGAGTTCTTTAGTTGTAAGGACCAAGTCGTTGTCCTGTAATTAATAGAGGAGACTTGAGATCAATCATCTTTAAGTAAACTCCACCACCAATATAGTTGCTTCTGTTCATTAGTTGATCAAGTCCTTCTCTAGAAAATACAAAACAAATTAATCCATCCCTCATTTTCCAAGCTAGAAACAATAGTGGGTGGCAAAAAATTCCAATCTTGACTTTTGACTAGTTCAATTTCACAGCCTCACAACGGAGAGAGAGAGAGAGTAGAAACTATATAAGTCCTTTATCTCAACCCTAACATAAACACACACAAAACACTTGATACTTCATCTCCCCTTAGCTTAGCCCTCCCATCAAAGAATCATCATGTCTACTAATTACAGCACCACCACCACACAAAGAGCAACCTCAGTCCCAAATCCTCAATCTCCTCAAAAGAACGACGAAGAATACGATCAAAATTCGAAGCCTAAAGGAGAAGGCGGGCCAATCGTAATCTCCTTACACTTATCCTCTCCCTTCAACTTCCCACCATCGCAAGAATCAGCAGCCGTACGAATCCTCAAGAACCTCGAAACCCTAGCGCTGTACTACGCAACTTTTCTCTGGACAGCACTCTTCATAGCACTCATACCTCGGCGCAACGTTTCGATAGTCTACCTCGTCTCAACCACGGAGGTGGCTTTTCTTTACTACCTATTGCTGAGGGCTTTCCCTAATTCTGCCTTGCTTCAGAGGGTTGTCGATAGAAGGGTCGTGTTCTTTCTTCTGTTCCTCGTTGGCTCGGTGGGGCTTGTGATGACTCGAGCCGCCGTGCACCTATTTGTGGTCTTGGGATTAGGGTTTCCTTTGATTTTGGCCCATGCGGTGCTGACTAAGAGGGCCGACGAGGAGAATAAGGTTGTCGGCGAGCGGGCTCGGGGATATGAGACCTTCGTTTGATCGTTTAGTTAATTATTTGATCTTTTTTGCATGCATGTAATAAAAGGAATAAAAGGGTTTTCTTTGTTTGTGTGGGAGTTATTGTAATACTTCTTGTTCTGTGTTTTCGACCGCCATAAGGGCATATGATGATATTGACGCTTGAGAGTGTTGAACTTTTATTACGTAATTTTTTGTAATAAATTTTAATCCTATCTGTAGTGGGACTTCGATTATTGGGGTTGAACTGAGTCTTTGCAGAATTTTCCACGAAGAAAATTCAAAGGATTGAAGTTTATACCACGGACTTCTGACAATCGACAGACACTGTTGTACTTAATTAGACGGAATAGAAAGATGTAAGTAATTATCTTTTAGTTTAAGGTGAACCTTTGGCTTTGTCTACCTCACTTGAATAATGGTATATTATATTGGAGTACACTGTTCATGCAGTATTCTTTCAGAACCAAAAAGAAAAAAAAAAAAACCATAAATTGGAGTTTGATAAGCAATTGGCATCCCACACAAGAAACACCATTAGATTCGAACAGAGTTTTCCCAAAGAAGTAAAAGAGATCGCAAAGCAGATATAGTCAAGAAACAATCTCAAGGTTAAACCCAAGAAATTCAGAAAACCACGACAATGTCAGAAAACCGAAGACACGAAAGTTTAACTCTCGGTCTGCTCCCTGAGCCTCCTTATTGTGCTCCTCACAGTCACGGCGCTGGCAGTGCTGCAACAAAAGAAAACGCAGAGTGAGATATGATTTGCTTTCATAAGCCAGTAGCGTGTATTATCTACAACGTTTACAAGATGAATCACAATGGATTAAGATGATTACTTTAACGTGTAAGCGCCGCCTGCTTTCACTTTCCCACAGTCCTTGCAACCCCATATGCCAACAGCTTTCCGCTTCACCGCATACTGCGAAAGGCAAGAACAACCATTTTGCTCCAGCGATTTAACAGAGTGATGTTTCACTAAACTCGTTGCTCATACCTTCCCACAAAATTCACACATGTATTTGCTGTGCTGACTAACTTCCATTTTCTTTATCTGCTTCCTCAAACTGGCACCGTATCTTGTGCCTGAAATGACAGTAACATAGTCAAAACAAAGCCCTCATTGCACTCAGGGTAGTTTGATGAAATTCTTTACGGGGATGAATCAGAAAGAACGTAGTGAAAAATGAAATGTGTGATTTGATCATGTGGGATTGACCATCACTATTATATTAATCTCATCATTTTCATCCCCATCGAACAGCAAACTAAAACATCAGCTCTACTATAGATCTATGAAGAATAAAAAAGGTACCATATTTCCCAACGATTCCGACCTTCTTAGTTCTCTTGGCCTTCACAAACAGCAAATCGTCAGAAAAGAAGGAAAAAAAATACAAGCATTTATGAAACGAGAACTAGCATTTCACTATGTCATTAATCTCAACAAACTAAATCATCAAATCGATAACACGCTATTGCTAACTAAACTAAGCTCAAACCCTTCGAGTCGGAAAACACTTTCGTTCAAAAATCACATATCGGAATACTATTAATCACAGAACCTAGGGTCGATCAGTAGAAGTGAAGTCCAAATTGATAAACACAAGCAGATAAACCAAGATCTATAAACAGGCGAGAAATTGAGAGCTGATTACCATTTCAGACGAGTGAAGAGGACGGCGAGAAGATTGAGCTGCGGCGAAAACCCTAGTTTCACTGAAGGAACCTTCTGAGCTTCTTTTTATAGACCTGCGGTATATTATGTAAATCCCCTATAAGTTCAGCTATTATCAAAGTACCACCAGTAATAAGGAACATTAACACTTGCGCCCCCCCTTTCACTCCCAAGTCGCATGTGTATTATTAAAATCTAAAACTAAGTACTAAGTAGTGATTTTGCGGATTCAGTGCATGTGCCATTTAGTACGGTCAGTTTGGCACGTGGCCCGCGGGCTGGGCTCCAAAAGGGCGGGCTGGGCTGCAATTTTTTAGGCTCGCTGCGGGCTTGGCAGGGCGGACAAGCCTGCGGGCGGCCCCGCAAGTTTTATCAATTATATATATTATTTCTTATATTTATTTAAATATATTATATAATTAATGAATCATTAATTAGACCATAATTAACTACATATATAATGATAAATATATAATTATATGTTGGTTATCCATAATTTATTAATAAATACCTTAATTAACTAAATAATATATAATAAATTAAAGAAAAAGTAAAAATAAAAAAATAAAAAAATTCCAAGCAGGCGGGCCTGGCCCGCCGGGGAGCGTTCTGGGTTCCATTTTTAGGCCCGCTACATGGCGGGCCAGCCCGCTCGGCCCGGCCCATTGACAGTACTAGTGCTATTACTGATTTAATTAGTTAGAAAAATTAATATTGTAATATAGAAAATAAATAATTAGTTCGAAAATTAATTAATGATTAATGTCTAATTAATATCATATTTATTATCAAAATACATAATTAACAGAATATTTATCCATAATTATTTGATAAATATCATAATTATTAAAAATTATTAGTAAACTAAAATTTTAAATTAAAATAAAAAATAAAAATATTTCTTAGGCGGACGGGCAGGTCCCCCATTTTCTAGGCCCGCCAGATGGTGCGCCAGCCCGCCCCACCACGCCAAGTGGCAGCCAAATTGACAGGTCTAGCTGTTATCTAAAAAATATTAAATAAATCTTTGATATAATTTAAATAATATAATTTTCAATTCTTGTAGTATTTAATGATAAATTATAATTTAGATGATTTTGTTGTGTCATGTATATAATACTGTTTAAATTAATAAATATTTTTAATTTATTCATGCATGGACAAATTATTAATACGAAATTGACACATCAAATAATAGTTACTATGTTGTGCTCTCCCTTAATAAAATAGATAGATATTATAACATTAACTATTTAATTAAGAAAAAAATAGGGCTAAGTACTATCACTTTTATTCTTCACCTTCACTTTAATTAGGCCTTCTATCAATTGTTTAGATTTTAGCCCAAATTGATGGGCTCTATATAAAGGGTTCAAATATTGAACCAGCTCAACTATTATCAGCAATTGGCTGATAAAAGGGTTCAAATAAATCGAAGTAATATTTTGTGCATATTTTTTTTGAGTTATTTGTGATTTAAAATGTTAATAATTGATAGTTATAAAAATGTTAATAATTGATAGTTATAATGAAGATGGAAAAGTTGTAATAATTTAAATTAAAATAAATAGAAGGATAAAACAGTAATTATACATATCAAATTAAATGGAGAAGCTATGTAGATATTCATATTGCCAATAAAAGAAGAACGAATTAAACATTGTACTATGTCAATCAACATATTGCGTTTATTTATCACGACATAGACGGCTGTAACCGATTAATTGTAAATAAATGGCCAGCCACTCTTGTTTGTCCAAACAGCCGTTCTCCATATTATTCCAAGTACCATTATTTATTATATATTGCATTAGTACATATCTATGCTATGATGCCTCTAATGAAAGAAGGATGGAATAACGTTTGGTTTTATGGATAGCATCTTAATCAGCCACGTCAAAAGACTGAAATATATACTAGTATTGTTAGCACACAGGTCATGCGTGTGCAATAAAATAAAAATTGATTAGTTGTTTGTTTTAATAAAAATTTTCATAGTTATTTACAAAAAGAGTAGGAAATATACTAAAAATAGAAACATATATTTTATTAACCTAGTGTAATGTTTATTTTTAATTAGTATTTTCTAATTTAAAATAAATTAACGGTTATCAACTCAACAAGAAAGATTTTTATTATTTTTATTAAAAATGAAATTTAATTTGTGAATTGACGGACCAAATCAATTGAATAGATGATGGTTTTTAAGGGGCCTAACCGTTTATATAATATATTAGTAATTTAGGCACATTCGATGCATGTGCTACCGTTATAAAAATATTATATAAATTTTTTTATTTTTAAAAATAGTATTTTAATTTTATTTAGTATGGTGTAAAATGACTATGTGGTATCATGTTTAATATAATAGTATTTAAATCATATTTTTAATTTTATTCAATAATGGGAAATCGTAATTAGTATGGAATTGCAATTCATTTGACATTAGATGTGAACGTCCGTATTATTTTGGTGACCGTCTCTTATATTGTTTTTTTTTGTTTTTTATAATTTTTATTTGAAATGAAAAATAGAACGTGATTTGTCTCTCTTAGAATGTGGTTTGAGTTGATACTCTTTTTTTAATAGCATTAATCTAGAAATTGACACACCAAATATCTAATTGCACACACAACGTTATGTTTGTAATAATTCAAAACTGTTGTGTTTGGTAAGTTGTGAACGTGGGTTATTTTTTTAAAAAAATAATAATTAATTTGTAAATGAAATAGAATAGATATGGATAGAAGATACACATATAGATACATCAAACTTCTTATCCCACAATTGTAATAGAAGACTAATTCAATCTCAAATAATTAACATATTTATAATTAAATTAAGAAATATTGTTCTTAATGCTAATCTGGAGAGTTCATTTAATAAAAAAATAAGTTCTTGCAAGAAGGTCAATAGCTTAACGACATTATTATTCATAGTACTTGTTGCCAGTTCGGCATGCAATTCCTTGTATTCGTACCATTTACATATTATATTGTTTTAATAGTGAAATCTTATTACAAAAATAACATTTGTCTTTCTAGCGTAGACTTAATGGCTAGAAAGAAATTACTACTATACATAATTATTGTTAGTAATCGATTTGTTATCAATCTAAATTACGAAAATAAATTTCAATTTCAATATCTATTATAAATGTATGCGCAATAATTGGAAATAAACTTCAGCTTTCGATAAATGAATTGAATCTATGTTCAATCTTCTTTTTACAAATTTCGCATCGCATTAATAATTTCATTTATGATGTTTTGGCGATGCGACTAATAACAAGAGTAATAATATAAACATATAATACACACCAAGGACCACATAATGATTTTGGCGGATCTATATTTATATATTAAGTAACGGACAAAAAGAAAACTGCATAAATACATTGACTTGGTCTTCGATTTCAAATGACCGTTACACATTTTGGTTGGAAAACATATTTTATTTGGGGATTTTACATAAAAATGTTCATTAATATAAAAAATTAACAAATCAGTATATGTCAGTATTTTTTATATGCATGTACCTATCAGAATAAATTTTATGCACATTGGTACCTACCTGCCTGCCGAAAGGTACATCATATCACACATTTAGGTTCCATAGAGAAACGTATTGTGGTACGTAATTGTTAGAGTAGAATGCCCAGTGTTCCAACTTGATTGGATGTCTTCTACTTGTAAAAATACTTTATTAGAAATTATATCAAATAAAAGGCAATGTTTTATCTTATGCTGATATATTACGATAAAGTCCTTAGGTCATTATAAGCTGAAGGACATGATTACGCATTTGATGGTGGTCATGGAATATGTCTTAGGCTGTGATCTTAAATAAGTTCCAAGTCGATGGGTATTTCAAGACAGGACATTGAATAACCCGGAAAGACTTTGCATATGTTGCATGCTTGTAAGACGAGGATGTTACGTTCCATTAGCATTAGTGTGTGATGCAAATGCATATATGCAGATGCTTGTTAGGGAACAAGTTCATCGAACATGACCCGACGAAAAATTCTTAATTGGAAACATTTGTTGAATGAGAATTTCGTGTTGCGATAGTACATGACTAATCCTCTGACTTGAGGCACGATAGTAGTCTTGTGCGCATTGTGCTTTACTTAGATTTATCCTTTGATTGCTGGATAATCACAAAAGGGATATTTTGGGTATTGTATCAGTGTGTATGGAGATTTGTCTGTGGCCAACATAGAATTCGACACTTATATTAATAAGTGAATTTCCTATGTTTTTCATAGTTTATGATTCAAAGACCTTGGCCAAGGCATGATGAATTGAGATTCATAAATGAATCATTTAAACTTGAAATGGAATCATAGTAATTAGATCAATTGGGTTTCGACTTATAACTCCATGCCCAAGGTCTAATCGGGAAATTAGTTGTCGAAAGGATTTTACGTGTATGCACTTGCAATTGAAAAGGTTTACTCGCTATTTCACTCAATACTAGGTAGTCACGCTACTTGCTAGGTGTTACTGTGATCCGTGGATTCGTGAGATTAAAGAGTTATTTTTATTAAATTACAAGGAGTTGTAAATCCACTACTAGTGTTGATCGTGAACCTAAAAGGGTCACACAAAGTTTTGGAGAATGACAATATGAGATTGATATTTCCAATAGTTGGATTAATCTTTAATTCAATTGTTGAATGAAAATAATTTGATTGTTTGACTAAAGGAATAAAATAGTCAATTGGACTGATTATTTCGAAGTTAAGTATTAATTTAGTAATTGTGAGAATTCAATTAATAGGATTTTAAAGTTGGACTTCGATATCCACGATCATCCCTATGTGAGCATAATGAGATGCTTGAAGTAAATGTTATGCTTGCACGTTAGAGTTTTAACCAAGTAAATAAGAAATATATTTTCTTAAAATCCTTGGTGTTATCCTTATATTAATTTTGAATTTAAAAGGGATAAAAGAGTTATGACCATTTCTTAATAACGTTTAATGGGTTAATGGAAATTAACTTTTTATAAGTAGAGGGGCAACGGTTTTAACCTAACAAAGCCCTTGCATAAACGTTACATATATATAATGTTATAGTTTTGCATTAACTTGAAAAACGTTTCAAGGATAGTTAATTATATGCAATGCTATATATATATATATATATGTTTGTATGGATTAACCAAATGGGTAAGTATGAACTGATCACCATAAACTCTTAATGGGCGTGAGCATATGGAACAAGAAAATTGTTTCTGCGATTCCTTTTTCTCGAGCAAACATCAATTCAATATCCGGGGTGTTTTCTACTAGCGAAGAATTCATTCCGGCGTCGTAATCCAAACGGTGGACTCAATTAGAGGGGAGGCATTTGAATCTCTACGGCGAATACAAGTACGGTGACGTCTACGACGAACTACGAAGACGGTGGTTGCCACTAGCCGGGAATTGATTCCCTCTCCTTCGTCGTTAAAAAGAAGCTAAGGAATAGGTAATATACTAAACCCTAGCAAAGCAAAATTCGTACCACTTACGTGATTTTAAAAGATGACGATCCCAACAACCGGTAGTGGAACCGACGGGGCGAACATTTTACGATAAATGTACAATTTTGTTTCGAAGTTTCCGCTGCGATCGCCTGATGCGGCCTAGCGAACCCAACAGTAATACAGCTAGAAATGGTACCACCATATAGCTTGCTGCAAGGTATCGTATGGAACGTATATAGGTACCATATAAACGCGTAACGTGGTACGCAATACACATATAAATGTTGGGAAACCCCGGGTGACCCGAGGCCTTGCCCCGGACGCAGCGGAATTTAAAATTTTTTCCCGAGTTCCCCATATGGTTTCCTCAGGATACTCGGTTAAATAAAGAAACTGCATGATCGACAAGTATAAAGGAATAAGGATCTTACCCTTGTAGCGAAGATCCTTAGCTCCCGTAGCTCACGAACTGTGCTGAAGAGAATCACGCCGACCCCGTGACGTGCCGTAAACTTACACCACCCCAAGGATGGCTAGAGATGGTGTGGAGTATTGTATAGAGATGTTTATATGTGTATGTGATTTCTAAAACTCACAAACACTTAGGGTTTTCTCAAGAACAACCCCAAATGCTCTAGCTTCTCTCTAAAATCTCTAAGTTTAGTGTGAGAAAGCTTATGAACTTGTTATG
This sequence comes from Craterostigma plantagineum, assembly GCA_027422505.1. Lineage (NCBI taxonomy): Eukaryota > Viridiplantae > Streptophyta > Magnoliopsida > Lamiales > Linderniaceae > Craterostigma > Craterostigma plantagineum. Next base: position 6,054,777 of record JAPQWV010000005.1, read on the forward strand.
GACGAAAATCCCAAGTCTATAATTGTAAAATCAAGTTTTAAATCATGAAATAGACTTTTGATTTGTTTAAATGAGATCGATCTTTTTTGCATGCATGTCCTACATGACTCATTTTTGTTTGATTCTCTTGTTATTTTATCATCTAATGACTAGATATTGTCCCACAAATCATAACAAAAGAACAAGGAACGAAATTGGATTTGATTTGGATCAAATTTGACCAAAAACTGTCGGTTCACGGCCTCTTGCAAGACCCTTCACGGCCGTGACAAGTATTAGGCAGCTTCTGCCGCGCGTCACGGCCTCCGTCACGGCCATAACTGTCTTCTGGAGGCCTTCACGGCCTTGACATGAAGTGTCACGGCCGTGACACTGTCGGGCAGCATTTTGATCGCCTACTGCCTGTCGTCACGGCCACGTGCAAGGTTGTCACGGCCGTGACAGCCCTGACAGCTTTGCGACAGTTCGTATTTCGATCTGATCGAGGGGTAAACGATGTCCGATTGACCTGAAATTTCAACCATAGTTAAAAGACTCACCAATCTTGATTATGACCAAAGGGATTCTCAATCCGAGGTCTAGATTGTGAGATATGAATTTTTGAAGCTACTGCTACTTTGCATACGGGCTTCATGACCATGATAAGCCTTGCTCATCATTGTGAACCCTATTTATGCTTCATTCATCACCATTTCCGTTCCATAAATTTCCGTCCATGTAAATATAGTTTCTAAAACATATATTTAACATTTGGTTAACGTCTCTAAGACCGTTAAATCATTTTACATCTCATATTAGTTAGGCACTATCACAGTGATCATTTTTAAGCCCGACTCTCTTGGTTCGTCTCAACCTGGAAAGGGAGGAATCCAAGAATTCGGTAAGCGCCTAGCCAATCCCGCGGTACCAAATAGATCCCGTGTTGAGTACGATCTTCAATCTACGAACCGACTATAGATTATCGTCGTACGTATAGACCCTTCACAAATGTCCCGATCGAGTGAGAGTCATGGTTACGTCAAACTCACTAGACTCGACTCTATGACTAATTCGTGACTAGCGAAATTACTAAACTGCTCTCCACGTCCCACATGAGTCAGTTTATTGCTTCGGCCGAAGACTTCGTAATTTCCCGTCCCCGAATATGCATAGGACACATGTCTCGGTTACTAACGAGATAGTGAATCCCTAACGTTAGTCTAAGCACGGCAGTTACCCTTTGTTGTCAAGACCGCATGTCGCCGCCGACCCATGTTCGTCCCCGAACAAGGTGGGCCTAGCAAACTAGTGACATGTCAAGACCCCAAAGTCAACTCCGTCAAAAACCCTTCGGTCTAAGGTCCACGCACACTACTATAGTCAATCGATCGATCATTGACGCTACCCAGAGTAACGATAAGGCCCATGTGATCGTCGATTGCGAGTCGTGTCCAAGTACAAGTTAATTCCCTAATTCAACTTATACCAACGTTACGACCTCCCGCTTCCCAAGCGAATGGTTGGCACAACCATATAAGAGTCGTCAACAAATAAGTCGTAATTGACGCTCAGTCACCCTACTGAGGTCTAAGACTTATGGACTAATTTAATATCGGAGGCTAATAGCTCACCGGTGCCCCTCTCTCATCCCATGAGAATCGGTGACTAAACTCACGATATATGGGATTTATTTATTTACCGTCTTACGGATGCCTAATAAGACTTGATAGGTAAATAAATAATATGCCTTTTAAAGAATGAATAATAAATATAAATTCCATTGATACATATAAGAATACATTATTCAAATACAGAGCGAATAATACATTGATTATTAAACACATGCCCTATTCATTAAATCCTCGAATGGCATTCCGAGGGCACATCCCCAACAATAAAAAGGTACGTCAAGACCGGAAAAATGGTACGCACAGTCTAACGGATACTTATCTATAAAATTTTCTGACATGGGTACTGACTTATAAATTTTTTATACAATTGAGTATGTTTCTATAGATTCACTTTTTTATTTTCTCATAATGTATTGTTGGTGGCTGCTAAATTATTAGAATTTAATTCACAATTGAGAGCTGTGGGCCCAAATTAAGGAAATGGCCAGATCAGTAGTCTAAGATTGTATGAAATGTATTTAAATGTAAAAAAGTGAACTATGACCATCTCATCACAATTTATTTTTATTTATTATTTTGGTAATACTTATTGTTGAATTAAATTCAAGCCCACCACATATCTGAATTTCTCATTGAATGCATCACATTGCTATGCTCAACAGCTATCTTCCTTCATTTAAGACTATATAGTGATATCACTTTTCCTATTATGTTTCTTTATCTTTTGTTGTTATTTATATTCGTGGGAGGGATTTTTTAGTAATATTATCATATATTTCAATGAACAATCGAATATATTCTAACAACCTAAAATGCCACCAAGAACCAATTTAAAATGTGTCACCGGTGGGGGACAAACCATCTCCTAACATTCCCCCACCTCACCAAATCAAATCCACTACATGAAAGAAAAAAAAATTTAACAACAATAATTTTCACCAATAACAATTAATAAATAGTAATTTCTTGTAAATATTTCTAATCATTTCTGTATGGATCTTGTAAATATTTCTAATCATTTCTGTATGGATTGTTACGTATCATATTACACACAACAATGCACCGACTTGAATCGAACGAAACATAAGATGTGAGGGGCAAAAGCGTCACTACGCAATCAATCACTACCTCTTTAGCTTTAGTAACCCAAAAGTCAAAAGTCAACGATCAAATAAAATTTCCACCACCGCCACGCCAACCACGTCAGCGGTTGCACTTGCCGCTATAGCTGTTGTACCTCCCAAAATCGGCGAGCTTCCTCGAGCCACTCTTACAAAACGACGCCGTACTAGGGTCTCCGCCGCCTGCCGTCAGCTCCTGGCTCCAATTCCGATGGCTCGGACTCGCCCGCACCAGTGGACTCAGGCAAAACACCAACCCCGACGGCCCGTTTCTGCAGGTGCTCGACGCAGCGGCGCGACGGCGCGTCGCCGAGCTATATGCAGGCTGTTGAGATAGTCACGTGTGTGTGGCAAGTCCCACACCGAAAATTGCTTCTAAAATAAATGGGTATATAGCTTGATGGGTCAACTCCTCTTAAACACCAATTGGTTTTAAGAAGGAACCCCATCAAGCTTATACCAGGCATCGATCCTCTGTGTGACGTGTGCGTGCGGGCCTCGATGATGCAGAGGCCCGGCCCGAATTTCTACAGATAATTTCTACATGGTATCAGAGCGGGCAGAGATCCGACTCAATTAAAAAAATATATATGACGGGTTCGAAAAGAATGGCGTTCCCGTCCGATTAATTTGACATGGGCAGACACGCCCGATTAAAAAAATTGAAATGGGCTCACACGTGAGGGGAGAGTGTTGAGATAGTCACGTGTGTGTGGCAAGTCCCACACCGAAAATTGCTTCTAAATAAATGGGTATATAGCTTGATGGGTCAACTCCTCTTAAACACCAATTGGTTTTAAGAAGGAACCCCATCAAGCTTATACCAGGCATCGATCCTCTGTGTGACGTGTGCGTGCGGGCCTCGATGATGCAGAGGCCCGGCCCGAATTTCTACAGATAATTTCTACACAGGCGTGTTGGATCTGCGCTGCCTCCACGAGGAAGGAGGCTCCGACGACTCGCCGCTCGAATTCTCGCCGTCGGAGGAGCACCTCGCCGGAGACAAGCCTCGGTTGCTGAGGCGCGCGGGTCCTCGCGCCGCTGCGGTGGATTTCCCGCTCTCTTCGACGGAGAAAGCCTCCTTCTCCTTCTCCTTCTTCTTCTTCTTCCTCAGCTTCATACGGCGCGTGGTGAACACGCTCGACAACCATGAGGTCGCCTCCTCCCTCGGCGCGTCGGTCTTCGATCGGAAAAGCCCAGAGAACAGCGAAGAAAGCTTCGTCCTCCTGCTCCGGCGGCGTTTCTCACCGGCCTCCAAAGCCGCCGAGCCGTTGGGCCCCACCTGAGGAGTACTGAAGAACCACCGACCGTGAACGTAGCCTTGGTGGAAGCCTCCGTCCTGGAGGTGCCACGTGGCGGAGGCGTCCGATTTCCTTCGGGCGACGTACGGCGAGACGGAGCGTGGGAAATTGAGGTGCTCCGACGACTGCTCCAATTGGGCCAGCTTTTGGGCTTTGGCTTGCGCGACGGCGACGGCAAGGAGGCGCTCGCGGAGGCACGAAGCGCAGACGCCCACGGCGCTGCTGACGTCGGCGGCGTGCCTCCTACACCTAAGGCTCATAACTCTTGAAATCTAAAGCAATCAATATTCTCAGGTAAATTTCCTTGTCCGATATCCTCCGATCGATTCTTTATGGGCTGCGGCCGGAGGCTGATAAGGCGCTGGCATTATCTGAGGTTAGTTCTTTCTTGGCTTTGTCTGATTATTGTTCGTGCGTGTGATTTTGAGGGTGGACTATCGCTTTTGTCTCTTTGCTCTTTTTCCTTTTTGGTGGGTTGCGAAGAACAAAGGCTATCACAGCTGTGTTTTGAGGGAAACAGAGTAACTATCAGTAGGCGGAGAACGGCGGAGAGAGACGTGGACGAATGGAGTGAAGTGGCCTGAGAGGAAATGGGTAATAAATGGGTTGGGGGCGATGGAAATAGGTTTATATAATTAATTAGTCTTTGCTAAAATGAGGACTTTGGGTAGTTTTGTCGTATCAATAACCATTTACTTGATATGAAGGTTATTTATTAATTTCAACCAACTTCGATGAAGATAATGGGAAGTAAACGTAGAGAAAGTTATCTTTTTGGAAAATAATATGATATGTATTTAGTTGCCCGTCTTTAATATTCTAATTTTTTCTTATAATTGTGTGTTGATTTCACGCAATCGTTATCTTTTTTCTTAAGCTTTTATTATCTTTTGTTAATTTTTTTAGGTTTCGGTTGCCGGTTGGTTGTATAGCAATTATAGATGTTATAAGTTCAGCCCAAATATTAAAATAACGAATGGGCCAATGATGATATAAGGGTTGCAGTCCAATTTTGGTTTAGTATTTTAGAATTTTATATATGTTGATTGTTGAACCAATGATCCAATTCAAAATGTAGAAGCACGTATGTACCATTAGAATTTTTTAAATTAGGTTATCTATTATTTGCGCAATTGATAAGTTGGCTCAAGAATGAAGATACAGTACTGTATAGTTCACCTGTTAGATCTGTAACAAATAAACTATTACAAAGATTGAAAGATGTAATTCATTTTACGAACTACCCTTGTCATAATATATAACAAGGATAAATGAGTGCCTCGACAAAGTAATTCAATCCACTTGATTGATTGATTATCAGCCGACCAAATATTTAAGCACTACCTAAGCCACCAGTCAAGAAAACCTATAGTTTCTGTCGTCAAATCTTCTAGAAGCCGACCAAATTATAATTATCGTAACAACTCTCGTGCAAATGATACTATTACTTAATATAATTTATCACTTCCATCATATAATAATACTAGTTTTTACTCGTACAATGCCCGATATTAAGTATTAGTAACCATTATATGTTATAAATACTAGTCTAAATTGCACACTCATACTTGTGATATGTAAATTATAAATGCATTTAATAATTATTAAATAATATTTACTAAAAATAGAAGGTAAATATGACGTGGGTAATTTTCTTTTAATTAAATATTATTATTTGTAACTCATTTTAATTGAAGACCAAACTTACGATTTATATACCAACCCCTGATACTTAATAAAAAAGTATAAATATTAAACTTTATATTTGATAGTGGATAGTTATTGTCGAATTTTAACATGTGATAGTGAGTAGTTTAGGGGTCGTTTGATATCCATGTTAATGGATTACATGTATATAAGTTATTTGTGTATGGCTATACAAGGATTTTGTTGATATTATATTTTAACATGTTTGATATGTGTGTATTAATTATTTGTGTAATGATATATATTGTGTTTGATAGATGTGTTTGAGGTGTGTATGGATTAGTGATACACACCCTATAACCACCTTAGAGGTGGGTATGCACATACAAGCCCTAAAACCAAAATCCTTGTAAAGGTATAGCTATTTCAAGACATGTATGGCTATACACAGATAACAAACACGAGGTAACTTATTCATACACATATCATAACCACCTATGCATACATATGCAAGTAGAGCTGTCAATTGGGCCTGTGGCCCGCGGGCCGGCCGGCCCCGCCCCCCAAAAAGGGCGGGCCGGGCTGGGATATTTTAGGCCCGCCAAGGGGCGGGCCAAACGGGCCAACCCGCGCGGGCTTGGCGGGGCGGGGCGGGCCAGCCCGCCAATTTAATAAAATTATATTTATATTTTATATTATATATTATGTTTAAATATATTAATTTAATAGTTAATGATTCATTAATATACCATAATTAATAACATATATATTTAAAAATATAGAATTAATAAGTTGTTTATCCATAATTTATTATTAAATATCTTAATTAACTAAAACTAATTAATAAATTAAATTATAAAATAAAAATACAAAAAAATAAATAATATATATAGGCGGGCGGGCCGGTCCCCCATTTTGGAGGCCCGCTAGATGGCGGGCCAGCCCGCCCCGCCCCGCCAAGTGGCGGGCTGTAGCGACCCTACTTAAATACGTATTTTGGCGGGTTTTACGCAGCGTAAGCATCGGATAGCCCATATAATAAAAACTTTTATTACATAATAATATTCAAGTACTGGGCCGAAGCCCAAAAGTCTAAACCCGTAAATAAAAAAAATTGTTTTACAACACACATATTATTGTATTAGACCGAAGCCCAAATAGTAACAATACGAAACATGAATGAAATACTCCACAGGTCGCGTTCCATGTACTGCCCCGCACTCAAAAGACCGTGGAGTCACCCCATCAGCCGCCTCACCTACATACGTAAACCCTGAGCTTTTGCCCAGTAGATGAAAACATGCAATGCAAATGCTCTCACACCCCAATCCCGACATAACTCACAAAATACACGCTCGACTCTTTTCTCATATCTCATTTCATCACATCACATCACATCAGGGCCCGAGGCTTAAGTACTAAAGGCAACACGCGCACGCAGGGGTCCGTAGCTCGGGAGTCCCCACTCCCCACAAGGGTCAGTAGCTCGGGAGGCCCACTCCCCACATCTCAATCATATAGTGCGCCTTAGTCCTAACATCAACTCATACCATTCGACAACTATAACGACCCTACTTCTTAAATACATATTTTGGCGGGTTTTACGCAGCATAAGCAGCGGAAAGCCCATTTAATAAAAGCTTTTATTACATAATAATATTCAAGTACCGGGCCGAAGCCCAAAAGTCTAAACCCGTAAATAAGAAAATGTATTACAACACACACATTATTGTATTAAACCGTAGTCCAAATAGTAACAATACGAAACATGAATGAAAAACTCCACAGGTCGCGTTCCATGTACTGCCCCGCACTCAAAAGACCGTGGAGTCACCGCCATCAGCCGCCTCACCTACATACGTAAACCCTGAGCTTTTGCCCAGTAGATGAAAACATGCAATGCAAATGCTCTCACACCCCAATTCCGACATAACTCACAAAATACACGCTCGACTCTTTTCTCATATCTCATTTCATCACATCACATCAGGGCCCGAGGCTTAGGTACTAAAGGCAACACGCGCGCGCAGGGGTCCGTAGCTCGGGAGGCCCCACTCCCCACAAGGGGTCAGTAGCTCGGGAGGCCCACTCCCTCCATATAAAGTGCGCCTTAGTCCTAACCTCACTCATACAACTCATCTACCATTTATCATTCATAAACCATCTCACTCACTTCTCCGTACAATACTCTCATGACTCCGCACTCCCCTCGTAACACGTGTATGCAAAAGCCATGCAAACAAAAATGCAACATATAACATATCATTTCCACATTTCTATATTACATATCGGCCCGAGGTATCAGCTCGGCCCGATTCCAAGAATCAACACTCAACAAATAATTCGGGCCAAAGCCCGCGTTCCGATTTTTAATCGGCCCGAAACCGTAACCACCGAACTCCCTCTCGATCTTATACTAGAAGTTCTAAGTTTAATTCTTTCTACCTTACGACTCTGATTTCACCCCAACGCTAGCTTTAGGCTAAATTCCAAAAGTATTTTAGAAATTGTCAATCTTTCCCAAAATTTAAAAATTATTTTTAGCTCTATAGCAAATTTTCAGAAATTACAATTTTTGCTCCGAAACCTTTGAAAATTCACAATTAACCCCAACCGAATATTTTTAACAATTATTTAGCCCCAAGACTTTTGAAAATTCTCCATTTAACCCTAGCCGAGATACTTAAAATTTATTTAGTACTTGAAAATTGTTCTGGAATTTTATAACTAACCCCTACCGAATATTTAATATTTATTTAATCCTTCGGAATTTCAGAAAAAATTGCGCAAAGGCCCCAATTGACTTTAATGTTTATTTAAGTTTATCCAAAGGTTCTAATAATTTACTAAAAGGTCCCTAGTCGATTGAATAATAGTTACCAAGTATCTCAAAACTTCTGAAAATTGCAATTAAGTCCTTAGCCGAGTTTTAAGTATTTATTTGATCCTCCGAAAATTCTGAAAATTGTATTTTAACCCCTAATAAGCTTTAACCCATTTATTTAGAACCCAAAAGCTTCTGAAATTTCATTTTTACCCCAGTCGAAAACTAACATGTTTATTTAGTACCCAAAACTTTCGACAAATTTTAATTTGATCCTAGTCGAAATTTAATATATTTATATAGTTCCCAAAACTTCTGAAAACTTTCAATTTAACCTTAACTGAAATTTTAGTATATTCAATAGAATAGCCCCTGTTTCGGATTTACATACACAGCCCCAGATTCTTGAAACTTTTCAATTTAGTACTCGAATTTTTGAAGATTACACAAAGAACCCCACCCCAATTATTTATTCCAAAATATAAATCTGTCCTAAAAACTTTATATTTCTTTAAAAATATCCCCTATTCGAAATTTTACAACACATACTCCCTGGATTTTATAAGATTTCGATTAAGTCCCAAATTTTAAAAATAACTATCTTATACGGCTGTTGAGCGACAGTTTCGGATTTCTCATTGATCACAAGGTAAACGATGTCCGATGGACCTGAAATTTTAACCAAAGATAAAGGACTTGCAAATCTTAATTCTGTCCAAAGGAATTTCTAATCCGAGGTCTAGATTGTGAGATATGAATTTTTGAACCTCTTGGCCGAAATGGATAAAGAAAACCCTAGAAAACCCTAATTCTCCCCAAGTTTTGCTCTATCCTCTTAATCTAAAGTCCTCTATCCCTATTTCCAAATATTCATAGTTCTAAAAATTCTCAATCTCATGCTCCCTAAGATAATCAACGAAAAATTCATGCAAGTAAATTATTATCATCACATAAACACAAAGAATTCGATGAATATCATGCAAAACACGTAAAATTCACAAATCCTAATATTGTTTACGTATGTAGGTGATCTTCGCCTACCTTACGTCCGTAGAGGCTACGTTACGGTTTAGTTTCACGTGATCCCGACCTTAGAACTTCGATCCCGAACTTCCCGGAAATATTTCTTCTCCTCCCTCTTCTTCTTCCTTTTTTTTTCTCTTTTTTATTCCTTATTTTCTTTCTTCCCTCTCTCTCCCTCTTTCTCACGGCTCTTTCTTCCCCCCTCTATTCTCTTTAGTTTATTTATAAATTGTCCTCAAGAGGTAAAGGTGCATTAGGTTTAATTATTTTGGTGAGGTGGTCTTTTTGTCTTCTCCTCTTTCTTTCTTTCCCATTTTCTTCTTATCTCCCACGTCTTCTTCCCCTTTATTTTATTTGCCTTGTCTATTCTTACTTTCTCTTAGTGGAGGCATATTAGGTGTATTTGTATTTGTTTGTTTTATTTTTGTTTTGTTTGGTTTTGTTTTGTTTAATTCTATTAATATTATATTATTTATTTTCGGCCCATTTAAAAATTATTTGGGCCAAATTGTAAATTCTTGGCCCAATTCAAGAAGAAATTGGATCTAGTTCAAAAATAAATCTTGTAATTTTGAACATAATTGAAATAATCCCGTATTAAATTTTTACGGGTATTACATCCTCCCCCCCTTACAAGAATTTCGTCCCCGAAATTACATCGAAAGAAATAATTGGGATAACGATTCTTCATATCGTCCTCTCGTTCCCATGTGGCTTCCTCAACCGCATGGTTTCGCCACAGTACCTTGACTAGTGGAATGTTCTTGTTCGAAGTTGTTTTACCTCGTGCATTAGGATCTCTACCGGTTCTTCTTCGTAGCTCAGATCCGGTTTGAGTTGTTGATAGAGGGATTCATTCTCTAGCACGTGGTTCGGATTTGCGACATATTTACGTAAGCTCGATACGTGAAATACATCGTGGACTTGGGCTAGCGAAGCTGGCAACTCCAGTTGATATGCGACTTCTCCGACTCTCTTAAGGATTTGGAACGGACCAATGTACCTCGGACTGAGTTTGCCCTTCTTTCCGAATCTTTTCACGCCTCTCATAGGAGATATCTTCAAGAACACCCGATCGCTTTCCGAGAACTCGAGCGGCCTTCGTCGTTGATCAGCATAGCTCTTCTGACGACTTTGGGCTGTCTGCATTCTTTCTCGGATTTTGGTGACCGCCTCCGTCATTTCTTGTATCTTATCGGGACCTAAGAGTGCTCGCTCACCGATCTCGTCCCAGTGTATCGGGGATCGGCATTTGCGCCCGTATAAAGCTTCGTACGGTGCCATCCCGATTGAAGAATGATAACTGTTGTTATACGAGAATTCGATCAGAGGAAGAAATTTGCTCCAGTTCCCTTTGAAGTCCAAGACACAAGCTCGGAGCATATCTTCGAGGGTCTGAATAGTTCGTTCTGTTTGCCCGTCAGTTTGGGGATGATAAGCGGTGCTGAACGAAAGCTTCGTCCCCATTGATTTCTGTAAGCTCATCCAGAACTTGGACAGAAATTTCGAATCTCTATCCGAGATGATGGACGAAGGAATCCCGTGAAGTCGAACTATTTCTTGAATATACAATTTAGCATGTTGCTCCAAAGAGAAAGTTGAACAAATAGGTAGAAAATGGGCGGACTTAGTTAATCGATCTACAATTACCCAAATGGCGTCGTGGCCTTTCGCAGTTTTCGGCAAGCCGACGACAAAGTCCATGGTAATATGATCCCATTTCCACTCGGGAATAGACAAGGATTGCAGCATCCCTGCCGGCCTCTGATGTTCTGCCTTGACTTGTTGGCAAGTGAGACACTGGCTTACGAACGTCGCAATGTCTCCCTTCATTCCCGGCCACCAGTACGTCTCACGTAAATCTCGATACATCTTCGTAGCTCCGGGGTGTACCGAGTATGTAGTGGCGTGCGCCTCCGTCATTATGGTTTTCCGGAGTTCTGCGTTATCGGGCACGTACAGACGATTGTTATAGAATAAACTCCCATCTCCTTGTAATTTGAATTCTGATGAAGTCGTGATTGTTTTCTCGCTTGTCAATTTCAGATACAGCTCGTCTTGCTCCTGAGCTTTCTTGATCTGCTCCGGCAACGTAGGGTGAAGAGTTAACGCCGCCATTCTAGCCTCGATCTCGCCAAAATTTATTACTTCTACTTCGAGGTTGTGGAGTTCCGTGTTCACCGCCTTTCGACTCAATGCGTCGGCGACTACGTTTGCTTTGCCGGAATGATAGTTGATCACGCAATCGTAGTCTTTAACGAGCTCCAACCAACGTCGTTGCCTCATATTCAACTCCTTCTGGGTAAAGAAGTATTTCAGGCTCTTATGGTCGGTGTAGATCTCGCACCGTTCCCCGTAGAGATAATGACGCCAGATTTTTAGGGCGAACACAACTGCTGCGAGTTCGAGATCGTGCGTGGGGTAATTCTTCTCATAAGGTTTCAACTGTCGGGAGGCATACGCAATTACCTTCCCGTTCTGCATCAGCACGCACCCCAAGCCAATCTTTGAGGCATCACTGTACACCGAGAAGCCTTCGGTACCGGAGGGAATCGTAAGAACTGGAGCCGTTGTCAATCGTTTTTTTCAACTCCTGGAAGCTTTGCTCGCATGCTTCCGTCCACTTGAATGGGACATTCTTCTTTGTCAGGTTCGTGAGTGTCGAGGCAATGCTGGAAAAGTCCTTAATGAACTTTCGGTAGTATCCAGCAAGCCCGAGAAACCTGACCTCCGTGGGAGTAGTTGGTCGTGGCCAATCGCTTACGGTTTCGATCTTGCTGGGGTCCACAGAAATCCCGTTTCCGGAGACAATGTGTCCCAGAAAGGCCACTTGCGTGAGCCAAAATTCACATTTCTTGAATTTGGCATAGAGTTGCTTTTCCCGAAGAATTTCGAGAACCGTTCGTAAATGAGCGGCGTGTTCCTCTTTCGTTTTAGAGTAAACGAGGATATCATCTATAAAGATGATTACGAAATGGTCGAGGAAATCTTTGAAGATCCGGTGCATTAGGTCCATAAATACCGCTGGAGCGTTCGTCAACCCGAAAGGCATAACCAAAAATTCATAGTGGCCATACCTCGTATTGAACGCCGTTTTTGGAACGTCGGCTTCCCGAACCTTCAGCTGATGGTACCCCGATCTTAAATCAATTTTGGAAAATATAGACGCTCCCTGTAGCTGATCGAACAGATCGTCAATTCTGGGCAGCGGGTATTTGTTTTTGATCGTCAGTTTATTCAGTTCTCGGTAGTCGATACAAAGTCTCATCGACCCGTCCTTCTTACGAACGAACAGAACCGGTGCTCCCCAAGGCGAGAAACTGGGCTGAATAAATCCTTTCTGCAATAGCTCATCAAGTTGCTCTTTTAACTCTCGTAGTTCGCTTGGTGCTAAACGGTACGGAGTCTTAGAGAACGGTGCTGCTCCTGGAGTTAGTTCGATCGCGAATTGGAGTTCTCGATTAGGAGGTAGTCCCGGGAGATCGTCGGGAAATACGTCGGGAAATTCATTTGCAACGGGTACGTCTTTTAATTTCGGTTGAGGCGATTCGTCGGTCTTTATTGCAAATAGGAGAAAAGACTCACATCCCGAATTCAGAAGTCGTTGGGCTTTTAAGGCAGAAATTTGATGGATTTTGCTCTTCTCCTTCGCTCCCACAAACGTGAACATTTCATCTTCAGGAATTTGGAACGCCACCATCTTCTTCCGGCAATCGATTATGGCCCCGTATTTCGAGAGCCAATCCATTCCGAAAATAACGTCGTAGTCGTTCATCGGGATCACAATTAGATCTACGCTCAAACTCCTTCCTTCGATCGTCACGGGACATTTCTCCAACACTAGGTTAGTTCGAGTTGGATCCCCGTGTGGTAGGGTTACTACATAGTTGTAATCAGATAAGGTAGGAGAGATGCCTACCTTGGTCACATATTTGGCCGAAACGAGTGCGTGGCTCCAGAATCAAACAACACGGAAGTAGGCACGTCGTAAATTTGTAACGTACCGGTCACCACTGTAGGATTTGCCTCTGCCTCTTCATTGGTTAATGTGAACACCCGTGCTGGAATCGGTGGTGGTAGCGCCTCCGCCTCTTTATTAGTCAATGCAAACACTCGAGCTGGAGCTGGTGGTGGTAGCGCCTCCGCCCTTTCATTGGTCATTGCAAATGCTCGAGTCGGAACCGGTGGCGGTCGTGCAAGCGTCTGAGTCGGGTTCCTGGGTTGGTCGCAGGCTCGTGCGTAATGTCCCTGTTTCCCGCAAAGATAGCATACGACGTTGGGGTTGTATCCAACTCCAAAGCAGACACCGACGTGATTACGCCCACATTGTTGACACGGTGGTGAGTTGTATGAAGATCGGTTCGGAACGCTGGGTGGTCCCTGGTTCGGCCTCGGTCGCCAGTTAGATGGTCCCGAGCGACCTCCTTGGTTAGGGCCTTTCCCGAAGAATGGTCTCTTTCGGTCACCTCCACCTCCCTGCTGACTCTCCATTCTCTTCCTTGCTTCTTGCGCCGCCACGATCTGAGCCTCTGCTTGCTCCGCGATGATGGCTCGTTCGGCCACTTGTGTGAAGTGCATACCCGGGATACCCGACATGCTTACGTCACGGTAAATCTCGGGTCTGAGGCCCACCATGAAACGAGCCACCTTTAATGCATCAGTAGCTACCATGTGTGGAGCGAAGCGAGATAGCTCTTCGAATTTACGAACGTATTCCGGCACCGTCATCCTTCCTTGTCGGAGGTTGATGAATTCGTTCATTCGTTGTGCTTGCTCGTGGGCTGAGAAGTATTTTTCGAAGAACAGCTCTTTGAATCTATCCCATGGCATCGCAGCAGGGTCGTTAAGGATTTTGATGGTATCCCACCAAAATCGCGCACTTCCTCGTAACATCGAAACGGCACAGAGAACTTGTTCGTTCCCTGGCACCCGACCGTATACGAACATATCTTCAATTGTTCGGATCCAGTCTTCTGCCATCGAAGGATCGGTAGCTTGCTCGAAAGTCGGGGGATTCAGTTTACGAAACCTTTCCCCGATGATTTCCACACGGTCAGGATGTGGAGAGGATCGGTGCTTTGATGAGCTCCGGAAATTGATTAGATCGTGGATTTGAGCAGCCTGTTGCTGGATCAGCTCAGTCAAACAGCGGATGGTATCGTTCTCACGAGTCGGGGATTCAGATCTATCCCGACGACTGGGCTCTCCATCATTCCCATTTCCCGATCGTGTCCTCATTTTCTAAGAGTCTACAAGTTCACATAACATAGAAAAGCACAAAAAAAAAACACATAAGCATTTACATATATTCACGTAATAGTATAAAACTTACAGACGTAGGCTGATCCTCCCGGCTTTTGAGCGGCAGTACATGGACGGTCTACAGAACCTAAAGCCTAGCCGCGCTCTGATACCACCTATAACGACCCTACTTCTTAAATACATATTTTGGCGGGTTTTACGCAGCATAAGCAGCGGAAAGCCCATTTAATAAAAGCTTTTATTACATAATAATATTCAAGTACCGGGCCGAAGCCCAAAAGTCTAAACCGTAAATAAGAAAATGTATTACAACACACACATTATTGTATTAAACCGTAGTCCAAATAGTAACAATACGAAACATGAATGAAAAACTCCACAGGTCGCGTTCCATGTACTGCCCCGCACTCAAAAGACCGTGGAGTCACCGCCATCAGCCGCCTCACCTACATACGTAAACCCTGAGCTTTTGCCCAGTAGATGAAAACATGCAATGCAAATGCTCTCACACCCCAATCCCGACATAACTCACAAAATACACGCTCGACTCTTTTCTCATATCTCATTTCATCACATCACATCAGGGCCCGAGGCTTAGGTACTAAAGGCAACACGCGCGCGCAGGGGTCCGTAGCTCGGGAGGCCCCACTCCCACAAGGGGTCAGTAGCTCGGGAGGCCCCACTCCCTCCATATAAAGTGCGCCTTAGTCCTAACCTCACTCATACAACTCATCTACCATTTATCATTCATAAACCATCTCACTCACTTCTCCGTACAATACTCTCATGACTCCGCACTCCCCTCGTAACACGTGTATGCAAAAGCCATGCAAACAAAAATGCAACATATAACATATCCTTTCCACATTTCTATATTACATATCGGCCCGAGGTATCAGCTCGGCCCGATTCCAAGAATCAACACTCAACAAATAATTCGGGCCCAAAGCCCGCGTTCCGATTTTTAATCGGCCCGACACCGTAACCACCGAACTCCCTCTCGATCTTATACTAGAAGTTCTAAGTTTAATTCTTTCTACCTTACGACTCTGATTTCACCCCAACGCTAGCTTTAGGCTAAATTCCAAAAGTATTTTAGAAATTGTCAATCTTTCCCAAAATTTAAAATTATTTTTAGCTCTATAGCAAATTTTCAGAAATTACAATTTTTGCTCCGAAACCTTTGAAAATTCACAATTAACCCCAACCGAATATTTTTAACAATTATTTAGCCCCAAGACTTTTGAAAATTCTCCATTTAACCCTAGCCGAGATACTTAAAATTTATTTAGTACTTGAAAATTGTTCTGGAATTTTATAACTAACCCCGACCGAATATTTAATATTTATTTAATCCTTCGGAATTTCAGAAAAAATTGCGCAAAGGCCCCAATTGACTTTAATGTTTATTTAAGTTTATCCAAAGGTTCTAATAATTTACTAAAAGGTCCCTAGTCGATTGAATAATAGTTACCAAGTATCTCAAAACTTCTGAAAATTGCAATTAAGTCCTTAGCCGAGTTTTAAGTATTTATTTGATCCTCCGAAAATTCTGAAAATTGTATTTTAACCCCTAATAAGCTTTAACCCATTTATTTAGAACCCAAAAGCTTCTGAAATTTCATTTTTACCCCAGTCGAAAACTAACATGTTTATTTAGTACCCAAAACTTTCGACAAATTTTAATTTGATCCTAGTCGAAATTTAATATATTTATATAGTTCCCAAAACTTCTGAAAACTTTCAATTTAACCTTAACTGAAATTTTAGTATATTCAATAGAATAGCCCCTGTTTCGGATTTTACATACACAGCCCCAGATTCTTGAAACTTTTCAATTTAGTACTCGAATTTTTGAAGATTACACAAAGAACCCCACCCCAATTATTTATTCCAAAATATAAATCTGTCCTAAAAACTTTATATTTCTTTAAAAATATCCCCTATTCGAAATTTTACAACACATACTCCCTGGATTTTATAAGATTTCGATTAAGTCCCAAAATTTTAAAAATAACTATCTTATACGGCTGTTGAGCGACAGTTTCGGATTTCTCATTGATCACAAGGTAAACGATGTCCGATGGACCTGAAATTTTAACCAAAGATAAAGGACTTGCAAATCTTAATTCTGTCCAAAGGAATTTCTAATCCGAGGTCTAGATTGTGAGATATGAATTTTTGAACCTCTTGGCCGAAATGGATAAAGAAAACCCTAGAAAACCCTAATTCTCCCCAAGTTTTGCTCTATCCTCTTAATCTAAAGTCCTCTATCCCTATTTCCAAATATTCATAGTTCTAAAAATTCTCAATCTCATGCTCCCTAAGATAATCAACGAAAAATTCATGCAAGTAAATTATTATCATCACATAAACACAAAGAATTCGATGAATATCATGCAAAACACGTAAAATTCACAAATCCTAATATTGTTTACGTATGTAGGTGATCTTCGCCTACCTTACGTCCGTAGAGGCTACGTTACGGTTTAGTTTCACGTGATCCCGACCTTAGAACTTCGATCCCGAACTTCCCGGAAATATTTCTTCTCCTCCCTCTTCTTCTTCCTTTTTTTTTTCTCTTTTTTATTCCTTATTTTCTTTCTTCCCTCTCTCTCCCTCTTTCTCACGGCTCTTTCTTCCCCCCTCTATTCTCTTTAGTTTATTTATAAATTGTCCTCAAGAGGTAAAGGTGCATTAGGTTTAATTATTTTGGTGAGGTGGTCTTTTTGTCTTCTCCTCTTTCTTTCTTTCCCATTTTCTTCTTATCTCCCACGTCTTCTTCCCCCTTTATTTTATTTGCCTTGTCTATTCTTACTTTCTCTTAGTGGAGGCATATTAGGTGTATTTGTATTTGTTTGTTTTATTTTTGTTTTGTTTGGTTTTGTTTTGTTTTTAATTCTATTAATATTATATTATTTATTTTCGGCCCATTTAAAAATATTTGGGCCAAATTGTAAATTCTTGGCCCAATTCAAGAAGAAATTGGATCTAGTTCAAAAATAAATCTTGTAATTTTGAACATAATTGAAATAATCCCGTATTAAATTTTTACGGGTATTACAACAACCATCACTCGGTCATAAACTACCCCACTCATCAACACTATACAATGTCACCGTGACTACGCACGATTCTCTCCCCTCATAACACGTGTATGCAAATGTCATGCAAGTAAAATGCAATACATAAAAATGCAAATCTTCATATCATGTATCGGCCCGAGGTATCAGCTTGGCCCGATCCGAAAACTATCGTACGCTAAATAATCGGGCCCAAAGCCCGCGTTCCGAATTACTCGGCCCGAAACCTTACTCATCGATCTCTCCCCGAAATTTCACTAAGAGTTCCCAAAATTTAATCCTTTTCACTTTATTTAACACCCTAATTTCAAAATTGGTCCCTAATTTAATATATTTAAAATTCTATTGTCCAACTTTCAAAATATCACTTAAATTTCTAATTTAAAATATCTTTCTAAATTTTTTGCATTTAAAACCCCAAAATTTCATAGTTTACTTTTAAGGATCTGAAAATTTTCCTAAGTTTCAGATCTGCCCCAAATCTTTAAAATTTTCAGATCTGCCCCGAAAGTTTATATTTATTTAAAAATCTCCCCTGTTGGGATTTTACATTCTCAGCTCCCAGATTAAAAACTTCTCAATCTAGTCCCCGAATTTTGAAAATTACACAAAGGACCCCAATTATTTATTCCGAATTTCAAATCTGCCCCAAAATCTTTATATTTCTTAAAAAATCTCCCCTATCCGGATTTTACATTCTCAGCCACCAGATTTTTGAAACTTTTCAATCTAGTCCCCAAATTTTTGAAAATTACCCAAAGGACCCCAATTATTTATTCCGAATTTTAAATATGTCCTAAAAACTTTATATTTCTTCAAAAAATATCCCCTATTCGGAATTTTACAACACAGACTCCCTGGAGTTTGTAAAATTTCGATTAAGTTCCAAAATTTTAAAAATAATTATTTTATACGGCTGTTTTGCGACAGTTTTGGATTTCTCAATGATCACAAGGTAAACGATGTCCGATGGACCTGAAATTTTAACCACAGATAAAGGACTTGCAAATATTAATTCCGTTCAAAGGAATTTTTAATCTGAAGTCTAGATTGTGAGATATGAATTTTTGAACCTCTTGGCCGAAATGGATAAAGAAAACCCTAGAAAACCCTAATTCTCCCCAAGTTTTGCTCTATCCTCTTAATCTAAAGTCCTCTTTCCCTATTTCCAAATATTCATAGATCTAAAAATACTCAATCTCGTGCTCCCTAAGATAACCAAAAAAAAATTCATGCAAGCAAATTATTATTATCACATAAACACGAAGAATTCGATGAATAACATGCAAAACACGTAAAATTCACAAATCCTATATTGTTTACGTATGTAGGTGATCTTCACCTACCCTAATTCCGTAGAGCGCTATGTTACGGGTTGTTTCGTGTGATCCCGACCCTAGAGTTTTCGATCCCGAGCTCCTCCTCGCCCGCGAGCTTCTCCCTCTTCTCCTTCTTTTCTTCCTCTCTTTTTCTTTCTTTTTTTTTTCCTTTCTCTCTTCTTCCTCTCCCTCACGGCTGCTCTCCCTCTTTCCCTTTCTTTTTTTTTTCTTCCTTTTTCTCTTTTTCCTCTCTCCCTCTCTCACGGCTTCTCTTCTCTTCTCTCTCCCTATTTTCTTAGCCTTATTTATCTTTGTCCTTAGATGTATTAGATCTTGTCTTTATGCAATTATGGGGTGGCATTAGGTGTATTTGATTTAATTACTAATTAGGTGGTGAAGTGTAGTGTTTTGTTTATTGTGTCTTGTTTTTATTGCATTAATGGGGTGGCATTATTGTACTAAAGTTGGTATTAAATATATCAAGGTGGTGAGGTGATGATGAGACCTTAAGGTGGCCTCCTATATTATTATTATTATTATATATTTGGGCTATATTTTATTATTTTTGGCCCATTTAAAAATTTGGGTCAAATTGTGAATTTTTGACCCAATTCATGAAGAAATTGGATCTTGTTCGAAAATAAATCTTGTAATTTCGAACTTTATTGAAATAATCTCGTATTAAATTTTTACGGTATTACATCGGCTTTGGCGGGCGGCGGGCCAACCCGGCCCGGCCCGCCATTTTGACAGCTCTATATACAAGGATATCAAACGAGCTCTAATGTTTCTTTTATATTTTTTAAATTTAATAATTAATCATTCGACACATGGAAACATTTTAAGCCAGCTACATTTCTATATTTATATAAGATAAGATATAAACAAATATTTGGAAAGCGGCATTGATTCCGCAAATATTAATTCCTTTTTCTTAAAGAGGATGAGTTTCCTTAATTAATATTTAATTAATTAGAGAAAAGGAAATAGTAAATGAAATTCAAACTTAGACTAGGAGTAGGAGGAGACGTCAAAAAAACGCGTTCTAGAACTTCCGTTGAAAATTCACTCATTTTTTTTTCCAAGTTATTCGACAGCACAAGAAAAAGCTTGTTCTTCTATCATATTCAAATTCGTGCAAGTTCTCGATCGTCGATTTTGTATCGCCAGTTTTCTTGTTTCCATCGTTAGTTTTAATTTCGTTTGCTGTGATTCTAGTTGGTAATAGTATATGGCGACTATGGAGAGCTTAATAGGGCTTGTGAACAAGATACAAAGAGCATGCACCGCTTTAGGCGATTACGGTGGAGATAATCAAGCCTTTTCTTCTCTATGGGATGCGTTGCCTTCGGTTGCAGTTGTTGGCGGGCAGGTGATCATTTTCCTAATTTGTTCATAACGATAAAGTTTTGTTGTTGACGCATATCAGTTTTGTGCTTATATGTATGGTCTTCGAACATCTTCTGGGTTTATTGAGGAGTTTGGTAATTGTGGAACTAAGCTTATTTGATAGTCCCGACTCTCTTGAATTCTTGGTTTATGATGATTGATATGCAGTTTTTAACATTCGGCGAAGCAAAGCTAGCCATAGATTTACTAGGATAATATTAGTTATCGTGGTTGATATAAACAGAGGTAGGTTATTGAGCTTATGGTTCCCTAAATACTATCAATGATTTGATCGAATGTTTTGTTGGATGATATCTATTGTTTGCTGTTTGATACTAATACAGAGTTCAGGAAAGTCCTCGGTTTTGGAGAGCGTTGTGGGACGAGATTTTCTTCCGCGAGGATCTGGTTAGTAGCTCAAGAATTTCTACGATTGCATTGTTATGCTGCCTAAAGCTTTGACGTAGAGTAATATGTTTGATTAGATACTGGCTATGTGTGATTTACACATCCTCCTTTTTTCCTGATTGTTGTGTACAGGGATAGTCACAAGGCGACCCTTGGTGTTGCAGTTGCAGCAAACAGAGGAAGGGCAGCAAGATTATGCGGAATTTGGGCATTTGCCTCAGAGGCGGTTCACTGATTTCTGTATGTTTTGTACTCTATGCTTTAGGATTAAGGTTTTTGCAGCCACTTTTAATGACTGATAACTGTTTATGATTGAATGTTGCATTTTCTATTAACTAGTGATTTGCTTATTTCACGTTTAATTGTTCGTTTGTTCGTTTAATGAAGCTCTTGTTCGCAAAGAGATTCAAGATGAAACTGATAGAGTCACGGGGAAGTCAAAACAGATTTCTCCTGTTCCAATTCACCTCAGCATTTACTCACCCAATGGTACATAGTTTTTGTTTCTGACTAACCCTAGGAATGATCTTCTTAGTGACAGGTTTCCATTTCTTACATGTTTCGAGTCTGAAATATTAACTTGTTCATGCAGTTGTTAACTTGACGCTGATCGATCTTCCCGGTTTAACAAAAGTAGCTGTTGGTACGTAGCACTTTATATGCTTTTGGATGGATATCCATTAGATACAGACACCGAGTGAATTGATGTGAAATATTTCGATTCTGCAGAAGGGCAACCTGAAAGTATAGTCCAAGATATCGAGGATATGGTTCGCTCATATGTTGAGAAGGTAATGAGTTTGCAGTTTCTTTTCCATTCGTTCTTTGGAGTTTTGCTATGCTCTGTTGTAATTTCAAGGAAACACGATGGACTCATTCCTTCACGCAGTATCTTATGTTTGTTTATTAGCGTAGTTGCTGATGTTATTTTAATCTTTTAGCCCAACTGCATCATACTCGCGATCTCCCCGGCAAACCAAGATATCGCGACGTCCGATGCAATTAAGCTTGCAAGGGAAGTAGATCCATCAGGTAAATTGTATTTTTCAGCAGAAAAATTGGCCAGGAAAGACAACAGTACTTCGCCATACAACTATATGATATATCGTCATTTTTCACACATACAACAATTTATGCAGGTGAACGCACATTTGGGGTGCTGACCAAACTTGACCTGATGGACAGAGGTACTAATGCACTTGATGTAAGTACTCTCTGCTCTACCTTCTTGTGTTTTAGCATACGACATCGTAGTATCTTAAGAAATATTGTGTAATACAATTCTATACTCCCAAAAGGTTCTTGAAGGAAGATCATATCGTCTACAACATCCGTGGGTGGGCATTGTCAATCGTTCGCAAGCGGATATCAACAAAAATATTGACATGATTGATGCTAGGCGAAAAGAGCGCGAGTATTTTGCCACGAGTCCCGACTACTCACACCTTGCCAGTAGGTCGGGCTCTGAGTATCTTGCAAAGCTTCTCTCGGGGGTAAAACACCGTTTTTCTTCCTCAGCTGTGACGTATAAATCAACATCCTTTATTCATAATTGAAATAATGATCCTTATTTTTTGCATTTCAGCACTTAGAGTCTGTGATTAGGGCAAGAATTCCAAGTATCACTTCATTGATCAACAAAAGCATAGAGGAATTGGAATCTGAGCTGGACGATATTGGTCGGCCCATCGCTGTTGATGCCGGGGTTAGCAAACTGTTGCCTTCTTGTGATTACTAAATCCATAATTTATCTCAATGAGCATCTCATATACTGAAATATTTTCAGGCTCAATTATACACTATTTTGGAACTCTGCCGTGCTTTTGACAAGATATACAAGGAACACCTCGACGGAGGGTATGTTTCGTACTCGTGCTTCTATTGTCCTTTGGACACACATTGACGTGAAAATCTTCATGCACGTACAAATTATATCAAATTATCATCATCCCAAATATTGATCATTTTTCATTCACGAATAAATTTCAGGCGCCCAGGAGGTGACCGAGTTTATAGAGTATTCGACCATCAGCTTCCAGCTGCACTGAAGAAACTTCCCTTCGATCGACATCTTTCGCTACAAAACGTCAAGAAAGTTGTTTCAGAAGCAGATGGTTACCAACCCCATTTGATTGCCCCCGAGCAAGGCTATCGAAGGCTCATTGAGGGCTCGTTGAGTTACTTTAGGGGACCAGCTGAAGCATCTGTCGACGCCGTAAGTACTTTCTGGCTGTTGAGAATCACATGTGTGTGTGTGGCAAAAATGTCCACACTGAAAATTGCTTGAAAAGTAAATGGGTATATAGCTTGATGGGTCAAATCCTCCTAACACCAATTGGTTTTAGGAAGGAACCCCATCAAGCTATATCGGGCACCCCTCCGTACGTGTGCGCATGTGCGTGGGCCTCGATGACGGATATATTAACGGAGACCCGGCCCAGAATTTCTACACTGGCCATTTTAATTTACTCTCTCTCTCTATCTCTCTCTCCTCTCTCTCTCTCTCAATCATATGTGAGTATCACATCCACAGCTAATCGAAGAAACACTTTTTGTTGACCCTTTTCAGGTTCATTTTGTACTGAAGGAACTCGTTAGGATGTCAATGGCAGAGTGTCAGGTAATATCATTCGACAATCTTCTAACTTTCTCATTTCATCTGAAACCGATTCTTTCCTACTTTTTTTCCGAACTCGCCATATTCTCCTATTCAAATAGGAACTGAAGAGGTTTCCAAGCCTTCAATCCACGATAGCTGCAGCAGCAAACGAAGCCTTGGAAAGATTCCGCGAGGAAAGCAAGAAGACAGTGACTCGACTAGTCGACATGGAAGCTTCCTACCTAACGGTCGAATTCTTTCGGAAGCTTCCGCAAGAAGTCGAGGCACCGATAAACCAAGGCAGGCCAAACCCTAGAGGAGAAAAAGAAAATCCACCGCCGCCGCCGCCCACACAATCTCAAGCGCAGGCTATCGATCGATACTCAGAAACACACTTTAGAAGAATCGGCTCAAACGTATCTTCCTACATAAGCATGGTATCAGATACTCTAAAGAACACTATACCTAAAGCAGTCGTCTACTGTCAAGTAAAGGAGTCGAAGCAGAATCTGCTCAGTAACTTCTACGTACAAATTGGGAAGAAAGAGGTGTGTATATGTACCCTTTTTCTTTCTTTCCACGGGTTTTTTTTTTTTCGATCTTATTGGCTATATTTACGTCTCTCTACCTATCAGGGGAAGCAACTTGGAGATTTGCTAGACGAAGATCCTAGTTTGATGGAGAAGAGACAGCAGTATGCGAAGAGGCTCGAACTCTATCACAAGGCTAGAGATGAGATCGATTCTGTTTCGTGGGCTCGATGATTTGTTACTCGGCGGGTTAGTCGATGGGCTCGATTTTTATGTCAATACGGTTCGTTATTTGTATTACCTGGGATTTATTACAGCATATCTGTTGATGATTGAACTTCATTCGATTCTTCTAGTTGTAAACCTGTGAGTGAGACATTATACAACAGAAAGTAGTACATTGTATTGACTCGTACCATGATAATGTTTGAATTGAATTACCACGTGAGATTTTCTGTCCAATCTCTCACAATTTCTGTGATTCATGTAAATATATAGGTAAATTTGTCTCTACAATATTTTGAATATTCACAATTCATGTATATTACGATTATTTTTAATATATAACTTGGTCGGCCCATTTACACGAAGCCCATCATAAGACCATTTACACAGAGCCCATCACAAGCCCATTTACGTTGAGCCCATTACCATCCGCGCCATATAACAAATCGCAATTCGGCGCCGTCTCTCTCCGCCGATTCACCGAAGTTCCCGCCAAAAATCTGCCACCGTCATTTTATGGATTCGACGATTGAGCAACATCAGTGCTGCGGCGGCGCCGAGACTGTGCTTGGTCTCGGGCCCAACGCGTCGGTAACCGTAGCGTATCACTCGATGTTCGGGCCCCACGACGATCTGATGCTTCTCGAGCTCGATGAGAAGCTACTCGCCGAAGTGATTAACGGAAGGTGTTTTGATGTCGTTTTCGCGCGTAGTTTGTTTCCATAGTGTGTGTAGTCGTGCTCATTTTCTTAACGCTGCTGCTGCAAATGTTGCAGGGTAACTTTGCGGGGAAATCCCGATGAAGACGCAGTCCTCTGTACGGATTCGAAGACGTACGCGGTAAAATTCGTCGGAACGTCTAACTCGGTGTTGCTGGTACCTCCGATTGGCAGCTTTGCTAGTGAAGATTCCTATGAGAAAGACGATGAAAACGTGTCAGTTGCTCCAGTTATTAAACTCGCGCCGGGATGTATGGAGCTTGTCGAGGTGGCGCCGAGGTTAGATAGACTCAAATTGCTGCTCTCGGAAAGACCTTACACTTTCAGTGATGTGTCTGAGGCTATGGACGTGGTATACGAGAGTGGCAGATCGAAGTTAGGTTTGTACACTTGGGACGATTTGGTTCAGAGGATGCAAGCGAGCGATGAGGAACTAAGGCTAGGCCTGGAATCGATCTGGGCCGTCGAAATCGACGGGTATTGGAGGGTTGTGGACGAGACGTACATGAGCTCGATCCTCAACATGCTTCTGCACAATGTGGTATTGAACGATTGGTCAATTGACAAACTTGATGGTGAAGAAGTCTTGAATGTGCTAGAATCAGATGGATTTCCTAGGGTTATGGCAGATCATTGCCTGAGAGTTTACTGTAGTAAGGTGGATGATGAGGGTACGTGGAAGCTGAATGAGAGACGGGTCTGCGTGTGTCTTGCGAGAGAGATCTTAAGCGAAGGAAAGATGAAATTTGGAGCCTTTATGGACAAGTGGACTGGGAAACTACCTAATGGTGTGATTGCTAGTTTCGACATGTTAGAAGGCGAGGTTTTGACTGAAAAGATTGGCGTGGAGAGTTGGGTGTACTTGTTTAGCCTATCATCTCTACCTTTGACGCCCCGCGAGCGATTTGCTATGCTCTTTAAGGAGAGGCCAAGATGGGAATGGAAAGATTTGGAGCCTTATGTCAGGTAAGAAAATTGCATCAATATTCTTCTCTTCTTATAGGTTGCATTGGTCTTTATCCAGCTATAATCAAGTTGGTATAATTATTTCAAATATGTGTTACTTTGAGTATCTGTAAAGTGAAGAGCGATGGGTCGAAAGTCGAATCAAAGTCACACGGTGTAATCCGCTGAGTTAGCACTTACTTTCAATTTGGGATCATATTTTGGTTAGAAAAACGAAACGGAAAGGTATAGCATTTGACATGCCATACGAAACCATTACATTGTTTTTTAGTAGTCTTCGATTTGTATCATTAGATCATCTGATCTGCTGCTGCGCTATACAATACTATACTATTTTGTTGACTGAGACGTCGTTTTTCTGTAGGGATCTAAGAGTGCCTGGGCTTTCTTTGGAAGGCTTACTCCTAAAATACACACTAAGGAATCAACCCAATGCTGATACAGAACCTTTTTTTAGTGCAAGATAAAAAAATAAAGTCTTTGCCCTACCAATTGTCTGTCATGGAGAACTCATCTTTTTTTTTTTTTCTTTTCCCTTCAAAGGAATCAGTTGTGTAATTGCAACTGTTTCGCTGGGTTTTAAATGTTACATATTAGTGATGTTGAAAATTGAAGGCTTGTACCTATTTTGTTCTCGTCTTATTCTACTGCTTCAAATATAAGTAAACTTCGACTCAACTTTTCGATTCCGTTTATTTCATCCTCTGCTTTCATATTCTTGCAGAGTTGATAGCAATTTGCATTCAGAGAGCGAAACAAAATACAAGTCACCATAATTTCTTGGCCATGAAAACAGGGAACATTATCCAGATCATTGTCGAAGAAATTATTCAACACAAAGCAAATAACCCGAAAAAAGGCCGAAATTTCGACCCCAAGCAGTAACAAACGTACATAACTCTCGACTCATGTCCCTTGGACATGGCAATAACTTAAATCATAAGATCATTCGAAACTGATAACCTCTTCAGAGATATCGATCACTTCCTCAATCTCAACGTCTTTAGCCTCATACTCCTCTTCTTCCCCGTCGCTGGCCTCACCGTCGCGCAGTTTCTGCCTCTCGAGCTTCTCTTCCTCGTGCCAACGCTTCCATTCGCCGACCCACTTATCCCACTCTTCCTTCAACATCTTCCTCTTCTCACGATCTTGTTCGCTGAGCAGCAGCGAAACGTCTTGATCCTCAGCTTCGTACTTCTTGCTGTACTTCTTCAAGTTCTTGGCAATCTCTTCTTCCTTCTCAGGGCTCAAGAAAGATGGTGGCCTTGGCCTCCACAAGAACTGTAGTTGTAACAGTCAGAAATAAGTTCTCAAAGGGCTCGCAGTGGGTAGTTATGAATTAGGTAGTATGTTTGTTCATTAGTCGAAAATGCAAGATTAACTATGTACGCTCACGTGGGCATCTCATTACTATGTAGTTTTATCTTTATGAACACTGATTCCTAAGTTCCCTGCAAACAAGAAGGAAAGGGCTTACTTGGTAGAAATGGTCTCTGAGAATTCTGTACAGCAGTTTCCCACTGAAGGACCAAACGTTGAATCCATTCTCCATTTCGTGGACAGAGGTAACCACCGTCACTACGTACCTAATCAAGGGGGGTGTCAAAAACAAAAAAAATAATGACCACCGTCACTACGTACCTAATCAAGGGGGGTGTCAAAAACAAATAAAATAAAGTTGGTTCGAACGTATGCCGAATTGGATTAAGAGAGAAATTTCAAAATTTTCATGATGCAAAAAAAATAATTTATTACCTTCCAGTTGGATCCCACTCAACATCTGTTGCCATGAAATGCTCGGCTTGTGCCATGGTCTCAAGCTCATCGACATTGTAGAACTCCAACTGTCCATTGAAGCCCTTCAAACCAGCCAATAGAATGAACCGACCAGCGGGGGACCAATAGAGGGCGTTTGCCTGCTTTCCCTTGAGCGTGGTGAGCTTCGTTACGCGATTAGCAGCACCGCGCATGGTGTAGAAACTCACGTCGGGCCTTGGATTATCGCCATGGATAACTGCAAATCTGTGGCCCTTTGGCTCCCAAGCAAATGCAATGATTTTGTCGTTCTTGTTCTCGAGCTCCAAGACTTCGATCGGAATGTCTCGTTCTCTGATCCTAAATAGCTCAAAGCCAGTGTATGTGCTCTTCTTAGTTTTCGTATAGCGATCGACTTTAACTGCTAGGTAATCTCCGTTGCTTTGCCAATACATCTTGCAGTCGCTAACACTGAATAGATTCTTCTGCCTCAACTCTTCTTTGCCCGGGATTTGCAAAAGACTCACCTATAAATAAGGAGTAGGAAAAAGAGAAAAAAAGGTTAAAAACGGTTAATATCTCAACCAAAAACTTATCCAGGACATCTTTATACCCTAGCAGGTTGATTTCCCCCACCCAGCTCAGGAACAAATAGCGCCAGTATAGGATCTGTTGGAGACCAGCAGAAATCCATGACATTGTCCACCTTGATAGATTTCTTGTCAAGGAGAGTGAAGGTTTCGGTCTCATAGACAGAGATACAATTTTTTCCGATTCTGGCAAAGTACTTGTCATCTTTTCCACCGCCCCATCTGTAATGAAATGGTTCCATGAGTCACGGGCCAGCATAAATCCAAAATGAAAATAGTCTATCTCTGATTTCTGATTCCAACACCAACTCAGATAGCATAAAAAGATACCTGAAAACAGGCCAGGAAACACCACTAACACCGCCGGTTCCACCCACTGAAAAATCATCAGCACTACCTACAAACTCTCTCCTAGGTTTTCCAGTTCTCACATCAAAAATGTTGACAAGCACCCTCTGAAATATGAAAATTATGTAATTCAGACAACATTAAGTCATCAGAAAATTAACAAGAGAATATTAAAACGATTTTTTACATGAGTGTCACGGGGATTGCTTGGTTCATGGCTGCTGTAGGTCACCAAAAATTTCTCACCAGGAGAAAAATCTATCATTTTGACCTGCAATAGGAATTCATTTGATTACGTGAATATATCGATAACATTCTGACATAGCACCGAGAAAAGGGAGGAAAAATAACCATGGCATGAGCATATCGCATCAGGCGGTCAAAAGTGTTCGCACCACCCCAAACAACAGCACCCTGCTTGTGCACAGTGGCCAAGTAAGTTCCCATAGGGGACCACTGCACGAAACCTTCTGTCCAGTGCTGCATGAAGACATAAATGTTTGTAAGCAAAACATGACTTGAAAACACGAACTGTTGATGATATCATTGTTCTTCCACGACTAGCACAAGAAGAACATGAGTAGGGCCTATGATAAATCTATCGACTTACAGGTCTTTTGTAAACAAGCTCCGGTTTTGCTTGTCTTGCATCATTCCATAGAATCTCAGTATCTGACCCAGATCGAATCACAAACTGGTCTCTTGCCTTTTCATCAGTCAACCATTTTTGCAAATTTTCCTGCAGGGGATCAATGCGAGCATTCAAAACAATGGGGAACACATACTATCAAGCAAAAGGGGAATTTCTTATCACCCTTCAGGTGATTTCAATAAGTTATCACGTCAGTCGGGGATCAATGCGAGCATTAAGAACAATGGGGAACACATACTAGTTGCTCCACCATCCAGCGAGCGAGTGTGCGTGTGTGAGAGAGAGAAAAAGAGAGAAACTAACCCCAGCAACATAAGGCTTTGTTTCCGGGGGGTGCCCACTCCTCAGGAACGTTTATATACTTGTCGATGTCCTCGAACATGTTCACAGCAAAGACATGAGATCTGTCTAATCTGTAACCATCAGTCTTTTCTTTGGCATTTTGAGCTTCCTGCAAGAAAAATTTGATATCAAAGGCAATTATATATTCCATGCCTGGCATTTCCATGTACGAAAACTTTGTTATTCTTAGAATGTACGAACCAAAATATGATAAAACAAGGAAAATGATGCTCCATTCATGGTGACAAAGATAACTCTAAACTGAAATTTAGTCTGTCTTATAATTATGAATAAGACCCACCAGTAAGTCAGAATTACACAAAACTTAAATACCACCAACACATCTTAAAATCGTAGCACCTGTGGAGTATTAAACTCAATAAAACAGTATCCAAGTGTCTTCTCTGTATCGGGATCAACAGGCATCCACAGTCCGTTCTCCTTGATCACCCCACCAGTCTGACTATAGATTTTTCGAACAACCCCTTCTAATTTCTCAAATTTTTCTTTCGGCACAACAGGTAAATTGTCCACAACAATTATGTTTCCAAAGTCCTCCTCAGACTCCAGTGGTTCATCTTCCCTCAAGTCCTCATCATCACTAGGTAGTAAAATTCCAGAAAAAAAAAGACGCCATAAATAAAAATTTTGACGAAGCAATTAAAGTGAAACACACATAAATCAAGGGCGACAGCAGAAAAATCCTTCAATAAATTGAGCTTTGACAAAATAAGTAAAGTACAAGATACAGATATCCTGCGCATCTGTATAAAAAAAATCATAAAAATTGGAACTTGAAAAAAAAATTAAACTGCAACATAACCGTTCACAAGAGTCGCCGCACCAAATACCACAGTTCATGTCATCAAAGCTACAAGAAGCTAAAACATGTATCGCCAAAATCCCAAAGAAAAAACCAAACTTGACAGATACCTGACGATGCCGAGGTCATCACCGGGTGGCAATTGAATCGAATCCAGATTAACTTCCGACAAATCCACGCCCAATCGCGACGCGATCGACTGTATGTCTTCCATCATAACTACATCCTCCACCGCCATAGTAAACGGTAATCTCACTTATCTGTTTTCGCAAGCTAAATACGTCCTTCAATTTCAACCAGCGATGAACGAAGAGAGTGCCGATAGTCTCAGAGAGAGAGCTCACACAACGAGGTAGAGGGTAAGAGTTCGATGGAGGAGACGATAAACCCTAGAATTTGCGAAAATATAGGGCTAAGGCACGTTAACGGGCTACAAATTAAACTACTGGGCCTTAATTGGGCCTCAATTGGGCCTCAATTGGAGGGCCCATATATGTTGACCTGTTACCTAATGACAATTATACCCTTCGTTTCCACCACCACCAACATGGCAACATTCAAGGATCTGTTGCCAACTTCGAAAGATTTCTTACCGAAGCAGAATCAGAAGCGAGCGTTTCGAATTGGTAGTTGTTTCGTATTGTATTCAATCATTGTGGTCAATAGCGTTGATTATGAAACATCTCCGGCGGATTTTTTGCCGATTGCGAGGTTTTGGTTGGGTTTAGGCGAGTTCCTTGAGCTTTTCAGCTCGGAATCGATCTTATGACGATGGAATTATTATTTGTCTGGTTTGCTTTTTTTATGTCAGCAGTCGATTAGATCTGAAAATATCATAAGTATTGCTTAGTTATCAGCATATTTGTAGTGACTGACCTTGAGAAACTTCAATGGTTTTCCATACTGATGATCGGCCCTTTTCGCCGATGTTGAAGTTTGTACCTTTGAATTGCTGTAGTTTCAATCGATTCGAGACTATGATAATTTTACAGTAAATTATGTCTGATCTTCATCTCTTTTCAAGCTTAACACTGTTTAAACACTGCAGAGCCGTGATCTTCGTTCATCCCATGGATAACAAAGAAGCAGCCCGGCGACGAGTTTAAGGAAGATTCAACTCGTGAGTCGCTCATCTCAATATCTTACAAAGTACCCAATGAAGACGTAACTACCGATCATGGCAAGTGGCCTAAGAACAAGGAAGACGAGGAAGTCGTAAAACCTATGACCAGTACAGTAATGGAGATGACAAATACAGGTCAGAGCTAATCTCTATATCTTCTTCGCTGTCTCCGAATGGGGAAACATGGCCTTCTTTGCCTAGAGAATATAATGCGTAAATTAACGTTAGATGCGTTAATTTCTGTTTGTAAGAATTTGAGTCCATTCTTGATCGCTGTGTATATACCGGTTCCTAACGAGGTTTTGCTCAATCTATGCTTAATGATCTAACGCGTTATCAATTCCGTGCCTCTCTTCTAGTGGTTATCCTTTATGTTCGTAAATGTTCGACCGTCGAACCAGATAGGATAGCAAGAAACCTAAATACTAACAGAAGGGATACATATAAGATGTCGAAAGGACAAATTTTGCAGACTTGCGAGTTTTTACAAAGGGGAAATGGCGGAGCAAGACGCACAGCTTATAAGTCATAAAACTGTAGTAGTTTCACACAAGTTTCCCACTTTATTCTTATCATTATTGTTGTTGTTATTACTTCATTTGTGTAATAAACGAAAAACATGTACACAGAAAAACACGTCCACAGTGTTTTCGGTACTTGGACATCGATCGATCACACAGCGTCCTGTTTGTTCTTGATCGTCATCGCCTTGTACCAACTCATGAACCTCGCCACAAACTCTGCACATATGCATTCATACGTTCATTTCATTGCATCGAACTGATGATTTAACGTAGATGAAGTGTATTTTTATTGCAACATCTTCGTCTTACCTTCGATTCTCATGAACTGCTGAACGTTCTTCTTCTGGTCGTTTAGCCTTTTCCCGAGCTCCTCTCTTTCGGGCGACGAGAAATACCTCTTTATCGCATGGCTCTTCTGGGAAATTGGAGCAACGAAGTTACTTTTAGATGTAATAAACCTAAGCAATAAAAAAGAAGGTATATACGTACTTGATAGTCGTCGAATAGGTTATCGAACTGTGCCTTTAGATATTCGGGCAGTATACTCTTTAGCTCTTGTTTCAGAGTCTGCGCAGAAGAAAAACAATGATTTCATTACATCGACATAATGTTGGTTAAGTAATAAATCGAGGCCGACCTGAAATATGAACTCGGGCGCTACGTTGTACTCTATGAGATTCTGAAGCTCTCCGCGAATTTCGTATAGCCTGCGAAGAAAATTTTCGCTTGGTCGAAAAACTGGCGCGTTTGAGCAGTAATTTTTTTCTTACAGTATATACACTTACTTCCTCGGGGTTTGCTCTTTCAGCACGCTGTTGGCGATGCTCGTTATTTTATCTTCCCAACCCGTCTTAATATCTTGATCCTCCATCAAAATTCCCCTACAGCGAAAAATGTACATTCCTTAGGCGAGCAAAAAAAAAGAAAAAAAAACATGCGAGAAATTATGAATTTGTGTATTTATGCTTACCCCGAGCGCCAGGTGGCTTCGAACGAGCGGACGGCCTGCCTAAGGTTGTTCTTCGAATCCCTCGCTATCTTATTCGCCAGCTGGCATGGCAAGTTTATCCCTTCTTTCCTCGCTATGAATTCCAAGACTTGAACGATCTGCGTAAGAGACAATAATTACAGGTCGATCACCGCGCACTTTTAAAGAATTTTCCGAGCTATGAAAGCGTTAACTATATTTATATATTATATATATATGTACTTCGTCGTTCGACGGCTCGAGAAGTTGGACGTGTGTGACGAGCGGCTTTATGAGCTCGAGCTTCGACGCGTCGCTGCAGCAAAAGAACACTTTATTGCACCCTTTGAACCGTTCGAGGATCCACTTTATGTACGTCAGTGCGTCGATCGACAGCTTGTCCGCCTCGTGGAGTATGATCGCTGCCATAAAAATAACAACAGAAAAACAGTCGTATCGATCGACGTAATATATTTTTATTTTTTAATAACGACCTCTGCAGTTTTCTTGGCCGCACCGCTGATGCGAAGGATCGTCTTTTTCCTTGATGAGTTCCATCAGGACGTGCTTTTCGTAGCCTTTGAGCTCGGAGAGGTTAAGCTCAACGTGCTGATGGGACGCCATTACGACTACTTCGATGCTGCTTATGGCTTCTCCCTACGAGCGGGCAACATAGGACAATATAATACGGCGTGGTCGTGATATGAATGTCGTTTTTATTGCGGTAATACTGAACAACGTTGTTACCTTCAATTCGAATGTACGACGCTCTTTCTCCGCCTGAAATATCGCGAAAAAACAAAACAACTTAAAATCTCCGGACAACGTACGTATCTTTGCAAGAGAATCTGCTCACAATCCTCAAAGGGTGACCTAGTGGTTAGGCTTGTGTAGGGTTGGCAGTGGGGCGGGGATTCCCCGTCCCCGCGGGGATCCGCCCCGAACGGGGTGGGGAATCCCCGAGATTTTATCCCCGCAGGGCGGGGACGGGGAATGAGTTTTCCCCGTGGGGATCCCCGCCCCGTCCCCGAACCCGCTTTTATATATTAGAATACTAGTTTATTACCCGTGCATTTGCACGGGTTAGCTATCTATAACTATTTTATATTAATAAATAATTATTTATAATTGATAATGTGATAGTGGGTAGTTTCTCATATTTTTATTATATTTTTTATCTATTATAATTAATTATTATGGGACACGTGGCGGCATATGAGGACAAATACATTTCTTTAGTAATATAAGATATATAATATTAAATTATAATTTAATAATAGTAAAATAATATTAAATATAGATTACATAATATTAAATTAATACAAATAATATATAAAATTATAATTTATATAATATTTATAACAAAAATATATTCAAATTTATATATTATATTAAAAATATTACCTTTTTTTATAAAAATTATAAGGGGCGGAAAACCCCGCGGGGAATCCCCGCCCCGTGGGATCCCCGTGGGGACGGGACGGGGACGATTTGTCCCCGAATGCGTCGCGGGGACGGGGACGGGATAGATCCCCGCCCCCGCCCCCGCCCCCGCCCCGCCCCGCCCCATTGCCATCCCTAGGCTTGTGGATTATTAAACATGAAGTTGCAGGCTGATGTGTAAGGATTAAGTTGGAAAAACTCTAGAATTGTATTTAGACACTTTTCAAAGAAAATATCTGGACACTCAGTTTACACCAAATTCGTCCCGAGATAAGACTAGGACGCTTTTTCGTTTTTGACGCGTTTATGTGAATGTTGAGCGATGCGGTTTATCTGCTAACTCAAAATATTACCAGTTGTCTCTATCCATAAATAGACGTAAGTTATTTAAAGATGATGTCTGTTTATTAACAGATACCACCCGTTCGAGCCATGCACACCTCAACCCCCCTTGATCCCCGTTTGGATTTGGGTTCCGAAATAAAGAGATTTTCGAGCGTGCACTCCGCACCTCCTAACTCGTGTTATATTTTATTCCCAATTAAGCTAAAAATATACTGCACAGGTTCGATTCCCACCAATGACTTTGATTATCGTGTCTGTTTGGTGGGGTGTGGGACCTGCTCATCTGACCTCATGGGACTAATATAATCCCAAGAGAGTGTGGCTCAAGCCGGCAGCAACCTGTCGCGGATATCCCTCTGTCTTAAAAATAACAAAGTATACGCGCATATCATACCTTGACTCGTTCGAACCCGAAGGCTTCTCTGAGCAAGGCCCATATCATCGTCCTCTTCCCCACGCCGGCGTTCCCCTCGAACACGAAGTGCCCGCACTCGCCCTTCTTGTCTCTCCAGTTCCTCACCATTCCCTGAAGCCACGTCGCCGTCCCCTTATTACATATGAACTCGTGCAGCCAAAACGGCCTGTACTTATCCGCCCACACAAATTCCCCCTCACCCGGCGGCGGCGGCGGTATGGCCGTCTCCGCCGGCGGCGGCGGCGACTTGTAATTAATATTATTTCTCTCCCCCAATGGCTTCTCGGGACTCTTGAACTGAGGAAAGGTGACCTTTTTATTCGTCCCGCTGGAATCTGTGGTCATCTTGGCCGGCCTGGCCTTGATCTTAGTCCTGGTCACCATGACTGCTCGATCTGGGCCCTTGTTGGGCTCGTTCCACGAGCCGTCGTATGGGTCGTGCTTGAAGCATGAGGCCCTCCATTCATGGAATAGGCTCGTCCTCGAGCTTGCGTGGCTCGGGCTCGGGCTCGTGGTCCCGAGCTTGGCTCGGTTTATTACGAGGGAGAAGTCGGTCAGTCCCTTGTAGTAAGGACTGCTCGTGTTGTTTTGGCGGTCGAACTCTCTGAGCCGCTGGACGGTTAGGTCGGAGTTCTTGACGAGCTTGGGCTTGAAGGCGGCGGCGGTCCATAAGAAGCGCTTGGGCCAAGACATGGCTGTGGATATGGTCGAACCCGTGGAGCGGGTCGAACGGGCGGAAGCGGGTCGTTTGGTTGGCGAAGCGGTTATTTCCGGGGTGGACCTCGCGCGTGGGATCCCGGGGCTTGGCATTCTGTGTTGTGTGAATGTGTGATGAGAGGGATGTGTTTCCAAAGGAAGGTTTTTTTTTTTTTTTTGTTTTCTTTTTTGTGCCTTGATTTGGGACGTCGTCGTTTGCTTTGCGAGAGTAGTATCCATGATAAAACTCTATTTTTG
Source organism: Craterostigma plantagineum (assembly GCA_027422505.1). NCBI lineage: Eukaryota > Viridiplantae > Streptophyta > Magnoliopsida > Lamiales > Linderniaceae > Craterostigma > Craterostigma plantagineum. The sequence continues at coordinate 6,091,084 of JAPQWV010000005.1, forward strand.
CTTTTATTTCTTTTTTAACTATATTGTGCTTTGGGTGCGTCGATTAACGATAATTCTTAAGAAAAAATGTTGGTTTTTTCTGATATTAAGGAATTAATTGAGGCCAGTGATTTGACAGATCGTATAATATTACAACTTGGAGATTGAGAAAACCTAAGCTCGGTTCGAGCGATGATCAAATCAAAATTCCAATAGATATATGTATATATACATATATATATATATATATATTTTGGTAAATTTAAACTTGGTTGAGTTAGAAGAATATATATACTATTAATTAATTTTTTATTGTAATAGATGAAATTATAACCTTTAATTTTGATTTGTGCAACTTCATATAGAAGTCGATTTAAAATGGAAAAAGGAAGTTGAGATTATATCGACAAATAAGTTTAATTCGTTTTAAGATGAATTTAATTGGAGTGTGTGAGACGTGAGAGCGCGTAGATATATCCGATTAAACAAAGTCACTTAATATCTTTTCATGATGATGGGTACGCGTGAAAATGTTGTATTATATGCATTGCAGAATGTTACGAAGAGCTAAGTTATAAGAATGAAAGTGTCCATGTTCCTCGTAATTTGCAAATATGTGGAGAAAATGTAAATAAAACCCGAGTTTTTCCACATCTCGTATGAAAACACCTATGTATTTTTTTTTTGGAAAATACAAATCTCCGCATCCAACTATACTAGTACTTTTTCGTACACTCTATGCGTGGCTTTGAATTTAATTATATTTTACGTTAGTCTTAATTTTGAGATTTTTTTAATATCAAAGACGAAAAAAATTTATTTTATTATATAAAAGAAACGCTGATGTTTATGGATGTATGTATAATAAATAAAAATATTAAAGTAATTAAATAAAAATAAAGGGATCAAATTACAAATAAATATAACACACTAAATTGGCAGTTTATATCCACTCACACCCTTTATATAATAGAATAGATATTTTGAAATGAAATATGTTGATTAGGTTGTTATAGTCGATCTATCATAACTTCCCTTTTAGAGGGGTGACATTAATATTAACTGGTAATCAAAACAAATCTTTGTACTAATCCACTTTCCCAAAAAGATTAGTGTTGAACTAACTGTTATGTCATATATCTTTAATCGTTAATTATAATTAAATAATTTCCCAAAACTCGCGATTGTAGATTAACATAACCAAGTACCATAACAGCGACTGAGTTGTACCAACCAAGTGATAAGTTAAGAACTCGAATCAAATCGAATTCTGAAAGTAAGGCATACATTTGTAATTAACTTGGAGAGTATTGGATGTGTAAGAATTTTTTTTTTATCTTATCATCAATGCACGCGTTTAGTACCAGAATATACTATGATGATCTCTCTCTCTCTCTCTCTCTCTCTCTCTCTCTCTCTCTCTCTCTCTCATTTTCATCCATTCACTTAATGTCGTGTAGTTGGGTTCAATAATGAAACCCTAAATGAGTGGTTGGATGGAGATCGGTCGATCATAATATCACGAATTGGCCCCTAAGAATCTTAGAATTGTTGATTTCCAAAATCGCCCCTTGACTTATAAGGGCTCTCACTAGGTAAAGTTCTATGATGTGAAATGGCAAAGTGGTAAGTAACAGCTACTAGTTAAGTAAATAGAATGAGTAATTTAATTATTGCATCGTCTCGTTAATTGACTTTGGAGAGTGTAAACTGAATTCTGAAGAACCGTTCTATAAATGTAGGATATTATTTCTTTTCTGGTTTCATTTTCATCGTCCCCTTGACCTAACATCGTCTTTTTAGGGTTGTTCATTTAATTATAATACGTTAGATGATTCATATCGGCCCTCGAAATCTTTGTATGATTCAAAGACAGCATCAAACATCAAAATATTATTACGCAAACATGGCTTACTTAAACTAAACATGATAAAACTGTAATTTTATTACTAGTATATTTAATTACTAGACAACAGCTAACTAACTTTCACATTCTTTGTCCTTGTCCAATCCTCAAGAACACCAAACTCAAAGTATTCTAATAAAAACAAACTGCCCTTTTCTCTAATCGCATACATAAATATTAAAAACAATAATAGCTACAATCACTACACGCAAAAAAACAAGATCGAAAGCAACTGTGCTCTTGCCTTGAATATCCCTCAATTTATTTTGTTCACATAGCTGCTACCCTACTTTCCAAGTGTTGAATAAGTCCTCCCAAGCTATTTAATTATTGTGGTACATGATGAAAGTTGGAATTATAATAATGGGACTTCAAAAGTCGTCGTTTACGACTCTCACAAGTCAACTCCTCTCCTCATTACACGCCACGCTTCTCTCAACCTCAGCCCTTCTCCACCTTCTTCCCACATCTCTTCTCATAGAGAGAGTTACAGAGAGAGAGAGAGAGAGAGAGAGAGAGAGATGGGAAAGGTAGACTCATCACCGTCCTCAGATCAACAGCAACCATCAGCAAATAATAAGCTCCACTTTAGCCACCCTCATACCCTAACCCTAATCGACCTCGACAAACTTCACCATTATCACAGACCATTACCTCCCAACATCTCTTGCGCAGGTTGCAAAGAAAACCCTTTCGGCCAAATCTACGCCTGCACTAATAACACGTGTAATAACACATACTTCTTACACAAAAAGTGCTTCGATATGCCCAAGAAGATAACCCACTCATGCCACGAAGGCTGCGAATTCACCCTCCTCGCCGAGCCTGCCTACCCCAACGGCCTATTCAAGTGCGACGCCTGCCATGAAACGGGCGGCGGATTTTCTTACCACTGCGAGCCGTGCGGCGTAGATCTTCACATACTGTGCGCTGCTATGCCTTTGTCTACCTCCCATGGCAGCCATAAGCATGAGCTCAAGTTGGTTTTTGGGTGTCCTTACCCTACTCAGGAGTTCTCCTGCGATTTATGTATGAGCCTTGGCTCGAACCATTGGCTCTATAGGTGCGATGATTGTGGGTTCGATGCTCATCTGAAATGTGCTCGGAGCAAGGCGCCGCCGCCGCCGCCCATGGCTGGTGGTGCTGCTACTGCTAGTGTTCATAAGTCTGCTGTTGCTCCTCCTCCGTTGAATAGTCGTCAGTTCGTCCCTAATCATCATCATTATCAGCCCCAGCAACCATCTAATCAGTTTCATGGACCGCCGACGGCGCCGCCATCGATGCCGGTGAATAGTCAGTTTGTGCATCCGTACAGTGCAGCGCCTAGTCCTGTGGTTAGCGGTCATTTTCCTGCCGTGGGTGTGCCGATGGCGGGGATTAATAACGGTGGGGTTAATGTGCAGCAGCAGATGCCAGCTCAGCAGTACGGCGGCGGGGGGATGATGAACGCCGCCGGACAGCAGTACGACCGAAGCAATCAGATGATGTTCTTGCAGGCGATTCAGCAGAGGATGCACAACGACCAGGCTTTTCGTCAGGCGATGATGGCACGTGGGTACGGCGGCCACGTTGGTGGCGGTGGCGGTGGTGCTTTTCTGGGCGCCGGCGTTGGTGGTGTTGGTTTGGGCGTGGCGGAGGTTATGAGGATGGTGAATGCGATCAGCGGTGTTGGTAATGGTGGCGGCGGCGGTGGGCTTTCTGGGCTGATGAGCAGCTTTGGTGGCGGTGGGTTAAGTCAGCTGCAGTCTCTGCTCGGCAGTGGCGGAGGAGGTGGGCTCGATTTCCTCGGCGGTGGGCTCGATTTCCTCGGCGACGGTGGACTTGATTTTCTGGGCGGTGCGCTTGATATGATTGGATGAGAGGCTTAAGTGTATTAATCAATGTGTTGCGCCTAATTAATGTATGATAGACCTAAAGTTTATTCCTAAAGCTGTGGTATCGAAGTTTGTAATAAATAAGATTCATGTAAGAATTAAATGATCATCGATTCAATCTAAAGCTTGGATGGATAAAGCGTCTACTTATGTGGTGACTGATACATTTGAAAAGTTGTGATTACGAGAATCAAATATTGTGTATAAGTATGTGTGTGTTCCCTGCTGTGTAATTGTGTGTGTATATATATCCATCATGCAATGCAACTTAATTTTCTTTATACTTTGATTTAGTCCTTTCATTTACTCAGTGTGTCTTATTATGACGTTAAAGTTGTAAATCAAATAAACCTACTGAAACCTCGTAATAAAGAACAATATAAGTATTTATTTAATACTACGCATTTAGAATTAATTATTTATAGGAGGAACTACTATTCCTAAGAGCCTACCATCAGACCATTCAAGAGTCAACCGCAAAGAAATGCATTTTGCAGTGGTATGCATAGTTCGCAACAATTGTTCTCTAAAAGTAACTACGAACGCAAAAGAATATTTCTGTAATATTTTCTTTCATACAAAATTTTTATAACTTTTCAATATCACCCATATATTTTACTACTTTACAAGTTAACCACAATATTCTTTTAAGTTTGGTTTAATTTGAGCAAACCATTATTTATACATATTAAAAGTTGTGATGTATTTTCATTTTCGTACTTGTGTGTTACTTTTATGGTTTATGATGTATTTTTATTTCATTACTTGCGTGTTATTTTGATATTTTGTTTCAATTGCGTTGTTTGATTAGTTTCATTTATATGTGTTTTTATGTTTTTATTGTTATATTTTGTAAAATACTTTAAATTCTATATTTGGTCAAAACAATATTTAATTATATCACGTCTAATTAAGACATAAAAAATACTCCCTCCGTCCCGCTAATTTTATCACATTTTCCATTCCGGGCGTCCCAATAATTTTATCACCTTTCCTTTTTGGGTAAAAAATTAAACACCATTTTAAATGTAATTGGAGGAAAAAGTAAATGATGGGAATAATTAGGAAAAAGTTATAAATTTAAGCAAATTTTTTATATCTAATCACATTGTACTATATTATTATAATAATGCCACCTTAATTTGCGTGCCCAGCAACTTAAAGTTGCTGGGACAGAGGGAGTACATATTAAGATATAAAAATTTATTAGTAAAATAAGTGTGAAGGTTAAAATAATATGTTTTATTTTATATTTTTATATGTTTGATTTAATAATTCAATAAAATGCTTATTTACAATTTTAAAACATCAAGCGCTTTTTTGCGTTCAAACGCAAATATGCTTTCAATCGCAAGTACGCTTTCAAAACATGGCGGAGAGAGCAAAAAAATGCATTTTGCGTTTGCATTAGCATTTACTACATTATATCGTTTGCATTTAAATACTGTTGGCAATCGTATATTCTAACATTGTGATTGTCATCGCAAAAAAGAAGACAACTCGGCAATTTTGTGATAAATATTTACTTTTTACCAAAAAAAAAAATAGTCAATGTGGAGACTTGGTTAAGAATCAAAAGCAATAAAAAAAAAAGCACTGAATAAATAATATTTACCTTAGTGAACCATCAACTCGTTAATGGTTGTTTAGACTCAAATAAATCAACCTCGGAATAATCGACCGATATTGAGTCATTCCTTTCTTCGTGTACGCTATTCTATTTTCATACCATATTATACTTTTATTCCAACGCATGCAAACATAACTAATGTACATCAAATTCAAGCGTAATACGAATCAAAAACACGTAATTCGAAAACTAACATGTACTAATAAAAAGAAAAACCGAGAATTATGAAAAGAGGTAACAATAACGACTGATCACCAATACCATGTTCTGACCACTTCTCCCCACATTATTATTACAAGCTCCTTAGCTCGAATAAACACGCAATTAACTTAAATTAACTCATAACCAAATAAACCTCACCCTATATCCCAACCTTCCCCACACAATCCACGAAAATAATAATAATACACCATTAGTTGACTTATTAATCTCCAAGTCAACCCTCAACCCTCTTATTAAACCCCACCAAGAATCAACTCCATCTTCATCTTCATCCCACCAAAAATCAGCAGGAAAAAAAAAAGAAATTCGAAAAAAAAAAAATGGGGTACCCTTCTTCTTCTCCATCCCCACAATCGCAGAACAACCTACCTCAGCAAATAAAACACGCTTTTCACCAAGAACACGTTTTCTCTCTGTACCCAAAGCCCGCCTACCCAAACGGCGTCTTCAGCTGCGACGCCTGCGGCGGCCAAGGCAGCGATTACGTCTACCACTGCGCGCCGTGCGGCGTCGATTTGCACGCCGCCTGCGCTTCTTTACCTCTTCGCTACTCCCATCCTTGCCACCCACATCAGCTCAGCCTCGCCTTTCAAAGCCCATACCCGGGAAACACGTTCTCTTGCAACCTATGCAGTCGGGTCGGGTCGAGGACGTGGCTCTACAGGTGTAATAGCTGTGGCTTCGACGCCCATTTGTCCTGCGTTTCGCAGCAGCAGACGGCGATGGTGGGACGGCCGCACGGCGGTGGTTATCCTCCTCAGCAGAGTCAGGTTATTATGGGTGGGCCGAATGTTTATACGGCGGCGCCGTTTGGTTATGGTCAGCAGCCGCAGGTTGTCGGCTATGGATTTCAAAGGGGTTATGGTTATGGTTATAATGGTAATGTTAATAATGATAATAATAATGGGTTGGGGAATCAGATGTTGAATAGTTCGGTTAATGGGTTGGCGAGCGGCTTTGGACAGGCGGCGGGGACTGTTATGTTTAATGATATGTTCGGCGGCGGAGGTGGAGGCGGCGGCGGTGGATGTGGTGGTGGAGATGGTGGTGGTGGTGGTGGGGATGGATTCTTTTGAGTTTTTTAATTTAAGAGTTTATGAGGGTTTTTGATAATTTCCGTGTTTGGACGTTTCTCTACGAATTGCCTTTGTTTTTATTTGTTGTCAATTGCTGTTATTGTTAATTATTACATCTCTTATGAATTTTTTTACGTGTCTGAATAAAAGATTTTTGTATTAATTAAGATGGATTTGCTTGGTCGCCTCAAAACCACATTGACTTAATTACTTATATTCCCACGGCACACACTAACATGAAAACTAAATCATTGAGCTGAGCCTAGGCACTTACGTCTGATATTTGAGTGGGTCGAAATTCCAATTGTTTAAGTGATAATTAATTGATAGGGAGAGAGACACTTGCTTAAAAATTAGGGGAATCATGTTGGAAAATAGCTTTTAGGGCCTGAACTATAATATACCCTAAAAAATTACTACTCTTTCTAAAAACAGATCGTGTAGTTTGTTTTTTGCTAAGTTTATGTGCTTTTATTTAAAGGAATGATAAAATTGGAAAAATTGAAAAAAGTAGAACGACTTCTTTTCAAAAATAAAAAAAAATTCTGAAGTGACTTTTGATTATTTTATTTTGCACACTCAAATGATTGTGTAATACACCATATAAATCTATACTTAAAAATAGAGTGACGAAATTGGAAAGAACAATAAGAAATATTGTGAGTGGGTTTTTTTTATTTTTATATTAATTTTATGATTAATCCAAATTAACAGGATTTAACAGTTTACCCCAAGCCTTGACGTTAATAAAAGTGTATATACACTCAAAAGCCTTGACAGTTTACCCCGACTCGATTATAATTATCGGGTATCGAATAACTCGATACCCGACAAATAAACCGAACTACCCGAACCCGAACGCCCAACCCTATCTTGAACTTGAATTATTCTCAAATGATTCCTAGATCAAATTGTGAAGGCAGGCGTGTTGAAGGACTAATTTTGAAAATGCTCTTTGTCTGTTTCAAAAGTTTAACGCTTTCATATCTACGACGCTAATATGAAACATCATTGATCGTAGAAAGAAATAAGAAGTTCAACTCATTCAACAAACTGCTAGTGTTTCCAACAAACATCAACAGTAGCGTAATAAATGTGGTATATGAATCAACAATCAGAACAAGCTGTTGACTTACATGGATAGATATTACTTTCATTCTATGGCTCAAAGCTGTGTTAGACTTTAACCCAATCTCCATCTTCAGTTCTCCGAAACACTCGAGACTGCTTTAGAGGGAAAGCTTCCTCACAATGTGGATGTTCAATCAAGTAATCCCACTTCCTAATGTAAGAATCATTACTTTCAATGTCAGCAAATCGATTAAAAATAAGGCTGGTAGAGATGTAATATACCTACATTTGCTGACTGTTTGAAGTTTTCGTTCTAATATGAAACTCGAATCAGAAGCAGCTAATGAAGATTGGTTTAAAGACGGGTTTTTTTTCTACCTTCTTTCGGTGCTCACGAAATGTGGACCCTCCGCAGAAGGGGAAGTCGAGCATGTGTTTAGAATCTCTGAATCTGATAGCTCTTGATGTATAATTGCTATTCTTTTCTGCCTTAAAGTCCTAGCGAAACAAACGTTGCAAAATGGATAATAATATACCATGAATAAGCCCTTTATCAGATGAGCTTCAAGAAATGATGGAAAAAGGGGATAGGAAAAAGGTTTACCAAGTGCATGGAGCAATGACGAAGCGATCATTGTTTGTATCATACGTATCGAGCAGGCTTCCCTTCCATTTAGGATCTTCATAAGCTGAAGTTACTCTGATTCTCCTCACGATTTCGTCTGGGCATCTCGAAGTTCGATCGAAGGTAGCAGGAAGTATCGATCCATTACATGTGTCCACCTGAAAGAAGATGCATTACTAATCAAATAAGATAGCATGATAAGAATTGACTTCTTTATAAATTGAAACTGACCGCAAATCCATGGAAGATTGGGCGAGGGATGCCATTGGAATCCCATATGGTATTGTGTTTAAGAACGTGGAGCGTTCGAATACGAAATCTCTCGCTACTGAATCTTAGGGCGTCGATTATCTTCGAACACAAAGGGTAAGAATATCCCACTGGCTTTTCTTGGTTTTTCGCGCCCGTCGAAAAATGCTCATATGGGATATCTTCGAATCCACCGAGCAGGTGGACGTCTAACAATGCATCAGGATTCTGACGATCAGCAACCAAATCTAACATCTGACTCAGCCCACGTTTGACAATATCTGGCGAATCGATATGAGCTAGCGATATACTGAAAACCAATAAACAGTTATACAACCGAGACATTCATTCAAACGTTTTAACCATGTCTACGAACTCACATTCCAGTTCTTGGATTTCTTATGACAACGCCGACGCAAGTTGTTGCCTCGTCTGTGCCCACCAGCTGGAGAAAGAAAAGGGGGAAATTCATACAGATTTCTTGATTTTGCAGGCAATAGAGTAGGTAAAATGATGAATATAAACATACATCAACCAATGAAGGGTGAACGGTTGCATATTCCCTCTGGAAAACGTACACGCATTTACCAGTTTTTGAGCCGATTGGGGTAGAGTCCCCATTATTCGATATCTTTTGTTCAGATAAAGATTTCAAAGCGTCAGAAGCAGAAACCAACATTGGGTGCCTCAATAGATCATCAAGTTCCTGCTGTAACAACACCAACTGATAAGCTCGATGAAATTTTCATACCAAACAGCGCAAAACATACAAAGTAGCAGGTAAGAGCAAGTAGTAAAGGTAATTAGACTTTGAAAATCGGAGAAAAATCAAACCTCCATCGGTCATGTGTTTTCGAGAACAAACAATTCAAGGAAAAACCCATTTCACGACATCCAAATCGAGGAAAATAAGCCGATATACACGATGCAACTAAAATCTTGCTCGCCCTATCGATGAAAACTAGTTCTCTGGGCTGTAAAATAGGATGATCACGAGAAAATTAAACTGCTATTTACTTACGTGACTGGGAACCGATGGATCGCCGTCGACGTAGATCATAGCTGATGTTGTAGAGCTAAGATGAAACTGATGAACTTTGATGGCTGCTGAACAAATGAACAGAAAAAAGTTTTGTTTGCCGTCTTACTATTATACTAGATGTGGCCCCCCGTGCGATGCACGGGGACTATTTTGTCACTAAAACTTAAAAATAAAATTTTCAATCGAATTAATCCCTTTCTCATATACGTCGATCATTTCATTCATAATTATAAGAGAAAAAAAAGGGTAAAGTAATTCACGGCGGAAATGTCAATATAGCGATTCATAATTATAAGAGAAAAAAAAGGGTAAAGTAATTCCACGGCGGAAATGTCTATATAGCGAGATAGGTGTATGTCAAATATGATATAAATCATACTTATTATAAACGATGTGTGATATGCTGACCAATGATATGAAAACTTTATGGTATATATATTATCTTGATGTTTATGTCGTCTTCGTCAATCATTCCATTCATAATAATGTTTATTGAAGAAATAATAAATCAGAATCCAATCATGCATCGTCATATCATGTGAATGCTTGATGAGAACTAAAGCTTAGAAAACGAAGTTTGAATGAGAAAGGAAAAATAAAAAAGGAAATAAGAATATGACCGCACAAACAACAAAAATCCTCGACGGTGTATAATCCTCGCATATTCATCCCTAAAAGAATCGCATCGCACTCTGGGAACAAATGATGAAATTTGTTTTTGGATAAACAAATTGTAAGAACTCGTTAATAATTATGAGACTGTTTTAGCTGCCCTATTTTTGGAATAATTAAATTGTAAAGACTATTCATATACCCTATATTAATTGGACGAAGGCAACGTAGCCCAAGCAATATTCACTCCTTTGTTTTGCTGATGTGTCAGAAGGGGAAGACTTTGTTGGGGTTTAAGGGGGGATTAGGGGGGTTTGGATAAATTATAGTTGTGTTTGGTTAGTATCTTTATTTAAAGGTGGGCTTTAATTAAATCCCCTTTAATAACTCCTGTTAGGTATTAATTAAATCCACCCCTCATGGTCCCATTAGTTAATCCCATTTGTACTTGACCAAATTATCCTTATATCAATATTTTATTTAATCTATCGCAATCCTCCTCTCTTTCTTCTCAGAAATCACGATCAAAGCTGCTCTTCCTCCAAACATCAAATCTCTCCTCGAAGAAAAATTAAACAAAATCTTACAAAAAAATATTCAATTCTACTCTCATTTATCTTCGTCTCATTCTCAATTCTCAAAACATCACGTGGGTGATACAAGCAGTGTGATATTTTCTCAAATCTGCTTGCCGAGTTACTAATGATCTTCTCTACACAATCGTGATCTGTTTGGCGATTGGTTTGTGGTTGGATCTGCCTGCGGGGATATAGAATGGCCTATGAGGTGCTATGTTTGGGGTCGTGACTTGGGTTGATGGAGAATTATTGCAATGACATAAACATGCGTCGATGATTTGGATTTCATTATTCTGTAGAGTGTTCATTGACATTTTGAGTTGCTTGAAATTACCGTAGGTTATCGTCCTCTTTTTCTTCCACCTATTGGAACATCAAATTATGTAAGATTCAAAAACCAATTCGAATTATTCTTAATTGGGTTTTTGAATCCATTCGCTTGTCGAATTTGTTCGTATGAGTAACAAGCAAGAAAACATCTTTCAGATATATGAGTGTGTAGTTTTGGGGTTTCATTTCATACAGGGGATAAACAATCTATTGTTTTCTTGCCATCTTTTCATCGAACAGGCTTCAAGTTTTAGGGTTCTGATTTTGTTTTTCAGTGTTATTTCTGCCGTTGTAAACGATAAGCTTTGTCAAATTAATTGATAATTGATTCCAAGATTACAAAATAAATGTTTAAGGGTAAAATCGTAATTCAATTTAATTAAACCCAAATACTATCTAAATCCATCTACCAAACATATCATACGTCGTTACTTAATCCTATCAACCAAACACCACAAAAAACTCATACCCTCATTATATAAATCCAACTTAAACTAATACCATCTAAACCCATCCCTCCAACCAAACGGGCTCTTTTGAGTTGCTGAGGTGTCCTCACAAGAGAATACCTATTATCTTTTATATATATAGATTCATTATTCCCATCTAAATTTCACGTTTTATACATCTAAATATCGAAATATTTTAAATAAATAATGCATCTATTTTTCTTTCAATATCTACATAATTATGCCATTTAATCACTATTTCTAGCAACCATTCAAATATCTTCACATAAGGTTATGTATTCAATCCAACTTAAATTCTTTCCATGTGCATATAAAATAGTACACATACATATATGAGAGGAGCATTAGACTATTAATTCCACTTGAAGTCGTATTCTACTTATAGATATTGAGGTTAATAGGCATTTTTTATGAATATTTGAATCATTTTCCTAAAAACGCACAACTAAGCCCACGACTGGCTTAAATGAATTCTCTCGCTAATTCAAGAAAAAGAAAAAAAAAAAAAAAGAAAAACGAGAAAGAGAAACACATCACAGCTTAACTTCTGAAGTCTAAACTGAAACAGAGTATATCTTCTGTTCTTCAGGTAAAATTATAGTACAAACAAAGATTTGCCCTAAAAGATCAATATGGATCTCTTCACCACATCGATTATCGTTAGATACACACTTAAGTCGACATAGTCATTTTATCGCATTCAGTCTCTTTCCATTGCTTGCCCCTGTAAGAACCGCCCAGCGCCGTCTAACGAACCACAAAAAGGGCATATAATGTTAGAGACGAAGAAGAAGAAGAAGAAATAAGGTCATATATAGCAGTGATCAATCAGTTATAAGAGATTTTGACTTCTACCGTTCATTGTATGTATGTATATATAATAATGTCACAAACAACAACATACCACTTTCACCATCAGACAATTCTCCGAGCCTTGCGATAGCATCAGTAAGCGCTTGTTCGTGATCCTGTTTTACGTTAACAAACATAAGACTTATCGATTTTGGGACGATTAGTAGTGTTGGGAACTCTTAATCACTGACTAAAATGAACCTTGAGAACTTTCTTCGCCTTCTCTATCTCGCCAGGGTCAGGCTGACTAGCGTTGATTACTTTTTCAACCTGACAAAAAGGTCGACAAGTTAATTCCCCGCTTAATAAATAGCTGAATGAGTGCGACATAACTGAAGTTTTCTTACCTCCTTAATTAGAGAGTCAGTGTGAAGCAACTGAATGTCTTCGGGTTCCTTCTTTCCAACGCCGTTCTGTGATGGCGGGAATTCTTTTCTGGTCGGACACTTCGTCGGTCCTCTGCCTCGTCCTGGATTTGGAGCATTTTCACGTATGAGCAATCTCTCAGCTCCATGGCCTGATCTCCCATGCCGAGAAGCTGAAGGAGCTTCGCCTTCCCATTGAATGTCGTCAGGAGAAATCTGAATGGAGATGAGAAGCAATCAGAAGAACAAGTAATATAGGAAACATGTAAGTATATATTATATTTCTACTTTCTACATGATCTTGTATCTCAAAAAAACTATCACTGAAATAAGCATCTGAGGATACAAATAGCTTCCAATGTGTAGATGTACCAAGAACGTTTTGCGCATAATGACTTTGTCAGCGAACACTTATATTCTAAAATTAACTTGATGTTATCTAGGTCGGGATGAACTTCCACAAAAAAAAACTCAGTAAACATAATTAATGTGCCAAGTCCAAACATATTTCTTCAATGACAGCTCCGCAAAAGGAAAATTCCCAACAAAGTTGAACCACATATCAACTTGTAACGTTGTCCTTAAGAGTACACAGAGCATATATTTACCTCAGAAAGGTCAACCCATTCAACCGTTTCATTAGCTGTACCCACATCATAACTTAGAGCATGTCGGCCCTGGAAAACCATAATCGCAAACATTAAGGACCATATGAGAAGAATACGAAACTTACATATTCACTACAAGGCACAACAACACGTACATCCATTGGATTGAAGTCTGTTATCATAGCTTCATAAAAATTATTATCATCCGGCCATCTGGTCCTCACTCTCCTCCCAATCAGTGGATTCGATGAAGTCCCTTCTGATGGATCAAAGCCACTGGAACCAATTCGGTTTCCAAATGGACCTCTTGCACCTAAACCAGGTGGGAACCTTGCTTTCAGGGAAGACGAGCCTGGATGCATCTGCTAAGTACGATAGATTAGCCAATGAGGGCTTGGTGATATAAAGAACTATTACAGGACGAACAACATTGCAATGAAATTCAAGACTCACAGATTTCTGCTTTTTCCCCTTCACGCCCATCGCTGATCCGTTCTTTGCACTGGATGAAGTTGGCTGTTTTGCTGCAGCCATCGTCTGTGGGTGAAAGGGAGATGGGCCACCGAAGGATTGAGAAGGTAACATCTTCTGTTTTTTACGAGAAGCTGCTACTGATGGACTTGGAAGTGGATCATGGACAGGTTGATTCGGAGCGTGCATTCCAGGGTGAAATCCCCCTGCTTGTCTCCATTCCCTGAGTATATCCAAAATATAGTACACACAGATCATGAAATATGAGATATATTCATTTCGAACAATGAATATCTCATGAGGAGCAAACTGAGTTTTTTACCTTATTCTTCGAATAGTTTCATCTGAATTAACCCGTTTAAGAAGATCACTGTGCTCTTCGTTTGTCAAATTTAACTCTTTCCGAAGGTCAGACATCAAAGCTTCTTTGTCCTGAGAAGAAGTATTAAATATTCTTAAGGAAATGAATAGTTATGTTTGTTTTACTTTCTGTATTCAAATTGAGTGCATGTGAAAGTACCCAGCTAATCGCATCTGCTTGAGCTTTAAAGGCTCTTAAGACAGAACTGTAAGCCTCTCGCTCAAGCTCATGAATTTGAGCTTCCATATCGGGTTCATCGTATGCCCTCGTATATGGGATAGAACCAAAAGCACCAGGCCTTCCATTGCCAGAAATATGACTCCCTCTAACCATTCTATTTTGATGTGGCGGGGGAAGATCGTCATCTGTCCCTGCAATAGTACGATACATTTTAACAGGAAACACATAAAACCAGAATCAACCAAAATCTTTAGTAAACTGACTTTTGCATCTGACCGATGGATCATACAATGTGAAAAGGTCTTTCCTATCCTACACACAACACATGGGAAGCAATCCTACTCCGTTGTTTGATATTTTGACGCGTAATGGAATTGGGTTGTTTTCTAACATGAGTAGGTAAGAAGAATCTTAATAATATAACTTTGCATCGATCTATCAATTAGGTAACCTAGAGATACTTGACGAATACTCCATTATATAATTTCCCAAGTCCAGACGAATAATTACTGTAGCAGATATCTACACCCAAAAGGCAGATATTGAGCAGTATTTAAAGCCTTGTGAACAAGGAGTTTATGATCTCAGTATCACAAGAAACCCGCTAACGTTTAACCAGATCAGCAGCGGGCTAAATCAAACAAGACTAAGTATGAAAATGCGTCTTGCAACAAGCATCCATTGGAAATAAGAGAATACTTAGAATAGGATGCATGCAAGTATTTCTCGTTCAGCACATCACAGTTTTAAAGAAAAAGCGCATGACTTCATACTCAAAGCCGTAAAAAATGCACAATTTCTCACTTCTAGTCTCAATTCTCATTGAAACATGTATAGTTGCTTCCATCTTTAAATGTTCATCTTATGAACCAAGACACCAATTTTAACACCCTGAAACAGTAATCATAACTATTCACTTCTCGGTAATTCACAGATGAGATCTCAATAGTTCTCAACATGCCAATCATTTTCATTACTACCAACCTTCAACAATCTACATCTGCAGTCAGAAACATCCACACCAAAATGGCCTAAACTAAAACCCCCAAGAAAATCACATTCCGAAACCCTAATTTCGCTGTCGCCATAAACCCAACCACCAGGACTTCACTAACCAGGCCAATGCGCAGAATGAAAAGGAACGCTACCATCCCTCACATAACTCGCAACCGTACCCAATCATGCCGAATGGAAACAGAACACCAAAATTGAACCCTAATACTCACCGCTGCTGTCGTACGAATTCATACCCAACCTTCCAACACTGAAGATCCCAACTCCACCACTAACGTCACCACGGGGAACTTCCTACGCTTCACCGTCCGCCGACGAGGGAATCAATTCTCCTTCTCCGCAATCTACCGCGGACGTGAAACAGGTTAGAAAACGATTACGAACGGAGATCTTTGAGTTCCGCGTCCCAGATTTTCTTTCGCTTGCCTGCCCAGGCCCTAAATTGTCACCCGCAAGGGACTTCGAGGGGTAATTTCGGAAATATGAAACTACACGAGCTTTTCCTTCTTGCAATACAATATTATTACGGACTACGGTAATCAATATTAGGGCTGTTAAAAATCGACCCAACCCGCCAACCCGACACGAACCGCACCCGAAAATAGCAGGTTTGGGTTAGCATTTTTGACCTGTTTACGTAAATGGGTAAACCCGAACCCAACCCAATTATTAAGTGGGTTAGGTTAGGGTTCGGATTTTCAACCCGGAATCAACCCAAAATCAACCCATTTAACCCGAATAATATATATTATTAAGATATTATTAATATAAATAAAATAAAAGGATTAACCCTAATTCTCTATCCACTCTCACGCTCACACATGATGTTTTTATAAAAAAAACTGCATTAGTTCTCTTTTTTTTTTGTTTAATTTAGATTTATAATACTGTTAATTTTGTTTTTTTCTTTTTCTTTTTTAATTTTAAACGGGTTGGCGGGTTGGGTTAGGGTTAAAGCAGGTTGGGTTTGGGTTTGATTTTTCAACCTGTTTAAGTAAACAGGTCAGGTCAGGGTTGAAGTTTCCAACCCGTTTATTAAACGGGTTGAACCCGAAGGTGACCCAACCCGACCTGTTTACCACCCCTAATCAATATATCCGTTGGGAAATAAAGAATAAAAATAAATCAAGAATGGCTTTGTCTTCTACACTTTCAATACTTTGAATTTGTGAATCATTGATTCATTTCAGCAGTCGTTAAATGGCATTGATCGATAGTTGTTGTGATTTACATGGAGACGCCTCATAGGCCAAAATGAAGTTTAGATTCATTTCAGCAGACCAAACTTAATTACTACAAAATCAATTACAAGAATTCTAATATTATAATAACTTCGACATTCTAATCAATAACTTTCGCATGAAACTAAATACAATTCTAATCAATATATCAATGAACCAATATTAAAAATTAGGAGCAGACATTTAAATGTGCAAAATTACTGGTGCCATTCCTCGTTTCAAATCAAAATATAACTAACATCATAAAACATTGTAACGAAATGTCATTCAAAGTTCAAAAGAACCATTGCCATGCCATCGAATCAAATACAGTGAACAATACTACACACACAAGAAAAAAAAAACACTTCACAAACTTTCTCCTTCCTCAACCCACACAGCAAATTCCCTGCACCGCAGAGCAGCAGATTAAAACCCAGCCCACCCGGCGGGCTGCGTCTCGACCTTAGTCTCGAGAGCCTTCGCCTCGCCGAACCGCCGCGAGCCGCCCAGCGAGCCACCTTGGAGGCTGCTAACCTTAGGGCTAGGGTTAGGCACAACCTTAAAGCTCTCAGTTTCGAAACCCCAGCTACTGTTGTTGTCTGAGGATTGTTGTTGACTGTTTTTCGTCCTAACTGATCTTGGAGTGTTGTTCGTTGTTGTTAGTGATGTTTGTCTATTGGGATCGCCTGGAAAAGCCTGCCATTGTTGGGGGTCGGGGCTTTGCGATGATCCTCGCTCGAAGAAGCCTTCTTGGAGTTCCCAGACAGTTCCTTCGATCTTCTCCTTCTGTTTCAAGACGTATAATATTTTAGTTCAAGAACGAAAAATGTCCACTTCACCTACGCTTAAGCTTGAATGGAGTGTATCATATTTCAATCTTATATATTTCTGGTCTAGGCTCTAAAACCATGTTTAATGACTACTACACATAAAAAGTTTAATCTCAATAGTTTGAAGGTGCTATGCTCTTACGATGTGTAACAACACTTTCAACAATCTCAACATAAGTAAATATCATTACCTGGGATGGCGTAGGTGATTGGTTTGCAGTCGAAGCCACGTTTTTCTTCGAGGGGTCTTTGCTGGGGGACGGAGTTCTTGCAGCTAAGGCTTGTTTGAGGTCTTGTATCTCTTGGCGTTGAGTCCTACAAATTGCAGTGAGTTTTTCGTACTTGGAAGTTACGTCGGCCTTCTCAGAACTGACGCGGGCGAGCTGTTCCTTTAGCTTTTCTACCTCAGCCTTCAGCAAATGCTCGTTCTGTGATTCTTGATGGGTATTCCCGGGAATACTCTGCTTTATAGGGTCAAAATCGGCGACGAAGGCAGTGAAAGAGTCGTTTTGAAAGGCGGGTTTTGTATCTGGTATTGGTTGCTTGAATCTCCCGCTGCTACCGTGGCTCGAATTATCTGGAAATAAATTGATCGTCGGCGAGTCTTTTGACGAGGGGTTGCTTGGCCTGTTAACTGATCTCACCTGTGAATTCTTGTGGGAGTTCTGATTATCGTTCTTGGGGGTCATGTAAGAAGGCGATGGCTTCTCTTTAACGGCTGATTTGTGGCTGCTGCTTATATCTTCATCGTATTTGGGGCCCGCCTCGTACTCTCTTATTTCTGAATCTTTTGCGTGTTGGGTGGTCCAAAATGCGCCCAAGGGATTGGGAACGTCGCCCGTTCTTACATTGTTAGTCGCTGATGTGGCGTTTCTAGGCGCTTCACTTGAGGGCGGTGGGGGTGGACTTCTACGAGGCATTGGACTGTTCTTGCTAGCGGGCTTCGACATTCCTATGCATAGCAGAAAACCGAAACAAATCATTGAACAAGAGAAAAGAAAAACCCTGAAGATCTATTTGATATGAAATTAAATAAGACAAATCAACTTAATCTCAGATGTATGAAACAACTACCGATAACCAAATTTTTAGGAGTATTAGAATAGGCTAACCTGAAAGATCATCGCTCTGTTGAGGCATGTCATTAGGTCTATCAGGTAAAGATTTTTGTAACCCATCTGGCAAAAGGCCATTGACACGAAACCAAACCTGCATCGAAGAGAGCCAAACAAAGCAATCAACAAGCGTATATGATAAGGTCCCTAACGTCTACAGCTAACTAACCTAATCTGATGAATGGCCAATTCAAGCAAAAATGCTTGCCTGCGTGATATCTGGTCGGTCGTCAGGGGAAGACTGAAGCATATCTCTGATTAGGTCTGTTAATGATAAACTGTACTTGGGTAAATCTGGAATTCGATAGTTCCCGTTTAAGACTTGGAGCTTTGATTCACCGTCAAATGCCGACTTGAAGAAACATATTCGGAAAAGGAGACATCCAAGAGCCTGCAAGTGATAAGATGGAAGCTGAATATTAACCTAATTGACAGGTGATAAAAGAAGCAAGTCGAATTGGGATACTAGGCTTACCCATATATCAACCTTCTCGCTTATGAGATCCCTCCGAAACAAATCCCACATCTGAATCCATTCAAAAGGGAATAGTATTGGATGCTTATAAATAATATGATTCTACCAAACATCTTCGTATACTTGGTTCCTTTTACCTCAGGGGCTCTATAAGCAGGTGTCGTGTGTTTCCTTATATTGTCCTCCTCAATTCCCATTTCTTCGGGTTTCTCAAAGCGTTTATGGTTGGTCGAAGTACTACCAAAGTCGCACAGCTTCCATAGACCATCAGATCCCAGTAAAAGGTTCTCAGCCTTCAAATCCCTATACAATTCAACATGGGATGATTATCTCATGATTCCATTTCGCTTAACAAGCCATATTTTCATTGTTACTAACGGTTTACTGGGTCTTAATTCCATTTCAATCAGTGAACTCTCAACAAACGTATACAAAATCAGCACAGTGCTCTTCATAAAATCTACTGGCTTTCATCTCATCTCACATACGAAAAGTATAAAATTATACAAGGAAAAAGTACCTGTGAGCAATAGGTGGCGACTGGCAGTGCATTGCAAAGACCGCATTGCACACATCCCTGAAAATCGTCACTACCTGCTTCTCCTCAAAGAAGCCAGCTCCCCTGCTCTCCAGCACATCAACTAGGGATTTCTCACAGTATTCCATGAGAAGGAGAGCCTCTTTAGTACGACCCATATCAAAGATAGCATGGGCATGAAGGGTGACTACATTAGGGTGCCCTTTCAGCAACTTCATGACTGATATCTCCTTCATCACTAGCTCAAGTGACTCCTCGTCGTTGCATATCATGTGCTTTAGTGCAAACTGCTTGGAGCCATGTACCACATCTCGAGCCAAGTAAACAGATGAGAAACCACCCTCGGCAATGGCATTACGAACTTGGATTTTGAAATTTCCAATGTCGATGGCACGGCCTTCAAGCCCAGTTTGCTGTTCTTTATGCCCAAATGGATTGAACTTCCACATGGCTGTGGTGATCGGTTACGAAATTGAAGGCCTGCAAAGATGATTTCAGCATTAAAAGAGTAAACACAGGTATAAATGGTATCAGATGCCGAGGTGGCGTAACTAATCAGCATCAAAAGATACACAGATCTAAGCATGCGTGTAAAATCAATAAACAGGCACAGACCGATCCAGGGAAAAAATCAAGCTAGATTAACAACCAACAAAAACGAACTCATCGTCCCCCGATAGAACTAACAGTACCGATCAAACGAAACTTCGAGATCTTTGAGATACCATTCAACTGATGAGAAACTATATAACACAGGCAGTTCACACCTTGTAAAATAGGGAAATACAGTTCCGTAATCAATCAAGATGAGAATGAATCAATCAGATCTGCGCATCTCCACTGTATCTCAATTGCAATCGTTCTTGGGTCTAAAAATGCTTTGAGAATGACGCAAATAGTGTTATTTTGAATAGTGCTATTACAAAAGTAGATAACTTTCTCACCCTATTACAAAACTAATCAACTTTTTCAATTTATACGAATATTATTTTCAGTTTCCACCACAAAAATATTTTAAATTACAATTATCTCTATTAGTACTTCAAATAAGTAAAACTATTGCTCTAAATTATCCCAAAATATTTTTACTCATTATTGTTTCACATTCTCGCCATTTACCATCGAAAATTAGTCAGCATATAAGTTAAGAAATATTATTTAACGCACTAGCAACCATAAAACAAAAAACTCAAGAAAAAATGTAATAGTTCATAGAATGTTCAAATAAGTATTATTTAACAAAACTTTGTAATTTACAACTCATCATAGTTTTCTCTTGCTTTTATCTTGTGAGACCTTCGATCCATTTCACATGGATATCTTCGTGATCGCTTAAGCTTGACCTTTCTATCCGGACATAAATAAGGATTATTTACCATATGAAAAGGAGTCTTCCAACGTGACTCTCCTCTAATGGACACTCAAACTAATAAGAATATGTTGTCTTCATTATCTCAATAATCATCTGGAATATACTCACATGGATCAACAAATGCTTGCAAACTTGAAATAAAATAGAGGACACAAAAATTCAACAACAACAACACCACAATAATAATAATAATAATAATAATAATAATAATAATAATAATTTATTATAATATAAAATGGAATATATTTCTTATAACTAATAATCTGGATTATGTTATATTTGAGGTTATTTTCTTAGTAATATCTTCAAAATTAAATCACTAGTATTGGATTATTACGATTGAAATATGAGATTTCTTAGTTTATGAAAGTATTAAAAAGATTATGGATAAAAATATAATTATTAATAATTATGTTGAGAATTTGAGATAATTATGGTAAAAAAAGCAATACTAAAAAGAATTGTGGTGAAAACTGAAAATAATATTAGTGTAAATTGAGAAAGTTGATTAGTTTTATATTAGGGTGAGAAAGTTATCTACTTTTGTAATAGCACTATTCAAAATAACACTATTTGCGTTATTCTCTCTAAAAATGCATATCTCGTCAGAAACAACGTAGTAACCATACAAAGGATTAATGGCGTTTCTTATGAAGTGCAGGCCGAGTGCTTTTTGTCGATTAGTAGCCTACTTATTTGCTTTTTCTTAATTGGCCCAATATTTCGTGGGCTAACTCTAATATATGGGCCGAGTTTCTCGGGCCCATTGGGCCTAAAACTTTAAAATGTGTTGGTTTAAGGAATTTAGTGAAAGGAAAAAAATAAAAAGAAAACTAGGTTTGGTTAATTGGAGACTAGTAGTTAACAGTGTCACATGTATGTACAAATTTATCAAAATATTGTATATCTTAATCCTATTAAGGATAACTGTAATAAATTAAAAATTAAGGGTAAAATTATAACCAACCACTTACCAAATTGACAGATCAATTCAACCATTTTTAAGCAGACTTTGGGCTAACAACATAAGGGTACAGGTTGACGTGGAAATAAATATAAAAGAACATTTACAAACTAAGTCTAAAATTAAAATTAATTATATAATTGTTATAGTAAGGTAGCAAGAGCCATGAATATATATATACTCTTATATGGATATATATACTCTTATATGGTGTAGGGTGGCTATAAACTACCATATTTGGTCTGTCAAGTTATTTGTAATTTAGCGCATCTTTTTTTGTAATTTATTAATTGAATAATGTTCATATCACTCTATTTTTTAATTTATTGTACTTATTTCATACACATTATTTTTCTTTTATATATATAAAAATTATAACTCTCAAGTTAAGTATCTATACTCTTTTATTAAGCCCCAATGCTTGGGATAAACCGTTAAGTTTTGGTCTGTCAATTTAAAGTAATTATAAACAATAATATTAAAA
The DNA here is from genome assembly GCA_027422505.1 of Craterostigma plantagineum. Lineage (NCBI taxonomy): Eukaryota > Viridiplantae > Streptophyta > Magnoliopsida > Lamiales > Linderniaceae > Craterostigma > Craterostigma plantagineum. The sequence goes on from JAPQWV010000005.1 coordinate 6,113,600, forward strand.
TTATAGAAAACTACCCACTAGTTCTTTTATTGTATATTCCAATTTTACACTTCTATTCTTAGTATATATTATATATATAGTATAGCACACGCATTTAAGTGTGCAAAATAACTAGTATATATACTCTTATATAAAGACTGTAGGCGGGATAAAATCTGTAATTGGTCTGTCAAAATTAACCAATCAATTATTTTACTATTAAAAAATAAAAAACCTATTAAATCATAATAACCACCTCATTCTATTTTTAGTATATCAATTATTAAAAAAACATATTAAATCATGTAGCTTTAAAACTCATAATAACCACCCATCCTATTTTTAGTATATAATTTATTAAAATCATCCACTAATAAGTAATATTATATTTTTGCACACATAGGGTGTGCTAAAAGTACAAGTATATTTTATTAAGCATCAAGGCTTGGGATCAACTGTCAAATTTGGCCAGTCAATTTTATTTAACTAAAAAATAATATTAAAATTAAAATTAAATCACCCAATACATTTTTTATAGTATTTCAATTATATCCTTCTATTTTTAGTATGTATAGCCCACCACGCATACGTAGTACTATCAATGGGCCGGGCTGGGGCGGGCTGGCCCCTGCCCGCCATGTAGCAGGCCTAAAAAAAGGGAACCCAGCCCGCCCCAGGCCCGCCCGCTTAGAAATTTTTTAAATTTTTTTATTTTTAATTTTAATTTATTATATATATTTTAATTAGTTAAGATATTTATTAATAAATTATGGATAACCAACATATAATTATATATTTATGTCTAATTATAGTTAATTATGGTCTAATGAATCACTAACTATAAAATTAATATACTTTAAATATAATATATAATAAATAATTAATAAAACTGGCGGGCCGGCCGGCCCCGCCAAGCCCGCCGCTCGCGCGGGCTGGCCCAATCAGGCCTGCTCCTTGGCTTTAGGGCCGGCCCGTCCTTTTGGAGGGACGGGGCGGGGCGACCCGCGGGCCGCGGGCCACGGGCCAAATTGACGGTACTACGCATATGACTTTGTAAAAATACTAGTTAAATTTTAAACACATGTTGCAAAAAATTAGTAGTAGTTAACAATTTTGGGGATAGTAATAATAATATATGACGGTAACCCTTCCGCGTCAGCGCTAGAACATTCGAGCTGCTCTGCTTTCATAGCCTTTCACTCCCCTTTTCTTTAATAAGCACACATCACTTGCCACAGTTACTAATCTCAACAAGTTTCAGATTAGGGTTTTGGTTAATTGATTGTCTTCTTCGCTCGCTATACTGTTCGTGCAGTTGCAGAGGCAATCGAGCCAATGGTCCGCTCTCACGGCCTCCGTCTAGCTCGTCGATCGATTTCGTCTTTTGTCCGGCGCAGTTCGGATTCCCACGTATGAATCCGTTTATGTTTTCTACGTGTGATTGTTGCGCAATGCGTGTTTTTATTGCGGTAGTTGAAATTTGTATTTCTCGTTATTGATTGCAGTTGTGCGATTATTTGTTGGGTAAGGAATCGAGAGGCTTCAGTAGCGGCGCGTGTAATCGGTTGAGGGGTCTTTTTGGTTTGGATTCCGCCAGTGGTATTTTGAATATTTTTGATGTGCAAGTATTCGTCTTTCTCTGTATTGAGTGATAGCTTACAGCTCTTCATTCGATGAATGTGCAGTAGATGATGAGAAGTACTGGCCAAAGATTGGACTTTTCGATGGTAATGTTGGCGTGGCTCGGTCGATTCATGGGACTGGTAATCACGTTGTTTAGTACTTGCCTTTTCTTTTCTCAACATATTTTGTGAAGTGGTGGCCGTAGTTTTTATGTGAAATGCCTTATAGTAAAACTAGTTGACATAGGCCCATTGGTTGTGATGAATCATGATCTCATATCAATGTGATCTATTTTTTGTTTGGTGGGTGTTTGAAATATGACATTTTTTTTCCTTTGTATTTTGGTGGCATCTTCACTTTTTATGTCCCTTGTCAGCTCAAATGTCAAGAGATTTCTACGACGTTCTTGGAGTGAGTAAAAATGCCACCGCATCGGAAATCAAGAAAGCTTATTATGCCGTACGTTTATAGATGAGCCCTCTTCTGAAACCTGTCCCTGTATATTTTGTCCAAGTTGTCTTATTATTTTATCTTTTCACTAATTCTATAATTGTTTTGCAGCTTGCGAAGAAGTTACACCCTGATACAAACAAAAGTGACCCGGAAACTGAGAAGAAATTCCAAGAAGTTCAGAAAGCATATGAGGTGGATGATGCTTACATTGTTGCCGTTTTTATGTTTTCTTTTGTACTCATTTTGTTGGATTTGTTATCTTTAATCTTGTCTTATACTTTTCATATTGAATAGGTCTTGAAGGATGACGAGAAGCGTCAACAGTATGATCAGGTTTCAATATTATCTGCTTATGTCCTCAACTTTTATAGTCTGCACAAAACTGATATTCTGGGTCACATCAGATGACTAGCTTATTTTTTTGTAATTTATGTCTATCTGGAATTCTTGTTCTAGGTTGTTTAACTGGTCTTTTGACATAATATTCAACAGCTTGGGCATGAAGCCTTTGAACGTGCTGGTAATGGCGAAGGTCCTGGATTCGATCCATTCGCGTCTGGTTTTAATCCCTTCCAGGACATATTCAGAAATGCCGATGTAAGTCTTGTACCTCCACTGAAGTTTGACTTGTCATTTGAAATTTACCTCTTCTTAGACGCCTGTCATTCTTTTACTCGTTATATTATATATGCTCCATTGATCCAAGTTTTGGGGATTCAACTTTTGTTTCGGTTCTATAATGGGATGCAGATATTCAATATCTTCAATAGGGACATGGGAGGTGAAGATGTCAAGGTTCTCATCTATTTGTTAGTTATGAAGTTCTGAGTTTATTCTTTCCCAAGCTATCTCCGAAAAGTTTCGATGGTGTTATTTAGGTTTCAATTGACCTATCGTTTATGGAAGCCGTCCAAGGATGCACTAAGACACTGTCAATTATGACCGATTTAGCCTGCAACGCTTGTGGTATTGTTAACCTGTCGGTGATATAATCCACGTTTGGATCGTCACATCCTGTATATTAGATGAAATTATAGTCTAGGTTCTTTGTTCTTTCCATTTTCTTAATGATATATGAAATTATCGTCTAATGTTGTGGGTTCCTTCAATTGTTTTCTGTATTAGGTGGGACTGGCGTTCCTCCTGGGACAAAACCAGAAACTTGTAAACGATGTAGAGGCTCTGGCACTGTAGGTATCTTTGGCTTGTGTGCTTTTATGGAGTAGCTATTTTAACGCCGTTCTGTTCCATCCCAGGTAATATCCCAAAGTGGACCATTTACGCTTCAATCCACATGCCCAACTTGTGGTGGTTCGGGAAAGATGGTGTCGGTATGACTATTATAGGTTATCATGTAGAATTTCGAACTTGTGCATCTAAGTATTGTTGCTTTGGTCATGTTTCTTTGATGTGGTTCATTATTTGTCCAGTAAGTAATTGACTGAGTGAGTTTCTCCTTCTTGTTGGACTCGCAAATTAATGTCAAGTGCAGATTCGAACAGTAGAAGAAGAATAATTCCTTTAACCTCTTGGCTTTGGTGTTTTATCCAGTGCCGTTCATATGGGTGGTTCATGTTGATTAAATTAGTTTCGAACTTCTGATATCTATCTTCTTACTTCGTTTTGGCGACAGAGTTTTTGCAAGTCATGCAGAGGTAAGCGGGTAATCAGAGGGCCAAAGACTGTGAATCTAAATGTGATGCCAGGTATCACCATCGATCTCTATGATAGAATCATTTCGAACTGATTTATCTTAAGGGTCTTTTGATGCATATGTTTTCAACTACAGGAGTGGATAATAATGAAACTATAAAGATGCCCCGAGCAGGTGGAGCAGATCCAGACGGGAATCAACCTGGTGATCTATATGTTATAATTAAGGTTGTGTCAGTCGTCGTTATGGAATTTCTACGCTAAAGTTGCTCGATATGATAGATACTTTGAAAAACGTTCCAAATGGTTTTCACAGGTGAGAGAAGACCCAGTTTTCCGTAGAGAAGGTTCTGACATCCACGTGGATGCAGTTTTGAGCATCACCCAGGTAACAAATTATTCATTCCTTGTAATTGGGGAGAATCTATATGCTCCTTGCTGAGCTTTATTCACCTAATTTTGCAGGCAATTTTGGGAGGGACGATTCAGGTTCCTACTCTGAGTGGGGATGTTGTTGTTAAGGTACGTCTGTCTGAGGTTAACATTTTGTTTGGCATGGTTATGAATACTATAACATGCAGCAACTCTACTTTTATGAATGTAAGCTTACGCTATCTCTTATTTGGTGCTGACACAGTGAAGAAAGCTTTATTTACTTAATTGCTTGAAGTTGTTAAACTAATGAAGTCTTTCAGCTACGTTTTTCGCCTATTCACTAACTGTTCTATTTGGGTTTTAAAGGTTCGCCCTGGCACTCAACCTGGTCAAAAGGTTGTCCTCAGGAAGAAGGGTAAGCTATTAAACCTCGCTAGCTCAAAAAATACCAAACTCGTTGCCAATGGTATTCGCAATATATATATATATATATATATATATATATATATATGGCAGGGATTAAAGTGAGAAACTCGTATACATTTGGGGACCAGTATGTTCATTTCAACGTCAGCATTCCATCGTAAGTTCGATCTGGTCTAACAGCTGTTCTATTCTATTTCATCATTGCCTTATTTCCTACTGCAGAGAAACCTTCATCTGAACATGAACAACATATGGATATGATATTCCCTCAAATCGTGTTCTTTACTAGAGACAGATTGATCCCCTAGCATAGTAATATTACTTTTTGGTTTTTTATTGCCAGGAACTTGACTCAGAGACAAAGGGAATTGATCGAAGAGTTTGCGAAAGAAGAGCAAAGGGAAGAAGATAAAGGGGAAGCAGCAGGCGCTTCACAGTGAGAATAACTAACAAAGGACGAAGAAGAAGACAAGACTGAAGAAAGCAAAAACAAGATCTTGGTATGAAAAATTCTTGCTTAATAATTAAGCTTTCTGTCTTTGCGCAGAATATGAATATTTATTATAGTCAGGAGAAAACTAGACTAGGATATGTAGAAATTTATACCTTGTGTTAAATCTCTTTCAACGTGTCATATGGAATTATTATGACCTATTACTTACTACTTGTAATGACTAGTTAGTCATTTCTGGCAAGAAGTTTCTCATACATAAACTGCGATGACTCTTTTCCAAGTGCCAGGTATAGTGGAGTGCGTGTGTACATATATATATTAATATATTCCTCCAACGTTAATCGTAGATTTCATATTAATACAGATCTTTTTTAAGAGAGTTTAAAAACTATACTTTTCATGAGACTTTTTTGGGGACAAACACACCTTGCTTTCCTTTCCTCGAGCCACTATACAAGACAAATAAAACCAAGTAATAAGAAGTTGGTAAGAGGAGGCAATGAAGAAATGGAATTTCGTTGTATTATATGGCATATATGTTTTTACCTTGACTTGTTTCTGAAGTTCTTTAATGGACTCAAATGCCATGTCCAACATTTCTGCCTTGTTAGTTTGCTGTTTCACTCATGCCAAAAAAAAGGGGGGTTTCAAAAAGACGTAAAAGACAGAGACAAACACTACGGGCCGGGCCGGGCCATGCTTCTTTGATTACCTTGTCCAGATTTGGGAATAGATCTTCTTGCAGCTTCTTCATCTTCTCACCAATCCTCTTACGCCTCTCCTGCAAATAAACAAATCTCCTGGTAATTTATTATTACTCATCTTAGCATGAAAATAAATCTCTTCCGAGTTTTCGACGATGGATTCGAATGTGTGTTATTATTATACCCTTTCGGCTATACTCCGTGGATGAGTGGCGCAACCCCTCTTTGCCCTCATTTGAATCGAATAATCGTGTCGAAAGTGAAGGAATTTTTCTGCTGTGTTAGCCATCTCAGCAGCAGTTCTTGGCAGGCTTGAGTGGCGAAGCAAACCTGCCTTCGATCTCTTCCCATCTTCTCCAATCTATTCGAAAGGGAAAGATAGAAACCAAATTCAGCAAAAGAAAATATAAGCAGCTTCCAAGAAAAAGATCAAGAATAACGGCAGCAATCTCAAAACCATCTTCATATCGCTGTCTCGGGCTCGTTTCAACAAGCCATCGGACCGAGCATTGCTACTGTGGTTGTTCCAAGAATCTCTTGAATGCATCGAATAATCGCCCGTGCTTAGCTGTGTAATAACAGCTTCATTCCCATTTTCTGGTATGCTTGGCATTGTGTAAGAAGCTGTTCTTGGGAAGTTTATGTGATTGCTCGAATTCTTAGCTGAGGAACTCATCTGAAGTTCATCTCCCAACACACTGAATCCTGAAAAAATAGTCGAGAATTTAGATTACGACCCGAGCCCGAACTTGGGTATGCTTGAATTTGACTTAATAACTAACGAGCCGAGCTTGGTCAACTCGAACTCGAGTCGAGCGTTGACCAAGCCGAGCTGCTCGCGAGCTGCGAATGAACACACTGATACACCTTTGAGTTTTTGACATTTTCTTAACAATTTTAACACTCGTTTTGATGTTCGGTCATTCATTCCTCATGCAGTTTATAATAAGTATTTTATTCAATTTTAGATCAAATAATTTATTTGATAATGGTGGAAATCAAAATTAATAATTTTTCTGTTTATTTATGTCTTATGAGATATATAATATATTAGAAATGTTATGGTGCTCACCGTGGGCACCTGTTGTGTGGCATTTTTTTTGCCACGTCAACATGCCAAATCAACCCCCGACGGATGGTGCTCACGCAATCGAGCTCCATATTACTATATAATATATATTACTATATAACTTAATCGAGCTCCGAGCCGAGCCGAAAATTACCTAGCTTGAATTTGAACTTGATTATTAACGAACCGAACTCGAGCTCGAACCGAGCTTTGGTCAAATCGAACTCGAATCGAGCTTTGACCAAGCAGCTCGCGAGCGGCTCGGTTCGTTTTCACCCTTTCTTGCCAACGTAGGATGATGATCAAATTTCCCAAAAGTGTAAGAAAAAAGTCAATTTCTACTCCAAAGATTTCTCAGAAAGATGCATCGCTTACCGTTGAAAAAACCAGCAGGGGAACTACTTTGCCTGACAAGATTAGAGCTATTGTTATTACCATTACTGTGAGTCCTCAGGTGAACATCAGCTGTCTCCATGCCCAAGCTATAAGATCCAGTAACAGCACTCTCATAACAACTACCCATTTGATGACTCTCCACTATTTCTTGCTTCATACCACCATTAGGATGATGATTAGGGTTTTTATTACCATAACTGTCGGAATTTTGAGGCCCATTATTAAAGAAATCTGAGAACATCAGAGCTTCAGCTTCGTCGTCGCCGTTGCTGCTACTGTTGTCACTATCCAAAAGGGATGCGAAGAAAGAACTCGGCGCAGATCTATAACTTGCTAGCCCAGCGCCGCCGTGATGCTGATCGCCGCCACGGTGGTTCGAGAGGAAGAAGTCGCCGGCGTTCTTGTTGGCGGTTTCTGCTGACGTGGATGCTGCTTCAGAGCTGCTGCTGAACATGGTTGTTGATAGATTGAGATAAAGATTGAATCTTTTTTCTTCTTTTGTTGTTTTTTTAAAGAGGAAAAGCAGTTAAAAAAGGTGACATTTTTGGAAAGATTTTAGATTTGGATTACTTTGCCCAGAAAAATATTATTTATTACCCACACTGAAAACAAAGGGCAGAGTGCTCTTTCTTTTCCTTTTGGAGCCGTGATCTTGTAATGAAAGTGTGCATATAATGATTGGCCAGTTTAGTTTAATTTTATTTAGTTATTTATTTATGCATGGCAAATACACGTGGGGTCCACCATCTGATTGGCAGTTCGATCTAGATTGGCAAAAGTGCCCCTGGGTTCATGAACTTGTTTTTTAGGGTATATTAAGTTTCAGGTCCCAAAAATATTTTAAAATAGGATTAAGACCATTTTCAAAAAAAATATTAGTTTAAAGGAACCAAAAATTTAGAGATAAGGACCTAAAATGTGAACTATTATCGGATTATCGTTTTGTGTTGTTTCAGAACAATGAAGTTATTTTAGAACAATGAAGTTATTTTAGAACAATGAAGTGTTACTGAACAAATTGGGTCCTTAAACTAATTTTTTCCAACGGACGACAGGTAAGTGGAAATTCAACTACAGCACATAACTTATGCCTAATTTATGTGACTACGTGCCTATATGATTACATGATTATGTGAAATGCCATAAATATATTTTTTTATTTATAAATTTCGAAAATTAAAAAAATAAAATACCATTTTTACCCTTGTGTTAAAAGTTGGGCCAATAAATAAATTAAGCCCGCAACATGTCTTTTAAGGAAAATTTGGTCTGTTAACTTAATGACTTACATGAACACAAATCTTATACATTAGGGAAAAAGTGCATTTACGAACAAAATTAGCCAAGAGTGCTTGAGCTCGAAGTTGTTGTTCTCGATCGGTGGGATAACGATTGTCAACTCTGTACCGCCTAGCGTGGCTCCCAATGGGCTTGCTTCCTTCTGGTAGCTGAACAACTGTCCAGGTTCTGGCCCAACGTGCGAAAGTAGCTTGGTTGAAAGATGGCGATCAGTGTACCGCCTTTTTCTTTAAGAAGGTGGCTATCCGTAGGGCTATCAATCGCATGATCTCTATTGATAATGAGGCGGGTACCAAGTATCGAATGATATTGGCCCTTGATTTTGATATGATCGGACGCTCCACAAGCCGCCACGCCGCTCATGCTTTGCGCGTGACTTCACCAAAAACATGACAACTTTTTAAGTGAAATGCCGAAGTAACTTTTGTTTTTATCATTCCAAAAACGTTTGTTTTTATCATAAATTTCAGAAGCACAGTGGTTGAGAACTCGAAAGGCGCATAAATTGTCATAATAAAAAACAGAGATCGTCCGCGGCCGGCGGCGCGCACGATGCTCGCTGCACAAGACAGCCCAGCGACTCCGGATCGGCCGGAATGCTGCGGCGAAGCTATCCTTGAGATCACGATGGCTCCCTTCTTTCGACGACAAGCTACACAAATTGAGCAGTCAAAAATATGTCGAGCAGCCAAGGAATACATCATTTTGTTCCTTCAAGATGCATAGCTGCCTTATCACTTTCTGCTGATCTGAGATGTTAGGCATTAGATTGAAATAACCCTCACATCTTGTACGTTTCATAAGTTTCTCGCTGTGTCAAAATTGTCCTTTAGCAAAGCATGCTAGGCATAAATTTCCTGTTAGAGAATTGAATGATAAGACTATGTTTGAGTTAGTGCATATAGATATTTGGGGGTCATACAAGGAGCTTGAATTCAATTCAGGCCCTGACGGGGGCCTGAACGAAAATTGCCCCTTTTTTTATTCTCTGATTTTTCATTTTTTATTTGGAAAATTGTCTGATTATTTTATTTTGTTTTTTGCATGAATGTAATAAATAGAAGGGGCGATTTGCAATCAGGCCCTAGGCAATTTTAAATATAGTGATCAGGCCTTGTCAGATTTTTATTTAGTTTAAGGACCTTCTTTTTGAAAAATTTAAAGGTAAAGACCCAAACTATGTTTTGACTAAAATACTCTTAATAAACTGTTCACTACAGTGGTATTCGACGTCAGTTGTATGTTACAGAAATACGACGCCTTGTTACTATAAAATTTATAAGCATTACTTTAAAATGATAATGTGTTACTTATCGATAGTAAAATATTTTTAAAGATTTATATTTAGTTCTCCGGATAATCGAAATCCATTTTTCACAATGAATCGAGCACAATCGACTGCCCCATCAACCAATCAATTTCGACGTGTCACGTAGGTTTTATTCTAGTATTGATGAAGAACGATGTAAGAATTGTAATGAATTTTATATGGGTTCAAATTTGAGAAAAATCTGACCAAATCGAACTATATTTTGACAGCAATTGCAGCTAATCTATGTGTATTCGAGATACCCATAGTTTTGGCGTTCATAGGCTCTGTGAGTTTTGGAACAATCGTTACCTCATCACTTCTATAACGTACGCTGTGTGAAGCAGGTCGTATCGCAGCCATTGATTCATCGGGAACACATGTTACTATTTCATGCATTATTGTCACTACGATTCGTCTTAACGTTACAAAACTATACAAAAACGTTATTTTATTTCTCACATATTATATTTTTATCTCATTAATTGGTATCGTACGACTTTATTTTGTTTCTCGGAAGTATATGAAATTTTTTAGCAGAAATGTTTCGATAATTTGCCATTGGACTGTTGCTACATGAAATCGAGGCGTTACTTGGATTATCTGATGTGTTATACCACGACCGACTTTTATTTTTTCGTGGACCGGTTTCGATATTTTTTGACCTCAAAGTGTTACTACTTTAAACCAAAGCGTTACTTGGATTATCGCAAGTGTAATATTACGACCTACTTTAGTTTTTTCGCAGACCTGTTTCGGTATTTGTTGACATGGAACTATTACTACATGAAATTGAAGCGTTACTTGGATTATCTGAAATGTTATATTACGAATTAAGTTCTTTTAGAAGGCCTTTTTCGATATTTTTTGACATTGAAACTGTTACTACATAAAACCAAAGCGTTACTTGTTTTATCGGAAATGTTACTAAAAGTACATGATTTGTCACTAAGTAAACAATAAATATTACTGTATTACCATGAAGTGGTACTATACTTGCTAAATTTTGGACAGGATTTGTGGATTGATTGAGTTAATTGGGCGGGATATTGATTTTGGATGGGTTTGGATGGATTTACTATACTTGCCAAATTTTGGGCGGGATTTGTGGATTGATTGGGTTAATTGGGCGGGATGTATGACACGTTGGAATTTTGGGCGGGATTTCTAAATCAATGCAAATGTGTTACTAATAACTATTTAACTGTTATGCATTAGTTAAATATGTTACTAAAAGTTCTGTATGTGTTACAAATTGTTGTAGTTGTCGCACCAAGGATTACGGTTATGTGTTTATGGAGATTAAGGTTTAAGGTTTCAGGGTTGCCCTTAAGGTTTCAGGATTTACGACATATAAACTGATATTTGTGGTTTAATTTTGAATTTTGATGGCATTCGTGCTGAAATTCATATGTGATGTTTCAATGAACAAAGTAATAGTCATGTTTTGAATAACTATTGACCTCGAACATTCATTATCATCCACCTCAATTGAACAATGTAGCTTAGGAATTTGGTGTGATAAATGCATCAAATCATACATTTACAAGATGTTAATCTTATAAATCTCGAAAAATGTGCATTTATGAACGAAATTAATCGGATTAGTAATGTGGTACTGAAAACCTATTATGTGGTATCATTATCTGTAAACACGTTATTCGATAGGTTCGTATTGTTATTTTGTAGCAAACATATAGTATTACGTGCGGGCAATCTGGTACTGGTGACGTTAGCGAATCATCCTGTTAATATTCCTTAACAAATAACTTCGAGAATGTATCAAATACAGATTTACGACATATAAAATGATATTTGTGGTTTAATTTTGAACTTTGAATACGTTTGTGATAAAATTCGTAACGTTATGTCTCATTAAAAGAGACACTAGTGTATGTTGTGAAGGAAGAGCTATATGTTTACATGATATTTTATCTCAACTTTCACATATTGATATCAACATTCGCAAAACGTGTCTTTTAGGGAAATTTTGTGATTTTAGCTTCATTATATCATCTATTTCCATGAATATCAATCTTATACATCCGAACGAAATGAATTTATGAACGAAATTAATCGAAATAGTAATGTGGTATTGATTAGCTATTCTGTGGTACTTGTAGCTACAAATGTGTTATAAACTTTGCGTATATTGTTAATTTTTATCAGACATGTGGTATTATTTCCAGGCAATGTGGTAATATTAAGTTATTGTACTGTTAATATCTCTGACAATCATGAACCTTCTAGAATGTTCTTAATGATGTGTTACCCAGAATGCGTGAATTGTTTTTATTTCAGACGAAACTGTTATTATTTTTTCGAAACTTGTTATCGCATCATTTAAGAATTTTTCGTCAATTTAGCATATGTTAGGGTTAAATGTCTTATCGCAACTCTCAATTTTACTCGAATGTACCTTATTAGTTCATTAAAGTCGAGATTTCACATGTTTGGGTGCTTTCGATATTTTACGATCTATTCATCTTTGCATTTACTTGGGTATTACGTGTTATTTACAGGTGACGGGTTGTTATTATTTTCTCATTAAATGTTTGTTTTGCGGAAATATTTGTTATAAACATCAAGACATATGATATTATTGTTCCATGAATTGTTACCGAGGAAGCATGGAGTGTTATTTAGTAACCATTTTAATTAGCAAACGTTTACCGCTTAGATCTCATCAAAATTCTTCGTCATTCCATGATAAACATCAATAATTATCGTCGATAACTAAGGCCCATGATGAAATTATGTCGAATTTACATTATCCGGTCATTAAAGTCGAGATTTCACCGTATTATACGAAATTTCCGAATTGTGTTTGAAGCATTCGTGCTTTATGAACTTCGAAAATTCTCTTTGATTATGAAGACCCATTAAAAATTGAAGCCGATACAACTTTGTGCTGTTAGTAACGTCGAGATTGGGTCGGATTTGGAACGTGAATTTTTTCTTTCGACCGCTTGAGTGTAAGGAATGTGTTATTCCAGGAAGCGGTATTATTTTTGAATAATGTGTTACTTCTTCGACATCATTTGTTATTTACTAAAAGAAACGTGGTATGTTGTGCTATACGGGCAAAATTATTTCCTCACAATTAACGTTGCTAATATCCGAAACTTATCAACACTTATGATCAAAATTAACGATAATTTCAACTTATATTATCACAATTGTGGAGATCTGTTCAGGTCTGAGCGTAAAATCTCGTTTCGATCGATGCGTCGCTTGTTGGGAGATCTGTTCGGATCTGATTTATTCGTTGACTTAGTATTGGCATTATAATTGATAAAGTTGTTACTAAATATATGCAATATTATACTCAATATAGACAATTTGTTATCCAAATGAAAGGAAGTGTTTTTTTCAGCCCTAAACTGTTATATTTACTTCGATAACTGTAATCGGATCATTTAGGTATCCTGTGGTAAATTTTGCATATCTCAGGGATAATTATGTCTTTTCGTAGCCTTTAGGTAGTTTCCACTTAAATTTTCGAAAACTAGGTCCTTTATCCTAAACGAAATTCTAAGGGGGCCTGAACCAAAAGTTAAAAATGCTAGTAGGGCCTGATCTTTAATTAACCTTAAATAGAATGGGTATAGAGTTTCAAGGACGGTTGCGTCATTTCGATAACGAGTAACCTGAATGTAATAGAAGTGTTATATGTATATTTGTTTATAATAATTATTGAAAATTGGATAATTTATTAATAATTTCATTTACTTAGTAAAAAAGATTTTTGACAATTTCAGTAAAATGGACAAAAGAACAAGAAGTGAGGAGGACAAATTCCTCACTCGTAACGACATTTTTTTTTTAATTTACATCTTTATATCATACTCTAAAAGATTCTTTCGAATTTCCTTATGAGGGAGGAGGGCGATTTTGACAATTATTCTTATACATATTATATCTAGGGCTGGGGAAATATACCGAAATACCGATATACCGTCCTTATCGTATCGTAACGTATCGAAAATATCGAAAATTTTGGTATACCGAAGGTTTCGGTAAGGTATGATACCGTACCGAAAATTTTCAGTACGGTAATGGTATGAAAATTTTAAAAATTAGGTATACCGATTATACCGAAATACCGAAATACTAAACTTTTAAATAATATATATATATATATATATATATATATATACACCTACATATATTATATTATTTCTAAAAATATCAAATGGATAAAAATATTATAAGGATCTTCATAAATATATTTAGCTCATAAATTATTAACTATACCCAACCTTTTAAGATTATTGACGCCCACCATATTTTACTTATTATACCTAACTCAAGTTACGTTTAATTTTGGCCTTTTTAATGTTTTTTCTTCAGGATTTTGAAAGCGTGAAGATGCAATGCAATTACTTTTTCACTAATTTTTTTAAATAACAGTTTCATTTTAATTAATCTCTATATAAAGTTGTATTTTGTGGTTATGTAAAGTTCTTTGTCTTACTAATGAGACTGACTAAAATATGTAAATTATTTAAGGTTATTTTATGAATTAAAAATCTTTTTTATTTTGGAAAATTTGATATTAATAATCCATCTTATTGGGCTTAAGGAGTTTGAATTGACTAAAAATTCGAAAACAACGAATTAACGAGTTACGAGACACGCATGGTAAAAAATCCTCCGTGTGAACGTTATAGAAGGTATGATACCGATACCGTATCGAAATTTCGGTATGATACCGTATCGAAATTTAAGGTATACCGAAATTTTGGTATGGTATTGGTATGATTTTTTTCAATACCGAAATTTCGGTACGGTAAACGGTATCACGGTTTTGGTACGGTATACCGTACCGAACCACCCCTAATTATATCTTGTCTTGCCGTTAGGTTATCTCACAAATGGACAAAACAATAACGTAACAATGTAGGTGGGCTACCATATGTCTTTTTAAAAGGCTAATTATGGGGGGTGTGGACAGAATGCATGAATCCATATAATTATGCAATGCTTCTAAAAATAATAATGGATATCTCATGGGCCCTTTACATTTATTGTGAAAGCGATACGATAATAATGAAGTCTCAATCACAAATTTAAGTCCACTCAATTTATTTTTCTTTTGATTCTATCAAAATGAAGTCAGGTTCATGCATTTTAATCTGTCATTTGAGTATTTAAGATCATAAAAAAGGTTATCATAAATGTGACCACTTCATGTTAAAGATTCAACTTATATAGTATGCGAACCACTTCATCGTGAAAGCTTAAGTTTAGAGAAAATACATACTATAATTATGTATTTACTTCAAAGCGCCTTTTCACAATGAAACTGATTTTTTTATTCTTATATAACATTGGACATGATTCTTTCTTTTATGAACGATTGTAAGAATTCATATTCATTCTCTTGAACATAGTTTTCCTCAGCCATCAAATTTAGGCGAAAAAATTATATGCAATTGCAAATTGAATATACATATACTACCCCATGTTGGGGTTGTCGAAATCACGAGCAATATTAACGCCAATCAACCAACGACGAAAATGAAAATAACGCGAACGACTTTTTAACGTGGAAAACCCAAAACGGGAAAAACCACGGGATCGCTCTCCCGATCCAAGGAAACAATCCACTATATCACGAGTTCAACGGATACAATGACAACGCCTCCCGAGAACGTCTCGAGGTATAACGACACACGGCACACCAAATCACACCAATAAAGCGAGCACACTAACGACGTCGAGTTACAAACTCGGAACTCCAATAATCATCGGGTTACAAACCCGGAATACCAAAAGAGGTTAAGCGAGTTACCACCAACACGTGAGAAACCGAACGATCCGACACGGTAGATGTGTAGAGTACATCGAAGCGACTCTCCTCCCGAAGTTTCGACGAAAACGGGGCAACGGATCGTCCGGATCTGAATTTTCTTCCCACTTTCTTTCTTCCTCTTTTTTTTTTTCTTTCCTCTTCTCCTCTCTGTTGCTGTTCGTCGTGTGCGTGAGTTGTGTGTAGTGTTTTTTTTTTTTACATACTAATAATATATACATAATGGGCTACCCAATATATGGGCCGGACCCAATAAACTCCCCCTCCGGCTCATACGGTGGGCTCAAGCAAGTCCGCTTTTCGCCGACAGGTCTTGAGCTTCTCCTTCGGCAAAATCTTCGTCAACATATCTGATCCGTTCTCGCTCGTGTGTACCTTCGCCAAATACAACTGCTTCGACTCGAGCACATCTCGAACCCAATGATATCTGACGTCGATATGCTTGGATCTCGAATGGAATGACGAGTTCTTGGAGAGGTGGATAGCACTTTGACTATCGCTGTAAACAACATACTTGTCCTGCCGTAGACCAAGTTCTTCAAGAAACTTCTTCATCCACAAAGCTTCTTTGCAACCCTCCGTAATTGCAATGTACTCGGCTTCTGTGGTGGATAGCGCAACGCACTTCTGCAGCTTCGACTGCCATGACACAGCTCCCCCTGCAAAAGTCATCAAAAAACCTGAAATAGATTTCATGGAGTCAATATCACCTGCCATTTCTGAATCGGTATATCCAACTAGCATAGGCTCTCCGCTACCAAAACACAAACACGTCTTGGAAGTCCCTCTGAGATATCTCAATATCCACTTTACGGCTTCCCAGTGCTCTTTTCCCGGATTAGAGAGAAAACGGCTAACGAGACCAACGGCATGGGCAATATCGGGTCGAGTACAAACCATGGCGTACATCAAACTACCGACCGCAGACTGATAAGGAAATCTGCTCATGTCGGCCTTCTCTTTCTCACTTTTCGGGCATTTCTCAGATGACAATTTGAAATGACCTGCAAGTGGAGAACAAACCGCCTTGGCTTTACTCATGTGAAATCTCTCGAGAACTTTCTCAATGTAGTCTTCTTGAGATAACCATAACTTTCGTTTTTTCCTATCACGAGAAATCTTCATGCCGAGAATTTTCTTCGCTGCTCCCAAGTCCTTCATCGGAAAAGACTTGCTCAATTCTCTCTTCAACGCCGCAATCTTGCTAGTATCATGGCCGATGATCAACATGTCATCAACGTACAAGAGAAGAATAATAAAATCGTCATCGGAGTACCTCTTAACAAATACACAATGATCCGAAGAGGTTCTGGTATACTCGTGACTGGTCATAAAAGAATCAAACTTCTTGTACCATTGTCGTGGAGCTTGTTTCAAGCCGTACAAACTCTTTTTCAACTTGCAAACAAGCTGCTCTTTTCCCTTGACTTTGAATCCCTCAGGCTGCTCCATGTAAATATCTTCTTCAAGGTCACCATGAAGAAATGCAGTCTTCACGTCAAGTTGCTCAATCTCCAAGTTCAAGCGCGCCGCCAAACCAAGAGCAACTCGGATCGAGGACATCTTCACCACCGGTGAGAATATATCATCAAAATCAATCCCTTTCTTCTGACCGAAACCTTTCACGACCAACCGAGCTTTGTACCTTGGTCGAGAATTATTTTCTTCAATTTTCAGCCGATAAACCCATCGATTCTTGAGAGCTTTCTTTCCTCGAGGTAGCTCTACCAAATCATAAGTGTTATTATCATGAAGAGATCGCATCTCTTCCACCATAGCTTTCATCCACTCGTTCTTATCGTCAACAGAAATTGCGTCTTGGTAATCCTCAGGTTCTCCAGCATCTGTTAGCATCACGTACTCATCTGAAGGATACCTCGTGGATGAACGATGCTCCCTAGCAGATCTTCTCAACTGAGGTTCAGCCGAAGGTTCAACAGCTTCATCAACAGGTTCCGTTGGCTCAACATCAACATCGCCTATAGGATTTTCACCATTGCCGACACCGCTAGATTCTGGAACATCTCCCCCTTGATCAGGATATGCTACACGTACAGGAGGTGGATCTAAATCAGGTAGATCACTACTGGACTTCTTAGGCGACTTCTCTGTCTGAATGTCTCGTATGCACTGATCTTCAACGAACACAGCATCTCGGCTTCTGATAAGCTTCTTCTGCACGGAATCATAGAACCTGTATCCGAACTCATCTAGCCCATAGCCGATGAATATACACGGTCTGGTCTTCACATCAAGCTTCGATCGCTCGTCTTTCGGGATGTGAACAAAAGCCTTGCACCCAAACACGCGCAAATGATCATACGAGACTTCATTTCCCGACCAAATCTTGTCTGGTACCTCAAATCTCAAAGGAACACAAGGTGTGAGATTTAAGACATGAACAACGGTATTTAACGCCTCACCCCAGAAAGAATTCGGCAACTGTGACTGCGATAGCAAGCATCTCACTCTCTCGATCAGTGTTCTGTTCATCCTCTCAGCTAAGCCATTTAACTGAGGTGTCTTTGGAGTTGTCTTTTGATGTCGAATAGCATATCTCTTGCAATACTCATCAAAAGGACCACAATATTCACCTCCGTTGTCCGTACGAATACACTTGAGCTTTTTGTTGGTCTGTCTCTCCACCAAAGCGTGAAACTGCTTGAAAACATCTAGCACCTGGTCATTGGACTTCAGTGTATAAGCCCAGATTTTCCTCGAATGGTCATCTACAAAAGTAACAAAATACACAGCACCACCAAGTGTTCTTGTTTTCATAGGACCACAAACATCGGAGTGAATTAGATCGAGTATACCTGATTTCAGCGAGTGGGTGATGTTCTTGAACGCGACTCGGGTCTGCTTCCCAGCCAAGCAATGATCACATCTTCGTAATGAAGGATTCTTCACGCCAGATAGAAGATTCTTCTTGGCTAGTATCATCAGTCCTTTTTCGCTCATGTGACTAAGTCTATTATGCCAAAGCTCCGTCGCGCCACCATCGTCGATTGCATTCACGGTGGAATCTGCAATCTTCGCTTGCGTTACATATAGCTGAGATGAAGTCTTTTCGCCTTTTGCCACGATCAACGAGCCTTTGGTGAGGTTCCATTTTCCATCTCCAAAGTGGCTGTGAAAACCTTCGTCGTCGAGCTTCCCAGTGGACATCAAACTCATACGAAGCTCTGGAACATGCTTCACGGCCTTCAAAATCAATGTATTGCCGTTCTCCGTCTGCAACCGCACATCGCCGATACCGATGGCTCTAGCAACGCCATCGTCTCCCATAATAACTCGTCCAAAATCACCAGAGGTATATGGGGCAAAGAAATCCCGCCGGGGTGTAGCATGTATCGTAGCACCGCTATCGATCACCCAACTAGTATCATGACTAGTTAGATTAACAGCATCGTCGTCGCGCACAACAAAGAAATCTGCCGTGACTGCAGTTACCTTGTCAACTTTATCAGCATCCATCGTCTGATGATCTTGACTCTTCACATTCTTGTTCTCTCTAAGGAACTTTCGACAAAATCTTTTAATGTGCCCTTTCTTGCCACAGTAATGACACTCGATGCTAGCATACTTCCCAGACTTGCTCTTACTTCTGTTGCGATCACCTGGGCCTCGACTCTTGCTCCTCCCCCTATTATCTGTGACTAGGACATCGGCCTGCGTAGAAGAACCCTGCGATTTTCTTCGCATCTCTTCATTGAGCACACTGCCTTTCACCAATTCCATCGAACAAATGCCATTTGGAGCCGAATTAGATAACGACATCCTAAATGTCTCCCACGATCTGGTAACGTACCAAGAAGCCACAAACCCTGCACTTCATCGTCAAACTTGATACCCATTCCAGATAGCTGATTAATAATTCCTTGGAATATATTCAAGTGATCAGATATGTTGCTCCCTTCTTGATACTTCAAACTCATCATCTGCTTTATCAGAAAAAGTTTGTTGTTCCCCGTCTTTCGAGCGTATAATTGCTCAAGCTTGCTCCATAAGGTCCTTGCATGTTTCTCGTCACTGATGTGGTTGAGAACATTATCGTCGACCCACTGTCGAATAAAGCCGCAAACCTGACGATGGATCAACTCCCACTCCTTGTCGCTTTTATCAGTCGGTTTCTCTATATCGAACACGGGCGCATAAAAATCTTTACGTATAAAAGATCCTCTATCTTTCCTTTCCAAATATGATAGTTCGATCCGTTCAACATAACCATCCGACTAGAATTGTCCTCCATGACTTCGAACACAACAGCGCGATTCAACCTCGCTCTGATACCACTTTGTTGGGGTTGTCGAAATCACGAGCAATATTAACGCCAATCAACCAACGACGAAAATGAAAATAACGCGAACGACTTTTTAACGTGGAAAACCCAAAACGGGAAAAACCACGGGATCGCTCTCCCGATCCAAGGAAACAATCCACTATATCACGAGTTCAACGGATACAATGACAACGCCTCCCGAGAACGTCTCGAGGTATAACGACACACGGCACACCAAATCACACCATAAAGCGAGCACACTAACGACGTCGAGTTACAAACTCGGAACTCCAATAATCATCGGGTTACAAACCGGAATACCAAAAAAGGTTAAGCGAGTTACCACCAACACGTGAGAAACCGAACGATCCGACACGGTAGATGTGTAGAGTACATCAAAGCGACTCTCCTCCCGAAGTTTCGACGAAAACGGGGCAACGGATCGTCCGGATCTGAATTTTCTTCCCACTTTCTTTCTTCCTCTTTTTTTTTTTTCTTTCCTCTTCTCCTCTCTGTTGCTGTTCGTCGTGTGCGTGAGTTGTGTGTAGTGTTTTTTTTTTGTACATACTAATAATATATACATAATGGGCTACCCAATATATGGGCCGGACCCAATACCCCAACCACTATGAAGTGACATATTGGTGGAGCTCTTAAATGTATATTAAATTTATTTGAATAATCAAACTATATTTTATAAAACAATACTGAGAATTTTACTACAATAAAATTATCTACGATACACTAATACGCACGCATGAGTAAATGGGCCATGCATTATAGGGTTGGCTACAATAGTCTGACCTATTCAAGTTTGGCAGATAACGCTAAATAGGGGCATTTTCATTTCAGGCCCCTGCATAAGTATAATTTAGGGTTCAGATCCTCTTCGGAAAATATTTAGTTTTAAGAACCCATTTTTATGCAATAGCACTTTATTGCTCTTACATACCAGTATGTTGAAATTCTGTACCACAAAACCGTAATCTGGTACCAGTTTATGATCATCTGATACCAGTTTATTTTCTGCAGTACCACTTTATTGCTTTGACATACCAGTATGTTGAAAGTTTGTAACACAAAACAATCATCTATACCAGTTCATATATTTTTCATACCACTTTTTTACACCACACAAAATGGGTCCTTTAACCTAAAAAATTCTTAAACAGGGCCTGAATTCGAAATCAAACCCTTAAAGGAGCCTGATTTCGAATTGACCCTAAATATAATACAACTCCCAAGCTAGAGGATTGTAATAATATGTCTAATTTTCAAAATATTAAAAGTCAGCTTCTATATATAGAAAAAAGCCTGCCTATTGAGTGGACAAAAAAGTAGTATACTATAAAGGTCAACTTTAAATTTGGAGAGATATATTAACCAAGCTTCAAATCAAATATCTTACTAATCCCAACGTTGTCTAAATTAGAACATAATGAAACATAAAAAATTCAGCAACATAAGCAAGAAAGAAAGCTTTTTCGTCCAAACACAAACAGAAAGGAAACAAACCACAAAAACTCAGAATAAAAGCCAAGGAGAAGTAAAGATAAAGCCTTACAAACATCATACCGATAAGAAAAAGATCACTCATCATCTTCGATCACTTGGGTGATCGTGCCTTTGAACCCTCCTTCAGGGATATCAGCAACGGTCACGAGGGAGTAAAGCTCTTCCTTTGCATCTTCGTCGTCGTTCCTCTTCCTAGCAATGCGAACTCTGATCCTCCTTGGGACGCTTCTGATCCCTCTGCTCCAAATGTGTTTGTTCAGCTTCACATCCACTCTAACGTCAGTTGTGCCCATTGCCTTTTTGGCGAATTTACGGATTTCTTTGATTGCATTTGGGGCCTTCTTCTTGAAGGTGCTGAGATTTGGATCCGCCCAAAAAATAAAATGTGATGTGAAAGAAGCTAAACGCCCCTTCTATGAAGAAGAAAGCAAGCATACTATCTTTGCAGGGAATAGATGAAATCAATAAAAGGAAGTGAAATATCTCAAGTGCGGGAATATGCAAATTCTTCTATCATGGCGAATGGGGAAATTCCGTCCCATTGCCAAAGCCTAAGCATGCTCAAGAAAAGTTTTGAGATCGTGTTCAGGATAAAACTTTAATCAAGCAGCTATGCATGAGCTTTCATGAAACTCTGCAACCTCTAAACCTAAAGAGAACAACATCTACGTAAGCCCTCTTATGGATAAATCTTGATTCTTACGAGAATGAAATGATGCATAGAAACAACTATTTCGAGTCCGAGCAACGGTATGAAAATGACACGAGCGAATGCAAATGACGAGCATAGAATCACGCGGATTGAAATGAAATCAAAGCAACATAGATGCATATATCCATTTGTTACAGCAATCTACTCACGAAATCCATACAAGCCCTAGTCTAACCATCAATATCATCCACCAACTGAGATTGGAAAAATCGAAAAAAATATCAGAAGTTCACTCCCACACACACCCAGAGAAACACCAGAGAACATAATCATACCATCCATGGAGGCGTTTGTGGAGATTGATTGTGTATTCCCTGGTGACAACCTCCTCTTTCCTAGCTTTGTTTCCCTTTCCCATCATTTTTGGTTCTCTTCTTTTGCTACCCAAGAAAACAAACGCAGCGCCTCACTGTCGAAAGCTCAAAGGGAAACCCTAATCGTTGTTAAAAGGCTTTATATTTGCGTTAGGAGCCCTTATTTATATCTGAATTACACGTCTGCCACTGCTATTTAAGCCCAATAAAATGGCCCAACGATTGAAGAGGTTCCTTAGTTTTTTATTTATTTTTTTTATTTTTGGAATAATTCACTTATATTAATCTACACTATTATATATATACTATCTATACTACTACCTCCGTTCCAAACGATTTTGGACATTTGGGGTTTTACACGGGTTTTAGGAAATTGAATATTTTAATAATATAGTACAATCAAAAGGTAAAAAAGTGTACGTTTTGACACGTCTTTTGAGAATATTTAATATTATTATATTGATTGTTTGTGATAGTTTTTTACTAAATAAGGAAATGTCCAAAAGAAGTGGGACTCCCGATATAGTAAAATGTATAAAATGGTTTGGGACGGAGGGAGTATTATCTATTCTGTTAGAGATGGCCTTGGTTAAACTGCCAATTTTGATTCAATTTTAATCTGTCAATTTTTTGAATTATTAAAAATATAAAATTATATTGTGATCCACGTTCTTAGATTGACAAAAAAGCATCGCATGAAAAATACTGCTGCAAATTGATTTATTTAAAATGAAGAACAAAGAATAAAATTATAAAAAAAACTACCCACTAATTTCATCACACGCGTATGGGTGTGATCCCTTTGCTAGTATAAAGAGTCCATGGTGGCTATAAACTGGCACATTTGGTCTGTCAATCTAATAAATGATTATTTACAATTTTATCCTTGATTGTCAAATTACAATTTTACCCTTAATATTTTTATGTATTACACATTTATCCGTAAATCAAAAAATTTTATTTTTAACCTACTTTATTAATAAAAATGTGCCAATATAAAATAATTTGATATTTGCACACACATTGGGTGTGCTACACATACTAGTATATAATAATGCATTAGAGAGTTCCTTAGTTTCCTAGATTTTTTAGGAGGGTTCCTTGGTTCAAAATTCAAATTTCGTGATTGCAAATGTTTCTATTGATGGGTTCGTCTGGAATGAGGTGAGCTATTAAATTTCCTTAGTTACTAATTCAAAATTCGTCGATTGGAAGAGTTAGTTTCGATTAAGTCAAAGTCGTCTCATAGCACGATACTGATTAAATTTACTTTCTTAGACTAAATTTAATCGAAATATTAAGCTAAGCTAGCTCCAAAAGATTAAAAAGAAAAATTATAATTCTTGACTAGTTTCTATTTTCATGGTTGTTTTTAATCTTGCAAGTCCTTAGTTTATTCATGGTAGAAAAACAGGCGATCCATGAATTTCTAAATGAACAAAAACCGAAAAACATAACAAAGGAGGACGAAAGCACCAATATTATTACCAACCAAATATCAATAGCAAGCGTCACACTAATGGAAAGAAACGCATTACAGCACAAACAAACTAAGCAAACCATCACACCAAACCTTTAAAACAAAGCAAATCATATAATGACAAGGCGTGTAACAAACCTCCATATGCATCATCCAAGTACCTCTAAGGCTTGGCAAGGAATAACACATAAGGTTTCTTAAATACGACTAAAACCTCACCTTTTCACTTAAGATGGCCATCTTCAGCGCCCATCAGCGCACAATTTTTTACATCTTGTCGAGTTTTTCGCCTCTAACGACTGGGTTGGCCTTAGATATTGCTTCCTGGCCAGCAGAGCGATAGTCGAATGGGCATTCGTGTTTCTCCGAGTAACGATGGATGGAGCAGAAAATGTTCCCACACCTACAGTTGAAGCCCGTCAGACCTACCCTTTTCTTACACATTGTGCACCTTTTTGGGCCCGTCTTGATTTCCTCGGTTTCCTCTAACTTTGGAGAGGCGGGTGTTTTTTCGGGCAATGATGTCAGTACTTTGATGTCTGATGAAGATGCCTTTGTCTCGATTGTTAAGGGCTCCTTTTCAACAGCGTTAGTGCTGCTGCCATTGACGATGCTTTGGATCGATGAAGCAGCGAGGTTGGCCTGTTCTTGTTTCATGACGTGGTCTTTGTAGCATTTGGAACACATGTTCATGGTTGCTGCTGTCCCGAAGAATCCGCAGTTGTTGACACAGAGGATTGGAGCTTGTGGAGCTTGGCAGCCAGTTTCATTCTGTTCCATCTCAACTTTTTTTCTTTCTTTTTCTCCCTGAGAAATAGGTAACGTAAGTGTCATTTCGAACTTCAAGACTGATGACAAACTTCAATCATATCCAAGAGCTTGCCATGTGTATTGTACTTTCAACGTGGGATGTGTATACAGTAGTTTCATAGACATTGCCAATGATTGCACTTAAACTTGTGAAGTCAATTTCCTTACCCTCAAAGTCCCTCAATTCTCAAAACAACAAAAAAAAAAAAATAAGAACCATCGATAAGTAGCTTGTGAGCATATACAAATGGCACTTGCTCATCTAAACATATTGAACCTACATAGACTCGGTGCATGGCGCAAGATTTAAAGTTCAGTGACCATTATCCAAAGACTGGAGCTCTAAGTTCTTCATTATTTCTGGGATTTGCTCAGTATAACAAAACTGCGCCATGTTAATCCCCTCATAGCGTTTTAATTGAACTATAACGAATTCATCGAATCATCTCTTTATACTATGTTTTCATCAACTGAATCAAACACCAAAATCGAAATACCCACCTCAACCTATCTGTCAAGTGTCAAGGTGCTACAGAGCGCTATAAGCAAAACAAAAGAAAGAAATAAACAGGTCCATCCAGACCAAAAAAAGCTTCAAAATCTTAAAAGAAAATTAAAAGTTAAACCACCACCGCAATCACAAACGCGAAACGCACAAGCAATTCAAACCGACCTGTCCGCGAAGGAGACGAACGATTAAATTATTATGATTTGTGTCAAACAGCGAATCCCCTCTCTTAATTCCCTGCTAATCAGCAATAAAAAATATCACCACAACGATTAGCAATAATCAATGAATGAATTGAAGATCGTAAACAATTCGTCAAATACAACACGCATGCGAATCAGATTAAAGAGCAGGAAAAATCTAACCCTAGAAGCGAACAGGAAAGGCCGAAAATTAGAAGAGGTGCGTGTTCGTAAAGCATATATATATATATATATATATATATTAAAACAAGAAACTCGGGAACTATGATTTAGCGCATGTGGGCTCTATGGTCCTGGAGTTTCTCTCTAAAACTGATAGGTTGTAAAATTAAGTATATTCTTTGGGCCAACGATTTGATGAGGTACATAGTATTAAGAAGTGGCCGTGTATACAGGATTACAATTTGTGCTAATTATGTGGTTTCGGGGTTTGGTCTGGTCATACGTGTCAACTGCTGGCGGTGGCTTCTTTTAAGATACCTACTTTTTTTTTCATATATGTTATTTTAATAGTATTATTTCTTTGATTCTTACAACCAATTAATTAGGACTATCCTATATATACATTTAAATGTAGTTTTGTTATGGAGTTGACACGTGTCCCACAATAATAATTACAATGAAAATATAATATTAAAAAATACCCATTAGGTTAGCTTACTAATATAAAAGACCCATTATCTTAGCTTAATTGTTAGTAAACAAACTACTATAAAAGTGCTCGTTTGGTTGACATGTTTATATTTAGGAGGGTTTAAATAAGTAAGGGTTTAAATAAAACAAATTAATGGGTATAAATAAAATGTGTGTTTGGTTGATAGGTTTAAATGTTGTGTATATGTTTGAATAAACATGGGTTTAATAAATGGGTACGTGATAAAATTACGTTTATACCCTCAACAATATTACATTACACGTACGAAAAAAATGTTCAACAAAGTCCATTAAATGGCTCAAGCTTTAAAAAATGATATGTTGAAGGAAAAAAACGTCATATATCATCCATCACAAATGCCAAGCATAGCTATTACCATCACAGTACATAAAAGGAAAAACCAAAAGAAGGGCTGCCGTAAAGGCGTAAACCAGTCATAGATATGAGAGCCAATTTAAACAAAATAACTAAAGAAAGGCAAATGCGTTTCCGTGAACCAAGCATAGATAACAAACCAAATAAAAAAAAAAGCAATTGCAAAAGATTATCTTACCTTGTTGACTAATTTGATTGCTGCAATTCTAATTCGACTGACTAAAGCGCAGGAAAAACAGAGGCGGTTGAAAAAGTTTCGCAGATCGTGTGTTATATCTGAGGGATAATATTGTAAATTAATTGGTGGATTTTCAATAACCCACCTCAAGGGTGAGTTTATTTAAACCTTCTCATGTGGGTTTAAAGGTATTTTATATAAACCCCTAGTTTATATATACCTAAGAACCAAACATATTAATATATAGTAAACCCATGTTTAAAACTCTTAAACCCTCCAACCAAACAAGGGCTAAATAGTTAATATTTATACATAATTAACTCTGTGCACTGCACGAGTAATTACTAGTTTTGTTACAATGTCGAGTATCATATCATTATTTGAGACTTGTTGATCGAGGACCGCCGTTAGACTCGTATTTGGATGTGCTTTCAATGTATGCTAATCGATTGCACTGATTCGAGCTATCGGAAGCTCAAATCAGCTCAATACAGCACCACTCACACACACTTGAAAACACCAGATTTAACGTGGTTCGGCCGAGAATTGGCCTACGTCCACGGACCAAACCGAGCATTATTTCCATTAGCACAAAACATGAAAGTTACAGAACCCCACACCGTCTACAACTCTCGTGTTTACACCGTGTGCTAATTCTCACTCTATAGAGATCTACATACTCGGAAAGGTAGCTAGTCGAACTACTGAAGCTGATATTTATACACTGAAGTTCATTCTTTCAGCATGACTTGCGATTCATCTGTGCCGTTCATCTCATCCGATCAGACGTCCCACAAGCTGCCACGTCGCCCCATTCATCCCACGTGAATACATGGAAGTTGCGTGACACTTCTATAAGTGAAACTGCACTTTCAATCTCCATCGTCCGATCTTCATCTAGCGGCTGACATTCATAATCCGAACCAGCTTGCATCTTCAAATCTGTGCCGTCGATCAGTTCGCGCCTTATCCAACGCACAGCATTTAATCTTCAGCTTTGAATTCTGTCCCTCCGATCGCGCTGCAATCAGATCCTACGGCCACAGTTCATCGCAGCTTCTCTTCAGTATTAACATCAGTTCTTCAGCTCTGTTCAACCCAGCTCCAACCGGCTCTGTTCCGGCGACTTCTACGGCGACTCCGGCGAGTTTCCGGCTCGCATTTCCCAACAAACTCCACCTCGAGACGGCAAACTTGCAATCCCAACTCCCGGAGTTCTCATCGCAGCCCATACTCGCCCGCAAACGTCGTCCCAACTTTGCCGAAAACCAGCCAGACGAAATTCTGCAGCAGCAGAATTTTCCTGTCGATCTTTCGCCCGCCGTTTCGACCCCGGCCTCCGTATCTCTTCCACCTCCGAGCTCACCCGCTCTTGTGGCCTGAGAATACTATCCACTCGAGGTAGAATAGCCTCCACCTCAAGCCCGAGCCGCTCGCAAACGAGCTCCAAACACAGCCATCCGGAGCAGTTTTCTGTCAAAACTGCTCCAACCAAGGTACTTGCCGACCTTGCTCCACCTCGATCCGAGGTCACCGTGGCTTCCCTCGACCACCAATCGAGCCACCACATTCCCTACTTCACGTAGGACCGGTTGCCTCCACCGGACAACCCTCCGAGACACGAAAATCGAGCCTCCAAACCCGGCAGAAAACCAGCTTGCCTGTCACCGGCGATGATCTGTTCTCCCGCAGTTCTCGCGTTGCTCCGGCCGTTCTCCAGCCATCCCGTCCACACGAGGTTCCTCCTAACCTCTAGGTCCAACCTCGCATCACCTAGGATCCCCGCAACACCTCTCTCGAACTGCAATTTCCCCGAATCGTCACCAAACCTCGACAGCTCTCCACAAGCATCTCTGTTTCAGCTGTTTCCACCTCCGATGCGCTTCCCGTGGCAGCCTGCGACACCGCCACCTGCATCCGAGCCTCCTCAAGCCTCTTCCCAATCGAAACGAGCTTGAGCCGCAGCCTCCTTGGTCCAAAAAACGCTTGAACCAACGAGAATCCCCAAATCGAGCCTCTTGCGGTCACTCCCGGGAAAACAGCTCCGTTCTCCACGCTCACCGCACCATTTGTTGATCGAGGACCGCCGTTAGACTCGTATTTGGATGTGCTTTCAATGTATGCTAATCGATTGCACTGATTCGAGCTATCGGAAGCTCAAATCAGCTCAATACAGCACCACTCACACACACTTGAAAACACCAGATTTAACGTGGTTCGGCCGAGAATTGGCCTACGTCCACGGACCAAACCGAGCATTATTTCCATTAGCACAAAACATGAAAGTTACAGAACCCCACACCGTCTACAACTCTCGTGTTTACACCGTGTGCTAATTCTCACTCTATAGAGATCTACATACTCGGAAAGGTAGCTAGTCGAACTACTGAAGCTGATATTTATACACTGAAGTTCATTCTTTCAGCATGACTTGCGATTCATCTGTGCCGTTCATCTCATCCGATCAGACGTCCCACAAGCTGCCACATCGCCCCATTCATCCCACGTGAATACATGGAAGTTGCGTGACACTTCTATAAGTGAAACTGCACTTTCAATCTCCATCGTCCGATCTTCATCTAGCGGCTGACATTCATAATCCGAACCAGCTTGCATCTTCAAATCTGTGCCGTCGATCAGTTCGCGCCTTATCCAACGCACAGCATTTAATCTTCAGCTTTGAATTCTGTCCCTCCGATCGCGCTGCAATCAGATCCTACGGCCACAGTTCATCGCAGCTTCTCTTCAGTATTACATCAGTTCTTCAGCTCTGTTCAACCCAGCTCCAACCGGCTCTGTTCCGGCGACTTCTACGGCGACTCCGGCGAGTTTCCGGCTCGCATTTCCCACAAGACTTAATTCGAATTTCCCAGTATATTGTTACTACCTCTGTCCCAGCTATTTCTTCCCAACAATTGGTTAGGCACATATATTAAGGAGCCCCTTTATTTAATATTATAGTACAATTTGGAGAGAGAAATTAATTCACTAATTATTCCCACCAAAATTTAACTCTCCCTCCTCATTTAATACTCAATTTTAAACACAATTCAAATTAACACACCATTCAATCAAAACAGCCGATACACAAACCAGTTTACATTATACACAAACAGCCGAAGTACAACAGTTTATACAGCTAAATATCTACTATACAGAGACAAAAAACAGCAGCTTCAGTTGATCTTCATCCAAGGTTCATCAACAGCATCTGCCAGCGAGACAAAAACCAGCAGAGACAAAAGAGACAAATAGAATAGCAGCGAACAACAGAGATACAATTTTAAAACATGTAATGGCGGTGCTAAAGCGTAGGCTAAGTGTTGAAGACAAAAATAAAATTGCACAAGTTCTTTTAACTAGCTACCTAGATAACAAGTTACCTTCTGGTACAATCAATGAGGTCGCCTTGAGATTTGGTCTAGGTAGGAAGACGATTGGCGGCATCTGGGCTATTGCAAAGAGGCAAATTGATGCCGGACGGGCTGTCCACATTAGCAAAATAGTTCGCCTGCAAAGAAGTGATAAAATCCAGTTTGATATCCAACAAATAAAAAGGATTGATCAAGAGAAGATCAACAATTAGGAGGCTTGCCAATGAAATTGAAGTTAGCAAAATTACCGTAGGTCGATGGATTAAGCAAGGCATCTCAGACCACATACAAATTCAATCAAGCCGTCTTTGACACAATCAAATAAACTGATGAGGCTCAATTTCAGTTTGAATGCATTGGTGATCGACAACATACATGAAAAAATCCAATTTAAAAGCATGGAGAATGTGGTTCACATTGATGAGAAATGGTTTTTCATTACAAGAGCTAGTGAAAGGTGTTACCTGATACCCGGGGAAGAACAACCATATAGATCGTGCAAGAGTAACATATTCATAACGAAGGTAATGTTTATTTGTGCTGTGAGCAGACCAATATACACAAGTGATGGAGAAATTGTGTTTGATGGAAAGATTGGCTTGTTTCCTTTCACTGAGAAGATCCGAGCAAAGACAAATAGCAAGAACACACTCAAGGGCACTCTTGGACCAAGTCCATAGAATCGATAACCAAGAAGGTGATCAAGGACTGTCTTGTTCAAAGAGTAAGTATCTAACATGTCTATATGCGTTGACAATAAATCTATTAGTGAATACACACATTGTTTTTTCAGGTCATGTCAGCAATCAAGAATAAATGGCCAGCAAATGAGGACATGAATACCATTATTCAACAGGATAATGCCAAGCCACATATCAGTGATGAAGACACTGATTTTAGAGAGGCTGCATCATCTGGTGGATTCAATATCAGATTAAAGTGCCAACCAGCTAATTTACCAGACACGAATGTCATGACTTAGGTCGGTTCAGCAGCATACAAGCCCTACAAGTTAAAAAACTAGCAAACTCAGTAGAAGAATTAGTGTCAGCAGTGGAGAAATCGTATAATGAACTAAGTCCACAAACATTGAACAAGGTATTCCTAAGCTTGCAAGCATGCCTCGTTGAAATAATGAAGTGTAAAGGCCACAATAACTACATTCTGCCACACATGAAGATTGAACAACGGTACACTACCACATGTTCTAGATGTGTACGATTCAATAGAAAAGGAAGCAATACACCACTTGATTGAAAGTGGTGAAGGCCCTCATATGAAGCTGGATGAATCAATAATGGCATATTTTGGTTATGGTGCTGATCTAGATGCAGAACAACATTAATTCTATAGCCTCAAGGATGCAAAAATATTTTGGTTATGGTACATATGCACTTTTATTTTTTGTCCACATATAAATATGTAACAACATTGCTATGGTACTATCCAAATGTAATTTTGTCAAGCATGCAAAAAAGTTTAGGATTAGCATGTACCACTGGAATTTTTGAAATTTTGCACAGTCGTTCTTCGGGTGATTTCAAAATTTGCAGTTTTTCGACACAGTCTCTGAGCGTGGAAGTGGGTCAAGGAACTCCATGAAAATATCAACAAGTGTTAAGCTCTCATGAAAGACTAAAGCAAATATATAATCGTCCTAAAGAATGAGGTAATGCAAGAGAAGATAATCCATTTGATGGAGTACTAGTCAGTGTAGATAGCACAAAAGAAGTAGTGAATTGATAACTCATCAAATAGTGAAACCTTTCAGCTCACTCAGAGTTTGAAGTCTATCAAAAAACAATCTGTTGCTTTCGGTTCTGAAAACAATCTGAAACAAAAAACAATAGTACATTAAATACATAAGCTATAACCCAAAAACAATCTGAAAATGAAATTTGAGATGGAGTTGTCGGTTCTCCCTCTGTTGCTTTCAAACAAAAAAGCTGAAGCACACAATCAAAAACATTAAAACAAGCATGACACAGTCAAGCAATCACAAAGTCACAATATTAAAAACGATAATTACCGAGCTTGGAGGACGTTGCTGGTATATGGATGGACAATAAATCCCAAGAATCTCTATGAGCTTGAGCTTCGTTTCCTCGGGCAGACCTTCACCCCAAGCCTTTGGGGACAACATCGCTTGGGCCAAGAGATCTGGCCAGAGAGAGCAGGACACCACCATCTTCAATTGAGCAGGGGACCACCGTGTCTGTGACATCGGGCCACTTCGTCTCATCCATCGTGTCTGTAACATAATCGGGCCACTCCTCTGGCGGGGTTTCTGGAACCACGAGCAACAAATCCGACTGAGCCATAAGAAATTGAGCGATGGAGAAAGAAGGAAGAGCGGAACGATTCATTGAAATTCTGGAGATAGGGTTTGCTGTTTTGGGGAAATCGTTTGTTTAAGATGAGTCTCTCAATTTGGGGAAGATAACGTGGTGAGAGAAAGGTAGGGTAAGTTGGTTAGGTTTTTTAGTTTTAAATTGGATGTATTAAAGATATAACTGGTGTCATTAGTTTAATTATTGGAATAATTTTTACTAAAAATAGAAATGGGAAGGATTATGTGAGACACCCGAAATAGAAAGATGGGAAGAAATAAGTGGGACGGAGGAAGTATCATTTACGATATTTTTAGTTATTTTTTATTTTTAATATAAAAATCCAATAAATACTTCAAGGAAGGACGGAATGTGTAGATACATACATGTATTACGATATATTAATGTCAAAGCTTAATAAATAAACAATAATTACTCTGGGTCTTTAATGCAATTGATAATTGTAAGTGATGTGGCACGGAAATTAGGGAGGCTAAATAACGAAATTAAGGGAATAATTTTGATTAAGGTGATAATTAGAAAGACTTGGTAGAAATCAGACTTTTGGGACCTCCGATAGATTTTAGGGACCTCCAACAGATTTTAGGGAGATAACAACAGGAAACAAGGGTTTTAGGGACCTCCGACAGGCTTTAGGGAACTAACACCATATTAGGGAAGTGTTTTGGGACCTAGCTAAGCAGGTCCTATCGTCCCGAGGAAGCATCATAAGGAAGCTTCACTGAAGGTCCAGAAGACGAAAAGACACTATGGGGAAGGAAACAGACGAAGGACCATGTGGCTGTCAAAGATAGGGTCGCACCTCTGTCAGAAAGTTGAAGCTTCCTGCAGAAGCTACAGGGAAAGCTGTCAGAAAGCCTGCTATTCCTGACAAGGCAGGGACGTTTCATCTTCAGGACCTCAAACGAAGAGCTGGAATCCTAGGCAAAATCTCAGCTAAAGGAGAACTTCATTCATTTACAACACAACAATCATAGAACGATAACAATCACATTCCAACACATCTACACTTAGAAAACACTCTCTCTGCACCAAAGAGACGTCCCATTAGCTATTTTCTTATGTGTTCTTGAGAGAAAAGTGAGGAAAAAGTAGTTTGAGTGTGTAATCTTCTAAAGTATAGTGAAAAGGAGTTCCTGAGCGCCCGTGGACGTAGAATCTGCAAAGATTCGAACCACGTATATCCTGTGTCATTTCATTTATGTCCCAACATGTCCCAAACACGTCCCAGTACCAACAGGTCCGAAACACGTCCCAACGTTCCAAACACGTCCCAAACAGGTCCCAAACACGCCCTAACGCCCCAAATACGTCCCACATAAAAAATTCTTTGATTGGAAGAGCCCCACATCAGTAAGAATAATTTAACGATGAGATTTTAAATTGAATGTGTCTATATTATATAAAAATGAAATTAAAAAAAATTGAATCTTAAAGCAATGGTTTAATTAGTCTTTTTTTATTACGATAATATATATAATCGATATATTACAAGCCCACATACTCACAGACATATATATATGCGCATCTGCAATAATATGCATAATACAAGATAAAAGTAGGCATAAAAGACATTATAAAAACATGCAATAGCAAATTATACTACAAAATATAGATGGGTCATGGGTATATTATAAAATACAATTTGAATATATTTCGAGGAGAACGAACAACAACGTCAGCGCTTACATGATAAAAACCGATCATATTCCTCTACATACATCAACAATGTACGTGAAAGATCATTATAACCAGCAAGAATCGAATAATTAACTATTATAGAGTATATCATCATCATAAATAGGTTATCTCAATCAATATTACGACAACCTATTATTAGTTCATGAAATAAGATGCGAAGAACGCCATCATTGATGCCCCGACAATGGAACCAATCGCCGGCAAAGCTGCCACCGCGTCGCCGGAAGGACCTGGCGCCGGAGCCTCGGTGACGGCGGCGGCAGAGGTCACTGAAACGGCGGCCAACAGGGCGGCGTAAGCAATTCTTTTGGCATTCATCTTGATGATAAATTTATTTTATTTTTTAAGGAAGGAAAAAGATATTTAATATGGGTCTATGTCTAATTAAATTAAATGTTGATAGAGATTACGAGCACGAGTGATCCTTTGATGGGGTGGCTTTGGGTATATATAGACAGTAGGAGTAAATTTCGGCCGTGAATTTAGGTTTTATTTAATCCTATTTTAGGGAATGTTTTTATTTTAGTTTGGGAAGCTAACTTGAATTTCGCTAGTTCAATTATTTATTTGTGGGGAAAAATGATTCCTTTGTTTTCACCATTTAAGGACATGAGTGTGTTATATTCATGACTTTATTTCATGTGATTATGCATATAAGAGTATGAAAATATAAAAACCCAAACCTACAAGAGAGTAGATGATCCAAGTATTCATCAAACGACGATATCATCCAAGTACGTTAAACATAAATGACTAACTTGAAATTATGCGAAAGAAGGGTCCAAAACTATATGATCTATATGGCTAATTTCTTTAGCATGTTTGTTTCATCTCAAGTCCATACAAACTTCGATAGTCAATAAGTTCTAACAGTTTCGAAATTATGATATCCACTCAAAGATGCTATTAATTGATCAATTGGACTATATCGCACTTTGTTTTCTACTTTTCAACAATTGCATATACTTTACATATTTTTATAGGAATGTTACAAATTTTATATGGTGATCAACTTAAGAGCATATCATACAAATATAACAATGTAAACCTAAGATTAAATTCACTTTATCGGTGGAGTTTTAAAACACTATTGAAAAAGAGACTCTCCCCCTTTTTCTCCCTTCACTCTCTAAAACACTACTTCCTCACAGACGCCGCCACCATTCTTTCCCTCCTCCACTAATGGAGGAAGGGGGAACATGGAGGTAGGGGGAGCTATTTTTCTCTTCTCTGTTTAAAACAAAAAAAAGATTCGACCGCCCACCACCGCTTCTTCCACCCCGATGCCGAACTCCGCCTACGCCAGCCGAGCCCGAGTCCGTCCCCGCCTCCGCCAGCCGCGCCAACCGCGCTTGCCTCCGCCGCCACCAGCTGCGTTCGCAGGCCCCTTTCTTTCCACCTTGACGCTCGGCTCGCCTGGCGCCTCTCGCCGACAACCCCACCCACCGCTCAGCCGTTTGTGAGGGCGGGTTCTCCTCGGGGGAGACACTCTTTTTTGGAGTTTTCTCCCCTTTGTATGAGTTTGTTCTCTTCTCGTGGGAGCCTATTTTTCCCCTCGTGGGAGTCCCCTTTGGGGTTATTTCTCCGTCTTTGGGGCTTTGAGAACGGATACTGTGCTATCACCGGTCATTTACGCAATAGAATAATATTTGGATATTGCTCTTGTATCTTTGTATCCTTTTTGAATTTATGAACGAAATCCTTCTTTTCAAAACAATGTAAACCTGATAACTAAAGGACTAGTTTGAAATTATATTGACAGAAGGGACCAAATTATAATATCCGAGAGTCCCGCACTCAGATTAATGTGTGCTCAATCAATATATTCCAAGCAATTCACCATAAAAAAAAAAAAACAAAAACAAAAAACAGAAAATCCAAACAAAATCCACTCAAAACACCATGTCCACAATCTTCACTCCCAATCCCACCGCCGTCGCCTCTACACCCACCGCTGCCGCCGCCACCACCTCCACCGCCATCGCCGCCACCACCTCCACCGCCATCGCCGCCAAGCCACCACACCACGCCCAAATATCCAAAGCCCTCGCCACCACCGCCGTCGCCGCTACCCTCCTCACCGCCGCCCCACTCCTCCCTCCACCCCAACCCTCAGTCGCCGCCGTCGCCGCCGCCCAACAACCCTACAAGCTATTCTACGGCACCGCCGCAAGCGCGGCGAACTACGGCGGATTCGGAGGAAACTCCGATCCAAAAGCCTCCGCCGAGTACACCTACGACGTCCCCGAGGGATGGAAGGAGAAGCTCGTCTCGAAAGTCCAAAAGGGCACGAACGGTACGGACAGCGAATTTTACAACCCCAAAAAGAAGACGGAGAAGGAATACGTCACCTTCCTCGAGGGGATAAGACAGCTGGCGCCGAAAGACGCCGTGCTGAACAACCTCGCACTCTCCGACGTCAACCTCCAGGATCTGATCTCCGGCGCCGACGATCTCACCGCCGAGGAGACAAAGGACGAGAATGGGCAGGTTTATTACGTGTACGAGGTTGATGGGATTGGTATGCATAGCCTGATTAAGGTTACCTGCGCGAGGAATAAGCTCTACGCTCACTTTGTGAATGCGCCGGCGGTCGATTGGGGGAGAGATAAGGAGATTTTGAGGCATTTGCATGAGTCCTTTAAGACAGTTGCTGCTTGAGATTGAAGCTTTTTGATTTGTTGGTTTTTTTTTTGTGTTTGAGATGTTTTCTTGATGGTATGATTCTTGTTTTTCAGTTTTCTTCTGTGTTTATGTATAAGCCATGGAAAATTCAGCAATGAAAAAACTTGATAATGGTGAACAATGTAGATTGTAGGACAGAAAAATGTTACAAAGCAACTTACTTACAGAACAAATAAAATGGCTTTGAAACCCCACTTGAGTTGAAAGCAATTAAATGGTCATATACGTATAGTATCCTATCGAAAGACACGAAAACAGAAATGCAAAGAAAATGTCAATCGCTATATAAATTTTGTTTAGTTGACTTTTGTAGATTTTTTTTTTTCCGAGACGATAGCTTGTATTAATCAACAAAAATACACGGGCTAAACAACCCAATGGTCTCTCCGGTGACATCACTATCCAGTAAATAACAAAGGCTCATACATGAGCAAAACCACAACGTGACAAAAGCCGACAGAAAACGAAATAAACCCTGAACTTGGACCAAAGAACTATAAAACATACCACAAAAAGGCTATTAATCCTAAATATACAGTACTCTATACTTTCTTTGTCCAACGACTCGAGGCCCTCCTTCACGGGAAGGGGGCTCCACAGAGAGAGAAAGGTCTCCACAATGGGAGAAAAGAGCTCCCGACCCAATGATCGGGAGACTCATGCGTGGTCGGTACTGTGGTGGTCGTGCAGGCCGTGGACGGCTGTGGCGAGTGTCGGGCGGCGGATCGGCGGATGGTCGGGGCAGTTTTTTTTTTAAACAAAAAAATGTATATAATGCTAGCTCCCCAAAACCTCCGATACAGAGGTTGGGGGAGGAGGAGGACTGAGGGCGGAGACAACTACTGTGCTGGGGAGGGGTGGTGAAGGAGAGAAGAGGGAGGAGAAGAGATTTAGGGTTTCAAAGAGGGAGGCTGAGTAGTTTATCGTTATCACTGGCTGCTTAGTGACTTTGTAAATGTAGCACCAAAATGTTACCCCTTCTTTGGAAAATTTAAGCAGTAAAATTGCATAAATTATTCGTATATAAGCATACTCAAATGTGGTTGCTCCAATACATAAATATACAATTTTATAGGTAAAATTTGGTATTTAACATATGATATAATAATTAAATTTTAAAAGGTATAATTATAATAAATAAAAAACTAAACGATCAAATTAATAAATTAGACAATAAAATTGACATATAGATTCCAAGATGCTCTTTGATAATATAATAGAAAGATAGATGGAGTGCATGTCCTCTAGTTACGGATACTATTTTAACTATTAGTAAATGTAGGGGTCCGTTTTACAATAATTTACTAATATAGGCACTAATTTGAAAAATAATCATACCTAGGAGGCTAGAACAGGTTTCCCGTCTGGACTTTGCTTGATTTCAGTTCCTCTTTTAAAAAACCCTAACTTTCTCGTATCAACGTTCGATTTCCATTTTTCTCGTTGTTTGTCCTTATAATAGATCGTGTATAAGAAGACCTGTTTAAAGAAATTACTTTGGAATTTGTTGTGAGCTGTAATTTATATTCTAATTTTGTGTTTGCGGATTGCTAATTAGGTTTCTGACGATGAGTTACCGGGCGAGATATCCGCCGCCGGGAATGGGCGGTGGACGTGGCGGAGGAATGAATTCGCAAAGCGGTGGGAACCCGAATTTTCATATGAGAAACCCTAATCAACAGAACCAGCATTACCCTCAGAGGCCCAACAGTCAGTTGTCTCAAAATTCCCAGATGCAGCAGTGGATGAGAAGAAATTCTGGTGCCGACTCGGCAGTTGATGAGGTCGAGAAGACCGTTCAGTCAGAACCCTCCGATTCGAGGTTTAACACTGTTTCTTTTTTTTTTTTTTTTTCAATTGCGAACTTAAAGGGTTGTCTTTTGTTTTGTGAACTTGTAATATTGTATTGACTGTTGAGTAGGTGTGCTTCTGTTCTTCAGCTTTTTATTAGGCTACTGTGTTTCATAATTGTGTTTAATTTGATTGAAAGTTGTATTTGTTCGTATTGGTCAGTTCACAGGACTGGAAAGGACGATTGAAGTTGCCACCACCAGACCCCCGTTACAGAACTGAGGTATGAATCGCGTTAATGGAGTTCTTATTTTGTATTTTGTAGTTGAAGATGAAGTTGAGCGTCTGGCTGTTGTTGTTGTATTTAGTTTTGGTTTCTTTGGAGATTACATGTTAAATGTAATTTTACGTTATTAACTGATTGTCATTCATGCTTAGAAGTTTGATGTTATACTGAGGGTTTTGAGTTATGACAAGTTACCTTTTGGATGTCATATTGCTTTATTACGATCTACGACATGTTTTGACACGTGTGCGCCCTTGGTTATTTTTGTATTTTATTTTCGGTTCAGGATGTGACAGCTACGAAAGGGAATGAATTTGAAGACTACTTCTTGAAGCGTGAGCTGCTGATGGGCATATACGAGAAAGGTTTTGAAAGACCGTCTCCCATTCAGGAGGAGAGTATACCGATTGCACTTACTGGAAGTGATATCTTGGCCAGGGCCAAAAATGGAACTGGGAAAACTGCTGCATTTTGCATACCTGCTCTGGAGAAAATCGATCAGGACAAGAATGCAATTCAAGGTGTGCCTTATAATTATGGCAAGGAACTTAAACAGTTATATCATAATGTGTTCTGCTAATTAGTAGTACCATCTAGTTCAAAGTTGTGGCGTATGAGTTATATACTCTCAAGATGGTGTTATTCTGGCTAGTTAGCATAGTAATGAGTTACAAGGTTATGTGAAACATTAGCATATCGGGTTTCGACCTTTTATCGACTGAGTTTCTTGTTTATTGGAAAAATTGGGATCCAGTTGGCAAGTAATAATTTGCACTACGTCTACACTCTACCCTTGCATGTTAGAATTAAATTAAGTACTTTTTGAAAAGGTCATGTTCTTTAATGCATGTTGCTTCTTTAATTGCCAAGGTTGTAAAAACTACGTAACTGCAACCATTAGGCTGATTGGTTTGTATATATTTTTAATTTCATTATAACTGAAATCGCTGTTGTGAACTGCGGTTTCGATTTATGATGGGCCGTGAGATGGAACTATCCTATTCTGTTATTGCGCCGATAACTGGACAATGAGGCCTAGTAGTTGGAAACACAACATGATGGACAAAAGAGAAAGTAATATTGAGATCATTGAGCAACCAATAAAACAATGGCTGTTTCATATCTCGCTCTTCTTCCATATCTTCTTTAACTTATATCTGACGTGCACATAATTCGTGAAATGGATGCCATTGAACCACCTAGGCGTAGGTGCCTGACAGCTTGATGACTGATTTTGTGTTATTCATACAATCTGACCCACCAGCACCTGGCCAGTTTTTTCAGCCTAATAGCTGAAGTTTCCTGAATTTATCATGGTTCACTTAAATGCTTTTATTCTTGCAGTTGTTATTCTTGTGCCGACGAGAGAACTGGCCCTGCAAACATCACAAGTTTGTAAAGAACTTGGCAAGCACTTACAAATTCAAGTAATGGCTACTACTGGTGGAACTAGTTTGAAGGATGATATAATGCGTCTTTATCAGCCTGTTCATCTTCTTGTCGGAACTCCTGGAAGAATTCTTGATCTTACCAAGAAGGGCGTTTGCGTCTTAGCGGAGTGCTGTATGCTAGTCATGGACGAGGTACAAAACAATTTCGTCATTCATTTTAACTGTTAACCTAAATACATCATCAATATTTACATATTGGTATTGGTAATAAATTTTCAATTGGTGATAGTTGACATTTATTCTCTATCTTCTTTTTTCTTTTGCTTTTGTAAAAATCCAGAATCATCTCATTTACATCGTTCGTTAGTGAAATTCTTTCTTTGCCTCCTGTCTTATGTGTATCTAGAATTGAATAGTATCCTAATGAAGCTAGGTTGGATGGGTACTGTTACTCTTTTTTAGTAAAAATTAGATTTCATTTCACTTGAATATATTGCTCTCCAGCTTCCATTGTTCATGACTGTTTGTTGTGTTGTTTAATTTCAGCTCTCATTATGATCAATTGACTGAATCTTATCCTCCGTCTCACTCTCTACAATGCATTTCAGGCTGATAAACTTTTATCACCCGAGTTCCAACCTTCGATTGAGCAGTTGATCTCCTTTCTGCCCCCAAATCGTCAGATCCTCATGTTCTCTGCTACTTTCCCTGTCACCGTTAAAGACTTCAGGGACAAATACCTCCAGAAGCCATATGTAATTAACCTTATGGATGAGCTTACCCTCAAGGGTATAACTCAGTACTACGCTTTTGTGGAAGAAAGACAGAAAGTTCATTGTCTCAACACTCTGTTTTCAAAGGTTTCTCATTTGCTGCCTTACTATGCGTTCTTTTCTGTAATACCATGGTGATTATTTTATCATGTACCCTTGAATTTGATTCAGCCCCCTTTTTCTCCCTTTTGCAGCTTCAAATTAATCAGTCGATTATCTTCTGCAATTCCGTGAACCGAGTAGAGCTTCTTGCCAAGAAAATTACTGAACTTGGTTATTCTTGCTTCTACATTCATGCGAAGATGCTGCAAGATCATCGCAACAGAGTGTTTCATGATTTTCGAAATGGTGCCTGCAGGAATCTTGTCTGTACTGGTATGTCTGTTCTCTTGCTCCTTTGTCTCGAGGATGCTTTAGACTGCTTTCCCTTTTTTGACAGAATCCTCCATCGACTGGTCTATGGGCTTGTATTTGATCCTAGTCAGGATATTGTCTAAATAACTAGCTGGCCTATATGGACACCATTCGTTCTAATCTCTCCCAATGCTAACTCATCTTCAAATTGTAGACTTGTTCACCAGAGGAATAGACATCCAAGCTGTAAACGTCGTTATTAACTTCGATTTCCCTAAGAATTCTGAGACTTACTTACACAGGGTGAGTTTCAGTTATTATATCCAGCTCACTTCTTCGTCAGGGTTTCAGATTTTCATGGGTTTCATATCTGCTTCATTAGGTTGGTCGATCTGGGAGATTTGGGCACCTTGGCTTGGCAGTTAATCTGATTACCTATGAGGATCGCTTTAACTTGTAAGGCTGTAAAGTCCTTCGACTTCATATAGTCGAGCACTTCCTTTTTCAGCTTCTGTGCGAATGCTTATTGGTTGGGTTCATCTCGCTCGATAGGTATAGGATTGAACAAGAACTTGGGACAGAGATCAAGCAAATCCCACCTCACATAGATCAAGCTATATACTGCCAGTGATTGTAGTCTGTGGCTTCTAGTTCTTACGTCGAAAATTAGAAGAGGTATGTTTTTGAAAGATTCACTTTAATCCCTCGTCTCTTGCATCAAAAACTTGTCTTACTGATTGTTTTGCAATCTTTCTTCGGCAGAAATATATCTTGCTGATTTGGGGCGAATCTGTCGGTTGATATTCGGGGTATTTGAAATTTATTCTTGTTCTTGCTTGTATTCTGAGCTTCAGTAACAGATTTCTGCAAGGATTCGCAAGTTTGTTGCCTTGTGAAAAGACTTGAGTCGGTCAGTATTGTTTCTCGCTTCTTTATGCTGTTCTTCTTGGGCTATATTATGTGTTTAAGACTAGAACTAGGTGGCGTACTTCGAATGCAATTTATCATCGTTTCCTGCATTAGATTTGGCACTTACCTTTACTTCGTATGAGAAAGTCTTCATGGTTCTAACCACCTATCTTTTCCCTGCTTGCCCTTTTTTGTTCTTACATTTTATCTCATATGAGAAAGAACAAGACTATAGGAGCTTCCACGATTTTATAATATTTGCAAGATTTTCGAGGATCATGGATCTCTGGGCTGATTTTTCTTATTGTGCCCTTCATAACAATTTAGCCAAGTAGGAGTTGTACTAAGAATTGTACATTCACATCTTATGTTGTCTTTGTACAACATACATACAAATACAAACAACATAGCACCACAACAGCACACAAGAGAACAGACATTCAGAAAGGAAAAGAACAATCTTTGACAATCTTACAGAAACAACATTAAAAAATGAAATAAAAAGAACTAAAAATTTAATTACTCTTTTTTCTTTTTATCAACACCCAAGGCATCCGAGGCCCTTCTTCGGAGCATGGCCCGTCGCGCGGTACTTTGCAGCCAATTCCTCGGCCTTGAGAAACTGCTCTCCTCGTTGAGCTTCGACCATGGCTTTCTTTTCTTCGGCTTGTTTGTGGATCAAAGCTACTTTGTTCTTCATCTTCTCAGCGTACTCTGCCTTCTTCTTCTCCATATTTTCCTGGGTGGGAGTTTATTGCCTCGTAAGTTTTTCTATATTCGAAGTTGAAATGTACCAAGAAAGCTCGTCTGATATTGCTATGTTAGCTACCTCGATCGCCTTAAGCTGAGCTTCGATAGATGCTTTCTTGCTATTCTCCCATGAGAGTACATCAGCAAGCTTCTTTTCAGCCCTGTAAGAAAAGAACGCATAATGTTTTATCATCAGATTTCACGACAAAAGGAAGGAAAAGAGCCTTACTTGTTGTCTACTTTAGATTTCTCACTGTCTTCCCATGCTCTGATGAAAGACAACCTCTTATCATCTTCGAGCTTTGCAAGGGCCACATCTGCAATTTCGAATTATTACCGAGTTCTTGAAATTCAGCCCAGGAAAAAATTACAAGTAAAAATCGCATCTTTAAGTATCAAAATCTACATACAACAAAAGGAAGCCACAGACGACAAATCATATTCATATGAGGGAGTACTAGAAGAAAAAGATTTTTCTTACGAGCAAAAACATAGTTAAACCATAGAAAAATCCCAGAATATTGTTGCAATATATAATCAACAAGAAACTATCAGTCGTAATCTACCTCTATCCAGCGACCCTTTCGAGGCTTTCTTGGGCTCAGCTTCAGTCTCCTCTGTATCGAAAGCATACATTTAAAAACAAAGAAAATAGATCGAAAATAACTAAAAAGCATTGCTTATATTCAACATCACATCACATACTTGCTGGGACTATAGCCGCCTTTCCTTCTTCGCCGTGAGGTGGCTCGGCTGAAGCTGGCTTGTCGTGCACAACGGCGTCGTTTGGCTTCTCCACCGCTGGCGGCGGCGGCTCCTCCGTATGATCGGCGACCTTCGTTGGTTCTTCCGGCGCGTGCATCGGCTCTACCGTCGCCATTTTCTCAAAGCGCTGAGATTTTAATGAAGTAAATTTCAGTAGTGTGGCTAACGTTTCATCTATCTATCTATCTATCTGCGTGTGTGGGTGTGTGTCAACGTGTGGGTCCCTACGAAATATCAACTTTGTAATAGCATTGAGAGAGGTGATCGTATGTTGTGCAGTGCATGTAGCTTCTGGTGGACTTCCCTTCTGGACCGTTGGATTATTTTCGCCTTCATCGGTGTTATGAGCCGTAGGTAGAGGATAAATGCCCGCGTGCCGACAGCTTGAAGAAGTAGACTTCGCTGTTAACTTCGGCTGATTAGTTAATGACGACAATTATTTGGTCATAAAACAATTCTAAGGGAAAATAAAATAAACGACCTTTTCAAGCATATCTCCCATTCTATACCATCTCAAACGATACTGCAAAATCCAAAAAAATATCCTAAAATCATTCCAATCAAATTTAAAAATCAATTCCAAAATGGATTTTGTACTTTCTCTATTCTCCCACTAAACGAATAGATGCATAATATGCGTCTATGTTTAGTAATTTTATTTATTATGCCCTTTTATTTGTTTAAATAATTAAATATCCTTATAAAAAATAAAAGTAAATTAAAATATATATAAAAATAGTAATTAGAAAGTTTTTTTTAGAATGAAAAAAATTACCAACAATATTTTTTCATTTATTTAGTTTAATATGTTATTGAAATATTTTTTTTGAAGTTATAAGATATGTGGTCAGTATTGAAAATAAAAGTTGGTCTATAAGTAATATTTCAAAAATAGTCCTTTGAGTTTGAAAATGAATTTATCGATTGGAGAATATAATGCTGCAATTTGCGTTTGAGAATGAGTTTGAGTTTGCGATTGAGTTTATCGGTTGGAGATTCTCTTACCGTCATTAATTTGAAGAATTCATTAATATAAAGATCTGATATTACCAATAATCCCAAAATGTATAGAAAATTGCCAACAAGAAGGGACCTTGTTGCTTGCCACTCAGTGATTTTTAAATATATTTTTAAACCGAGGACCATTATTGGTTGCCACGTTATGATTTTAAATCACAAATAGATATATATCTATACATATATTATGTTGAGGTAACC
Source organism: Craterostigma plantagineum (assembly GCA_027422505.1). Taxonomy (NCBI): domain Eukaryota; kingdom Viridiplantae; phylum Streptophyta; class Magnoliopsida; order Lamiales; family Linderniaceae; genus Craterostigma; species Craterostigma plantagineum. Next base: position 6,158,535 of record JAPQWV010000005.1, read on the forward strand.
AATAAAAATGATTGAGAACTTGCATATTATTTAATTGTTATTCAGATGAAATAAATCTTTTGACTAAAGTATAAATTTTTTAAAGGCCGTGTAGTCTCTACATTGCTATTTGGGCCGTGTAGCTTTAATCAGCCCATTTTGTAATGGGCCAATATTTTCAAGGCCCAAAAACCATTTGCTATAAGAAGCTGTCTTTCTTGCTCAAACTCAGTACTGAACTCCGAAATGAATTCGAGCTCCGATAACTTCCCTCCGCACAGTGTGGCAACGACGTCGTTTTCTCCGTCGGAGAAGCCATGGGCGGACAAAGTGTCGGAATCTGTAGTTTCAGCTTACAATCTTCTCCCCCAAGAAAGGGAAGCCTCAAGGCCGCGAAGTCACCGTCTTAGCAGCTTTTCTCTTATCTGATCCTCTTCAAGGTAATGGACGATTACTCCCTCAAAACCTAAGTTTGTTGTGTTGTTGTTTTTTTTGTAAGATGAACCATTGCGTTTGTGCTGTTTTTGATAGGTTTACAGGTTGTGGCGCTAGGCACTGGTACGAAATGCATTGGGCGGTCGCGCAGAAGTACGATGGGCGACGTTGTGAATGATTCTCATGCCGAAGTTATTGCAAGGAGGTCGCTTATTAGGTGTGGATTATCAGCTCATTGGATTGTTCTTCGATTATCATTTGAATGATTAGCGTTCTCACATTATTTAGTAGAAAGTATTTATCGAGTTTTTAGGTACTTTTACGCGGAGATTGGATGCCTCGCTAGAAAAGATGACAATCATAAGAGCAGTGATTCGAGCATTGAGGTGCAAAGAGACGATAATTCTGATTCGATATTCCAGCTAAGTTCTAATGAGCATGGGCAAGCAAACTTTGTATTGAAGAATGGGATGCACTTGCATATGTATATATCACAATTGCCGTGTGGGTAGTAGGCTTCTCTGATGCTGTTTTCGCCGCATAACTTTAGAATTTTGCTCGACTAATGATGTTTCACGCTTTTAATATTCACAGGCGGAGATGCATCACAGAGGTCTCATCTCTTCACATCTGTGAGCAGCAGTTCTAGTGAAGAATGTAATGAAGAGTTTATAGTTTGTGTTTGTTGTAATGGATCATCAACACTGCACACTAGTTTCTCCCTCACGTGTTGTATTATTTTGGTTTTTCAAAGGAGAAGCTGATACGAATTTGGACATTTTTTGTCAGTAAGCACCGTTCATCGGAAACCAGGTAGAGGAGATACAACATTGTCAGTAAGCTGCTCCGATAAGATTGCGAGATGGAATGTTGTTGGAGTTCAAGGTTTCTAACACTTGGTATTTTATATAGTTTTAAATAGGTAGCATGCTGTTCGAAGCATTTGTTAACTCAAGTGTAGTAAGGCGGTCTTTATATTTCATGCAGGTGCTTTGCTTTCTTACTTTATGGAACCAGTTTACGTTACCTCTATTACAGTAGGTCTGTCTCTATCTGAATCTGCAAGTCTCGTGCTTAGTCATCTCAGAAGATCTCTACACAATAGGATAACCCCATTGAGTAACCAGCTGGGAGACCCTTTTCAAGTGAAATTGGTGAGTCCGCGTTGATATTTCACTCATTTTTTCATCATGCTATACACTGAATTTTTCTTCGATCTCTATAATTATTATTTTCTCTCATTGACAGCCTCTGCTATGTGTAGCTTCACTTCCACCCGAGAAATTTCAACATTCTGACACAGCTCTTGAAACCTTAACTTGCGGGCAAGTTTCTTGTCACATTGCACTAAGTATTCCTTTATTTCTTTTCTTGAAAGTCGTATCTGTCTTTATTTAGGTATTCCATATGCTGGAATAAACGTGGATTGCATGAAGTTATCCTCGGGACAACTGGTCGAAAGCAGGGAACATCAGCAAAGGGGGCGCTTTCTTCTTCTACGGAGTCATCCTTGTGCAAGTAAGAGTCTGAAGAAAAGGAGTTTTCCTATATCATATCTTTACGCTAGGACACATATTCTTCGCCCTTTTTCTTTCCTTTCGCAAATTGGCATCTCCCTAACAATTGATACGCTCGACTTCGACCACATTGTTTAATCGTAGGAGGCGTCTCTTGGACCTCTTCATAAATCTCAGGCAAGACTGTGCATCAGAACTCTGCATCAATGAAATAACTTATCAAGGGCTAAAGGTTTATCACTTGCATATTTTCCTCGATTTTAGGTTTTTTATGACATCTCTTTAAGGATGTGAATCGACTTATATAATACGTGATTTCAACTACAGAGAGGTGCCGAAGAATACTCAGCAGCTTCAAAGGCCTTTAAAGCCAGCCCATGCTTTAACAACTGGCCCGTGAAACCCCACGAATTTGAGTCCTTCACGTGGAGGTGAGAACTTGAATCCTATTCCACTTATTACAACTGATTGAACTATAAATACATCCTTCCTACATGGTAGAGAAAAGAAGCATATGTCTATACTTTTCGTCTCTAAGTGAAATCTTTAACAACCTCAAAGAGCTCTCGAACTGAAGATGTCCAAACTCATCTCACTCGGATCGGTTGCCTGTAGCTCGACTTGAATCCCGTCCAACTCCCTCTTGAATCTATCCTTCGAACTCGCATAGAGCATCTTCGTCCTCACTCTTGCAGTCTCCGGCGACCTAAAAACCGATAAAGTAGGTATGTTACACTGTTGAGATTAACTTCGTCCGATTCAGTATATTTATCTAATAGACTTTTCCTCCTATCATCAATTGTTTTGGGGAAGGAACCATGAATTTAACACGTTACCAGAGCCAGCCAGAGAGTTCGTGGGTACGAAATGCACGCATAAGGTTGGATAAGATATAAATCAGCCTAAATGTAAGGGGATGTTAGAAGTAAAACAATATAAAATCACCCATTTCAAGCTTAAGCTTAAATTTGTAGATGAAGTGGTTTAATATATACTATATACATAACCCTTTTTACTGTGGGTGGGTATACTCCCCGCCCGCGCTTAATTTTACCGTGGTTATTTTGCGGGTCCTAGTCTCAATTTGCCAAAAAATGAAGGGCAATTTCGTCCTCGTTTTCTTGGTAGGGAGGGGGATTTCCCGAAAAAATGGTTGCCCCTCCCCACGGACAAGCACCTACTTACGAGACTACGAAAAGGTTTGAGATTAAGATGCATTTTACCATGCGATGAAAAAGATCTTGCTTTTATGGCAATTCTCGCCCGTCGTGAAATCGTAGTCGAAGACTGCGTATCGGCAGTCGTTGTCGGGGAAGCTCGTGCTGAAGTCTTGGTATGTCTCTCTGTGTCTTCCTGCCTTTTCAACGACCACTTGGTGGGCAACGTCGTCGATCTTGAAGACAATGTAACGGTGGCTTCGCTTCGACTTTAGCTCCACAAATTTGATCTTGCAATCGTCGCTCACCGAGTACCCAGACGATGCGTTTGCCTGTCGGGGGGTCGGGAATTGAAATTAAAATAAATAAATCGAAATGCATAGGTGATATTACATACCATGGTTCTTTGTCTTGAGAAAAATTGAAAATGCAGATCATGAAAAATTTTCACTACAAGGAAGAAGTGAGGAGAATGAAAATGAAGATCCGTGAAAGATGGAAATGGAGCTCTTGAAGAAATGTTTTGATGGCGCGAGAGATGTTTCAGGGCGTGTGTCTATGCAGAAAACAAAGGCTCATATCGATTATTACAACATGCCTTCTTTTAGACCATTTTAAATATAAATCAAAATCTCAATTATCTAAAGCGTTCGGTACAAATTGAATTAAATACTTTGACATGTACCTTAAAAATAAAATATATAAAATTGAAGATTGAAGTGTGATACCGTCTCTTTAAACTTAAACTTTTGTATAAAGTAGTCGTTTTAACATGGTATCAGAGCTCAGAGCAAGAATTTATGAGTTTCACAGCCATCCGTAAAATAAAAATCAAACACATAAAGCTCGACCAATATAAACATTATGTGGTGTGATGGAAATACGATATATAAAACTAAAATATGGTCATTCGTACGGCGTTCAAGGTTAAACTTTTAGGTAAAACGATCGTGTATCATGTATTTTCCATGGCATTTTTTCTTCAAAAAAAGACTATAGTTAGGAGGGAAAGAAAAAACTAATTACAGCTGACTTCAACATCCAAATTTCAATTAATCTATCTCGCTTTCAAAGTATAGAGCATATACCAACTGGAAAAAAAACCACGAAACAGATGGAAAAAAAAAGCTACACTAAATAACGAAACCCATCAAGCAATTATCTGTTAACTGGGCGGAGATTTACACAGATCGACCGAAGATTAAAGGTAATGTTAAAACGTCCATTTCGAAAAAAACTCGAAACTTATTGCGTACTCTGCCACGAACCCATGGGATGATTACTCATATTATTATGAGTCTGCTGAATGTTAGCAGAATTCGACGAATCTCCTCCTCCCATGTTAATGCTCACCCGAGGCTGAGGTTCTTCCACTGCTTTCGTCCTAGATTTCGAACTTGTACGAGGTAACAAGCTTCCCACAATCACCTTTTACGTATAATATGGAAAAAAAAAAAAACGTATGTGTTAAGAGTTAATAGTAGATTATACATTGGTTCATCGTTTTGTATTACCTGAACAACGCTGGCTGCAATAAGAACTGCCTCGACCGGGCCGCCAGTGACTCGACCGTCGGGCCCGGAAAGGGTCACGTTCAGCCCGCCCGTTGGGCCGTGGGGGGCGTCGACGTCATTTACGTAGGAACCCGACAAACTCAATATGTTGAACTGCCCCTATATGATGTGGTAATTCGAACAAGCATTTAGGCTGTGTTTGGATAAAGGAAAACGGTGAGGAAAAGAAAACTAAAAAGAAAACCATTTTCACTAGCTTTTCCTTCGTTTTCTTCACCGTTTCGTGAAGAAAACAGTTTCCATGGTTTTTGCTTTAAAAATTTCCTCACATATTTCTCTAATCAACCAAACACAAAAATTAATTTTGCGTTTTCATATATGTTCCTTTCCCCACTAAATACCTTAAACCAAACGCACCTTTAAGAATAGCCAAGATTAAGCCTTGCGAGAAAAAAATGTGTGTGTTTTTAAGACATACAGATAAAAAGAATACTAACCTCGTACGTTACGCTCCCGCCCGAGCCCGAAATCCCGAGATTCGCAGCCGAGACCGAGCCAACGCCCGACAGGACGACTATGGCGCCTCGTCCCCTCAGAAGCGAAAGTATCCTCGTTTTAATGTCCTAAACAAATTCCTGAGACGTTCAGAGTCATTCTGATGGGAGTCGAGTTTTATCAAAAAGTCAAGAGTTTCTTCCTAAAACCAATTGGTGACAGACGAAATGCAGAAAAGTTTAAAATTTTCAACGTGGGACAGCACACACTTTATAATCTCAGCAAGATTTAACACGAGAAAAATAACGCATTTCCGTACGTACTTCGCCGGCGGCAACGTTGATGATATGGGGAGTCATCGTCCCGGCCCCATTGAAGAGGGACGCATTCGGCAAGTTCATCGCCGTCCCTTCAAAAGGCCGAAAAAAAATTGTAGATAGAAATCGAAAAAATAAAAAGGCTGCACAAATGACTGCAGGCTACGCAAACATACCGAGGGAAGAAGGCCCGACGGGCTTATTTCGACTGCTCCCGGCGGGCGACCCCTCTTCCTCGGGCCCGCCCTCATTACGGGGACGGAGCCCGACATCGAAGTCGTAGACAGGGCGAGAGAAACGGCGGCGTCGTGCCCGTACTTTCTCGGGCGGCCCCGCTTTCGACGGACGGGCTCGCCCTGTAAGAGAACGTTGGGGGCATGGATGGAGCGGGTCGACCCGTCGATGGGTAGGGTCGGACCGCTCATATTGCCCAACGGGTAGGGTGGGTTTTGGAACGGGCTAAGGCTCGGGGAGTTCTGCAAGGGAGCCATGGCCTCGGGCGGGGGCGGTGGTGCTTGGCTCATGTAGTACGGGCTGCCCGAGCCCGAGCCGGGCAGTCTCATGGAGGTTTCGGGCCTTTGATCCATGCATTTAGTTTGATCTCTAATGAAGAATTATCATGTGTGTGTGTGTGTGTTTTTTTTTTGAGCTGTTGGAAAGATTGAGAAGAGAGGTTGAGAATCTTTAGTAAAAGGGACAAGAAGAACACGAAGCACACACGGTGGATAAATCTTCATATCAACAATTTGTAGTTCAGATTTTCTCTGTTAGATTTTCGGTGTTTTGAAAAGCTTTTTATACCCCACTCGCAGGCCTCGGCACGTGGATTGTGGGTTTCCCCTTAAAGCGATGTTTATAGCTAATTTAGAAGAAAAAGAAAAAATAATTGTAGGTGTTTGTTTTGGGATGATCCTCCAAAAAATATCATCGTAATCCTCGCTACTGCTCTCTATCACTGCATTTGTTTGATCTAAGTGATGAGTCATCACCGTAATCAAAGATCACCTAGGTGATGAAAACGGGGTGATATTTCGCACTACAGATCACCCCAAAAAAACCTTTGTGATCCTTCGTCACCGTGATGGGGTGATATTTCTGATTTTTTTCTCCGGACAAAATTATCCCTTATAATTAGCTTTATTTCCTTCCATTACCCCTTAAATCAAATCAATCATAAAAGGAAAAATTATTGTCACGCGCCGATAAGTAAAGACAAATTATGAAAAAGTGTTGCAAGGTTTGGTCCCACGTACTCGGATAGGGAAATCTCAGACCACACGAACTGATTTTTACTTTAGCTGCGTTTAGTTTGCAAGAAAAGGACCATTTTAATAGCATGTTTTCGTTTTTAATTAACCTTAATCTATTGATTTTCTTGAAATAAGAAAGAATCCTGAACTTAGCATACAGAGAACGGGTAGCAAAATACTCCGTGAAAACCATCACCATTGCGCACTGCGACATCCTATTAATCGACAATGTAAGAAACACAACTCGGACGACCACGAGGAATATGAATGTAAAAAATAAAAAATTTGGATCTATTCATCTGAAAATCGACGAGCAAACTTATTCGCAATTTTGAATATATCCCTGATTCCAAATGGTTTGCCAACAGAATATGAATGTAAAAAATCGAAAAAAGCCAAATGATCATCTGATATAAGAAACCAAGATCTGCTATTTTAGATATAGCATTCAGTGATGGCTATACCATTGATTTACTAGGCATGTACACGATCAGGAAAGTATAACTTCAGAAACTGATTCGAGAGTAATCCAAGAAATGGATTTAGTTTTTTTTTCTTCAAAACAGAGAATGTAAGAATAACAAGTATATAAGAAACACCTTGTTCTAGGATTTGTACTGATTTCGAATCTTGAAACTAGTGAGCTCACTTGTCGACTTCCATTGCCTGGGCAGCTTTAGCTTTAGCCAATGGAGTCAACTTAGTCTTCAGCTTCTTCTTTCCTACTTGAAATCCACTCCCTTTCTTCGTTTTCTTGCTGCTACTACCATCAACCTAAAAATCCAATGTTTTTTTTGTCAAAATTCAGAATAGGTTCGAAACTGTAATAACTCACACCACCCTCTGTGAAATCCATACAGCGACAGCATAAAGCCCACATTAGAATACTAATTATAAAATCGCAGATTTATCGAGATATCTGACGAATTCAGCTAAACGATTCCATCAAAGGACGACGATATAGAGAAAGATCAGTGATAAAATTACTTTCATCTTGTTTTTCTTGGCTTGGAGCTTCCTTTCCCTCTTTTCTTTGGCCTCTTGTTCCCCTGTTAGCCAAACATCGATTTCAGACCACAATGAGGAACTTACGAGCAGAAATTTGCAGAGAAAATGGCTTTAATACACAATGAAACTACGAAATTGCAGTACTTTTGAGGTCGAATTCGTGTAGCCTCTTTCTTCGACCTAAATCATTCTTCTTCGACATCTCTTCTCTTTCGCTGGAAAGATGCCAAAACCCTAGCTTCTATGTTCGACGATTTATTTATAGGTGCAATATTTGCATATTTACCCCTGTAGTTTTAGAATCTCTCTTATCAACCACGTGTATATTTATTAAATCTATTTCTAAAAGAAAGAAAATAATCACTAGCATAATCTCGTAGCGATTTGTAACTGAGCAAAAGTTTGAGGACTAATTTGTTATTAGCTTTCATGATTGTTTAAGACCTCATTCATAGAGTAGGGTTTTGGGATTTGCTCAATTCGACGTCTTCAGCTCAATTCAACCTTCTAATTCTATCATTACACGCAATTTCCTGCGCTCAGTGAGTCTGTAAAGACTGCGCCGTGATTTATCCAGGTGTTAACCTTCAGCTAAGCCATTGAATCGATTTTCCAGTGTAGGTTTTATGTGGTTTGGTTTGTTATTAATAAATTATGAAGGGTTTGTTTGCTTTCGGCCATTAGTTCGATGCATCCACGATCTTATTGCAATCACCCATTTGGTTAGGTTTGATTATGGCGACCACTTCGCAAGAGGACCAAAAGAAGAAAGCGCAGCCTCAGCTGGTGAAGTTGAACAAGGCATTTCACATGGTAATGTAATCATCTTCACCATTTCGACTTTTAGCTCTTGTTTCTCGAAATTGATTGCTGGTGAAGAAGAATTTTTGCTTTTTCTGTGAATTTCACCCTTAAAAATCTATTTTCCTTAGTTGTGCTTGCGAGTATCGTGTTTTATCATCATGTCCATGATGAGTTTGAATGGAGGGAATTATGAGGATGCTATGAAGGTCATTGACATCAAAGCTTTTTTCTTGTACAAAAAACAACAAATTGTCTGAATTATTTGCAGGCTGAACAATGGGTTAATAACATGAGTAAGGCCTCGGTCAACAATAAGTCAACTCCAACCGATCTTGAAGGTCGCCCGGCTAGGTGAAGAAGTCGTCTCTTTGCATCTTCGATTGTCCGTTTTATTACATTTGTGTAAGATCGGTTTTTCATTCGTTCTTATGGTGACTATAACTATGTTCAGGCTTGGCATTGGTGCTATTGTTCCGAAGGAGTATAAACCCGCCCAGCCAAACAACCCTCTCGAGAGGAAGTTGCTCTCCTCTTTGAACGCTAACAAGAAAAGAAACGCAATGAGAGATGAAGAGTTAAAGCCATCTGCAAAGGATGCTGTTAAAGCTGGCGATGTTAGTGAAGAAGAAGATGGTGAAGAGGAGAGTAAAGCAAAAGCTTTTGCCAAGAGGAAGCCTTTGGATCCGAGTTCATCGACGAATGCGAAAAAGAAACAGAAATAACCATTGGCTCGGGGAAGAATTGTCTCTGTCGATTCGTAGGAAACTTTTCTCGAGGTACTCTCACTAGTTTTGGCTTTGCATATGAGATTCAGAACTGAGAAATTGCATAGGAAAGGAGTCTCAAACTCTCAAGTTAGAATACAGTCTTTACAAGGCAAAGCAGCTTATGTTCAGACAAGAAACTAAACCTTGAATTCCAAGAAACATATACAACATTAAACACTCCAAAGCCCTTCCCATCAAGAGCTCAGATCTCATGGAGAACACACACACACACTACTAACTCTTTACCACAATGCCCTTCCCTTGAAGAGCAGCAAGTCCCCATACGCTTTTTGTTTTTCTCAGGCACATGGATCTGTTATTCATAACTCAAGAGTATGTTACCCCAAGCAATTTACTAGCTTTCTTCGAAGACAAAGGTAGTATCAGCCTAATTCAGCAGTTAGGGGATGGACGCAATGCTAGTATCAGCCTCGAGGAGAGTCAAAGTCATAACTCTGACTTGTCGAACAGTGAGCGATCGTCGTCTTTGAAGCTAAGAACGACTTCCTCCACCAATTCATCAAAAATGACCTCCTCTGTTTTCTCACCAATGTGCTCAGCATATGAACGAAGCTCCATCCATTTTCCCGACCCTTTCAAGTCTCTCCTAACGTGCTGGTCAAGAGAGAGATGCTGTGGATTTGAAGTCAGCGTTGTCTCGACTCTATCCCATACATCGCTGATGAGATCCATGTTTCGTGGGGTCCGTTGGTTTGTATATTTCAGGCATGGAATAATCCCTGGTAAGAATCTGACGTATATCTGACAAATCTCTTCTAATGCTTCATTTGCACAGTCGAAGAGGAGCTTCTGATCATGGCTGGATCGGCTGGAGAATAACTCCACTTCGTCGAATAACGAAGGGTCGAGAATTTCTTGATGTGAAAGCCATCTTAGCGAAAATTGGTCCCAGTCAAGGCCAGAGCCTAGCAACACAGCTTCAACGTATTCGAAGGCAGATTCCTCTTCCTCGGGGGAGATTCTATTGCAGATGGCTTGATCGATGGGTTGATATTGCTCGTCGAAATGGATGTGTATTGGTTCGATGACTCTTTTGACTGAATTTTGCAGAAATGAAAGGAAGAAAGTAAGTCCTGGGAAAAAAAAGTTCGAAAATGAAAATTTCGAACTTTTCTGTGAAAAGTAACCTGGCGAGGGGATTCTGCTTTGAGGGCTTATTTCGTCGTCTGTGAATAATGGCTCGAGGATCGAAATGGGGCTGGGGCGATCGCTCTTTTCGATTGACTGGGAAGTAGCTGGAGAAGATAGGTATTGATCTCCCTCCGATAAATCCTGCAAAAATTTCAACAAGAAATGAGGAGAAAGCAGCTTCATCATCACAAAATCATTGTGGAGCATCGTATAGAAGAACTGTTTACCAAGCATGGAGAAGACTCTTCTGAACAATCTGTAGCAGCTTCTATGTTCAAGTCTTCGTTCCAGAGATCGCCAGCTATGGAACAAATGGACCGTTCACGAGAAATGCCGACGAAATTTTCATCTTCCTGAGAATTGGCTTCTATTGCGTCTTCGATCTTCGCAACAACTGAAGATGAGCTATCAGCTGTAAGTAAGGATACATTTCTTGGAAAGAACAGAGAAATCAGCACAATAAGTTTACTAGAAACTACTACCTTCATGAATTGTCATACCTTCAGCGTAAGAAGATTGAGCTCCTAAGAGACAATCTTGATCATCGTCCATTCTTTGCTTACTGTCCGAAGCTTCCCTGCTCGGACTTGAACTACTGACATCATTTTCACGGACATTCGAACTCAAACTGTTCGTAAGCACATCTCTCATATGAGCATTCGAAGAAACATCTTCAACCTTATTTCTCGGGCTGCAGCAAGGAGAACTGCTATAACTGGGAAGAGAGACAAACGTTCTTAACGGTTTTGGCAATTGAACATCGAGAAACTCTCCACTTTCATCTCCATTCTTAAGCATCTCAGAGAGATGTTTCGTAGCCTCAACAGATACAGAACCCTTTTCTTCTGAATGCCTCTTACTGGACATTGGAGAAGATAGCGTAAACCTTTCCGTATAGAAATGGTTCCTATTAGGCGATCTCCAACCAAGATTTGCTCTCTCGGTTTGATTTGCGCTTTTTTTCCCTGAAGGTGATGAATCTTTCCCCATTGCATGCCTCAACCTTCTCTTAATCTCAGTGAAAGAAAACTGCGAAGCATGTCTTGTAATAATTACCTTACTGTCCACGTTGGACAATCGATCGACTTCAGAAATGTCTGATTCTGCTGGTCTATGTTTCAATACGACTATTCGATTAGGAGATTGATTACCATCATCTTTATCCATTTCCGAAGGAAAGCTTCCAAGAGATTTGCTTCTTGTCCTTCTAAAGATATTTTGGCGTTTACCATTCTCATTAGACTTTAAGCTTGTCGACTCTTGTAACAGTTTCGATAACAACCCTTTACTCGAGCCCAGCATTTCCATGGCATCCATTAACTCTTTGCTTTCTTCTCCAAAATGCTTGCTTTTGCTCATCCTCTGTTCCAAGAAACGCCTAACTGAGGCGATTAAGTTCTCGTTAACGTGTGTACTGAGATCGCTGAGCTCAAATTGGGCCAATTCCTCCATCAGTTTTTCAAGATGAAGAACATTTGATGAGTATGTTCGGTCATTCCCAGCATCTAACTCAGATATAATATCCATGCAATGAGTCATATCATGAGATCTGTTCTTGCCCCTAACTTTATTTGTCTTCGAACAGTTTCCTTGCTTCGAATTGCTTATCGGGTCTTTGGAGCCTTTTTCGTTTATCATCTCCTCTTCCATGAGTTTCTTAACACTTGTTTTGGCATTCTGCGAAGTTACAAAGACTTCAAAATGTTCATAAGATGAAAGGAAATCAATCACACATAGAACATATAGGATAAGCCATAAAAATACCTCGACCGTGTCGTAATTTTCAGCGTAGCTTGATATAACTTTTTGTATATTCGATTTTCCGCTAGAAACTGCTTAAAAGTAGGCACCATTAAGGATCTTAAAAGCCATTGAAGGCTTATGTAAGTTGGCTGCATTTAAGCTATTGTGTAGGGATTTTTCTAACCTTGAACTTGCTTATTCGCATGCCTATCGTCTTTGAGCAACTTTCTAGTGGATCGACCTTGTCTGAAATCGAATATATCGATTAAACCTGATATACAACCGCGCTGATCTTTGTTCCTTGAGCGGCGTTTTTGCGATTTCTTCGCCATAATATATATTTTTTTTTTGTTTTCTTGAGCTCCAATGCTTTAAGCTGTCACCTATTATGCAATTAGAAAGACTTATCAGAGATAGCTAAAACATGGATTATCACAAGCATGGAAAGGAAAAGAGGGGGAAAAGGAGGAACAGTTCAAGGAATTTTAAAAAATTAAGAGAAAGAGTTGACTGTTGATGCAAGAGAAAGGAACAAGACATAAGGAAGAGAAATAGAACGGATAAATCAATAACCCTTATTACTATTTCTATCATAGAAGTTACATCTGACCCCAAAAGGAGAAAAAAAAATAATTACCAGAAATCTGATCCAAGTTGTTCTTCCTTATAAGCTCGGAAAAAGGGACTTAATTTTTGCGTCACTCTCTGTTTGTCAAAGAATCAACATTCCTCTTTGCTTCTCTTACAGCATTAGTTTCATGGTAATTGCAGTTTTAATCTTCTACTGACAAAAAAAAAACAATTGCCAGAAGCAAAAACTCAACAATCTATTGAAGCCAAAAAATGAACAATTCTGTCAAGACGAAAACATCTCATCCCAAGAATCACTTAAAAATCGAGGAAAAAACTGTGAAAGCTGCGACTATACCTCAAGGGATGCTCTGCTTTCTCTGACAGGTATTTTACAGCACCAAAACCCGCGCAAACAAAAAAGTAGAACTGGGAAATAAAAAAAGGAAGAAGTTTTACGTATTAAAGATGAAGGAAGGACAAAAAAAGTAAAGTAAAGCTTTGATCACTCTATTGGAAGGGTATCTAATTCTCCTATTCTAAAACGACCGAAAGAAAAGAAATATAAACTGCCCCACTTACTAAAATGGAAACAATTGAATAACAAGGCGTGGGGCAGCCATTATTTATAGACCTTACGTAGTTCGCGAAGATGAAAAGCCAAGGCATGGTTTGAAAGTGTAAAATGGTGATTCTAAATCGTATATAATTAAAAATCAGTAGTTTTGAGCAGACAGAGAGAGAGAGAGGGGGAGAGAGAGAGATTGCTGCTGAATGGAAGTCTGCCACCTGTTTTATTGGTGGGACCAGTCCATTACATGGAGGAGAGAGAAACCATAGAAAGAATCATCATCATATATTAGTAATCTATTATTGATTTACACTCAATTTTTCATTCAGATACACGCACTCGGAGAATAATCTTCTAACGGGGAACACAGAAAATCACGCAATGGTATATGTATTAATTGACTCTTGTCCTAGCTTTTCACGAGTTTGCAAGTTTTGAGAAAAGAGAGGTTATATTTCTTTGCTATTAATAATCTCTGTTTTCTATATAACATAAGGGTTGTCAGATCCTGCAACTGTAAGCTAAATGGGAAAATGCAGATAACAATAAAAACGAATACAGTAATCACGTGTCTATATGTTTCCCCATAAAGAAATTAAAAAGGGCCAGGCAGACAGTGCAAAGCAAAGGGATCTATCTTTTAGTGACGCAATACATTTCCTAAATTTTAATCAGGTTTTTTCATTATGGTAAGCCTTTAGTAAATTTACTGTGCCTCATGAACATAGACATGCAGAGGAATTGGCTTAAAAATTAAAACAAAGAAATCAAAGGGTTCTACGTCCCACATGAGGTCTATGTTGGGAATGGTGGTGGGCCCCGCGGTGGTCAGTGGGCCCCGCAGCGGAACATGTCCCGGTTTGGCTCGGTACGACGATCGGGAGAAGTGGGACCCACGGGGTAAATTTGGTGGGACCCGCACAGTAACTACCACGGTAAAATAAAATTACCGTAAGATAAGAAAGAACACCAGAATTTTAACGTGGAAAACCCTCTGTTAACGAAGAGGGAAAAACCACGGCCGAGTCGGCAAAATCTTCACTATAGTAAAAAGTACAACCCTCGAATTTTTACTAACTCACTTTTACCACTCGTGTATACCTCACACTCTCTGTGGATGTGGAACCCTATCAGTTTCTGCCTGAACTGATAACCTCACAATTCACTCGAACTACTTCTCTCTCTATATAGTAAAACTCGAATGAGCTTGTGATAATAATAACTGAAGAATCCTCAGCCTATTTATAGATGTCTTCAGCTCTTCTGGACCACTCAAAACGGGTGGCCAGGAATGCGCCGCGTCGCCCTTCAATATCAGCCGTTCATTAAATTATTATATATATATAAAATAATATTATAATATAATATTAATAATATTATTTTATATTATTTTTTTCTTTTCTTCTATGGTGGGCGTCCTCCTTGGTGGCTGGACCAACAATTCTCCCCCTCCAGCCTCATTCATTTTTGCGGGGGAGATCTCCTACCGTTTCAGCGATAGCCCATGCCGGCTTGCCCGGCGCAGAACTCTGTCTTCTCCTTGGGAATAACCTTCGTCAGAATGTCCGCAACATTCTTGTCTGTGTGGATCTTCTGCAGCTTGAACGCTTTCTCCTCAATAGCCAGTCTGAGCCAATGATAACGAACGTCGATGTGTTTCGTTCTCGAATGATACATAGTATTCTTGCTCAAGTCCAAAGCACTTTGACTATCGCAAAATATTATGTACTCCTCCTGCTGAATTCCCAACTCCTGAAGGAATCTCTTCAACCAGAGCATCTCCTTGCCAGCTTCCGTTGCTGCAACATACTCTGCTTCAGTAGTTGATAAAGAAACACATTTCTGTAACCTCGACTGCCATGAGATAGCTCCCCCTGAGAATGTAAAAATGTATCCCGACGTTGACTTTCTGCTGTCGAGATCACCGGCCATATCAGCATCCGTATAGCCTGTAAGAAAATATTTACCACTTCCAAAAGTTAGGCATAATTTGGAAGTTCCTCTCAGGTACCTCATGATCGATCCACTTCACTGCTTCCCAATGTGACTTCTCGGGATTCGATAGAAATCGACTCACAACGCCAACTGCGTGAGCGATATCTGGCCTCGTACACACCATGGCGTACATTAAACTTCCGACCGCCGATGAATATGGAACATCTGGGACATCTTCTCCGTCTTCTGTTGTTGATGGACCGAATTTCTTTCGCAACTGAAAGTGCGCGGCAAGTGGCGTGCTAACTGGCTTAGCATCCTTCATATTGAACCTCTCTAGAACTCGTTCAATATAACGCTCCTGGGATAACCACAATTTTCCAGCTTTCCGATCTCGGGTAATCTCCATTCCGAGAATCCGCTTTGCCGAACCCAAATCCTTCATGTCAAACGTCTTTGACAAATCTTTCTTTAACCTGCTAATCATCTCTGCATCTGGTCCGACAATTACCATATCATCAACATACAGGAGAAGAACGATAAATTTACCATTAGAGTATCTCCGGACGTAAACACATGGATCTGCATCTGTTCTCTTGAACCCCTGATGCACCATGAAAGAATCAAATTTCTTGTACCACTGCCGTGGAGCTTGTTTCAGTCCGTACAAGCTTTTCTTTAGCCGGCAGACCATGTCCTCTTTACCTCTAACCTCGAACCCCTCGGGTTGTTCCATATATATCTCCTCATCTAGATCACCATGCAAGAATGCGGTCTTCACGTGGAGTTGCTCCAAGTGAAGATCCATGGTAGCAGCTAGTCCCAGTATGACTCTGATTGAACTCATCTTCACGACCGGTGAAAATATCTCGTCAAAGTCGATCCCCTTCCTCTGAGTGAAACCTTTGACCACTAATCGAGCCTTGTATCTGACCAGCTTGCCATCATCCTTCTTCAATTTGTACACCCATTTGTTTTTGAGCGTCTTCTTTCCTTTCGGCAATCGAACTAACTCGTACGTATCATTCTTCTTCAGAGAATCCATCTCCTCTTGCATGGCCTTTGTCCAATAATCTTTGTCCCTACAAGATTGTACTTCCTGGAAGCTCTCTGGCTCCCCCTCGTCAGTAATCAAAATATAATCAGAACTCGGATACCTCGTAGATGGTTGGCGCTCCCTAGTTGACCTTCTCGGCTGAAGTTCAACTGCTTCTTGCACATCTGAAGGCTCCCCCTGCTCAGTACCTTCAGTGTGTTCATCTACGACAGGTTCATCATCATCATCAATGGCTGGCTCTTCTGGTTCAGGTTCTGATTGTTGCATTCCTTCCTCTGTGGCACCATCATATGGAATGCTAACTGGTTTATCGTCGTCTACACCGCCACCTGTGGATTTCGTCACATCCACATCTGAGTCGCCCATGATCTCGTGCTCATGGAATACTACATCGCGACTTCGAACTGTCTTCTTCTTCTTTGGATCCCAAAGTCTGTAGCCGAACTCCTCGTCTCCGTACCCAACAAAGATGCAAGGATTCGATTTATCATCGAGCTTCGATCTTTGTTCCTTCGGTACGTGCATGAATGCCTTGCAGCCAAACACTCTCAAATGTGAATATGAGATGTCTTTACCGGTCCACACCTTCTCTGGTATATCAAAATTCAACGCCGATGAAGGTAGCCGGTTGATAAGATAGACTGCAGTGTTGACAGCTTCCCCCCAAAATGACTTAGATAGATTAGCCATTTTGAGCATCGCTCGGACTCTCTCCATAATGGTTCGATTCATTCTCTCTGCGACACCATTCTGCTGAGGAGTGCCAGGAACTGTCTTCTCATGCCTAATGCCATGCTTCGTGGAATAATCTTTGAACTCCCGAGAGATGTATTCACCACCGTTATCTGTGCGTAGACACTTTAGCGGCATTCCTGTTTCTCTTTCCACCATCGCATGGAACTTCTTAAAATAATAGAACACCTGGTCTTTCGTCCGCAACAGATATATCCAGGTCTTGCGAGACGCATCATCAATAAAGGTCAGAAAATATTTACTGCCTCCCAGAGATTCGACTTCCATGGGTCCGCATACGTCAGAGTGTACCAACTCCAACTTCTTCATTCGCCTGGTTGAGTTCTTCGCGAATGAAACTCTATGTTGCTTCCCAAATAAACAGTGATCGCAGGGGTTCAGCGCTTTCTCCTTGGCTACTGATATGAGGGACTTTCTAGCCAAGACATTCAACCCCTTCTCTCCTACGTGCGCCAGCCGTCTGTGCCACAAATTTGGAGAAGCATCATCTTCAACTGCATTCAGTTGGTTAGAACATATCGTTGCGTGCATCTTGTACGGCGAGCAGCATAGCTTTCCTCTCGCTACCACCAATGATCCCTTGGTGAGTTTCCAGTTGCTATTCGCCATCTCGTTATAGTATCCTTCGTTGTCCAGCACCTTCACAGAAATCAGGTTGAGACGCAGGTCTGGAATGTGTCGCACATCTTTCAGCCGTAATGTGCATCCTACGCTCGTCTGGATACAAATATCACCGATCCCCACTATTTTAGAAATACTTTGGTTACCCATCTTGGTAGTGCCAAAGTTTCCCGCCTTATATGTGGAGAAGTATTCACGCCTTGGAACACAATGGTAGGAGGCACCAGAGTCCACTACCCATTCAGTGCTCGTATCCGCAACATGACATCAGTCTGCTTCATTCACCAGAGTAACCTCTCCTCCATCGTTTGAGGCGATTGCAGACGTGTTCTTGTCATCGTCTTGTTTCTGTTTTCCGTTGAGAAGTCTACAGTTTCTTTGTAAGTGGCCAATCTTTCACAATGGTAGCAATTCCTCATCTCCCTGGACTTGGATCTATTTTTGGACTTGTCATATCCTTTTGGTCCTCTACTCTTGCTCCGACCCCTATTCTCCGTGACAAGGGCCTGATTTCCCGTACTGGTACTGGCAGCATCCTTTCGTCGCAGCTCTTCATTGTAGAGTCTGTTTTTCACCATCTCCATCGTAACTTTACCGCTTGGTGCCGAGTTAGTGAGCGATACCACCAACGTATCCCAGCTATCAGGTAGAGATCCCAGTAGTAGACATGCTTGTAGCTCATCATCAAGGACTAGACCGGCACTTGTGAGTTGAGTTACCAGCCCTTCGAAGTCATTCAGATGTTCAGCAACTGATCGTCCCTCGTTCAGCTTCACATTCATGAGTTTTCGCATCATGAATACCTTGCTCAGCGCATTCGTCACCTCGTACATACCCTCCAATTTCGTCCAAAGTTTGTAGGGGTCTGTCTCATTTCGGACGTGGTTGTAGAGGCTAATATCCACCCATTGGCGGATAACAGCTAGCGTCTTTCTTTGTAAGTTCTTCCATATGACAGCATTCCCGCCTTCAGGCATCTTGCCTTTGTTTTCGATTGGTTCATAGAGGTCTTTGCAATAAAGATAATCCTCCATCCTTGATTTCCATATGGAGTAATTCGTTACTGTCAGCTTGATCATTCCTCCGTCGTTCTCCATGGCCGTCAAAATCTACCAGCAACCTACTAGTATCTTTTCTGATGTGGAAGATCAGTCAAAGCTGCAACCACAGAGCATACTCAGAATACTATCAGGCTCTGATACCACTTGCTGGGAATGGTGGTGGGCCCCGCGGTGGTCAGTGGGCCCCGCAGCGGAACAGGTCCCGGTTTGGCTCGATACGACGATCGGGAGAAGTGGGACCCACGGGGTAAATTTGGTGGGACCCGCACAGTAACTACCACGGTAAAAATAAAATTACCGTAAGGTAAGAAAGAACACCAGAATTTTAACGTGGAAAACCCTCTGTTAACGAAGAGGGAAAAACCACGGCCGAGTCGGCAAAATCTTCACTATAGTAAAAATTACAACCCTCGAATTTTTACTAACTCACTTTTACCACTCGTGTATACCTCACACCTCTCTGTGGATGTGGAACCCTATCAGTTTCTGCCTGAACTGATAACCTCACAATTCACTCGAACTACTTCTCTCTCTATATAGTAAAACTCGAATGAGCTTGTGATAATAATAACTGAAGAATCCTCAGCCTATTTATAGATGTCTTCAGCTCTTCTGGACCACTCAAAACGGGAATGCGCCGCGTCGCCCTTCAATATCAGCCGTTCATTAAATTATTATATATATAAAATAATATTATAATATAATATTAATAATATTATTTTATATTATTTTTTTCTTTTCTTCTATGGTGGGCGTCCTCCTTGGTGGCTGGACCAACAGTCTAATGTAATATAGCACCATTAGTCTATAAGATCATAATTGAAGAAAAGGGAATGATTTCTAAGATCATGGGGAATGAATCAATAGGAAATATCGCTAAAGGCCAGCGAAGGAGTTAGTTAGCTGAGGGGTTCATGGCTGTGATTGGGACATCTTACATTGTTAAAACGTCACAGCAACAAAGAACAACGTTTCCTTTCCTTGTATTTTCTCAGAGACAGCGATGTGTTGATTGATACGAAACTGTCTTCAACTACAAGGCTATATCTATGGCTTCAGAAGCTGGTCGCCGTACAAGAGAGAGAGAGAGAGAGAGAGAGAGAGAGAGAGAGTCCCCACAACGTAAAGTCAATAATGCCAACAACCAGCCACTTTTTTCTATTTCCACGCTAATATAGCATAATGGTGGGGTTGGCATTAACTTTACTTACCTAAGCAATCAAATAAAGCTTTACCAACCATTGAACGTAAAAAGTATTACTAGCAAGCACTCACAATGGGGTAAAACACGTAATTCAAGTATTTTGCTAATTCAAAAAGTAAGAGCTGTAAAGCTTTTGAATGGGGTATAGATATAAGATAAGATCTGATAAATAATGTTAGCTTGTAACGCAATCAAACCCTGTCGGCACCCATTTTTTTAATTTTAAGATTGACCTTTTTTTGTGGTGGATGTATTGGGCTAATTCTCATCTCAACGAGCTTTATAATAAAAGCATCGGATGCTAAAGGACACGCACACGCTTGTCCTTCCTATTACAAAGTGGAATCCTATAAAAGCATATAAGTCTAACAATATTAGATAGGGGGGACCATTATTAGACGGCTTCTTGTAGGTGCAGTATAGTATAAGATAAAGATGTAATAAGCTAATAATAATCTATTAGTAATCATTGAAATCGAAGACTACGACAAATGTTTGATGTAATCGGTCCAACTGTTCAATTACAGTATAATATCTATATGGATGGAAGAGATTAGG
The DNA here is from genome assembly GCA_027422505.1 of Craterostigma plantagineum. Classification (NCBI taxonomy): domain Eukaryota; kingdom Viridiplantae; phylum Streptophyta; class Magnoliopsida; order Lamiales; family Linderniaceae; genus Craterostigma; species Craterostigma plantagineum. The sequence goes on from JAPQWV010000005.1 coordinate 6,179,003, forward strand.
TTTTGACGACCTCAAGTTTATTACATTATTAACTAAATGGAATGACGACGACCATATTTGTTTTTAAAGCATCGCCACTCCACTAGAAATAAATATTTTATGACTATAGGCTAAGACTAACATTATTAGATAGGGGGGACCATTATGTGGTTAGACTTTCGTTGTTAAAAGAGAAAATGGACATATCGATCAATCCCTCTCTTGTCTCTCTATCTATGTAAAAAGTAAGGCGCAAGAACGTGGAGTAGCTTTCTTACTAACGAACTATTAGATCACTACATATAAATGATGGAAATTTGGAAACTTAAAACGAACCTTTTTGGTGTGTAGATTTTTTCAGGACCTTATTTGGGCCATTTATTTTCCATCCTAACACAGAGAATTGAACACGGGGTAATTTTTATCAAGCAAATGATGATATAACTTTTGTGTGCGCACGAGGAGGGTTCAGGCAAAATACCTTCAGTCAGTCAATGAAGATGGTATTTGAGTGCTTCCTCTTTCTTCTCCTTGCTTTCTTTAGTATTCTTGCAGTCTCTTCCTTCACATGCTCCATTGAACAGCCGCTATATGTTTCTAACCCAAAGAATTCCCATTATTACAAGTGTGAGATGCAACGCAACGAATTTATTCTCCTGAAATCGCAGAATGAGAACTGTCGAAAATGTTCGAAATTGCTAAAACAAATTACCTGTATCGGGCTCTTCGAGCAAGCAGGAAAAGCCTCCATTGATTTCCTCATCGTCTGAATCAATGACAAGGCTGTTTTCCTGTGTTCCAAATGAAAATGCTTCAAAGCAATCATTATTTTCTAACAGCTATACAATATGCTGTCAAGCACAATAGATTATGTAGGGTATAAGAACATGAAATAATAAAAGGAAATGCAAAGCTACGAGCTTTCGTGACAAAATTACCTGATTTCCTCCTCTGCTATGATTTCCAACTTTGAAGGCCATTTCTTCTGGTTTAACAGATATCCAACCTCTTGTTTCAACAATCGGCGGTAGGTGCTCTTGGAATCCTTTTGGCTGTATTGTAGTGCTACAACGTAAAAGAAACTCGCGGTCGATAAGGAAACAATAACCAAGCTAGACAAAGCTCATGAGAATTGAAAACAAATCCAAATGTTCACAAAAATTGTACGCTTGCGCTTGTGAATTTGTTTTGATCAAACACTGAACCTTCAGTTTTGCATTTTACAGCCCTAAACACTTTTACGACTTATAACATGTTACGAATATCCCGAAGAACCCTATTCGTATATCAGATAATAACTCAAAACAAGAACTGACATTCCCAAGCTAAGTAGCTAACTCCATACGGTAAACAGATAAGGTTTTCCATATTGATCATGCGATTGCGCATGGACTCAAATCAGCCATACAGAGATAGTTTACTTACACTTTTGGAAGCTGAACTTCCTTAGGAGGAACACGAGAACTTGAAACCTACGAGTGAATATGGAGGTTATGAATGACGCCTTTAGGTACCCTGAGAGGTTCAACATTACTAAATATTCTCATACCTTAGGACATTCTACAGAAGATTCTGCTAGCTGTTGTTTGTTCAATTTCATGATGCAAGCAATTGCCTAGATATATTACAAGAAAACAATCAACTGTTCAATTGAAGGTGATCAAATTATATGGATGTTGATCGGATCATATGACAATTTGAGGCAGTATGAATATGTATGTTCTCAACCTTCTGAGCTTAAAAGTAGAACAGATTTGAGAAACATGCCTGAACTTCTCTGCCGAAATCATTGCTCAGATCGCAGTGCAGTTTCACCATTTGAGCATCGATTTTCTCAGATAAAGCTGCCAGCATTGACATCAAATTCGCAGAATTTCCTTGGCCTACATTTAGTTTTAACTGATCCAGCAAGGATTTCATGCCCATATCTACGCGACTTTTCAAGTCGTCTTGTCCCTTGATCTGTTGTTGACATGGATTAGGACTCAACTCTTCTGCCAGAAAGAAAGGCGCATAAAGAGTGAAATCTTTTTTGATAGCTAACGTAAGATATCGTTACCGTAGTTTGCAGCTTATCATCGTGCACTATCATTTTTTTCCGGAATCCTTCCACTGTAAAAGAGATCGAGAGTCAATTAATCTATCAGTTATCTCAAGTAATTGTCACAGGCAAAAAACAGTTTCGGCAACAACTCGAAGCCATTATACAACATAATGAGTAAGGCATTCAAACATAAGATATGTATATTTGATTCCAATCAGCTGGGTGACTTGTTAAGTCATTTCAAGATATTGCAAAGATATATTAGCTTGTACTTGAGAATAAATGCATGCTCATAGTCAAAATATGATCCGAATATGTGCCGACTTACTCTCCAATGCTACTTCTTTTGTACCCTTGTTAATTTGTATGACGTCATTTTGAACAGAGTCCAAGATCGATCATTCCAAGCCTGCTCAGTGAAGTTTCAACTGTCACCAACCTGTGCTCTAGTTCTTCACTGATCTGACCTGCTCGAGCAAAGTAAGATGTTGAATTTCGAGTGACCATCCATTAACCAGTCACATAATTGCATCGCAGACTCAAATCAATATTCCAAATCTACACAATATTTGGCAATTTTCAGTTCGTCAAAAATCAAATTCTCTACAAACTAGAATAAGAAAATTGAATTATAAAACAATAACATGACATATCTAGAGGATGCACTTAATGACAAAACTGTCGGTGACTAATCTTACATTTGTATTCTTGACTAGGCCAAGTCTGCTTCAGATTGTTGGAGGTGTTAGAACCAATTATCTGACTCTCGTTTCGGGAGTAACTGACACGGGGCAAGCAAGACGCCCTCCTTACTGAATTCTCTCTTTCTTGAGATCCATTTTTCTAGATTAAGTTTCAGAACTCAGTCAATTCAAACTGACCAAGCTAACGACTTCAAGCAATTTTTTCATTTTCAAGAAGCCTAACTTGGTAAAGCTTTAAAAAACTGCAATCAGGATCGTAATCTTACCATGAATATCTCTCTCAACTAACATTCAAAGCACAAGCAATCAACACTAGTTTTGCATCGATAAACCTCAAGTATGAAGCATACCAGACAATTTATTAACAGATGACCTTAGGCTCATGATACAGCAGTCTATAAGAATAGCCTAAACTTGTGTTGCATAAAACAGAACGAATATTCGAAGAAGTAAATAAAACCTCGTAATTAAGGGGATCATCTTGAGAATTCTGTGAAAACTGTGAGAAGAGACCATGCTGCGATGACACAGCCTGTGAAAGTGAAGGCTGTGACTGCTGTGGTCGAAGCTGTGACACCGCTTGGCTTCTTCCAAGCACAGAAGAAGACTCCAATCCAGTAGATACTACATTTGACCTGCACAAGCCACAAGTACTTCAATATAACAGAGATAACCGTACCAACAAATATTCCAATAATCCGATTATTTTCATCATCAAGTAGACGTTAAACACAACTCTGCTTCCGCAACAGCAAGGTGAATCATTATGCATCGATAGTTAATGCTGCTCATTTAGAAGATTATTCGTTGACGTTGTATAGTCGAACGTGCATGTGATTTGAATAAAGTCATTAGACACAAACAGGCATCACACAGAGTAACTCGTAAACTCATTGATAAATCTAATTCTCCACACGAATTGGAGCATGAAAAGTGAACGTACACCAATCCGTTCGTTCAAATCGCAACTCTAAGTTAAGTTTAGACAAGATCAATAACAACAAGTTCTCTAAAACACGAAAGACAAAGCTCAGAATAAACCTGAATTGAGGTGGAAGAACAGAGATGGAGCTGAGATCACTGGCTTTGTTGATCTTCAACTTCATTTGCGGATCTCAAGAGAAAAATCTTCGAAAGTTCAACGATAGACTAAGTAATAGCTGATACAAACGCGAAATGGAGATAAAAATTGTAGTTGCTTTAACGCGAATTTCCTGGATAATTTTAAAAAAGAGGAACGATTCTATTTCGTTTTAAAAAAAGAGGAACGAGTTCTCAAATGACTGAAATACCCTTACTAAAAAACTGGTTAAGGAGGCTAATCCGTTTTTTTAACAGTGAAAAGTTATTCGAGCTTAATTCGAGTGACATAACACCCGAATAATCGACTCGAATAAATGCATTTTTGACTTATTAAAAGCGAAAAATTATTCGGATTTATTCGAGTAAAAGCAAGACTCGAATGACTTACTCTAATAACAATCGAAGAGATAAGGTGACTCGAATAATGTGCAGAAAATTAAACGAGTAAGCTACATTATTCGAGTAACTTATCGAGAGTACTTTTCGAGTCAAAACTCGAATACTGAACCGAATAAAATACTCGAATAAGCAGTGTTTTAAAAAGCTCGGAAAGAAAATTAGACACAAATCACTCGAAAACCTAAAATCCCTCGCGCTCTCTCTTCGAAACCAAATCTCTTACTCGAAAAATCGTACACAAGACCAAGCATAATCATCAATGGCGAAAAGAAAAACGAGATCATCGGAGCCTTCCGCGCCTGTTCGTAACCGGGTGGATGAGCAAATCGACGGCGGTAGAGCCACGGTGAGTTTTAGGTCGCATTTTGGGTTTTTGTTAAATCGAATTGGTTGAACGAATTTCTTGGTTAGATGTTTTGTTATTAGCGTTAAATCGATCGTTTTTGATGTTAAATCGTTGCGTAAACGTCGTAATCGGTCGGATTTTTGTAAAAATCGTTTTCATCGCCTTTTCGAGTATTTATTCGAGTAATTGGGGTTCGAATAATTGCTTGACGTATTCGGGTGATGTTTTACTCGAATAATTTAGTCGAATAACAGTGAATTTTGCTTATTTTTTGCGTTTCCAGATCTATCTTCCTACGAAGTTGCCGGCGGACAATTTCTACCATGCCACCCTCACTCTGAACGCGCAGTACATGTCGGTATGCGAACGCATCCGTACGCTTTTGAACGAGGAGGAAATGGAGGAGATGGTTAGACGGACTCAGTTCGGGAACCTGATAAAGGTGGCCCGAAACCACTACAACTCGAACATGATCATGTGGTATTTGATGAGCCGGCAGGTGGAGTACATGCCGGACTCGAAGGAGTTCTGGATGGTCGTTCGTGGGCGACCATTACGATTTTCATTGGTCGAGTATTGCCTACTCACGGGCCTCGACTGCGGCGCTAACGAGCCGGAGATACCGTCCTCGAACGAGTTTGCGACGAGGCATTGGCCTGGTATTAATTCTATTTTTTTATCTTTTGATTCGTTTTTTTACTTCGAATTCAAAAACTAACGTTTGTTTTATGGCTCGCAGGCATGCCCGTTATATATTTACACGATTTGGAGAAGAAAATCACGGAAATGATCCGTGACGCCGGTGGAGCCTCGGGCGTTCATCCCGAGAAATTGAAGATGGCGGCCCTTTATTTTGCCGTCGGGGTGCTAGGGGAGCGGAGGGTAAAGAAGGACTTGAAGGTCAAGGAGGAGTGGCTCCGTCTGGTGGAGGACTTCGACCGCTTCAACGAATATCCTTGGGGAAGCCACGGGAGAACGTGTCCTCGTTCGACCTATTCGCCACGGGAGAGATCAATGCGATATACGGCGGCAAGCCGTCACTTCACTGGAGCCAAGCGGATGTGGCCGTCATCCCATTGGCATTTAACTCGCATTGGGTGCTCCTCGTCGCTCGGTTCAAGGACAGGAACATCCTCGTTTTGGATTCCGATCGCAACAGCGATTCGGACTTGAGGGCAATGAAGCCGTTCCTCGATCCTTTGGCCGAAGTGATACCGCTGATGCTTCAACACGTAGGTGTGGAGCAAGAATCCGGGGAGAAGTTTTCTTGGGTGCGGTGCCCCAATTTCCCTCAACAACGTCTTAGGTAATTTTTTATTTTCTCACTTTCTTATTTTCTTATTTACTTAAACCTGAAATTGTTATATTTCTTGAACAGCGGAGAGTGCGGTATGTACATGCTTAGGGCCGCGATGTCTCTGTTGATCGGTAACAGAGATGATCTCTACGCTTTGGACGATTCTAAAGTTGTCTCGTTTAGAAAGTTTTTGACTATATGTATTTTTTTTAACAATTGGGATATTGTATGAACCGTTTTAGATTTTTAATATATTTGTATAGATTTTTTGATTTGGAATTGTTCTGTGTTATGGTTGGTTGAGTTGCTGTTGAGGTTGTTCAGAGTGTTCAAGGTTCAGTGTTGTTTTTTCCAAATTTCACTGTTATTCGAGTGAAAGAGCTTGTTCGAATAATGATATTTATTCGAGTAATCTAAACGAGCTTAATTCGAGTACCTCATATCACTCGAATAAGCTTCACTGGATCAGTTGATTTTATCGGACTTCACTGTTATCCGAGTCAAAGATCTTGTTCGAATAACGGGAATTAAACGAGTAAGCTACTCGAGCTCAATCCGAGTGTCAAACTGCACTCGAATAAACTTCACTGGTTTAGTTGTTTCTGTCGAACTTCACTGTTATTCGAGTGAAAGAGCTTGTTCGAATAATGCTACTTTTATCGAGTTGCATATTCGAGCGTATTCGAGTATAATACATAACTCGAATAATTTATAAATCGAAAATATTGTTTTTGTATCATGAGCATGAAATGTTAAATAACATGAAAACATTTCATGTTAAATATCATTTCATGTTAAATAACATTTTGTTTCTAAGTAATAAGATATTATAGAGATTCTTGAAAAAAAAGAAAATCAAGTTGATATTTCGATACATGTTATATATATTGTTGATGGGAATGTATATACTAAAGTCCTATCTACCAATGTATTTCATTGTATGTTATGCAACGACTTTTATTAAACATTGTTAATCTTCATAAAGCGACTTATTAACATCATGAAGGCCCTAAAACATCGAAATATTGATATTTATACATCTATGTATCGAGATAATTAAAATTCAAAAATTCTGAAAAGTACACTCGAATTACAAGATATTATTCGAGTACGGTATTCGATTTGTTTGTAAATTATTCGAGTTATTCGGTTACTCGAATAAGTTCAGGTTTTCGTTTTCGACTTTTTATTGTTACGTTATTCGAGAATAATGATAATTATTCGAGTAATCTAATCGAGCTTAATTCGAGTACCTCATAGCACTCGAATAAGCTTCACTGGATCAGTTGATTTTATCGGACTTCACTGTTATCCGAGTCAAAGATCTTGTTCGAATAATGGGAATTAAACGAGTAAGATTTTCGAGCTCAATCCGAGTATCATATAGCACTCGAATAAACTTCACTGGATAAGTTGTTTCTGTCGACCTTCACTGTTATTCGAGTAAAAAGCTTGTTCAAATAATGCTACTTTAATCGAGTTGCGTATTCGAGCTTATTCGAGTGTAATACATTACCCGAATAATTTAAAATCGAAAATATTGTTTTATTATCATGAGCATGAATTGTTAAATAACATGAAAACATTTCATGTTAAATATCATTTCATGTTAAATAACATTTTCTTTCTATGTAATAAGATATTATAGAGATTCTTGAAAAAAAAGAAATCAAGTTGATATTTCGATACATGTTATATATATTGTTGATGCGAATGTATATACTAAAGTCCTATCTACCAATGTATTTCATTGTATGTCATGCAACGACTTTTATTAAACATTGTTAATCTTCATAAAGCGACTTATTAACATCATGAAGGCCCTAAAACATCGAAATATTGATATTTATACATCTATGTATCGAGATAACTAAAATTCAAAAATTCTGAAAAGAACACTCGAATTACAAGATATTATTAGAGTACGGTATTCGATTTTTTTGTAAATTATTCGAGTTATTCGGTTACTCGAATAAGTTCAGGTTTTCGTTTTCGACTTTTTATTGTTACCTTATTCGAGTGACCTATTCTAATAATATTCGAGTTGTGCATTTTACTCGAATAACAGTGAAATAAGCTACAATCAAGCCAAACTCACAATAATCCATCAATCTCATACAACCTCATACATCAAACTCATACAACCTCATAATCAAACTCATACATCAAGATTTACTTAATGTCTACGACTAAACTCACCGACGGACGGAAACCTCCTTTCTTTTCTCCGACCACGCCTTGCTACGAACGGAGGCGGCAACACCAATTGATCCGAGGTATCCCACTCGGCTTGATCCGGAACCGGCGAAACTCGTCCGTGATAAGCAGACTGCCACGTTAGGACAGAATAATATTCCGAACACAACGGGTAGAAACTCATGTTCGCTCGTAGACTCGCCGCGATTGCATGTGGACAAGGAATCCTGTCGATGTCGAATTGGCGGCACGTACAAGTCTTCGACCGCAAGTTAACAATGGCACGACCCCCCGGAGATCGGACATCGTACTCATGCGGAGCGATTTCATGTACTTCATACCCTTGACTTAGCTCATACCTCTCACGGAGCTTCATTTCCACCGTCGGGGTAAACCGCGTGGTTGCTTGTCCAGATTGCTGTCTGTATCTAGCAAACCAATCCTCCTCCTCCTCATCATTCCCGTCCGCATTTTCTCCGTCTACGCCATCAAAATTGACGTGCACGTTCTGCCGTGATGCAACATTCTCATCACGGTCGTTCGCCTCATTGTGACCTTCACCCCCATAATTCACATCTTCGCATCCGCCAAAGTCGATGATACGGTCAAAATAATCATCGATGTAACCACCTCCATCGCTACGAACCTCAATTGGAACGGGACCAACTTCATCATCCGCGAGAGTTTGACGGTGGAGGGTCGTAGGGAGACCAATCTCCACACGGAGAATCGGTCTATCCATTGGACCCCCTAAGTATATATAACCCTTCAACTCTCGATCATTCTTTATATACAACGGAGCACACCCTTCCATACCTCTCATAGATGGCTGATAACTTAGCTTTAACTCCGGCCTCCCGCTTACGCCAATAGTCTCGTATATTTCGTTCCGCAGATCGTCCAGCAAACAACAATCGACATCGAACCCAATGGGCTTCATATTTGTTCCCATCCTTGGAACCCATGTCCATTTATTATCATTCCCAATTATCCATTCTCCATCGTAATCAATCATGATGCTGGTCGGCATAACCTGCATATGAAACAAATCATTGTTAATAAAATTTAATTGCAATATGCATTATTCGAATAATTACAATATTCGAAAAATAGAAATTAATCGAGTAAACTATTCGAGTAGTAAAACAACTCGAATAGAGTCTTCGAGTATTAAGATTTTGAAGACACTCGATAAGTTGTTATCGAAGAAATAAATGGAATAAATCAACTTTTATTGCAAAAGACTTATTCGAGTAAATAAAATATTCGGAAACAAAAATTATTCGGGTAAGTCATTCGAGTTTACATTTAACTCGATAAGTTGTTATCGAAGAAATAAATGGAATAAATCAACTTTTATTGCAAATGAGTTATTCGAGTAAATAAAATATTCGGAAACAAAAATTATTCGAGTGAGTCATTCGAGTTTACGTTTAACTCGAATAACATATCCGAGTATTGTAATATCGAATAATATGTAAGTGTAAAATTTCATAAACAATAGTATTAATCGAGTAAAGTTTCCGAGTTTATCCGAGTTTGATGTCCGAATTGTATGTTGCCAAAACAACTTATCCGAGTGACTTTTCGAGTCAAATAAACTCGAATAACAGACTCGAATAATCGGAAAACGAAAATTTTCTGCAAATTCGCACAGATCTAAGGTTAAAATGCTACCCATAACTACCCAAACCTTCGAAAATCTAATACCCGATGCTCGAAATGTAAATGTCGTTAACATGAACGGAAATTACAATGCCCGATAATATATACTTGTAACCGGCGTTAAAATGAACGGAACTTACTGTATATGCGTTCAAGAACGAAATTGGGTTTCTTGGAGCTTGGGTGTTTCGATTTTCGGCGGATGCTTCAGCTCGTTTTTCCTTCAAGATCTCGTTTTGGTGCTCGTGGGTGCATTAATCAATGAGGTTGGTGCGTTTTCTTTTTTTATTTTATATATATATTTCTTTTTTTTTTATTTAGGTATTAATTAGGCCCTTAATTAGGGGTTTAGTTAATTAAGGAATCATGTTCTTCTTTTTTTAATTGACTCGGTCAAGTTCCCTTTTTTTAAAAAGAAACCAAAAGTAATCTTATTTTTTAAAATAGCCCGAATTTCCTCGATCTGTTTTGGAAATGGAGGGAGCCAAAGTGGAGCCTTTGGAAGGGGATTTTATAGTGACGAGCGAAAACGGAGAACATCTGCCTTGGCTCAACGGCGCAAAATCCACGTCATCACCTTTATTGGGTTAAATTATTATGGAGTTCTTTCCTTTGAAGGGCCCAAAAAATCAGCCCAACTTCTAATTAAATAGATTAGGTCATTGCATCGTATTTAGTTTATTTTTATTTAATACTTTTCAAAAATTATTTGGCTTCTAGGGATATGTTAGGAAAATAATTTTTATTAGCTTTTTTGTCGTCGTCGAATATATTCTATTATATTAAGGGTGAGCTCCTAGGATAAACCGTCAATTATCAATGACCAATCATATTTTTTCTACATCTATCAAAAAATAAAATACTTATTAAAACATGTATCTTTCATAACCTCATAATAACTATCAAATTCTATTTTTAATTAACTTTATTTTATTGCACACACGTAAGGTGTGCCAGAATTACTAGTTTATGTTATAGTTTAGGGACATCCTAAATTTGGGCAACTATACTAAAAGAGCATGGGGTGGCTATAAACTGACCAATTTGGCCTGTCAATTTAATAATAATTATTTATAATTTATCTTAATTGTTAAAATATTATTTTATCCTTAATATTTTCATTTATTACAAATTTATGCCTATGTTAAAATTTTATTGTTTAAATGACTTTATTAATAATACGAAATGTTCAAAGTATAAAAAATTGGTTTAATATTCTGCACACACGTTGGGTGTGCGACACATACTAGTTTATGTAGTCAGTCTCTTGCTACATTTATGATAATAATATTACAGCCCTACTCTAACACGAAATATACAAGTTATACTTCGACTTGGTGTTGGTTGGGTATTTAATTTAAGTCCTCGCTGATTATCATCTTAAAGAGGCGTAACCTCAGTAGATGGACTCAATTATTTGAAGAATCTAATGAATTAATGATACGATATAAAAAAAAAATAAAAAAAATATGTTGTCGGTTCCAAGTATATTCATCGTGTCGTCCGTCGTGTGTGACCTCTTCCTTAAATCACACAATGACATAGTTGAATCCAGTGTTTTAAAATGCATATTGAGCAGTGCGTCGCATTTTAGATCCGATATTGCTTAGCGTAAATAGCGTAGCATATTGCGTGAGTATTTTGACCATGTCACTTATAATGTATATAATATATGATAACACAAGCAATCAAACAATTTTATAGTCGTAAAAAGGGAATAACGATAAATCTTAATCTAATTATATCCAACAACACCCGAGAGCTTTATATAGTATTTTTTAAATTTAATATTTTCAATTTTCAAGTATTTTTTAATTTTAAATATATTTTTCTTCTAAAAACCCCTGGTATACTGCTTAGGGCAAAACTTGAAGGAATAGTTACGGCCATCGCAACAACTAAAGCATTTCTGAAGCTAGGCAAATATATTTTATGTTATTTATTTAATTTTTTAGCTTTATATAAAAACTTAAAAATGAACAATTAAGAAAAAATATTTAAAAAATTTAAGAAAATAAAAAAAATAAAAATGCTTTTTTATTGCACTACAGCGTGTTTTAGGGAAGATCTGCGCACAGCGCGCTATACTGCGCTTTCTAAAACACTGGTTGATCTATACATGTACACCGATCTATATCGAGAGTAATATATCATCGAAAATCTACATAAGACAACAAAAATTAACGTGGTCAAGTGGAATTAATAGTAGGGCAAATTTCATTTCAGGCCCTTGTCAGTATTTCATTTCAGTTTTCAGGTCCTGTCAAGAAAAAAAAATAGTTTTAAGGACCCGATTTCTGCGGTACCACTTCACTGTTCCACAGTAGCACTTCATTCTTCTGCAGTACCACTTGTTCTGCAATACCACTTCGTTGTTCTGCAATACCACTTTATTGTTCTGCAGTATCACTTTCTTGTTCTGGAATAATACAAATCGATCATCCGATACCAGTATGTTTTACATATAGCAAGTTTCTCATGCTTTAATTGTGTTGTTAGTGTAATGAATGATGCAAATAACTGATAATTTTACTGATAAATAGCTGAATTATAATAAGAATATGGTCAAATAAAATTTTAATAAAGGAATTGACTATTTTGATGAGATGCCGTGATAAATAACAAAAATATGTGAAGATGAAATTTCTACATATATTGATATTTATGTTGGCCCCTCCAATTTTATCTCTCCTAATTAAGCGTTTGAAACAATCACGTTCATACTAATATTTTTCCTTTTTATTTTATTTAAAAATAGAATTATTCCATATAAGCAAAATATATCAGTCTCCTTTTATATTTTATTTAAAAATAGAATTATTCCATATAAGCAAAATATATTAGTGGGTACATGACTTGGGAGAGAGGATCCCATCCGATAAAATCATATTCATTTTGGAAAGCCGACAATGAAATTTAGATTCAGTTCAGACTTAATTTAGTCAAAGTGTGAGAACTATTGTAGTAGGTCGGAATATCTCCGAGAAAAAAAAATAGTTTACGGTTGTTCACATTTTGCAAAATGGTCCTCAAACTTGTAGCAGATGACAATAAGGTGTGTTGAGAAGCCTCTTAATCTGAATCAAGGTTTTAAAAACCGGACCTGACCGGCCGGTTCCGGCCGGAAATCCGGTCCGATTTGAACTTATTTTAAAAAAAAAGTAAAAAAGAAAATTATAGTATAAGAAAAAATAAATGAATAAAGTTGAAGATTGTTTAATGTGGTCAAGTGGTAAAGTCTTTGGGCTTGTATATAAGGGGGGCTGAGTTCAAATTTTATAATACTCATATATTTTTTATTTTTTATTTTTGGTAAGAAGTTATCATTACCACAAGCTCAAATATGTTCAGCACATTACACTTAACAACTCACAATATTAACAGCACCCAAATTAATATAACAGTGAAGTCATAAAACTATGCTCGCGCATTCTTGTGTTGTAGCATTGCAGTCTGTGGATCTGCTCAATTACAACTCCCTGTATTCTTCTCGCAACGTCGTCCTCTGTTCTTGCGGCTTCCCCATGCAATCTTCGGTTCCTTTCATTCCACACCAAATATAGCATGATAGTTATCACCATGATTCGCACCTTACATGCCTCATGGTTGCGCTTACCCAACTGTTTCAGTTGCCTCTTCAGCCCCTCCAATGTATCTGCAATGCGTACTTTGAGCCATTCCTGCGTCTTGTCTCTGATAACCCTGCTAAAATCACATCGCATGAATAAATGACAGATTGTTTCCTCTTCTGTCCCACATAGTACACACTTTGTATCTAGTAGTTGCATCCCCCACTGCTGTAATCGATCCCTAGTCAGTATTTTCCCATGGCATATCAGCCAGAGCATTATTGAATGCTTAGGCACTGACCATCTGTTCCAGACAGCATCTGCTAACTCAAACTTCTCCTCTCTGTTGCGCCCCAGCCAATTGTAGCCTGAGCCGATTGTATAGCTCCCATGTGCAGTAGCAAGCCACCTCCCCTGCTCATAACCATGTCTAAACAGCTCCTTGATTTTATTTAGTTTTCTCCATGTCCAGCTGCAGTCTCTAGGTACCTCATGTGACCAGAAATCCACCCCCCGCAGATATACTCCATCCACCCATCGAATCCACAGGCAGTCTTTCTTCCCAGCTATATCCCATATCAACCTGCCAATGCATGCATAATTCCAGTCCCCGCAACTCCTTATGTTGAGACCTCCGCAGCTTTTCCTACGGCAGACCAAATCCCAAGCAACCAAGGCTGGCATATACCCCCTCTCATTTCTCCCCCACAGAAATTGTCTACATTTTTGATCGACTAGTTTGACCACACTTCGAGGCAGCACAAAGATTGATCCCCAGTAGCTATATAGAGAGAGTAGCACAGAGTTTATTAGACAGCTTCGCCCTGCATATGATAGATTCCTAGTTGTCCAACAGTCAATTCTCTTCACAATTCTGTCGACTAGTCCCTGACAGTCTGCTCTATTCCATTTTGTAGGTGATATGGGAACACCTAGATATCTCATTGGAAATGTACCTTCAGTAAATCCTGTTAGATCTACTAGCTCCTGTCGTTTATCTGCAGACACACCCGCAATGTATATGTGGGACTTAGTGCTGTTTGCCTCCAGCCCTGTTGTTTCCTGAAACTGGTGTAAGGTCTCCATAATCATCTTTACAGAATTCCTCTGAGCTTTACATAGGACTATCAGATCATCTGCAAAGCATAAGTTGATTACTCGTAGCTGTTTGCACTGAGGATGATACCTGAACTCACCCCTCGAAGCTGTTAGCTTAAGTTTCCTTGTTAGATATTCCATTACCAAGACAAAAAGTAATGGTGACATGGATCTCCTTGCCTGATTCCCCTTGCTCCTTTTATAGCCCCTTCCAATGCCCCATTTATAGAAATTTGGTAAGAAACTGTTGTTATACATTCTTCAATCCAAGCCACCATTCTGACGGGGAAGTTCAGTTTCTGCATTAGGCTGACTATGAAGCTCCATTCAATCATATCATAAGCCTTCTTCAAGTCAATTTTCATCAGGCATCTGGCTGAAGCTGCTCCTCTTCTATACAGCCTTAGTAAATCCTGTGTCAGGAGGATGTTATGTGCTATTGATCTTCCTGGCACAAAAGCTCCTTGATTATCATGCACTAGTTGAGGTAATACAGTTCTAATTCTCGTGCACATGAGCTTGGATATGCATTTGTAGATGGTATTGCAGCAAGCAATGGGTCTGTAATCCCTAGCATAAGTGGGTTGATCAATCTTTGGAATTAGTGTGATAGTGGTCTTGTTGAAGGTTTTTGGCAGCTGGTTTTTCTGAAAAAAATTCTGAATTACCTGGCTTACATCCTCTCCTACCACCCTCCATGCTTTCTTAAAGAATTCACTATTATATCCATCTGGTCCCGGAGCCTTTTCACTGGATATGGCAAACATGGCTTGCTTAATTTCTTCTCGGCTGAAAGGTTTAAGCAGTTCCATCTGTTCCTCCACAGACAGAACATTCCCCTGTTTGATGACTTCATCCTCCACTTCACTTGTGTGCTCCAGCTTGGTGCCTAAAATTCCTTGGTAATATTCCACTATGTGTGCTGCTATATTCTCATACTGGTCAAGGAGCTCTCCTTCCTCATTGTAAATAGATGAGATTCTATTTCTAGCTGCCCTGTGTTTTACCATGTCATGGAAAAACTTTGTGTTCCTATCCCCCTGATTTAGCCAAGTAATCTTTGCTTTTTGAGCTAGGAACTTTGTTGCAGCCTTGCTCACACTCTCAAATTCTTTAGCGCAGTCCCTCTCCTCCTGAATCAGTAGCATGTTAAGAGGATCTTCGTGTAGCTTTGCTTGAGCTGCTTTCAGCTTCTGTCTGCTCCACTCCATAGAGTTCACAATATCAGGAAATTGTGTCTTGTTTAGGTCTCGTAGGGAGCCTTTCAGGTCCCTTAGTTTCTGAATCAGCTGCCCTTCACAACTCCCAGCATAGTTGCCTTTCCATACATCAGCTACCAGCCCCAAGAATTGAGGTGCATCGACCCACATATTTTGGAACTTGAAGCTTTTCTTGGTATGCCACTGAGACCCCACCTTCCTAAGCAGTATAGGGCTATGATCTGAGACATTTTCCTCTAGCTCATGAGCTTCAATATCTGGGTATTTCTCCACCCAAGGGATGTTAACAAAAACCCAGTCTATTCTACTCCATACTCGATGCTCCTGGTCTTGCTTATTGGTCCAAGTAAATTTATTTCCCTTCCTGGTTATTTCCACAAGCTCGCAGTCTCTGATGCAGTCTCTTAGACCTTCAAACTCAGAAATCTGAACAGGTGCTCCTCCAATCCTGTCATCCATGCTCAGTACATTGTTGAAGTCGCCCCATATCACCCATGGTAGAGTGTCATGTTTCAATCGTCTAATATCTTCCCACAGCTCCAATCTTTGGGATAGATTATTGTGTCCATAGACACATGTCAGCAAAAATTCCTTTCTCTGTCTGAAACAGTGAAGGTGAATCAGCTGATCAGTTTTCTTTATTACACTCAAGTTCCAATCATTCCTCCATAGCACTACTATTCTCCCATTTTGATGGTATTCCAGATTATTCACTTGCTTCCAACCTCTGAAGCATCTAGACATTATCACTTCAATGTTTTCTTTCTTTATTTTTGTTTCTACTAGACAAGCTAGATTGATCTCCAGTTTTCTACACAGCAGACCAATCTCAGCTTGTTTGTGAGGGGTATTCATACCCCTCACATTCCACACTAGGGATTTATCCATTGGGGGGGATCCAAGCCTCTGTGCTAGGGACTTGGAGCTTTTACCCTGTTCTCGACCCATGTTTCTATTCTCAGCTTTCCCCTGATCATTGTGTGACCTTCTTCTTCCTTGTATAAGCCATTTTTCTTCCTCCCCATCCGAGTCCTGAGCCACCTGGATCGGGCTCTCCTTATTTAGTTCCTCCCCCACCACAGTAGGTGGCTCTTCCTTTGGAGTACCATCAAAGGGAGCTTCAGTTTTATTTTCCACAGCCTCATCTTCTCTATGTCCCTCTGTGATGATTTTCTGCTTGACCTTCCATTCATGGGGACCCCCAGCCTTCCTACACACCTCTTGTTCATGCCCAAACATGCCACATTTCCCACACTTGGAGGGTTTCCATTCATATACAACTTTTTGCTCAGTTACTTGACCATGTTCATTGATGAAAGATATAGTATCCTTCAGCTCTTGCTTCAGTTCGACTTCAACCAATATTCTAGCATACTGAACCCTTTCCTTCCTTTCAGTAATCCCATCTGCCATAATAGGGTTCCCCACTAGACTAGCTAATTTGCTCAAGCTTTTGGCACCCCAATACTTAAGCTCAAGATGGGGCAGTTGAATCCACACTGGGACTTTCTCCACCTCCCCCTTCTTAAACTGTGTGTTTGGAGTCCAAGGGCTAATTATAACAGGTTTTTTATCGAATTGCAAAACTTCCTCTTGCAGCACTCTATCCCTGGTCTCCACGGAATCAAACTTCACCAAAAACAAACCTGCTCTCACTTGTAGGATCTTCTGTATCCCATACTTCTTCCATACCCTGCTCAAAAATCCATTCATCACAGAATAAGGTGGATTCGAGCCCAGAACATAGCATACAAGGGTCGAGTTCCAATATTCAATCTCCGCAGAGATATCCTCCAACTCAATCTGCCCCAATGCCACTCCTTTTGTTACTATTGGTTCGACATATCCTAGCCTAGTCCCGGCATTTCTCAGTTTTGTTATATCAAAATTTTCCCAAATAGATTTACTAGTTTCCCTGCCTTTCTCGCCTCGCACTTCATCACACACACCCTTCCCTTTTAACTCCCTCAGTGTACGTTCCAGTATTGTCACATCCGGCTTGTGTCCCTGGGTTCCAGTTGGGGTACTCACATATTGACCTATCATTTTGGTAATAGTTTCAAGTGTAGGTTCAGCTGAGTTCGTGGGTGTATTTTGATTATTCCTTTTCGAATCATCAGTGTTGTTCACTCCTATTTCCGGCGTTGAGGGACCCTGTTTGGTGATCCTCTTCTTCTTGGCCATGGCCGCGGTGTGTCCACCGGAGAATCGGAGGTGAAATCAATGTAACAGTGCCTCTCAGTGACTCACGCAGTGTGTGTAAATCGCACCTTCAGTGTGTGTAAATCGCACCTTCAGTGTATTCATTACCTTAAAGCCAAGATTTATATATATATATATTTTTTATTTTAAGATTAACTAATGTATCGGGTTTTTTATTTTTATTTACTTTTGACCCCAAATTTTATGGTTTTAATTTATGTAGCCCTTGGTATAATTATCTCTACTACCAATACAGTTTACTTAATTTAATTTTGACCCTTAATTTTATAAAAATCTAATATAGAAAAAAGTTACTAAATAAACATCTATATAATCTATATATTATTTGGTTGATTCAATCACAAAAATATATTAAATATATTTAAATATACTGGTTTGATTTCGATTTTATACCGGTTAAACCAATAAACCTTAAACCACTAAAATTTTCGGTATGGTTCGAAACCCGATTTCAAAACCATGATCTGAATTGCACTCGATAGCATAGCATCAGCAATCTCGTGAGGCTACTCCACATGAAAGCGCGTGAAGATAGCTGTGTCTCCTATTTATTTTTTCTCTCTCTTAACGTCATTTTTCTTTTTTATTTTAAATGTTATCCCTTTTTTTTCACCTTTCTATTCCTTTTCTTCGTTCCTCACAGACCAACGCGCGCGCACGCGCAGCATATATACGATATGGATCAATATATATACAGAACCCTTGTGTGCGCTTAGGAGAAAATTTTTTGCATCTGTTTGTACGTGTTAAATGCGTGTGCTGATTTGATATGTCTCGTTCTTTTTCGTGTTATTGGTTGGTAAACATCGAGGAATTTCGTTAATTTCAAACTCCTTATGCGTTTAGGAACGTCTATGGTGGTGATTTGCGGGGACGGAAGCCTCTGATTGAAGCGTTGGCGCGATTAGATTGACGAGGAGATCTGTAACGAATTTTGTAGCTAAAGCATTTGGGGATTAGGGCTCAGAAAGGGGATTAACTTCTATGTACCGTGTTTTCTTTGGACGAGGAATGGGTTTTGTATCATACTAGATCAATCCGTAGACTCAGCTGGCTGGAATTTCTCATGGTCTTCTTTCTGAATTTGAGAGGTTAATTAGCATCGACTTGGAAGTAAACGTTGAATCGGGGGAATGGTGTGGGAGGTTGGCAGCTGGGAAAAAAATCGAATCTGTGGTTTTTGTGTAATCTAGGAATTAGGTTTTTTCTTTTCAGACGGTATAGTTGGATAAGGTTTTCTAGGGCTTTACATAGGTGAGATCGGTAGTTGAATCTATTAATTGGTTGAGGTTCTTCCTTTTACGTCGCTGAATGATGAGCTGGGAAGATCAGACTCCGTTAAACCCGGGCTCTGACCTATCAGCTGAAGTTCCAAAGTAAATACTTTTTGTTTTTCACTTTCAATCATGATTTTGCTTATCGATGATCCATGATTAAAAATCTGTTCTTATCATAGGAAGCCGAGGTTAGAATACTCGAAGGATTTTCTGCTGTCTCTCAGTAGTTTGGACGTATGCAAGACGTTACCCAAATTAAGGTAAAGTCTTGTCGAGAACCACAATGTGATTCACGCGGTAAAAGACTTTTATGACGTCATCTAGTTCATACTAAATGTTGGAAACATAGTCTTGTTTTTCCATTCTTGTTTATTTCCAAAACTAGAAGAAAGGATCATCTTTTGAGATGTTATCTCGTTGCCGTGATACAGTGAATTTGAGGATGTCTTGCTAAGTAATGCTGATCGACCAAGAACTCCTGGGAACTTACCTTTTCTGGGTTATAGAAGAAATGAGCACAGCTCTTCTCCCCCCACTCAAGGAGATTTCGGTAATCATTCAAGAGGAAGTTATGGGAGTAGATGGGGATAGCCGTTCATCTGGACGGAGTGACCGAGACAGTGATTCACAATCTGATACACACTCTGGTAGTTTCTTAAAAGTTAACCTTTTTGTTATTATCGCGGTCTCGATATTTTAACGAGTAATGGATTGCAATGTTTAACTTGGTTAAGTTGATACAGTTGCCCATATTTGATGGTGCTAATGTCGATCATATCCGAAATTATTAATCTGCCTACTCTCTTTAGGCGCATTCCTGATTTTCTTAAATTGGAAGACCAAAATTAGACGTTTCTTGCTTTTTACGTTTGCCTGGATAATATTTAAATGACAGCTGCTAAATGATATCTATTTCTATTGGATATTTACTGCTGTTGCATGCATGTATGACTCGTGATCATATGCAATGCTTGCACTTTAGATTTATTTTTAAAACTTGATTTGCTCCTGCAGAATCTGGAAGACGGTTTGACCATCAACATCGACGGTCTTGGCAGACCCCTGAGCATGATGGGCTTCTCGGGAGGGGGTCTTTTCCTAGACCATCTGAATACGCAGCTGGTGCGTCTTCGAAGATGCGAACTAACGAGCAGTATAAACTAAACAAGAGCCGTGAACCATATCATCCTCCACGACCTTACAAGGTTGAGTAATCAGTTTTATATATTGATTGACGCCTAATCTGTTTGTTGGACATTTTTTCTTCTATTTTCTAAGTCTCAAATGTCACCCTTTTTTTATCTTTCTCAATTAAAATAAACTATTGAACTTGTTTACTGTATCTCATTTCATGAACACTATCTGGATGTTCTTCTCAGGCAATACCTCATTCAAGAAAGGAGACAGACTCCTACAATGATGAAACATTTGGTTTGAGTGAGTCTGCTAGTGAAGATCAAGTGGAAGAGGGAGAAGCGACGGAGAGGTATAAATTTGTTTTACTTAGGAACAGTTTATATAGTCTGCCTTAGTTATATTGATCTTCCGTCTTAGCTGTAATGCTTGCTGCATGTTCTAAACTGAACTTCGTTCAGCTTCATTTGAGCTCATAAGAAAGGAACAACAGAAGGCACTGCAGGAGAAGCAGAAAATGAATATGGAGAAACGGAATGGGGGTAACTCTGGACTTACTGAACTTTTGGAGAACGATGGAGTTGGGAAAGGAAGCCTTTGACCTGAGTAACGAACCAGAGGTTTCTGCTTCTGATGTGCTATATACGGAGAAACATTCCTTTGCGGTTCAGTCTCCCGCATCTAGACCAGTTGCTCCACCAGGATTTAACAACACCCAAGAGAAGACTTCTGAATTGAAGTCATTGATTCTTCCTTCTTCCTCAGAGGTATGCTATTTACTGTACATTTTCCTTATCTATTGTTGTCAAACTTTTGGCATATCTTGTTGCATATAGGTGACAATATCTGTAAGTGAGAAAAGCCTCTCGGATGTTGAAGTCGATCTTATGCAGCATAGTAATAAGAATTTTAATATAGCTGGGAAACCTGCAGAGACAAAACCCACAACCCTTTCGGACAAATTCAATACGGAACACTCAAAAGAAAGTTTAGACGTGCATTTTAGGAAACTAAGCTTTAAACACCAAACCTCTCCGATCTCTAGCCAATTTGACTCCTTCGGAAATCTGAAGCATCCTGAACAAACTGAATTAAATACTGAGGCGTTGAATGACAAAACTGTTGGTGACACCGAAGAGAATGAATCAACCTCAATTTTAGAAAAGATTTTCGGGAGCACGTTATCCGCGCCCAGTGCGTTTTCCGGTTCTGTTGAGGTAGTTCTGTTAAATCTCTGTTGATATATCGTTTGTTCCACAATCATTTTAATCCTGCAATGAGATTAATATGCATGAACATTTAAGAGAATAACCAGTAGATGATTGTAAGAATACTGATCATAGATTCACTTTCATGCTTAAAATATGTTTGTGGTCTTGAAGCTGTTTTTAAGTTGCATGATTTGTTTTATGCTAACATTATGGAAATTTGTTATCAAGGTTGACGACGGTAAACCCGATGATGCACGAAGCCACAGTTCGGTTCAGTCGTCCAAATTTGCACAGTGGTTCTTTAAGGAAGGTATGGCAACTGAGTTTAGCTTTCTGTAATGTTGTCAAGCTTCTGAAGACATTGCGCATTTCTGTTTTCTCATACTTCCATTTTTACATTGTCACAAGATAATGCATCTGAGAATATCGTCCCGTCTTCAAGGCCAAACGATCTCCTGTCTTTTGTAGTCACTGGTGATAAAGGCAAGTTCACATTCGTGATTCATATTGTGTCTACACATTATAGTTAAGTAACGAAAGTGGACTTTCATCTTGCAGCTAATGTGAATTCTGGCTCATTAAGCATCAGCAGCAGCAAAGAGGAGGCTATTCCAACCATACTAACCTGTGAAGATCTCGAACAATCAATGTTATCAGAGTACGACACAGACGGTAAACCTGTTCAACCACTCTTCAATAGCAGGACTAATCATGGCGCAAGTATGGATAAACACTCCGAACAAGTCGATAATCTCGCATCTCTACACCTGCTTTCTATGCTGCAAAAAAGCGCCGAGAGTAACGCAAGTGTCCTATCTGGCGATGATGTTGGAATCCCTTCAGTACTGCAAGTTTCTCACAAACATGACATGGATCCTAAGGTTGAAGAGAATATCCAAAGTTCACTTAACTTGGGCCAGCAGCCACTCACTCTCGAAACTCTCTTTGGAACTGCGTTTATGGAGGAGCTACATTCAGTTGGAGCGCCCGTGTCTGCCCAACGTGGCCCTATTGGTTCTGCTCAATCTGATGAAAATTCGTCATTCGTAGTAAATGGCAATGAACATCGAAATCAGATGATGAGGCTAAGTAAGGCTGAGAACTTGCTAGGCTTCAACGATAGGCCAGACTATCAGATTCCATATCAAAACATCCCGCCTCAGCATCATCAGCAATCATCACCACAACTGAACCAAGGTTGGGGACCGTTTCATCACTTGGAATCAAAATCCACGGAAAGCTTAGTAGGGCCAGATTCAATTTTCAACCATAATTCGCCCTCGGAGCGCCAATTCCATCCCAATATGGTTGGGCCTCAGTTTCACCATTCCAACCGTGGATTCGATGCTTTTCCCCGTCATCCACTGCAGCAAATGCAAGGTAATCATCCTACTCACCATATGTTCCCCGACTTTCCACCAAGGGCGGGAGGAGGTTCAGTCTCGGGCCATGGAAACGAAGCTCGGGCGAACTTTGAACGTTCTCTTCAGGAAGTGAACAACATTCAGGGGTTTCCTTTACGACTCCACATGCCAGGTGAAGATTTTTATCGATTTTGCACATTGATGTTCTTTTCTTGGGTTTCTATTCATTGTTATATTTTATCGGCGGCAGGGGACGTTAACTCGGGAGGAGACACGCCCGAAGCTTTTCAGAGGCTCATTGCAATGCAACTCAGAGCAAATTCAAATCAAATCCACCGCCCTTTTGGCCGTGGACATGGCCATGGAGGAGGCAATGAGATCGATATGGGTTTTCAATACCGATAATTTGCAGTATCTACAAACAGATGAACGCCTGTTCTTGCTATCGTAATACATACTAGTCACCTTAATTCCTCCGTAAACGTCGTAAGGATTTATATTAGCTCTGTCGAATGTTGTTTTCTGTGTTGTGATTTTACTCTCTCTCTCTCTCTCTCTCTCTCTCTCTGTGCCGAGATTGCTGCTAGGAGTTAAAAACAGACTACCAAATAAGCAAACATTTAACACGACTTGTATTGTAAGTATATATGTTTATATATATTTCACCTTCATAAATCCATTACAGACTTCAACAAATTAAGTCACAACAGCAAATTCGACGAACACAAGAGTATATACTATATAGAAAGAAAATGTGTATATACAGAGAGGAACTGTACACTAGAAATTTTTCAAGGGTAGCTACACAACACTATATATAGAAGTATTAGTAGAGCATATTGACGAAGATTTCTAGCATACCCCCACAGCACAGTGTAAATAATCCCTCAAACTGGTTCTTACTCAGTTGCTCTTTATGCATCAAGAACCATTTCATTCATGTGCTTTCCTCAATCCCATCTAGCTATTGGTCGAAAAAGGAAGAAACTGTAACTCCATTTTTGAAGTTGAGACTGCTATGATATGAACTCGGCAGGCGAAATAATATGTGGCATTTAGAAAAATCTTCTTCTGAAACTTGTCGTCGTTGCTTGGTATGATCTCATGAGCATGCCAACTCCTATTCCAACGCCGAGGCACATACCGAGGCCCAAACCAACGCCAACCCTCACACCAGCGTTGAACCACGTCAGCTGCCCAGCTTCACCGTAATACATTTCTTCTGAGTAATGATGGCTATGCATCATGTACTTGGAATCCAATGCCTCATTGTCGCCCAATTTTCCTTCCAACAACTACAATAAATAATACCCCAATACAATAGAATGTAAAACGAACTTCTAGCTAACATAAAGACAGTAACTTCACTGCTTTAGGTGAGCAAAGGAGCAGCCAAGTGATGAATTTTGTCATAATCGAGAAACATTCCGATTTTTAGCCAGTTTAGTGCAACTCACTTTAACCAAGAAAGGTTGTAATTTGCATCTACCCAATCTATAGAACTAGCTAGTTCTGTAACTATGTCCAGCTCCATAGACGATAGGGATCAACAATCGAAACTATATAAGCAACTCACAAGATCAAGGAGGCACGAAAGCTGTGTATTTGAACAATTCATCAGTATACTTCAACGGCACTTACAGACAACTTCCTATGCCTCACAAGCCCATTCGCATTCTCACCACCACCCATCGAACCCTTATTACCATATTCCTTCTCCACCATCTCCTCATCCTCTGGGATCGCATCGAGCAAATTCCCATTTGCTTTCGCCTTCCTCCTCGGGCTTAGGACGACTGTCTTCGCCAACATCACGGGCTTCCCTGAACAACACCCAGCCACATATACCTCAATCGACAATGAACCACCGCCGAAGACCTTTCCGTTCACGCCGTAGCACTCCATGCCCCAATTGTTCCCCTCCGCCACATCGGCCCTCTGAAGGTTTCCGCAGAGGACGATGCTCCCCGAATCGGACTCCGAATAGGGATTTACGTCCCTGCCGGCGACGTGACGGACCTCGAATTCCGACAATCCGTGGAGCCTGACGCTGTCCGTAGAGACGTAGGTCGACTCGGACGATCCGATATCGACGCGGTCGCGGCGGAGGTTGACGGATGCGTCTTCCGACGGCGGGATACGTCGGCCGTTGATCTCGAGGACGGTTCCCGCGTCGCGTCGGAGGTGGCGGAGAACGAGGTGCTCGGGTAAGTCTTCGACGACGCACGGCGAGATTCGGACGTAGAACAGTCGGATTTCGAGCAAATTTGCGAAAGATGGAGGTCTGTAAATCAATTCCTCGTCATCGGAGACGATGCGATCGTCCATTTTTCAGAGATGAGGCTGAAACGGCGGCGAATGGTCGTTGATTGGATTGGAATGGAGGAGCATAGGTTGATTTTTTTATTTTTTTAATGTTTATTGCCTTTATTTTTGTTTCTGTGGGGGACGATATTTTGCTCTGATGAACGAAAATGACACGCTACGAAAGAGACGGGTGGAGTGTGATGTTCACGTGGGCTTAAACGCGTGGATAAATGCATAGTGTAATCTTCCGCTCTGACGTGGCAGGTTATGTCGTTTTGTGGATCCAAACTCGGATCTGTTCGGGTCGGTTCATACCGAACCGAGTTCCTCGACTAAAAACATGGGCGGGCTGGGCTCTAAAACTTTCCTCAAGCCCAGCCACGTAAAAATTTCCTACCATCGCCTTTTTTTATTTAGTTTTCTTTTTTAAACAAAGCGCAACATTAGTTTCAAATGCATTTATTTATCTTCAGTAGTTTATTCTATACGCTCGACGAGTCGAATATGTAAGGATATATAATATTAATTTAGGTTATACTATTTGTTATTCAGAGTTAATGTAAAGTTAAACCTCTATAAAATTAACACTTTATAATTTAATAATTCTTTAAAAATAATAAAATCTTCTGGTCCGAATCAGGCCTTTGGAAAAAATTATCAAATTCGATAAGATAAACAAGATAATAATTTTTGAAAAATTCCTTTATAAATATTAGGTCTAATTAAATTTCTAAATTAATAATTCATAAATACTACAATTATAAATATTTGGAATTTACTAAAATATTACAATTATAAAATATTCATAAGCTTTGTATGACTACCATGTTGAATATAAATGTTGATAAATTATCGTACAAGATTTAATTGATGTAATATCAAGATACATACTCACTCATATTTTCATTTGATTCAGCCCGACATCGGCATGCACTATTCTCATTTGATTCACATTAATTTATCGATATATTAAAATCTCTTTAAATCAATAAAATTTAATGGTCCCGCCATTATTAGTTTAGAGAGGTTTTACGGTATTATAAGCTTATTTTTAATTAAGAGAAAGAATGAGCGCACTAAGGCCTCTCCAACCGAAAACTCATTCCCAAACTCAAAATGCAGTAATTGTTCTCCAACCATTAAATTTATTCACAAACTCAAAAGAACATTTTTCAATATTCTCTTCAACTTTTATAATTTTTCAATACGGACCTACATATGTTACACTTTTTCAATATTACCCAAATAATAAATAAAAATTATATTTTCTTAGACTAAATTTTTTAACAAATAGTTCAAATATTTTATTTACAATTTGAACATTATTCATGTTGTATATTAATAAAAACAATTAGATAAATAATAAAAATCTAATTAGTAATTTACTTAAAAAAGTTGATTACTAAATTTAGTAAGAGTTACTTTGTGAGAGATAAAAACTTATGTGTTGGTGTCAAATGAAAACGCATGTATGCGTTTAATCATTAAAACCCATTTTGTGTATGCGTTTGAATGTTGCTTGGAGTATTTTTGTGTTTGCGTTTGATTATTGGTATTGGTTGGAGATTGTCTAATTTTGAAATTGCGTGTTCACGGCAGTTAACTAGTTGCTCACTATAGTTAATAATATATCACAACAAAATCTATATCTATCATATTCTTATATTAATGCTCAGCGGGACTTAAAAACTGCTCAATTTGGTATGTCAATCGGCTAATCATATTTTTTCAAATTAATAATTAACATAAAATAAAAAATAAACGACACACTACCTTGCATTTATGTATTGTCACATTTAGCCTTCTATTTTTAGTAATTATTATTTAATATTTGATAAATGATTATATATTATGTAGCACACGCATTGGAGTATGCAATTTAGTATATATATATATATATATACATATATATATTGAAGAGAAAATATCCATACAATTCTCTTTCGCTCGTACTCGACTTCGACGGCATATCTTCATGGACAATTCTTTTTTTAAAAAAATCTAATGTCTATTTACAATCAGCATAAATAGTATTTTAATTGCTTTGAAGCAAGTAATACTTTATATCTGATAAAAGAGTGAATCTAACGGCATAGTATTCAATATTATATTGCAATAAATTCACAACCACAACTCAAACTCAAAGGAGATGACAGAATAAAAAAGTTGCCACTTTGTGTGTCTCAAGAGGTATGAATATATAAATAAATATGTTTGACATGTAGACGTATCTACATGAATGTTCCACAATTTTTTAGCTTTCTTGAACAATATTAGTAATTATTCGCGAGCCAAACGTATGTGACAAAATTCAAATATGTCACAAATACTATGCATGCGTAAGGCTGACGCATGCATGCACGCTAGCGACAGCACCAAGCTTGTCCTTACTCCATATGAAATGTAATAAAATCGACGTAAATTTCGAGTAATATTTTTCTCGTACAGAAAAAGACTAAAACACAAGTAATATTAGTATCATCAATCAACAATAAATTATATGTTTTCTATTTAACGTGGCCCACCAAACCGACTATTACATCCATTCATAGAAACTAGAGTTGGAGATGAAAGGGAAAAAGGGACACCAAAAGCCAGTCAATTTAAAATTTACGAAAATTCACATGGTAATATTTACTCTGTTCATACTATTATATATGTTGGGTGTCAAATTCAAGTCCCACGTGGGATAATTAGAAAAAGTTCGTCAAGTATGTAAGCTTGTGGACTAAGTCCCTCTACTACCAATTGTTTTAGAGAGGAACCTCATAAGTATGTAAGCTTGTGGGCTTGGGTTTGGGATGGAATTGGTCTGAAAAATCCCTACAATGGTGAGGTGAGCGTGGAACGAACACGTGAGGGTGACCTTCAAAAAAAGAGAAATTCTAGCCCAAATACAAGGTGGGTGGTATATGCTAGCCCTTGTAAGACGATTGGAGAACTGCAATGAAAGCGCTTGGTGCAGATAATTGTCGAAAGGGAGGTCGTTGGGTGGTCTTGAGCTTGAGGAGAGGATTGTTGGGTGTCAAACCAAGTCCCACATCGGATAATTAGAAAAAGTTCGTCAAGTATATAAGCTTGTGGGCTAAGTTCCTCTACTACCAATTGGTTTTAGAGAGGAACCCATAAGTATATAAGCTTGTGGGCTTGGGCTTGGGCTGGAATTGTGTCTGAAAAATCCCTACAATGGTGAGGTGAGCGTGGAATGAACACGTGAGGGTGACCTTCAAAAAAAGAGAAATTCTAGCTCAAATACGATTTGGGTGGTATGTCGGCCCTTGTAAGACGATTGGAAAACTGCGATGAAAGCGCTTGGTGCAGATAATTGTCGAAAGGGAGGTCGTTGGATGGTCTTGAGTTTGAGGGGAGGATTGTTGGGTGTCAAACCAAGTCCCACATAGGATAATTAGAAAAAGTTCGTCAAGTATATAAGCTTGTTTTCTAACTTCCTCTATTACCAGTTGGTTTTAGAGAGGAGTCACACAAGCTTATATAGGTTTGGAATTGGATCTGAAAATCCCTGCAATATAATCAAAGTTGGTTATAGGTTTTAACTCTCAATTCAGGTCCCCTCACTATTTATTAAAAAGCCGTGGATAAGTTTCGGTATAAAAATAGGGGACTTGGATTAAACTGTCCAGATATTACACCAATTTGTATAATGATAAAATTATTATTTGTTTATTTTTATTTATTTCCTTTTTGAGCAACGACGCATTTTTCTTGTCATATCTATCATGAATCATACATTCGTCCTAAACATTTTGTCTTCACCATAGAAAATAAAATACAATCAAATTCAAATAAACAAAAATTGCTTACGAAAATACGAACTTTCCAGCAAAGCATTCAACTCCAAGTTGGGCACCACAACAGTCAACAACACCAATAACACCCCATAACCAAAGAATAGAAAAGTATGAGTACAATGTCTGTAAGAAAATCAGCTCAAGCTCAACTAAAATTATGTACAACATTTAATATCACAAAAAAGTTTCCCACATAATATTATGTTTAAGATCACAATCTCCAAGACTTTAATTAAACACGAGAGAGAGAGAGAAAGGGGTAAAAAAACCTAATCTTTTTAGGATATAACGCAAGCATTTGGATTCTCCTCCATACTATGAGGCTTAACGTAGTAGTAATTGGGATTCACGTTCATCGGCTGCTGATAATAGTACGGCCTGTAATGCATCGGCGGAGCCGGCGGCATCATAGGCGGCGCCGCGCCGTACACAAACTGTGGAAGATGTTCGATGACTTTGACGTTATTATTCGCTTTTTCAGTTTCCTTTTTGCTTCCTTCATCAGACTGTTTCTTGCCTCCACCTTCTTCTTCCTTCTTACCATCTTCCTTCTTCCCTTCTTCTTTCTTTCCTTCTTCCTTCTTTGGCTCCTCCTTCGCCGGGCCGACGGAGATTATGTCCGCCGACCAGTTTTTTCGCCGGAGTTTGCTTACTACGGTGATGGGGTCCACCGCTCCCACCACCGTTAGCTTCTTGCCCTTCATGTCTATGGTGATCTCATCGATGCCTATTTATATATATGTGTATTTATGGACATTACATAGTTTAAGGTTGAATAAGAACAAAAAAAAGGTTTACAAACGATGGCTTAACTTAATTTACCTGAGAGAGTAGAGACTGTCTTAAGAGCCCTGCGCTTGTCTTGTTCTTCAAATAGTTCCAACTTCAGCACAAATTTCTGCATATTTATTACATGAGAAGACAACACTATATGTTATGTTATAAATCAAAGATAGTAAAAATCTTGTAAGAATGAATCAAGAATTTAACCCTAACCTTCATGCTTGATTGCTTTTGAGCTTGAAGAGTTGTAGAGTTGTGAGTGGAAAGAAAGAATAATATGAAATGAGAGTATTTCAAGGTATGATCAGCGTGGATATATTTGTCTATAATAATTATTAGGTGAGATAGTGAGTAGGAAAAGAAATGGACGGGATAAAAAGGAGAGAATTGAATGAACGGAGAAAAGTGTTGAATTATGAGGATTGATGGCTCTCGATTGAGGGGGACGTCGATATATATTGATTTAATAATAGTTCTTAGAAAATTATCAAAAGAAAAATACAAATACTGATGAAATGAAACAAGTTGCTGCCTACCTCTTCTTATTATCATTTATTATAATATTATTTTACTTACAATAAAAACGCTGAGAATCGGCGAGTGTTTGCAGCAAACAACAACTATGACTTCAAATGGCGGCCTTCGGAAGCCTCACGCGCGTTCCAATGAGCGTGATCTTCACGACGATCAACTAAATTTACAACATTTTGTACAGAAAATAAAATAATTTTCGAGGTTTCAGTTCAAAATGATATGGGAGACAGAAAATTTAGGCTCACTTTATATCAATCCTAAGGCAGAAAGATGGCCGGCCTAGATTATGTATAGTTGTGCAATAAATGTATGTGTAGTATATATAATCTATCTACTCATCATTTATTTTCATGTCATAAAATTCAACTTTTCTCCCCACATGTCCGAAGTTGAAAGTAACATTTTATAATTAACTCCACCTTGTAATAATTTATTTCATAAGAGATGTTTCGACTGAAATAAACCCTTGAATTACAACCGAATACAACTAATCGATCGCATGGGTCAAAGGCGAAAAAATGTTGTGTTTCCTTTTACTTTTAACAATAACATGATTTTTTTTAAAAAAAATCGTATAAAATTGTTTTTATGTGAACGCCAACATATGGTTGCTAGTTGCTATTGCTATGCTAACTGCTAAGTTTCGAATTTACTGTTCTACCCTTCAGCGCTTGCGATCACTAGAGTATTGGACTGAAGGCTTTAGTGGTAATATTGTGCATATTAATGGTCCATATTAGGGCTGGCCCGAAGGGACTAGCCCGCGGGACGGCCCACCTGCTTATGAAAACTATTTAATAGATATTAAATGTTAAATATAACTTAAATTAATTATAGAATCTAGTTAATGTTACATTAATTATACTACAACTAATGCCATATTATTAATAAAAACACAATTAATGGCACAATTATAGATAAGTAGTAATAAATACCATAATTAATTAAAATCTTATTATTAAATAAAACTTTAAAACTAAAAATAAAACTAAAAACTAAATTTATGTAAGGCAGGCGGACCTAACCCTTATTTTTAGGCCCGCCATGTGGTGGGCCAGCCCGCCCGCCCGCCAACCAATTTGACAGCACTACGTAAATTGTTCTTATATGAAAGGACAAAATTGACCTCATGGACAAAATCACGGCTTGTAATCTTTACACTCCGAATAAGTTCTGAACTCCATCAATCAACCACTGGTTTAGGCTATATTTATATGGTGTCCAAAATTACTATTTGAAAAAAATATAAAATAAAAATTTATACAGTATTGGAAATAATTCATTAAGAAAATTTTCTATTAAGCATAAGTATGGAATAAAATGTGCATCAAGTCCTATTATCAATTTATCAAATACACATCATTGAGTTATTTCCGAAAAATCATACACATATTAAATCATTTGCCAGCCATGATATCTCTCTCAACTCATCATCATCATCTTCTTCTTCTACTCCCAATCATGCCTCTTCTTTTCAAAATTATAAATGCCATCTTTTCTTGCACTCCACAAGCACCTCTCGACCCCATCAATGTACTGGCAGTCTATAAAGCCATGATTCGAAGTAAAAATGTCGAACACCTTTTCGTTCGAGCCCCAATAGAAATGACAGAAAAACAGAGTTCGATTGAAGGGACTATTGCAGAAATCCCAAGTAAAAATATCGTCGACTTTTAGCAAGCGGTATTTGAGGTCCGAGTTTTTGGACTGGCATCGTATGCCCAACGGTTGAGAGCCCCGAGGGAGGCTATTCTTTACCTCGATGCGATAACGCTCAGTGATGCAAAAGCAGAACGTCTGAGGCACGACGGCCGTGGAGACGAAGAGGAGGAGGAAGACGATAAAGGTTTGGGTGGTCATGGGAAGTTTATGTTGTTACAAAAAAACTTGGAAGATTGGTATGGGATATTTTGGATTATCCTTTCTTATATATAGTTGAGGACATGTTATGTTGGATTGTAGAAATATTGTGTTGACCTTGTTCTTTTTATAATATGCTTATTTGGGTAATTTTTTAATGCGTGAGATATTATTATTTGTAATTTGAATTTAGGTTGGCAATGATTGCAGAAATATTTTGTTGATCTTTTTTTTTTTTTATATAATATGCTTATTTGGGTAATTTTTTAATGCTTGAGATATTATTATTTGTAATTTGAATTCAGGCCCCTATCAGAAAATTCATAGTTTTAAGGACCCGATTTCTGCGCACCACTTCATTGTTCTGCAAGACCACTTCATTGTTCTGCAGTACCACTTCATTGTTCTGCAGTACCACTTCATCGTTCATCAGTACCACTTAATTGTTTTTCGGTACCACTTCATTGTTCTGGAATAACGCAAAACGATCATCCTATACCAGTTCATATACACTTCATAACACCTGCGTAATTTTAGGTCATTATCTCTGAATTTTATAAATATTGGGTCCTTAAAACTACGAATTTTCTGACAGGGGTCTGAAACCTATTTTAAAACATCTTTTGGGGTCTGACACTAATTACACCTTTTAAAAACAGTAGGGAAATAAATTAAAAGAGAAAAGTCAAATTAGTTTTATGTTTGATTAATGGAGAAATGAATTTGGAGAAAAAAAAAGCAATTTCTATGAAAGCAAAAAAAAAGAATAAATCTCTGATGAGCTGGCAGTATATGAGAAAGATTATCTACATGATTTTTCGCTTAGTCCGTTAGTCGCCATATTGCATTTAAGTTTTTTATGTATTTTATTTTCAATACATTATTTTAACAATAACAAATATCATTAATTTATTTCCCAAAATATCTGTAATAAATGTGCTGGATAGGTAAACCCTATCAATTTTATCATTAATTTATCTCAACCTTAGTTCTTATTTTACCCTTAGTAATAACTCCTCAATGTTTTGTTTGCTTAAATTATAACCTCACATATCATTTTGATTTCTTTTTATATAAATTTCATCTATCAAACATTATAAATTACAAACAACTCGTCGTATAAACTAATATTGTATATAACTTTATATTGTAAACACAATCGAGCACGCATTAAGTACCAGTACATATGAATATTTTACTAGCCATGGCACCACTCTCAATTCATCATCTTCTTCTGATCCCAATCAAATATCTTCTCTTTAAAATTATAAATGCCATTTTCTGTAGCACTCCACACGCACCTATCGTCCCCATCGAAGTACCTGCACTCTACAACGGCACGCTTCGAAGTAAAAATGTCGAACACCTTTTCCTTCGATCCCCAGTAGAGATGGCAAAAGTAGAGGGCCCTGCCAAAGAAATTATCACAGAAATCCCAACTATAAGTCTCGCCGACTTTCAACGTTCTGTATCCGACGTCTTTGTCTTTAGACTGGCACCGTATGCCCAAGAGCGGGGAACCCCGAGGGAGGCTATTCTTTACCTCGACTCGAAAATGCTCAGTGATGCAACCTTTGCAAAAGGTATGAGCCGCGAAGACGAAGAAGAGGAGGAAGGCGAGCGTTTTTCTTTCGGGAGTCATCGAAGGTATTTGTTGTTACAATAAAATCTTGAAGGTTGGCATGGGGTTTTTGGATTATCATTTCTTATAGAGTTGAGAAGATGTTGTGTGTGTGTGTATGATTGTAGAAATCTAGATTTGAAAATTTTGACTTTTTTTTTTTATAATATAAGTATTTTAGGTAATTCTTTTATGGCTTTAATGTAGAAGATATGATTACTTGTAATATGATTTAGGAATGACACATGCTAATATGTCATTACCACTCTTGTCACTAAGGGTGTGTTTGGTTTGTGAAAATTAGTAGGGAAAAAGACAAAGAAAGAGAAAAAGAAATATAGTTTATGTTTGGTTATTAGGGAATTAAATAAGGAGGAAAAAAGAAAATAAATTTAAATTTAAATATATATTTAAAATTGTAAAACTGATTTTATCACCAAATGGTAGGGAAAACAAAGTAAAATTTAAGAAAACAATTTCCTCTCTACTATTCTTTTTCACACTATTTTCTTAAAGCCAAATAAAGCGTTAGGGAATTGCCACCTCATCATTTGTAAGAAAGCATAAAAAGAAATGTCGTCCCTCTCAACTCCCTATGGGCTCCACATGCTTTTTTACTGAAACTAGTTTTGTCTTTTCAATAAACGGTAAGAGATGAGAATAGAGCTGTTCAATTTGGCGGGACGGGGCGGCTCGTAGCTCGTTAAAGCCCGCAGTCTGGCGGGGCGGGCTGGCCCGCCATCTGGCTCTGATAAACCTTCTTGATATCTTTTCTAATGTACAAGATCATACATAACTGCAACCATAGAGCATGCTCGGAATATCAATTATGTTTGGCTTTGATAGCACCTGTTGGAGTGAGGGTAGTTTTTTCGGACCCAGCAGAAGGTTAGTTTTGGACCTGCGACAATTTTGTTGGGACAATATAAATTCGAAACGACACAGCGCGTGAACACAAGATTTTTACGTGGTTCGACCAATATTGCCTACATCCACGGAGAGCACCGACTTTACTATATTGAGAATATTACAAATTTAACGCTCGTGTTTAACCCAAACTCAAGACGTCTTATCCACCCGGGTAATATATTTGTACATACACCCAACTACCCAGTAAAACTAAACTCGCTTTCACCCTTATCCAGCCGAATAAATTTCTTTTATCTCTCTCGCTCTCTACACTCACTGAGTTCTCTTTGCTTGGGATGATAATAACTGAAGAACTTCAGCCTACTTACAGATGTCCTCAGCTCTTCTGGACCGCTCAAAATCAGTGACCAGGAATCCGTCGCGTCGCCCTTCAATATGAACCGTGTAAGTCCTAACAAACCGTTCATTAAAAAATAATAAAAATAAAATATTATATTATTATTTATTTATTTTTTCTTCTTCAGTGGGCGGCTGGAAAAATACATGGAATTTGTGGTTACTATTTCTTTTTTTAGTTAATTGATTTACACTAACACGTAACATTTAAAAATATTATATTTTAAAATTAATCGCCACTTCACCTAAATTTTTGAAGTATTAATGTTTTTAAAATTACAGTTTAATAATTACCATATTTTTAAATCGTATGATATATAATTATTGAAAGGTTGCGTTTACCTTGAGATATTGGAAAAAGATGGAATAAAATTACCTTTGGAATATTTAATTATAGGGCTATAAGGATTACGTGTTAACTTTGTAAGATGACTAATGAGTTACGTTCAGTATAATTTGTAAATTACAAAAGTAACCTTTACCTATCAATACATAGTTTTTTTTCTTTTTTTTACAAATATTCCTATGAATATTGAAAATATAAGATATGCATATCAATTTGACTACAAAAAGAAGAAATTGGTGTTATTTATTTATTTTTATCATATAAATCGTATTAAATAAATATGATTTTATGATATGATAGAATAAGGATATTATGTTCATTTCTTAATAATAAATATGTGATTAATTGTATTGGCCCAGCCCATAAGATAGATTATAACGGGCTCACATGGTTATAAGAGCGGGCCGATATTTTATTGCGGGCTTTAATTCGTGGAGCTTATTTACGGTGAACGGTATTACGTTAGATAGCTTGGTCTAATTCTAGCTCACCCATCATAATAAACGCAGCAAAAAGGTTTTACAAGTTAAATAGCCAATATACGATCACATATAAATAATATAGTGTTCGTACTTTAGCAGATATTATCCAGGCTCAGGGTCGGACATAAACCGTCAAGCTTGTTTGTAAAATAAGATTAGCATTAAAAACAATAGGATAAAATGGCCATAAAGGACCATTTAGGGTAAATGATCTAAAGATATTGAATTAGTTTACAAGAAGAAAACATTAGAGGAATAAAAAGCGATTTTCGTGAAAGTTAAAAGGAACAAATCTCCGCTGAGCTGGCGGGAACCGAGAGAAACTATCACGAAAGGGTGATGGATAGATAAAAACTATCTATACTCTTTTATTAATGCTCAGGGGCTTTTAAAAACTGTCAAATTATAATCAATTTGGTGTATCAATTACACCATAAATTGAAGCCAATTTGACAGTTTACTCACGTTGGATTCATAGAGAAACCGTCGGGGAGTTAAAAACTGCTATAAATGTATTATTTTATTATTTTGGTCCGTGCCTTCTAAACTAACAAAAAAAAAACTGCTCACCCCCACTAACAAAGTACGGATTGTCATGAACCAAAAGACCAAATTGCCCCGAGCAGTTAACTGGTCCATGCCACCTGTTATCGTGTTTTTCTTTTATGTACTTATAAAGCGTA
Organism: Craterostigma plantagineum; assembly: GCA_027422505.1. Lineage (NCBI taxonomy): Eukaryota > Viridiplantae > Streptophyta > Magnoliopsida > Lamiales > Linderniaceae > Craterostigma > Craterostigma plantagineum. The sequence goes on from JAPQWV010000005.1 coordinate 6,215,503, forward strand.
CAGAATTAAACCTTTTAAGTTAACAATAATTATTATTCAATAAAATTATATTATTATTTTTAATTTAGTGCACACACATAGAGTGTGCTTAATATGCTAGTCACAATTATCACCGTGTTATATTAATTAATTTGAGTTTGTTTTACTCCTCAAATTTAATTTATTACAATCATATCCTCGAATCAGTTTCCTTTTTTATATATATGGCCAAATTATTATTTTAGGTTACTAAGTATACATGTTTTTATTTTTGGGTCACTATGTTTGATAATTGCAAAAGTAGGTCACTAACTATATTTGTGAAAACAAATTTGGGCCACTCTCTCATTTTTTGGGTCACTAACTATACATGTTTTCGATTTGGGTCACTATCTATACATGTTTTCGATTTGGGTCACTATGTTTTTATGAATGCGAAAATAGATTTAATATAGCGACCCAAAAACTTAAAACACGTATACTTAGTGACCCAAAATTGTAAAACACGTATACTTAGTGATCAAAAAATGAGAGGGTGACCCAAATTTGTTTTAACATACATAGTTAGTGACCTATTTTTGCAATTATCAAACATAGTGACCCAAAAATGAAAACATGTGAACTTAGTGACCTAAAATTATATTTTGGCCTATATATATATATATATATATTTAAAAACAATATTTCATCCATAAATCATTAAAAGTTACAAATAACTCAAAATCTACGTAATATTGTACAATATTTCATCGACTTGTATCAAATACTAGTAATACATATTAATCATTTACTAGCCATCACGGGCAATCTCAATTCATCACCTTCTTCCGATCCCAATCAAACCTCTTCTCTTCAAAATTATAAATGCCATTTTCTGTAGTACCCCACACGCACCTATTGTCCCCTTCGAAGTATCTGCAGTTTGCAGCGGCATGTCTCGAAGTAAAAATGTCGAACACCTTTTCCTTCGAGCCCCAATATAAATGGCAAAAGAAGAGAGTTCGGCCAAAGAAATTATCGCAGAAATCCCAACTATAAGTCTCATTCACTTTCAACGTGCGGTATTTGATGTCTGAGTCTTTAGACTGGCACCGTATGCCCAAGGGTGGAGAGCCCCCAGGGAGGCTACTCGTTACCTCGATCAGAAAATGCTTGGTCATGCAACGTTTGCAGAACGTCTTAGGCACGACGGCCGTGAAGACGAAGAAGAGGACGATGACGAGCGTTTGGGTGGTCATGGGGGATATTTGTAACTACTTTTGAAGGTTTGCATTGGGTTATTGGATTATCATTTCTTACATAGAGTTGAGGACATGTGTTGTGTGTATGATTGTAGAAATATACTGTTTGACTTTTTCCATATATATATTTTGATAATTTCATTATGACTTTTATGCAGAAAATATCATTATTTGTAACATGATTTTAGGTGGACAATGAGGCAGGACATTTGACAGTACATGTGATAATCTTTCATTTGTTAGGCCAGCCGCCTTATTTGAAAACAAAATAATAATAAAATAATATATAATATTATAATATTATTTTATATATAAAGGAAAAAGAAAAATCTTAAAGATAAAGAATGTGCGGCCCATATCAATTGGCAACGCGGCGGATTCCTAGCCACCGGTTTTGAGTGGTCCAGACGAGCTGAAGACATCTATAAATATGCTGAGGATTCTTCACTTATTATCATCCCAATCAGAGTGTTCAGTAGTGCGAGAAAGAGTGTAGAGAGGAAACTTATCCGGGTGGATAAGGGTGAGAGCGGGTTTTAGTTTTACTGGGGTAGTTGGGAATAGGTACAAATATATTACCTGGGTGGGTAAGGGGTCTCGGGTTTTGGTCTAAACACGAGTGTTAGTTTGTACGCTGTAATATTCTCAATATAGTAAAGCTGGTGCTCTCCGTAAAGGTAGGCGGTATTGGCCGAATCATGTAAAATCTCGTGTGCTCTGTCGGTGTCATTTGGTTTTATATTGTCCCAACAAAATTGTCGCGAATCCAAAATCAACGTTCCGCTGGGCCCGAAATATTACCGCTCAACCCCAACAAGTGGTATCAGAGCCAGCCTAATTGATATTCTGATTATGCTCTGTGTTGCAGCTTTGTCTGATCTTCCACATCAGAAAACATATCAAGAAGGTTTCGTTAAGGGAGAGTCAGTGTCGGGCCAAGCAGTTGAATCTCTGCAAGAGTAATGGCGACGGAAAGCAGTTTCAAAGTGCGGCAGTTTGATGGTACGGGGAGTTTCACTCTGTGGCAGAGACTAGTGAAGGATATACTTGTTCGTCAAGGTCTAGCTAAAGCTTTGAAAGGGGACACGGTAAAGCCGGAGAAAATGACGAAATAAGACTGGGAAGATTTAGGATCAAGATGTGTTAGCACAATCTGTCTGTACATTGCGGATAACATTATCAATAATGTTGTTAATAAGGATTCTGCACCAGACTTGTGGGCGAAGTTGGAGGAGCTGCATCTCGGGAAAAACTTAACCACAAAGTTAGATCTAAAGTGGGAGCTGTACCGGCTAAAGATGGAGGAAGATGAGAATCTTATGGATCACATTACCGTATTCAACGGACTTGTGGATCAACTTGTAAAAGTTGAAGTAAAGTTGGAGGAAGAAGATAAAGCCCTTTTACTTCTTACCTCGCTTCCTGATTCTTATGATAATTTGGTCACAACCATCTTGTACGGAAAGACGACGGTAAAGATGGTGGATGTGCAGTCAACTCTTTTGACGCATGAAAAGAGGAGACGATCAAACTATGGAGATACCCAAAAATTCGGCGTTGGCTATACATGGGGAGAATCGTAGAGGAAGGTTCCACGCCAGGGAATTTGGAGGTAGCAGCAGGTCCAAATCAAAGGATGGCGGGAAGGGCATCGTGTACTATAAGTGTGGTGAGCCGGGACACATCAAGAGGAATTGTCCGACATGGAGGAAGGACAAGAACGGCGAGAAAAATTCCACAACCATGATAGCACAAGATACAGATGATGCTGTAGACGTTCTCACAGTCTACAATGATGACGCTCGTTCTCAGGATGAATGGATATTTGATTCGGGATCGAAGTACCATATTTGCTCCGGAAGAAAATATTTTGATACGTTCCAGAAGATACGAAGAGGTTCGATTTCCATGGCTGATGGATATCGTCATGCCGTTCGTGGTGTTGGAACTGTGAAAATCAAAATGACTGACGGAGCGGTGCGAGCTTTGGGTGGTGTGATCTTTGTCCCAAAGTTACGGAAGAATATAATATCCTTGAGCCAGTTAGATTCCAGGGTTATGGGAGTTTCATAGCAGGGGGAGTCTATAAAATCACACATGGCGGAAATGTCCAACTGAAGGGAGAAGAACATGGAGGTTTGTATCGTGTGAACGGGAGTGTGTACAAAACACTCTGACTTCGATGGGTTCACGAAAATCGCGCGCGCGTGGTGGAAAGGCAGACGGTCGTGAGAAGGTAAGTCCTGCTGGAGAAGGGGTTACATCGAAGTCCCTCTTCAGAATCGACGGGTAGAGTCGGTTCGGCAGCTGCACATAGGATTGGCCGCTGGTGAATCAAGTTGGTAGGACCTGAATTCTTGATTCGGATATGCGTAGCTGGTACAAGGAGGCCAATGGACGTTCGTGATAATTACGAACGGGGTACTCTCAGACAGACTCGTTGTGATGAATGCTTGACGGTGCTGAAGACGATGCTCGGGTAGGTGTTGAATGCGGCTGACGGGGGAGAATTGTTAGGCCAGCCGCCTTATTTGAAAAAAAATAATATATAATATTATAATATTATTTTATATATATAAAGGAAAAAGAAAAATCTTAAAGATAAAGAATGAGCGGCCCATATCAATTGGCGACGCAGCGGATTCCCGGCCACCGGTTTTGAGTGGTCCAGAAGAGCTGAAGACATCTATAAATAGGCTGAGGATTCTTCAGTTATTATCATCCCAAATCAAAGTGTTCAGTAGTGCGAGAAAGAGTGTAGAGAGGAAACTTATCCGGGTGGATAAGGGTGAGAGCGGGTTTTAGTTTTAATGGGGTAGTTGAGAATAGGTACTAATATATTACCCGGGTGGGTAAGGGGTCTCGGGTTTTTCTTTAAACACGAGTTTTAGTTTGTACGCTGTAATGTTCTCAATATAGTAAAGCTGGTGCTCTCTGTGGAGGTAGGCGGTATTGGCCGAACCACGTAAAATCTCGTGTGCTCTGTCGGTGTCATTTTGGTTTTATATTGTCCCAACAAAATTGTCGCGAATCCAAAATACGTCCCGCTGGGCCCGAAATATTACCGCTCAACCCCAACATCATTCCCACCCGCCACTTAGGATGTGTTTGGTTTTGTGAAAATTAGTAGGAAGAAGGAAAACGAAAAAGAAAAAAAGAACACTTGTTTTGTGTTTGGCTAATGGAAAATCAAATAAGAAACGAAAGTAAACTTTAATCTAATTTGATACTTAAAATTGATAAAACTAATGAGCTCAACAAATGGATAGGAACGAAATAATTTAAGAAAAATCTTAATATTCTTGTTCACACTATTTCCTTCAAATGAAACACAATGTCGGGAAAAATCTCCACCTAGTCATCCACGAGTAAACCAAAAAAAAAAACAATCGCCGCTCCCAAATCACCTCCGAGCTCCATATAAGTTTTTTTTTTTTTTTTTTCAAAATTGGGTCTTGATTGCTTTGAACGAATGGAGTAAATAGAACTGTGAACTCTAATTGAATACTGAGAAATGATACAGAGTGAACATTTTATACACAAGGGAAAAGAAAAATGACCGTTTAACTTAACTAACCGACTCTACCTTGAGAAGCGTGGAATTACTAATAAAAACTCTTCTCTATCACCACATTGCTACTTATATTTAGAAAACGTAAAACAGAATTTTAAATGTGGTGCGACTTAAAACCAATAAGCCGCGCAAGTCTTCAAGAGTACTGTTTCATTCAAGTGACGCCTTCTTCAGCTTCAGACCGCAAGGTTCCAACTTTAGAGCTCAATAGCCCCCCACAAGATGGATGATAGAGTTTCTAACACCCATCTTGATTAAGGCTTGCTGTAATAAGGGGCCGGTGAGAGGCTTAGTGAGTACATCAGCAACTTGATTAGCCGAGGAAACTGGTAAGAGGCGCACTGTGCCACTGAGGACGTGATGGCGGATAAAGTGGCAGTCGATTTCGATATGCTTGGACCGCTCGTGGAACTTAGGATTGGAGGCCAGGTGGAGAGCTGACTGGTTGTCACAGTAAATGGTTGGAGTCTGGGAACTAGGCAGCTGCAGTTCCTTCAATAGTTGTGTGATCCAAAGGATTTCGCTGACAGCAGAGCCAAGGGCGCGATATTCTGCTTCCGTGGAGGAGCGAGTGTGACGCCCGGGGCCGAAGAGGGCGGGGAGTGATCGCCGGTGCCAGGGTGCACGGACAAGGAGCGGCTCCTGGCAAGGCTTCTAGGCGAAGGGGTACATGAACGAACCGATCCGACACCCGAATGAGAGGGGATCCTGAGACTGACAATGTATGGGCGTGTCAGGCTAAGAATCGTATAATAGAATTGATAGTACTACTCATATCACCAAGGTCGACCTACCTTTTCGGGAGTCCATCCGAAAGAACTTCGAAGTTAAGCGTGCCTGACTTGAAGCAATCTCAGGATGGGTGACCCCCTGGGAAGTTTGCCCAGGGTGCATGTGAGCGAGGACGAAGCACGCTGAAAGGTTAAATGATGGTACAGTGGGGCCAGGCTATCACTCGGAGTGTGGTGGGCCCAACCCCACAGGTCCCGGTAGGGACGGATGCTACAGTGACACCCGGTATTGGACGGGTCGTTACAGGTGGTATCAGAGCACAACCTCTCGCAGTACGGTGCTGGTTCGGGGACGAACCAGGCGGAAGCTGGTGGGCATGTGACGCCCGGGGCCGAAGAGGGCGGGGAGTGATCGCCGGTGCCAGGGTGCACGGACATGGAGCGGCTCCTGGCAAGGCTTCTAGGCGAAGGGGTACATGAACGAACCGATCCGACACCCGAATGAGAGGGGATCCTGAGACTGACAATGTATGGGCGTGTCAGGCTAAGAATCGTATAATAGAATTGATAGTACTACTCATATCACCAAGGTCGACCTACCTTTTCGGGAGTCCATCCGAAAGAACTTCGAAGTTAAGCGTGCCTGACTTGAAGCAATCTCAGGATGGGTGACCCCCTGGGAAGTTTGCCCAGGGTGCGTGTGAGCGAGGACGAAGCACGCTGAAAGGTTAAATGATGGTACAGTGGGGCCAGACTATCACTCGGAGTGTGGTGGGCCCAACCCCACAGGTCCCGGTAGGGACGGATGCTACAGTGACACCCGGTATTGGACGGGTCGTTACAGCGAGACACAGTGGGCTGTTTCTTGGTCCGCCAATTGATTAAGGCCGATGAAGGTGCTGTGGATTTTCTTGAGTCTTGGCAGTTTGCCCAATCAGCACCGGAGAAAGCCGTGACCTGTAAGTTAGGGGAGGAACTCAAAAAAACACTTTGTCCAGGAGTGCCTTTTAGATACCTGAGGAGGTGATGGGCCGCCGCAAGATGACTCGTCCGAGGGGCTGCAATATATTGGCTCAACTTATGGACGGTGAAGGTGATGTCTGGCCTGGTGAAAGTCAGGTAAAGGAGCCGGCCAATCAACCTTCTGTACTGAAAAGCATCGGAGAGCAAGTCACCATCGCCTGCTGACATTTTGATGTAGGGACTCATTGGTGTCGAAAGGGGTTTTGAACCTAGGTAGCCAGTATCTTCTAGGAGCTGAACGGTGTATTGTTTTTGAGAGATGTATATGCATGCACTGCTTCTTGCTACCTCAATACCTAGGAAGAACCGCAGGTCACCAAGATCTTATATGTTAAAACAGCCTTGGAGAAAGGTTCTTGCCTTCTGATTTCCTCAAGCGAGGGGCCTGCAATGACAATGTCATCTACATAAACAAGCAAAAGGAGTAACTTATCACCTTTACCCTTAACAAACAGCGTGTGATCGGATTGGGTCTGAGAGAATCCAAATTTCTCCACTGCCTCAGTGAGCTTTTTATTCCACTGCCGGGAAGACTGCTTCAGCCCATAAATTGCTTTCTGGAGCTTGCATACCATTCTGCCTGGGCCTGCTCTTGGATGGTTGGGATAGAAACCTCGGGGCAGATCCATGAATACTTCCTCGGTCAGTTCGCCATTAAGAAACGCATTATCAACATCTAATTGTAAGAGATGCCACTGCTGTTTGCTTGCGAGGGATATGATAAGTTTAATAGTACCGGGCTTGGCAACATGGGCGAAAGTCTCCAGGTAATCCACTCCTTCTAGCTGGTGGTAGCCCTTGGCAACTAGCCAAGCTTTGTGCTTTGCAATTTCCCATTTAGAGTTAAGCTTAAGCTTATATACCCACCTACAGCCGATAGAATTTTTTCCCTGCGGGCAGTGGTTGTTTTCAAGAGCTGTGAATTCTGCTTGCGTAGCTCTTGTCCATTCGTGGGATCTTGCAGCCTCTGAGTAGTTTCTTGGCTCATTTGCCATGGAAATTCTACAGATAAGAGCTTGATAGTCATTAGAAAAGTTCTGGTAAGTGAGAACTTTAGATAAAGGATACAATTCCTTTCGAGTGACAAGGCTGCCACAGTGATAATCCTTGAGGTATGTGGGATTCTTCAGTTGTCTGCTAGGCCTTTTGTGTGTATCTGGCGCCTGTTGTGGCTCACTTTCCATAGTAGCTTCTGGTTCCTGTACCTGGGATGAGGATCAGAGGTCTGTTGTATTGGAGGTAGAGGAGTGTTGACAGACTCTTCTGGTCCTCCCAAGACATCCTCAGTATGTGGATCATCATTGCAGGGTCTAGGTAGGACTGATGTAGGAAAAAGATCTTCTTGTGCTGAGATACTCTTTGCCTGTTTAAAGGGAAAGATGATTTCCTCAAATCTGACATCTCTGGAGATGAATACATCCCTTGTCTCTAGGTCCATCAATTTATAGCCTTTCATTCTATTGGGGTGTCCCAAGAAGATACATTCACGTGCTCTAGGGTCGAATTTCTTCCTTCCAGCTGCTAAGGTTGAACTGAAACACAGAGAGCCAAAACTATGGATGATGTTATAGTTAACAGGCTTATTATATAGTAGTTCAAATGGGCTTTTGTAGTTCAGAATGACTGAGGGTGTCCTGTTGATTAGGTAGGTTGCAGTAAGGATGCATTCTGTCCAGTAAGCAATAGGCACTGCAGATTGGAAGAGCAAGGACCGAGCCACGTTTAGGAGATGTTGATGTTTCCGTTCTACGATGGAGTTCTGCTGAGGGGTTTGAACACATGACCAATGGTGTATGATACCCTTCTGTTTGAGCAGATTGTCAAGCTGGAATTCCTGTGCATTGTCTGTCCTTATGACCTTAACCTTGGCATTAAACTGAGTTTCAATCATGTTAAGCAGATAAGTGATGCAAGAAGCTACTTCTGACTTATGTTTAAGCAAGAACACCCATGTAAATCTTGTGTGATCATCAACCACAGTGAGGAAGTATTTGTGTCCTAGATAGGAAGCTGTATAAAGCAGACCCCAAACATCACAATGTAATAGGTCGAAAGATGAGCAGACTGTCTTATTATTATCAGGAAAAGGGAGCCTCTTTTGTTTGGAAATGGGACAGATTTTACAACAAGAATCTACCTTATCATCAAAGCTGTTCAAAGAAGATCTCAATACATGTAATTAAGAAAAACTGTTTTATGACAGAAAGTGTTGCAGTCTGTATTGGTTCGCATGAAGTACAGTCCATCAGCCTCGCTACCCTTGCCAATCACTTGTAGGGAAGAATCCTGAATCACAAATCCATTAGCTTCAAAGAAAAACTTGTAATCCTTCTCTTTGGCCAAGAAACCTATAGAGAGTAGATTGAAATGAAATTGAGGGATGTAAAGTACTTCAGTTAAAGTGATGCATTGGTTAAGTCTAACGGACCCTGCCTTATTGGCCTTGATCATTGTGTCGTCAGGTAATATTACATTAGATTCTTCTATTTCATATAAGTCATGTAAAATAGCCAAGTTACCACATACATGCTTGGTTGCCCCGGAATCTAATATCCAGATTTCCCTGCTGTTAATGTTGGGCAGATTAAAAGACAAACACATACCATAGTGCTTGCTTGTTTGGCTGATGGACACCCCACTGTCTGGTGGTGAGTTGATGGTATGCTGGCTTAACAGGCTCTTTAAGCTCTGCAACTGAGAAGAGGTTAGTTGTACTTGGATCAGTGAGTCCTCTGTGTGGCTGTTCTTGGAGAAATCTTGGTCAATTTCATGGTTTGCCTTCACCGTTGGTCCTTCAACTCCCAGTTGATTTACTCTGGTTCCCTTATATCTCGGCCCTTGTCTGAACCCAGGTGGAAAGCCATGAATTAGATAACAAGTTTCAACCGTGTGTCCCTTCTGACCACAGTGCGTGCATAAGGGTCTCCCTTGGTCTTTTCTTGGATGAAACTGGGCTTTCTTGGCAGCTTCTTGGTGACTATTAGCAGTCATCATGGCCATGCTGCCTTGTTGGTCATTACCAGTCTTGCCTAGCCCCGCCATCATCGAGCGCTGTCTTTCTTCTTGCACCAAGAGGCTCTTTGTTCATAGCTGGTAATGGATCCATGAGGAGGATTTGCCATCTTACCTGCGATTAAGAATCGTTCATTCCCATAAAAAAAAGTGAGTACATACTCCTTATTTAGGTAGTCTTTCATGGCTTTTATCCCTCCACACGTGCATGGACAAGCGGGCTGATAGTTGGTCAGTTCATCCCAGAGAGTTTTCAATCGGGTAAAGTAGACTCCAACACTGCTGGTCCCTTGCTCAAGGTTGATCAGCTCTTTCTTCAGTTGGAAAACCCGTGGCTTGTTGGATTGTCCAAAGCGTTCTTGAAGGTCATCCCATACTTCATTCGCCGTGGAGTTGTATAAGACACTCGCAGAGATCTCTTTCGAGATTGAATTGAGGATCCACGAGATCACAATATTATTATTTCTCTTCCAAGATATCAGTTTGTTCTGATCAGCTTCTCCTGGTGGTTTGAGCACCCCGTTTATGAATCCTTCATTGTTTCTGCCGATGAGGGCGATCATCATGGCTCGGCTCCATGTGGTGTAGTTGTCTCCAATCATCTGTTCTTGGACGAGCAGCTGGCCCGAGGTGTCACCATTGCCCAGAAAATATGGATCATTATTCTGAGTTGCAGCAGTTGTGCTTGACACTGTTTGTGATTGGGAATCTGCCATTTGATCGACAAAATTTCTAGGGATGATTTAGGGCTTGAATCTTGAATAACGCAGCTCAAGAAAACTGCTCTGATACCATATCAAAATTGGATCTTGATTGCTTTGAACGAATGGAGTAAATAGAACTGTGAACTCTAATTGAATACTGAGAAATGATACAGAGTGAACGTTTTATACACAAGGGAAAAGAAAAATGACCGTTTAACTTAACTAACCCACTCTACCTTGAGAAGCGTGGACTTACTAATAAAAATGCTTCTCTATCACCACATTGCTACTTATATTTAGAAAACGTAATACAGAGTTTTAAATGTGGTGCGACTTAAAACAAATAAACCGCGCAAGTCTTCAAGAGTACTGTTCCATTCAAGTGACGCCTTCTTCAGCTTCAGACCGCAAGGTTCCAACTTTAGAGCTCAATATTTTTAGTGAATTAAACTTCGAATTTTCAACAATAAACGGTGAAAAGATGAGATGCGACTGCGAGGCATAATCATGAGAAGTGAAAAAATAAGAGTAAATTTCGATACTACTATAATATTTAAAGAATTTGTGTTCATGGTCCACGAAGAATAGACAGAGTAGGATCGCCGTCTCCGTTCTACCGCTGCCAAATGAGAGGAAGAACATGAACTCTTGAGCAATTGTATATTTTGTTACGAATAAAGCTATCCTTTAGAGAGAAAATAATCATTCAAATATATATATATATATATATATATATATAGAGAGAGAGAGAGAGAGAGAGAGAGAGAGAGAGAGAGACCTTACGTGGGCACCCGTCGATGTGGCACTGATTGATGCCATGTAGACATGCCAAATCAAACTTAGATTATACATGACACTAGTTAATACATTTTATGGGTCATTGGTAGTAACTTTAGCATTCACATGAAACTAATTTGGAATATTTTATAAGCAAATGAATGGTAAGTAAATAATAAATCATATACTTCCTCCGTCCCACTTAATACTTCCAAAAAATTAGTGAGCACGTAAATTAAGAAACAATATTTTTTAATATTATTGTACACTTTTAAGGAATGGAGAGAGAAAACTAATTAATGGACACGCAAATTAAGAAGCCTTTTTTAAATATAAATGGTGTAATTAGTTTAATTATTGGAATAATCTTTTACCAAAAGTAGAAATGAGAAGAATTATGTGGGACGCCCGAAATAGAAAGATGAGAAAAAATAAGTGGGACGGAGGAAGTATATGACAATTACTGGAGCTAACTCTCCCATCGCATTGATTCGAATAGTGTAGCCAACCATTTTTCCTCAGTAACCGTGAATTTGAAACTAACTTTCATGAGTATGTTAAAAGTCAAGAAAAAGATTTTAAATTATTACATATAAATGGAATATCTAAATTATAGCATAAAATTGTAACATGTAATAATAATATTTCATATAATTAAATAAAGTTACGGGAAAAACAATTGAAATCATAAACCGAAATACGGAAAATTAAAATTTTGGAAATAATAGTTCTAAAACTTGAACACTTACGATAAATTCTAAGAAATAAAATACGTAAAATATAAGAAAAAATAGAAGCCAATAAAACATACAAACGTAAGAAAAAAAGAAAAGAAAAATAGATAGAAAGGAAACAGTCATTGCGGCGACTGCTGGTGGAGCTTGTGTACGTCGAAATAGCATAATATTATGAACTCCTAGATAATATAAAAATCTATAATCTTACAGAAAGAAAGGAAGATTTGAGGTTAAGAATAGCAAGAGATACGCCACAAAAAAAAAACGGAAGAAGAGAGATACATTGCATAATATCCATTAGAATAGCAAAAGTATTCCGAAAAAATGGCAGAAGGTTGATGTCAGAGATTAAAGTGGTGGTAGATGAGAAATCCAAATAAAATAGCTTTTACTAATAATGACGGATGAATCACACAGATATAAACGATCTAATAGCGACCTAATAGCTAAATCCAAGAGTTCGAGAACTCCGGCCCTCACAATCCGAATGTCAGAGACACCGGCTCTTAAATATCCTAAACCTCGACCTCCCCATTATGCTATTGAAGCCCCTCCTTTTATAAGAGAAACTAATCTAAAATAAGTCCAATAAGATTCCTAATAAATCTTATTCAAACTAAAGATCCCTAATAAATCTCTCTACCCTGACTAAATCTTATTCAAAATAAAATAATACTAATAATAAGAAAATAATAATATTAAATTTTCTACCCCAACATTATCAACCCCTCGACCCGCGAGGCAAACGGGGACGAAATCATCCCTGTCCCCGTCCCGCGGGGATCCCCGCCCCGTACTATTTTAGAAAAAAAATTCATTTATATTATTTCAATATTATATAAAGTATATTTTAATATTATTTATACTATTTAAACTATATTTTAATATTATTTAAATAAGTTAAACTAAATTTTAATCATATTTATAGTATTCTAATATTATCCAAAGTATATTTTAATATTATTTATCTTATAATAATAATTGAATATAATAAATATTATTTAACTATTCGGGGATGGGGCGGGGAACAGGGCGGGATATCCGCGGGGAGAAGTATTCCCCTGTTCCCGCAGGGGTAGAGTAGCGGGCATTCCCCGTCCTATTCGGAGCAGATCCCCATGGGGATGGGGAATCCCCGCCCCATTGACAACCCTACTCGACGTGCTTCTCAAATTTTTTAGTGATATGTTCTTTCTTCGACACATTCTCTAGATCTTTCCGCTTGCCTGATGTTCCTACACTTACCACGACGTTCTTTGCATGTCTGCGAGCTTTTCGTTCGCCATGGAAATCAAGGGCAACCCTTGGAGGAGCGTTTGTTGTTGATGAAGGGGCTGCTGTGATGATTATTTCCGTGAGTTGTTGAGAAGGTTGAGGCTGTTGTTGAGCCATCAATTGAGTGAGTGTCTGAGAGGGAACGGTTTGTGACTCGGCCCGAGTCCGAATATCAGTCAACGATTCGGTTTTTGATGGCACTTTTACTAGATATTGTTGCTTCCGCTCCTCAAATGTTAGCCCCGCAGCTGCTGTTTGAAATCCCGATCTGGCGTGGACGAAAACGGATAGTTTGTATATGCTCTCGGACAAATTTTCCATCGTCTTCTTTAACACTTTGGTAGTCTTCACTAACTCTCCAACACTCTTCTCTAACCTTTCGAATCGTTCTTCTGTTGAAAGAGTCATGGTACGCCTGCGATGAAACAGTATCTTCTCTCAGTGAATAGTAAAGCCGTTGACGTGAGCGATGATATCGGCGATAAAACGGTGAATTTGGCGATGAACAATAACTCTTGGATTTAGCTATTAGGTCGCTATTAGATCGTTTATATCTACTGGTATAGTCTTCCTGTCTTTGCCTCAACACGCTCGACACCGCGAGCATGTTCAAAAGCATTTTCAACTGAATACGGGCTTAAAATTGAAACCTCATCTTTCAGTGTTGTATGCATACCCATCAAGAAGAAATCCAAGTGCTGATAGGCCAGGATATCGGGCAAATTCGACACCTTGCGGATAAATTCGTGAAAGTATCGACCCGCATATTGGTTGTCGAAAGTGTCGATCAATTTTCGTGTGAAAACCTCCCACGTGATATTAGGTTGGGTGGTCAATAACCACCAAAGCCATGGTGTTGCCGTTTCCTCCATGCATATCATCGCACACGAGATCCACTGAGTCGTTGGAATTTTCTTGAGGAAAAAATACTGATTAGCTTGGGCCAGTCAACCATGGGGATCCGTGCCGTTAAACGATGGCAGTTCTGCGCGACGTTGGACCATGGCCGGTAGTGAGTCACCCCCTTGGTGACGACTTCTGGTGGCGGGTCTGGTTCTGTGGTTTTCGTCTTTAGTAGTGCTAACACCTCCTTCATCTGCGTACTTAGTGATAAGTTATGATTTTACGTAATATTACAACCCCATAAACATATGTTGTCGATCGTTATTTGTTCAACTATCCTTTAATATCCTTAAGGGGATTACTATTTACCGCCCCCTTTTTACTTGTTACCGCCCCCTAAAGGGCTAGAAAAAGACGATTTTGCCCTTATGATATTTAAATTTTAAAAAGAGAAAATTATAATAAACAAGAAAAAATATCTATTTAAAGCTTGTCCAGACAACACTTTTCAAATCGCATATCCAAATCAGACAAAAAAAAACTAAAATCACAATGGATCGCCGACAAGGACTAGGAAAGGGAAAGGGCTTTTTTTCACGACT